>CM012456.1:19902876-22302876 GCA_003999625.1 Oryzias javanicus | reverse complement strand
AAAAGGGTGATTTTGTTTTTTTTGTTTTTTCATTTACAGCTACACTAAGTTCTGTCATGAGTTAGTGCTCAGGTTTTGTCATGTTCTGTTTTCCCTGTCAGTCTCACCACATTCAGGTTAATCATCCACAGCTGTCTTCATTTAGTTAATCAACCTCAGTGTATTTAAGTGTCTGGTTTTCAGTTTCTCATTGTCAGGTCATCTGCTCTTCTATTTTCTATTACTGCACTGGTTTGTTCTCCTAGTCTTGTCCTGTTTAAGTAAGTAACTAAGTAAGTAACTATTTAGTAAACTTTTATGTTTCTGCCACCAAGTCTGGTCTCCTGCATTTGGGTCCTCCACCACCATCCCTCATTCTGTGTGAACTGAATCAACTGAGTGCATCAAGACTTGCAAGGATCAAAGTGCAAAAAAACTAATACAAATAATTTTGTTTAATTGCAGATTATTTGTAATTCTTAGTTGATTCACATATTGCTTAATGCAGTTAAATTCTACTTGTTGAAATGTTTTATTATGATCATGATTTTAAAACTATTATTGATCACATGAATTCAAAGTTTTCTCGAACAGTTAACAATATGTCAAAATTAACTCGTATTAGACTTTTTTTAATCTGTGCTAAGCACAGAAAAATACACTTTTGGCCTTAACATTATTTCACAAATTTATCAAAACAGTTTGTTTGTTTGAAACGGTGTAAAAGAAGTCTCAAAAACAGCTTCCTGAAACCAGCAGCTATATCTGTGACACATAATGTGAAAATTAAAGATTAAAAATGATAATGAAGGTTCAACACAAATGTTTTTTAAGGATTAAACATTGCTCTCAACAGGAGCACCTTGTGTGCACACCTGATGTAATTATGTTCCATTTTGTGTTCATGTTTAAATCCCATCATCGCTTCGTGCAACATTACAAGTGCTTCATTTACTTCTCATTAAGAGTCATCAGAGTGAAACACACAGATTCTCAGCAAGCTTTGTCACGCACACACACCTGTTACTAAAGTGCAGACTACTGTGACGACATTGTCATGACAGGTGACAAAGAAGAAAACTCACTGAAGCATCAACCTAAAGCTTTGGTTCAGTGACATTCAGTAGTTTGATGTACTCAGAAAGTACTGCGCGGATTCTTGACATACTGCATGATTACATTAAGAGAAAAAGGCTCTACGGTTTCACCTCAAGTCACAATAAAGCTTTTAATTATACAAGGTTTCACCTCGCTTTAATGAAGCAGCACAGAGTTTAATGGGAGTTATCTGCAAATATTACAGTGGCATTAGGATGGAATGTAATTATTTTGGCCCAATTAAAAAGTGAAAAGGCTATTCACTTGAAATAGGGTGTTGGTATTTCAAAGGGGTGCAGCTCCATTGAGAACACGTTGTATCCAGAGGTTGAAGACTAAAATAAAACCTTGGCTAAAACTAAAGCTTTTAATAAGACAACCCTCCTCAGTACCAGGCCATCGCACAATCATTCAGTGAGGTGCGATAATAATCAATATTTTAAAGTGTATCCTTTCAGCTCAAATCCATCAAACTTTAGTTGTAGATAAAATCTAAGGTGTTTAGAAGTTCGGTGATGTATTTTCTAGACTATAAGACACACTAAGAAACCTTATTTTTATTATTACTTTTAAGAATATGTGCCTTATAATCTTTAGTGCTTTGTATACGTATTAATTCTGTTGCCAATAAGGTTGGATGTTTTGTCTAAATTAATGACATGGCTTGCATGTAGAGGTGTTTGTGTTTTTTACGTGTTACTAACAAAGTAGGGACTTACAAGCATTGTGAATACTCTAACGCGCTAAAGCTTCAAATATGGCTAACATGTATCATGTTAAAAAAAAAAGTTCCAGTTACTGTGAACACAGTTAATAAGGTCTGACTGACAGACTTTTCTCTGACTTTTTTTTTGTATCGCTTCATTCGCCTAACACTTTGTTCAAACTGGACGCAGAAGCGGTACGGCGCGGAGTGCGCGCGGAGTCCGCTCCACTCTGCAGTTTACACCAGAAAAGCATTTTTCCTCGGCGGTCGACAGGCGCTTCTGCTAGAGCTTTATTTTGTTTTAGCCATCATGGGTAAATTAATAACCTAAAAATATTACCCCATGTTTCTGCTAAAAACTGCTCTCTGCCTCTCTCTTGTTGTTCTTTTACACAAAAACCCAGCCCCACTCCCAAGTTGGCCCACTTTGTTGATCTGAGTGTGTCTGTATGTTTTTTGTGTGTGGGGGTGTGCGCACGTGTGTGTGTGGGTGCGTGTTACAATTGTATGTTTATTTTCATCTCCACAGTCTTTTATGCTATAAAAACATGATCACATTTGTCAATAGCGGTGTTTATTGTGAAGTAATCATTATATTTTGAAAATAAACTGTTTTTTTTCATCTATCTTGATACAACTTCCTGCCAGAATTGACGCGGATCGCTCAGGCACTAAATAGACGCTGAAATGATCCAGTCCACGGCGCGGGTCCTCCGCGGATGACCACGCTGCTCTGCGCCTGGTGGGAACCACAATATAGGATAACAAGGCCGCCGAAAGGAAGCGGCCTCTGTTCCATGACGTTTGGCGGTGCTTCTGCGTCCAGTGTGAACAAGGCGTTATAGTTTGGTTGGCCTAATATATAGGCAAAGTTCAAGAATAGGTCATTCGTTCACTGACAGTGCACCTTATAATCTGGTGCACACTATAGTGCAGAACAAATGGCAATATGTAATTTAAAAAAAAATAACAATAACTTATATAAAAGACACATTTGGTTGATCGATTGATCTGGTTTATTTCAAGCATGGATTGTGAAAAATAAAGGACAAAAACCATGAATTTTTCAAACTCATTACAGAACTAATGAAATAAATTGATTAAAGAAAAAGCAAAGACACCCTTATGTCACATTTAATTAATTAAATATAGTGATTATTAACTAAAGCCAAGTAGAGTTAGATTTGTTGCTTGAAAAGGAGTGGGACAACGGGAAACTATATAATTTCCACCCCTACTTAGTTACTTTTCATTTTTCAAGTTTGTAGTTTCTGATCAGATCAAATGCAAGATTTTTTTTTTTATTATTTTTGAGTAGCAAAGTTAAGATATATCATTTATGTTGGCGGTTTGATTTGCAGTATAAGGTCTGGCTTTTACTGGCCATGTTTTTTCATTATTTTACAGATAATGTTGAACTTTGCAAGGATCTCACAAAAAGCTGATTGGACTGATTTTACTGGCAGTAGCCAAAAATATGGCAGCAGTACTCGTATTAAACTAAAAAGGCATCATTTAACCATGAGGAAACTGAAACAATGCTCATCACCCAAAACAAACAACTAAAAACTGGCTAAAAATACAGCAAAATCTCAACAGTTTTGGCTGAATAAGTTCACCTTTGTTACCGGCTGAAAGGAAAAAAAAATGATAATAAATCCTAATTTAATATGTGGTGTTTGTTTATGTAAACATACAAAAATGAAAACAAAGTCTTGTTAATTAATAAATTTAGGTGTCTGGTTTGGCATAATTGTAATAGTCTATTTTCTTATGAAAACTCCTGTTGAAGACACAAGACTTACTGTAGATGAAATAAATTGGTGGGAGTTCTTACTATCAATGCATGTTGGTTTGACATTTTCCGCAGAGGCCAAACTTTCTTTGTACTTTGAAAATAAACACGAGCGCCTAAATCTACTAGGATGAGTGGAGCAGATATCTCAGATCCTCCTTATCTGAAAACAGCATCCATTCCAAAGATTCAGCCTTTTAGGACCGTTGGCATGTGGCCATCAGGATAACAATTATCAATTCTGCAGTCTTACCCAATGCTGCAGGAGATGGCTTATTGATGTTCTCGCATTTCGTTCAGCAAAGAAGGTGCTGCTGGTGATTTAATGACAGATCGACTTGCATGTTGATGTAGGATCTGTCCAGAATGCTAAGTGGGACAGTTAACCTCTTCATTGCTTGGGATTTGGTTGTTTAGAGATATCTTAGAGTGAATGTTTCATGGCCGTTGAACAGTTAAACGCGTCAAAAGGGGTAAAATTCTAAATAGCTGCAAATGAGTAAAAAGCCAGAGATTCGTGTGATCCGTAGAGAAGTAGAAAGTTATTTTCTTAACTTGGCTTTTCTGCCATTGTACACTTTACAATGACTCATCGGCCGTCGTCATGAATCATCCTTGGTTGCCCACACATGCAGTAAGAACTCATCAACAGTGATGCTGAAGTTCCAGGGAGAGTTGTTTTAAAGCCAGCACTGTGCTCTGCGTGCTTATTATTGTGCCATCTTGTCAGCCTGTCCTCCATCCAGTTTCACCAACATTCAATCAGAAGGCAAGTTCCCCATCTGCAATCTTGCAGGCCATAATTATGCCCATTGTAACAATCAGCTCCTGATACAGTGTTGGAGTACAAACTTAGCTGTTCTCAGTGTGTGTGGATGTGTGTGTGTTCATGTAGGAGGATGATGATCAGCCTCAGGGGGGTAATTTTGAAAACCAAAAAGAAGGGTTTATTTAAGGAAATCCATCCAAAAATAATTACCACATAGATCTCCTCTGTGAGTGGTAAACTTTTTCTCAACAACGGTGTGAACACAAACAGGCGTGTTTAAAAAAAAAAAAAGTTAAATATGTTGTCAATCAATTAAAAAAGAAAAATAAGTTTGTATCCCACTTATATGTTGACTTTTTTTTGTTTTCATATCTTGTATCTTAAATCAAGATGGACGGACAGATAGATACGTTTTGTTGTCTGTTTAATGAACAGAAGTTCTTCTTTTAACATAGTACAACACAGTAAAATTAAACTAGATGGATAAATTAATAAAATAAGTAATGTAAAATTCTTAAAGCTTATAAAATAATAAATATAAAACCATGAAAATCACAGACTGGAGCATCCATTTACAATTAAAAGCAAGGACTACTGAGAACTGAGCAGAGTGATACAGCATTGAGTAGAAAATATGGCTTAGATGCACTGAAGGCGACATTTAGTGTCTTATCATTAGAATGATTTTTTTTTTAAGATCAGCTTCTTTTCACCTACATAATTACCATCCCCCCCGTCTGAGTCTGTCCAAACCTTCTCAATCTGCTTCTCAGCATTTACATCTAACATGGGCAAATGGTAAAGGCGTATACTTATACTGGGCTTTTCTACCTTGCTTTAAGTCCCACACAGTGATGGTGGCTCCACCGTCAAACACCAGTGCCAACCTCAACTAACAAGAGCAATCTAAGGCTCTTGCCCAAATAAACTAGATTCACGCGACAAATTTGCGTGGTCAATCCCTCTTTTGCCACACAGCAAATTTCCTCCTCCCCGCCTCCCTGAACTTGACGTTGCGGCTGCATGTGAGAGGAGCTACCAGCTAATGTTTTTAGGATGATCACTGTAAGGAACAGTGTTTGTGGATATCTCAGTTACTTAGAATGTATGGAAGGCACAGAAGACATTGAGAAATCAGGTTTGTTTATTGCAAAGAGTTCTACAAAAAAAAAAATGTCATTAATCATGTCTTTATGTCTGTCTTTATGTGATTTTTTAACAATTTTCTCAATGCTGGGGACTACTATCTTACTCCCGGAGCTGTGTCTGAATGACAGCCACCCAAACTGAGCTGCTGCCAGACTGCCCTGCCTGTCTCACAAATCGCGGGCCTTCAGATCGCCTCAATACATGTCTGTACCATTGACTTAACATTGAAACTGACCACCTCTGCGATGCAATCAAGTTTGTTGTGAATGCCCTTTTAGGGGCCCTACCACCTAAAGAAGACAAGGAAAAAGTCCCTCCATTTTGTGATGGTTGGCTCCAATGAACTTTAGAATTACTGAAATAGTATTAGGAAACACAAAGAACCAGTCCTGAATTTAAAAAAACAAACAAAAGAACCTCACTGTCTAAGTTCTGATGCGTTGATTTTACTTTAGATGTCCCTCCAGACACAACCCTACGCATTTACCTGGATTTGGGACTAGTACTCAAAAGCATTTGACAGCATACACCCACTGGATCCATTGTCTCAGAAATGAGAATTTTGTGAAAAATATCAAAATTGGTGTCACACCTTAACCAGCTAACTTCAAAACATCTAGGTTTTCCGAACTTTTAATGGTCTCTCGATGTGGGTTAGTGGGTTACATAATCATAGGAAAGACTTCAGACTTGAAAGATGTCCAGAAAATCGTGATCCACTCCCTTTTTCAAGGAGGACAAACCACAAGAAGTCATTAGTAAACAGGGGGGGTTGTACAAAAAGTTCTGTATCCAAGAATTATTATGGAAAATTGAGTGAAAGGAAAAAGTGTAGTAGGAAAAGATTTACCAGCAACAGGGATAACCACAGCTTTGAGAGGATTATCAAACGAAATCCATTTAAGAATTTGGGAGAGCACCATAAGGAGGAGACTGAGGATGGAGGCAGTGCATCAAGAGCCACCACACACAGACTAATACTAGACATGGACTACAAATGTCCCATCCCTCATGTCACTACAACTCCTGAACCAAAGACAATGTTAGAATGCTCTTATCTTGGCTTAAGAAAAATAAATGAAATATTTCTCAATGGTCCAAAGTGCTATTTTCAGATGACAGTATATTTTACAGAGTCTGGGGAAGGAGTTGGCAGACTCAGAACCCATATTGCTTGGAGTGAGGAAAGTTTCTACAATCTGTGATTATTTCAGGTGCCTTGTCATCTACTTCTGTTGATCTACAGTGTTTTTCACAGTCTGTAAAGGCATCAACCAGAGAATTCTAGACAACTTCACGCTTCTCTTTGCTGACAAGTTGGAAAGGGATGTACATTTTATTTTCTACCAGGGCTTGGCACCAGCACAAACTGTCGAAGACAGCAAAAATATGTTCATAGGCCATGGTGTTATAGACCATAGTGGAATAGATCATAGTGTTTTAGACCATGGTGTTATAGGCAATGGTTTTATGGGCAATGGTGGTATAGGTCATGGTGTTGTATATTATAGTGTTATGTTATAGACCATAGTGATATAGATAGTAGTGTTGTAGACCAAAGTGTTATAGGTCATAGTGTTATAGATCATGGTGTTATAGGTCATGGTGTTATAGATCATGGTGATGTAGAACATGGTATTATAGACTATGCCGTTATAAGTGTCTGATTTTCCGAAAAACCTGAACCTGATAAAAACAATCTGGACTTTGGTCAAGAAGAAGATAGAAGAAATCAGACCCAATCACAAAGACAAGTATAAGGCCACTGTCAATGAAAGCTTGGCTTTCATATTTACACACAGTCATATTGATCAAATTGATGCAGTAATCCACGCAAATAGAAGACCGATCCAGGTATTATGATGTTAATAGAGATCATGGTTTTCAGAAGACTGACATTTGTGCTGAAAAAATGTTTTTAAAGTCCCATGCCAATCATCTTTTGGTTTCCCAGGGTTCTTTTTATTATGAATATGCATTTTCTTTAAGCCAATATATAGATAAATAAAAAAAGAACCCTGTTGTTTCTAGAACATAGTTTCTGTAGAGCACATGTTTCAAAGTCAAGCTTCGGGGGCTGAATTCAGCCCGCTGGGTAAAATCTGTCCCTCCAGGTCATATTATTTCCATTGCTATTAATACATTAATTATATATTATATTATAATACATTGCTAATGCGGATTTTATTTTGCGTTTATTTCTAACTTGTATAATTTTGAAAAAAAATTATTTTCACACAGTTTTAAATGTATGTATTCTGGATTAATATTAATGCCTTTTTCCATTCATAGTTATATTAAAAACGTTTGTTCTTACAATTTTAAAAATTATGTCTTAGTGTGTTCAATAAATGTTTATCCTGTTCGGCCCGCGACCTAAGGTATGTTTTGGATTTTGGCCGCCTGTGTATTTGAGTTTGACACCCCTGCTACAGAGTGACCAAAATTAATCAGAACTCAGGCTTGTGGGCAGGACATTCGCCACAGAGTTAGCCTCCATAACCCATTATTCATTTGTGTACACACTCTAACCACTAGCTTACAGCCCCTCACATCCTGCGTTGTGAGAAAAATCCCATAAAACATTCAAAAACACAAACACTTTTGTTTGTATTTGAGTGGGTTTTCTAAATGTCTGAGACACTTAATTCAATTAAAACTTAATTGAAAAAAAAGTAAATATTTCAATCTATCTGTATTGATATAGAAAATATGAATTTCATTTATAATATATACTTTTTTTTTTTAGATGGACCTGCATTAACCCTCGTGCTCTCTTATGGGTTCCAGATGACCTTACCCTTAAATGGATTTGTGATCCTTCCCATGACAAAGGTGGACAGGATTTTATGTCTCCCACAGAAACAAGTGAAGATAAAAATTCCTTGAAAGTAAAAGTTCAGCGCTCTGTTTTGTGGGGTCCAGATGACCCCAATTTTAATGTAAACAGGCCTAGGATAGCACAAGGGTCAATGATTCACCTATTTATCACGTTGTTTCTCTTTAGGCTTATTTGTGAACAACTGTGTCTCTTCTTGCCATATATCTTAAAGAGTATTAGATGTGTTTTTTTTAAAAATAATTTTAAAGAAAGACAGCATAACTCTTGGTTGAAAAAAAAAAAAAAAATCTTTGTGGTATTCTTTTTGTCTCACAAAGATAGAGTGAAGGTCTTCAGATGGGGCAATAGCCCTTCACCGGTTTCAGTTTTAAAAACCAAATTACATTAGTTGCTAAATATTTATGTTATGGACAGATTAAAAAAACACTGTACCCTTACATTTTTATCAGTCACACTTATCCTAACTAAAGCAAGGGATTAAAAAGCACTAGCTTAAATTAAAAAGCCTGTGCTTTGTGACCTATATCCTGACTTATACTGTCTTTTCATCACATACTCAGCAGTTCGCATGAAAGCCCGGGGCTCTTTTAGACCTTTTAAATGTATTCCTGACCCTAAATCTTCACACATTTTGTAGTGAAACATAAAAAGGGCTTTTAGCATGTACAGGGCCTCTCATAAAAGAGACCTGAGACTTGCAGTTAAGGATGGGTTTGTTATGAATTTGAAGTGTGAAAATAAAAAAAAAATAAAAATAATAATACATAATACATACAATAATAATATGATCTGTAATGCAACAGGGAAACAGTCACAAGATTGCATCCAAACCAATTGTGACCCATATTCTGCTTGTAATTTTTTCAGCTATATGCTCTTTTTTTTTTGCAAATTGTGTTTCTATAACTAGCCCCAAGATGACTCACAGTGAGATAAAAACTCATGTGAAATCCCAGTGGAACATTTCTGTGCAGTATGTGTATGGTTCTAGTATATGTAATTACATATAAATCAATGAAATTGAGGAGGTTGCCATTGCACTGCTGAATATAGGTCACTAACGGTTCGTATGTATTTAGATCATGTTGAATACAAAATCTAGTTGTGTTAAACATAGTTAATAATGTCAGTTCACATTGCTGAAAGAAATGGACCCCTTTGAAAATTTAAAAAAGTAAGTTCTGTTGTAATCAATTGTCTTTGTTTTTGTATTACATAAATAGGTCTAACAATTATTAATTTGTTTGTACTAAAACAATTTTAAAGAAATCCAACCAAATGTATTAAAATTGGATATAGCATTCATTTTGAGTGTGTACAAATAATGTTTTAATCTGAAATATGTATCAAAGTTTTTAATGTCTAATTTCTCATTTTCTGTTAAGTGGTGTGATATTCTGCCTTGTGAAGCATGTCCTTGTCTGATGATTCAAGGATGGTACGAGTTACCATAGAAACCATATTATCTTTTCTCCGTTTTGCATCATCTCTTGCTTTATTTAAAAAGGGAATCTGAGACTAGACCCCGAACAAAATCTTTGAAAGGTGAGTCTGCAGTTTGTTTGATCTGGAAAAAATAGGACGGTGAAATAAATAAAACAAAGCATCCAGTTTATTTCATGCCTGCTTCTGATTTAACACTGACACACACCCTAAAGCTATTTGAAAAGTGCTATATATCATAAAACAATTCAAATTTAAAAAAGGAAAGAATAGATGGGACATTTTTGGGCTTCATTCTGCGCAGTCTGTAAAGCCACAGATGCAGATTTTACCTTCCCAATAAACCACATTGCTAGCAGTTGGACTCAATTGTTCTATAATTTATAGTACTTGGATGAACTAATTCTGGATGTGTACAACAGGAGAAACCAAATATTCCGTATAATTCATAGAGTGACCTTAATTTATACGATCGCTTCACAAACAGAGCCAGTAATAAGTTGTGTCGTCTTCTTATGAGCCAAAAGCTCCTTTGTTGTCGTACCTTTTGCCAGCAATTTTCTCCCACATTTATTTTTAGTAAAATGGCACTTTGATGGATTATTGTGCCGTCACACTCGGCTGTACAACTCCAGTGTCCTTGTTTACATTAAGCCTCTGTGGTAATACAAATTTGTCTTATCTTTTCACTATTAGTCCACATCTATTTACTGCACTATGTTGTTCATAATCTTAGGTCAGCACCCGCTTCAATCGTTTGTACATATTTAAACAGGGATCCTCTATATTAAGGGTGTTAACTCTTGCTTTGTTGGGCTCAATTAAAATGCAGTTTGGTGCAAGTGTGAGAGCATAAATGCAAAAACTGGTCTGAACCAAGAACTGTTCAAAAGAACTGGACTGAGTGACCCCTCACATTCCAAACAGGAAGTACCTGTTTACATCAATTGGAAAATAAACTGCTATTACTCAGTCATTCAGTCAAAAAAATATATATATATATTGCGCCGTTATCTTTTGTAATATGTTCTTGCTAATCCTTTTTTTCGCTATACAGTTTCTTTATATGTAAACTGACCAATCAGATGCCTCAACAAAAGTATGTAGTGCCCACTGACCCCAACCTTAAACGTTCACAAATGTATGTCCACTTGCAAACATTGAAGAGAGAACAAAGACCAAAGCTAAGAAAAAAGTTTACATTCGACCTGGACCAACATGGCGGCCAAATGGACAGTCCAGGTGTGAATACATACTCACTATAGGTCCATCCAGCCGAAATGGTTAGACTAATTTTACAAAAAGCTCTCTAAGTTAGACCTTATCCCCCATTTCCTGAGGAACAAAACATGTTTTCTTCCATTAGTAAATCCTTACAAAATGAAGACACCACAATATGTTACTTTTTTGTCAAATATACATAATATATATTTAAAGAATCCAAGGGAAAAAAAAGACAGCTTGGAGTTTTTTGGAACAAGCATGATAGTCACAATAAGCAGACATATTAGACACGTGTCACGCTTGTTGTTACATGTCTTACTGAGAAGATAGCAACTACTCTGCAAGAAGCAAAAATATTCCAATAAATCAGCCATTCGTAAAGTAGACTGCATGCTTTGACGAAGAGATTTCATGAAGACGTAGAACAGGTAAAACATAAACCAGGACGTGGTCAGGAAACAGGCCAGGGTCAGAGCATCTATACCTTTCCTTTCCTTTCTTTCTTACTCGTCTATCACACATCCCACCTGAAACCTTCCTCCACCTATTCCAACCTGCTTCAACACGCGTCTTCGTCTGTGTCCCCGACTCTGTGTTGTTCTGAATCTGTAAGTGACAACTAATGACCACGATCCATCTAGTAGTTTCTGTTTGAGATTTGCAAAATTGATTTAGCTTTGTTTTTTGAGACAAACTTAATTTAGTGACCGATAGTATCCAGCTGTCTTTAATTTCCTTTCAGTGTCACAAGAATCAGGCCCTATAAGTGACAGCAAACATCAGAGCTTTGAGAGCCAGATTAGTGTCTCCATATAAAATATACATCCATATATCTAAACTGACTTCAAAAATTAGTTTAAAAGAAGAATCACAACATAACACTAACCTCTACTTCAATGCCGTCCTTATTTTAGGGTCAAATGGATTCAATTTGCTTTCATAAATCACAGCAAATTGCGCCTCTTGTAGAAGCTGCAGTTGGCAGAGCTGATTAAGGGAGCCACATTATTAACTGGAGTCATATTTTGTACAATTCACCTGTACTGTCATTGGTCAGGGTGCCCAAAAGCTTTCTGCCTTGAGTGCCATAAAAATGTTAAATATTATTTCATCAGTGTCATTAAAAACAAGTTATAGACTATTGGATGAATAGTTACCACAAATAACTTTTATTAAAAAAGTAAATCTGAACAAGTGGTGCCAGACCTACTCATATTTTATATTTATTCGAAGACTTTTAATTTTATTATTAATTTTTAAGAAAATGAACAATGAGCAGACTCTGCATGGACTTTTGTTTTCCTCTTTTAGGACATGAATAGTTCTACCTAACTGAGCTATTTTTCACTTATAAGCATTGCATTTTATTAACTTTGAAGTTATTGGAAAAAAGTTATCATAGAAGGAACAGATATTGCAACTGAAGAATATATGTAAGAATATTTTTCTTAACTTGTCATAGAAAAAAAAAAATTACATGTCAAGTTTTCAAAGGAGGTCAAAGACAGTTAGTTGGAGAATACATATTGAAACCCTGAAGAATCCTTGTATTGGTCCAGTCCATAATGTTAAAGGGGAAGCATTTTTATAAAACTTCATAAATGTAATATTATTTTCTAAGAACATTAAAAATAGTGTTTTTGTATGACAGGATTGAAAAATTGTGAAAAAAAGTATTTAATGTCAAATTGGTGTTGTTATAGAGAAGAGTCATCGGCCTTGAGAATCATCAGCTGAAAAGAAGCTTTCATTAGCAAACTTGACTGCAGAAAAACAGTTCAGCAGACAAAGACCAATATGTTCCCGAAGGCCTTTTCGTCCATGAAATTCTTTCTAGTTGATTAGCTGTGCTCATCCTCATGAAGACAAATGCATGAACTCTTGTTGGCCCTGAAGAAGATGCTGGTTTTCCTCATTTAGGGTTATTCACTTGTTATGGCTGTAACACGGCTCCACTTTAATAACAGTGAGAAGCCTCTAATCCAAAGGTGTGTGTCAGAATTCAAAACTTTGTAGAGTTTTCTGTTGTCCTGAGCAAAAGATACAAATCTTAATTTTAAGTAAAAAGTCTTGTTGGAAGTTGTATTGAAAGTATTTAAATAATGTTTCAAAAAGGCTTAAAGCACATTCCACATTAACTTCATTTTAATTTTAACAGTTACCTTGTACTCTGCAGGTTATCTTACCAGTAAAATATATATTTTTTTTTTTTTGTTTTTTAAAAGTGAATTGTGGATAACATGCTGTCCAAAGTTACCATTTTATAGCTTTTTACTGCTTCAGAATATTTCCAAAAGGATCTCATTGCTTCTCAGATGTTGTGTTTGTGCTAATTTGGTCTATTCTATATTGTAATTCTATCCCAAATGAAAACTATGAAGTTCCATAAAGTGCTATATTAGTTTGTTCACCTGTTTGTCTTTTTTCACAATTGCAACGCTATAAAGCTACAATGATTCTGTCCAGTGCCATCCTGTTGTTCTATGATGATATGCTTTAGCCATTACATAAACAGTCTATTATCCATACTGGGCTTCTGTAGAAATAAAAGGCAAAGTTGTGGATTTACCCGTCAATCTATTCACTTATTGTTGGTCTAGAGCTCTGAGCTTCTGACTGTCTGTCTTAAAAGAAACCAGCTCAGATGTTTGGGTCATTTGACAGATTTTGATGAAGGTTTTTTCATACATGCCCCGAAGAGAGAGAGAGAGAGAAAGTTATATTTCACTGATGTAGACGCTCATGGCTGCAAAAAGAGCGGTCTGGCAATCTCAACTCGACAAGCAACAGCAAATAGATGACGATCTTTTAATCAGTGTAGATGACATTTATGTTTGGTGGTCTGAAATTCACTGCTGCAAATTGAAAGTTGACACCAATATGTATTCAGCTTTGGTTTGAGCTCTGATGACTTCAAAATGATGGGTGTCTGGTCCAGATGCCTCCTGGACGCCTCCCTGGGGAAGACCCAGGACAAACTGGAGAGACTGTCTTTCATCTGGCCTGGGAGCACCTCGGAGTTCCCCTAGAGGAGCTGGAGGAAGTGACCGTGGAGAGGGAAGTCTGAACTTCTTTGCTTGGACTGCTGCCCCCACGACCCGGTCCCAGATGAGCGGAAGAAGATGGACGGAAAGAAAATGACATTTTTATTCCTGTGGTCCAACCAGATAGATCTGTTGGAGGCAAATTGTTAATCGAAACAAATTGAACTACACCTTTCTAAAACCAAACAAAAATATATTATTTATTGGAAAATATCATTTGTATTGAGACAGGTTTTTTAATATGATGCTAAAACAATCAAGTGTGTCACAGTGAAACACGTATGATGCAGCAAAAAGGATCAAGCCATGAAAAAAATCCAATGTTCGGAAACACTTTGAATTTATCAAAGACATAAGACCATCCAGTGTGGTAGGATGTTTTAATAATGTTCCCTTTGGATTATTCTGATGTGGAAAAGCAACAGTGGACTAAACTTTTATGAAACCAAACTGCAACATTATTTGACATTAATTCTCTGTTACTTTTTTGGCTTGTACACATATTTAATTTACGCTTGATTATCTTGAAGACATACAAGGAATCTGGAATATGTCACCTACACTGTTCAGTACCCTGGTAAATCTCTTCAGATGTTCTGTATTCATTTTAGGTCAGTGAATGTGATTGAATCAGATCATTCAAAATTAACCAATATTGACTATTGAGTTATAAAATGAATCCAATTGTTACATTCATTTTTTTTTCTCTCTCTCCACTTGTTATATTCCAATTGATTTTATCTTTGGACCCCCCCCCCCCCACACACACACACACATTTGTTGTGAAACTTCTAAAGCGCAACATTTTATGAGGTCTTGAATAATGTCTCCCTTTAGAAACCTTCTTCCAGCATTTGATTGGAACTGGAACGATTGGTTCTTTATTTTTTCTGTGTAATATGGAGACTTAAGTTAGGGGCTTGGACAATATTAGAAGTTATGACTTTGAAAATGTTTATCTTGTGGGGGCGAAAATGAGTCTATGTGCTCATCTAAAAGGGGACAACTTGCCCAATCAACAGAAGTCTGAATTATTCCTATTCTTGTTGACTCAAAACTCCTGCATACTTTGTAAAGTTGTCCAAATTGTTTAGCTGATATTGCCAGACACTGCATTCAGAAAACTGACCTTTGCAAGAAAAAGCCTTGAATCTGTAATAAGCGTATACTGGGTGATGAACATTCTCTGATTTATGTCTTTATTTCCTAGAAACGAAAGCTGGAAAGCAAACATGCAGACATTCTCTTCTTAGCACAAAAATGAAATAAAAACCCTAAACTTAAGATTTGGTATCAGTATGTGTACTGTATATTCCACAGTAGGGTGTATTAGATTATAAGGAAAAACAAAGTATCACAATCCTCACACTACAACTGGGTGCGATGAGAGGCCCTGGAAAAAGACAGTTAGCTGGAGAATACATATTGGGGGGGGCAGCCGCAGCAGCAGCCAGGACCCCCCAACTCCCACCACAGAGCCACGAAGAGAATCCGCCCACCGTGCAACCCCGCCAAACACCCAGACCAAGAAACGCGGGACCGCCGCAGAGGGCCCCCACACCCGAGAGCAGGAGGGCACAGGAGAAGAGTGAAGTGCAGCCCACCACCACCCACCGCACCAAGAGGTCCAACGCAAGACCCCACCTCTAGAAAGCCCCCAAACACCAGAAGAGCAGCCCACCACCACCCAGCGGCACCGAGCATCCCCTCGCCCCACCCCAGGTAAGAGTCAGGGCCCCCCAAGGGAGACCCACTCCCTTGCTCCAGACAACCGCCCGCCCCGCCGCAGGAGGTCCAGGGGACAGCAAAGAAGGGGCCGCCCACCCCTGCCAAGAAGGGGCACACCCAAGAGACACGGAGGTCCCAAAGGAATAATGTAAACAAGGTCCGACCAGACTCACCCGCTGTTGGAGTTCCTGGACAGGCCCAGTTCTTGAGAACAAGGACTGGAATCCGCACCACCGAGACCTGGACACCCCCTGGCTCCGATTTGATTTGATCCCCTGCTCTAGATCTTAAATATTGGGGATCTCACTCCCGGCGTGGAGAGGAGGCCCAGGAGACCAGCACTCAAGAGACAAGACCACCAGGCCGAGGGTCCCCCCCCCGCCAGGGATGGGGTAGGGGACAGAAGGTCGAAGGTTCCACCTTCCTTGTGTGATGCATGCGTGTTTGTTTGTTAGTGTATATTTTGAAGTGTTAGAGGCGTGTGTACTAAAGGGGTGCAGTTAAAATTGGTGAGTAGGGTCTTGGACAGGACATCTCCTGATTGCTCACAGTGACCCCACATGTCTATGCTGCAGTTGGATTAACAAATCTATAAAACGAAGCATAAAAATGATCTAACCTTAAATACTTCTTTAATGTCTTTCATGATCTGCTTAACATTTCCTTTTTAGCGGTGGGAGTAGAAGCCAGCGCGCTACGCCCGTGCTGGCGAAAGTCTTCCATCTGTTTATCTGAGGTTGTGATAGATGGGCTGCGGAAATTTCCTGCCCCCCCCTGTGATGCTGCAATCAGTCTACCCATCACTGCTGATAACAGAGCTTGCCAAAAACACAAGCTCACAGTGGCAGCAGGTCCTCTGAACAAACTGGGTTAATGATGCAGGAGGACTGTCTGTCACCTTCTGGATTCAAAGAGGGACACCTTTGTGTTTGTCTGTCCATCACGAGTGTTCCACCCTGTTAGTCTGCTGGCTTCACAAAGAGGGAAAAGAAACATTATCATTCCTTTTCTACAAAAATACTCATACTAATATTTAGGTAGTTTAATCAAAGGCAAGGTGACAGAATTAGGTTTACAAAGAATGTTGCTTCTGTCACATGTTTCTTAAATCACTTATTCCTAAATAGAATCTGGAAATCAGAGAGCGTTTTAAAAGATAGTGGATCCCCCTTTAGCTCACATCATGATGCAGAAACTTTTTCTTTCCTTTTTGTTTTTCACTGCAAAAATGCCCTTAAATTTATTGTTTCGGATTCTTCAATTGAATCTTGGAATGTGTTGTAAAACAGCAACATATTGACTTGTTTTGTCAATTTGGATTTTTGTTTTATAGTTTGAGTGGATCAAAATGTGATCAGTTTTCTGTGTTTTCATATCTCTAGTTGTTGTTGCATGGGGATGGGGAACAAAGGTGTTTACACATTAGCTGGTGTTATGTAAAGTATAGAAGCTTGGTTGGTTTATAATTTGTCATTTGACTTTGTCCCCATTACTATATTTCCTCAACAGGTAAATTAAAAAAGATTTAAAATTTAAATCCAATTTTTTTTTTTTTTTTTTTTTTCAAATTATGATTTGTACTAAACAGCACATTTGGGTTAAATGAAAGCTTATAATTTGCTGTGTTGACACCCTCAATGAAACAACAGAAAAGGCAGAGAGGTTGTTCTGATTTTTTCCCCTTGCTGAGGCTGAATGGATGCTTTCCTCTCTATCTCTCAATGGAAAAGTCCAATCAAAGAAAAAACTCTTCCCCTGTGGGCCTGATTCCAACAAATCTTCTTGTCTTCTGCAACACGTTGCTTCAAATTATTTCATTGAACACACACAGAGCCCGGAGCTGTGGGTCTGCAGCCCCGTACAGACAAAAGGGCTGCTGGTTTGCTGAAATTCATCACGACGAGGCAGGTAATTAGAAGCAACTATGAAACTGTGTCATGATTTTCATGCTGCTATTAATTATCTCATCACTGGCTTTGGCGAGGAAAAACGTAATACCTGAGTGTATCCGTCTAACTTTGCTGTAGAGATTATTTATCATCACGGGTTGCAATTATACCCAGGGCTCTGAGAAGTCAAATGGATTTGCTGCGAAGCTGATAGCATAAATGTTTGATGAGATTTTCACTGATGTGTGTCTGGCTTTGCATTATTACCAGACGCAGGCTGACAGACTCCTCTCGACAGTGTTTCAACACTATTGACATGTTCACCGGCGTAAAACCGAGCTTTCATGGCGTCCAAAAAAATTCCTTTTTTTTTAATGGTGAGCCACATGAATAATTATACCTATTATGTCTGCTTGGAACTTAACGGACATTTTGGCTCAATTACATCTACGTATAAATATGTGGATTATGTGATATGAAAGTGCAGCATATTTGAGAAAATCTTTTTTTTTATATAATCAAAGAGGAGGACTGATGTTTTTTGTTATGTAACTGAAAGATTCTGTTTTTAAGAACTTCAAACTCCCCCTATGAATTTTTTTTTTATTTAAGTAGTAGTGTTTCAATCATTATTATTAAGTTTTAACCTCAATCCCACAACTTAAATGTCTTAAAAAGCCATTTTTCATGTTGAGCTTCCCTTTCCAAAATCTCCTCTTAGGGGGCGTGGCTTTTGGAGCTCCATCCTTCATCCCCCACTGTCTGTTTATCATTACTCTGTGTCTCGCTAGAGTAAATCTTCACCGCTTCTACATGAAAACGTCAAGTAACATCGTTAATAACATTTTGATCTGGATGTCAGCTCAGGACAAGAGAAAACTCCATGCAAAAAGGACAAACAGCAGCAAACCAATCCCATCTCCAACATACATCAACCTGCAGTAAAAATTCTAAGCAGAAGGAAATTACAATACAGATAAAAAAAAATAAATCAACAACTGTGTGTACGTGTGAAACACCTTAACCGATAGGTGTATTCTCAAATGGAGAGTTTCAAGAACATCTGCCATGTTTGTGTGTCTGCAGGGTTTTCTTTAATAGCATCAAATCCTCTATTTTTAAAGTATTATTGCTGACAGGGAAATGTCATTGAGCATGCAGGCAGCCACAGCCACTCACAGATGAAGCGGGTGACATTGATTATCTCATAACATATGTGCTTGTCAAAAGAGCCGATGGGCCGCTGTGTGATAGTGCCTCCTGGCAGCTTCCTTTGCAATCATCTGAGTTATGATTGTAATACAGATGCACAAATATCATTATGAGAACATGTGTGGTATCTACACAGTGGTCAAAGGCAGAAGGATAGGGTTGGAATTCACAGTCGGGTCGTAATAATGAGAAATGAAAGCTGACGTCTCCCTGCATGACACGCAGCACTAAATGTTAAGATCAGGGCTTAAACCACCAAATGCAGAGGGTGTGACGGCCCTCAGTATCATTCGAACACGTCTGAATAAGGTTGATCAACCCTTTAAAGACAGACTCCAATGAAAACTCTGTTTGGGCTGTTTTTCATTTATCTAGATGGAGGATGCAGCGTTTGATGCAGACAAAAACTCGCTGTTTGAAAAAAGTAACGGTTTGTGTTCAATTGTCTTCATTTCCCTCATCCGAGCTGCCTTCTGGCTCCAACCTGTACGACTGGTTAGCTCCTGTATCGCTAGCTGTTTTTGTAGCTATGCTAATGTTAGGGGCTGTAAGTTAATGGGACAGAGTGTAAACAAAGGAATGCTGCTAAATCAACATGGTGTTACTTTTGTTCACACATTCTCACCTATAACTCAGAGGTAAATGTCTAATGAACTCCTGCTGCTCTACAGAAAATATGTCCTAAAAAAACAACACAAGTTTTTTTGATTTGGGCTAAAAACAGCATCATCCTAATTAAAAGACTACTAAAAGAATGATTTTACAGTAAAAAAAAAAAAAAAAAAACATGTTGGAGTGGGGCTTTAACACCAGGGAACCGTTTAAAGAGGCATGTTCAACAAATTTAGAGTTCAAACCTGAACTCAGAGTCAGTGGACTCAAAATTCTTAAACTTAGAGTTTTCGGTTTGAAAAAGTTTGATTTAATCAACTTGAAGTTGTGGGAACCAGAATCAGGTCGGGACCATTAAAAGCCCCGATCAACGGAGCAAAGACGGAACGATTCACCACGGAAACGGGAACAACACCTGAGTTTCATACTTCCGGTGGAAATTGATAAGTTCCTGCAAGCATATGCTGACTACAAGAACATTTTCATCAAGAAAAGCAACACAGCTGCAGCGGTGAAGCAGAGCGAAAATATCTGCAGAGTTAATGCATACATCTACATTTGAATCATTTCAAATAATGAATAAATAATAATGTCTGGAAGGTTATTTAGTCACTTGTTAAGTAGTTCTTGGTTCAAGTTTCAAGGTTTCATTCACAGACACAGTTGCCATAGTGATTGATTCTGAGTTCAGCTTAACCCGCTTCTTGGGTTTGGTTTCACCCACCTTTACGGGTTTAAGTTATCTCTTTTTCTGAAACCAAAAACTCAGAGTTTTACTGAATTTGGAGTTCACAAACTCAGAGTTCTAACAAAACCTGCTTCTTGAAACGAGCCCCAGAGCTTTAGCTCCAATATTTACTTTTTTTGACTGACATTTTAGCAGATTTGTGCTGTCCTGCAACACTTTACTGCAGTCTGTGCCTTAGCCAGGGGTGTCTGAAGTTGGTCCTTGAGGGCTCGTGTCCTACATGTGTCAGGGATGGTGGTGAGGGACCCAAACACAGGAGACAAGACATGGTGGCAGAAACTTAAACATTTACCTAACAAACTTAAAACATGACAAAACCAGGAGAACAAACTAGCAGCTGACCTGACAATGAGAACCGAAAACCATGTCTGACCTATATTTGTAACTATGTAAACCTCTGTTGATTATATTTCACATGCATTCTTGCTTGATTACTTGAAAAAAAAAAAATAATAAGAATTCAAATTCAATTCAATCGTGAGGGAAAAATAAATTATTGCTGTTTGTATTCAAACGAAATTCTGTGACACCAAGTCTTTCATATATCGGAATAGAGCTGTGATAATTCCACAGGTTCAACCTTTCACACCAAGTCTCTTTAAACTGTGAGTACGTGCGCATAGTGTTGGATAGCAACAATCTTGTGTGAACACCAACACGCATCTCATGTCCAATGTCAACGTCCCATTAAAGGGTTAAATGTACACTGCATTAGCATTGAAAGAAAAGATGACATTATTTTTGCTAATCTTATTTTTTTGTGAATGTAATTATCTTTTAGGACAGTTTTATACAAGTGACATAAAAATCAAATTTAAATATAGATCTGTATTTGATCTTTTTCAAGGTACTGTATTAATCTGAGTCATGGAGGTCAGATGAGACTGTCCCAACAGGCAACGGGACAATTGCAAAACTCTACACATATATAAAGAATAATTTCTCTGAATACTTTTTATTTTAATCTCCTGCACTAAACTAACTAAAAATGTTAAATACCTTTTCTAATTTCCCTTCACGTTCATCTTGTAAAGTTATGTGAAAGTAAATTACACTAAGTATGAAAAACAGTGTATTACCTGGTTCCAATCTTGTATTTTTTTTTAATGCATGTTAAAGCTTTCCTGTATGATCTGACTAGTATCAAATTACAGTGGGATGAAATCATCATTCCTGTTTTAATCAGAATAATGGCTTTAAAATGTGAGAGTACAGATTAACGATATAATGCTCAGATATTGTTGTGCTTGCTCTCAAATTCCATCCTGCCTGTGTTCAAATCTGTTCTGCGATTGATCTGTATTTGTGTTCTTTAGTTAAAACTTTCTTCTAAAACTTCCTGTACTCCTGCATAGATCTTTGTCCTTGCTCTCAGTTCCAGCTGCTTGCTTTCAAAACGTTTCTGCTCATGTTTGGTCTCTGTGTGAGACAAACCTGTCCGGATTCACCAGCTAATAGAACAACAGACATAACTGATCAGTCATGTGAGTGCTTAACAAAAAACAAGTGATTTCTCTGGATCTCCAGTGTTAGACGAAAAGAGGAAAGTGATTTTAAAACCGTTTTAGCACATTTTATATTACAGTTTTTAACAAGTGTTTTGAACTATTTTGGAATTGTTTTATTATTGCTCATCAGGAAATTTCTTTCATACCGGCAAGGTTTTATACATTTTTTTGCTGGAATAAATTTAATATGCTTTTTGGTCCAATAGTTTTCTTTTTATTTTTAATAGTTAATTTTTTTTAATCAATTTTTCAAATTTTCTGCCATCCACTCATCCATTTATTTAACCCACTTTGTCCCTTTTGGGGTCACAGGGTTGCTGGAGCCTGTCCTGGCTGCTGTTGGGGAGGTATAGACTCTGTATTTAGTGGGGAACTGGTGGAACCAACCTTTGGCTCGCTGTGTGTGCGTGTATGCGTGCCGGTGTGTATGTGTGAGTGTGTAGCTGAAGGGCCGGCGTACTCTTCATTTCCTCTCCTGGGAAATGATCACAGCCCCTCCCTCAAACACAAAAGTTTCAAACAAGTGTCTTGAGTTCTTCTAAAGAAACCAAGGAGTCACCTGACGGAAAAAAAAAAACACAAATAATGAAACACGAATAAGTGGAGGAACACCTTACAGTAATGCGGGCAGGAACAGTTTGAATATTATTGTAGTGATTTGAGAGTAAGTACAATGATATCTACTAGATAAACTGTTATTCTGTTCTTTTAAGTGTAAAGACCACTCTCCCCATTACATCTCATAATTTAAAGTAACCTGCATAAGCTTGGCAACAAAACAGATCCTCAAAGTATTCACAACAATTTACATACTCATTTAAATTGTGTTTTTTCCTTTTATTTTTTGGTACCAAAAACTTAAAATGATCATTAAAGGAATTTTGAGAATATAAAGGAATCTGAACTTTTTTTGCACTTTTCTGACATCGGATTAATCACACGCAGAGCGAATGTAGCCAAAAAACACAAGGCTGTTCCGTAGACTTCTTTTAAACACAGAGGCTGAGTCATCTCTCTGGTTTCACGTCCAGCTGGGAGGGAATACCACACTTTCCAGGAAGCTGAAAGTAAAAAATGAGTAAATAAAACAGCAAATCTTCACTTTAACGCATACACAATTTATTTTCTTAAACCGGCCAGAGAGGCTTCTGAATTTAAAGCTGTGTTAGTGGCCTTTCACAGCATGACGCCAACCGTGGACTCCTTAAAAGCACAATTACAGATAATACAGTTTGGGTAGAAAGCATTATTACTGTAGCAGTCCCATTAATGAACATTGCTAACTGCAAAAAGGGATTAATTACTGCTCGCATCATCACCCTGGAAAAAATGTGTTTAATTATATTTTGATGCACTCTGTTGCACTCAGCAAACCTCATGGAGTGTGCTCAAGCTGACAGAATGGATGCTGGCAGGGAACCAGTTCAAATGTGGTTTCATTGGCAAATGGCTGTAAAGCTGGCAGGGTAGAAAGCACTTCTTGACAGTTTCAATGCAGAGTCTGCTGCATTAAAGGATTTTTTTTTTTTTTTTAATTTCTGTTTTTACTTTGTTTTTTTTTCATTTAATCTTATTCCAAAAATGCAGGATAGACTTATATATATAACTTTTTTTCCCCTTACTGTTGGACAGAAGTTTTAAAAAACTTAAAGTGAAACCATGTTTACTGCCTTTTAGAGACTTGTTTAAAATAACAAAAAAGTTATCTCATCTCTTTTGGTTCCTCTGAGCCAGCAGGTGTTTTCCTGAGCTGTTGATAGTTGAAGAACAATGTTGACCTCTTCCTGGCTGGACCTGTCTATGGAGCGGCTTGATGCCAAGAGTAATGGTGTTTCTGGAGCTGCGTGGCCCAGTTCTCGGTCAGCATCATGGTTGGCATGTGAAGAGAAGGTGTGGGGGTTGAACAGGTTGTCTACAGTCCGTGTTCTCTGAATGTCGTGTCTTCATAAGGAAACTGCCCCCAGTGGTGAGTTTGCATGTTTGAGGAGATCCAACAGGTGAGGCAGACATGTTGAAAGATGGCTGCAGATCTTTAGCCTCTTGGAAAAAAAAAAATAATGTAAGGATATTTAGCTTCTATTTCCTATGAAGACAGAGCACTGAGTCATAGAGTCATGTCAGAAATTCAAATGTTGGTGCTCCATCTGATCTGAAGCAGCCCATCCTACATAATACAGAGATCATAAAAAACAGTACATTAAATTTATTAAAACAAAATTAAAAACCCAAGAATAAGAGAAACAATTAAATATTTGTGCAGTGAAATTACATTATGTATTACATATGAGGCGGTCAATCCACTTTAAGGCGGTCCATCTGGTCTGAGGCGGTCAATCCGGTTTAAGGCGGTCCATCTGGTCTGAGGCGGTCAATCCGGTTTAAGGCGGTCCATCTGGTCTGAGGCGGTCCATCTGGTCTGAGGCGGTTCATCTGGTATGAGACGGTCCATCCGGTTTGAGGCGGTCAATCTGGTTTAAGGCGGTTCATCTGATCTGAGGCGGTTAATCTGGTATGAGGCGGTCCATCCGGTTTGAGGCGGTCAATCTGGTTTAAGGCGGTTCATCCGGTCTGAGGCGGTTAATCTGGTTTAAGGTGGTCCGTCTGGTCTGAGGCGGTCCATCCGGTCTGAGGCGGTCAATCTGGTTTAAGGCGGTCCATCTGGTCTGAGGCGGTTCATCTGGTATGAGGCGGTCCATCCGGTTTGAGGCGGTCAATCTGGTTTAAGGCGGTTCATCCGGTCTGAGGCGGTCAATCCAGTTTAAGGCGGTCCATCTGATCTGAGGCGGTTAATCTGGTTTAAGGTGGTCCATCTGGTCTGAGGCGGTCCATCCGGTCTGAGGCGGTCAATCTGGTTTAAGGCGGTCCATCTGGTCTGAGGCGGTCCATCCAGTTTAAGGCGGTCTATCCGGTCTGAGGCAGTTCATCCGGTCTGAGGCGGTCCATCCGGTTTAAGGCGGTCTATCCGGTCTGAGGAGGTCCATCCGGTTTAAGGCGGTCTATCCTGTCTGAGGCGGTCCAACCGGTCTGAGGTCTGAGGCGGTTCATCCGGTCTGAGGTGGTCAATCTGGTTTAAGGCGGTTCATCCGGTCTGAGGTGGTTCATCCGGTTTGGGCTTTTTTGCTCTTTAAAAAAGCGTTTAATGCTAAGGAAAAAAAATCCTACCAGTAGATTTCAACAACTTTTTCATGTCTTTTTTATAAAGCAGTTTCTGTCTTTATTCATCTCCTAAAATTTCTAAGAAGATCTGGTAGCATAAAGCAAAGGGCCATGATAATCCAACCCATGACAGGTAAGAGAACAGGGCTTATCTTGTTACAGTGCAGAGAAAAAAAGAGCTCAGTTATTATGGGTGTTATTTTTACACTTTCCTGCCAGCTTCCTACACATTTTTACAGAGCAGTCACATACACATTCCACATGCCAAAAATACTTTCTACAGCAGCTTCACCCAGAAAGATAACATACCCCCCAAAAAGACTGATAAACTCTTGACGTTTTTTTGGTATCCCCAACTCATCATTTTTTGACATGCAGGTTGTTTGTGAAATTAAGGGTCCGCAACCCTAGGCACGCAGTACCGGACGCAGTACCTCACGCGGACTAGTCCTTCGGACATGGATGGAACCAGTACCCTAACCTGGTCCCTGTGATTGATACTGGACACGGTACCAGATGTGGCACAAGATACAAACCACTTCCGGACGCAGCCCTGGACGCAGGCCGGGTAAGGGTTTATGTACCGGTCTGTCCTGGACAAGTTCCAGTTTGCGGCCTGGAGGTTGGGACCATGATGAGAACAGCCAACAATGAATGGGTTCAGGTGGTTTAGATCAAGGGTCACCAAACAACAGCTCTCCCCCACATGTGAACGAGCCTCCCAAACACTATCAGAGATCCAAATATATACACAGCTCAAAAAAATTAAAGGAGCACTTTAAAGAAACAAAAAGTTTTCAGCCTACAGAGGGCTTAATTGTGTAGACACCATAAAATCAGAGTGAAATGAAGATGTGGCAGGATAGTCCATTTTTTTCTATTTGTTCTATTGGGTTTAAGTCAGGGGAAGGTGAAGGCCATTCAATTGTTTCAATTCCTTCATCCTCCAGGTACTGCCTGCATACTCTTGCCACGTGAGGCCGGGCATTGTCGTGCATTAGGAGGAAACCAGGACCTACTGCACCAGCGTAGGGTCTGACAATGGGTTGAAGGATTTCATCTGGATACCTTATGGCAGTCAGAGCACCATTTCCTATGCAGTAGAGGTCTGTGCGTCCCTCCATGGATATCCCAGACCATCACTGACCCACCACCAAACCTGTCATGTTGAACCACGTTGCAGGCAGCAGAACGTTCTCCTTGTCTTCTCCAGACTCTTTCACGTCTATCACAGGTGCTCAGGTTGAACCTGCTCTCGTCAAAACAATGCATTGTGGGAAACGATGTCCACACTGTTCTTGTAGTTTAATGTGATGCTGATCAGGAATAACTGGCGCTAAATGAAGGACATCTAGAAGGTAGTAAATCACTGATGAAATAATAAACAAGATTTCAAATTTCTGTGGTAATCTGTATTATTGTTGCCTTTAAAATTAACTTTAATTTCTATTTAATTTGTTTTATTTGGGGAAGTGCAAATGAAAATTCATCCAGTGGGAATTTTTTTAAATCTATTTAACTTTGACAGATGTTAAAAATAATATAAAAAACATAACAGCACAGATCTAGGAGGAGTGGCATATTAAAATTCATCTGAATCTTAAGGACAACCCCCAACTCCTTGTTCTCGTACAGTCTCGTCGTTTTCAGAAGTCTTTCTCCGCCCCCGCCTGCAACAGGTTGGTCTCGCCAACGATGCAGGCGAGGCGCTGGGTCAACTCAAACACACCTATTGTTTAGCATCAAATTCTAAATGGAAGTTTTCATTTTTAAACCCGTCAACTCCAATTTGTTTAGCCTCATCACTAGTCCTCTACAGAAACAGAAGTGACTTTTTACACTGAAGAAATAAAAGAAAGACTTCTACCAACAGGTTATTCATCTTATACATCATCAGTTTCTTCAGAAGGAGCAGCGCACAGACTTCATTCATAAGTAAAAGTAAGTCAATAACAACAATTTTGGTGATTTTTTATGCTACAGTTTGTAAACAGAAGAAAAATGTTGAAATTAAATTTTAAACATCACTTTATCTGTTGTCAGTCAAATGGTTAATAAGCTGCTCTGTAGCAGCGTTGCCAGATAGTGTCAGAGCTTTCCAGCCCTTTGTAAAGTTTGTAAATCTCACTGATGACATCAGTGCCTCATCAGCCTTGAACCTCACTGCACGTCACTCTGAGACCCACACACAATGTGCAGTCTGAACTATGACAGGAGAGGATAAACTATTTATTGGTTTAATTTTTCAAATGTTTTAGTTTAAATCTTTTGAAGATTGCAGAAAAGAAATTTAAATGTGGCTGTGTGTGGCATTCTTGAAAGACATAAATGTTAACATTTAGCTTGTGATTGTTGTGATCTGTTAGCCTTAAAACTGCCCCCGTCCCATATCAGAAAAGAAAACAGTTATGTTGTCTTCACAAGAAAAACTTTGGAGACCCCTGGTTTAGATGAACAGGATCTAATAGAGAATGGTTTTAATGTAAACATGATCACAGTATTTTCTCAGTTGCCTTGCATGATTTCCAGTTGAATGTTGAAACTAATTCACAGTTTTGTTTAAATATTTCTTTTTATGAAGTACTATGTAGATAATGTCAATTAAAGCTATAGCTGATGTAAAAACAGAGCTACTTCCAGTGATTCATGTAAACAAGGCATTTTTTTCAAAAGTGAAACATGTACTGTAACACTTCAAATATACTTTCTTAAATTGATTTATATTTGGTAACTATTAAAAAAAACCTGTCCCAGTTTGCCAGTTAAACCTGGAAGCTACCTGAGTGAGACCACAGACGCACCTGTGACCCCTGCTGGCGGACCTGGGCTTAGGGGTGCCAAAGGTGGATAAAAAGGGGGGTGGGGATAGGGAGTAAAAAGACTCCTATATTTGCTTTTTTTCCAACCAAAGATCATTGATACTAATTGCTGCTACAGCTGGCAAACTAATACTCACTTGTGAAATAAAAAAAAATGAGCACAAATAATCATCAAAGTGCTCAAAACTGATGGCATGCATGTTAAACTGAAATATTTAATGCTCCTGCAAGGGACAATTGTATTTGCACCATATGACAGCTGTGCTCAGTGGCCTCTCCCCCCTCAGATTCCAAACAGGAAGTACAGAAGCCAAAGTGAAAAAAAAAAAAGATCTGATTGCTAAAAAAAAAAAGTCAATTTGGCAAATAAGACGTAGCTTGAAGGAGTTTGATTGACAAGGTCGACAGTCTGTAACACAGTTGAAATCGTCAATAACATCTTTGAATTCACGTATAAGAATTTATTTATTTGCAAGAAGACATCAGTCACTCTACTTTCATCAGTTCTCACAGCTCTGTTCATCCTTCTCAGTTTTTTTTAATCTCCAGCTACTGTATCTTATTTTAATAGAGAATAACAATCAAACCAGATTATAAATTAATTTTCATGGGAAATAATCCTGCATTCACGATGAAACAGTTTCAAAACTGTTGATTTTGCTGCATCCATCTTTTGAATCGGCTGTATCCCTTTCAGGGTCACAGGGCTCCCAGAGCCTCACCCAGGGTTCAACCTGGACAGGCTGCTGGCCTGTTGCTGTGCCACACATTCACATAGGGGAAAGTAGGAGTAATCACTTAATGTATCAAGCAGGTTTTTGGACTGTGAGAGTGTACACAGTAAAAATTAATGCGTGCACGGGTGGAGAACACGCAAATTTCACACCGATAGGACCCAGCTGGGATTCCAACCGGGGTCTTCTCAGTGTGAGGCGAGATTGCGCCACTGTGCAACCCTACCAACCTGTTCATTACTAGTGACAACTTAATATCTTCAAAATATGGTGTTTTATTTTAGTAAGCATTTGTATAGTAATTTTATTTAAGTATTTCCCACTGAACTGAATTTTTTTTTACTGACTTTTAATCTTGAAAGACAGTTCTGATGGCCTTCATCATTTTAAATGTTTTATTTTATTGTGTCACTCTGAGCGCAGAACCTATTCTGACTGAGAAAAACTCTGAATGTAATGGGAGCTCCGTCTGTGTCATGTGTTTCCCCTGGCCTGATTGCCACTCATCACTGATGAGACACACCTATGTCCTTTTGTTTTTCTTCACTCCCCTTCTTTAATATAATGGGTTCCTCCCCCTCACTTCCTTGCAGGTTTGTCTTGTCACCCTTATGCACTAATCTTGTCTTATATCCTAGGGTCTTGTGGAGTTTGACTTTAGTGACTGATCCTGTTTTTTCGGCTTTGTGCTCTTCCTTAGTTTTGGATTTTGTTATTAAAGACGCTTTTTTTTTTGGAGCTCACAGCTGTCCTGCGATTGTGTCCACACACCAAAGCCTGACAGTCTGATTGGAAACAAATCAAGATCAACTCAAATAATTGCTCCAAGATCTGTTCCTGGTCTCGGGCCAGGGTTCGCTTGGGTGAGTTTTGTCAAGATTGTGAACTTGGGTTTTGACTGTTATAATTTTTGGTCATGTTTTGAGTTGTCGCTCAGTCACAATAGTTCCAGACAGAATGACTTGATCACCTTGGACCTAGCCAGATCCATCCCAGATCCGACTGGTTTTCCTGCAGCTATTTTCATGTTATACTAATGTCCAGCACATCCGTTCCTGAGGGGGAAAACCGGGGTCACTCTTGTTTCTGTTCCCGAGGAGTCACCAGAACCGCTCCTTCCTGTTCCTGTGAAGGGTCACCGGCGCCATGTTTGTTTATTTCTCGAGGATGGTTTCCAGCCCCATGCTTCCCATTTCCTGTCCATGTGTATGATCGCCGCTCATCCGTCTTGGCTGTTGCCCATTCCACAGGAGGGTGACTGAGGCTGCTGTTTTGGACTTTTTTTTTTTTCTTCTTCAGTTTGGTCCATGTCTCCTGGTCTTTTTTTTTTTTTTTTTTTTTTTTTTTTCTCCTTTTTTGGGGGGGAGGCATCTAAGATTGATGCTTTTTGGGAGGGTTACGGTTAGGATTGTGAACTTAGTTTTAGGTTTTTTCAGTTATGATTTTTTTTTGTCATGTTCTGTTTTGACCCTCAGTGACTTCAGTTCCTGACACATTCAGACTGTGTTCTAGATTATCAGGGGAAATCGACTCTGGTTCACTTTAAGATAATACAATGTGTCCAATCTGGTGGTATATTATAAAGTTCCCTTTAACGTGGACTGAGCACCACAACAGGTGTGTCCTTCTTGGGATGACAAAAATTGTGCAACTCCTCTATAAAACCCTGCTTACTTCATAAGACTGAATTATATATATTTATTTTATGCGCTGCTAATTTGTGCTGCACTTTGTTTGCAACAGATTCATGATTGTATATTGAAATTAGCAAAAAAATAAAATAAAATTACGATTAACAAAGTATTTGATCTCTCATTGCGTTTGTTCTAAACAAAATATATGAAGAATTTGAAAATTCACTATTTGGTTCAGCCACATGTGTGGCTTTGTAGGATTCAGAGCATACATGTGTAAATGCAGAGAAGAGGGGAGTGTCTAAAACCTGGCCTGACAGCCTGGCTTCTCCCCCTGGTTCTATTTATTTTGTAACAAAAACAAGCAACTGTTGCCTTTTCATTGGAACTTTAGGACCTTTGAGCAAAGGGGGCGCACCTTGAACTAGAGATATCCTCCTTACCCCGCCGCCCACCTCCAAAATATATCTGATAGTATTTGAGTCAATTAAGGTTTGAACAAAACCAGAATGTTCATCAGACTTAAAGACTCAGGACGGGCTGCCCTTGGCCTGCACTTGTCGGGTCATTATCTATTTATTCTATTTCCTTCTGATTCCCCAAATCAGGTTTTAAAGCAGAGTTAGTGATAAAAGTATCAAAGTTTAATATATAATTTAAAGAGGACTTTGGTTAAGAGAAAATACTATTTTTCAAAGAAATTAGTGCTTTCTGGAACGCGCTGCGTAATTTTACGCAAATATCCTCCATCATCCAAGTAGTAAAAGGCGGAGGAGAAAGGCCGGACGAGGACTAGATTCTCTAAGGTGGGGAGTGCGCGGATTCCACAGCGATCCAGTGGACTGACGTCTCTCCTGCAGCGCAGAGGAACACCGCAGCCGCTCAGTTCGCAGACTTCAGTGCAGCCAGGCAGTCGACTGTCTTCCCCCCGCAGAGCTACAGGAGGACAGAAGCAACACGCAGCCCCAACTTCAGCCCAGCATGTTCAACCTTCGGAAATCTCCGCGTTGGCACGCTTGCCCGGCCACTGTTTGATTTTCCTGGGAGTGCAGTCTCTTCTCCTCTTTCGATCTTTCTTTTTTTTAGGGGGGGAGAGAGAGGAAGTGAAGGAATAACCGCATTTCTACCTTCTTTGGTTCATGTAAAATATAAAGGCGACCATTTCTCTTCTGGAATAATGTGGACCTCCCAGGATACTGTTGGATTTATTATCTTGGCCGGATTTTGTGTTCACATCGGATTCTCCTTTGAAGGTGAGCGCAGTGGCGGTGATGGTGGTGGAGGGGGGTCTCGTGTCAAAGCAGTCCGTCTGAGCGTGGGCTTCACCGGGAGCCGCGCGGTGTCCAAAGCGCGCATGTTAAAATGACAGTGAGGGAAAATAAGAGTTTTTGTGAAGCATCCGCATTAAGAGGCGCTAAAAAGCGGGCTGGGAAGCGGAGCGCGCATCGGCGCACGGGGAAGGGGGTTTCACACCGCCGATTGCAATAAAAGCAACTGGTGAGTGTTTGAAATTGAAGGATTTCTGGATTGAAAGCAATTGTCCCCTTTCAATCACGTTTTCCTTTATTTATATGTTGCAGGAAGAGAAAAAAAAATAATAAAGTTGCACGGGAATGGAAAAGAGGGAGAAAAAGCTGAGAGGAGCTCTCCATGGTGCTGAAAAGACCCATCGCGTTCTTTTTTCCCCTTGAGATTTGCGCCTGTTCGTCAGACTTTTGCCACATTCTACTGGTTTAGTGCCACAAACCCCCGATGGGGTAAAAGTTTGATTTCACTTTTATAAGCCAGATTTTCATCTGATTCACTTAGATGGATCGTAATATTTTGGGTGACGGAGATGGAGCGGGGATTGAAATATTAAGTATAAGGAGAAAAAAAAAAAGCTTTTAAATCTCTGCGCCATTCTGCGCAAAAGGGGCTGTGTGCCCCCCTCCCCCCCTCCCCCCAGAATGCGCGTTTCGTTCCGTATTCTTCGTGAAGTCAGAATCTCTTTGAGAGGTAGCGAGGAGGAGGAGGTATGCCCCCCCCCCCCCCCCCCCCCCCCCCCCCCCATCCACCGAAAGAGCTAATCTGTGCAGAAGCGCCATCTGTTTTCATTTATTTTTTTTATTTTTCCCCATTAAAATCCCTCGAACTGCTACCCCTCACCCCCACCCCCTTTTGCTCCATGTCTCTCCCAGGTCGCTTCACGGATCTGCCCTCCAACATGACGGTCAAAGAGGGGCAAAACATAGAAATGGCGTGCGCTTTCCAGAGCGGAACCGCGTCCGTGTATTTGGAGATCCAGTGGTGGTTCCTGAAAGAGCCGGAGCCCACTGACAGCGAGGAGGACGTGGAAGCTCAAGAGGTACAAGACACCCTCTGTTTTTTTTTTTTTTTTTTTTCGTTACCCCCTTCACCCCCACCCCCAGAATCCCTGTGTCACTCCTCGCAAAAGAGGAAAGCGCGTTCCACACGCGTTTTTACGCACGAGCCTCCACGCTCCATGCATCTACACTGCTCAGGACTTCAACCACTTTTGTTACTTAAAGTCCATTTGTATCCTCAGATGAGCCCCCACACAGTCCCCCCCTCCACACACACACACACACACACACACTCCCTACAGTTGCACAGAAAATTACCCAAACATGGCTGCTGCATTAATCAAAGACATATACATCATCCACATGTGCGTGGGGTATGAATGCATGATAAATGAGGTAAACTGGACTGACTGCTCATGTGAGAGCAGGATGTAAATGCAGCAGCAGCAGTAGCAGCAGCAGCATGGCCTGCTGGACTCATTAAACTGCAGGAGGGAGGCGCTTTGCATTTCGTCACATCACGTCTTGTCAGTGTGTTGTTGCTGGTTGTGACAGCTCCCCTTTGGCCCGGGGAATGATGGCCTGCTTAATGGATGAGAGGGACTCTATGTTTACTGTATTCAGCTGATGAAAATGGTTCTCTCAGTCATTGTGCTGCATCAGAGCATTGTCATTACAGACATCAAACAGTACTTTTTTTTTTTTTTTTCTTACCCTGTCTGCTTAAAGAGAGATGAGTATGTGTGTGAAGACATGACTGGATATCCATGTGGCTATAATTATTGTTCCATTGTTGCCCCACTCTCACAGCAGCATGGGCCAGGCTTTGATGTGATCCCACGTGCCTCTTGGATGTTGGGCTGAAGTGGCCTATTGATGCAGACATCACATTGTTAGCCGTGGTCCTTATCAGCGAAGGCTGTTTGAAATGGAAGCTGCTGTGTGTATTTGTCCTGCAGTTTTGTGGTTTGTATGGGAACAAAGTCAAAGCTGTGTGTGTGCGCGGAAAGCTGTTTGGGAAGCAGCTGGCCTCTTGGAAATTTAGCGGGAACGAGCGAGCCGTCTTATAATGCAAATGTGAATGCAAATATCTGAGACATGGATGAAAAGTTGGACTTTTTGAATCTTTGAGCGGAGGACATGAAAGCAGCTTTTCACTGGAAGAGCTGAGAGGAAGGCAAATTAGAAGTCAAGAGAGTTGGGAGGCGAATGCATCACTTTCAGCAAGAAATAACCAGTTTGCTCCAGTCAGAAGCTCTCCTGCTGTATGCACGACAAAAAAACATGCAAAACAAAATAATAAGAATTATAGTTTTACAGGACAGTGGAATATTTTAGATTTAGACAACCTTTAAGAGAAATTGATGGATGTATACCAGGGGTGGGCCCGGGGGCCACATGCTGCCTGTTAAACTATTTAATCTGGCCCGCCAAAAGGGAATGAAGTATCCTTATTTTCTTTTTTTCCTCCTTATAATTTGGGTGTTTCCCCATAGATGGCGCACTATGAATAAATTAACTTGTTTTTTTGTGTATTTCTATCATTCCAATACTACATGTGTTTCTCTAAGTTTACGGTTTTCCCTTGAATAACATAAAACCAAAGTTCTATTTTTTTTTTTTTTTTATATAAAACTCCCAAAATCCCAGCCAGCAAGGCCAAGTGGGCCCCATATGGCTTAAAAGTGGGCGGACAATGTAGGCCCCAATTGGGTTTGTCCGCAGTTTCCATGGTGGTCCCAGCTGTGTTTGCCCACATTGACCTGGTGGCTACGCTAGCCAGTTGCCCGGTGGACAACATAGCGAGCTCCGATGCCCAGGGTCCAGCAAAGCAAGCAAGTACTGCTGCCCAGGAGTCAGCAGAGCTAGCAGGGGCGCTGTCCTGGCTTCCAGTCCCTGGGTAGTGGAGCCAATGTGGGCAAACACACCTGGGGCCACCATGGAAACTGCGGACAAACCCAATTGGGGCCTACATTGTCCGCCCACTTTTAAGCCATATGGGGCCCACTTGGTCTTGCTGGCTGGAATGTTCTATATTAGTTCAAAATGAAAATGTGTTTTGAAAATGTGTTCCCACTTTTTATGTTACTTACTAAAAAATGACCTTGTATCAAGGTAACATAAAACCTGCTGGTTGCCAGCCCAGATTTGACGCCACTAAGACGCATGTTGGTCTGTTGGTGCCTTAGATGAAGCCCGAATCCTGTGGAATAGTTTTTACATGGTCACTCTAACACGTGTGAAAGGCTGGTGAACTAATTTAAACTACGATAAACGGTTACTTTAAATCTAAAAAAAGCTTTTGACAAATCAAAAAAACAAAACAAAAAACATCTGACCAATCAGATCGACCATTCCACATGGTTGACTAATCAGATGGAGCTCTTTTAACCTAGATGCTTAGACGTTTTGACTACAATTTAAATTGTTTTCTTTTATTTAAACAAATATATATTAGTTGTGTTTTGTGTCACAAATCATTGACATTTTGATCACTTGGTTGGCTATGCAGTTATCCACAGAGATCCACAGTCTTGGTTAATGCAGGCAGCTTGATTTTTAAAGCCCTGCGACCAAAGCTGGGACAAAGTGGTTCTGGAACATGGATGAATGCACGTCAAATGAGCTCCATTTGCTGAGCTCTTTTCTGCTCCAGTTTACCATTCTAACTGATGTTTTTCTCTGTTTTCACCGTACTGTATTTCTGTTTTTAGCTCACGTTCTTTTTTTCCCCTCTTGCTTAGTCACTGATGAATACGTTCGCTGTGCCTCGGGGGGTCAATGTCCTGCGGAAGGACGTAGATTGCGACGGCCGGTGATGTAACTGCCAGATCCAAATGGCAGCTGCAGACTCAGACGAGCTGAAGGGAATGTCAGCGTGTTTGGAAGTGAAAGATCATGAGGCTGCACATTCATTTGTTGTTTTTTGAAATATTTACAACAATCCTGTTTTTGGTGTTTTTTATTATGTTCTTCTGACATTTTTTCTGATGATTTTGAGAAATTTCAGTTTAAAATTGCATTTCTGAGTATTTTTTTTTTAAATCCTTGTGAATCTGGAGCAGACCAAAAAAATGTTTCTATTCAATTATTTATTAATTTTCTTTGTCCCTTTCTGGGTCGCGGGGGTGCCGAACCCTAACCTGGCTACTGAGGGGCGAGGGCAGGGTTCACCCTGGACAGGTTGCCAGTCTGTCACAGAAAAAAAAAAATACGCTGGGCTCCCAGCTCCGCTAACCCAGGCCAAAACTGTACGACTGGATTGCTGCAATCTTGGTCGCCATTTTTGTTCCACCCGTAATGTTTGGTTGGGGTTGTAAATTGGCAGGAGAAAGTGTAAACAAAAAACTCTCAGGTGCATTCACACCGAATGGGGAAGCGAGTTTCAATGTTAAGTCACTGGACAGACGAATGGAGTGGCACCATGTCACATCTGATGTTTGACAGGTCGTCATGTCTCATTTACCAATCAGGAACTCCGCTTTGGGAATGTGACATTTTAGTGACTTGATCAACGGGTAAAATACTAATAAATGCAAACGTTTATGCCTTGAACTTCCATCCTTTTCCTTAACCCGCTGGAGCCGCCGGGTTTGCAGAGCTCATCCGCCTACTTTGGGGTGAGGGCGGGACACACTCTGGAGAGATCATCTTTCGCTTCCTCGGCAGAGCTCACTCGCTCACAGAGAGCCGCTGCGGGGTGCGGAGCTGCCGACTCGGGTCTCATCGAGACATCAAAAAAAGAGTATTCTAATTTTATTTTTTCCCCTCTTTGGCTAGTACGAGACCGAGAGCCTTTAAGCTCAGTCACAGAGACACAGAAACACAGCAGAAGTGGCCGTCATACAGACACAGCCCCCTGTAGCGGGAAAATCTTTTATTAATAAACATATAAACCCAAACATGGAGAGATTATTACAAAGGTTTTTTTAGAACTCTTCACTATAAATAAACCTTGTTTATTAACATCATTTGTGTCTTCCATACATTATAAATGAAATATCTACAGATAGCTTATAGCGATCATCCTCAAAACATTAGCTGGTAGCTCCTCCCACACGCGGCTGCAGCATCGAGCTCAGGAACACATTTTTTGACAGATGACAAGCAGCAAATTTTTTCATGCAACGAAAGAGGGGTGGGGCATGCACATTTGTCCTGTGGATCGTGTTCAGTGAAAATTCAGGGAATAGGGGCGGGCTTGCACCGTGCAAATAGTTCCGCCCACAACTCAAAGGCAATTTTCTAATGATTTACAGCTGCTCTGCAGGAACGATGTCAGAGAAAACAACACAAGTTTTACGGATTTTAACTTAAAAAGGGATAATCATGGTTAAAAGACAACTGGGAACACTTAAAAAGATGATTTCAGCTGAACTTTAAAAAAGAAGCATTTGGAGATCTGTGATTTATATCAGAAAATATGAATCCATCCAGCTGTAGTGCAGATATAAAAGCATGAGCGGCCCAACATTGAACATGTTGGAAAGGTCAGACGCTTCCGTTTCTATGGTAAATCTACAAGAAATACAGCCGTGTTGTTTAATGTCAGCATTCTGACTCTTCTTAAAACAGAACATTTCAAACCAGTTTTTCTCCCCTAAACTCTATAAGTATTTCACAAATTATCAAAGTGCATTTTTATTTAAGGTCTCTATAAAATAAAGAGGTGGGGAACCAGATTTTATTATTTTTTTTGTTACTTTCTGTTGTTTGGAACTATGAAAAAGAAGGTAAATGACGTCAAGCGCTGCACAGGTTCAGTCATTATCTCAGTCAGAGTTCGTGCTGTATAGCAGTTTGCATAACGTGGTTTATAGGTAACTCTGCGCCCACACGGAAAGCTTAAGCACATCGAAGCAGAAAACTGCATGTGGAGATTAAAAATATATCTGTGTATTAATGACACATCGCTCATTGCAGAGATGGAATTTATCAGAATCCCAGTGTTTCTCTGTTGCAGAGAAACACACATTTTGTTTTATTTTGAACCAGTGGAGCAAAGGTGCAACTCGAACACGAAAGCGTGATTTGCAGAGAAGTCATCAGCGGTCGACTAAAAGACCTGCCCCCTGGGCTCTTCGTCTGAGGATTCTTCTGAGGTTTCATCACTAAATAATGAAGTCGGGTAAAATTTGCAGAGCTGGGCTGAACCTTGCGAGAGTTTAGTTCAATCTTCTCTATTATAGGCCGCGTTCAGGGGTGAAAACCCCCATTTCACAGGATCTCGAGAGCGGCACATTCCGAAATTGTGACCCAGATCTGCCATTTGGCACACACGGGCTCCTCTGACATTGAGAAAGCGCGGGCTTGCATTCAAGGAGCCAGATGTAGCATTATCCCGCCTCATGTCTGCTGCGTTACACGGGGAGGAGGCGTGGCTGCCAGTCTTTGGATCAAAGAGAGATCTAGCAGTTAAAGGTCATGTTCCATCGATTTAAAAAAAGCAGAAAATCAAAAGTTCTGCAAAAAAAAATGTATTCAACCTATCAATGCAAATTTACAACAAAACACTTCGGCTTCAAAATAAACTTAATTGAGCATTAATATGAAAGTAAAATCAGGCATCAAGGGTTAAAAACATTTTTTTTAAAATAAAACATTGGTTTAAATCAGTGGCTTATAGCTTTTCACTCTAAAAGAGCCATTTGGTCAAGTTTCTTACAAACCAAAACCCTCAAAGAAATGAGAATCACTTTTTAGAAATATAAACTATATTTATGTTTTTAAGCCCATTAATTTATAAATTGTAGCTTTAATTTTTTTTTTTACAATAATTTAATTATATTAGTCTTTTATCTATATTATATTACTATTAAAAGAATAACATACACATTTCCTTTCAAAATAAATTACATTCTGTGTCACATAATATCCTCCTGCTGTAGTAGATTTGCAAATACACTTTAGAACTTTGCTGTTAAACAATAACAACAAATTCAATAAGAAGACTACAACATTTCTGACTATGGATTAAACATCCTAATTATTATTTTGCTCAGTTATTTGATTTAATGTCATGTCAACAGTGGTTAAAAAAAAAAAAAGTTTGTTTTACTTATGTCTTATCACCTCTTTGAAAATGTAAAAATAACAAATTAAATATCTTAAGAAAGATATTTTTTCAAATTGTTAGCTTTTTTTCTTTTCTCTTCAAAGCCAAAGAGCCACAATAGAGGATTTAAAGTAGATTTAAGAGTAGAACCAGACTGTGGTTGTGAGTGTTGGTTCCAGGTCAGCACTTGAGATGATGGTCAAGGAGACAAGGGTTGAGTGGTGAGCATAAGCAAAGACTTGAGACAAAAACTTCATATATTGTTAGTCAATGGAAGTATAGGGCCAATGTACTGCACCAGACAAGGTAACAAACTGGTGATGCATGCTGGACATGGCCCATCCCAAATACTGGTCAGTAGTTTTCGAGATGAGTAATGAAAGCTGAGTCCAACCAGGAGGAGCATCATGTTGCAGACCCCTGGTTTGGATGATGTGCATCGAGTTTATGACACTTTAATAGTTTTCAAAAATGGCAAGTGATCATAAAAAATACAAAATAATCTCTGATTGAACTTGGACTCGTTCTATCGGATCTTCCAGCTAAATTTATGCAACTAGATGTGAAGGAAAACCAACCTGCAAAAGTTCAACCAAGCAGCAGGATTTGCTGAGTGTTTTAGAAACTCCTCCACCTCTATAATCCCCTCACGATATTATCTTTAGAGCTCACAGAGAATGATTCAAAGAAGAGAAACCATCAATGTATCGGCACTTGCATTTATACCAACGACTCTGTAATAGAATTAACTGTCACAGACAACAGGCAAGTTTTGTGAAAAGTCAATTTTTAAACTTCTCCAGCTGGACATCAGAACCGGATCTTGCAGGTTTATGAGGCTATAAAGCTGTTAAAAATATGTACATGGTAGTTTTTGATAAATGGCAGTGGTGACACAGTACGTTTTGCTTCAAAAAAGCCTTGGCTTCATCGTTTTTTTCAAACGTTTTTATTTTTTATTTTGCGACTATCTCGGACGTGTGTTATGGAACACCGCAGCTGGTAGGAATTCTTAGAAGCACGTCTGAGCATGTGTGGTATTAGATTTCTGCTGTCCATGGTGTTTGGAAACGCTGAGGCAAGCTTTAAAATTCCCTCTGACCCTTTCCGGGAATGAAAAGCGGGGTATGGAAAGGTTAAATACATGAATTCAAGTACCTTGCTCCATTCTGCTCGTGCTCAGTTTGGAAACCTGATTCTCCTGGATGTTTCCATGGACACTCGCTTAATCAGGTCTAGTCAATTTGGAAATGCGGCCCAAAGGGAAAAAAATAATAATAAAAAAGGGAAAAGTTTGTTAGCAGATGGTGAACTGTGAGACCTTTCAAACACTGCCAGTCTATTTTTTAACCACAAGATTAAAATTGTGGGATATCAATTTCAAAGTCAAAGAAAAGTTAGAAATAGATTTTCAGATTAAGAGTTCTTCATCATACAATCACATTAAAATGAATGAAGTCAAGAGGATTGTTGTCAACCTTCAGAGAAACTCACACAAGAGAACTCAAGAACTCGTGAAAGTATCACTTCAAAAACAAACCTGTCTGCGATTCTGACCCTTTGAGAGATTTTGTTTACACGGAAAACAACACAATACAAAAAAAAAATAGTCTTACCAAGAATTCTTATTTTAAGAAAACATCTAAAAATATCTAGTCACCGCGACGTTTTCACTAAGATTTTTTTTCTCATTTATAAATGTTATTGATAAGATTATTTTTTACAAGATAGAAACTAAGACAATTTTTATTCTCCAACAAAAATTGTGTTTTTTTTTTTTTTTTGGCATGATGAAGGATATACTTATACATATATATATATATATATATATAAATGAAATTAAGATTCAAACTGCATTTATGAGCATTTCTTTATTCAAATTGTTGTGCATCAGAAAGAAATAAAAAAAAATGCTGTTTGTTTCCCTCATTTGAGCTTTCAACTATATGGATGAATAGCTCCAATGCTGCTCACTATTTTTGTTGCCTCAGTGATATTAGGTTGGGTTTGTGAGGGGCTGGAAGATTGGGTCAAAAGTTAGAGCACCTCAGGTAAAATGTGCATAAAAAAAGACGAGGAACGAAAGAAAATCCTCGGATTACGTATGAAACATTCTTTTAATATGTAGAAAAATTGTATTTATTTAAATTACTGAAAACACAATAATGTGTGCAGGAGTTTAGGCACCTTGCAGAATTTATATTATGCTCCGCCCCCTTTAGAAAAGCTGTGACTTGACGGAATAATGGTTGTTCACAATCATTTTTCGCAAAGTTAGGTGATTTCAATCTAAAAAAATTTCAATAATCGGATGAAAATACATCTTAATTTTTTTTCTTTAAGTATTAAAAGAATGTCTCATCTGTAAACTGATACTTTTAAAAGATTTTTCAATCTTTGCTTGGCTTCTTTATGCAAAATAATGAAACATTTTCTGGTCTATTTTGTGCGCGAGCCAAAAGCAATTGGCGTCAATTCTGGCAGGAAGTTACAAAAAACACATTTAATTTGAAAAAAAAAAAAAAAAAAATTCACAATAAAATAGTGAAATGGGATCATGTTTGAATCTAGACAGTAGAAATGAAAATAAACATACTATCACAACACAAACAAACAAAGACACTCATATGTGTCTCAACAACAGATTAATTTAAGAAGTTCAGGCCTACTTGATTCTTCTTAGCAGAAACGTAGAAACATATTTTTAGGTAGTTAACTTACCCAAAAACAAAAAAGAGCTCCCCCAGAAGTGCCTGACGCGGAAAAATGTGTGTCTGGTGTGAATTGCTAGAGAGAGCTGTTACTGCGCGCACCCTGCTCCACATGTCCAGTGTGAACCAGCGTAAGATGATCAGAGATGAAATTCAAAAGTATTGACATTATTAATGTATAATTTTTTTGTTTTTTATTTGAATAAATGGAATTATAAAGTTGGATCAATGAAAACCAGCACCACTGTATTATATGTGTGGCAAGCTGAAGACGTTTTACACAAAAAATGAAAAATTTTTCATGTAACATCATGTATGTTATGTTGTAAGTTGGTACATTACAAGATGGAACGTAAAAAAAATAATAATGTGTGCTGCGCTGTAAGCTGCAAACAACCTATTTTTTTGTTTTCCTGCTAATTTACAAAGCAAAGGTAACGCTTTGGCCACTTTCACAGTTGGCGAGGATTTGGCTCAATTAGCCATCTGCTGTTTGATTATATCAGGCCAATGTTCGCTGTCAGATAGAAACAGAAGGACACGCTGCATTTGTTCAAGATTTAGCAGAGGACTCTTACAAACTCTGAAAGTCCGCCCTTGACGGGGGATTTGAAAGAGAGACGGAGGCAAACATCAGTGCAAAAAGCTGCTGTTTGGCTTCAGCTTCCACAACAAGTGGTAAATGATTCTCCTCCCAGATTATAAATGACATGCTGCCGCTTCATATTTATGCACAAACACAGGCAGACAGAAACAATCGCACTTCCATGACAAAAGAGGAGGCTTGCCGCTGACAGGATTTGCCACAGTTATGATGTTGTTGATTCAAGCCGGAGAGTGAAGACACACAGAGAGGAGGGGAGCAGCAGGGCGAGCTAAACACTTGCCGTTACACAAACTTCCCGGCAGACTGTTTGGAAAGGGATCGCCATCATTCTGTTTTCTAACTGCAAACTGAGCCAGCTGCATGTGGACGCGGCACAAGCCAGGTTCTGCTGGGAGCCACGGGCTGCGGCATGCGTCTCCGAACAGATTAAGAATATAATTCCGAGCGCTTTTTAGCACCGTGGATGTGGAGACGTGAGTGGTTAATGAGCAGCGCTGGCCCTTTGTTGAAGAGCTCCTGAAGCACTCGTCGAAAGGTGAAGAGCTGCTTCTTTTCAGCTCGGAGAGCAAAGTGCATGCTGGGAGTCAGCGGTCCAAGATTACAGCGATGATAAAGAGTTTGAGGTGACCCTCACCATTTAGTCATCTGCATATGCACAGCTACTTCAAGTGAAACGTTTGTGACTAAAGATGTGCAACAAGAGTGCTTAGCTTCCCTTTATATATATCACTGAAGAGGAGGAAGCAACACAAAAGAAACATGGAGTTCCCTTAAAAATTGGAGCGGTTCCATTAATAAAGTGGGTGGTTTCCTTCAGAAAAATTGGGCAGTTCCATTTAGAATTTGGGCAGGTACAATAAAAAAATCAGCCAATTCCCTCCAAAATTTGAGCAGTTCCATTAGAATTTGGGCAGTTCTTTAAAAAAATTTGGGTCGTGCCATTAAAAATGTGGGTAATTCCATTCAAAATGTAGGTAATTCATGAAAAATGTGGGTAGTACCATTAAAAGTTTGGGCAGTTCCATTAAAAATGTGGGTGGTGTTGTTCAATTTTGTGTAGTTCCATTAATAATTTAGACAGTTCTCTCAAACAAATGGACAGTTCTAAAAATATTTGGGTAGTTCCATTGAAATTTGGATAGTGCTGTTAAAAGTTTGGGTGGTTCTGTTAAAATTTGGACAGTTCCCCTAATAATTTGGACAGACTCCTTAAGCAGTTGTGCAGTTATATTAAAAACATGGGCAGTTTCACAAAAAATAAATAAATAAATAAATAAAATGGACAGTTCCATAGAAAAAATTGGGCAGTTCCATTAAAATTCGGTCAGGTCCATTATCAATTTCGAGCGCTCCCTTTAAGAATTGGGCAGTTCCTAAAACTTTAGAATAGTTCAATCAAAAACTTGTGGCAGTTTCAATAAAAGTTTAGGGTTAAAGCAACCTAAATTGTGTTGCTTTAAACCCAACTCCAAGGCTTAAAAAGGAAATAAACATCTTTGAAAATAACAACTTAAGTGTTTTAGAAGTTAATTTGAATATTCAACAGTATTATTTCATTTTTGTCTACCAACTACAACATGTTTTTCTACTTGTATGATTTCTTTTTTTTTTTTTTTTTTTTTTTTTACCAACTTTTTGCTTTTCTAAGATTAAAAATCTGCCGGTCTGGAAAAAGAAAAGGATTTCTAGTCCTATATTTTCTATTTTTAGACACATTTATTATTACTTCTGTTAAAGAATCTGACACAGTTTCAAAGCCAATTTTTTTAACCTTATAGCAAAACAGCAAATCATGCAGCCTGCAAAAATAATCCATTATTGTGATCAACAAATCTATCAAAATTTAACTTAGAGCACATTTTGGTTAAATATTCAGATTAAAATCTAACATATCCAGGTAATCAAGAAGCCAACTGATACTTTCTTTGAAGGATTTTTTTTTTTTTTTAATTAAATAGTCATAAACAGGAGGGATGCTACTTTAGATTTATATTTAGAGCATTGGGGAGCAGAAATAAAAGCCCATCTATAGATGTGTCACATTTGATTCTTTCAGCCAATCAGCGGAGAGTTGCTGTTGAAAACTCTTACCTCTCTCTGGGAAAAAAAATGCTTGATTCAAAGATGTATGCTTTACATTTTCACGTTTTTTTTTTTTATTTTTTATTATTACATACAGCCCAAAGTGCACAATTGGCAAGTGTGTCTGCAGCTGCATGCAGACCTGGGCGGGTCTGAGCCGGGTGTGTGACGATGTGTCTGCAAATGTGAGAAAATAGGACCCAGCTGAGGCTTCAATTACAAATCCAAACAACCCTAGGACTGAAGCTCCACCGGTGCACTTTGACCAGAATGGATTCATGCCACAGCAAGCCCTACCTCTCTTTACAAGTCAGTTTATAAATCCACTGGGTGCAGCAGCAAGGAAGCATAAAATCCATTGGCCGCCATGCTCTCGGAGTGACCTTGTTGCCTGCCTCCCCGCCCCTCTATCAGAGCCCGAGCACAGCCGGAGCGGCGCCGGCTTTTTCCTGGGGCTTAGACAGCTGCAGGCGGAGTCAATAGGATGCACCAGGTTTGGTCCTGTCATGGCTCTCCTGAGCTCCGTCGGGCTGCCGCGCTCTCATAGGTTTGTAATGATCTGTAATGGGCTGCAAACGCCTCACAGCAAACATGAGCTCTCCGCAGGAGCCTGCTGCCTGTGAGTGAGCGACGGCCGACACAGCACAGAGCCTGCTGCTCTCATTTCTGAGCAGTGGACTGTGAAGCACTCACTGTCAGGCTCCAGCAGGCACCAGTCAGGGAAGGAAAGGCTTCCTTTTGGAAAAAAAAAAAAATCATTCCCCAACACTGTCATTGCCTTACCATAAACCCAAAGAAGATCTTCAGAGAAAAGTGACCTTAAGTGAAAAAAGATAGGAAATTGGGACATTTATCATGGCAGGGACACGTTCCAGATTCATTCATGTTATGAAAAAAAGCAACATTTCTACATTAAAGCAGATTGCTAAGTGATGAAACTCTAAATTCAATGAATTTGAATTTCAAATCTCGCTCTAATGCAATTTCTTTTTCGGTGCATCAACATCCCAGTTTTCTGCATATCAATCTGTTTTCTCCCTTTTCAACAAATGTTAGATGTTTGGGCTCATTTGGCTTCAATCCATCGGGAGGAAAACAATATTTCCTTTATGTTTAAAAGAGATGACATTTGCAGCATTTGCTATGTATTCTACATGCATGCATAATAACATGTGCACCTCAAGCCACCTTTAGAGTCCTAGGCCTTTCTTGACAGGATGTAATGTCACCAAACCCCTGCTTCTGCTGTGACCTGCCAGTTAAAAGGTGGTAATACAAGCAATTTTAGGGTCAAAATGCCTTGGATTGAAAAACAGATGTAATATAATTAAATAAATGAAACCAGGCTGGCTGTATGTTATTTGTCTGTTATGTAAAATGTTTTCTTTTACTCTTGACTGACTGGTTTTTTTCTTTCTTAAAAAGGCTTCAGTTTGGAAGACAAAATTTCACAGATCCTCACAAGTTTGAATAGAAATTGCTAGTATTATATTATATTATATATTATTATTATAGTTTATTTCTAACAACTTCTTCTTCATAAAGAGGTGTCAATGTGAAAGTCAAAATTCTGCAAACTTTTGCAAAGATCCACAAAAAATTTTACATTTTTAAGGGATTTTTAGTTTAAACCTCCTCCTAAAAATATTTTTTTCCTTCTTAAAGAGGCTTCAATGTAGAAGCAAAAAATTTACAGATCCACAAAAAAAGTGAAATTTTAATAGTTTTAATAAGAATTGGATGTGTATTATTAAAAAAAGAAAGTCTCCTTCTTAAAGACACTTTAATGCAGAAGTCAAAATTTTGCAGATCCACCAAAAAAAAAAAAAAAAAAAATTATGTTTTTCATTGTTCTTCAAACTTACTAAAACTCACAAAGATTTCAAACTTACTCGCAAACAGGGGGGCTCACACTTTTTTTGGCATGCAAGCTAAACTGCTAAACGCCTTTTGAAAAAGTTAAAGCTACGTCCAAATTCCCACCCTAATCCCTAACTACTAAAAAACTTAATAGTGCACAACCATTTAGCGCCCTAGATTCTAAAAGCATTTTGTACTCACTATACTTTCATTTTGCTTAACGCCAGAATATGACATAATCAATTTTACAGAGTGAAAATTGAGTGCAATAGAAATTCCCAAAAATCTTTGCAAAAAACCAGCATGCGTCGATGTCCACTAAATTAGTGAATATAGACAACAATGCATTTATTTGCGATAAAAAACGTGTTAAAATGTCATTTATTTTTTAACAAATATTTTCAGTATCACATTGGATTTGATTTTTCACTTCATGAAATCGATTGTGTCATATCTGGTGTTTAAAAGTAAAATAGTTAGAATGGTGTCTGAATTGCATTTAAACTCCGGGGTTAGAAATAGTCCCACACAATATGAATTTTTAGTAGCAAGGGACTAGGGGGGGTGTTCACACACAGCCATAAACATGTTTTTTTTTTGTTTTGTTTTTTCGCAAAAATTGTTCAACCGCAATGCGGTTTGCTAATGTAATTAGCATTGGTGCCCACTGGTTTTTCGCAAAGACCTCTGGGAAATTTTATTGCACTCAATTTTGGAATTAGTAGATTTAGACAACACTAGAAATTGGCAAACACACTATGTAGTGATGAAGGAAAACATCAGAGGATGTTTGATTGGCCTTTCTGAATTTCTATCAAGTGAAAAACTTTTAGCAAGTTTGATGATTGTCTGACAGCATATTTTAAAAATAGATTTTTATTTAGTTTTTTTTCTTTTTCAATAACTTACAATCTACTCATATATCCTTCAGTAGGCGCCCCCGCTTTAGTACAAATATTATTTTTCACGTTTGGTGGGGAAAAATCAGTTTTAAAGTGCTGGTGAGCTGTAAAGTCAGATCGATACATGTTTGCTTTCATTCTCAGAGTTGTCTTGTTGCAGGCGTGAGCATCCATCTAAGTCTTTTCCTCTAAGGGTCAAAATGATATCAAATCAATCCGCCTTTATTTACCTGCATTATTGAAAAAGGAGACAGAAGAAATGAGACTTTGATCAGAAATGCTCCTTCAGGCTCTGAAGCTGGTTTTTTTTTTGTTTTTTGATTGACGTCAGAAAAGAACACGAGGAGACAAGGTGAAATCGCCTGCGCTGCTGAGGAGCGCTGCTTCAAATCCACAGAGAAACAAAACGGAGGAAGTTGGAAAAAAAAAAGCTCAAAAGGTTTTTAAAAATCAATTAATAAATTCAGTTTGAACCTTTTTATCTTTTCTAATATTTTTTTCAAAGATGCTAATCTTGTAGAAGATCAATGTTCATTAGTACGGTTTGCAATTTATAAAGTGAGTAATGCTGTCAGAGGCTGAGATCCGAATTTGATGTATTTATTTGTAAATCCGGCCCCCAAATTGCCCTCTTTTCTCATCCTGCAGACCTCTCAGGTCACCTTCATCCACCAGATAAAAGCAGATCTACTGATGTGAACTCATATTAGCAAATTAAAGACTTTTTTTTTTTTTTTGTCTCCGTTATGCATGTCTAAAACCCACATGAGGCTGTACTGAATATTTATCCTTATCTACATATTTAGTGTTTATGTGTCTGCGCTCATTTGTGCAAATTTATGTATGCAGCGATTTCTCCTAATGTATGTTTGTTAATAATGTTGTTGAAAAAACAAAATCTAACTTTTATTTATTGTGATGTAGGAAGACAGTTACAATGTTTTTTTCTGCTCAGATCAAAATAAATACATGAATTCTATTTACATAGCTGCCATGTGACAAACATAATGTCAATAATAGTCTGACATTTGGAGATATATTCAAGCAAGATGCTGTAGTTTCAATAAAGTTGTGGAATAAGACAATGAAACAATAAAAATAAACCTGATAATCTCATCAGTCAGTCAAATTTAGCATTATTATTTTTCAAAAATGTGTAAATATGACTATGATTGATTCATGAACGTGACATCCTGGAGGCATCTGTACCTGTCGAGCTGTTCTACAGCTTAATACCAAACCATCAAATGGAGGCTAAGTCTTATAATCTGCTGTAAATGCTGCAAATCCTGATGATAAATGCAAAAGAAAAAAAGATAAACATCATATTTGCCTTCATGCGGAATAATAAAATGTCCAACAGTTCCTCATTTACATACATTTCCCTTCTGATCCAGCTATTATTATTAACACACCAGTAAACATTGGTTTCTGTTAGGAGGCCGACAATGTATGCACGCACACACACAGACTCACACCAACTGAAAAAACAGAGAAATATGAATAAATTAATATAAACATTTGGTTTTTAATGTTTTCTATCTTGTATAAATATGACAGGCAACAAAATCCAAAATTAAGTATTGTAGAAAGGCATTGTAGGAGCACAGCTGTTCTTTGTTTTGGCTGGTGAGAGCAGCTTCCGTCTGAATGCTGGGAATTTAATTGTCCACCTACACAGTGCTCAAGGTTAATCAGATAACATGCCGCATCCTGAACCAGAAGCTCCCACTGCTTCAACGCCAGATTTAAGTCAGGATTAAAGCACCAAGAGAAGCAAAAAAATGTGAAAGTTGTACGATATTCGTAAGTGCAAAGTTCCAAATAGCCATCCATTATTATTTATAGTTTAAAATGCCATATGAACAAGGAATATCTAGATTTGAGAGTTTTTGGTGAAAGAATCGGACTGTATCATATCTAGATGCGTATCGGGAGGCAAAGATACACACCATTACTATAAAAGTTTGTTTATCGTCTGCTGCTGGTCGGAGAAATTAAATGGTTTAAGATGCAACCTGACTGTCACACATCAAGATAAAGAAAACACAACAAGGAGGTTTCTGGTGTTTTTAAAATGTTCTTGTGACATTTTTGATGACAAAAATAACGAAATAAAGGTTCATATTGCATTTCTGAATATTTCTTTATCCAAATTGTTTTGAATCTTGAGAAGAAGAGATAAAACATTTAAAAAAAGAAATTTGTGACGTAAAAAAAAGCTCAGAACTCTCAGCAACGGGGAGGGGTAGTGGGGTGGGGTTGCACCATGCCAACAGTCCCATGCACAACTCAAGCGTAAATTTCGAATGAACTACTGCAGAATCTATGTCCTAGAAAAGGACACATGCTTTTTGATTTTGCCTTAAAATGAGAACACTTTGGCCTTGTTTCCACGGAGCGGTGCTTAAATTGATTGCCAAAATCGCTGAAGCAAGTAGCTGAAAACAATGAAGCTGAAAACCAGCTAAAATATTAGTTAAAATCGAAAATAGCCTAAAAAACCTGAAAAAAGCCTAATTTAGCCAAAACAGCTAGCATGTCGCTGAAATATTAGCTAAACTCCGAAACAGCCTAAAAAAACTGAAAAATTCCTAAATTAGCCAGAATAGCTAGCATGTAGCTGAAATAGGCAAGCTATTCTCCAGATTTGGAGTTTATGCTAGCTAAATGCTAAATTAGCTTAAGAAACCATAATAAATGCCAAAACAGTCCTAAAAGCTAGCATAATGCCATATTAGCTTTCAACTTTACTACACTCTAACCCCATAAAGTAGCTACTGATCAACAATTAAATTAGTGGTCGTCTATTTTAATAGTCGATTAGTCATCGATTACTGATCATGGCGGCCCTAAATACCACATAACTGTGGTCCAGTCAAACCTATTGTTTTCTCTTTTGACTATCAAGTTTCAGCTAAACTTGCCAGACTTTGTCTCCATCATGATTACACTTCAGTGAGAGCTTCAGCCGTCCTTGTGTGTGACAATAACGAAGGAAACTGTCAGTTCTGTCATATCTCACTGACACGCAAAAGTCAAATTAATAACATTGACTAATGCGATTCAGACACCCACACACACTCTCCTTGTGGAGCGAAGACATGATTCATTGTGTTTCCATGTAAATCAAGCGCCCTGTGATCTGAAATCTGAAGGTCACTGTGAAGACTCTCACTCCTTCAAGGCTTTTAGCTGCACTTGATATTTCACTCTCCATTTGACCTGCCTTTTAAGGAGCTGCAACACTCGAATTTCTCTCTGGCGCTACATCGAAAAAAGGGCTTCCTCTGTGTTTTTAAGAAGTCAAATATTCAAACCAAATAAAGTCAAATTAAGTGGAAGATCAAAATATTTTTTTTTTTCCCTTTTTTTGAATGATTTAGGAAAATATCAAAAGAAAACACTTCCTCTTTGGCCTTCATGACTAAGTGGTGTCATGCAAGGAGTTTAGCAAATTTGTTACCATGGAAACAGGCCAATATTCAGATATTTAGTTGAACTGATCCATTATATAGAGATCAGGAAAAGTCATGATCCCAGAATTTAACAGGATGATTGTTGTTTTTATGTTGTAAATAATGTTCTGACTCCTGTTTTTTTTGTCTGAGCTCCGCCTCTTTTCCTGCTCACTCCTTATTTTAATTAATCTCCACAGCTGTGTCCTCTTTACTAATTGCTCCTGTCAGTGTAAAACTTCCTTGTTTTAATTACCACTGTGTGACAGAGCATTGTCATTTTTTGTTGCTACATGTCATGTTTTAGTCTGTCAAACTAAAAGTCTTCTTTTTCAAAACTGTTCCAGTTGTCATTAGTTTTATTTTGGAAATCTCTCTATATATTTTTTTATCTAATAGTTGGGAAGTTTTATTTTGGAAAACTACTGGATTCTCCCACACATCCGGATGACTCAAGCTTTACGTGTTATCCATCTCATGACAAATGTTGACAGGATTTCATGTCTGCCACAGACACCAGTAAAAATCAAAAGTCATTGACAAAAAAAATAAAATAAAATAATTAGTGCACTGTCTCGTGGGGTCCAGATGACCCCACTCCCAACGCCAATATACCTAGGATAGCACAACTATTAACTCAGCTAAACTTAGTATTTGTATTTTTTTAAACTGGCTTTCACACTTGTGGTAAACTGGTCTGTCAGACAGAATTTGGTGCTTTTTTTTAGCTGCATGGTCACATTATTTTTCCACTTTGCAACGTGGTGTCAAAACGTCGCACCCATTTCACATATTACTGCGGGAGCGGGTGGCCGCTTCTGTAAGTTATAACTCTTTTCTTCTTTCCTAAATGTCAGGAAAAGCCTGACCTGAAACTCTGAATTGCTTTGTTCTTGGAGCTAGTGCTGCTTCAGTCGTGTCAAGTCATGTCACGTACTGTGGAGCAACGACAAGACGGTGGGAGAAGTAAAAAGACAAGGGCAGATGGCAAAAAACATCTGGGAGAAGTTATGCAATAAGGCTACTGGAAGACTCTGGGGAAGTTTCAGGATGAGTTTTACATGTTCAGGCAGACGAAACTCTCATCATTATGCAGTGAGAGTCTGGGCAGCGCCAGGAAAACTAGATTACATGTCACAAGTTTCCAGAACGTACCGCTTCAATGCAGCTAGCTTCCATGGCCTCTTTAACTTGATGTCTGGACATGACGATAAAAACAAATAAACAAACTAATTGTTCTGAAATGTATAATTTGTGTCAACAAATTTTTGTTTTGTGTGCACAAAAGATCATTTTTTGATCATAATAATGTATTTTTTGTCCACAAGTTTGATTTATTGGAGAAAGATTAGCGTTTCGTAGGCACTGATTAGCCTCTTGTGAGCACACAATGTTTTGTGCACACAAATTGGCTTGTATGGGTATAAATTAGCATTTTGTGCACATAAATTAGAATTTTGTGCACACAGATTACTATTTTTTTGACTGCAGTTAAGATTTTATTAGCATTTTGCGGGTCTGAATTAGCCAATGGGGCACACAGATTAGTATTGTTTGGACATAAATTAGCGTTTTGTGAGCAGAGTGCAGTCATGTAGGCACAAATTTGCATTTAGTGCACACAAATTAGTATTTTGTTGCCAAAAGTTGAGATTTTATTAGAATTATGTGGATACAGCTCTCCATTTTGTACACACAGATTAGCATTGTGTAGACATTAGCTACATTAATTTGTGTGCAGAGTACAGTTTTGTAGGCACAGATTTTTATTTAGTGTTAGCAAATTAGTGTTTTGTGGCCACAAATTAGCATTTTTTTGCACGTTGATTGACTTTATTTTTGCAAACATATGTTTTCTGGGCATATATTAGAATTTATTTGGCAGTAATTCGCATTTTGTGCATGTAGATTAGTGTTTTGTGGCCACAAGTTTGCATTTTATTCAGATTTCTTGGATAAGAATTAGCATTTTGTGCACACAGATTAGCATTGTGTGGCCATAAACCAGCATTTTGTGCACACAGGGTAGATTTTTGGACACAAATTAGCAATTAGTGCACATAAATTAGTATTTTGTGGCTGCAAATTAACATTTTGTTGGTCTTTGAGCACAAATTAGCATTTTGTGTACACAGATTAGCATTGTGTGGATACATTTTTATTTTGTGTGAAAAGAGTAGAATTTTGTGGGCACAAACAAGCATTTAGTGTATAAAATATAGTATTTTGTGTCCACAAGTTAGTAGTAGGAACTGATTATGTTGAACTATTGAATTATGGCCACAAATTTCTAGCTTGTGCGCACAAAAATATAAATTTGCCTCCACACTATGCTAACAGATTGGTAATTTGTGGCCATGAAATTCTATTTTTTTTAGCACAAAATATTATTTTTTGGTTACAAATGATTAATTTAAGGGATTATATTTTATACATACATATATATCAAGTTCAGGGCTCCGTATGGAAGTGAGGATTTTGTGTTTGTTTTTAATTCACTGTTTGCTGTGATCTAATCTAACAATAAAGCACATTCTGTCTGAAAAACACGTTTTCACAATCTCAGGTACATTCCATCTCTTTTTGGTTTACAGCTTACCTTAGCCCAGCTAGGTATGAGTAAATGTTGATTCTTTCATTAGTCATTGGTCTCTGCCTCCATGTCTCCGTCTGAATGCTTACTAGTGATAAACTATGTGCAAACCCAGCAGAGATGGTGGGAATCTGTTTCTAAGAAGGCCTTCAGCAAGTCAGCAGCGTGACCCCCCTGACATGAAAAGTTAATATCAGTGGGCTGAAAGATGATTACTCAAAATGTTGCCTTGAAACTTATCTTAAGAATAGCTCAGACAGCGTTAAGAGTATGAAACTTTTTTGTGCACTTTTTATGAGTTGAAGGAGATGCTAAATTTCAACCCCAATTTTCGTGATCCAATCAGATAAATGGCATTTTTATGAGCAGACTTTCATTAAGATGACCTACGTGGCAGACGGTCACAAACATTTTAGGGTCGTTCTGCACTTTTAGTGGCCTCTTTTAAGAGGGAGCAGCAACTGACAGTTAAAAAAAGAAAACTTAAATCCGATTTTGTGCATCGGTAGGCCAATTCCATCAGAGAGGGACAGAAACAGACACTTTAATAGCAACATTTTGCAGCTGAAAGTAAAAAGACTTGCTAATATTTCTAGAATGGATATCCTACCCAATCCAACCCTCAGGCAGAACATACAATGTTCAGAGAAAGGAATGGTGGAAAGCCCAAAACCTACATCTTTGTCTCCAAAGGCCTTGGTTTACACGTAAAATGTTAAAATTCCTGATGGTTGAGCAAGCATGTTAGGTTTGAAAAATATGATCATGAAAAAGAACCTTTGGAAGAAAAAGGACCTTACAGCTAATGTGTGTTTTTTTATACACATACAACAAAATGAACAATACTAAAGAATAAATACATAATTATTTAATAAATAAAGAAAAATTGTTCTAAAATCTCGAAGAAAAACCAAACACGGAGGACGGCAGGGTAAAGTATAGATCCTGGACACCCTGCAGATGATAGTTGGGATGTACTTTTGCTATGATTTGGTTAAAACTTTTAAAACAATTTTTGGTTTGATATATGATTCGTGCATCGCAATACAACAACAATAAATGTAAACTCAGAAAAATCTTTATTTTTGCGTTAGTAAAAATGCAAAAATTCAAATGCGCAAGTAAAAATGACAAAAAAATTTTCAGTTTACTTACGCTAAGCATGGTGTAATGGGATAAACAATAAATTATAAATCTTTCTTAAATTTAGCTCAACACATGTTTGATATTTCCAAAGTAGACATAATGGAATGCAATTAGGATGAAACAATTCACTTTCACCACAATTCGGTTCAATGGCATAGCAGTTGATTAGTTTTTAAACCAAGAATTTTCTCATTCGTAGATGCTATTAAATGTCTATGTGTATCAACCAAACTGTCTGCCTTCAAAACAGATCAGACCAAATACTGTTGTTCTGAAAAAAGCGCTGGAGGCTGGTGGCCTAAGGTGGCCTTTGATTCCAATAATATCAAGTCAATCAATCAGTCAGTGTGTGTTGTGGGGTGACCTGCTGTTTATTGAGCTCAATTTTTTATAATGACAGCTGAGGTGGACGCAACAGAGTGTAAAGGACCCATATCATGCAAAATTAACTTTTTTGAGCTTTAAAGTGTATTATAATGTTAATTCTTCATATGAAGAACCCAAAAGTTTGATTCACGCCTTTCAGAGTATTCCTCTAAAACCCTGCGCTCTCAACAGCAGCCCCTCTGGATCCACGAGCGGTTCTCACATTGTGACATCACAGAGTGGGGAACAGCCCCTTCCAGGAAGAGTCTGCGCTGCCAGCTCCGCCCCTAAAAGTTTGAATATTAGCTGACACGGCTCTAGATTGATGTCATGAAAAGGGCAGCAACCACAAGAAGAGAAAGGCGGAGCCTCAGAGTTCAAGTCAACTCATATTTCAGAAATATTTTGTTCTTTAGTGTCTCAAAGGTAACATTATATATATGGATATAGTTTACTCTGAAAGACTTGTTAATGGCATTATATAGGCCCTTAAAGACTTTACTTTGTCCCGACTACTGTTTTTTTGAGAATTGTTGAGATGAACGAAGGTGATCAATATATATCCCACTTCAGGATATATATTTACATTGAAGAATCCAGCAATCTCAGAGAGGATTCTTCCTGTGTGACGGGATTCATATATTAACATATTTTAGAGCTAAAGGAATAACCATAAATCTGTTGCAACACCTCAGCACAAACAGGTTGTGCAGACCTGCAGATGATGTCCAAACTGATGCGCAACAAGTAGAAACATAAAGACTCTGAAATGGTCCGGGTGATGTACAGGCCTGGAGAAAAGTTTCTATTCAGTCCCCATAACTACTCAACCAAAATAAATAATTATGGAACCAAATTAGTGCAATTAACATTCAGAGGTGTCTTGATTACCAAAATTAAACTTAACTATGTAAGTCTTCTTGAGAAAAAGTGTAAGACAAGATTGTACTAAATGAGTCCTTGGATATTAGTTTGTCCAGGGACTAAAACAAGAAGCGTGCAGGTACTTCAAACAGAAGCTGTTGCTGCCAACATATTCATTAAAAAGATTCATTAAAAATAATGACAGGATCCAGTGCTTTATCTTCTGCTCATTATTGGATTTTTTAATTTTTTTTTTACAGTCTTCTGTGGCAAACAGTGAAAACAAATATCCCATATGGGATTATGAAGGCTTTTCCCCCCAAAATAAATGGATATAATAAAATAATAGAGGTGGGACGAAATATTAGTAATCATTCTTTGGGACAAATGTCTGATCAATGACAAATAAAGTTGGAAACATTTGTTCTTTATAGAGGAATTCAAGGACAGAGAAGCGCAGCTTTTGAATTAATCATTTTCAAAACATCTTACTTAAAAAAAAAAATATGACTGAATATAACTTCTTGCAGTCATCATATTTACAGCTGCCTCCCTTTAAGCCTCCGTATTCTTTGGGTGCCATAATCAGCAGCAGATAATGACCAGTGTCTGTGAAGAAAGGGCTTACCAGGACCACACAGGGGCAGGAAATTAAACGTGGATTAGGGAGATGGCTTATCCCCGCTGCTTGATGGCAGGGGCAGATTATGACACGAGCGGTGATGGAGGTGCTCAGGTTACCATGACTGTAGCACTATTCAAATCAGCCTAATACACCCTGACTATTTTTCTTTTATTTTTGTGCCCTTGACAGACAGCTACATTGTATATTCATGCAGCAGATGTGACATCGGGGATTACGCCGAAAATAAGACCTGCTGTTGCTATGACGGCTTGAATTGATGCATGCGTGTATATTCAAAATATAAAATGCATTACTTTGGCTTTCCAACATCGAGAGCAGCAAACAATCTCTTCTTGTTCTTTTTCATTTGACAGACGCTTTCGTCTCAAACTAGATTTTGCATTTGTTCTCAGGAGAAGGGGGGCGGTGGTCCTCTGACTCAGATACATTACAGTAAACAGCAAACTCACTTCATTGCTTTTGGGTTGAGGAGGGTGAAAGAGGGGTTAGGCTGGTGTTTTTGTGAAGGTTTTTTTTTTTTTTTTTTTCTCAACAGCCGCTCCGGATAATTCAATCGGTGGATCCTCTGCTGTCAGTGGTCTTCTTGACCTTTCAGTTACACTGTCACTAAAAGGGAACTGAATCAATTTGGAGCTACAACTGGAGTTGTCAGACACACAGAAGTAGTTTTCAAATTGAATCTGACGGTCGTCTAAATGCCCACAGTCTCTAGTTTTCATCTCAGCTTCGATGTTTTTACCACTGGTTCTATCTGCTTGATGTGTTTGGCTGCGTTACACAATGCCTCCTATCTAAATTCCACAGTTTACATACTTGTGCATATTCTGACAGCTACCATCAAAACATAAAATTCAAAATGAAGTCTCAGGTTAAAGCAAAAAATCCTTTTTTGGCTGCTAACAGCTTACATTATCGTTTCTGTCAGCCAGGTTTCATTTTTTACAGCACTTTTACAGGTCACTTTGATTCAGCGCGCTGACCTTTATTGGATGATTATGCAAGAGAGAAAACAAAGCATTAAAACAATCACCTTTACCCTCACTTTGCAAGAGCCGCGATTGATCTTAAAACCTGTGCCGGCAAATAAGCATCAAAATGCAGACAGATTGTTGCAAAGAAAATGATTTGTGAGTGAATTATTACATAATATTTATTGTTCTGTATATATCAGGTTATGCTTTTCTTTTTTAAATCTTGGATGGGGCCTTTTTGTGTGCTTTCTATGTGTGTTTGCGTGTCAACTTTGGGCATTTTTCCTGGAATTCTGGTCTAAAAACATCAAGTGGTGTCTTTAAATTGCCCCTATAGGGTGTATGCGAGCATGTGTGTGGCCCTGCAACAGACCGGCGACCTGTTCAGGGTGGCCCCCGCTTCGCCCAACAGTAGCAGAGATAGGCTCCAGCAATGTTGTGACCCTGAAAGGAGTTCAGAGGGTTCTGATGATGGAAGAATGGATGGAATCTTACATTCACTGGCATTTGAACATATTATTTATTTTAATTTCCTGTCCATTTCACATTAGTTGCTATCTTTAGAATACACAGATTTTTTAAAGATGAGGCATAATTTACATACTAATCTGTAATTTCCAGTAGAACCAAGATTAAAGTGTTTTATGTTCGACACCAAGAGCTTCACAGAGACTGTTATGACTTTAAATGTGCATCTGTGAGGATCGTACGATTTAGTTTGTTTTTTGGTAATGTTGTCTTTGCCATTTTCCTTTTGCGAGTCTCACCAGATTTAAGTTGCAAAATGTCCACAGTCGTCTTGATTTTCGGTAATTATTCTCAGTGAATTTTTAAATATCTGGTTTGCATTTTGTCATTATCACATAATCTGATTTGCTTTGTTACTCTTTTTGTTTCTCAGTGACTTTTTGTCTTGTTTTAGATTATTTATTAAACTGTTTTAATTTCTGCCACCAAGCCTGATATTGGGTCCTACATCCCCCAGTTCCATCCTGACAGTATCCACTAATTTTTGTTTCCCCATCAGACATTTTGAAAGGTCTTACAACCGAAAACTTTTGAACTCTTGAGGTAAAAAAAAAAAAAAAACAAATAGGATTTCTGATTGCAAACAACAGTAAAATGACTATCACCACCAGCAGTTCTGAGTTGATATTTGAGAAATCAGCTGCTGTCATGTTTTTAACTAGACATCATCCTAAATATACCACGGAAGTCTTCCTCCACGGGGTTAATTTGGAAAATTAACACATTTTCTAGAAGACCTCAGTATAATAAAAGCAAACCTAACAAATGAGCTGGACCGACCCCCTTAAGAGCACCACAAACCAGTGAAAGGATCTTTAAACCAATTCCAGAGGTAACAGGTAGCCAATTCTGAGCGGTTCAAATTGGTGTAATATGAGCTCCCTTTCTGTTCTGAGTCAACACGGTTTTTAAAGCAGATGTAGCTGAGCTATGCTCTTCTCGGGGAGAGCAGAGTGTAGAACATTACTGTAATCAATCATGCAGCTAATAACAGCATGCAGAGGAGCCGCCACACTCACATGAGAAACGGCCTCACTCTTTTCTTTCACTCCTTTCTTTCTTTACCATTTTTTTGCTTCATTTGCAATGATGGCCCAAAACACAAAGGGTAAAAAGACTCTATTTTACCTATTTTGTTTTCCTGTAAACCTCAATACTTACAGTTTAGAATCTCCCGTCAACTTTAATTGCTTTTATTTCCTTTTTTTGTTGTTTTACTAAGCGATTTGACCTATCATTAGGGATGCACGATACTGAGCATTTGGGTATCCATCTGATACCAATCTGATCGTTTTTGAATATCACCAATATCTATACTAATACCGATCTTCTTCATAAATGCAGTGGATGTGACATGAACTTAAAAATCTCAAAAGTTTTTAATCCCCCTGAATATTTTTTTTTTTTTACTTTTCCTTATTTAAATAACTTGATGAACTTAAAAATGAAATTTGGACAATATTTTCAATTAAATGTAAAATAGTTTATCAAAATAAAAAGTGAAGAAGTACCAAAAGATTAACAAGTAACTATGATACAAAAATAAAGTAAAATTTTTAACAATAAAAAAAAACAAAAAAACTGGTAGAAATATAATTTGTAGCTTCTTAGTCTTTAAATAGAACAATAAAAACAGGTGAAAAGTAATTTTTCAAAAACAAGAGAAATAGAGTGAACAATGCATGACATCCATTTTTGCTGATAAAGAAAAGTTTCAAACAAGAGTGGAAATATCAATATCTGCAAACTGGTATCGATTCGATATCGATGCCAACTTGAGATCGATACATCCATATTTTGGATCGATCCGCTCAGCACTGCCTACTATTTTTTCCGTACTATAGAGATTAAAGCAGATTATAAGGTGAACAGCCAATGAGTAGTCATTTTTTGTTTTTTAATTCTGTCACATTCAGTGAGATAAAAGAATAAGAGATCAGTCAAACTTTTTCCGCTGTGTTGACAGTAGCTCTAGAATTTGTTTATTACATGCTACATGTTAGCTGTGATGATGTATTAGCTGCTTTAGAGTATTTACAATGCCTGTAACTCCCAACTTTGTTGGCAACGCATAAAAAAAAACCAGACAGATATCTCTAAAAAAGAAAACATCACTGTGACTATGCTAACTCCCAACCTTGTTTTTAATGCATAACAAAAACACAGTCTGACACAGCTACATGTTAGCCACAGTAGCATATTGACATTACCCATTACTCCCAAACATGATGCAACAAAACCTGTCTGAAACTGCTAAAACAAACAATACTGTGACTACGCTAACTTCCAACCATGTCAATCATACATAAGGGAAACACAGTCCTTGTAAATAAAAGGCAAAGGAAAAACACAGTCCCATACAGTTACACGTTAGCTGTGTTAGCGTATTCACAATAACACCCAACCTGTTTTGCAACTTGTAAAAAAAAAAAAAAAAAAGACTGACATTTTTTTGAGCCTCTCAAAATCACATCAATAACCAAAACCAGAATTAATCCATATATAAGGCGCTCCTGATTATAAGATGCACTAAGGAAAACAAAAGTAGGTATTTAATTTATCTAATATATTGAAGAAAATACAGTAGACCTACAGTAATAGTGAACAGGTTGCAGTTTGTAATAGTTTCCTCTTAGGGCAACAGTGGTTCAGGTTGTAGAGCAGGTCAACCAATGATCAAAGGATTGGAGGTTCGATTCCAGCTCCCAACCAACCGTCGTTCTATCCTTAGACACTTAAAAATCCTACTGGCCTCCAGTGTGGCTCCACTGACATGTGAATGTGTGTTCTGGTCAGAGGGGCCATAGGCGCAAACTGGCAGCCCCGCCTCTGTCAGCCTGTCCCAGGGCAGCTGTGGCAACAGTAGTAGCTTACCATCACCAAGTATGAATGAATAATAGATTTTTGTTGTGAGTGATTTGAGTGTCCGGAAAAGCACAGATAAATCATATCCATTATTATTCACTGTAAATTAAATAATAAATAATGTTCCAGAACTGACCTGGAACTCAAATATTCTGCTTCATTAACAGAGGAACCTTATATGAAGAGATTTTTAAAGGAGAAAAGGGACTTTATTACAATGTCATTGTGTCCTTTATTCAGAATGATTGCAAATAAACATTAAATAATATATAAACCATTTGTAAAAAAAAACAGGGATCACATTTAAATTGCGTTAATATTTAATTGTGTATGTTTCTAAGCTGCAATGTATGAGGTATATTTCAGCGCTATTACCAGATGTGTCCGTGGGTCGCTCGCTCTCTCACTGCTCATGCTGCATTCTTAAGTCAGTAATGAGGTTTTGGTGCCACCGGCACGTCTTCTGATAGCGTTTCCCATTTTCTGAGGAGCAGATTAGATCAGGAAGAATGCAGGCGATGCTTAAGTGTTTCAGAAGCAGGTTGCATGCAGACTCACTCAGTCAAAGATTGTTTTGATTATATCAGCGACAAAACACGGGGCTGACTCATGCAACGGCGGGCAGGACGGTGGCAACGACTCGAGCTGGGTCGTTTGAGGACGGGAAAAAAAGCGGTGCAATTAGCTCAATTTAATGAGTGCTGTAATTTTGTCAGCCTGTTTTCAGGTTGTCACTGTCTGTGTGACGGGCCTAAGAAGGCCTGAAGAGATGATGTTATCTTTGAGGGGATGTCAGATTAGATAAAAGGTGTTGAGTCACAACAAATTATCACACATCAGAGAAAAAAACAACAAAAAAAAACCAAAAAACAAATGAGAACATGTCAATTGAGATGTTAGGGAAGAGTAAAAAAAATAAAGAAAGAACTTCAATAGACTGTGTATATAGAAAAGAAATGATGGATGGCTAAAATATGTATTTGCATTCAAAGTGAGGTACGCATTGTGATATCATCATGAAAAAATGGAAAAAGCTTTATGAGAAAGAGAATTTGGCTTCAGGAATAAATTGTTTAAAACGCAATACAGTCATTTTATATGGCTAAAATTAATCTTTTTTGTAATTTGTTTTTGATTAATCTTCATAATCTGGAAAAAAAAGATGTATTTTACAAAAAAAATAATCTGTTTTTTCTTTTAAATAAACATTAAAAAAACATTTTAAAAGATGTTTTTGTCTTTTGGACCAATATTTTTTATATAATTCATGCTTCATAAAAAGTGAAACACTGGATCAGTTAACAAAAGATCTGTCATTTGTTACATTAAAAATTATTAATTATATATATATATATATATAAACCTAAAATAGAATGTGTTTTTTTCTATTTTCTTATTAAATTGCTTTTTTTAATAAAACTCTTACCTTTTATCTTTTAAAGCAATGCTTTCTTGTCAGTTGTACATTACATATTTGACATTTTCTGTAATTTAAGAAAAATTTGTTATTCTGAGTCAGCACCCAAAACTTTAAAAACCTCATAACTTTCAGATGAAAACAGTAAGGGTTAATCTACCGTGGTCGCCAGTCTGTGGCCTTGATCGGAGACCTGATCGACTTTCCTAATTGTTTTAGGACGAGGTGAAAAATGATAAATGAACAGTATCTGACCTTTAAACTAACAATAAAAAAAGGAGTGATTGTTTTTAGATATTACATGCTCCTGAGGTTATGAAAGTTCAGGTTTGTATTGAAGAGCAGGAACAAACTGTATATGAAGGCTTTGCTCTCCGTTCTGATGGTAGCATCTGACTGCCAGAGGAAAGTGGGGGGTGATTTGTTTCAGCTTACAGGGCTCATGGCCCATAATAGTTTCCCCACGGAGCTAAGATCTAATGTAGTGGACTTTTAATGGCTTTCATGATTAATTTCTCTAATGCCTCAGAGTCTTCCTATTCACCTACCTTCATAGGGACTTAGATAATTGCATGCCACCTCCCAGAATTGAGACTTTTTTCTCCATATAGTTCCTCATTATGTCAAGAGAGTTATGTTTAGGGTTAGATCCATATTATTTCTTCAAATTTTGTCCTAAATAATATGAAAGATGAAGAATAGTTCTGTTATTAGCAGATAAACGTTTTTATTTTTTTATTTTGTTTTGCAGGTTTAAAAAATGTAAGCAAAATCCAAATTTCCATGCACATAAAGCTAGATTGCACATAGTGTTTGCTCAGGATTTGCAGATGATCATATTGATTATGCATTGAATAACAATTGCACAAAGTCTTATTTAAAGCACAATTTCGAGTGTGCTACTGTTTGTACATGCACAGTGATTACAATGGGGAGGACTGCAAGCACCGCCAAACATTTGGAACGAATGAATGTCTGCTGGATTTGAAGATAGTTTGATGCATCCATCAAAGTGCTCAATGTTTTCCGTGACAGACTCCCTGCTCTGGGTTTTGCAGGTCGCACTAGGCAGCTTGTGCATCTGCAATGAAGGTCAGTAAGAGCCTTAAAAATGATGAAAGATATTGTACAGACAGAGGAACTGAAGAACTCAACAGCCAGGGTCTGGACAGAGAAAAAGAATGCTTGTGCGAAAACAAAAGAAACATCAAAACACCAAAAATGGAACATAAACATAAAAGCTTAAACAGTTTTAGCTTTATTTATCAAGAACAGTTTCATATCTGCCTATAAAGCTCATTAAGAAACTCAACCATTGCAGTGCTGACTATGATAAATATCTGGAAATGGCCTTTTATTCATATAAAGTATGCTTTACTGTTGCCTCAGTTGCATTTACATTTGTTTAAAGCAAATATCTGTTTGCATCTACTCCTTCTAGAGGTTCTAGAAATGTCCAGATTGCATTTAACCTGTGACAAATGTGCAAGTTGAAAAATGTGAATTGTTTAATTATTTAACAGGTGCAATCCAATGAAAAAAAGAAAAAAAAAACAGTGGATGTGTACAAATTCCCTCACTACTTATTGCACTTTATAGTGCTTTTGCTATTGTCCAAATCCACAATTCCGAAACCCAGTGCCCTTTGAAATTTGCCAGAAGTCTCAGCAAAAAATTGGTCAGTAGATTGGCTATTATAGACCACAATGCATTGCATACAATTTTGCATTAATTAGAACGTTTAATTTCTTTTTGTATTTCTTTTAATAAACCATCCAGGTTTTAATCATCAGAACACAGTGGATTCATAAATAGACTTCATAAAATGTTAATATTTATTCGGTTTCACTTCATCTGTGATGCAATATTTGGCATTTAAAAAACAAAAGGCATAGTTAGCATGGTGTCCAAGTTGCCTTTAAAATCAAAGTATAGTTTGTTTTTTAGTAAGTGTTCTCTGCAGGACTAGTAACTGAGCTGCAAGGTAGAAATAAACTGTCCCATCAGGGTTATTTTGCTGACTTTAAAGTTGAAGGCAGTGAGTGTGAAGTCAGAAAACGTTTGTCTTCAAGAGGTTTTTAAATACTGGGAGGGAATGCCCCATCTTCGAAGGCTTTCGGCCGATAATTCCACCACTGCGGAACAACGTGAGAATAATCTGGATTGACAACGCCTCGTTTGCAGGGATTGCGTGGATAAATGGCGTTCCTGCGAGGAATGCAGAGCACAACCCTTGAGTGCATGCTTGAATAACAGAGTTAGGATAAAGGAATGCAGGCCTACATATTATTTTGTGGGTCAACTTAAAGGATTTGGCTTGGGTTGAGTTGCTAAAATTGAGGCTAATGCGTGATGTAGTAAACTGGGCCCCTTTGGAATCCCTAAAAGCAGACGTGAGGCTGCATACGGGACCATCTGTAGAGGTTTCAGAGCAGATGCTGGACACGTTTACACAGAGGCTGCAGTAAAGCATTGTGTGGTTGATTGTTTCCTTGCTTGTTCTCACTCCTCTATGTGTGTTTACACTCATCCAGTGATGATGTGAGACTTCATTAACAGTGTTTCTTTTTTACATTGCAATTCTAGATGCTGTCATCAAAACAGTCAGTCTGTCACTATTGTGTGAGAAATAGTTGATGAACCGTTAACAAGTGATTACCATGAATACACATGAATGAGTTTTAACCCTTTACCACTGGAGATTTTTTTAGATTACTGTATTTGTACAACCTCTTGTGCAATCAACATAGTGTAATTCCAATGGATTCTAATGCAAATAAATGCATTTTTGCACTGAAATGCAACAAGGTAAATGCTTTTCTTCCCTTCAGAATTGGTTAATTCACATAAAAGATTAAAGAGTTACTTTACATCAAAGATGTTTCTTAGGTGACACTAGGGACATCTCCAGTTTAAAAGGGTTAGCATACACCATTTATTGGAAGTGCTATTTGGAATTTTGACACCACATAAAAAGTGCGTAATGTAACAGCACTACCTAGACAATAATCAGTGGAATAGAAAAGCAGTAGCTTCAAAGTATTAGCCAAAGCGTTTTCATCCATTTTATGTTTGACTTTTATTGGTCCCAACGTCAAAAAGCATTCAATCATTTGCTAAAAGAGTCTTTGGTGGACTGGAAGGAGAAAGAATCAGGATTTTGGAGAAAGTTTAGTCCATGAAGCTCTTCACTTCCTCGTCCGAGCTGACATCCGGATCAAGAACGATACAGCTGGACATTACCAATTTATGGTAGCGAGACACAGAGTTATCATAATCAGACAGGGGATGGATTGGGGGAGAGGGGGAAGGGGGGTGCTCAGCTTCCAAAGCCACGCCCCCTCAAAGGATATTTTGGAAATTGGGGCTTTACATCAACATGATAAATTGCGTTTTAAGACATTTAGGTCGTGGGATTTTGGTAAAAACTTCATAATCAGGGCTGCACGGTGGCGCAGTGGTTAGCGTTCTTGCCTCACAGCAAGAAGGCCCCGGTTCAAATCCCGGCTGGGGGATCAGAAACACCAACTGGGACCTTTCTGTGTGGAGTTTGCATGTTCTCCCCGTGCATGCGTGGGTTCTCACCGGGGACTCCGGCTTCCTCCCACCATCCAAAAACATGCTTAATAGGTTAATTGGTGACTCTAAATTGCCCCCAGGTATGAATGTGTGAGTGACTGTGTGCACGAATGTGGTCTTGCGACAGACTGGCGAACTGTCCAGGGTAAACCCTGCCTTCGCCCATCAGCTGCCGGGATAGGCTCCGGCATCCCCGCGACCCCGAAAGGGATAAAGCGGTATGGAAAATGAATGAAAAAAAAAAAAAAAAACTTCATAATCATAATTGAAACGACTTGGACCTTTTTTTATTTTTTTCAAAGAAGACATTTTCATAGGGGGACTTTAAGATATCTTTAATATATATATATATATATATATATATATATATATATATATATATATGAATAAATAAACTATATCCACCGTTGCGGTGGATGTGGTAGTACCAAGCAAGGTGACAAGACGGAACATGAGAAACTGGAGAAATACCAGGAACTCAGAGAGGAACTGGAGAAAGCTTGGAAGGTGAAAGTAATTAGAGCACTCGGGGCTGTAACCTCCAAACTAGAGGAGTGGCTACAGCAGATCCCTGGAAAGACCTCAGACATCTCATTCCAGAAAATATGTCTATGCTAGGAACAGCTAAGATACTACAGGATCCTCAAGCTCCCAGGTCTCTGGTAGAAGACCCAAGCTAAGAGGAGAAACCAGCCGCGGAGGGATGTGGATCTAAAACTTACAGCATTTTATTAAAACTTGTTTACTGTTTTGTGCAAATATATTATGATAAAATATTCTTCACCAGATTGGATCTCATATCATACATGAGCAGTTTAGAGATGGCATGGATTGTAATGACAAGCTGCATCACTTCGATTTACTGGAAACAGCATTGTGGCAGAAACATTTTCTGTCAGAGCTGCTTTAGTCCGACTTGTATTTGGCAACGTGACTCTGCTCTCAGAGCTTGCTGCTTTAGGACATATTTTATGCAGGTTGAAGTGGGCAGAGAATACCTTTCTGCTCATGCTGAATGGAATGCTAAATGGAGGGAGAGCAGCAGCAAAGCCTCTGCTTGTATAGAAGAGTGCAGGCATCAATGCAGCTAACACATTATTTACATCAGATACAGCAGAGAGACGAGGTAGATTGTAGAGTTAGCCACCTGCTTTTTTTAAGTTTATCTGTACAATCCTCCTAAACTTAAATGTTGATTTTTTTTTTTGTCATGTTTTTTTCGATATAGTTTTTCTTGTCATATAAAATCATAATCATAATTAAAAGACCACTGGGAGGGCTTTTAAAATACGTCAAAATATGATTGAAGTTTGACTAAATTTAAATTTCTTTTCCATAATCTGTTTGTGCTCTGGAAGCCATTTTTTAATTATTTGAAATACAACGTGTTACAGTAGATGTACTTTTTTGTTACTTAAAATTTTTATAAGTTTTTCAACTGAAACCAAGTAGAGGGACAAGCTAATAAAGAAGACTGTGCTGTAGATCTTAAAGGGTCTTACCATGATTTTCTTCAGCCTTTCAGAGTGAAATATATCCAAATATATGATCATATATTACATTTGGACCACTAAAAAACAAATTATTTATGAAATATTAGTTATATGTTGTGAGTTTGTTCATAAGTAAAACGGCTCGATTCCTGAAGCTCCGCCTGCCGCTGCTGCTGTCCACTTCATGACGTCATCACAGACAAATCTGTATGTCTGTATTTCTCCCACAAAAATAATCCAGACTTCTTCAAAGGTGGATGCACATACGATATATCTGCCTTTAGTAGGTCTGGCCATAACTAAACACCTTAACAACACAAACGGCTGTGTGGACCGGGTGTTGGGAAATTTATAGAAGACAGGACACAACTGGAAGATATGTGGTATTCTGCATCTAAAATGAAAGTTTTGTTTTTTTGCTGATTATCACTGGTAAGGGGATCAATTGAGTGTTGTGTAAGCCAGGGGGCGGAGCTTGCAGCACAGACACTTCCTGGAGGGAGCTGTTGACAACGATCTTACGTCAGTAGTTTTCACCCGCTGGTTTTCATGGGTATGGGACGGGCTGCTGCAGACTGTGTAGGTTTTTAAAGGATTACTCTAAAATGCATGAATGGATCAAAACACCGTTTTGGGGTTCTTTATAGAGAGGAATGAACAGTAAAATGCATGGTAGGGCCCCTTTAAGAATATAAAAAAGACCATTGTTTCAGTCTTACAAGACAAATAATCTTGTTTAATTTGGAATTTGAAATACCAAGAATTTTTTTTTACCCCAATGGCTGGTTTTCTCCTTTTTTTCCTTATTTCTACGGGGCAAGTTTTTTGCAGTGTGATTCTACCCTGTGGTATGAGTCAAACCCGTGGAACAAATGCATCTCAGTGCATGCCACTGTACATTCACTCCCACTCTTAATAATGAGTCAATGTGCCCACTTTTACATCATTTTTAAAGAAAAAGAAACCACTTTCAAAAGAAATAGTTAAGGATCTTTGAAATAGAACCAAATTAAGCTAAACTATTCCCTCTCCAGATCTAATTTTCAATGCCGCTCTTTATTCACGTGCAAGTACTCAGAATGATTTACACAGTAGACTGCCTGCATCAACCGCGACATGTCTGGGTTGTTTAATAGAGATGCTTTTTAAAAGACAAAGCGCGGTGACACCTGGAGGCTTACAGGACCTGCTGCACTTCATAACAGCAACCTGGTGACAGTGAAGTGACAAAAAAGGTTTCAAAACTCTGCGTCATCCTCATTTATAAGGCCCACCTGTCTGCAGGCATTATACTTACAAACAGCGTGATGCTTCCGTGTGTTCATGGACTGTTGAAGCGCATTAGCGCAGGAGAGTTTGACAAGTGTGTCTGTTATTCTTTAAAAAGAGCTTTGAAACAAACACTCAGGCTCGGGGTGGAGAGGTGATTCAGCTGTTGGGACTGTCATCTCATCTGAGGCTCGCGCTGTGTCTGTCTGTTCTCCCCCAAACGCGTAAACACGCGTGCGAGTAAAACGATGTTTTTAAAGGATGACTGTGAGCTCTCGCAGCGATGATGGACCAGCAATATAATGAAGCTTCTCTCTCTGGCAGCGGAGCAGGAGAGAAGGAGTACAAAGAATGAACGTATGCACACTTGTTCCCCTTGAATTATGCAGATCTCCGGGATAACTTTCCCCTCTGAGAAGCATGAATTTATGAACAGTATATCTTTCCAGAATGTGTGAACAGATTTTCATTTGAATGAATAAATAGTGCAGAACCTACTGAGGAATTGGCAGGAATTTCCTTCCGTAGTTCATAAAATTTTTCTGAAATAAATATGGCAAAAGTCAAGTTTCTTTGGAGCACAAGCCTCCCGCTGGACATAGAGTCACTGAGAGGTCTCTAGAAGCTTGCTTTAGAAAGAGGACACTATTTTTTTTTAGAATGATAGAAAATCCAAAAAGCAGGGTAAAACATTTATTGACATCAAATGAGTTTTGCTTGATAAATTTGAATAAAATGATTTTTTTTACTTATACTTTATATTTCATTGAGAAAATATATATGATTCTTTATTTTTGACTTATTTATTTTAAAATTTGGATGAGTGAACTGTCTCATTAAGTAGCTGCACTGGTAGGTCATTGACAACTTAAGGTGGCTCTACTTTTTGCAAGTGGAATAAATAATGGATATACCCAAAGTTCTATATTTCTTTGGGAGAAAAAAGCCTGAGTGGAGCTGCCATATTACCAGTAGTCTCCCATATTTCCTGCAAGATAAGGCACACTTTAAAGCCGTAATAAAATGTAAAATGTGGAGTGCCTTATATTTTAGCCACAGTGATTCCTTTTTTTTTTTGGTGTTTGTTCAATTTATTTTTTTAATTTCTGTTGCTTTCTATCTTACATATCTTGATGACACTTAATTTTATTTCATTGACTGTTTATGTCTTCTTGTTCAGAACCTTGTGTTCAACACCATGTATATAAAAAATTCATTGATTGATTCTGGTCGTGTTTATTGATTTTAAGAGTTACTCAGTGGTCTGTCATAATGTTTAGTAAAGCTATTAAAAATACACAAAGTTGTAATGATATCACTGTTTATTTTAAGGGCTTGTATCATTCAAAAAATCTACTTTTTGGAGCTTTAAAGTGTATTTTATTCTTAATTACTCATGAAAAACCCCACAAAGTGGTATTCTGACCCATTGACGCATCCATGAGCATTCCTCTAAGACCCTGCAATCTGAGCACTAGCCCCTCCGAATCCAGTGAGTCTGTACATCGTGACATCACAAAGTGGGGAACAGTCCCTTCCAGGAAAAATATTTGCTGCCAGTACCACCCCCAACACAAATACCCCCATTTTATCCCCGGAGCTAGAAGTGAACGGCAAACATTTTTTCATTTTATATGCACAATGTACACATCCATCTTTGCAAAAATTTAGTGTATCATTAGCGTGGAGGAAACACAGACCCACTGCAGAGGCTGTGCTGTAGGTTGACGTCCTGCAATGGGCCGCCTCACTTCTGGTTAAAAAAAGAACTTACTAAAATAGCTTGTCTTTCTTAAATAATGTGTGTGTAATGTTGTTTTTTGTGCTCCAAAGGTAATATATTATCATAGTTATGGACATACTTTAATCTGAAAGTCTTAGAATAACATGGTATAGCACTTTAAAATTCACCCATGTAAACAACAACATTTACTCTATTTTCCAAAAGATTTCCAGTTTTAAAAAGTTCCTTTGACAGTTTTGTTTTATGATTTTTTGATTTATTTATCCCGCCGATATTTTATTTACAATTCGTCAACCCATTTTCTATCACCCAAACTTTAACTACATATCTTATTTGCCTCTTTTTCGGATAAACAGAAAGTCATTTTCTTGGAACTTTTCTATTTACACACCAGAGTTTGACAAAAACAAGATTGAATTTGGGAAAGTGTAAAGCAAATGTCAAATATTCAAGAACCGTTTCTTTCTTCTGAAGGTACAAGATGATTTCCTGATTCACAGGTTAAAAAATATAAAAGACCCTCTGAATTCTTTATTAAATTAGGGTGTGCACCAAAGACGACCCTGATCTGACAACATTGTAATTGTCCTGTACAGGTTTCTAATTGCAGAGTCTTGTTTCGGTGCCTCGGCTCTCACACTGGCAGAGGAAAATGACCTAAATGTCCTCAATCACAGCGAGTACTTTGCTTGACTGAATCTGCGTGTCAAGGCAACGCGCTTCAACGTGGCAGAAAAATGGGAGAATATATTTTTAAAAAAAGCTCATTTGGGATCATTTTAATATTTCCACAGCCATTGTGGTCAACGAAGCAAAGTATTACTTGTCAAAAAGAACAAAACCAGCCAAAAGCCATTTTACCTGAGATACCTTGGAGGACTAAAGGTACCCTAACACATTAAAAAGTGTGATTAGATGAAAGCACTGTCACTGCTGATGTGCAGCTGACATTGATGGGGCGGATTTATAGAAAAAATAAAAAAGGACTGATACTGACAGACAGGGAGACAGAAGAAAGGGAGCAGGTAATGAAGGTAAAAAGTCTGAAAATACTGGAGGCTTTATTTCAGATAGAAAAATGACAAAAATGCTTGTAAAAAAAAACAGAAAGGAAGGAAGAAAATGATTTGAAATGGCAAAGGCTTTTGTGTGTGATAGCACAGCAGTGTTCCACTGCAGACAAAGACGGACGTGAGACAATACTGGAAGAGAAACTACACAGAAAAATATGTATTTCTTAAAAAAGCTTTATAGTTGACATAAGCAGGGATTTCTAATTTGTAGCAACACAAGCACATTGTCATTCCCACCATTATGTTTTGAAAGGACTTTGAGTTATTTTCTTGCAAAGTAACTGTATCATTGGTTTATGTATAAAAATAAATAAATAAATGTTTCAGAACGGTTGGTTCAAGTACTAGCTGGGACCTTACTGTATGGAGTTTTATATGTTCTACTCATAGTAGTATGGGCTTTTTCCCGCTGTTTAAAAGAAAACAAATCTGTAAAATGTAAAATTTTTGGTGTTCATCACATAAAAATTGGATTTGATTAAAAACAATATTTTTAATTGTAACAAATTACCGAGTTTTGTTAATTGATCCAATGTTTTACTTTTTAGAGTGTGTTGCACAGGGGTGGGAGGATAATGATATGGAGATGCTCTACAGCAGGGGGCCCCAAACTTTTTCTTGTGAGGGCCACATAACTGTTTTGTTCTCCGATGTGGGGCCGGGGTCGGTTTGTAGGCCATAAGGAGGTGTAAAACTGCAGGGTGTGTCAAAACGTAAACATTTCTGGTTTTCCCAAAAGTCACATGGAACCAATCTGGAGGAAATTTGTTAGAGCCGATGGAATAAAGAAATGTTTGTCTAGCGGTTTTAAGAATATTTATTCAACGGAATAGAACAGAATAGAATAGAATAGAATAGAAAAAGTCAAAATGTTTACACACTGCGATCAGGGCATTCTGACAATAAGAAAACAAAGCTTGTTGCTTCAAAGTTGTTCATAAAGATTAGTTAATTGTGAAGACATTTGAATATAGTGAAAACTCAAAGGTATAATTTCCGTCACATCAATTAAATATAAAAATTTTTTAGATCTTCACGCCAAAAAATTAATAAAAAAAAATCTTAAAAATTAAATAGTCTTATGAGAAAGTGTTAATTACTTTGTCTCCTGCTGCAGCTAGACGTATAAATGTCATATACTGTCTATATATATACGTTTACTTGTATATACAGTTTTACCAGAATACAGTATTGTTCCCTTCTCTATTGTGGGAGTTGTAACTTGTAAAGGTTAAATCTACAAATTAGAACAACAGATGTAAAATTCATCAATACACATTTGAACATTTTCACACGTTCCTCCCTTTTTTGGTAATTTCTCGAAGTTAAAAACCTTATAAAAAATTAAGTCCAGTTTTATAGAATTAAAACAAAAATCTGATCATGATTAGAGCTGTGTGTATCAGACTGCAGAATGCTAGAATAAAAAGTCACATTCTGTGTGGGTCTCGATCACATGGCCAGATTTGAAAAAAAAATAAAATAATCAATTGATCAATTCCGTCACACAAAAATGGTGGCTTCATTTTATTGCAGTCATAGGTGGCTCCTCCACTAAATCAGAGATTTGGTTTATTGTTTTGTTTATAAAATGATAGTGTCATTTTTCAATTATTTTTTTCTTGTGTGAGCGTAAAAATAAATCTGAAAGCGAGCAGATCATTTAACAGGCGGATACATTTTAGATGATTAACTTTTAAATAGGAGTTTTGTGTCCGTTCTTTCTTGCGTGACTGAATGCACATCGATGCAAAACGCTTCAAAACGGGAGAAAAGGCTCCTGTTTCCCGGATAATAGAGCTGTCACTGTTTTGACTGGAGGCATTGATTGTTGCTTTAATTGCTTTAGACCTCTGCTGGCTGGACGGCAGTCCAAGGATATTAGAAGCAATGCATTGTTGCATTCATCTCGTTATGACACTGATCACAGCCTGATATGTACTCATGTGTTGTCAGTGCCAATGATCCTTATATTGATTGGAGCCGCCAACAAACAATTACAGCAATTGTGTTGGGGAGCAGCTCCGACTGACGAGCATTCTGCTTCCATTAGGCATGGATATCCCATTTAGTTCCACTAATGAATCTCTGCGTTCCATCTTTCCTTTCGGAGATTTTTCAGCACATTCCGAGTTTTGTCTTTGGCTCTTGCTAATGGAAGGTGCTGCAGGGTTTTGAACACCTGTGCTCATTTGTTTTTTTTTTTTTTGTTTTGTTTTTTTTGTTTTTGTCTCGTTTGACCTCAACTGGCTATGTGTTGCCAACTAACAGAGTCTGTTTCTGGCAGAAGGTTTGGCCTCTCCGTCACCTCATTTATGATTGGGAATAAAGTAGAATAAACTAAAAGTAGTTCATGGTATTCTAATAATAAATATAATGGTGGTAATGGTAATACATTTTTCTGTTTGCAGAAGGCAGGATACAGTCAAGGACATTAGAAGAACAACATTACTCATTATAGTCTCTTAAAGTTAATGACTCTAACATCTGGTTCACACTGGTCGCAGACGTGCCGCGGTCGTCCGCGGTCAGCTTGCTCCGTGCAGCGGACCATTTCTGTTTCTTGTCTATCTTGTGCGTGAGCATCCCGCGTAAATGCTGGCAGGAAGATACATGAGAAAATCCAGTTTAATTTCAAAATATAACCAATTATGTACGATAAAACTGCGCGATTGTCATGTTTTTTTCTGTCTAAACAGACTGTAGAGGCTAAAATAAACATACAATCACAACATTCACACACTCTGTGTCTTAACAACAGTTAAATTCAAGAAGTGTAGGAATACTAACTGCTTACTTCTTCTTTGCAGAAACAAGGGGTATCATTTTAAGGTTATTAACTTACCCATGATGGCAAAAACAGAAAAAAGCTCTGGCAGAAGCCCCTGTTGACCTACGCGGAAAAATGTGCGTCTGGTGTGAATTGTAGGAGAGAACGGATGCCGCTCGCACTCCGCTCCGCGTCCAGTGTGAACCTGAGTTAGCACCATCTTTGTTTTGACTTGAAAAACCACAGAAACATTGGTCTAAAGACAACTCTATCATTATTTACTTTGGTCCCTGTGACAGATTTGCAACCTATCCAGAATTAACCCGGGGTTTATCCAACTGTAACTTGGATAAGCTCCAGCAACCCCTGGATCCCAAAAAGGATTCAGTGGTCTAGGGTCCTGACAAGAACCCAGAGTAACCCCAAGAACAACAGGTGCCTAGACAACTGAACAGCTTTCAACGTCTCTGGATGGAAAGAAATCAAACTAAAATGTCTCAACTCAAATTAGAAAATTGTTTGAGAACTGGAGGCTCAATCAAACATGGTGGTGGTAGTGTCATGATCTGAGATTCCCATGACTCATACCATAACAAGTGTTTCTAAACCAGAACAGTGTGTTAGATCACCAATGGGCAAACCTGACCCAAGTCCTGCAAAGAAAGAACAAAATGAAATAATTAGTGTGTGGATTCAAACAAAAAGACAAACCGAAAGGGATTGGAATCATGACCAAACACAAAATAAGTCAGGGAGACTGTTGAGGGCTGCCTAACCAAAATTTGCCTAAAGAAAACAAATAAACAAAGCTCACAAATCAAGACTACTCGAGTCAAACCCCAAACTAAAATAACAAAACCCAGCAGTATAAGACTGCTGAGGACCAAGAGGGGAAAATAAATGAAATAAACCAGCAAGATTAAAAACCTCAACCTCAAACCCTGCTGCTGCAGCAACATGACGTCACAAGTGAATTTGTCAGTTCACAACTTCTAAAGACAGTGGATCACAGGTAACAAAACATCAACCTGTGTCACCAATAAGCTAATATTTATTTTATTTCTACATTTTTAAATTTGTTTTCTTTAATGTGTTTTTAAAAGTTAATGAAAGAGATACAAATCTTAATAGTCTGTTGGCTTCCCTAAACCAAATAAAAAAAAATATCAAAATGAGGAAGTGAAAGACAAAAGCTTATCACTCACCTTTCAGATTTCATGTACGTCATATCACAGGAATGCATGGATAAACAAAAGCATCTCTCAACACTCTTATGTTTTTGTCTGCATCATAAAAATCTGAGAGTAATTGCTCGCTGAATGTTTTTTTTTTTCGACAGCCGTCCCACTGCATCCCGAGGGGGCTTTGTCTCACATGATGAATTCAGAATTCCTTCATAAGTCATCAGCAAGATGTTGTGAGACAAAATTACAGCGCAGTCCCCATTGTTCCACATATAGCCCCGTTATATAAGGATGAATGAATTATTACATCAGAAAAATAAAGCCTGTCCTCAGTTCAGATGGGAGTCGGTGTGAGGAAACAAACTGTTCCATTTTGTGGTGGGACAACAGCAAATTACATTTTATTGCTTTCCAGGCAGCAGCAGGGCGAGCGGGCTGCAGTAAAGGTGCTTTTTCTCATTTACTATAGGTTGGGTTTTGCGCAAACACATCACCTTGCCAATATCTGTGATGTTCTGCAGATGGGTACATTTGATGTTCCGAGCACTTCACTGCAGCTCTGCTGTATTAGAGCCTCTGCTGCTCAGTCGCTCTTTCCAGTGAAGATGGCTTTTGGTAGTTGTGTGTAAAGATTTACTGAAACGACTTTGTTCTCTTGTTTCTTGTTATGTTTTTTGAAGGTTTTTTCAATGGCGAGACATGATAGTTTCTCAGATGGGTGGGTTATTACTCACTGTTTACCGTGACGCTCTTGAAACAGCGGAGATGGTCGTCTCCCTGTGCATATGTGTGGTACCGGAAGAGACTGAGAGGGAGATCCATGTTGTCTTTCTTGATGTCAATAGAAAACAACTATTGATTGAAACATGTTTAAAGTGTTAACCTAGGAGTGGGCAAACTATTGCCATATGCAGCTTGTTGAGCTGTTTAATTGCATTGATGATACTTATAAACATATTATGTCCCCTGTAATTCTGGTGTGTCACCATAGATGATGCACAACAAATAAATAGGCTATTTCCCACCCTAATTAACTATTAAAATACTATATAGTGCCTTGGATTTTAAAAGCAATTTGGACACCATGCTCAGTACTTTTCTTTCATTGAGGTCAGCAATCTCAGAAAATGAAAATTGAATTAATACAAACATTTCACAACGTCTACTTGCGACTCCACTCTGTTCTGATTATGACAATACAGATGGTTTGTTAAAAAAAATCATATTAAAACATGTTTTTTTGTTGCATGAATTGTTCAACCGCAATGCATTGTGGTCTATATTTGCTAATGTAGGCGCAAAAATACAGGCGCCTATAGGCCAGGGGTCTGCATCCTGCTTCTGCAGAGCTTTTATCCCTCATTGTGGCTCCTTGGCCAAACGTAAAATAAGTGAGGGAGACTGCTGACCCAGCCACATCAACCGTCTAATGCAGGGGTATTCAACTCCAGGCCTCGAGGGCCACAGTGTCTGCATAATTTCCAGATATCCAAACTCTACTCATGACCTGGTTCAGGTGTGTCCAACCAATTGGAGCATGCCAGATCCGGGTATGTTGGAAAACCTGCAGGAATGCAGCCCTCGAGGCCTGGAGTTGAATACCCCTGGTCTAATGGCTGCCTAACCAAATCCTACAAGAAAACAAATAAACAAAGCCTGCAAACTAACACTACCGAGGTCCAACCCAAACTAAAATAACAAAACCCAGCAGTGTAAAACTGCTGAGGACAAAGAGGGTGAAAAAGAACAAAAATAAATAAAAGAAAAATTAAACATCAATTCTTCAAAGTAAGGAGAACTTAATTAGCATTTATTTAATATTGTTTAAATTTATAAATTGATGTCTATGTAGGTTTTTGCATCCCTGTTGACCTGCAGACGTCTTGTTTGCTCAACACTACCTCCAGAATGAACCGATTTTATATGCAAAGCAAAACTTTGGTGAAAAGTTTAATATTTTATGAGTTAAAAGCACACCTTATCTTGTGCTGCACAGCATTGGTTACTAGCTGCTCAGAACTGCATTCATATGATCCTGTTTGGCTAAGAGCATCTTTTATTTTGAACATTTATCTTGAAAAGTTTTTCTGATGTAATGTGTGTTTTGGGCGTCTGACAGTGATTCTTTTTCCAATCATCCCTTCACCACACGAACACAGCATTTCTCTTAAATTAGCATTTTTCTGTGAGGGACATCAAACCATCGGTGCAACCGGAACTAAATGACACCAAAAGGCACAGTTTTGAAATAAAAACTCCAAAATGTTCTGTTTAAAATTGTGTATTTTCAATCCAGATTAAAGGATGCTTTCAACCAGTTTTCATGTTATTTCTGTCTCTTGTGAGGTGGATAACCAAAACGTGTCACATGGTCTAACCCTTCTGTCAGATTTTAGAACACTTTGTTGCCCACCAATGTGTCAACCTAAACTACATCTTTATTACCTCCTATTTCCGATTTTGCGAGTAACAAATTTTCTAAGAAATGATGACCAGATTTATAAAAGTGCACATGCAAATGTGTAACTTTGTGACGACATTAGACCATGTCTGAGCCCTTAAACTGTTAAAAATAAAAACAAAAGTAGTGCATGTCTACCCTGGATTAAAAGCATTTATTATCTGTTGTAGTCTGCAGTACCAGGATGGTGTACCCAAACCTTTTTTAGGCAACAAACTCAAATTTTTAGACAATATTTTCATGGAATGTTTGGTTTTTTTATTAGCTCACAGTTTTACAGAGTGTGACATATTGTCACGATAAAGACTCCTATGTGTGTCCGTTAAGTTTTGTATTTTTTTTATTTTGCAAAAATAAACTTTCCAAACATGTTTGTTTTTGTTAACTTTGCTAGCTTGGTAGTTTTGGTTTAGCAGCCGCTTTAAACAGCAGCATGAAAATTAGTCAAACGTAGTGAAGAGTCTAGTAGTTTTCCAAAATAAAAGTTTACCAGTGAAATCAGATTTTATTTTATTTTATTTTATTTTATTTTGGTGGGTTGGTGACCACTAGTTTAGGAGATCACAAATATCCTGGGTCAAATGTCTGATTCTATGATGATTTTTTATAATTTAACAAAATAATGTTAAATAGGTTTAAAGCTATTTTAGTTGTGAGAGAAAATGAGCTGATTCATGTGGGGAGAAGGGGAAAACAGATGTCACACCTGATTGTTCAGATCATATGACTTTTTCGAGCACAGACGGGGCAGGAGTAATGAACAGTGACCTGATGCTTGCTGAGGGAAAACTGAGGGCTGTTCTGGTCTGGTTCCATGATTATCATGTTGGTCTGGAACACTTCACCTTATCCACAGGCATTTCCAGTCATCGGCTCATCTTTTATACAAGCAATGTCCTGTTAAAGGTCAAAGAAACACTGCCGTGTATTCGGGGAATCTCACAGTGAGAGGCGGAGTGCATTCTGGACAGGTCACTAGTCTATCACAAGGTCATGAAGGATGAAAAAACACATCCGCGCAGGCTTATGCTCAGCCTTATGCAATGGGAGAGTCAATTTCACATGCATGTTTTGTAATGTGGGAGGAAGCTGGTGCATCCAGAAAAAAAAAACATCTGCAGGCAGAGAGAGAACTCCACTCTGAGAGAACCGTGTTGACATTCAAGCAGTGAACCGTCTTTGACCTTCAACGGATGCAGAGTCATGCGGGTGGGATCTTTGACCGAGCAGGACGGAGCCCATCTCCTCTTTCAGGTCTGAATCAAACAAGGTTTCTTTATTAAGCTATGAAATTAGGTCATTTCAGTGACACTATAATATTCTCAATACAGTCAAAACATGGAGATTAGAGACAGCTGACTGAGAAAAGGGGCTCCAAAAAGTTCCTGAATCCCATTTCCTGAAAAAGCCTGATTTCTGAAACCTTTTTGAGTGGAGAATTCCACACACAACAAACAAAAACTTTTCAGACTTCTTTTGCAAGCCAGAATGTGCCTGTTAAACGGACAACGTGGTCATTCTCGAATTGTTGCAGCAGAGGAAGTTCTAGCTTCTCAAACAAAAGAAAACTTGGAAAAGTAGATAAAAACTTTTGTATTTCGCACAAAATCTGATTTGTCTAACTTAAAAAAAACAAGATTGGGGTTCATCTTTGCCATGTTTTGCAAAACTCTGTAAAATGCTGTTGGGAACTGTCAGTGTGTCTATAGTGTTATAGGGTAAACATTGACGCTAGGAACAGTATCAAGTAAAATACTTTGGAAGGTCAACGACATAATGAAAAATGATGCAGTGGGTGCATTCCATTAAATACATTACAAATCTGTTTTTTTTTTTTTGCAAAAGAATGATTTTTCACTTAAGCTAATTTCATCTTTTTTTGTAGAGTTTGCTCCTTTCCCCCATCTTTTCTTCCTCTCCAGGCCTGAGGTCTCAGCTTTGGGGCAGCTGACACTGAGAGGCATCATTACCGCTCTCACCCCATCTTTGGTTCCCTCCTGTGTGACAGCACTGTTTGCCATCATCAGCAGAGATACAGTATGGACTGACCAGCTGAAATGACCGAAGCATTTTGGTATCAGACGCCTCGTGCATTATAGATGTGAAACCATCTTCAGGGGCTGCAGGCTGTTTCATTTGATCTAGCAGCACGCTGGTCCGTGCGCCCCTTCACCATGCAGTCATGCATTTATGGAGCGCAGTCAGTTCAAGTTAGCCTCAGATTCGTCTGTCAGACAGAGAATTTGAATTTTCAGAACATAAATCATGACAAATGGTAATAAGTGTGGATATTATGAACAATTTTTAATGAAAAAACACATGCTGTTTAAAACCTCCTCCCAGCTCTCATCACAGCAACCTGTGATGTCATCAGTCTTGGGACCTGATCTATGAATCCAAACATACTCAGCAATTTTAGTAAAAGTTCAACGATGATTGTGCTAAAAAAGCAAACTGGATGTTTCAATGCCAAAATGGTAGAAAAGTCAACAATAAAAAGGGGTTTAAATGTACAAAAAAGCACTTTTAGTATTTTCAGCACATTTCACTTCACAGACTTTAATACTAAACTTACTCTAGAAATTCAGGAAATAAGGTCTCTCAATGAAACAGAAATTGCTTCCTTATAGATTACTAGTATTATTTTGCTAAAATGCCTTTGGCGTACTAAGGTAATATAGGAGCTACTGCTGACTTATTTTATAGAAAATGATCCTAAGAGAGCTGCTATGAAAAGTTACACATTCTTTGCAGCGGATGTAGTGATCTTAAAGCAAGAATAGGAAGGGAAGACAGAAAAGGCTTTAAGGAATTTGTCATGTTTTTTTTTTTTTTTACTAAAATGAGTTAGTATAAGACACATGCGTTATTTAAAGGTGAAGTGAGTCTTTGATTGATCAAGAAAAGTTGAATATTTGAATTTAATTTAAGTTTTGATTCAACCCATTGTCTTTTTATATTCACTGGTCTGAGTGGCCCCTCCCCCTCACATTCCAAACAGGAAATAGAAAACAAAGCCGTAGATTTTTATTGAGAAATAAACAGTCATTCTGTTTGTCAGAAGATCCGTTCTAGCTCTGATACCTTTTTTTAAGATGTTCTCAATAAACCTAATTCTTTAACGATGTATTTACTCCAAGTTATGACTGACCAATCAGAACTGACCAATCAGATGCCTCAGTAAAAGGGGGTCTCACGTTGAATGTTCAAAGCATTTGACAGGTTTTGTTTGCCTGCTTTCAAGCTGTAGGGGTGTGGACTTTCAACAAGCTCACCCCTGATTGGTGAGAGTGATTGCCATAGAAACATTGGTTCAGACCAATCACTTTTGACTGACGTGGTTTGGTTCCACCGTGGTGATAAAATCTAATGAAAAATAGCGACTAAATGGTCTTGAGTTGTTTGGAGCTGGCATTTTCTGTGAGTGACATCACACTCACTCAGTCCAGTTCTTTTATACAGTCAAGGGCTCTACCTCTAGTTCAGGATTTTTCCCTAAATGATGATTGCCTGCTTTGTTTTACAATTAATGACTGATAAAGATGGCGCTTGATGGTAAAATATAATTGTTTTTGTCATGTCCTTTGACTATTTGATCAAATCTATGTTAGATTTGATCAGATTCTGTAAGGATTTATATCATTGTTATTGTAAGACTGTTGCAGTAATGAATTCAAATGCACTTTTTTTACTAAAACTACATTTTTGACACATTTGCTCCTCATACACTATATGTCATAATTGTTAAAAGGACAAGCACTTCATTTAGCATTCTGCTGTTAACGTCCACTTTGCTGTCACCTTCAGAAGGACTTTGGAGCGCTTTGGAGACCACTTTGAAAAAAATAAATGTATTTCAATTTGTCACGGCTATTCATTTGAATAGGAATTGGAAATTCTCATACAGACAAGTTGAATAATGACGAATTTCTACATATAATAATAATATATTATTTAGAAAAAAATGTTTGAAACAAATTTAATATATGAAGTTCTTTTTGCCAGTGTTTCTGCAAATTCTTTCAATTGCTAAACCCTAAAAATAGGTAATTTTCCTGAATATTATTGGGGAAAAAGGTCAGTTCCACCACATATTTTTAAAGTAACAGGAGCTGCATTTTCTTACTGGACCTTAACTAAACAAAAATGACAGAGTTGACGTAGAAAACTTTTTTTTTTTTTTAAAATAATAATGGAGCAATATTATAATAGTCTCATAATCCCTAGACTCTGCCTAGTTAGGATGAACGCTTGTGGCTTGTAGAGGCCGGATGTTCCCACAGAGCCGATATTCTGTTGGCGGTTCTGTGTCAGTGTCTGCTGATCGTTGGGTGACAGCCTGAGAAGAGTCTGAAGTCAGAAAGAAAGACATTCTTTATATCACGACTTGTGTGTGTTTCGAGGTTTCAGCGCGAAAAGACTGACTCGGTGTCCTCAGGTGGAAGCAGAAAAAAAAAAGCACTCTGTGTGAGTAAAGAAAGTAATTTCAAACTGTCAATCAAGCAGGATTGCTGACATCTCCCTGAAGATAGAGGTATCAATCACGGAGAATGTACGGCTTTGATCCCGGTTACGCGCCGACATTAGAACCAAACTTAAGATCGGTAACTGAAGATCACTCACCCGTTGTGAATGTCATGTGAAAAGATGAGCTGGAGTTGGTGAAGTAGGGCAGCGCTCAAATCAGAAATTTTAAAGTTAGATCAAGCTATTCCCTAATTGGGTCAGACTGTCTCCTTTTTTATTATTCTCTGCATTGTTTCAGAGACGTTTGTGCTTAAACGCTCACACAAATAACACAACGAACATTGGGATCAGCCAGTGTGGATGTTGTGTAACTTCACTGCATAAAATAACCTTTAATATAAACGCATTTTCTAAATTTTACAGCTAAATTCCTGAGTTGATGATAAAGCTGTTCTTCACTCACTAGAATGTTCTGTTCAGGTGGATTAGCATGGTTGCAGCTCCACAGCAGTAGCCATTTTCTGTGAGTTATGCGCAGTGAGCCGCAGAAACCAAAGGTATATGAAAGAAATCTGGAATAAAAAGTGAAGGATGGTCAGACGGTCCGGTCCAGCAGGTGTTGTGAGGACAAAGGCTCTCTTTGACTTTCGTTTCATTGATCAGCAGTCAGCAGCAGCAGCGCACAGACCAGCTGAGAGCTGCTGCTGCCGGGGAGAGTGAAATCTGAGCTTCTCCATATGAAACCCAACCAGCCGACGCTTGGATTTCAAGTTGAATTAATGTTAAAGGAGATTTTTTTTTTTTTTTTTTTGCTGTAGCTTAAAAGATCCTATTCACTGAAAATTGTGGTTTTGGTGTTTTTAACAGGTTTTTGTGGCATTATTTTGATGATGTAGGGCATATTTTTAATTTCTGATTATTTCTTCATTCAGATTGTTGTAAATACAGAAGCAGAGGAAAAAATACAGTTTGAAAAGATTGTAGTTGTGATGTAGAAGCAGGCCAGAAGCTCTGTCCTCGCTTTATATCTTCATTCCGTTGCATTCACTTCAAGATGAATAGATCAGGGCTCCCAAACTTTTTATTGTGAGACCCAGTTTAATACATTAAAAAAAAAAAAAAACTGAAATAATACTAAAGCAATTCAAAAATTAAACCTATTAATACAATATATGAAAAACATACACAAAAACCATGAGTCTCCGATACGTGTGGAGGTGGGCGAGATCCGGCTGGCGGGCCGCAGTTTGGGGGACCCCTGGGAATACTCCACACTAACGGAAGAGGTGAATTTCTGATAAATTACTGCAGCCACCATGTCCTTAAACTATTTTTTTTTCTTGGTTCAAAAACAGAATTATCATAATTAAAAGACTACGAGGAACGATTTTACAATAGATCAAAAGATGATCGGAGAGGAATTTTTAGTTATTTATTTTGCTTATAGTAACAATACTAATAATATTTTTTTCTGCAAAATGGTTTATTATCCTTTGAACACTGGCAATGCAGATAGTCATAGCACACATCCATGCTGCCATATTTGGGTGAAAGTTCGTCCTTCAGTGCCCGGGATCCAGATCTTAATGCTGTAAAACAGCCTGGAGAATCATTACTCTTCCTCCGCCGTGCTTGAAAGTTTGTATAAATAATTCACACTGATATATTATGAATGTTGCCTTTTCGCTTTTAGCCTCTTTTTTTTCTCGTTTTTGAAACTGGTGGGCTTTGTTATAATCTTGATATAAACTAGAGTGTGATGTTGGTTATGACCCTTTCATGGGATCTCTCAGAACAAGCATCACTTGTTTGCTCTTCTGTCTTGAACTTTGACATCCAGCGTGCTAACAGAGACCTGTTGATGGAATCATCTCAAACACACAGTCAGTCAAAAAAATTGATCTCTTATAGCCAATCTTAAAGCAATGATCTCATTTTTACAATATATCTCAAACAACAAGACACAATTTGCTACCTTACATTGTATGTAAAGTTAAAGAAAAAGCAAACATGTAGGGCAAATATGAAAAATGAACAATATTTTTCTTTTAATGCTTAAAAAAGTGAAATCAAAGTGATTTTACATGAATGCATTTATGTAAAATCTCTGTAGCACCTGATAGTAAAACAAACATGACATGTTTTGACCATATAGTCAAATATTAACTCATAAGGCATCATCTGATAAGATGTAATAATAATTCATGTATTTCTTTTTCCTTCATTGATCAGAGAAGTTAGCAGGAAGCAAAAATGGCGTCATGTTAATTCCTGCATAATGTCAAAGGGTAAAGGATATTTAAAACACACAGGGGGAATGCAAAAAAGGAGTCCAGATTTATGGGGAGATGAGGCTCAGATGAGGGACAGATTGTCCCGCTGCTGCAGATGGTATTTTCCTCTCTCTGTTGGTTTAAATGCCAGAGCAAAAACAGCAAAAATATGCTTCTATCTGAAAGAGATCTCTCATTTAAACACCTTGTAATGTCGTTTTTGGTAAAAAAAAAAAAAAAAAAAAAAACTCATATTAAACAAATCCAATTTCAAATACTAAACTTAGATCTATGTCCTAAATCAAATGCAGTGTAACAACTTTATTATGAAAAATATCATCGTAGTTTCGTGGCTTTGTTGAAGAAAAACTCTCTCTACGTAGGTTGTAAAATAATTTCCTTGTCATTGTCGGCTCATTGATTTGTCCTTCTCTTTTTCAAATGCTGACATTTCTATAATTCATAAACATCTAAGCTAACACAGAATCTAATGTCATTTCTTTGCTATTTACTACTTTTTATTTTCTCCTCTGACATGGAAGATTTGAATTAGATCAATGTGTTTTTGATGTAACAATCAACTTGGTTTGTAACACAATAAAAATCCATTGATTGAATGCCTCAGTGATTGTAGTAAGTTCTTGGCACTCCTGAGAACATTGATCTTGCTAATGAACTCTGGTGCAGTTCACTTCCCGTGTTTTCTGCACTATAATGTGTACCCTCAACTTATAAAGGGGGAACCAAACTAGAAGCACATTAAAAGCGAGACAAAAGATTCTGAGATAAGTCTGTTAAACTTAATTAACTGCGTTCCCTGCAATTCTAGAACTTCTTTGTAACACGCTACAAGTTAGCCATGGTAGAAGCTATGTTAGCATGTTCACAATAGCTGTAACTCCCATGTAAACATGTAAAATAAAACAGGTTGATGCAGCCAAAAATGACCGTTACAGGCTAACTCCCAACTTTGTTAGTAATGCGTTAAAAAAAAAAAAAAAAAAAAAAAACGGCCTAACACTGCTAGATGTTTGCCACGTCACTATATTTACAATAACAATAAACCTTGCTTGCAACACAAAAACAACAATGATTCTGCCAAAAACAACCGTCACATGCAAACTCCTAACCTTGTTGGTAGCATAAAAATAAAACAATACAAAGATACAAATAGAAATTAGTCACATTGGCATATTCCCAATAAAACCCAACCTTATTTGCAAAAAAAAAGACTGATACCACTAAAACAAATGTTACAGTGACTAGGATAACTGGTAAAAAATAAACAGTCAAACAACGCTTACATGTTAGCCACGTTAGCATACTTACAATAACACATAACCTTGTTTTTAACACAAAAAGCAAAAGTTACTGTGATAACTTTGTTAGTAACATAGAAATAAAAACTGTTCAACACTAATAGAAATTAGTCGTGTTAGCATATTCACAAAAACACCCAACCTTGTTTGAAACACATAAAAAAGACTGAAACCGCTAAAACAAATGTTACTGTGACTAGGATAACTGGCAACACGCTAGTAAAACATAAAGCAATCAAAACAGTCTAACATCACTATGTTAGCCACGATAGAAGCATTAGCCATGTTAGCATACTCACAATACCTGTAACGCCAAAACTTTTTGCACAACAAAAAAAAGACTGATACCTCCAAAACAACCGTTACTGTGACTATGCTAACCTTTTTAATAACACATAAATAAGGAGTCCAACTGTACATGTTAGCCATGTACAAAAAAAACACAAAAAATGTTACTGTCATTATGCTAACTCCTGACCTTGTTAAAATAAAAACGGTCTGACAATAGACATTAGATGCATTAGTATATTCACAATAACAGCCAATTTTTTTTTGAAACACTTAAAAAACAGAAACCAAATACAAAAAAAAACATTTTTGTAACTACGTTAACTCGCAACCTTGTTGGTAACATGTAAAAAAACAGTCTGACATCGCTGCATGCTACAAGGTGTCATTGTAAAAAATAAAAATGTACTTCTTTAAAATACACCTTGTGTGAATGTGAATGCTCTATTGTTTTTCTCACAGGATTCTACCAAAGGAAAAAAAAAATGTTCAGACGAAAGGACCTTGATTTATTTTAAATCCACAGATAAGTGTGAATCACTAAATAGTTGGAAAATGACTCGTAGGTAAATGCAGTGTGGTTCAAAAAAACAGTGTGTGATAATCAGATGACTAAGTCTGCTTATCCTTACCTGGCAGTTGCTTAAATTGCAGTTGCTTAGAATGTCACGGCTGAAAGCAAACGAAACCAAATGAAGGTGTTGGATTTACCAGCTATTCTTCACTGTGGAACGGCGTGCATTTCAGACCAACCCAGTATGAAAGCAGCATCTGAAACCTCCGACGTGCTTTGTTCCGCACTGACATTGAGACAGCTGGCTCTGAGAACAAGAAAAACAAGTTCATTATCCACAGCTTTTTTTTTTTTTTTTTAAATCTTGTTTTTGCCGAGCAGTACTTGATTTTAAGAGATTTTACTTGAAGACATAAGGATACAAAACATGTATAACTGTTCTGTAAATGGACCGTCTTTTCTGATGTATTTTGTTTCTTTTTAAAATACAAATTTGACAAAAATAAGGAGTAAAATGATTGGAAGAGAAGGCTTATGAGTTGCCTGACTGTTCAACCAAAGCGTGAAATTATATTAAAAAATGAAATAAATGTATTTTTTTGTTCTTTGTTATTAACATATTTCTGGTTGAATAAAATTACTCATATGTAAGATTTTTTTTTGTATTGCTGTTAGCTTGTAATGAAATCCTATTATTACAAAATACAGAATAAAAACTCATCTTTCATTTGAGGGTATTCAAATCCTAAACAAAGAGTTTGTTTGGGAATTACCACTTATTAAAATGCATAGACACATTTCATGTTTGTGGAGCTGGACATAAAAGCTGTGTCGTGGACCGACTCGAGTTTCCACTCTCCGATCTAAGTGGGAGGAAAGGTTGGAGTGGAGCGGTGGCATTTGCATTTGGAGCTTGGAGCGTATAAGGCACGGCTAAAGAAGCTATCAATGTATAAAGTGCAACGGCCCATCCTTAAGCTGGAGCAGCAGAACAAATCCATCAAAGGGATCATCAGAACATCCCTGGCCAAAGACATCCACTTTTACCAGACTTACAGGCAGAGGAAAAAATAAAAAATCTTTGAGAAACCTGGAACAGCTTGTGACCCGACTACGAAGCTTCATCTGTGATGTACTGCAGTGGCATGCAGTGCATGTCTTGTGTAACTCAGAGTGGTAATTATTGATGAAGTGACAGAAGACAGGAGGAGCTGGATGATATCTTAAGTGTATTGGAAAATACTGTCTGCTCAGGTTGAGCGAAAGGCACAGACGAACAGCGAGCCAGAGCATCCTGTGAAAACCATTTACAAGGATCTGAACTGAAGAATATATGACAAAACACAAATCCATCACCTTAATTCAGTCTGATTTAGCCTGATTAATAAAAATACAATCACATAATAGCAGATGAGCGGGATTAGGGTTCATAATACGGGGGAACCTGTTTAAGACAGAAAAAATAAAGTTTTTCATAGATACTATAACAATCTAAGTTCAAAACGCCGAATAAGAAAACTCTGATGACCCAGCATTATAACAGCATCTAAATGCATCACTTACACAGGAATCATGAAAAGTCTCACACCCCGTCAGCCACATGTCCCTCTGATCTGTGCGTAAATGTGGTTTGTATCAGGCATTTGGTATAAATCGTACACGTAGTAGTTTGTAGGCAGCTGTATTTCAAGTTGTGCATATACTGTACATAAATTATTTTTTCATTATATTTTCAAGTGTATATGTGAACACACAGTTGGAAGTAGACAAAGTAATGCACTAAATGTATTGTTTGAGTTATAAATCTGGCCCTGAAGGGTCACAGTAAAATTAAAAAAAAACATTTTAAATTCACAACACAACAAATGGAAGTTGCACTGCTTTTATTCTGAAATTTCCTTTGAGCTAAGCGGGTAATTGAAAGTTAAATCACAGTTGTTGAGCTGCGGCGGGAATGCATAAGAAGCTAGCAGTGGTGACGGTCGTAAAATCTTCAAAAGTAAAAAATTAATGGAAAGAGGTTTGATACGCACTAGAAATGTTCAATACTGTGTCATTAAAGAGTTTTTTTACAGTTGAAGTTTGTCTCACCACTTAAGAAGGAATAACATGCACAACCTGTGGATCCTCTGGTCACATGACTGATGGAACAGTTCAATAACCCTGAGGTTGGAGGGTTTTTTTTGGCAGAAAACACTGGAGAAACTTAACTAATGACCAAAAATATCTAGAAAGGATTTTTATTTTTGTTATTAATTTGTAGTTGGTACTTTAATTGCAGCCAGAATTATATAAAATCGTGGATTGCGCAGCTTCGTAGCGGCTCAGACAAGAACGAGTGAACAGTGGAGCTGCAGCGGGTCATGGACGGAGCCTCCGACAAAACGCTGTCGGCAAAGCGAGCAGAGGTTCTGCTGAACGTCACAGATTCTAGTTAAGAGACCTGATGTGTACAAAACTCTGAAAGGGTAATGTCGTAGCGATTAGAAGGGAAATACGCATTTGCTTCCAGTTTTGATAAAACTTGAGCTGCAGCGCTGACTGTGATGTAAATAAAGTATCTTAGCCAGATCGATCTTCACATTGAAATGTTTCTAGAAAGAATTTGCTTGTTTTTCCTTCACTTTTAAAGCCCCCCTTAAGGTTAATGAATTCTTTGAATGCTAGATTTAGCAATCTTGCAATCACACTTTTAGTAACTTATTAGTTAACACACTTTCACTCTATGTTTTCTTTTACAGAAATATATTTTGTTGTGGAAATCAGACAATATTGGCAAATATTTTGCAATTTACCAAAAGAAAAGCAGCAAGAATTTAAAATTAAAAGCAACTTGTAAAGATACAGTCACTGCGCTTAATGCTGTGATCATTAAATAAAATTAATTTTTACCATTTTATTACAATGAAATACATTAAAATTCAGGTAGATTTAATTTAAGTCATACTCTTAAAACAAAGTAAAAAATTGTTCTGGTACAGTCTTGGAATATATCGTGATATGAATCGTATCGTGAGTTTAATTTTGCTTAATGCTTGTGCTAGTTTAGGTATGTTGATGTTGGGAGTGGTGTCATCTGGACTTTTTTTTTTCCAATGATTTTTGATTTTCGCTGGTGTCCATGGCAGACAGAAATCCTGTCCACATTTATCATGGGAGGGATAACACATCAATGTAAGGCTTGGATCATTTGGACCCCATAAGATGGCACAATGTTCTGGGACCCTGTGACGATGTGTGCAGAGCAGCGGTGCCCAAATCCAGGCCTCAAGGGCCGACGTTCCACATGTTTTCTAACCAACCTGCCATTAAAGCTCCTTATCGGCTAAACACACCTGATCCAGGTGCAATCAACAGAAGATAAGGCAGGATTTTTGGAAAACCAGTAGGAGGCCTGGAGTTTGACACTGATGTAGAGGGTTAGCTCAGATATTAGCTTGGATCTTAAAAAGTTAAACAAAACATGCCAATTTTTAACAAATAATGATACTTTTAAATTTTTTGTTCCTTTACTTGGCTTAAAAATAGTTTTAATCCACTGGCTTACTGGGAAAAAAATGAACATAAATGGATTTTGAAAACCCTAAAAAGATAAATAATAAATTATTCATTGTCTAGTGCTTTGAATTGACCTTGGTGAAATCAAATTTGTTTTTATGAAAAATCTGAAAAGCCCCCTAGGGTGTGGAATGTTTCTTGAAAATCATCTCAAAAGATTATTTCCTGTTAAGGGAAAATGTTGGCCAAATGCAAATAAAAGGAGAAGAAAAAAAAATCAAAAGCAGCACGTATCATTTATTTGGTTATATAATAATGGAATAGTATAATATATTTAAAGCAAACCGCAGACCAGCTGTTTCATAACTCAGATTTTAAGCACTTTTTTAAACAGTCTTTAAAAAAAAGTTATGATTTTTTTTTCCACATTCAAGAAACCTAATTAACTCTGCAGACATTTAAACGACAAACATATAAATCTTAAATTTGTGATCGATGTACCAATTAATTTTCTCCAAAATAAGCCCATTTCTTAGTTATTAAAGTCCAAACAATAATATATAGTGTAATTATGGCAATTATTCAACAGCTGTGTGACAAAACGCTTTCATCACAAATTCCTAAGAGTATTCAAATGTTTTTCTTTCAAAATACCAGATAAAAATAATAACACATAAATCATCCGTTGAATATTTTGATTTAAACCAAGAAGTTGCAGTTTGGAGCAGCAGAAAGCCTTTAACGCTGATGCATGAAGATCCAAAAAGGGTCATAAAAGCAAATGACACCATTAAGGGGTATTACAGTAAAACAGAAAGCACTACTTAATATTTACTTCTATTTGACTTACAGAAGCAGCAGCATGTTTGATATAAATGATGGTAATGGGAGGCTAAGGAGTTTTAAGTCCCTCACGCTGATCCATTAGCATATAACCCATTCGTTGCCCCAGACACTCGAAAAATATCCTTTCAGAGCAAAACTACAATTTTAACAAAACATTGATGTCTGGTTAAAAATAACATTTAAAACAAGGAAAGAAAAGCTTGGATATATTCACCAAATATATCCAGATGTTTATTTAAAGGATTTTGTTCCTCTAGTTACTTTTGTGGATTTAGTCGCAGGGTAAGGGGTGTATCTTGAGGCTTGTACGCACACCTTAAATCTCATCATGAAAATGGAACATACCATTGTGACACGGTTGTATATACATTTACCAAATATTTGCTCTGAGTGATTTTAACGTCTCTTTCCTTAATCTTCTTGCTTGACATTGTGTCTGACTCGTATCAAGAAACTTAGAGCCCGCCCCAGCTGGCTTCAGTCCAGCACAATAGAGTCAACATCCATACAAAAGTCTCTTCATTCAATACTGCTCCCCACCTGGAACTCACCTGTCACCCAGAAACGGGGCTCTTTTGGATCGACTACACGGGTGCCGTGTTATTAATGCCACGTGTGAAAGATCATCAATGGAACAACGTCTTTTGAACCATTTTAATTGAAGCTAAATTACTTTCTATTATGGACTCAGGCACAGCCGGGAGCAGTTTTGGAGCAGAGTCGTGACTTACATTACATTCAAAAGTCTAGCAAGTCAAAGGCAAAAGGCCTCAAACAACAATACATTTGTTTTGTTTTGTTTTTCTTTTTTATTTCCCCTTATACTATTCATCATTGTACATCAGTTTCATTAGTTTTCCCAAATTGGATAGCTAAGCCAGCAGTGTCTATGCTCATATTCTGCTTTATTTTATCGCAATAAGCAGAATTTACTCTTACATCTTTTTAATTGTGATGCTGTTATACTTTATCATTGCAGTAACAGTAGATCCTGAAGTTGTAGATCTTTTTTTGTCCTTGTTTTTCAAGACCAGATACCTCACACACATCAGATCAGTCAAGAATGTCGAATAATGCAACAATCCTAAAGAAAAAAAAAAGTCTCCTGGTACAAAAAAAAAGGTGAAAGAAACCATCTCTGCACTGCATCACCTATCAAACACTTCCTCTTTTACCCTGCTCTACTTCCTGGCGTTTTCACAACAATTTTCACCCTGAGTCACGTCTTAGAGGGAACTCTAAAGGCTTAGTGGAGCTGAAGCTGAAGAAACTGTTTCTTTAGTGGTTTTAAACCACTTGGGTTCAACTGGTCAGTGTGGACAGCAAAATTATATTAGGCTGTCACAGCTCAGAACCTTTGAGCAGGAATAGGCACGTACATGCAAGTACATTAAGGTAAAAAATGTAGACGGCTGAAAAGATGGCCAAAAACAGACCTAATCCAAACGTAAGCCTTATCAACATGCACCATTATGACGCTTGACCAAAGTGTTTCTGTAGGTTTTTGGGTTGTCCTGGCCTATTGGAGGGTCATAGAAAAGTTGCATTTATAGAGGAGCACATGTTGGTACAATCACCTCAGGGGTGTCATGAAAATGGAAGGTACCATTGTTGTGCATGAGCTTAGTGTGTCGTTAAGCATTTGTAAAGCTAATGTAAGTTTCCCACACTTGTGACATACGGTTGCTGTACGGTGTCCTTATGCCAAACTCATCATTAGTAACTTGTGCGTTCTGGCCCCTTTCTGACCCGGCACTGGTGCTGTTTCCACAGGGCACATGGGATGTTGTACTACACCTATCAACAGAAACTGTGCTCTGACTGTATTCATTCCAAACCATTAAACTTAAACTTAAACTTTATTATTTATATAGCGCCTTTCCTTCGGCCGAAACACAAGGCGCTTAACATAAAAGCAAATAAAATACATATTAAAAACACAAAAACAGTGTTTAAAAACAAATGTACACAAAGAAACAAAACAAACATCCCTCTCTCCCCCAGTCCCCCACCCCACCCCCCAAGTCCCCACAATAAGACCCTTGTCAAGAAAACTGAACAAAGCTATAAAAACTGCAGATGTAAGGAAACGATCTGGCTTGGTACGACTGTGTAGAAACGATATTCCGAGGTTCCCCTCATTCAAGTACCCGCCTGACCACAGGGGGCATCGCCGCTGCACCCGCCCAGCACGGGGCAGCGCAGGACCCGCTTTACCGAGCTGGACCCCAGCCGCCCCAAAGAGAACAGGCACTGCAGCAATAGCTCCCCGCCGCAGGCGGAGCCCCAGAACAGAGAATCCCCGTGAGGAAAACACTGGAGTTTAAAACAAATAAAAAGCATTAAAAGAAGATAAAAAGAATGCATAAAAAAAATAAATATAGTAATAAAAACATGGTTAGCAGATAAAAATAGTCATAAAATAACTATAAAATGATTCTTATAGAAGTTAAAAAAAAAAAAAAAGAAAAGATAAAATGCAATCACTAGAAAAGTCATGTAAAAGCCAGGTTAAAAAGGTGGGTCTTGAGCCTCTTCTTAAAAACCTCTACGGTCTCTGCGGCCCTGAGGTTCTCCGGCAGACTGTTCCAGAGGTGAGGACCACAATGATGAAATGAAGCCTCACCATGTGTTTTGGTCCTCAGCTTAGGAACAACTAAAAGGCCGGTGCCGGAAGACCTCAGGGTCTGCGAGGGTTCATACTTTAAAAGCAAATCACTTAAATAAGAAGGCCCAAGACCATAAAAACCTTTATAAACCATTAAAAGAATCTTAAAATCAATCCTGAAACGCACAGGGAGCCAATGCAGCGATTTTAAAACTGGTGTAATGTGTTCCCGCCCCCTGGTTCCCGTCAAAACTCGTGCTGCTGAGTTCTGAAGAAGTTGTAGATTTGACAGAGACTTTTGAGGTAAACCAGAGAGCAGGGCATTACAATAATCTAAACGACTAAAAATAAAAGCATACATTAGCACCTCTGTGCTGGCAAGAGAGAGGAATGGGCGGACTCTGGCAATGTTTTTGAGGTGGTAAAATCCTGTCTTAACGACATTTTTAATGTGAGGAATAAAATTCAGCTCAGAGTCAAAAAGAACGCCCAGGTTTCTCACGCAGTGAGAAGGTTTAAAATTCTGAAGATGAGGTAAAATACTCTCTCTCTTGTCTTCAGGACCGATGATCAAAACTTCTGTTTTGTCCTGGTTGAGTTGAAGGAAGTTCTCTGCCATCCATGATTTTATATCTAAGATGCAATTTAAAAGAGTGTTTATAGGTCCATAGTCATCAGGAGACACGGCGATGTAAAGCTGAGTATCATCAGCGTAGCTGTGAAAGTCAACGCCGTGTCTCCTGATGACATCCCCAAGAGGCAACATGTATAAATTAAAAAGAATGGGTCCTAAAATTGACCCTTGGGGAACCCCACAACTTATTTCATGGATTCTTGAGGAGCATGTATCCAAACTTACATAAAAATGTCGATCAGTTAGATAAGAACGAAACCAGTTAAAAACAGTTCCTGAGAGGCCAACCCGACTCTTAAGTCTTTAGCAGCTAGCTTGCACGCAAGGAGCGCAGATTTATGGCATGAACAGTACCAACGCCCATAAAGTGCATCGTTGTGGAGGTTTGAAAAAATAAAACATCGGTTGGACACCTTCATCTCACCCTTTTCCCCTTACTTGTTCTATAAGTGTTTGCCCGCAGCATGCCCATAGGAAAAAATGTACAGGATGTTTTTGTTCTTCAGGTTCACCAAGCCGTCTACGATCTTATATTTTGGGCGGACCGTTTGCATGGTCTGTAAATGTTTGACTATTTTTGTCCACATCCATCCGTAATGGCAGTTGTTTTCAAGGCTGAAGATAATAATCGGGTAGAAAACATGAAAGAAGTTGGCAAAGCAGTCAACTTTCACAATGTATTCACCAGCAATGCTCAAATAATCAATATGGGTGTTCTCTGTCCTTATTAATTATTGTGAATGAAAGGTCAATACACACACAAGCATTTTGACATAAGAGTGACCATTAACTTCACTTGTTTCTGTTCAGGGTAGAAGTGGAAGGCATGCCTCATTACCTTTCAAACCATGTCTGCTCAAACCCACAGGATCGGCGCAGTTATGAATAATTTTCTTTTGCTTGTCTAATAACTAAGTGTGTGGCTCCTTTTTCCAGCTGCACTGACAGGTGATCTTTCTACGCTTTAAAGCTGTCCTCGTCTCTCCGTGAGGGCAAAGCTGCTCAAGTACAAGGGCTGAAACACACATTCACTCTGCAGCAGCAAAGCTGATGATCTTAGTGATGCATCTAGTGGAGTGTCCAGAAGATTTGTCCCGCCCGCGGTGGTGGTGGGAGTTGCCAGTAATCTAATTACCATGTGTCACTGTGCTTTCAGCTCAGACTCTCGACATTCATTACGTCAGTTTTAACAATTTGAATCTGTATTTATTATCATTTTAAATCTTCTGTCTATTCAGTGATTACATCAGTGGTTTCCCCAAACCTTCAAGTGTTTCAAAGTCACAAAATATTTAAACCTCCAACAGAAAGTGTAGAGATCAAGATACATACTGTAGCTAATAATTCATATATATATATATATATATATATATATATATATATATATGTTTGTATGTTGTATGTTTGTATATATATATGTTACTGTGTTTTAATGGTGTCCCCTTTTTTATGGTATTGCAACCTTGAGCTCGAAGAAAAGAGTCAAACCAATAAAATTGAATGTTGTTATTCTGACTTTTCCTTTATTTTTAAATTGTTGTACATGACAATGCTAATTTAGGATATAAAAATGCTGATATCCTAATATTGTGTTCAGGAAAAAAAAAACAAAAAGCTCTTTATGTCTTTAATTTGACCCGCTCGCTTTTAATATGGTGTAACTGTATTTACAAAAAAATAATTATCAACCAGTTTTGCATTCTTTCATCAAAGCAAGCAGTCATTTAAAACGATGAATTATAATTGATTAGGTAATTTTACCTGGAAGTTTGTAAAATTAGCTAAACTCTTTAAGATCTCATGGAGGCAGCCATTTTGAAATGAGCAGGAAAAGCCTCTTTACTGCCCCTAGTGGAAAGGCAATGAACTACAGGGCAGAAAAAATGGACCAAGTTAGAAACAATGGGGTTTTAAGGACAGATTGTATCATGCTAATGAGGTAGGGGTCTTGGAATTGTGTGTATCACATATAATACAAATGGCAATGTAAGAGTAATGGTGTCCACCATCAAAGAAAAAACGATTTTTCAGTTAAAATATGCAGCATGTGGAGTCTGCACTGTTGTGTGTTTTTTCACACCAAGGATTCATAGCAAAAATTTCTGGTTTAAATCCCACTAGATTATTCCTGTGGGGAGTTTCCATGTTCTCCTTGTGCACGCATGGGGTCTGTCCTGCTGCTCTGGCATCCTCCCACAGTCAAAAAGCACATCTGATAGGTTAATTAGCAGCTAAAAATTCTCCTTCATAACAAGCTGTTAGCATGTGCAATTGACTCTGTGTGGTTTGATAAGTATAATTGCCTTTTCCTGCTCTGCTCGACCGATATCAGAACTGTGCCAAATTTATCCGGTATCCCTAGTTGGCAAGTATTAGATGAAAGAAAAAAAAAAAATGCAAAAATAAATCCACTTATACTTAATCAACCATTATCCATTTTAAGTTACAGGAACTGTTTCAATACACTTTGTGAAAATCTGTTAATGAGTAATTTTCTAAAAGCTCATAAAATCCAATAAACATTCCTGTTTCCTGTTGTTAAATTGTTTAGGGAAAACTCCTTAAAGCCTAATTGAGTAGGAGGTAGTAGGAATTTTGTAGAAGAAGTACGTAAAGCTCTCCCAGATAAATCAAGGGAATCTGAAATATATATATATTTAATCAATCAGTTTTCTATAAATCTGAAAGTATTAAGCTATGTTCTCAAGTGATCAATAGGGAAATGCAGTTAACTTGTTGACTGGAAGTAATCAAGCTGTCTTTAGTGATTAAAAAGACAAAATCCTCTTATGAAAATTGGTACATCCATATCTCAGATGCACAGTAAATGTTTTATTCAGATGAAGGTTGAGGCACTTTAGGGAAATGAATTTGACGTGGTTTTGTTGTCTAAATTAAGGTTCTTCTCTTGGTGTTTCAATGAGACACGCAACAAGAGAAATGTCTTCCTAACCATGTATTTAATAGAGAACAGCTTCAAGCATCATTAACATATGTGTAATTGATAGGTACATTAACCATGCTCAAACAACTCTTTTAGCTCAGAGGCTTCATTCCTCATCTAGGGGTCATTACTTTCCGTTAGTAATTTCACTTTATAATCTATTTTTACAAGTGTGACCCAGATTATACCCTTGCCCCATTCCTCTCTTCAGATGTGTTTGTTCACGTCCTTAATGAACTACTCTCTGTTAACTCCCAAACTTTGTGTTTTAATTGGATTACTTTGTGTCACCTTCTCTGAGACTGGATCGTGGTAAGTGAATCCAAACTAAAAGCCAATTAAATAAAGACGTGTGTAAACAGTCCTGCCATGCCACAGGACAGTACCTAGAGTAGCTTGTCAAATTACACCCTAGATCCACCAATGTTTTGCTTTTGTTTTCCTTTCATCTGGTCGTGTATATAATTCCACTCACCTGCCTAGAGACATGGCCCTGTGCTTTCTTGATCCTTATTCAGTGTCTGGCATCGCTCATTGGATTCTGCAAAAACTAGACGGAAGCCAGCGGTGGGACGGCCGCACTGAGCGGATGGTGTTCCAAACTGAAAATAAGTACTAAGTAAACGAAAGATGGAGTATACGTAGACTTTACTTTTTCTGAAAACCAAATTGCTGTACTGTTACAGTCCCTTTCACGCAGATTCACACATTGATGGTGGCTCCACTACCGAACACTGGCGCCAACCTATAACCACCAGCAGGAATGTGGGCTTCAGCATCTTAGAGGGAAACTTTAACACAGGAATTTTGGATTTCATTTACCAATATTAGTTTATGTTTGTTAAGTTATTGGGGCTGTGGCATTTTCATATATATATTTAAAAATATATATATATATTTTATATTATTTTATGTTATATTATTTAATATATTACGGTAATAGTGCTATTTTTATATATATATATATATATATATATATATATATATATATACTGCATTTGGTTCCTCAAAGAGCTACGGATGCTTTAGAACTGGGAAACCAAAAGAAAAATATATTAATTATTTTAGGAAATCTAAAGGGAAAAAACAACACTTAGCATAAAATGCTAAAGTTGAAATTTTGACTAAGAACTTACCGTTTGTCTATGATTAAAAAAAAGCAACAGTTTGAGGTTGAAAAATAATTTACCTGCAATTGTTACGGTTTCACTGGAGAAATATAATATAGAAATGTTCAGTTTTAAAGTCTTACTCCAACCATATTTCAAAAACTTTATTTATCTGTCAGGAACTTCATTTGCAGACAAAAGTAAAGTAATTTACATAAATACATAAAACTATAAATACAAATAGATTAATCATTAAAATCAATGATAAACCAACAATAAGTTAGAAAAAATTCCCTTTCCCCCCTTTTTTTCCTATAGTAAAATTCTTCCCAGTTATCTATTATTTATTAACTGAATAGAAATACACTTCTGGGTTGTGGGTGGGACTTTTGGTAGAGAGCGACCCGCCCCCCTTCCTGTTGCTGAGAGCTCTGTTTGAACGCTCACGCGTGAGCTTAGCCTCAAGCTAACAGGAACGGCATAACTGGATAACAATAGTGGATCAATCCAGTCGTACAGTTTTGAGCCAAAATTACAGCACAAGTGTCGAACACTCATCATGTGTTGTATATCTAAGCATGGGCAGACTGGCACGCCTGTTTCAGTGGCTGCATCATTAGTCGGAGCAATTTCCAGAATCCGGTTTTTATCTGCTCCTGGTTCAAATCAAGAAATACGAAATGCAGTTTTAATTGTATTCGTTTATATCTGTCCTCTAGTATGGGAGCAGAACATGTTAAAAACACAAACAAGACAAATTCCACAGGAGTGGGTTTTTAGGTTAAATAGTACCATACTTTTATTGCTGACAGATAAACTATCTTGGTAGATAATATTCCACTCCATTATATTGTTAAATATATTACGGTAATAGTGCTATCATTATTGAATTACCCTGCTTAGGCATTTTTTTTTTTTTTACATTTTGTTTCTGACAACATGATTATTTTACACTTTTGTCTCCAACTCATACAAATTACTTTGAGTTGAATCAGAAAATATGCTTAAGAATTACGTCTTATTATTTTACTGCTGAGATGAGTCAGTAAGTGTAGTAAAGAGAACAGAGACGGGGATCGTCTTTACTCTAAACAAGGAGAGTGGAATTAACGAATGTTTGGAAAAGTTGACAACAGGATGTAATAAGGTTGTTAAAGGGAAGACTTTTCCATTTATTTAGCCTCTTGGGTTTTTTTTTTTTTCAAATTGAATGTAATTATCTGCTTTGTCACTAATGGAACGGCATGTCTGCCAGGTTTGAGAAAACCTCCGAAGGTGCGTGCAAAAAAGTGCCGAGCGGTACACGGCAAAGCGGGGAAAGGCGCCGGCTGATAATATTTCACTGAAATCAATGAGTGAAAAGCACAGCTGAGCATTAATGCTACACCCACATCTCAGGTTGTCCTCAAATGTCACCTTTCTACTCTCATTAGGCATTCGTTTTGCGGGTAATAAGTACTTTGTCATTCCGCTAGCTGTCAAATCGCATTGGCATTTCACTCAGTGTCTCTCATTTCGTTCAGCATTCTTTGGAAGCTGCACTTGGCTCTGTTTCCCTCTTCACAGACGTGCCATTTTAACTTTTTGTCACCCAGGAAATGGAATAGCCAGTCGGGGCAAAAATTAAACTGCCAAATCAATTAGGAATCATCAGAGGTACCTACTCATTTTTAGTCTTGTTCACCGTGACCTTTTCTACTCGTCTTTTTCCATCCGCCACTTATGTGTTGACCTACAATGGAAGACAGACGTAGATAATGAATGTGAACGAATGATTTGGGTAAAAAAAAAAAAAACTAAGATAAATTCTGTAATCTTCTGCATCTTTTTACGTATCTGTATAAAGTCATTTGACACTTTTTCTTTTCACCATCTGTAGAGCACACTAGAGCTGGGCGATACTGATCTTTTGAGTATCGATCCGATCATTATCGCCAATATTAATGGCAATACCGATATTTTTTGTTCATGTAATTTTGATATGAACCTCAAAATCCCAATTGTTTTTAGTTCCTGTGAAAGTTTCCCTTTTTTAAAATTACTTGATAAACATAAAAACAGAATTAGGACGATATTTTCAATTAAATGGAAAAAAGTTTAAAAAAAAAATCTTGAAATTATAAATTTAAATTTTCTCTTTAATATAAAGATTATATAAATTTTATATAAAAATAAAGCGAAGAAGTGAATGCAAAACAGTCAACCAAAAGAAACAAGTAACTATGATAAGAAAGTAAATCAAAATGTTTAAAGATAAAAAAACAAAAATAATTAAAAAAACAACTTGAAAAAATATAAATAATGGCAGATATTCTGGATCAATCTGCCCAGCACTAGAGCACACTTATGCTACACACCTGCCTCGGAAGTGAGTGTAAGAGTAACCAATTCCAATGAAAGGTCTTTGTAAACGAGTGTACAGATGTGTTTTAAATCAAATCAAACTTTATTTATAAAAAAGCGCTTCTCATACTTTGCGCAGCTCGAAGCGCTTTACATTAAAAGCTCCAGCGTTCACATCTCGTTTTTATGTTTTTAAGTCCATTTTCAGGGCCCTGTATGTGCAAACGTTCTGTAATTGAACACCCACTGAAAGTTAAACCAGTTGAACTTTGACCAATCAGGGACTGGGATTTGGTGGCGTCGAGTGGGAAGCATCCTTTTCAAATCATGGAACTATTTGCAAGAAATGATCATGAAGGAGAAATGAATAATTGTGGTTTAAGTGACACTAAGTTTTTCATATGTTGAAATAGAGCTTTGAAAAAAATTAAAACTGAAGCAAGATTAACAAGATTAGCTTCAACATTTTGCACCAGGCCTCTATCAACTGTCGGTACATGTGCTAGTATCTGGTAGCGACCAACCACTGTGGACACCATTGTTGGTTATAAATGTCTCTAGCCTCAGGGAATTAACTGGACAGATATTTAGTCATGGATGTTTGCCAATACCTGATATTTTAAGATCAAAATGCTTATTTGAAATACAATGTTTATACAATTTGTTTTATTTGTTGAAATTGATTGTAGCAAAAATCTAAGATTGACAACAGCAAGTTTAAACCACAAGGTAGTAAAACTTACAGTAAACTATAAGTATGTGAAACAGATTTTTACTTTTGATTGTTTTGTTTTACTGTTTACCTAATGGGAGAAATTTAGAGAAATGAGAAGGAATTGTTATACTTTGTCCTTTTGTCTCTGCAGAGATAACATATTGTTTTTTTCTCCTCATTTAGTTGCAATCTGGAAACTAAGGGACAGGAATGATTTAAGAATCTATAAATGTAATGACAAAAAAGTAGAAGCACAAATAATTTAAACAACTTTAACTTCTTTTTTCTTATGAAAAGTTTGTTCGTTTGGAAAAACACATTAAAGGGTCACCAAACAGGGAAGTTGGAGGCTGACTCCACCCACAGCCGAAACTGTAAAATCCAGTAAGAGGGGTGAATCTGGGGAGCAGTACGGTTATCATTCCTGGAGCTGCAGACGTGGGACTTCTGAAATGAAATTGGATGAAATTCATCTGTAATACCTTGTGTCAACCTGTGGGGGGCAGCAGACAGAATGTTTTTGACAATATGTTCAAGCATTAAACAAGTACATTTTAATTGTTAAAATTTTGACAATGACCAACAAACGACACTTTTAAAACCCAAATTTATAGAGGCCAACAGAAAAAAAAGTTAATTTAGGGTTTGGTCACTGTTTAAAGTCCACTCCAATTGTCTTTTTTTATTGTAATTATTTTAATTATGATTATGCTATTTTTAGCCAAAATCACAACATCTGTGTTGTTTTTTAGGATATAGCTTTTGTTGCAGTTAAGCAAACATTTGTGGGTGGGAGAGTTGGTGCGGAGAAAACCCTGCCCACCTTGTTCCACAATGCTGAGAGCTCCAAGCATGGAGCATGGAGTTTATGGCCAGTATTTTCCTTGTCACAAATAAGCTGTTTTCCAAATGGATTTTTCCCCCTACTCCTGATTTCCAACAGTTTGAATATAGACATACTCAGAAATGCAACACTAAGCTTAATTTTCTTTATACGTTTCCTCCATTATGAGACAAATCACACAAAAACACAACTGTCATGGGAGTGGGTCTTTAAATGTAATTTTTTACATGAAAATGTCGACATATGAAATACCATTTTTTTTACAAAAAAAAGGAGAATACAAAATGTGTTTCTTTTTTATGTACTTTTTTGTAAATAATATTGTTCTTTTTTTTGTAATCATATTTGTGATGGAAAATTTCCCTTTTTATGTTAAGATACTGAATCCCAAACACACTGACTGCAGCTGGAAGCAGAAACCTTGTGGCAACTCAGTATTTTTTCTTTTACAGGAAAATTACATGCTGACATTGTGATGCATGCGTGAGTGAAGAACTATTTATCTAAGTGCAGCAATTTGGCTGAAACGTGAACGGAGTTGAAAGCACTCCAGCAGCCAAAGGGCTGCGTGTAATTTGTGGCACCTTGCGCTACTGGTTCGTGATGCTGCAGAGGAAGTCAAGTGCATTTCTAAGGATGTCTGCACCACTGCTTACAAGAGGTTTGTCAAGATAAAATTTTAAAAAAGGAATCATTCCTTTGATTAAGTATTGATCCCTTTCTTTGTGGTGATTATCCATTTGAGTGAATGCCATCACTTAAAACTGCGTTTTTAGAATATTCTTGTGGCACTTCTGATGATTAAAAACAAGCTCAACATTGTATTTATCAGTGTTTCTTTGTTTGTATTAAGAATCAGGAGCAGATAAAAAAATGCCATTTGAAAGAGTTCATATTTGTGATTAGAAGCAACAATTGGCAGAGCACAAGCTCCGCTTCATTCTGATGTATCCACTTGCAGGTAAATAGATCCGTGAACGTTTTTGTTTTCCTCATCCGAGCTGGATGTGGCTCAACGAGGCTGGATAGCCTCGGTAACGTTCAGCTCGTAAAATAGAGTGCAGACTCGGGGTCTGCAACTTTCAACACTTAAAGAACCGTTTGGGTTCATTTCTCACTGAACAGAAACCATGTAGGAATCACAAAGTCACATTCAACCCCTTTAAACAAATAAGAAACAGAGATTTGTATTTATGGTTGTTATTATTGTGATAGATTTAAATTAACCAGTTTTTGGCATCAATCAAGCATATATATATATATATATATATATATATTATATATATATACCCTTTAAAGACCTACTTATAATAATAATGGATTAAATTTATCTGTGCTTACCATTAATATCCATTATTCATTCATATTTGGTGATGGTACTACTGTAGCCACAGCTGCCCTGGGACAGGCTTACAGAGGCGTGGCTGCCAGTTCGCGCCGATGGCCCCTCTGACCATCACCGGGACATTCATACACATTTTCAGACATAATCAAACCCCATTTTTTCACCTTTTTATGTTGTTCTTGTGAATCTTGTTATCAAGAACTTAAACTCATTTGATAATTTGCTGCCACGGACAGAAAACTTAACTTGTGACTTATGGATAGGAGGACGGTGAAATTTCTGCCCCTGTCTGGTATCAGATGAGTAATGTTGATTTATTTTAAGAAGATTTAAACATTGTGTGAATATTTGCCTTGAATGATTACTACAGAAAATGTGATTTTCAGATGAATATTGATATCATAAACACTTTAAATATAATATCACTCAGTGTTTTAGTTTGACTTTGGTAAGCTATGAAATCTTGATGGGTTGTTACAGCATTATGGGTAATGTAGTCAGGACCTTGTGGAGTCATACATATAGTTCTTTAAATGTTTGTGAATGAGTTGAATAATTTGGGGGTCTTTATTTTTTCCTTTAATACCTACTTTTTGCTTTAGGGTTACTGTTTAAAATGAAAAACAGTTGTATTTATCTTTAGCCAGATTGGTAGAAGCATCAGGTTGGTGTGTACAGGTGGATGACTGGAGGTAGGGGTCGGTTTACTCTGCCCCGTCCACAACTCAGTGGTAAATTTCTACTGAACTCCTGCCGCTTTGCAGAAACTATGTCCTTGAAATCAACATGTTTTTGTTTTTTTTTTGGCTAAAAATGGCATCATCATAATTAAAAGACCACTGAGAACACTTTAAAAAAATACTAAAAAAAAAAAGATCCGTGTGGGGCTTTTCTATAACAGGCTGGCATGTCAAATACTAACTGCCCATTCACCAGTCAGAGTAATGGAGTAATTGAGTTGAAATCAACCACTTTCATGTTTTCTACATGCATAATTGCATCCTTTACAGGTAATTAACACAGTTTCTTGTCATAAGCCACTGGGCTATGAAGGGATTAGTGTTTGCATTTGAATGGGACCCCTGTCAGCTGTGGGGTACAATTAGTGTTAACAACTGAGCTCAGACCCAAAATCTCTTCAAGTGGGAGTGACTGAGCATTGTAATTAGGAAGCACTTTGCGTGGCTCTCCGCTGCGCTTTATGTACTTTTCACCCACTGTGGCCTCACTTTGTTCTTAAGATTGGACAACGCCGTTCCCGCGGGCCCCGGCGAGAGGAGAGATCCGATTTGCGATGCACGCAACATTCACAACTCATTACTGGATATGATGAAGTCGTCCTGGCAGTAATGGATTCCAAAGACACCAAACACATCCATCAAAATCGGAGACGTGTCATTGAGTATCAATACAACGCCACCGCGGAGGGGCTCATCCGCGCAGCGTCTGTCCCTTCACTGCACGGCCCTAAGGCCATTTTGAATGACAGTGGAAAAAAACAACATAGTTATGTCTCCTGACCTGATTTAATCTTTTGCTTTTGTTTTCTGTTCAGCAATGCATTTAGAGCTATGTTTATCTGGGAAAAAGGTTTGGTGGTGCTAAATCTTTTTTTAAGTTGCTTGAGAATTATCTACCATAAATTCAGCTGAAGTGAAACTTTTAAAGCAAGCTGCGCCTCTTCAATATGAGAGCCACAGTTAAGGCAGACTGCATTAAAGAGAAAGTATAAAGCATCTTTTTGTCTTTCCTTGGGACACATTTATAGCAAAGATTTTATTTTCGGTCTACCTATACTAGAGAGCAATATTCTCTTTACACTACCTTCAGCAATCGACCACTTTCAATTAAAAGTCTATGTAAACACATTATGTACACAATTCAGGTTTCAATGTTCAAAACTAACAAGTAGCAGGTCAATTTTTATGACTTTTTTCGGGCTCTACGTACAAAACATGCGTCCACTGAAAGTTAAGCTAAGTCAAACTGTGACCAATCAGGGACTTGGGTTTGGTAGTGACATTTTGTTTTAATTGATGGCAGTGCCAACCGTTTGAAAACTGATCATGGAGGAGAATTTCTTGCACGAATTATATGACACCAAGTCTTTCATAAACTGAAAGAGATGTGAAAGAAAAATCCTGCTGCTAGATTTTCACCGTTTCATCATTTAGCACCACACTTTATGCGCGAATCAACAATAGATAATGAATAAGAAAGCCGAAGCCCATTCCTGCTTGTCCTGTGTGAACACCATGAGCTAAATGCGTGTTCAAAGATGGAGGGCTGGACAGATATTAGGCAACACAAATATTTTCTCACAGTGCATGTTCCTGTTGTCATTTAATTCAATTGACACATGTAAATATAGAAATACACTCAACTTTTTTAAATTTTCCCCTCATGTTTTTGTTTAGCAATTAGGTGAAGGCCTTTGATTTAGAGGTATTGTGACAATTTTTATTTAAAATAGCTGTTTTCGAAGAAGGTTATCAAACATAGATGACAGGTTTCTTGTTTGAATAAGAAGAAATGGTCAATGGTGTTTGCTTATATAAATGGCTTCTACCTTTTTTGAAGGGCCAAAGTGCTTTATAGTCACAGTCCGCGTCACATACAAACGTTCAAACAGTCTGCTGCCGAACGTGCAGGGATGTCAGAATCCAAAAATTCACCTTAAGTCATGGGTCAAACAGGAAAAACATTTATTGAACACACTAAACTGAATTTTTACAACTTTAAAAAAATAATTTTTTTAAATTACTATGAATCAAAACGGGCAAAATATTATTCCAGAATAAATCAACTTAAACTTGAAATAACTCAATATTTACTCTCCATAAAATATATTTTGTCAAAATTATACAAGTTAGAAGTAAGCGCAAGATAACATCGGCCCATTAATAATAATTAACTTAAATTATTAAGTGGGACGATTGTAATTACCCAGAGGGCCAGATTCGGCCCCCGGGCCGTGACTTTGACACGTGATGTAAACAAAGAGTGAAGACCAATCCAAATTCTTCCCTCCCCCTCCATTTAAAGGGGCAATTTTAGCACAAGTGTGTCTGGAATATTTTTTTTTCATTAATCCGACCTTCCAAGCGGAGGGATACAAGTCCTCCATCGTGAGGGTAACCGCTGTTGTTATTTGTATTTGAGCACTGGAAGCTCCGCGCTATCGCTTGCGGACTTGCAATTATTGGTGACATCATCGAACGAAAGTGACGTCGGAATTATGAGACACTATTTTTACTTAACTCTCTGTTTTGAAGGTTAAATGAAGGGGGAGGGAGAAAAGGGAGAAGGGAAGAATTCTGATTGAATTCTGAATGATAACAGTAGAGCCACAGCTTCGGTGTTAAAGGGTTACGCTTAAATCATCAGTATTTATTACAAATTTGGTAAAGTCTTATCCCAGATATTGTCCAGGTTCTGTTCAACTTCTGCTACTTTGAGCTGCTTCACAATGCCCTGTATTATTAAACCACAAAGAATCTTAGCAGACCAGGATTATGGATTATAGAGTCACAGTAACAGACGTGTCAAAGTTTAGCTGCTGTTGAGTCTATTAGATCCCATGAGATTATCTTTCCTGGAAGTTACAAGAATCTAACAAACACCAGCATCACAAGTGTGGTTTTGTGATCTTTACTGGATTGACTTAATCTGCTTTTTGCTAAATATGTATATATATTTTCAACCAATACATGAAAGTCTCTGATGATTCTAAGGATATTAATATTTTCTATTTTTTAAGGAGCGTTTTTGCAATCAGGGCTTCTCTATCCTGATCCAGCCTCGCCTGTTTTCCTTGTTTCCTGCTCCATCACACCTGAATTAAATGGCTGTGACTCAACATCAGGCCTCAGCAAAGCTTAATCAGGTGTGTTGGAGCAGGGGACCACTAAAACCTGCAGAGCGGCTCCAAAGTTCTAAAGGATTCCTACTTTATAAATTCATTGGAAATTTGTTTCCAGAACACTTGAAATCTTTCAGAAAAGAAAGAAAACAGGATATAGCAGATTGGCTGCAAGACTCGGCGACGAGAGACATGGATTACATCACAAGCTTTTTATTAAACACATGATGGATTGGAGGTCAGTAGTCTGGGAATGTGGGAGGGAATCAAGCACTTTCCTTTCCTCGGGTGCAGAAATCCATTTTTGACTTTTTCATAAATAGCCTTTAGCTTTATCTTGCGTATAATTCTACTTTGTGACTCATCAGGATATTTAGGGAGTGACCAGATGAAACATTTTGATATACTAAATTAAAATAAATCAAAATATATCCCTACAGGTGAGGAATCTGTTTTGATTTGGTTTATTGGCTCATTCTTAAAATGTTAGTCAAAACCATGGGTTTCTCAAAGTGGGGCCCGCGGGCCAAATTTTTCCCGCCAAAATTTTTCTTTTGTCCCGCCAAGCCGTGGCTGCTGAAGCCGTGTGTGTATTGCAACCGAGCATGTTGCCTGCAGCCCGCAACACATTTGGACAAGCGCTCTTTGAATTACGGTCATTCCTGAACGGTTTGCTCTGTTTGAAGAATCAGTTTCTAAAAGCTGAGACATCTTTCTTTTCAATATCTGCACATTACGGTAATTTTACCCAGAAGCCTGTGCGGCGCTGCTTTGTTTTCTGGTGAAATAGACGGAGCGGTGGAGAAAAAAAAAACAAAAAAACGCAGAGAACACTGTATAGCATTCCCTTGTTTATCACAAGGGGTGCATTGTAAGAATAATCCATGATAGGTAAACTTTACAAAGTAGGATTATAGATGTTTTAAGGATGTCAAACTCATCACTACACAGTTTATACACTTTTTCTAGGGCAGACATGTTTAAAATCTCAAAATTTCATACCTTTTGAGAAAAAAAGGTCCAGCATTAAGGAACAAAAGCAAAGATCTGATTGTGATGGAAGATTTGTGCATATGTGGCACACTGAAAACATTCTGTACAGGAGAACTCGATTAACGAGGTCAGCAGCCAATCGGGATGCAGAAACCGGTGCACTGAAAAAATGGGGAAAAAAAAGTGCAAAGTTGCACTAAAAAGAAAAAACTATGAAAAAAGACTGTGAAGGGTTCACCACGATATAGGGAGGGAACACTGTACAGACAACCTCGATAAAGCTCAATAGGACACAAGTGAATTTAAAAAATTGAAACTTCTTCCAAGTATCTTTTTGGTGGAATCCTGGGATGACTTACATTGATATTTTTTTACCACAACACTACTTCAGGCCTCAATTTTTCCTTCTTTGCTGACTATCAACAAATTTAATATTCTCAAAGTTCAGTCCATACCAGGATTTATTATTTTTACCATTTGAATCAGCTTGAAGCAGCGACAGCAGGTTTTACAGATGAAGAAGCAGCTAACTTGTTTCTTGTAGCCAAAGTGCTTTAATGTAAAAAAAAAAAAAAAAAAGTCTCCTCAGAAAAGCCACTTTATGGTTTCTCAACCATTTAATTGACTTACCCCTTTTGTGTTAGTTAATGATGAGGTAATTATTTATTCTAAAAAGTCGGCGAGGCATGTCGGAGTAATACATTTGCTCGAACGGGGAGAAGTACATGCAGAATCAGGAGCTCTCTGCTCACTTACAAGACAAGAAAGTATTTTAGCCATTCAGGGATCAGCTTATACGAAAGGAGGGAGTGTTTTCAGTATGTGATCTTGAAATTACATTAACTTTCCTCCCAAATGTATACATATAAGTTATTTATTTTATCAAATACGTATACTTAATCCAATAAAAGCATAAATGTTAGAATTAGTTTGATGGGTTTGAATATAGTTTGCACAGTTGTGTTTTGGTGTGTTTTGGTGAGAAGCTGATAAAATGTTTAAGACCTCATTTACCTTCAAGGCAGAGCTTAGAGGCTGATGTCTCACACGGCTTATTGTTCTCTGGAGCTCTAGATTATTTCTGTTTTCAGGCCTGCGGCTCTTTTCATGTATAGTATTTTAAACGACACCATGTAAAGATGCATTTCATTTCTTCAGTTATTTATTATTTTCTTCTATCCGGAATGAGCATTCTCTGTCTTTTTTTCAAATACAGGAGAAAGAGATTATTCAGTCATCTCCCCGGGCAGCTGTCATTTCATGATCTTCACAGCCTTAACTTTTCTTGTCTTGAACAACAACCATCCTTCCTGACTTTGAAAAAACTATTTTCCTTCCAGAAAGTTAAACACTTTCAGAGGTGGAGTCAATTGCTTGAACTTTTGCTCGATATGCAGATTTCTCCCGAATTGCAATGCTGAGTCACAGCTCATACTTTACTTACACAATAAAGTACTAATTATTTAAAGCAACTGTAGTCGGGGAGGCCATGGTTCAGTTCTTTCCAATTAATACATTTGTACGCATCAGCATTTATGCACTGAGCGATGGTGCATAGATCACCGTTCAGGCAGACAATCGACACAATCAGTTAGGGCAATCTACCTGACGTGCTGTCCAGAAGCGGTTGGTGCACCGCAGCACAAGTGGTTCTGTTTTTTTCCATACGCTGTAAAACAAATGTTCTGCCTTTGTCACTACTGCCCTTATGTGTGGATATGGCCTATCTGCGAGTGAAGAATTGTCAAATCTGTATGGGGCACAAAGGTGACTCACTCAAAATACCAAGGTCGTAGATGACTCGCTGAGCTTGTAGGACGAAAATGTTGAAGTGTGCAACAGGTTGTAGTAAAAGCTTAAAGGTAAATAAGAGGGAAGTTGGTGAATCTCAGGCGTGTTGTACAGATTTTGTATTTTTTTTCAGCCGTCCTAAACTCTACCCACTGTTCAGGATTCTTGTTGGTGCTGCTCAAGTGAGAGAAAACCTTACTGTTAGAAATGAAGAAATTAGACAACCAGGGTGTAGTTTGTGGGTAACCTATGGACACATTATCATCTGCACATCCCTTGCATGTTGCATTTGTACATAGTCAATAAGGAGTCAGTGTGCATGCCTTTCAACAGTATGGGAAACCCCGGGAATGCAATGACTCAGGACCAGATGAATTTGAATAAAGGGTTGATTGTCAAGATGATCCTGAAGTTTGATACTCTCTCCAGCTTGGGGGGAAAGGCGCTAGCGAGCAGCTTGGCAACTCCTGAGGAACTGCGAGTGGTGATGAAGCTGGAGAGTAGCTGGCACAAGCACTAGAAGCACCGAGCAAGTCTGGGCGAGAGCAAGTTGCAACAAGACAAGGCAGGTTGTTGTGGGTAGGAATGGACAGGGAAGGAACAGGCGAGGAGGACAGGGAAGGGACCGGAGTAAGTACTGTGTGGAATAGGTGAGCCTGATTGCCAGGCGGGCCAACCTCCACAATACTGTACTAACGACTAGAGCAGGGGTATTCAACTCCAGGCCTCGAGGGCCGCATTCCTGCAGGTTTTCCAACATACCCGGACCTGGCATGCTCCAATTGGTTGGACACACCTGAACCAGGTAATCAGTCATGAGTAGAGTTTGGATATCTGGAAATTATGCAGACACTGTGGCCCTCGAGGCCTGGAGTTGAATACCCCTGGACTAGAGTGTGGCATAGGGCAATGTACGAGAGCATCACCAGTACATCCTATGAGCATGTAACTCGCATTATCCCAACAAATACGTCACAATATACTGACCACAAAAAAGTTAGCTCCACTTTCACAACGTCTCTTGAGGTGGATGCACGAGCCTGAAAGGAACTGCAAGATTCACCTGTCCCATCCTAAACATGTGACCATTTTTGTCTGTGACCCTCCACAGGCCTGGATGACCCAAAAACTTAAAGCATCCCTTTGGGTTAACGCTCCATACGAATGCATGTGACTATGGCTTTTGCTAGAGCAGAGGTGTTCGAAGTCAGGCCTCGAGGGCCGGCCTCTTGTTGGTTCTCCAGAATTCCTGCCTTACCTGCTCCAGATTATCTGGATCAGGTGTGTTCAGTCAATAAGATGCTTCAATGGCAGGTTAGTTGGCAAACAGTTAGGGCAGCGGGCCTTGAGGCCTGGATTTGGAAACCCCTGAGCTAGAGCTACCAAGGAAGCCAAGGCGAACTTAAAGAGGGAAGTGGAGGTTCGCCTTTCCATTAACACCTAGGTCTGGCAAAGATTAAACCACCTCACCAACTCCCAACATTCCTCCCCAATAAATGTGAGTTAAACCCCTGCTTTCTGTGGGGAGCATGCCCGCTTGATCCATGGAGGAGGTGATGGGATTGTGTGCTTTGACAGTACGGCTAATCCGACTGATTATTACAGACACATGAAGTGCGTTCACAAAAACTTTTCACAGCATGAGTCAAGATGAAAAAATATATCCATATGACTATCACACATCATATCAAGACATGACTCGTGTTTGACCTTCTGTGTGTGTTTGTTTTTAAAATGATGATTTCTGGTCCAACATCAGGGTGTTTTCATTGGTTCTGTCTGTGCCTGTCAGCCAGGGTCAGGGCTTCTCTCATGAGATCAGATCCACCCAGGGTGGTCTTTGCTTGAGTTCAGTTCAAATCACCATCATTTTTCTTCATGTGACATTAATTTAGCCTCAGCAACTCAATGAAGCTTTTTGATGCACAGTAATTGCAGAGCACATTTTACAAGAAGTCAATTTGAGATTTGCATGAAGAACGGCGGCGTGTCATGGTGGAGGGGTTTTGCAATAAAGAGACAAGCCAATGAAATTGAGATACTCGCGAGCGGGCCCGGCTTTGGATCAGAAGGCACCCATGCGAGGGCATGAAACACAAATGGGAAAATAATGACACAGACAGGAAAAAACTTTGACGAAATTATCAAAGACCCAAAAGTTTATGAAGCTAGATTAAAGGCAAATACAGTGGCTGTTCTCTCTGGAATTGGGGGCCTTCATTTTATTCAGCAGGTGTGTTTGTATGTCTTGACATCAGATAAATGTCCTTCATAGTTGATAATGGATGTCAGTATTGTTAATTGATGTTGGACATTCATTATGTCACAATTATCTAGGCGGTGCGGGGTGACTAATGGGTTTGAACTTAGACAACACTTTTTTTTCTTTTCTACCTCTGATGTCATTGTGTTGGTTTGGGTTGTGCATTACAAAATGTTTGGATGGTAAAGGTGAAGAAGTAGAGCACATTCGTGTTAGCAGCAGTCACAACAGAGTCGTGTGCTAAACCAGCAGATATGCTGTTATCCGCCCACACTGTTTTCAGGGAAAGCTGTTAGACTTGTATGAGTATTATGTTTACCCAGCTTCTATGCAGAGTGTTTGCCATAGATGGATGAGATGTAGGAAGTCTACACTGCATAGCTACTCACCATTTATGTGAAACTTGCTTGGAAAGAAGTGTTACCTGTGACAGAGAGAAGCCAAACTGGGTCCGTTCTGTGTGGCATTTGCACGTTCTCTTCATGCATGTGTGGGTTTTCTTGGTATACTTCCAATTCCCCTCATTGACAATATACAAGAACTAGACTGACTGACTCCTCCCCCCTGTGTTCCAAATAAGGAGTCCCAAAAAGCCAAAATCCTATAGACTCCTATGAACAGCAATCGCGTTTGTCGGAATAACCCTTCCTGCTTTGCTACTATACGTCTTTTTAACATGTTTGTACTAATAATTTTATTTTCACAATATTTTCTCTGTAGAGTAAGTTATTCAAGGTCCTTACTCAGCACCTGGTTCCAACATGCCAATAGACGTATAGCAGAAAAATGGCCACTGAATTGACTTAATTTGGTTGAAACCAGAAGTAAGGCATTTTCCATGGATGATGTCTCACTTACTCAGTCTAGTTCTCTATATGTCCTGCTCACAGTCTAAAAACATGCTTCATAGGTAACTACTAGTGTTTCTAAGTTGTTTAGAAAACTTTTCATTTAAGGATATTTGGTTCGGACCCCTCCGTGTCACTTTTTGAAGTGTTGGCCCCCCTTTAAGTCAGTGGTCCCCAATCCTCAGACTGGTACCAGTCCCAAGGCGCTTGGTCCCATGCCGCGGACAGGGAAAAAAACGCATAGGTGAACTTTGATTGTTTACGCTGTTTTTTTGCTTTGATTCTGAAGGAAGTTTTATTTTGGAAATGTTCCTGATTCTGTTCACCACATCCACCCATTTTGCAGTCACATGACATAACACAGCTGCTAGCTTAGATGCTAGCTATGTTAAAAGCCCCTTTGCTAAAAGCTAAGGAAAAAAAAAAAGAGACATATTTGGAAAGTTTCTTTGGGGAGAAAAGATCCAATGAGGAACCCAAAAAAGGAAGCCTTTGACTTCAGAAAAACATAAAGCTTCTGTTTACATACAAAACCAGGAGTCTTCCTCGAAAACATGGATTTATGGAGACAATGGTTTCCACGTAGCAGGTCACTTTGCATAGTAAATATGCAGCAACGAGGAGCCATCGGACCTCAAACCGTTATTGGTCCACAGTCCAAAGGTTGGAGATCCCTAAATCAATGGGAACAGCCAGTTTGGGAAACCCAAAACATCAAAAAAGTGACACGAAGGAGGCTCAAACCATACATCTGACAAGTTGGGAGTGAGAATGTGATGAGTCTTGCAGGTGGGTGAAAAGTGGGGAAAGCTATGTGGGGCAGGTGGTCCACACGAAATATTGAGATCATAGACAACCCAGTGAGTTTATAAGGCAAAAATATTCATGTCATTTTTTTTCTACTGGCATGATGCAGGCAATAATTTGCAGTAAACACATAAGGTACATGTAAGCGTAAATAAGGGGAAGCATATGGGACAATGCTATGTTCTATTTTCATGACGCCCCTTGATGTGGCCTTACCAGCCACACTGGAGCTGCAAGGCACACCTGTGTCACACCTGTCTTCAGCCCTTCACGGGCCCCGACTCAAAAACCCACACACCTGTACAGGTCCACTAAGGCACATCAGCTTGAAAGAAATAGTCTGACTGATTTAGACACGTTACTCAGCTTTTATAAGTATTCTTTCCATTTTTTAAGGCATGGTGTAAAATTTTAATGAAGATGCTGCGAGACTGTGTGAGACTTTTTCTTTATTGCTCAGCGGTGAACCCAGCGGGCTACAGTATGGCGTGCACCTCCACAGAAAGGCTTCCAGTTTGTGTGGACTCATCCAACTGTCATGTCGTGGCTTTATGAAGGAAGTAGACAGAACGTGGCTTGTCACAGCAAAGTAGGCCAACATCCACACGCCCCCGCAAAAACCCACTAGCATTTGGAAGCGTAATTACACCGTGATAGCAGGAAATTGCAAATATAAATGCCAACAACAGTCCTGTCCATAGGAGCCGCAGGAGACACCGGCACTGCAGAATCATCTTTTTTTAGCTCCTAGAGTGAAATATCACAGTGGGTTGTGCATAATTGCACCTATAGGTCAACTCCGCATCAGAGGAGGGTTGAGCTACTACTAGCAAACAGCTGATGTTTGACATTTTATTGTGACTGTGCAGCCAGTTGGAGGAAGTGGATGTTCTACAGCTACCAGATGATTTCAAATCCAAACTTTTTTGACGGAAGATTGAAAGAATTTCATCAAAGTTATGTCTAATAAAATGTCTCAGCAGTAATTAAACCCTTACCTCCAATATGTTTCCCTGAGCCCAGCTGGGTCCCTGTACAGGCCGGTTAAGATCATCTGTCATCCACTCAAGGAGTAACTTAATTCCCTCAGGTGGCATATACAGACTGCCCACTGAGCCCATATAACCACTCTTACGCTGGTGTGTAAAAGAAAAAACGAAGCTGAAATTGATGACCTAATACAGTCTAAATGCCAGGACGGAAGACAATTAATCCTGTCTCACATAAAGACGTCCCTGTGCAATCTTCATCTCCTTGAACAGAAGCTGCCGGGTCCGTCTGTGGAGTCACGATGTAAGAGTCGTGCATAGATGCGGGGAGAGAAAGCTTCTGTTCCTAATTCTCTTCATTAATCACCTGTCTGCCGAACATCCTCCAGAGAAAAGCACCCCTGGTCCATTCCAAAGTGATTACAGTACTTGAAGGAACGCTCGGCGCTGCAAATGCTCATAAGTAGCCATTTTATACCTCTCCCGCCTTCCCTTTTTTGCCTCCATCATGATAGTGTCCATGTCCTCTAGAGCCTCCAACATGCTGTCTTCCTCTTAAGACTCTTACCGCGCAGGTGTCTCTTCTTCAGCTTTGTTGTCAGCACTCTCTCTTTTACTTATTCCATATACACTTTTTTTTTTTTTTTCCTGGGCACATATCCATTTGGCATCCGACATGGGATAAATAAATTATAACCTCTAAAATCAATGCCCGGTGCGTGATTTTGGCTGCAGACTTAGAGCCTGCCATCGTGCTTGAGTTATGCCGGGAGGGCTTAAGCACAGACATTTCAGGAGGGCGGGAGCTAAGATTATACTCCCCTCCTCCTTCAATTTTGATTTAATCTGCTCAATTGCTCTCATACAATTTGTTTGTCATGAGTTTCACGGCATTGTGTCGTTGCCGCAAAGACTTCTGAAGGTTTCAAGGTGTCATTTGAATCTCCACAGAATATATCTTACATTTTGAAATGAAATCAGCCAGAGGTGATGGAGGCACTGAGTCTGCAAACTGTGTGCTGATGTTGGCTTTAAAGATTTATTGGTCCGTCTGATGCATGACGCCTTTGGCTTTTTATTGTCTATCTTTGGGTATAGCGAGTCCAAGCTAACATAAAATATATACGCTCGTATGTGTGATTCAAGCACCTCATCGGGCTGGATTCTACCCAGCACATCACTTGATTAATGTCCTGTTTTTCTTTCTCTGTTCCCAGATGGAGATGATACCCGAGCCAGATCCTGATGATGAAGGGACAAAAATAAGTGTAAGCCGAAAACACACCGTGCAAACCAGTCATTTTGGAACGTTTCCCATTGTGACGGGGCTTCATTCGGAGCAAATACAACCGCGGCTGATTTCCCTGAATAACACACCTTCCGCCAAAGAATGGAGCTAATCAGTGAAATCAGCAGCAGCTTATTATTACTGTCAGAGTGGTTCCCATCCCATACGCTGGCGACTATTATGCCCCTTTTTGCTGGCACTCTGTATGAGCGCAGTGCACCACATGGCCCTCCGATGACTGATCTCACTACACTCATTAAAGATGTCTTGTGTAATGGAAAGTTTGGAGTTTGAGGCCCCGCTAAGTTGTAAATGCTGCTAAAGTAAAGAGCTCGGTAATCTTTTTTTTTTTTTTTTTGGTGCTGATTTTGGGTGGTAGTTGGATTTCTGTAGTTATTGACTTATAGCATAAAATACATATGTTTGTCTAACTTCAAAGGTTGTAAGGTAACACATCTGTAGTTGCAGAAAGGGATTTTAGACTGACATAGAAAATTAGTTCATTTTTTACCTTGATGATCACCTTTGAATTATACATTTTCAACAACATGACAACAAAGATGTTTTTCATTTACTCTCTATTGAACCCTAGAACACTTTCACTATAAAAATGTATGCAATAACTCTTGCCAAGTCGTTTTTATCCAATATAATATACCTTAAAAAAGTATTTGTCATAAAAAAATGAATCAAAATATGACTTTCTTTTCAACTTGTTTATATAACATAATGGAAAATAAAACATAAGATCCTGAAAACATGCTTGAAAATTATTGAAAAACAGATTTTCAAGGGACCACTTCCAGTAAAAAGTCTATGAAAAGGCCTATAAAGATGCATCTTAGGCTTCTACATTGGTGACCCCACCTTTAATGTAAACATGCCTAGGATAGCACAAGGGTTAGAAAATCTTAAAACCACTGAATTTATGAATTTGAAAAAAATAATACCTAAGTAAGCATTTTAAAATCATCAATTTTGATATCTGAGTCTTAAAAAATTGGGCTGCTAAAAACTTCTCAATTTCACCTTTCATGTCAAAATCTTGATTTTTCAACCACAGCCTACTTTCATCATGACGTAAATAAACATCATAACAAACAGTTTTTTTGCTCCAATATATTGAACATCCACCACCGTTTTGAAAAAGGAAGAAAAAGACGAGCTTTAAAGCATCACGGCACAAAACACAAACAACAACAAAAGAAGCTACAGTTTTGATCATAAAATGGGAAGAAATTAATAAAATTGGAAATAATGTATAAAATGACTAATAGTCTGAGAAATCGGTCTCAATTTTTGACAAAAAGGTCCTAAACTTAACTTGAAGAAACTTGTAGAACACACCATTGAACACACATCGAAGGTTAAACAAGTTAAACTTTGATCAGTCAAGGACTTGGAATTGATCGTGACATATGGATGGCATTTTTTTTTTTTTTTTATATTCATGAAAGGGCCAATTGTTGGAAATCAATAAGTAGAAACTAATACTTGCAACTGGCTGGAATGATGCTGCATAACTCAAAGTCGTTCATAGATTGGAATAGTCTTGGGTCTTATGTCTGGAGTGACATTTGCAATATTTGCATTACTTCGACATTTTGCACCAATTCTCTCTTAGATACATGCACAAGTATTGAGTAACAACAGTATAGTGTGAAAATCATATGCTAAGCATATTCAAAAATGCACTTTTAGCATGTTATACACCCTGTGTTACCATGGAAATAGGATTTTCTGGCCACAAGTGCATTGTTGCCAAACTTCATCTTGATCAACCTCATTTTATGACACTACCACTGCAGATTACACAGCAGACACTGAAAGGCTGGAAGAATAATGCTTTCTACACGAATCCATTCACTCTAATGACAGGGTAAATCTAGAAACGTCAAACTCTTTGCTGCAGAGCCTAACATTCATACTTCCTGACAATGACAAGTCTGAGAATAGCTCTTAAAGAATAGCAAGCAGCTTGTTTTATATATGTTTAGTTAAATAACTTGTTGAAAGATAAACTAAAATGATGCTATACATTTTTAGTGCAGACTCCTATGTGAGTTTGTTTTATTACTCACATAGTACATTTCTCAGACAAAGTCAGGCCTTGATTTCGTCGCATCATGTGACATGTTGGTTTCTTCTACTTCAGACGGTGAAAGTCCAGGGCAACGACATTTCGCACAAACTGCAGCTGTCCAGAGTCAGCAAGAGCGACGAAGGACTGTACGAGTGCCGGGTGACGAGAGCCAACTACGGTGAGATTGTGGAGTACAAAGCCCAGGCATGGCTGAAGGTCAACGCGACAGCTAGACCCCGAAGAGCACCACCGCCGCCCAAGAAGAGCTCCCCCCTGCACCTGACAGACAAGAAGCCGAGAAAGTCCAGCTCACCCGCGGGCCAGGACAACATGAGTTCAGACCAGAGGGTGACCTCCACATCCACCTCTCACACGTCCTCCAAAACAGCTACACACAACCACGGCTCAGGTAAGGACGCCGCGTAAGCCCATCTAATGTCAAACAAGAATGTGTTCAATGGGTTCAACATATTCAATCACTGATTTAGATTATAGATTCTCTTATACAACTTCATTCTGCTTCTGCCTGAAATCATATCACAGGATTTAATCTGCACTGACACAGCTGGTAATTCTATGTACTGACTATCCCACGATACCACCATGCCCTTCAAGCAAACTTTAATATCTGAGTAGTAATGAAGTGGTACAGTAAAGAGATGCCACCACTATTGGGAAATACTTTATAATCCAAAAATCATCAAAAACCTCTTCCAGCAGCCCTCTTACTGAACGAACACAGAAGAAATTCCCACTTGTGTGCTCTGAGGTTGGTGTCAGGCAGTGACAATTAACAGCTTCTTTGTGTCCTTTGTACACCATTTCCTTTTTTCTGAACAAGGAGGAGCAGAAAGGGCGATTACTAGGAGAACTGCTTAATTGCTATTTTACGCACAAACCTACATTGTCCAAACGGATTTACTTTAGTTTAATTTAGTTTGAAGAGCAGAAGCTACGTTAGCAAAAAAGAATTAAAAAAAAGCATATTTGTTGTTGGAAATTAAACACTTAGATACTTGTAGGAGCTATTTACTTTTTGTGTCAATATTTGAAGAAAGTCTGGGTTTTTTCGGCATCGTTGAACAAACTGTGGCTCCACATTGGATCCTGCAGCTAATCATCTGAATCCATCAGGACTTGAGTCAACATTTTTGGATAATTAACTCTCCTTGTCCAACAATTTAAGTGATCTCATCCTGCTCTGCAATTGCTAAACAGTCACAAAGTACTATCCAGTGGTCTTACACAAAAACAGCTAATTTACTTTCAAATTGTGTTTTTTACTAGGGGCAGGTGTGCTTTTTTCTCATTAGGTGAACCACAGCTTTTCACACTAACACATCATGGATTAAGTCACTTTGTTATTGTTCTATCATGTTCCTATTAAATGTTCATCTTAGGTGCATGTCCACTGTGAAAGACAATCTAAAAACAACATTTGGAAATCACATTGTTATTTTCTAAATAATTTATAAGTATTTGAACTCCTATGTATCAGCTAGAATTTTGACCCTCAAAGACTTGTTAGTCCACCTTTAATTAGTCCACCTCCGCTTATTATCCTAGATTAGAAGCAGCTGCATAAAGACACCTGTCCAGCCCATACAATTAGTAAGACTCCAACTTCTAACATGGACCAAAGAGCTGTCCAAAGACACCAGAGACAACATTGTAGACCTCCACAAGACAGGAAAGGACGAGGCAATCGTCAAGCAACATGGTGAAAAAAACAACTCAGTTGGAGAAATTATTAGAAAATGGAAGAAGCTAAACATGATTGGAGCTCCATGCAATATCTCACTTTGTGGGGTCTCAATGACCCTAAGAAAAGTGAGGAATCAGCCCAGAGCTGGGACCACCGTTTCCACGGTTACTGTCCCAGCACGTGTCCAGGTCCGTCTTACGTTTGCCAAAGACCATTTGGACGATCCAGTGGTGTCATGGGAGAAAGCCGTGTGGTCAGATGAAACCAGAACAGAAGTTTTTTGGTCTTAATTCCACTCACTGAGTTTTGAGGAAGAAGAATGAGGAACACCATCCCTACTGTGAAGCATGGGGGTGATAGCATCATGGAATACCAAACAAAGACTACCAAAACCGGATATCACCACATGCCATGTAGCTTAAGTTTTAAAAAATTTCACAGTAAAATTTGCAGTTGAAGGTTTTTTATTTTAAATCAAGCTTTTTAATACTTTTAGACTATGTTACATTTTTATACTAAATTAAGGGGTTTTAATACTCATACTATGTTACATGAAGGCTTGTTTAAAATTGTCATTACAATATCTTGTCATTGACAAATTGATGAATGCATTGTTACATTAATCACATGAAGCTCCACTCGAACTATAGATTTGGTGAAAATGACCATACAAGGTGTTAAAGTCTTTGGGGCTTCCCTCTTTCCTGACAAACATTGGCCTGGAGCCAAATAAAGCCAGCCTTCAACATACATAAGTGAACCTTATTTAAACTGACTGAATTCCAATTGAGTTTTTTTTATTTTTTTCTTCCCATCAACAAACACGCTGAGGTTAGGAGCCAAACTCATACTGTTCATCAACAAATTTAACACAATCAAACATGGAGGTCACTGAATTTTTACAAATTAGAATGGAGATAGACTTGCGAATAAGTTATAATATTCTGTAAATTTTGTGTCTACGTTACGCTTTTATTTACTTCCTACAAGTAGTTTTGTGGTTTGTTCTTGTTGAGTGCTTTCTTTTTTTTTTTTTTTTTTTTATTTAAAAATATTGTAAACTAACTTAAATCATTATTAGATTTAGTATTGCAAGAGTAAACTGCATTTGTTTACCTGCAAATTCAATTATTTTAAATTGACAGGTGACTTTAGGGTTCACTTTTATTTTGAAGGATTAATTCCCACTTTTTTTTTTTTTTTTTTTAACCCTTCCGTTCTCCTTAGCTTGTTTACATTAAAAGTGGGGTCATCTGGACACCACAGGACAGTGCGCTGAACTTTTTTTTTTCACTGATTTCGGAGTTTCACTAATGTCCATGGCAGACATAAAATCCTGTCCCCCTTCGTCCACATTTGTCATGGAAGAAATCGCATAACAAAATGTGGTTGGAGCCATCTGGACCCCAAGGAGAGCGGAAGGGTTAATAAATGGGCTGGTGTCTGAGCTTGTTCAAGCAAATTAGATTTTTTTTTTCTTTAAGAACCCTTAGCTGTACTATACTATTCAACATGCATTAATAAACCAAATACAAGTTGGGAATTCTGTACATATTTTAAAAATTTCAAAAAGGAAAAAAAAAAAGGAATTGGAAGTTTTTACTAGCATTGTTTTAACCAATGTGCTCTGGTCCAATCAGAAGTCTCGTTGGGAGTAGATGTGACCCCCGCTATTTCAATAGCCTTAGCTCAAACGGTTATTTAGTCATAGCTTTTTCTCAAACTACTGAAATAGGGAACTTTAAGTCATCATCATTGTTCATCTTTTAATAATATATTAAAAATCACTTTAATACAACCAGTTATTTCAACAGTAATTTAGTTCCAAAAAGATAGATTTGCAACCAAATGTAGTTCCAATTTTTGGAAGTCATTCTGGTTTAAAATTGAGGCAAAAATAAAATGCAATTTTTTTAAATACTTTATTTTAGTTGATCAAAATAGGCCAAAATAATGAGAAACTATGAGCGTAAACACATAAGCCGACGGAATTAAATTCCTCATCCATCACCTGCATCCTCCTCATTTTACAATTTTCTATTTTGGTTTGACACAATTTTAGCTTATGGTAGACAAACACATTTTGATCTGTCAAGTTTTATTGGACAGAGGCACATATATTCCAAAATTATGTGCATAATTTCATGCAGTAACTCTGCAGCAAATCTACATGTCAGCGTGAGCAGAAATTTCTGACAATATGGTGCATAACCAAACTCAATTACCTCAAATTCAACGCAGCGTGACACCAACTTGACATTCCCTATTACTTTTTATGCAGTGATATGCTGGTGCATGGTGAACAAAATGTCAGGGACTTATAGGCATAGGAGCTTCCCCTCCCAGCATATTCCTGCGGTCTGGCCCATCTTGAATGTGCAGTGTTTTTAGAAATATTGCCATTTTTGATTGGATTATTGAGTTTCAGTGTTCCTGTCCAAACAGTGATCAGGTTGAAATCATTGGGCCAGTTTCTTTTTTTTTTAATTTTTTTTTTTAAGTTATTTAAGGATTCATCGTCTATGAGGTCATGGATCTGTTGGAATTTTAGTCTAACACTTGTGTATGTTTTTGTTTTTTAAAAGAAAAGCGTTTGGAGCTGCGTATTTTGTCAGAAGTTCCTACCCTTGCCGGTGCCGGCTGCAAAATACATAATTTGCACCCAAAATCATTAGCCGGAAGTCCTCGACTGGAAACCCCCATTTGAAGCTTTCAACCTCTTTTCTCTTTAATATACCGTAACTGTTTATGTGATAAACTGATTCACAGAGAAAAAAAAAAAATTGTATTTTGCCGGCTCTGAGCTTATAATTCAAAAAAAAAAAAAAAAGCCATTTTGTTAGAGATCAGCAGATTCGCCAAAAAAAAAAAAAAAAAAACATTGTGTCAGTCATCAGCTGAGAAAAAGCGGCATTTCTCCAGGTTTTAAAGGTAAACAGGTGTGGTTATACAAATTTAAACACTTGTTAATGTTGACTTGAAAGAAATACAACGATTAACATTCTCTGTCCCAATTAAAGCTCAACTTGTACACTAATCTGACAGTTACAGTTTTTTTTTTGCATTTAAAGGTTTAAAAGCTGATAGTTCTGAAAAGTTTTTAAAATTTCATTTTTGAAGGGATTCCTAAAGTTGCAAAATTTCCACTTCCAGCTAGAGATTGATTCTGGCGCCATCTTGCATGTGACCAGACAGACTGCTTTGTGGTTTGAACCTCACATTATAGAGAAACTTAGAGATCCACTCCCTGGAAAGTTGTGTTTTTAATATTTTTCTCATGATTGAGGATATTTATAGAGAAAATTATAAAAAAAAATTAGTGTTTTCCTGTCACATTAAATGTTTTTGCTAATTTAAATTTTCCTTCTTTTCTCTCTTAATGCTTGATCTCTAAACTTGTTGACAGTTGATTTTTTTTTTTTTTTTAATTTTATCTTAAAGGAATTTTGACTGCAGTCACAATAAGTTGCAAGTACTAGCAGGTTAAATCTTAAACATTTATACCACAGTGTACATCGTCATCTCTTGGTTGTGTGCTTTACTTTTTATGTTTAAGTGATACATATAATAAAAAAAGAATTACCCTTAGTGAGTAATCTCCATGTCTAAATTGTTTCTGAATATTATGGGGTAATACTTTGTTAGCTTGAGAGAAGTTTTGCTGCCTAAAAATAAACTAAATCAAACAATTTTATTAATTTAGGACTAAGCAATAACATGTTTGTATGATTACAGTATCCGGTGTTGTGATTTGTCCTTATTGCACATTTTTAAAGTTTTAAAAAACCTTGTGTTGTTTTATAATTATTGCCCCATACTTCGATAAAATATAGTTCTTTGTTTTTGTTTTTTTTAGTTTAGAGATAGTTTATTCATGTCTATCCACATTTTATTTTATTATATTTATAAGGGTATTATAGCTTTCATTTAAATAGAATATATTGGTGTCATCTGCAAATAGTATTTTTAGGAAGTGTGACACTTTGAAATATTGTTGATGTAAAGGTTGAATAGCTTGGGATTTAAAACTGAGCCCTGAGGGACACCACATTCAATGCTGTCACATCATTCCTTAATGAATGAGCGATGCTAACATTTATACTCCAGTAAAAGCCTTTGACCATTAACAGTTGACACACAGATTCTCTTTGGGGCAGAACTTTATTCGACAAATGTGTTTCCTTGTCCTAATTTGCATATTTCCTCAAGTGAGCATCGTGACAATCGCAAAACTAAGGATCACTACTTTATAGTGTCATTATTGAGCCAAAAATGGAAATAAGAAATCTTTTGGTTTCTCCATTAAGATGTTCATCTTCCTCAAGGCTTCCCACATTGTGGGAGATAAGTATGTTATATTTGGTTTAATAAGTATTCAAACCTCCCAAAAAACATGAACAGATTTAAAAACATTTGAGAAATAAAACACCTGAAGCACAACAAGTTTAATGACATTTTTCAAAATTTAAGACTTAAAATAAACACATGTGGAAGACAAAAAGGCAAAATACACTACATTTCATAAAAAAAAATAATAATTTGCTATCCAGATTGGTGCTTCTAAGAATGTGCCAAAAAAAGAAGAAAAAACTTCCATCTTTGTAAACATCCATCGTAAACTGCTTTGTAAATGTCATCTTAGTAAACTAAAATATCAAAAGCTCAGAGCAGCACCCTGCTGCATATTCACCCTTTAAGCTGCGGCTGTCCTGAGAGGGAATGTGCCTGCAGCAGAGAACGAACCTTGATGGAGACCCTGGAGGTAAAAGTGGGAGAAAAAGGTTTTTTCAAAGGAAGAAATCTACTTTCAGTTTCAATAGGGATTATTATGAGGATAAAATTCTAAGAAATGTATTCATTATTTAAAAAAAAAGGGGGAATTTTTCATTGTTGGGTATTAAAACATTTTGAGATTAAGTTTTGTGGATATAAATATCATATGTTAAGTAGCAGTTGTAACAGTAAGGCCTTTATCCTTCTAACAGAATGTTTTAATTTTTATTTTTCTTAAAACATTAAGATTGAACTTTTAAGCAAACTGAGCATCTTTTGTTAAGTGTGGGATTCACTTCAGGCACATTAAATAAGTTTTCCTTGAAAACAAGCTTGTTCTTGACATTTGCAAATGGCATTAAAGAGTTACTGTAACCGTGAATGGAACATTTTGTAACCAACATCTGCGTACGATAAAACCTGACACTTTTTTTAGCCAGGCTTTTATTGTGACATTTGCAACATACAGTGCAGCAACAGCAGCAGCAGGAACTATTACAAAGTGATTCAGCGAGAACAACTCAAAGGATACATCACATGTAATATGAAGTAATAGCAGCCTGTCATCTTGATAAATGCTTACAAGAAACTGTAAAAACAGCATGAGTAATCTTCTAAATCTGCGAGGTAAAAGTTTAATTTACTCACTGCGGACCGATCGTGGCAGCTATCCATTTTAGAAGCATGACAGCAATTAATCAGCAAGTAATTGAAGTGGTAGAGACTGGAGTCGTCTCTTTTGAAGTGGGCAAAAAAATATCTTGTATTTTTAACCATTTGGATTGTTGTTGCAGAGAGATCTGTTATGTTAAACTATGAAACCTGCAAAAAAAAAATGCAGGAAATCACTTTTTAATGATATTAAAGTCGCACTCGGATCCTCTTTTGATTTATTGTAAAAGTGTTCCCAGTAGACTTTTAATTGTAATTATGGAATTTTTTGCCCAAATCCCCCAAAAATTTCGTTTTCTGTAGGAGTTCATTAGAAATGTGCCGTTGCCCAGCGGCCCTCGAGGTCTGGAGTTTCCTCTACATGTTGATGTTTTGGAATTAAACAGAGCAGGAAGGTTGTGACCCGCCTGGCGTATTTTTGACGTAACAAGTACAAGGCACGTTTACATGAAATGCAAATTTTACCTCAATTTTATTAATTTATGTCCTCAATCACTAGAAAAAGGCCACAAGAACACGTTAGGGTGCATTCAGACTGGACACATTTGGTCGGCTTAAAGTGAACCCATCATCTGACCCATCTTTTGACGTGCCCTTGATTCATTTTCAACCGGACTGAACTTCGGTTCGCTCTGAAATTTCTCAGTCTGAACCAACAAGGCCAGCAGTGATGCAACCAGTGACTGTATGGTTGCAACAGCAACAAATATGATCTCTTGAATGCAGGCTCATGAAGCAACTTTTAACGTGAAACACATTACTCCTCACACTGTTTTCAGGACAATCTATATGTCATAAACATTTACCAGCTTACCTTAGTAGTGTCCTCAGTAAACGCCTTGCAGTTTGCCTCCAATGTACCAAAGTAGCAGTAAAAAGAGTTGAACCTGACCTTGATACAAACATTCAGAATTGGTCAGAGAAGTATAAATGTTGAATAAGTGAACTATCCTAAAAAGGAAACTACAGCACCTCCATCTTCCTTGTTTTGTCTGACCCGCCCTTGTAATTCCAAGCCAATGACTGAAGAGATTTTTAGTCACATGGTTTTGTTTACAAGCTTTGGTCCAGAAAAGGATAGTCAGCCTGACGGAGCAAAGCAAGATTTTAGGACTCGATCCGGCCCAATAATTTTATCAGCCTTTAACTTTTCAAAATGGGTGAATCACAAGCTTCAGTTCGAAGCAGAGATCTCTGGTAGACAGCACTCTAAATACAGACAAAACATAAGTTTAGAACTCTAAATGAACTTAGTTTGGACGAATAGACATTTACAGTGTGAATACACCCTTAAATACACCAAAAACATTTTTTTTTAATTTAAATGGGTCTTTAAAAAAAGTGATTTGTTTAACAAAAATGAATATTTAGATTTTTGTGTCTAACAGATCCGTCATCTCTTCCTGTTCTACCTGAACCTGTTCCATCTTCCTTTTATACTTTTTGTTTGTTTTATGGGCTTCCGTGTTCCAAACTCAATTAACATGTAGCTTTGCATGTTTTTATGACCATTTTCAGGCATTATGTATAAAACTCATAACCACTAAAAACACATTACCAGTTAAAGACGGTCAAACTTTGACCAATCAGGGACTCGGATTTTTGTAGTGATGGATGGAATTACTTTATCTGTTGAACCTGAGCACAGCAACAAACCTGACAAGGCCTGATTTGTTTGTTTTTTTTTTTTTAATGAAGACATAGTATTCCATATCCGTCATTTCTAGGACACGAGTAACAAAACAAACCGTTTTATTCCCAAATGTCAAGATTTGCACCACTTCGACTTTTCACATTAAGCCTCTTCCAACTGTAGGACGGGGACGTGCTGGTAAACAGTGGAAAAAGAAAGAGAAGCCCCTCTCTGCTTGTCCAGTTTGAACCTCATGGGCTAAACGGGCATTTAAGGACGTTTCTTTCTAGAATGTGAGTCAAATTCTGAGTGTTTAAGAAGATTTAAATATTCCATGATGGTGTGATTTATTGTTAAAAATTTAGGTAAATCTTTATTTGATAAAAATGTTTAATAAAAAACAACTCCCAAGCCTGTCTGATAAAGAATTGGTCACATTTCCTGCTACAGTACAATGCTTAATGGTTTATCTGATGGCTGCTGCAGCAACTGATTGTTGACATTTTCTTCAATTGAGTAAACATGAAAATGTCAGTAATCTGCAGCATCTCAATTTCAGCAAGTTAGGGTGTTTTTCTACACGAGAAAGGTGTGCAGGAGTTATCCATTTGGGCCCCCATACACAAAACTGAGAAACTCAGAAGATTTGTAAATTGTCTCTGACATAAAAATTCTGTTCACACATTTAATTCTGATTATTCCATTGCCTTACTCTATAATTGCATTCAGCTTATTACAAAGAATGTCAATGCCGAGTTTGTCCTTCATCAAGCATGGCGGGGCTGGGAGCTTTTCAAATATGCACGCCATGTCGCGGGGAGTTCAAATGTGCACATCCCACTAATGGAGAACATTGATGTTGAGGTCAGCTGTATTCCTGATGGAGCACTCGGACAAATGAGACTAAAACCTACAGTTAAGAAAGCAATAATACATGGTCACCAGGGAGCAACACAAAAACAGTCTGACATTTATCCGCGCACTGAAAATGAAAATTCTGACAATTTAAAGGGGATTGATTAACAAATCATGTAGGCTCCAGAACTCAAAGGAATGAAGGTTTTATTATGGAAAAAGAAAAAAAAAAAATACAGTGTGACGCATACATTCATCAAGTTAAAATAAAGCTTTAGCAACAGGAGAAGAGCCCACACTTTGAAGGTCTCCATTCTGGAATATTATTCAAGAAAAAAAAGCTGCAAACAGACCTAAAATTGAAGTGAAAAGCTGTAGGGCAGGCTCGTCCAAAGTGTGTCCCAAGGGCCAGATGTGGCCCGCATTCAAATTCATACCACCTCCAGACCTGCCACAATATCACTTATGTATGACCACCAGCTGTTTCTATCAAATACAATTTCTTGATTGTGATTGGCCAAATAAGCTAACATGAATAAACATTTGTTGCATCTATTTTTCAGTTTTAAGAGCAAAAATGGTTTTGTTTTCATGTATTTTTGAGGTCCAAGGGCATTTTTCTGCTTTGAGAGAATTTTTTTAGCACAAAATTTTGAAAGATTTATGCTTTCCTCCCAACATCTTTTTCCTCCGACTTTGACCATGAACACCGTTGAAATGTCCAATCTATTGACAAGATAATAAATTGAAATCTGGTATTACTTATTTGTATGAATATGTATCCCTTTCATAGTTAAAGTCTCATTAGTTGTCACAGACCTAGATATATGGAATTTGCTCTCCTCATTTGACCCATCCTCTGGGGGAGTGGTGAGCTGCAGACACAGCTGCACTTGGGAACCATTTGGTGGTTTAACCCCCCAATCCTACCGCTTATTGCAGAGTAATGAACAAGGAGGAACTGGGTTCAATTTTTAGAGTATGACTCAACCTGGAATTGAACGCCCTTCCAGTCTCAGGGCGAACACTCTACCACAAGACCACTGAACTGGTTACTTTCCTTCTCGGAAATGTAATTTTGCATAAAAACTACTTCTTACAGTCACTTAGTAACCTGCTGGCAGTGGGATGTTGCCCAACAATTGCTTTGATAGACTCCAAAGAGATTTAGCTGCCTTGGAAAATGGATGGATGGAAAAACAAACATCTTGTATAATCCCACAAAGCTTCCACGCAGATAGTAATACATCAACATTTGATGCATACCCATTCTATAAGGTTTTCTAAAATTCCCCTTTAGACCATTTTTTTTTTCAATTGTTCTCTGTGGTGCTTTAATTATGACTAAAAAGTTTTTAAACCAAAATCCCACAACTAAATGTCTTAAAAAGCCATTTTTGATGTTAATCTAAAATCTCCTCTGAGGGGGCGTGGCTTTTGAGCAGCACCGCCCCTAATCCCTCCCATCTGATTATGATAGCTCTGTGTTTCGCTAGCATATATTTAAAATAATTAAATAAATCAGAGATTTCAAAGGAGAAATACTCGTAAATGTAAAAACTAAATGATTTCTTATTACATTTGTTCTCTTTCATAAGAAAAATACATGCTAAAAATAAAAAAAAAATAAACAAAACAAGATTTTCTTCTGAGGGGGACTTGCAGCTTTTTCAATGTTTGGCATATATCTCCCTTTTCCAGTAAGGTGTGCTTTTAAAAACTAAGTCAGTCTCACTTGAGCTGCTACAAATTTTCCTAAACTAGAATTGTGGACTAAAGTAGGTCCAACAAAAAAACATGTTTTATTTGTCGTCTCACTTCTTTTCCCTTAGGCGGTTCAGAACAAAATCTCCCATCATTGAACTTCGTTATAATTGGACTGCCACCCTCATCTGCGCTTGCCAATCATTCCTCCGTTAGCCAGGTGGTTCAAATGCTATCAGCGGTGCTCTGAGCTCAGATAGCGGTCCGCACCCCTGCAGCAAAACACAGGCAGATATTACTCTCCACTGAATAGAAGTCAGTTGAATAATCCCCCGGGCTGCAGAGTTGGAGATTATGAGGCAGCCAAATTATGCTGACAACTGTGTTGCAGTGAGTCGTCCGTGCATTGTGTCTGACAGAGATAAATGCCTCTCGGCGGCGGCTCGGGCAGCCTCAGCCACCTTCACGGAGCACCAAGAGCTGTTCCGGCTGAAAGCCACGGAGTTCTATTACCGCCGCTCTCAGGTCTGAGGCTGATGAGCAACAATAGGTAAATGGGCTGAGATGAAATTAAACCTGGGAGAGTGCAGATATTTCTTTTTCCGCATTGCTGCATCTGTAAACAATGAGGCATTTTCCGGATGGGGGGACGTGACTCTGGCTGGTGGAGCGGCGACGGGAGCAGAGCTGTTTGTTCACAGTTACTCCCACCAGTGTGTCAGCTGTTGTTAGATCACAGCTCGGTCTCCATCGTTCCTGGCAGTGTTGTTCTCACAAAGCTCAGAGGTGACCGAGGCTGAACATGGGGGAAGCGAGGGGGGGGTCCCTAAAGCCAGACTTCAAGCCACCCTCAAGGAAGGCCTTGTTCCTGTGAGAAGGAAAAGCAAATATGTTTTTAAGCCTGCAAAAAAAAAAAAAAAAGACCTTGTGTTATAAAGCACCATATGTTTCTCTAAAAGTCTCTGCTGTACTTATAGATGCAAAAAAGTGAGATAACTGGAGTTTATTATGTTTCCCAGAGCAACACTCTAAATTTCTGTCCCCTCTGGGTTCAACACGCACTTATGTCTTTTTAATGCTTGTAAAGTTAACGTCCTTGAAGGTATTTACTTGGAATATTATTCTGAGATCATCAAACATTATTAGTTCACCCAATACTTGTTTTAAAGATCTTCAACTTTCCTTTTGTGATCTATATTTTCAAATCATTGTGTGTTTTTTCAGAACTTTTTTCGATGTTAGGTGGAAAAGTCTTTTGTCAAGTCCAAAATGGTTCAATAAAGGAAAGCATTTCAAAATTATAAAACCTTTTAACTAAGTTATTTTCTTTTGTACTCAATCTTTACAGTTAATGGTAACACCCGTAAAAGTGGTTTAGTCCAGCTGGTCCAAAAATGTTTATCTTCCTGACAAACATGTATGGTTTATGATTTTTAGATTGAGTTCAAACACTTTGGACAAAGTTGCTGATTTGTGTTAGAATTTTATTTTTTGCGTTGCCTTTACCATAAAGAAATATATAAACTTTGTGTTTTCTTTGCTATGTGTTTTGTCATTTGTCTATTTAACTCCGTTTTTCCCTTAGTTATTTTATCCGGTTATGTTTATTTTATTTCTGCTCCATAAAAGAGAGAGAGAGAGAGAGGATGATGACCCCCTTGTGATGTAAACCACTGTGTGTACCAAAAAGAAAGCCATAGATCATTATTACTTATTTATCAGCCTGCATAATTGTAGTGTTGCCTCCACATGTTAGCAAGAAAACACTAAATTTATCCTATAAAATCATATGGCGGGACAGATATAATTACCTTTGGTTGGACGGGATCTTGACACATGTGCTCCAATGTAATAAAAATGGATTTAACCCCATTTAATACTTTAATTCAGATAAATGAAGTTACATTTAAGGCGATATAACCCTCGTGCTGTCTTATGGGGATCCAGATGACCCCACTTTTAATGTAAACATACCTAGGATATCACAAGGGTTACAACTTTTTAAGGTCAAGTCCTGAGGGCCGGATTTGACCCGCTAGATCATTGTATTCTACTGTTATTAACGGTTCTATGTTATCTTGCACAGGTAAAATTTTAAAGCAAAACTGAATAAAACAGCCAGACAATAAAACACATTGCAAAGAAAACAGAATTATTGGATTTGTTTTTGCTAAAACGCCCTTCTTACCAGGCTTTGTTTGTTTTGTTCGGCAGCGTGTTCATGTTTGGATAATTTTAACATGATATATTTGTGGAGAGATCAAAATATTTTGGTATATTTATGGGGATAATTTTTCATATAAATCAACATAGAAGTATTATTATTATTATTAACCTTTAGTTAACAAGAGGTGGATCCCATTGAGATTTAAAACCTCTTTTTCAAGGGAGCCCAGGGTAGGAATCAATACAACAATAAAATAGAACATTTGTTAAGAAAATAAAACAGAATTACAATGATGGTTAAAATTTCATATAAATTAATTTGCTAAAACATGTATGTATTTTAATTTAGATTTAAAAGCATTTATGGAGATAAGTTCTCTTAGTTGCAAGTCCTTTTGAAGCAAAGTAATGAAAACTTAGTGTTGTTTTTCTTTTATTAAATTCAGTTCATTACTAGTTTGTATGATTTTGACAAACTAGATTTTATGCAAAGTAAAAGATTGAAAGTTATTTAAGGTTTAAATTGATTTATTCTAGATTAATATTCCTGCATCTTTAAAAAACATAGATATGTTAAAAAGCTACATTTTTAAAGTTTGAAAAATCTAGTTCTAGTGTGTTCAATAAAAGTTGATCCTGTTGAACCCGCTACCGAAGGTGTGTTTTCGATTTTGACCCCTATACGACTGAGTTTTAGACCCCTGCTCTAAAAAGCAAAATTTGAAAATTTAGGTTTAAAATAGAAAAATAAATGTATACAAATATATATATTTAGCTGCAGGTGTTTTGTAAAAAAAAAAATCTCTTTCATTTATGAATAAGAAGGGTTTTTTACACTTTCTGTTTAATATCCTTCTTTAAAAAAAGAAAAGAAAATAATTAATAAGGTAATTATAATATATAGTAGAATACATTTGACCAAACTAATTAAAGAATAAATAATAGATAAAAGTGATATTTGCCTTAAATGGGGACCAGAAATAAAAATGCATGTGCCCATTCTTTGCTGGTTTATTATATGTCTCTGATGCATTAGTCATCTTCACTTGCAGTATTCTGGAGCGACGTTCACCAGCTGTCCTTTAACCGTCAGCACTTCTGTGTTTCATCAACCACTTAGCTGAATGGAAAAATGTAATTATCGACAGCTACGCTCTCCCTTCCTTTTTTAACTTTCTTCCAAAGAGTTGCAGATTTGTTCAAGACTGTAACCATTACTGTTCTCAGCATTGGGAATCAATGAGTCATAAGACTCTTTCACTGTCAGAATCAGATAAAGCATCTGAATCACTTTCTTGCACTGGCTCCTCTTTTAATTGCATTTTCATTGGTTTTCCCCCTTGACTCTTTTTGTCTTTGATTTAAGCACTTTGAACACAGTTTCATTATCTCTTATTGTTTATCTCCATCAAATATTAGCTCATCAATGTTAATTTCTTCCTGCTCCCCGTCTGCACCGTTCTGACTCATCTACCCAAACAATGCAGCAGGAGGAAGGAGCCCGAATGATGCAGACTCCAAAAATCCTGGGAGCAACATGCACACAGACTGCTGTAAACAAAGACAATTAATGGAATATGTGATGAGTATGTCCCAACCTAATGCACACGTTTGTTTGCCTATTAGATCCTGAATTATTGAAGTGGAGTCAGAAAAAAAAAATGAATATGAAAGGATTCAATGAGGAAAACTATTATTCATCCAAATAAAATAGACATACTCAGTTAAAATATTATAAATGTGTTACATTTCCAAAGATTTTCTTAGTTCTAAGTTTGTAACATAAATCATATTATTGCATATGACAGCAGTTTACCAAATTAGAGGCAGATGTTTTATTTTTAATGTTTAAAAGTGTTGACACTAGTTTTGCTTTGTAATGCTTTTTGTTGCAAAATGCTGGCTAAGAAACTGAGCCCGTCTTCTTTTTTTGCTTGGATGCTCGTGATATAGATGCAGGTGCCCCAACCATTCCTACATTCAGAAAGCATACGTTTTAAACTAACTCATTTACACTTTAGCTGGGAGATTTAGCTGAAAGGTTATGTGGAACGTCCACTTGCTACACATCAATATGTTTTTATTTAATTATTGATGGTCGTGTTTTTTAACTTGAAATATATTTTTTTTGCTGATGTCACAGTTTGGATTGTGAAGTATCTTGGGGTGAACAACATCAAAAGCTTCCACATTCACAGCGAGCGCGATTTGCGCATCAAATTTGCGTCGACCATTTTCTGCTCGCCGCCTGTCCAAAATTGTAGAGCTTGACACCCTGACTGCGTGTGGGAGGAGCTACAAACTAATGTTTATAACCTGATCGCTACACAGAATAATCTGTTTCACGTTAATTGCGTGAATGGTCAAAAAGTTTATTTTATATTAGGTTTTGCTGGCAACATTTCTGGTTCTAAACTACATCTAAAATACCTTAATTGACTAATGAGTTCCTTAACTTTGCATATATAATCCAAAATAATTAATTCTTTAAAAATTATATCTCTCCTTATTCCTAGGTTGTAATGACACACACCTTTATTTTCTTTGGCATTTAACAAGTATTGTAAAATATTATCACCATTAAGACTAAAGTTATGACTAAATATTTGGGGATGAAAAAAGGAGATTTTGGGTTCTTGTGTATTTTACTCACATTTTACATTTTCTGGAGTACAAAATGACAAAAGGGAAGCCATTAAGTAGCTTTAAAAACGTTCCCTGGCAGGCATAAATCGCAGATAACTCATCCATTACTGTTTGACAAATGGTCCCAATAATGTAAGCTAAAACACAACAAACAGTTGGAGTGGAGCTGGTGTGTGGGCAGCTATTTTGTGCTGCTCTCTGGGCTGTGTTATCAGTTCCACCCTCACTGGAGGGTAATAACAAGTACAGCAGACAGTCGGCCAAAAACTCAGTCGCGGCTCAAGTAGGCACTCCGTCAGTCCGAGGATGCATCGTCTACACAGTGATGGGACGGGTCATTTTTGCGACAGAACCAACAGGTTAGTGAGCGAACAAACGGAGGATCAGCAGCGGGGGATGGAAGTGGCACTCAGCCAGTTTGAGCTCCCTGCGGACGTGGCCCGCGATTCCCTGCCTCATCGAGCTCGACTGCCTCACTGGACTGAAATCGATATTTAGATCACTCTTTTAGCAAGCCAAGGAAATATTTTGGCAAAAGAGAGCACTGTGGTGGGTTAAAAAGGACAAAATGAAAGCGTTTAGAGTGGGTCTGTTGTTTCCCTCACTGGCTGTGAAAATCAGAGGAACTCCTCTTCGTTGTGGAGAAACCACAATCAGCTGTAGAGGAAGGACTTCTGCCTTTGCCATATAGGGTTGACCATACGAATGCAGCAGGTTTTTGGCTTGTCTGGGTCCATAGAGAGTTGTAGAGAGGAGGCACCTTGTTTTAAACTCCCCCTATGACTATTAAAAAAAAAAAAAAAAAAAAAACTATCCTAGTAGTTTTTTAATTATGTTTATGAAGTTTTAAACCAAAATCCCACAACCTAAAAAGCAATTTTTTCATGTTGATCTGATCTTCTGTTTCCAAAATCTCCTCTGAGGCATGTTGTAGGACAGGGGTGGGCAAACTACGGCCCGGGGGCCACATGCGGCCCCCTAAGCTACTTAATCTGGCCCTCCAAATTAAAATACATTGAATCAAAAATCCTAATTATTGTTTTTTTTTTCATTTTATTTCTGGTTCCTTCTCATGAATGGTGTTGTTTTTCTCTGAGTCAGAAGGTGATTTTTCGGATTTCTTTGAGTTTGCATTTTCCTCTTTAGAAAATCAACCCATTGGATCACCAAAAAGAGAACAAAAATCTAAATTTAGAATTTAAAATTCCCAAATTTTCTGTTTTTAAATGAATATATGTGAATTTTAATCCAAATTAAAGCATATTTTTCTCTAAATTCCATATTATCTTTTTAGTTTATGGGGTTACCAAATCACTCCTTCCATCTGCTCCTTGTCCGGCCCTTATGCCAAATTTTAGAACCCTTTCTGGCCCACAAATCAAAAAGTTTGCCCACCCCTGTTGTAGGATGTCCACATAAACTATACTCTGTTTATTTTCCAATTTTTTCACGTGAACAGCTTCATTCTGTGGTCCTTCCACAGAATGCCTGGTTTGGGGGATTAAAAAAAATAAAAATTTTGTATAAGTTGCCTCTCACCTACTTCACTATTCCTGCTCCTTAATTGTTGTTACAGACTTGTTGCCTGTCTCACATGCTAAAAGGAAAAATGTGCATAAACTACAGGTGCAACAATCTTAAACTCTTGATTAAACTCTTGTGCAACCCGATTTGCTCATTTATTCCCGCTTGCTCGCTAGCATAAAGCTACATTTCACTGGGTTTGGAAACATGCGCTCAGATGACCATTTCTAATGAAAAGTCAATGAAAGCACACATAAATGCATTCCTCGTTCAAAACTCATGTTGACTCAAGTTTTTCATCTGTTTTCATGCTCTACTTATAAAATGCAATTGTTAAACCAGTTGAACTTTGACCAATCAGGGACCTGGATTAGGTAGTGACCTATGGGAAGCGTCCTTTTAAACACATGGCAGTGCCAACTGTTTGAAGATTGGTCTAGGAGGAGATTTTACTATTAGAAGTTTGTGCCTGGAAAGAATTCTGATACCGTCACAAACAGGCAGACGGCTGCATCAGGATTTCTTTTGGCACAAACAGGACAACAGGAGTGAAGCAAAGCCAAAAGTCTGCAAAGCTAAATCAGGGTCAGACAGGCAGGGGTCAAACATGAGCATGAGGGCATCAGAGAATAATCAGAGTGGTCAGGGCCCAGGCGAGGGTCAGGGCAGGCAGCAGACGAAACGGGATCACAGGAAACAGATGATCGGGTCAGTCAGAGAATGCTCACAGATGCAGGCAGAGTGACACAAACACTGAGCAGAGTTCAGACTAAATACTGCTGGGAGTGATTACTGATGGGAACCAGCTGTGGGGCTCCAGGGAGTGACAGCAGGGGCTGATGGGAAGTGAAGTGTAGAGAGCCAGGAAGTGGTAGAACTCTGGAGATAGTTCCCACTGAAGGCCAGAAGGGGGACGGACGATTGTTTCATATCACTAAGTCTTTCATATATTAGAATAGAGCTGTGAAAGAAAAAGCTTGGAGCAATGAGAGAGAGAGCGCATGTGAGGCTCGTTCAACCCATACACTGAATGCGCTTTTAGCATAGGATGTTCACGGCTTCACGTGTATCATGCACAACTTTAAACCTTGAGATGTATTTCTGAATTTCAGTCTTTAATATCCTTCTGTCGCGTCTCTTTCTTATTCTGTTGAAAAACTCCTCCTATACACGGTGAAGGCAGTTTGGCCTTCGACTGGCTCACGAAAGCAGGAAGTGGTGGGTGGACAAAGCTTTCAGTCCCAGTGATGGCTGAATGAAAATCTACAGCTACTGTCCTTATAGAAGGTCTTTTGTGTTTCCATTAAATCCTTAAGGTTTCCTTTGACATTTTGTCTTATTTCCTACACAATTACAGTTAATCTTCAAAAGCACTTCTTGCCTCTTATTCTTTCCTCAGAGGAGCACAGACAAACTGATAACTTCAGTATTCTCACTGGAAGTTTGTTTGGAAGAAAAAAAAAAAAAAAAACAAACAAAAAATAAACTGGGATTTGGGCTTGAGAATAACAGCTTTAGACAGTTCATTATGCTAACGTTTCCTTACTCGCCTTTCTCCTGACATGGACATTTTTCCACCCAGCCATCAAGGAGCGTTTGAATCCATCTTTGAATGCACCTCGAGGAATTGGGGAGGGAGGAAGCTTTCCTGGGGAGCTTAAAGCAAGGAAATACAGCTGTGTTCTTCCTGGCGTTTCTCTCAAATCCTCGCTCGGAGGAGCTGGAAGTGATGCAAAAAAAGAGAGGCAAAGAGGTGTGTTAACATAATGAAAAGCGCGCGGCGTTGCTTCCCAGTGGCTCATTTCTATTCTCCGAGAAGAAAGTAAATGGAAACAGCCTCCACTGGATGTACGCAACTAGGTGAATTGTGTTTAGGGAGTCGGAAAAAAATCACTTTTGTAAGTTATGGAGCAAATAAAAGACAACTCCAGCTTTCTCAATCCTATAGGGTCTTTGTGAATTACAGGAAAACAGCGTCAGATTGAAGGAGTCAACAAGACCAACCAAAAAAGAAAATGTCCTTTATGATAAAAACAGGATAGCAAAATGAAAGGAATACATTTTTCTCATATTATATTCTAAATTGATTGTTTTTTTGTTTTTTTTTCTGAGAAAAGTGGATTAAGAAAAAAGAGCGTTTAACCATTTCACATGGGAGTTTTATCTCCAGTTTTTACATTATTTTGACTAACTTTTTAACACAATTACCATAATTCCACCTGATTCTTAAGCAGAGAAAAGCAGGATTACACTGAAATGCAACTCTTTCTATCACTAATGTGTTGCAAATCAGTACGAAGCCAGCATTTAAAATAAAAGCCCGTATTTCCACATCATAATTAGCTGACTATGTTGATCACAGACACGGTCCAAGAGTTAAGGGACTCTATAGAAAGTGAAAAATATGTCACATTTAAAATATTAGTTTTATCTAATTACATTTTTAAGTTGAGTAGACAACAACTCAGTGTAAAGTGTAGTAAAGTGTATTTTTGTGTCGCTAGTGACATCACAGGTGTTAAAGGGTTAAAGGTGTTTGTTAAATATTTTTTTAAAAGAACTAAAGAAGCTGAGCAAATGTACAAGTTGTAAAAGAAAAAGTTGACCCAAATAATACAAAGCAGTAAAAAGGATCAATTTAATAATTTACTGAATAAAAACAAATGTAATACTAAGACAATTTGGCAGATTTTAAATAGTCTAACTAAAGAATGGACAAAAGAAAATACATATCCAAATTACTTTGTGGATGAAGGTCAAAATGACAACTCGAGTGATTCATCAAACAAATTTAATAATTTTCTGGTCAATGTGGGGCCAGATTTAGCAGCAAAAATCCCAAATGCAGGGAGAAAATAAATGTAAGAACAGTAGTTACACATAATCCAAAGATAATCTTTTTGTCTCCAGTTAATGAAAAAGAGTTGATTACAATGGTGAAAATGATTTAGAAGTAAAAACTCAACTGACTGTCATGACATAAAAAAGTCATACATTTCCAAACCATTTAGATATATATGCGATTTGTCACCACAAACTGGGACATTTCCAATCAAAATGAAAATGCAAAAGTAATTCCAATCCATAAAAATAGAAACATAAACAAATTCACTAACTATAGACCTGTTTTTCTTCTCCCTCAATTTTCCAAAATCTTCCAAAATCAAAATATTTCGTGGAAAGTTATTAGAATTTCTCAATAAACATAAAAATGTAAATGACAGGCATGGTTTTAGAGCTGGGAGATGTAAGGCAACAGCATTTAACTGGATATAAAGAAGTGTGCAAATAGGAATTTGGTTGACTTAAAAAAAAGTATTAGAGACATAGTACCACTGCATTCTATTAAAAAAAACTAGTGTTATGGTATCCCAGAAGTTGCTCTAAACTGGAACAAGACTTACTTGTTTGAAAGAACACAATTTTTTAAGCTGGAGGAATCTGTGTCGGATACTAAGAAGATTGTTTGTGGTGTCCCACAAGAGTCAATTCTGAGTCCCTTTTTGTTTAATATCTATATAAATGATATAATTAGTGTATGTAAACGTTTAAATCTAATATCATTTGTAGATGATACAAACGCATTTTATTCAGCAGACAATTATAATAGAGTATACGATAATATCCAATTCATGTCGTAAATAAAAAGAAATAGTATTTCAATACCTGGGGGGGAAAAAAACTACTGTTAGATGTAAGGAAAACACTGTTTGACTTGTTTATATTTCAGACAGCCCAATTAATATTCAGAGTTAATTGAAATTCACTACCTAATACCATTCAAAAACTTTTCTAAGAAAATAAAAAAAGGCTACAAATTGAGAAGATGCAGAGAAATTAAAATACAATTCGCGAGAAGCAACAGGGAAATTTCTGTGTGGCATTAAACTTTGTGTTAGGTGAGGAGCTTAAACAATTCTCTAATATCCATATATTTAAAAATATATACAAAGAAATGTTAATGGTTCAGTATAGAGGTGAGGGGGAATAATGCTCAGGAGGGTGGATGGACCCAGTATTAATATATCGGTAATATCTGAAATGATGGTGAAATAATTTCATGGGAACTGTATTATTATTGGTATGTTAGTTACTGTTAATGGTTTTTGTGAGTACTGACAAATAAATAATAGAATAAGGTCAGTATCAGGTCTTATATTTAGATAAATTACAATATAGCAACCATGTATGATTGGTGAATTAATTGATTATAGAAGGGAAGGGATTAAATGAGTTTTGCTTCTTTCCTTCCCGCTTAGAGCATTGACTGTTTAGTTCATGTAATGGAAAATAAGGATATGAAAGAGGTACAATGATTTATAATCTCTGAATCTGATTGTGACTTAATTTTGGTTATTTATACAAATGATACATCTATGTTGATTGAAATATGTTGTAATTGACCATGCTTGAAAACATTAATAAACTCAAACACAATGTGAATGGATTTACCATAAATTCTTGTTTGTTTGAACACATATTTAATTTATACTTGATTATCTTGAAGAAATACAAATAATCTGGAAAACTTCACCTCCAGGGATTTTTTTCCCTGAGTCACACTGGTGGAAGTTGTCCTGGACTGATTTTAGGTCAGTGATCAAATTTTTCAAAAAAAGAAACAATATCAGCTCTGAATCAGATAAGCAACCACAAATTATCATATGAATTAAATCCTTGTTACACTGAATCATTACACCCCTAATATAATGTATAAATCTTCACAAAAAAAGTGTCAAATGAAGAAGCTGTCAGAACAGCTGCTCAGTGCAGGCTGGGAAAAATGATGGAATGACAAAGGAAGAGACAAAGCTGTTTGTGTGCAGACAAACAAACATGAGTCTGAAAGTTTGAAGAGACAAACCAACAGCAAAGAAAGTCAGACTTTAAATCTCTTACAAAGAAAATACAAAAAACTTTAAGCATAAAATCTACTGTCACTAAAAAAAAAAAATGGAAATAGAGTTGCTGCAGAAGCAAGACAAAGCACTAAGGCCAAAATCATAAAAGATGAACTTTATCGGAAAATTCTTAGGAAAAAGCAGAAATAAAACTGACAAAGCTAAATTGATCCAACATTAGATATTTTTTGAATTTCTCTCCCAAGATTCCAATGCTGGATGCGAGATATGTCTTAATAATCTTTGCTTCTGGCATTCCAAAAATATTTACGCGAGCAGAAAAGATGGGCCCCGTCCAATGACTTCTGTCGGATCTGCCAGGCTTGCAACAATAAGTTCAACCATTTGTGTGTGAAGCTGTGCCAGCATGTGCCAGCACATGCCTGTCAGACGTTTGAAAGAAAGAGCCGGAACAGAGACGCACAATCCTGCTTCATGTTTGATAGATAATATTGCATGAATGAAAATAGTCTATTGCCTCTAACTCTCTTGATTTTTTGCCAGAAATGCCCAAACGCATGTGGATCAACGGAAAAGAGCAAAAAATATTTGATAAAAATAATGTCTTTGGGGCACAATTAAAAACTGCAATCTGGTCACTAAATCAAGTGCAACATGTTTCCTAGCATGCAGTCAAATTTGCAAGCTTTTAACCATTAAGTTTTAATAAATAATCCCTCCGTGGCAAAGATTAAAAATTTAATTTAATTCCAGTATTCCTAGTAAAATATCCCACCATGTACTTAGAAAAACACATTAATGCAGACTTTAAAGAGAAAAGTGTGGGGTAAAAACATGTCTTGAAGATGGTCCGAGATGGGCTAACAGACTCAACGAGGATAAATGAGTGAGAGGTTATATAATAATAGTACTACCAGGCGGGCTGTGCGTATCTTCCATTTATACCCAATGGGCTATATGCATGACCTACTTCTGCGTTTGATACATGACCGCTCAATCATTTCCGTTTGGGGCAGTGGACCATTGTTTACATGGAAATAGTAGAGTATTTGAAGTTTCCAAGATGTTTTTTTTAGCTATCAAGAATCACTATAAATAATGTTGGGCGCATTGTTCGTCTTTCTTGGAAAATTCTCCAAAACAAAATTCAAAAAGGATCTAAATTGAAAAAAGGCTCAGGACTGGCTGCACTTATTTAGAAAATTCTGTGTGGTCACTTCCATTTGGGCTAATGCTAACTAGCATGGAAGACTAATTGTCCCCCTCTCTATCTATATGACGTTTTAGGTGTGTTTCTACATTTTTGTCAATGTAATTTTCAGTGTCAGGTAGACGAAGTCTGATACGCGATTCCCTTTCCTAAAACGTCTCAACACAGTCCATGACCATGAAGAAGGCAGAGACACCTCCTCATCAATCAAGAGTAGAACCAGTATTCTGAAAGTCACTTCAAAGTACATAGTTATGTTTAACAGGTTTCAAATGTTGTTTCAAATGTCAAATTGCTACTTTTCATCTGAAGAAGTCATATGATCATACAGTACATGGTAGGGTTTTGTGAGTACTGGGTGTTTGGTGTGTCACAAACTTTGCCTTTTTGGATGTCACTGCGTATACACATAATGAAAAACTAGCATAATAACAAGATTAAACAACACCAAGAATAGTACACGGAGATTTGTATGCGGTTAGCCACTACCAGAAGTAAATAAGCGGCCTTACTTAAACCAGAAATAAGTCATGGGTTCATGCGACAAAAACGTCGAATAGCTTAGAATTCTGTAAAAAGAGTCTAATTAGTCATTTTCCTAGATATGTTTTTGTTCATTTTTAAATTGAACTGTGCTAAAGTTCACTATAAATTTTGTAAAAGTCTTCTCCAAATATTTATATATATATTTTATATTTACTTGACTTGGGTACAATAGCCTCCTTAGCTTCATTTCTTTGCTCTCGTTGTGCGTCCGCACTTCCCTCTCATTCCATCGCTACAGACTGATTAATTATTCTCAGTGTGAAGGTTGCTTTGGCCCTCAGTGATTGCTGCGCCATTCTGGCACTCATTTTCTCTAGATCACCTCAAGCCAAATGAGGTGTGGTGGTGAGGAATACCGGGTCAAAGCCCTCCATCTCTGCACCTTCCACCCGCACTGCCATCCTTCCATTCATCCCTGAAGCCCAAGCAGGCCTGACAAAGAACAATGTGTCCCACCGGACGGTCTTCTTAGAACCATTGCCTGGCCTGTCACAGAAGTCTAGCATATGTAAACATGAGCTTTGAATATTTCATTTCCTATTCCCTAAGTCCTGCCTTGTTTCTGCGAATGACATTTTTCTGCTCCCGCTTCACTGTCCCGTCAGATTGTTGTCTGTTTGAACATCAGAATCCTTCCCTGATGGAGTAAATTATTCTTTGTTTACAGCAATATGCTGGATAACAACTAATTAATGTCATTTATCCCTTTGCTCTAATTAATGAAGGCTCAGTACCTCCAGGTTATATACCAGCAGAGCTAGCCTAAAGAGACGGCGGCGTTCTGCAGCGGGCTGTAGTTGTCTGATCCTATGATCATTATTCAGTCAGACGTGTCAGCTCGACAGCACAGCAGAGGCTGCATTTGTCAGACATTTCAACGATTGATATATTTCAGTGGAAATTCATTTTGCATCATGTCTTGTGGTCATGTTACACTTGATAAACCCTTTTAAGACATCCATTTTTGTTTATTTTCTTCTCTTGGTTGCAGGTATTTGGATTATCTACATTCTACATTCTACATCCTGCGAGGCTTAGACTTTGAAAAGTGGTTTGTTTTCAGTCAAACCAACACAAAATAGAACATTTCTGCTGGATGGATTGTATTTATCATCCTTGCTGTGACAGATCCAAGGATTTTTCTGAGTGGAACCAGAATAAAAAGATTCAAACCTTGAAGCAGACGGGTCAGCAATAGATAACCACAATGGTGATCCTTAACATCAACTTTAAAAAGGAGAAAAATAAAGAGTCCACAAACTGAACATAGTTATAGTATGAAATATGTCCTGCTCTGTAGAGATTTGATGCCTGCTGCGTAAATGTAGAAGTATTAGACAACAAAAATACCATTTACTTTGCGCCATCAGTGTGTGAATGTGTGACTGAAGAGGTGGATGGGACTGTGAAGTAGAAAAGCGCAATAAGAGTATACGCCATTCAGAATAATCAATGAGCGTTTGATGCATTGAACTGTGGGAGGGAACCAGAGTTTCTGCGAAAAACCAACACATGCACAGAGAGAAAGCTCAAACTCTACACAGAAAGGTCCCTTTTCTAAGGATATTATAAAATACCCAGAACTACATTCAGGCTCCTATTTGCTAAAACTGCCTGAAGTTTGTTACAGTATCATCAAAGGTTATTGAAAAACTGCAGACTATTTCAAAATATTACAAAAGAAAGAAAAAAAAAACAGTTTTTCACTAAACACTAGTGAGGAAACACAACTTAAGTTTTTTTTTAATTTGCTTTAGACAAAACCTTAAAATTGTAAGATTCCACTTTATACAAAACATAGTAGTTTCCAATCCTTTTGTATATTTTATTTTATTTATTTATGGGGGGAGGGGAGTCTTTCTGACCAACCATTATGATGCCAGTTGAAGCTTCCTTTAGTTTGTCAATCATCTATTGGTGTATTTTAAGATTACATTTTCACTAAGTTTTGTAAAAAATAAGCGATTTCCGTCTCAAACTATCAATTTATTTAATCAAATCAAATCAAACTTTATTTATAAAAGCGCCTTTCATACTCTGAGCAACTCAAAGCGCTTTACATTTAAAAACAAAACATAAACGGTAAAAGACCAACCCACCCATGACCCCACACACGGTGAATAGTTAAAAAAAAAAAAAAAAAACACTTATAAAATAAACTTAAACTTAATTTAGCATCATAACAGTTTGTCTCAATTACAGAATAAGTAAACAAAGAAAACAAAAAACAGTTTTAGAAAAATCTGGAAGTGATTTTTGATTTCTTTTTAGTAAATGAAAAGCCTTTGGTAGATGAAGATTAAATAGATTTCTTTAAAATGACAAATTTTCCCCATAAAGGGCAAGGTCAACCTCTGATTGGAAGATGGCAGGTCTGGTTCCCACCTTTGTGTGTCACAATGTCCCTGGTTATGACCCTGAACCCTGCATTGCTCTTGGTTATAGGTTTAGACAGTGGAGCTTCCATCATGCATGAATGGGAGCGTAATGAATTGGGCCTTCAAGTAAGGTAGAAAAGTGCTTTAAAATATAAAGTTTTTTTAACCATAAAAAACCTATTTATTTTTCCTTTGAGTCCTCTGCAACACATGGACTAGTTTTACAAGTGTTTTGCTGCTACACAGCAGTGTCAATCAGCTGACAAAACATAAACTGTTTCAGCATCATGACTTTTCCTGGTACCAAGCCACGCTATGAAAAACAATATGCGGTTTTGTTTTTATTATGTTGACCTCTTACAGGCTTTTTATTCAAACTTGAGTCACTGTGCGCTCTGATTGTACTTTTGGCTCTTTTCAGCCTGTGAAGAGCCTCATGAACCAGATTAGGAGCAATGTGAGGATCGTGTGAGTCACTGACATTTAGACCATCAAAGCAGAGAGTCAGCTCACACTCTGAAAATGGCAGCTATTCTAACTGAATATGTTGCACTAAATGCAGAGTTTGATGCTATTGATGATTCCTTGTTGGAATGTATAATATATATCATACTGATATGTTCTTTTTCTCTCTTGCTTCCTCTTAGCAGTTTTATACATGTATATTAGCGTATTTTCCTCACAGGATAATAAGGTGCAGCATCAACGAATGGTCTACGTTTGAATTTTTGTCATGAATAAGGCGCAGCAAACTATAAGGCACATTAAGGGAGAAAAAAAAAGTCAGAAATAAATCCATCAGTCAGTCAAACCTGATCAAGGACGCTAATTCTGAAACTTGTTTGTGACATGCTACACATTGGCCACATTAGCATATTTACAATACTTGTATTTCTCAATTGTTTTGTTTTTTCCAGCTTAGTAAAACTTTTTTTTTGCTATAGACGCTACATGTCAGCTACACTGGTAGTATTAGCCATGTTAGCATAATCACAATACAAAAACATCTAAAAAAAAAATAGACTGATAATGCTAAAGCAAATGTCACTGGGACTATGCAAACTCCCAAACTTGTCAGTAACACGCAAAAAAAACGAACAGAGAAAAATACACAGTCCAACACCACTACACATTAGCTGCATTAACATAGACTATGCCTTTTAATTCAGTAAATATAATAATTTTTCAGTGCCTTTAGCGAAAATGTAGCTATCCAACGCCGCTACACGTTAGCGTACACTTACAAGGCGCTACGGATTAGAACGTGCAGTTTTTTTTTTTTTTGGCTAAAATAAAGGCTTTTATGTGTGCCTTGTCGTGCAGAAAATACTTTTTTTGTCTTTTACTAGAATAGGGTTCTGCAACCTGCGGCTCTGGAGTCACTTGTGGCTCTTTTACCTCTCCATAGTGGCTCTCTGACTAAGAAAAAATGAAATAACACTGAAGTTTTTAAGTAAGGGTTTCTAAATCAATATTTTTTTTAATTTAGATTAGTTCAATTTATACATTTCTGGCACACAAATGTATCAACTGGCACCAGGCATCTTTTATTTTGAAAGGAAATCATACGAGCTTCTGTCAAATAATTGAGAAAATGATAGTTTCTTTTATATTTGTTTTTATTCATGCCACAATAGAAGCAAAATTCATATTTATTATGAAAAAATACATTTTATTTAGTATTAAAATAAGAATTTGCAGCTCCCACTAACTTTTGATCGGTAGAAAACAAGCCCAAATAGCTCTTTTACTGTGAAAGGTTGCAGACCCCTGGACTAGAAAGAACAATTCAGCAACAATTCTCAAATCAATATGAAAGCAGTATATGTGTATTTAGACTTTTATACACAAGTCCCACATTAATTTTTCTTTTCATGTTACGTCACTACTGTTACGTGTACTAACCCTTTAACACTCTCCAGTGTTGACATTCTTTTTACTGTAACTTCAGCTGTACGAAACAAACTGAATTCCAGCGGGTTCAGAAGCAGACAAAAACAACTTTGTGCGGATATTCAACGCTTCGCGCAGGAGTGAAGTGTTTATGCAATCAATCAGTTGAAAATGGCTTTGTGCCGTTAGCCAACACTTTACTGTCAGTATGGCAAAAAAATATGTTATACAACAACATCTCTGGCATTAAAGGGTTAATGGATAAAAGTTTTGTTAAAATCAGCTAACGTTTTTACCCCGTTTGTGTCTCCTCTGCAGGTACTAGAATATCATCAAGCTTTGGGCTGGCCGTCCTGCTTCTGGCTTGCGGTTTGATGAGGGATGCCTTGTTATAATCTGAAGAACTGACGCAGTTTGCTCCCAGATCTTGTTCTGCTCGCTAAGGAGCAAACCTTTAAAAAAAAAAAAGAAAAAGAAATGCCTGTTTTACTTCCTCGCAACCTACTCCCCTCCCCCACATCCACCCCCCCTACCATATGGACAGCACAGTTGGCCCCTCATTTTCCAGCCACCACTCCTCCCCAGCACATTTGTTTTAGCCACCCTAAGCATCCGTCTTAAAAGGATTACCTTTTGTACAGACATCAACTTCGTCCATCCGAGGTGAGGTGTGACAGCCAGACTGGTGTATCTTGTTGCAGAACTTTTGTTGAGGATTTGACTGTCCGAAGGTTTCGCTGTGCCAGTTCATGCTTTCATTGCTCAAAGGTGAACAAGAAAAACTAAGATTCTATATTTGTGCAATGTATTTGATTCTAGATATATGTCTGTTTTCTTTGAAATACTTAGAAATGCTGTATGTGCTGTACACATAGTTACAACTCATTGATCATGGAACACCATTGTGAAAAAGCACTCCAGACCTCTCCGCGAGATAAATCAACTTTAATTGCATAATAAATTAGATGATAATACCTAAGCACCGGGTCAAGAAAAGACCACATTTTCAGTAGTTTTCTAGCTGTACTGACCACCCAAATTTGTGCATAATTTGATATCTTGTCGGTACTTCATGCTCGGATGTGCATGCTTGGTCTGAAGGCTTCAAGATGGAAAACATGCCATTGAAACACATCAAGACTTGGAGTTCACTGTAATAATATGTTGAATTTAGCTTTATTTTTATGTGCTGGCTTCGGTGTAAAAAAAGAAACAAACAAAAAAAAAAAAGAAAGTCCTTTTGTCATTTTAATTTGTATTGCGTCCTTCGTGGGAATAAAGAGGAAGTCATAAAAGATGAGTTATTTGAAAATCTGATATGAGACCTCTTGATGAATTAACCTGCACCAGGTGGAATGGTTTAGGTACCGTCCAACATCCAGGTACATTTTATGTCTAAACCGAGCATATATAAACATTTACTAACTTCAAAACACAAAAAAGATAAACAGACAATTGTCTTTTGTCATTTTAAAGGCAAACAGTTAAATATGCACTTTTTTCCGGGTTATAGTTGGATGGAGATGTGAAATGGTGACATAGCATCCAGTTGAACACAGACTGTCTCACCACTCTGAGACATTAGACTTTATTTTTATTTTTTTTTTTATTTTATTTTATTTTGTTAAAATTTCTTCTCTGAAGACCCAGACACACAATCTTAGTGGTTTTTATACAGTGACATAAGCTCATTTATAAGCTGAGGACTGGATGGTGACTTCCTTCTTAAGACTATTTTAGTGTTGCTTCTACAATATGTCTAGTTTAAAACAAATACAAGATATATCATCTAGTCACAAAGGTAACATTTTATTTTGGATGCTAAGTTTGCATTTATAGTGTTCCTTGGTTTATTGTGGGGTAAAAGTCCTATAAATGACCTGCAATACATAAAAGCTAAAAAGTAGGATCATAGATGTTTTTAGGCCGTAAAACTCCACTTTTTTTTGGAAAAAAATAAAGTGGAGTTTCAAAACATGCTTCATAGGTTTATTGGTTACTCTAAATTTCCCCTAAGTATGAATGTGAGAGTGAATGTGTGTGATTGTGGCCCTGCGACAGACTGGCGACCTGTCCAGGGTGAACCCTGCCTTAGCCCATCAGTAGCCGGGTTAGGCTCCGGCATCCCCGCGACCCCGAAAGGGACAAAGCGGCTAAGAAAATTAAAGAATGAAATTCCACTTTTCTCAGACAGACATAAACATTTTTTACTCATTTCTCTTGTTTAATCTTCAAGTTAACGCCTTCACAGTATAGGTCCAGTATCATAAAAAAAAAAAACAAATATCTGATCGCGATGAAGACTTATTTCACGAAGTGCAGCGTGAATGAGAATGATTGACAAAATCCATCAGGATAAAGAGCACAGTGTGTTTATTTTTAAAACAAAGTATACAAAGTATTAAGAAATCAGCAAAGCAGCAAAAGTGCGAAAGGTAAACCGCGAAATGGCGGCAAAACACTGTATTAGGTTCCGTTTTAAATATTTTCATTGAAGGTAATGCGGTATGTCTGACTTGATGATGTAATAAGCCATCTAGTGGTTAATTGTTGATGAGAGTTTGCTCCAGGCATGTATTTTTTTAACAAGTCTGAGGTAAACATAGAGTACTCGCCCCCTTTTTTCCATTATTTCTATGGCGTTCCAGATGCAGAATTTTGCTTAAGTGCTGAAGATACAGGAAAAACTTGGAACAGCATGAATTCACAGTATACAGTGATGCTCCTAATGTGGGGTTTGGTAAGCACTTTATGGAGTCACCATCACACCACAGGTGTGTCTGGGCCTTCAGAAACTTTTAGGATTTTAGCTTTTTGGTCACTTTATGCACCATTACAATATTTGCTCAAGTAGCTTCTTTGCAATCGGGCATGAACAAAGCCAAGCATTTACTGGGTTTATCATCATTCCCAATTTCCCGCCATCAGGCGGAATTGGAAATGACCTGGGCAATAACAGAATTTTCTTTTTGTTTGTTGACTTTTGAGCTCTTTAGGACACAGTTCTTCATCCATCAGCAACAACACAGATTAAAATTCAATCTGGAATTCTTAGCTAAAGCAGTTCCGTGTCTGAACACATATGAAACATTTTGCTTTCGTAGTTGTTAATGTACTTGATTTGACATTTGTCCTCCCAGCATGATACATTTTTTGGATTTGTTGTTGGTTTAACTTTAAAGAGATCCATGAAAGATATGGCTACTTAATGCTTTCTACTTTTTTTTTGTAAAATCAAATCCAACATTTACTTGCAAAAGCCCAATGCATTTTGGGACTGAAACTGTGCTATATATACACAAAACCACAATAAAACAACAATAATGTGTGGCCAATATTTTAGTGTACTTGCCTATCCTAATAATGCCCCCTGCTCCCTCACACATTCCCCAAGTCTAGTTTCATTGCTTTCCCAAAGAATAGTAGAAGGGAACTTATTTATTCAGCACAGAGGTCAAAGGCAGACAGAGCATGACGTTCATCGGGGGACCAGAGGCATCTCCTGATCAGCAGCTTCCAGCAGGACGTGTAGATGGGAGACAGGAAGCCTGTTTAAGTCCTCAAATACGAAATAGCTTCAGGGTCTTATTTGGACTTTTATTCTTGCATTACTGTCACAAACTTGCCACTTTGCTGAGAATGGGATTTTCTTTTATTATTATTATTATTATTAAAAAACTGTTATATGAAACAACATGTTGCAAAAGAGAAGTTTAATTTACAAGAAAGAAAAATGTATAGCCTATTTTAACGAGAGGGTGGGGGGACATGGATGTTGGTGCTGTGGAGTGTGTGGGACTGTTTGGAAGGATGTGGGTGGTTTGTCCAACCCTCATGTACAAACATACACATGTGTATAACTTGTAAATTTAACCAGAAGCATGTTATTTTTCTTTGGAGTCCATGACGATGCAGAGGCCAGTGATGTTCTGTAAATGTAACAATGGTGTCATGCATTCACATTCAAGTGTAAACAAGTCCAAGACGGACCTTCATTTCTTTCAAATGAACTTGGGTAAAATGTTTTTTCCACACATCAAATTATGTCTATATCTATATACTCACAAAGTATATGCATACATCTATATATGAACACCATATCTTTAATTATGACCTTTTAATGGATTACCTGATAAGAAAGACATGTGACATGATGTGTAAAGGAAATACAGGAATGTTGACTTTCGATGGACAAATAGTCGTAGAAATTACGAATGAAGCAGCCAAGACTCTTTCTCCAAAGATGATACAAGTTCACATTGATAGTTCTTTTCTTAAAAAAAAAAAAAAAAGTCCCACCAGTCTGTTTCTGTTTTATATATCATCCTAATCACTCACTGTAGGTGTATTTGTTTCTTCTAATGTATTTCATTTCAATGCGGTCCTGTTGGTTTGTTGAGCTGTCAAACGTTTTAATGAATTATGATTCTCTTTCATTTTGGTATTGTGTGAGGCTTCTGTACTGAAACGTTGCATCAGTTTGTATTATAATGACAATATCGGGGAAAAAAAAAAGCGATGTTTAAATAAACCATTTTCACAGACGAACTTCAAACACTGATGGATGCCATCTGTCTCATGTTAATAACTGAACGAGAGAGAGCTGAAAACTGTCCCACTTTCAAAGTTTGAGAGAAGTTGCTGCTGTGGGAGCTTAGCTGACTCTCATTTGACAGTATTGCTACTTGAAGGAAGTCTATACTCCCGTCTAGCACTCAAGAAATGAAGAAATGACAAGGCCAGCTCAGTTGTCCAGAAAACTGACAGAACTTTGAAAGCAATATGTTCATGGTTCTCAGAGGCAAGGTCATAAACAGTTTGAAGTGATTTTGGAAAGGTTACAAAGAAACATACCATGATTACGCCCAACATATTCTCATCCTCAATTTGTCACATGCTGACAATTGGTAAAGGACCCCTCTCCATTAATTATTTATTGATGTTTTAGGTGTCCTCAACTCGTCATTTTCTAACATGCTGGCTGTTCGTAAAATCAAGGGTCTGCAACCCTCGGGATGCAGTACGGACGCTGTACCGTACACACACTGGTCCTCAGGATGTGGCCCATACTGGTACCCTAACCCAGTAACATGGTACCGGACACAAACCGGTGCCGGGTTAAGATATCGGTTCTGGGTTAGGGTACTCGTGCATCCCGGCACTGGACCGGTTCCCATTCACACCCAGGAGGTTGGGACCAATGGTTTAATGGGAACAGCCAGCACATGAAAAAAACAACAAGCGAGGGACACCAAAAATATCAATATGTGATGACATGGGAATGCGAATCTCAAATGCTAAACCCATTTAACCCCTTATTGCCAGAATTTATTTCAAAGCACTAAAGAAGTGTAGATGCTAAATCAGCAGTTCCCAAACTTTTTCACTCAAAGGACCAAAGTCTAAACGGGATCCCAGTTTGCAAACCAAATTGTTTGGCATGTCTTGAAATAAAAAGAAAACATAAATAATATGTTTCTCAAATTTTAGGCACCCATGTGGTAAGATTGGAGCAGAAGTGGTTTGATGCATATTTGCATTAAAAGGAATCATGGGATTTAAAAAAAAAAAAACAAAGAAGCAAATAAAACATGTGCAGGACATTGATATGCATTGACTCAACATTTTGGACCTTTTCTCCATTCTTGCCCTAAAAAATGTTAAATGACCTCACTGATAAATACACAATTTTTAATATAAAAGAATGAGAACAATATTCACCTTAAATATAACATGCAATTCATAGGAAATGTGTTTTTTTTTTAAATTATTTTCTAATGATTGACTTGTTTTTGTCCTTGCAAGTTTTTCAAGTTTCTGTTACAGGTTTTTGGGTCGTCTAGACCCGTGGCGGGCTGTATATGTGTATAAGTGTGCCAAATCTGAAGGCAAGCGAAGGTACAGTATGTCTTGCAGTTCCCTTGAGGCTGCCCCAGCCAAGTAAGTAAGTGATGCTAGTTATAACTTACTCACGGGAAATTTTCAGATCGTAAAATCACATGTTTCATTTAAAAATGGAAAAAAGTGTATTACATGCCTGTGTCTCACATACTTAAGGTTTACTTACACTTAAATGTTCTTTAAGTGTCCACTACGACTATCCTTCAGGTTTGTCCATTTTTTGCCCACACTCATAAAAGCAATTAACTGCAGATAGATAGATTTTTGCTTCATAATTTACCTTTTTAAATGAAATAAATGATAAAAAAAATCAACTAGCAACTTAACTAGCAAACATAAAAATAACTCACAAGGTGAAAAAAAACTAATCAAAAAATAAAAAAACACAAGGGCTTAAGAGTTAATTTAGTCTTACCCCTAATATTTAGTGTAGCGGCCTCTCGGAACCAACAGAACCACCCGAACCCAGGTGACAGGCCCGCCTAATAATGTCTTTCCTAATCACGTGAAATCATGAAGACACATGATCATTTAGTATTGCAAACTGAATGTGAAATCTCAGTCTGGTCTGAACAGACAATAGCAAAAAGCTTTGCTGGATGCAACAACGTGCAGAGGCTTCGTCATCCTCTTAACATACATTTGTGTTTGGATTAGGGTACTTGTGTCAGCAGTGAGCCAGTTTAGAGACCACACCAAGTGACAAAATAAAGAACTCAGAATGATCCAGTTGAGGGGGATCCCAATGCTGAGCTGAAGATGGAATCACACACATCACCTGATAACAAAGCAAAACTCAATGAAAGTGGATCAATTTTGGTTCATTTTGACTCTTCCTCAGACAGCTTGATCAGGTTTGATCATAGGGATGGAAATCGATTAATCAATTCATCAATTGTTTGTTAAACAAATAACAGATTAATTAATCAGTTATTTAAATTACTGGCATGAAACCCAAAGAGGCAGTTTTTGTTTGTGATGTTGGGCTATATAAATACAATTAAACTGAATTTGTTACACCCCAAATAAATTAAAATTAAACTCCAACAGAATCTGTCAAAATCTTTAATGGTTTGTCGGCCATTTTGAACATTCTGTATGAACTTTCCACTGTCTACTCTGTCTCTTGCTCTCAAACTTGGACTTGTTTCCGTGTGTCAATGTAAGAAAGTATTTACATTTTTTTAGAAGCAATCGTACAATTTACCTTAGAATTGCTTCTACTAACAGATGAGATTATCATTTTTTTCTTATACATCAGTCAATTCTCATATATCTATCCTAAGATTTTGTTTTGTGCAGTTATTTCCAGTTATGAAGTATTCATTTCTATAAGGGTATCTGAGGTAAATGATGCATGCCCAATATTGGCAACCGAACCTGTGATCTTACGATCAGAGGTCAACCGGTCTACCTCTGCACCACAGCCGCCCCATAATCTATACCCATAAGTCACCCTTAAAACCCCAAACTGTTCCAACTTAATATTTTTTGAACTGTATTAGCTGATAGATGGAATGCATGGGTGAGCAGCACCCAACGTCTTTTTGCAGACAAGCATTTTAAACTTTTTCTATTCAATAATTTCATATATTTTGACGAAAAAGGTTTAGACTTTGACAGTTCTTAAACACAGCCGTCCAGATCCACTGGCTTTTGGCAGCACTTATCAGTGGAAAACTCCAAAACAGGAAATTGCCTCTACATTGCAGAAAATGGACTTGTCAAACCTCATCATCCATTCGTCTAAGAAAACCAGACAGGAAGGAAAAGAGTGGAAACCACAGAGTTCAGGAGTGAGTTTGACAGCAGAGACTGAGTTCATCAGTTTGACTTAATCAGTAAATTGAGAATTAAAAGGACATGGATGTAGCTAAAGAGAGCAAAGGCGAGAGGGAATCAAGGGCAAGAGGGAGGAAAAAGCTCCAGCCTGTAAGTGCTTACTCGGCAGAAAGCATATTTGTTTATGAGAAGAAAAAGTGAGAACAAACTAGTGAGCAGCTTGTGGCACTTTAATCAGACACCAGTTCTGCTGCTGAAAAAAAAAAAAAAAAAAAAAAACCAACAGAAAAATGGCAAAAGTTCCTGCTTTTGCATATTCAAATACACTACATGTTGTGACTGTCATGCAGTTGAAATCACAGATGGCCAGAAATCTGTTGTGTTTAATGTGGTTCCATCAAAGAAAACGAAAAAATACAATGAGGCAACTGAAGTTATTATTTTTTTAATGTTTTCATGAAATATGCATGCGTGCATTGTAGGAACAAGACTCAAGCTGAGGCAGGGAGCTGCTGTGATTCCACTTTCACTGCACGGCACCCCACCGCTGCCGCTGCACGGGGCGCTGCATTGTGTTCTTAGCTGCTGCCTCGAGGACGACATTCCACATGAAATGAAACGAAGATGAAGAGACTGGAATACAGTAGAGTGATGCATGATGCTGAATCATCTCTGGAAGAAGAATCTGGACAAAGGAGAGAAACAACCAGAATTACCATAAATGTGTTTATAATAACAAACTACAAAGTTTATTGTGTTTTACTGACTGACACACCACACAAATATGTACTCATATAAATAAAACGTTGTTTTTTTTTTTTGTTTTTTTTTTCTTAAGGTTTTAATCACGGTTCATGTCACTTAGAAATAAAAGTCTCTGACACTCTGGTTTGAAACGCAATAAGCTTGATAAAGCGTTGATCTCCAAGATTCCTAAATGGGTGTCTGATTGGAAAAAGTAGAGCAAAAATCTCATTAAGTTGGAAAAAACTGCTTTTATAAAACCAAGCTGTAAATATGTTTATGTTTGTTGTAAAATCCCATGTGAATCAAATCCTGCTCCCAGTGGTCATTGGAGGAACTGAAGTATGGTTTGCTTCGAATCCCGGAGTTTCAAAAGTCCCCCAAGACCATTATTTTGTTAAAAAAAAACAAAAAAAACCTTCCCAGTACTTCTTTTTAATTATGATTATGAAGTTTTTAATAAAAATCCTGCAACCTAAATGTCTTAAAAAACCATTTTTAATGTTGATCTGAAGCCTCTGTTTCTAAAATCTCCTTTGAGAGGGCGTGGCTTTTGGAGCTGAGTAGCCCTGTGTAATTATGACACCTGTATCTCACTAGCTTAAATCATCTCTGCTGCTACATAAAAATGCCCATCAATGTTGTTAATGTCCAGCTGTATGGTTCTGATCCTTATGTCAGCTCAGATGAGGAAGTGAAGATCTTCATGGACCAAACTTCCTCCAAAATCCTGATTCTTTCTCCTTTCAGTTCACCAAAGACTCTTTGAGCTCATTCTCCAATGTTTCTTGACGTTGCTGTGATCAATCCATTCAATCCATTGGTTTCTCAGAGCAGAAAATAATGAAAGCTAACATCCAAATGCTCTTTCATCGATTTACAATCCTTTCTGCGGTCAAATGAGCCGCCGTTCACATTTCCGTGGTCACATCAAGAAGCTCCGTGGAGTCTGGTGGAGATTTTCCAGCGTTCTCAGCCCTGCTACCGTAAGTATTGGATGAGACTCACACTAAAAATCCAGTGACGGCTGATTTCACCACAGAAATGTGAACGGCGGCTCCTTTGAATGTAGTCAATGTGAAGATGAGGAGTTTAGCACATGTGCGCCATAGCTCTTGTAAAGAAGGCTCATCAATTCAGAGAAATATTTGGAAATGCAAAGACAAAAAAAATTCTCATTATATTTGTTCTCTTTCATAAGGAAAATCATGTTGTTAGGACATATGAAAAATACTTTCCATAGATACTCAATACATTTCATCATTACTGCAGAGTGATGCCCTGCATTGAGGATTTGTGCTTTTCAAGTGCTGACCACCTGTTAGTGCTTTGACATTGCAAACCAATTTAACCCATTCATAAATATAATCATGCAGCACTGTATTGAAATGCTGGAATTATCTCTATACTATTTTCTGTTAGACCTCAAGGCTGCATTTGATGCTATTAATTATAATATTTATTTAAACAGACTGAAACAGTAATCTGTATCGAGGGGGTAGCATTAATCACATTCATATTTACTTGAAACATTTCAGTTAGTTTACATGAATGATGGGAATTTCTTAGAAATAGGTAGTTATAACATAAAACAGAACTCTAAGCTTAAAACACATCTGTCTATATATTTTTTATCTTCAAACGACAAGATTATCCGGCGGCAAACCAAACATTTACTTCAAAATGTAGATTCAGTTTTTAGTGTCTATTTGTTGAAGTGACACGGCAACTGTAGCTCATTGATAGACCACTTGGCTTCCAAATGAAGGGTTGCTGGTTCAAATACTGGCTACCACTTGTCACATCTGCAAGTTTTTTTAAGCAGCATTTTTTTCCGTCTTCTCCTGAAACACATAAATTAGAACAGGGGTCTGAAACCTGCGGCTCCAGAGCCACATGTGGCTCTCTTATCTCTCCACGGTGGCTCTCTGTCTGAAGAAATTAAAATAATAATAATTTTCAAAAAAATTGGAGATTAGCTATTATTTTAGCTACACACTAAAGTTTTTGGCTAATTTGTTTTATAGTCGGGTTTTTAAGATAACTTAGAGTTTTAGCCTCTGTTTTAGCTACATGCTAACGTTTTAACTAAGTTAGTTTACTGAGGATTTTTAAGCTAATTTGGAGTTTAGCTGATATTTTAGTAAAATGCTGATGTTTTCAGCTAATTTGTTATCTACTGAAATTTTTTGTGGACAATTCAGAATTTAGCTTCTATTTTAGCTACATGCTATGGTTTTTGACTAAGAAATTCTAGGCTATTTTGGAGTTCAGCTAGTAATTAAGCAACAAGCTAGCTTTTTCATTTTTCTTTTTTTTGTGGATTTGGCCTCTAATTAGTTTTTTATGCTAAATTTGGAGTTTAGCTAAGATTTTAGCAATATGCTAACATTTTTAGCTAATTTGTTATCTACTGCAGGTTTTAGGCTAATTTTGAGTTTAGCTTTTATTTCAGCAAAATGCTAAAATTTTTGGCTGATTTAATTTACAGAGAAACGTTATGCTAATTTGAAGTTCAGCTAGTAATTAAGCAACGAGCTTGTTTTTTTGCTACTAAAGTTAAAACCGTAAAAAAAATCCCTTTTTAAGAGTTGCCAGTTTCTTTTTATATTTTTTTGCTTTTGTTCGTGCCAAAAATAAAGATTATTCACATTTATTAAAAAACAAAAAGAAATTTATGAATGCAAATCCAAATTTCTTAAAGGCTCACGTGAGTCAATGTGGCTCCTTCTAGGTTCTGATCAGTAGAAAACAAGTCCAAATGGCTCTTTTACTCTTAAAGGTTGCCGACCTCTGAATTAAAATAAAGAAATACTCAAAAACACAGCATAGTTCTTAATTTCCGTTATACATGTCCACAGACATCATGAGAGAAATGGGTAACACTTTATAATAAGCTTTATTAACACATTAACAAACATTAATAATGTGTTTATAGGGTGTTAGAAAGTAATATATAGCACAATAAACCAGATTTGGTTCATTAACATACTTAGTAAGATTCATTAACATCTAAAGTGAGACCGTTCTCTACAAAGGTCATATTAATAAACTGCTTAAAAGCATAAAAATGTATTAACGGTCTTTGTCAAAATTATATTGAGAGTTTTGCAGCACTTGGTCTAAGGTTTTACCAAAAAATGCAACAAAAACTTGTTAGAAGCATAAAATACCTGATTTTCATCAGTGTTTTTATAAGGAAGTAAACTGGAAAGGACACAGATGTATTTAATGGAATAAAAAGTTTTCAGGGACTAATCTAACTTGTTTCTCTTTAAGGGGTGCTGTGCAAACCATCAGACAGCTGATGCGACTGCAGGGAAATAACAAGGCACAAGAGGCGGCGTTAGCATAAGATATGATGGAACACGAATCGACCCTTTCAATACTCCTTGAATCTCAAAGTGGAGAGTGTTGGAGAGGACAAGTTTCACTGCAGGTAAGTGGGGAATGAAGCCTCACAGACAGAGAGACGGAAACCAGTGGTGAATGGCTCTCCTCTCGCAGAATCAATAAACAGGGAGTGGATGTGTCTTCATCGCCTTTCTCGGCACAAACATCCGTTTAGCGGAGTCCAAGGCAAATACCACAGGCCAGATCATACACGGAGAATCCAAAAACACCAGCAAAACAAATCCAAGGTCTGCAAAGTGTTGGAGGAGTCAGTAAACAAGGCTCAGAAAAAATAGGTCACCAACAAGACATGACTAAAGTCAGTGGATGTCCAGGAAAAAAAAAAAAAAAATGAAATCAGAAGAGTCAATCACACCAACAAACCCTTTATTTATACAGGCATTTCATACAGTACAAATTATGTAAAGAAAAGAAGAAAAACTCGTGAAATTGTAGAGATTCTCTAACAAGTGAAGCACTAAAAGACAAAATAAATGTATGTTTTTTTTTTTTTTTTTTTTTTTTAAGAAATGTTAATTCTGTGCTGGCAGTACAGGTATACACCTAAAAAAAGAAATAAATAAAACAATAATAATAATAATAAAAAAACGGTTTATGTTGTATTTCTTTCGTTCAAGCCATCCATCAATCTTCTCCTGCTTACCCAGGACCAGGTCAAGGGGGCAGCAGTTTAACCAAAGTTGTCTAGACTTCCATCTCCCCCGCCCACTTCCTCCAGCTCTTTTTGGGGGATCCCGAGGTGTTCCTAGTCCAGCTAAGGGGCGTAGTCTCTTCAGCGTGTCCTGGGTCACCTCCCCAGGAAGACGTCAAGGCAGCATCCAAGGCCTCAGCCATCTCAATTAGCTCCTCTTGATGTGGAGGAGCAGCAGATCTACTTCGGGTGACCGAGATTCTCCATCTATCTCAAAGGGAGCATCCAGTCACCCCACGGAGGAAGCTCATTTCAGCAGCTTGTACTTGGAACATGGTTCTTTTGGTCATGACCCATTATAGATCTTGGCAGCTCAGTGCCCTAGTGGTTGAGTGTCCACCCTGACAATGGAAGGTCAGGAGTTCAAATTCCAGCTGAGTCATACAAATACCTCCCTGCTAGATACTCAGCATTAAGGAGTTGGATTGGGAGATTAAACCACCAAGTATTGGCTGTGTCTACAGCTCATCGCTCCCCCAGGAGATGTGTCAAATGAGGAAGTCAAATTTCACACACCTAAGCGCTGTTAGCTGTCATGGTAAGTTGAGAGCTTTGTTTTCTTACTCAGCTCTCTTCACCACAATGGACCGATACAGCGACCGTAGAACACTTCGCTAACCCTCGCTTTGACTTTCCCTATGCTTTGACCCCAAGATACCTAAACTCCTCCCGTTGGGGCAGGAGCACTCTACACATCCAGAGAGGACAAACTATCTTTATCCAGTCAAGAGTCATGACCTTAGACCCTCTTTCCAGCCGCTTCACACCTGGCCACAAACCGCCCCAAGCCCAATAAGACATTTGAAACTTAGTAGCGTAAAAATGTAACATAAAATTATGGTTTATTTGCCAGAAAACATTGGAGGTAGTTAATGTAGGGTGACATCCTGGTTCTAATGGACCAAAATGCAAAAGAAACAAGGATTAGAGAAAGTTTGCGCTCAGGACAATCTTTCTGCTCAGATCGAGATGAACAAGCTGAGATCCCGGCTTGTGAAGTTGCATGTCTCCTGTATGAGTGAGTGGCCATCAAAGCTTCTTTCTAAACATGGAGGACACACTAATATTTGGCCCTGTCTAGGCTTTGGTTGCAGGAAAGCAGATATTAATGAGGATATAACGATAGATTTGAGGGTGACTGTGTAAAAGTTTGCCAAATTGTCTCGTCAGGAAGGGCAAACATTTAAGATGCCACAGAGAGTGGAGTCTCTGTTGAGTCTTCTGTGTGAGAGGGATGATACTTCCTCTTGTGGATGATGATGATGATGATGATGCCCAGGGAGCATTACGCTTCAGCAGAAGCCATCAGAGGAAAACATAGTCCCTCCTGAAGCTCACTCCTGAGCTGCAGTTTGTTTATGCTGCACCTTATGCTCCATCCTGTCTTTTTATTTCTGTCCGTGTCCTCATTCTCCTTGTCATTTGCAATTATTGTCACACTTTAGTTGTAATCCCACAGTCCTAACCTTCACTCTGATATTAAATTTAATGGAATATACCATGTAGTCCTTGAGTTACATTTATTTTAATGAGTTTTTTTCATATTTTGGTGGAATGTCTTGATGGTAAATGGCTCCAGAAACCTGAAGTGCTGAAGGGCACTCAGCTTTCTTAAAGTTTCAGAGACATGTCCATTTATGTGTGTTTGAGACAGTGGGGTTTATGGGCAAGTGTGTGTTAACGCTCTTGAATTATTTATTTGCACTCATTAAAAGTAATCGATTGGACCTGGCATTGATTAAGGCTCTTTATTGAATCTGTCACTGTAATGTACTGTGTGACTTTCTAACCCTGCCTGATTGTTTTGTTCCGAGGAGCAGCCCAAGGAATGAGAATTCAGCCTGTCAATGCTAAGTATCCGTCAGCACCGACAGATTTACAAATCCCAAGGGCTTCAAAAATGAATTGTATTTTTTAAAAAAAAGGGGAAAAAAACTCCTTGACTAGAAGTGTCAATGCCCTAATGCTAGAACTGCCTTGTCACCTCAAAGGGTGCAAATGTGAAGCTTTGAGTTGAAACCAACACAAATGACAGATAAATAAGAAGAGCCCAGGAGAACAGAGATATGCATGAGTGTTTACAGAAAGTACGGGAGGCTTCATGAAATTACAGAAACTTAGATGGGCAGATTTTTGTGTCACATTCTTCAGATTGAGGTCTTTCTTTTTAGAGTATGATTTTTTTAACCCTCTGGAACTGACAGACGTCCTCAGGCGTTCTGCTGTGCAGCTGTGAGAACAACGTGAAAAAACTCAGTCTAAAATGTGTTGTAAAACAAATGCACGGCAGTGCTCTTAGGAGAGAAATTATTATTTTTTTGGGCTTCCTGGAGGCTGAAGAAACACAGGAAGAATGAAGTACAATCACTGTCTGTTTAAGGTAACAGCATTGACCTGTGTGGTCTGTGATGTTTCCTCTATCAACAGAAACTGTTCCAATATGTGGCCCAAAGGAATCTGTAAATTTTATCTGGATTTATTTGTTGAGTACTTTGGTATTTTCATTTAAAAACTAAAATTGGTTTGTGACTTAATGTATTTTTGCTCTTTTTTTAAATGAAACTACACTAAAACTATTCTTATATGTTGTAAAAACAATTAAACATTTTTGGAGTTTCCACAGCAAAATGGATCCCATTTTTCCTGACTGGAATTTTCTGTTTTCGCATGATTTTATGTCTAGTGTGTAACGACAACATGAAAAAATGACAAAATAAATGTAGTGTCACATAGGTGAGGTTATGCTAATTTAAATTAGACCCAATAAGCAAGCATTTAGACTTTTGAATTGAAAATACAGACGTAAATTCAAAGGTTGTCAGAAGCTGAGTTTTGTGCTTTAGGTTCCAGAGGGTTAAACTGCAAAAATACTAAAAGTATGAAACACTGAGCTTAAAGATTTATAGAATGTATTAATGCAAAACGATTAATACACAGATTTAATTTATATCACAATTTGCGATTTGCCGATATGATTTATAGTCAATTTTGGTTCATTTTAAAAAATCCGATTCTATGACCTAAAATCAATCCAGGACCAAAATTAGCCGAAATTTCAACCAGTATGACTTAGAGATAAATACCTGTCACTGAGCAGTGCAGGTGAAGTGTTTTCCAGTTTATGTATTATTTAATAATTGTTCTCTATTCTCATTTACTTCACCTCTCCTCTATTCGTTATTATATTTAGTTCTCCAGGTTTCTGTTTGGTGCAGTGTGAATCATGTGTTGCCCCGGTCAATCCCGTGGACCGCGCCTCTGGCTCGTCTTGGCTGTGGACCTTGTCCCCACCTGTCCCCCAGTCTCCTACCTGGCTCAACTGTATTCAAATATGTAGTAGTAGAGTTAGCTAAGCTAATTATTCTTTAAAACCCTCCCGCTATCCCAAGCATATCGACGTTAGGAGCGGAGTCATCAGGACACCATAAGGTAGCGCCTTGAACTTTTTTTTGTTTTTTTTTTTATCATTGTCAATCCTTACTGGTGTCCAATGACAGACACAAAGTCCTGTCCACCTTTGTCATGGGACGGATAACACATCAGTGTAAGGGTGGGGTTATCTGGACCCCAAAATACAGCACCAGGGCTTACAGTCCTGGTAAATCACCTGTCTGTCCTGGGAGAAGATCTCTCCTTCATGTGGACATCCCTGAGGTTTCTTCTTTGCTCCTGGAATCAAGTTTTTTTTAGGAGTTTTTCTTTACTAGGAAGGAGGGTTTAAGGACAGGGAAAATCAGTTTAATTTAGTCTGTTTAGTTTAGTTTAGTAATTATTTATTGTCTTTTGTACCGGCGTGGAGCCCAAAGAGGCGATTGTTTTTTTGATATTGGATAATTGAAATTGGGGTTTTTTTTTGCATGATAATAAAATAAGATAATTATATTCAATGGAAATTAAATATTTCAACAAAACAAGCATATATATATATATATATAATAATTTATATATATATATATATATATATATATATATATATATATATTATATATATATATATAATACTCAGATGTGCTTGCTTGCTAAAATATTATGAAAACTGCAATAAATTTAACAAGATTAAAGAATATGAGGTTAAGACTTTTAAGCTTCGTTTTTTATTTGACCCTAGAAGTCAGAAAATCTTTATTGACTGACTAACAAGCTTTTCATTGCTAACTACTTTTCAGGGAGTACTCTCCTCCAGGAAGTCCTTCATATTGCTCTACAGATAAAAATCATCCACAATTCAGTGCACATGTATAGGGTAATGTGCTTTAACTATTCACAGCTGTAAATGTCTTTGAGCCTCCAGCACATACAATATAGATTGTTTTGTTTGTTTTTTGCAATCACAGTGGAGTTCTTCCTTTTAATGAGCTCATATAATCCAAAATATTCAGACTTCTCAACAGAACAGACCTACACATTCACACATAGAGTGTGGTCAAAGACTTATAGGCTTAATTGCTACCATATAATTTGATTTGATTTTTTTTTTTTTCTCATTGAAAAGGTTCCAAATTACAAAGCTGAACTGTGGTGGTTGAGCCCCAAATCACCACCACATAGGTGTTAGTATTTTCTTTTTCTTTATAACATTTACTTTGTTTACTTAAAATAAATTATATGGGTGCACACATTTGATTTATTTTAAGTGAAAATGCAGTTAATTTACTTTTTGTTTTTCTGAGTTTCAAATCAGGTGCTCCACATCCACCATAATCAGCAGAGGAGGTTGGGATATTCCACCGGCAAGACTGCAGGGATTCCCAACACTCCTACTGGACTTTATTTTTGTTTCTTTTAATGTAAAATATTTAGTTTATTCTTTGAAGACAATTTTGATTATTTAGATGTTTGTTTAGTTTGCATTTTCTGTTTTGCTGTTGTAGTTTTATTTGTTAGATTTTGTGGTTAGTCTGTTTTCTCCCCTCCCTCACGTGTCCATATGGTTTGCCCCTGTCTATATAAGTTCCCCCATTGTGTCAGTATGGAGAGTCTGGTCAGGCCTGGTCAGTCTTGGCTGCTTGTTTAATTTAGTTATATTATATTTTTCAGTTGGTCCTTAAGTTACTTTTTGTTATTGGAAACAAATGCACTGGTTTTACTAACTTTTACCCAAAAAAAAGTAACACAAAAAAAAGGAAAATAAAACCGCTTGCAAGAAAAACTCCCAATGTCCAGTGACTAATTGTGAACCTTCACATGAACCCAAAACTCTAGGATTTGAAGTTACACATTTTTTTTTTTATAAAGCAAACATAGCATTTTTTATTCAAACAAACCTTTTGATTGAGATTTTATGATTCACAGCCCTAAATAATTTGTAGTTTGATGTTTTATCTATTCTAATATAGTTAGTTTTCTTCTTTATTTATTAAAAATAAAAAACACATTTAACAAAAAACGTGACAAAACTATGGGCTCAACATAGGAGTGAAAAGGCAGAACGATCTAACAAGAAGAACTAGAAACCAGACACTTAAATACACACATGATAATTAACTGTAATCAATACAGATGGACCTGTAGTGACTGAAAGAGGACATAAAAATATAACAGCACAGTCATGTCTACAATCTGGGTTTAGTTTTTCACTAAATGAGAAAGCAAAGAAAATGCTTTTTAACTTCTCTTAATGTAGAAAGAAAACACATTTTTCAGGGTGTTTTGGTATAGTATTTGGTCATCATGTGTTTACGGAGTGACCATGGCACAGAGATAGAGTTATCAACCTTCGGTCAGAAGATCACAGATCTGGGTTCTGCCTTGCCCAGTTGTGTATTTAAGTAACACTGAACCCCACAATGTTCCTGGTGGTTCCAGGTTGACACCAGTGTAAGGCAGCAGAGCCAACTGCATTGTATGATGGGACTATGACCGTAAAGCACTTTGGACCATCAAGGAAGGTATAAAAATGCTACATAAGTACAACATTTACCTTTTAATAAAAACATTAGTTTTGTTCATTTACCTCGAGTGAATCCTCCTCTGTGATTTGCGAACGTTTCTACTCAGTTGAACCTCACTTCCACTGAGCGGTTTGTTTCTCACGTGTTTGGTGTAGACCGCTAGCGTGTCATTGCGTCATTGTAGTGCGACGACTAGTAAAGCAGCAACACCAATGAAGGTTGTCTTTGTCTTGCTTTACTTTTTTTACATCGTGTTTAACAGGAATTTGATGCTCTCTGAAGGAAGATTGCGGGTGGCTAGGAAGAATACCGCTGTAAAGCGTAAAACAGAATCGCTAGCTTAGCGCTATACTGGTGCTTTCTAATGTCATCATCACTTCCTGCCAATCGGCGGGTGGCAAAAGTGGCTCAACTGTCCTCCTGTTCTATTTTTCTAAGGATCTACAATGGATGGAGGCCCTCAAGAGGTACGGGTCGGTACTGTTTAATGGGTCCATTTAACAACGGAATTGATCACACCGGACTGTCCCGTTGAGTGGAAACAAGGTTTTAAGAGAAAAGGGAATACCAACCTTCAGATACTTCCATGAGAAACTTATTCTGTCTCAGGCTCGTTGTTCTCTTCCTTTCTGTTACATCCACTCTGGGAAGTTCTGTAAGATTCACTGCTTTCACTTTTTGATCACCCTCCCCTTTATATCATCAAATGATGATGAAGTACGATGAAAACTAGGGGTGTAAAGATTAATCGACTCAATCAATAAAGTGATTTATAATTCTGTGATCCAACAACATTGATCCATCTGAGGTAAGTTCTTATTTGAATCGACCTATACCATTATTTAAATGTTTAAATTGATTATACCGATACTGGAAAATCAATCGAACGATTGTTAAAATGAATCCATACTCCCCTAATGATGAAAGTTGTTTTTTGAGGGGTTTAAAGACTTCGAAGGATGCTGGTGATGGGTCTGAACGTCATTCACTTGTCAATGAATGTTTAAACTTCTGCTCCTGACTGCGTTTGTGTGTTTGTGTGTGTGTGAGAGCGAGAATTTATGGAGGGAATTTTCATTGACACGTACAGTAAGTTCTGTCAACTCTGATCATAATCTACACAAAGTTTCTTTTAACACAACTTTTCAAAGATGTAAATTGATTTGAATCTTAATGAAAATATTATATATATATATATATTACTCCAGACTTGGTTTATAGCAAGTCCTCTATTAGGCTTATGTTTGGGACATTTTCAAAGCAACTCTATTTTCTTATGAGAGCTCATATAATATCACTTTCATGAAATTCAAAGATCAATATACCATAATTCTTTTTGTTAGTGTTTTTCGCCTAATAAAGCTCGTAGGTTTAACTCCAGGCTTGAGCTATTTATCAATTTACTTCCCACTGGAGTGAACTAAATTGTTATTGACTTTTGCTTGTGCAGTTTTTATTGCAGATTACTTTATAAAAAAAAAAAGTATAAAACTCCATTCTCGTATGTGGCTATTAGTGCTGGCCTTTAACAGTTGATGTAAAATGCAGTACAGTTTTGTTTTTAACCTCTGGAAATGTCAAAGTAAATAATCTGGTTAGGGTTAACTCTGTTGTGATTGATGCAGATGCATCATCTGATCTCCTTTAAAAATGGCGTACCAATCATCACAGCTGCTGCTGTAATTAATTGGCTCACAGAAACTTTTCTCAAGTCTCAGAGAAAATCAAATGTATTGCCGAAAGACGAGAAACAACTCTGAAACAAGAAAAGATCAAATACGCGGAGCTTAATCTGCTGCTTAATTAGTCTGAGCCAGTCAGGCAAAGAAACAAACAAACAGATAAATACATCATTAAAAAAGATCATTCGATCCTTATAAGTTCTTAAAAATAATTTCATGTAGCATCTGATGAACAAGAAAGTATTTTATCTGTCACTGTGTTGATATTAATGTCATGCACGCATAAAATGATCACCACAAGGCCTTTTATATTAGATGACCTAAATCTTGATTTTAGAATATTCTGCTTTACAGAAAATGTCACGGTTGCCCCAGTGGATACCTTTTGTCATGTAGCTGAAGATGACATTAAGTTCTTGTGGGGAAAAAAAAGCACTTTTGTTTTAAAAAAAAAAAAAAAAAGAGATTTTGGAGCACATCCCAGCACCAAGAATACAGCAAAGTTTACAAATGAACTTATTTGGAGACGTGGCTCTAAATTTGTTTTGTTTTTATTGGGGATGCCATTGTTGCATTTTTTAAAAATTAGTCATGACCTTTTTTTTTTGTGTTTTCAGACACTGAAAGTTTAATTATGCTTCTTCAAAATCCGAGTTTATTGTTTATGGACCCTTAATAAAATAAACTTTAGTTTTTCTATTTTTTGCAAAGTATTCTTCAATATAAGCATAGCAAGTCTACTATAGGTCATGCACATGTAGTGTAGGAAGTACACTAACTACATACTTCTATATAGACAGTACATTTCAAATATACTGCTTCATTTTCAGTACAGACCGCTGTGCTTGTAGTACATTTAAATAAGATGCTTTTTGCTAAAGTACAACAAAACCACTGTATTTTCTGCATTATAAGGTGCATATATTTTTTCCAAAAATAATAATGTACGTTATAATCTGGAGCACCTTACAGGTCTACATAGATAAAGCTGTTAATAACAAGATTATGATTTAGAGTACTCCCAGTAACATTTGTTTTATAGGTATTGGTTTATTTCAATGTGTTACAAAATAAGTTGAGAGTTACTGGTATTGTGAAGATGCTAATACGGCTAACGCTTCTAACATGGCTAACATGTAGCGTGTTATAAACAAGTTCTAGGCTCAATCCAAATTGTTCCTTTCTCCCCACCCCGACATTGAGCCCTCCAAACGGAGAGTTAGGGAAAAATAGTGTCTCCGATTCTGAACGTCACTTTGCTCAGCGACCAACGCTCACCGGTCAGCTAGCATGAGCGCGGACCTTTCAGCATTCAAATATCCATAACAACAGCAGTTTTATTACTTTAAAAATAACAGCAAAAGTCATTACTTATATTTAAATTTAAACCTTTGTACTTTAGAGCCCATCCACGTAAAGAAATGCGTTTCTACTCGAATGAGGGGTCTTTATCTCTCCGCATGGAGGGGAGGATATTAAAAACTACGTTTTGGATACCACCTGCACTTACAAGCCCTTTAAAATGGAGGGGTATTAAGAAGGGTAGAATTCAGATTTGGCCATAGAGTGACAGTGAACACAGGTACAGTCTGATTGACAAACTCTTTTCTTGCGTGCGCCTTTTGAGTTAAGTCTGAAAATAGTAATTTCCTATGATCTGGTGTGCACTTAGTGTGGAAAATATGGTATTCTGAAAAATATATATACATTTTTTTCAAAACATAACCGTTTTCTCAGGCACGCAAACTTTTTAGAACTGCTTTTGCAATGTTTGCTATATTTCCTGAATTAAGAGTCCTTTTTTTCTTTGATTTACCTGGGAAACTTAGGGTTAGAAATTGAAGGTTCAAAGGTTTAGGCTTGGAAAGATTCTCCAGCTGTTCAAAAATTATTACAGGGCGCTCAGACTTTTTTTTTCTCACTTTCAATTTCTTACTGTAATTTTACAGAGTTGAAGCTAACTGATGTTTGCAGAGCCTTAGATGGTTCTTTTTGGCTATTTTTTGGACTGAGCTTGCAGCCTAAATAATAGATTAAAAGATTTTTGCAGAAGTTTGAAAATGTTATTGCAATGGAATCAGATCTTGTCCAGTTTTTGCACTAATATTATTTTTAGTGATGATGGAACATTGGCCGAAGACATTTGCTAATTAATTCTAATCTAACAACAGTAACATGTGTTAGAAATTTTAATATTGGTGTTAGTGTCAAATATCATCTCCTTGCTCCACTCACTGTATACATATGTTAAAAATATCCTTGTTTTTCCTCATCTTTGCTCTTAGTCTATGGAAGATTAGCTAATCTCTTCCTTATATCTCTCTAAACCTGCTTCCATGGTTGAGTATTTCCTATATTTATCCTATATTTTCTCATGTTTGGTCTCATAGCTTCGCTGAAAATGTGTCAAAGCTTTTTTAGGTCGAGTGGAATCCAAAAGGGCCAACATCTGACGCAGTTTGCAAGCCCTCTTTCATCACTGTAGCACCTGCGTGTTTGCCGTAATCATTTGTTTCTTATCTCTCATCCCAAGAGGCATCCATAACAGCCACGTGTGAGGCGTTTTAAAAGCGCTGACCTGCTTGCAGAAAAGCAGAGGCTGAGCATTTTAGACGGTAATCAAAGCTAAAGGAGGAGGACAAACTGGCTGACGGCTGCTTACAGATGAGCCGTTATATGAAGTGAGGGAAAACTGCTTTAAAACAACAGGATGAGTTGAAATGTGGATTCACTCTAAAATCAACAGAACAAGGGATTCCATTTATTTAGTCACAACAAACATTTTAAGTACTTTTTCAGTGTGTACATTAGTAATTATTTAATAACCACAAAGATTATAAAGAAAAAAAGTGTTCCCTTTCAGTCATTATTTATTCCTTTATTTTCTATGTTTGTTGTTGTTTGGAAGTAGTTACAGTTACACGGTTTTCCTGTTTGTAATAAATGAAAAAACATAACAATGAAGAAGCATTTTGTATAAATTATAACATTTCTTTAACCTTTTTTTCCTTTAAAGGTGACCCAACCTGTAAGTGCTGCTTAGAGACATTATGAACCAAATTTTAATTGTGTTTTTGTTCATCTGTGCAGTTCAGTTCAACCTTTTTTTGCATGAAGGTTGATTCTTTTCCAAATAAAACTCATAAGATACAACTACTAATAATGTAATAAATAAAAAAATATATGAAAGTAATATTAATTAAAGTTAAAATGTTAGTCAATGATCATTATATACAATTATTCTATTGTATACTAAGTTTATTCATTACTGCAAAACTCTATATGATTACGAATGATTACACTTTTAAGGGGATGGCATCTTCTAAGTTTTTCTTTATTTTTATTTATTTAATCCATGTACGTCTTTATTTCTGAAATTAGTTTTATTCATGTTTGATTTTTTTTTTATGTATTGTCTAAAATTAATAATTGAAATAAACCAACAAGTCACATAAACTCAAAGAGTCTTAAGTGAGAATTTATTAAAGAAAATTAAAAAAGAAAACAGTATTTTTGATCTTTCATATTTCTGCCTATTTAATACATTCAGCCAAGGCCAAATACATTCAATAGCCTCGGCCTGTTGAATGAATGAAATGGTAATTTTAAAAAATTAAATATATAATATTTGTATAATTTCCCACAATGCATCTGGTGATTCTTTCATGGCACACTAGTGTACTTTGGCTCTTTAGTTGAAAATACTATTATAGTGGCCTGACTGACACCTGTATTTTAATGGCATATGTAGACCTTATGAATTGTTTGTTTTTTTTCTACATTTTAAAATTTTTAGACTAAGATGGGTTTATGGAGTATAATTTCTCTTTTTAAAAAAAACTCTTATCATTATTTATAATACAGTTCCACCTGTTGGATAAAGAATTGCATTTGTGCTTCTGTCTTTAAACATGAAACTCTCACACATTCTCTGTCATTGTGGTATAATGAAACACAAAGCAGCAGACTGTTTAACAGGTTCTGTTTTGTGCTGCTGCTCACATCCACACTTACATCTTTGGCTGAATGTGACTCACCTGATCATCAGTGTGGGGAGCAGGTGACTCTGGGGAAATTAAAAAAAAAAGAAAAAAAACATGTATGAGCCAGGCACCATTTACCAGTGAGAGTAAGGTCATGAACACAGCTGACATTGAAAAACATAAAAATTATATTAATCTTTAAACAGGTTTACAAATGTTAACACTAGACATAAAAAATAAAAACTTTAAAATCTTTGGAGTCATAGTAACTACATTTTTCCTTCATGCTGCATCAACAACTCACTTTTGATCTTTTATTAACATATTTCACACAAACCAGTCACTGATTCAAATCCCAGTTGGAACACATTTATGTAAAGTTTATGATTCTGCTTGTCGGAATCCTTCAATCCTAAATATAACTGACAGGTGAAGCATAAATGTTCTGCAGTAAAGTCATCTTTTTGTCTTCTCTCATTGTCTGTTAGTCTCTAAATATGACATAAAATTAAAGTACATTCAATAAAGAAAACTGTTGCTGGCTTATTGCATTATGTTTTAGAAAAGATGCAGAATATGAACAGATTTTGTCTGCAGTGGATAACAAAGGGACTGGACTGATGCAAAGTTCAATAAAGGTTAGAAAACAGAAATTCAGAACAGAAAAATGAAAAGTTAGACAATGCTGCTTTATCTGTTAGGACTGGAAGCTGACAGCAGTAGATCAGTTGGCGCTGCAGCTGTTTGCTATGCTTACCGTGTCACAAGTCTGGCCTCAGTCTCAAACGCCCATATGAAAGGGTTGACCCATGCAGGTGGTGCAGGTTTTAGGGTTGTCTGGGCCCTTGGAGGCTCACAGAGAGGAGTGGCTGCATCTATGCTTTAGTCGCAACTGCCCTTAAGAGTGAGTACGGGAAGTCTATGGGGGGAAAATAAATACATCTGTACAGGATATGCAGGTCGCCTGCACAAAACTTTAGGATCAGACTGGACAGTGAAACTGTAGAACAAAAATGTTTATGTACATTTTTTTTAAAAAAGGTATGCTGCAGGCCACAGGTCGAGGCAAACAATAAGAGAAAGAGAAAAAAAATAAGGGTAACCCTGGCCACTGCGCAAGGGGCACATTAGCAGCCCTTGTGCATCCTCTGCATGCTCCAAACATGCTGCTGAACCGCTAAGAATGAGAAAATTAGTTGGTTAAAGCAGAGTTATGTACAACTATGGTACCTTCCATTTCCATGACATCCCTTAAAGTCCCCCTCCAATGAAAATCATGTTGTTAGAGTTTTTAACATGTATGTGTGGCATTTTTCTTCTTTCTAATGAGAAATCTTTTCGTGTTTGCATTTCCAAGTATTTCTCCTTTTAAGTCGCTGTCAATCAAAGTGCCTGAGAAAAACTCTGTTTGGATTCCTGAAACTCGCTTACGTCACAAAAGCTAGCTGACCCGGATGCAGCTGTTGGGGCCGGAAAGATAATATAACATCCCACTTCTGTGCTGTAAAGGATTGTAATTCAGTGAAAGTCCATACTCATGTTTGCTTTCATTATTTTCCCAAAGAATCTGAAGAAAAAATTGATTTATTGGTCACAGCAACGTCAATAATTATTTGTTAATTTGCGAAAAAATAGAAATTCTTCAACTAGACGGAGCCGCGGATGATCGCATTGCCCGCTCGTATTTTAACTGCGTCCAAGACGGGACTTTTTTTAAGTTGGCCTCACGTATTTAAAAAGAAACTGAAAGGAAAATACCTTTAGCTGTTACTAATATGTTCTCCCCATTTGATCCACCTAGGAACGGCGAGCCGCAGCAGGAGCAGCAGTGGCGCTCCTTATTGCAGCTCGTGAGAAGCTACAATAAGAAGCGCCTCTGCTTTGTTTCATTTGAAATAATTTGCTTTGTACATCAGCACTGTCTACACGCATTTACGAACTGATGCCCGATTACACCCTCTCTGTATTCTGGCATTTTATTAGATTTCTTGTTCAAGTAAATTCAACAATCATCATGATATCAGTTCTGAACTCCAGCTAGTGCTGCTGCTGCTGCAATGATCATGCTTTATTTATTTTTTTATTTTTCATGGACTTATCAAAGTGTGTGTCTCACTAGCATGTCTGGAGGATAAGGGGCGGGGTTACGCAGCTCAGCACCATAAGCCACGCCCACACAGAGATTTTTGGAAACGAAGGCTTCAGATCAACAAGAAAAATGGCTTTTTAAGACATTTAGGATGTGGAATTTTTGTTAAAAACGTCACAGTCCTAATTAAAACCCCACTGGGAACATTTAAAGAAAATTTTTAAAAATCGTCGTAGGAGGAGTTTAAGGTGGCTGAACAAGCCTCAAGAAAACTTCAAGGCACACTATGAGATGCAACCCCGCCCATCAATGATCCTTCATGGGCTTGGACAACCAAAAATCCCACAGCACCCTTAAGGTTTGACCCTCCCTATAAGTGCATGTGACAAACCCCGGGCTCCCACGGCTAGGGTTAAGGCTCAGATGCGACCACTGGAGTCTTTATGTAACTTTAAAAGTGCAAGAGGAACCTCCACTGCATACGATCACGTCTGACCTCTGTGATCAGACCTCACCGGCGCTCCGAATCCGTTTCATTAGGTTGAAATTTTCGCCAGATTCCAGAACTGAGTTGCAACTCTTTTTGCGAAGTTGGGACTATTAATGCCCTAAATCGTAACAAATGACTGGTTAACAAATGAACTCACGTGAATTTGGAGTTTTGCTGTAGCTAGTCCAACGTTGCACCTGAGCTGTAACGCTCGCCATGGGAGCCCGGGGTAAAACCTTCATGATGTCTTGCAGTTCCATTGAGGCTTTTGCACGGTGAATTTAAATGATAAAGCATCTTTTCAGGATGTGCAATCATACAACGAAAAGAAACTTCTGATATTTTTCAACACTTAAAAGCAAGTCAGTTTGCCAAAAAAGAAAATGACTGTGGTCATTTCCTGATCTGGCTGGACAGTCCTGATCTGGCTCTGCACAGAAGCATCGCCACCATATAATTCAGAGCCGTCTTCTCACAGATTGCACAGCAATTGCCTACTTGAATACCTCCGTCCCACTCTCAGACCATCTATCTTTCACTTTCAGCATGGCCTATTGCTCCCTGTCTTTATTCCTTTTAATCACTGACTTCATTTCAAAGATACAAGGGCTGACACCGGGAGAACCTTTCTTTTCCAGCCAGAGTCTCATTGACTGGGATTGTAATTGATGTCATACAGCAGAATGTGAGACAGGCTGAATAGCTCTCAGTAATATGTTTCTGTCCTGAAGAAGAGCCCAAGTAATAATGTGCAATGAGGTATTTGGGCTCCCATTTGACTAGTCTTTTTTTTTCAAAAGTGATTTAATATTTTTGGTGCAGGACAGTTTTGATAATGCTTTATCGTTGTTTTCTTTTTCTCCGCCTCCACAGTTCTCCATATAATAATTCTTTTATTCCTGCTTCTCAGTGATTCAGGTTGTTTAACCTCGGATTTCAGGAGTGGCAGTCTTAGCATTTTGCTTGTGTTGAGGCGACACGTTTTCATCACATTTTGACATATGGTTAAAGAACACCCCTCCTCAAAAGTGGATGTTTTGGGTATATCCAACTCGTTGTGTGTTGACGTGCTGGTTGTTCCAATTAAATATTTTTTTTTTTTATGTAGTTCTAGTGATTAACTATTATATTTTTTTGTTTACTCTTCTGGACTTCTGTATTTTTGACAAAGTGCTTTTTTTTTAAATGTAGTTTCATTGATTGGACTATGAGTTTGGAAGAAATTCTCCACCTAAATGATGTCACTTTAATTTTTCCTCTTAAAAACTAGCAAAAATGTCTGCAATTTAAATGAAAACAACTAGGAGCGCTGCTTTTTATGAGAAAATAATATATATTTTCCTTTTTTTTTGGAGGGGGGGTGATTTGATTAGAACAAAAGTCTGTGAAATTGAACATTATCAGTGTTCTGTTGATTCAATAAAACAACGAAAAACAGTCTCACAGAAAATTCTAACAATGTAAGCTACATTACCTTAAAAGTGGTGTGCAGGAAGACTGCAAACAAGAGAAAAAAGAAGAACAAAATCAAAGAGACTAAACACAAATATAAAGAAAGTCAAGAAATTGGTCACTTTGTGAATATTTTCGCACTATTTTCTAATAGAGTCGTGCTTTTGAGAGAAAAGTGCAACACTTCTGAACAAATCTGCAAAATTAAACGCAATGCTGTGATGACCTCCAACGCCATTCATACCTCTTTTTTTTTTTTTAAACACATCATATTTGAGGCTCAGTGCTGCCTAAAATGTGTTCAAAAACCAGACGATTCAGTAACGTGCGAGTGCCAGTACTAGTAATTATTTTAAATTTAGGGCATAACGACGTAGCAGCAGACAATAACACAATTTGTTGATAAATGTGTTCCATGTAAGATCTTAAGTTGGAGAGCTCTTATAGACTGAAACCTTTTCAGATATTTTTCAATGTCTCTATAGGATTTCCGGTCCAGGTTGAGCCTCAAATCAAGTTTTTCAGAATAGTTTACATACACCTCATTCTAATGTTTAAAACTTGAATCTGGTAGGAAATTATAATTCTAAATGAATGAATGGATTGTTTGTGGATGATAAACCTCAATATGCTGTGCTGCCCTCCATGCCTCAACTATAGTCATTATAATTGGATTTTAGAGTCTTCTTTAGCTTCAAATTATAAAAAAAAGAAGAAAAATTAAAGTATATTTGAAAGAAGGCAATTAGATGTTGAAGCTTCAAGATCAAACCAAACAAAAGAGGTATTATTACAGACCAAAACTGATACAAATTGTAAAAAGGCATTTATTTGATATACGTCTGTGTTCTTTTTAAATTCGTTTTTACTTTTCTTGCCAATACTTTTTTAAGTGCCAATTAAAATTGGCAGAACCCGGAGTGGGTCGCGCACGCTCCTCTCCAGGCCAAGCTCCTTGTAAAACTGCCTGTAAGGTCAATTTAGGAAGAACCCTCGGGGAAGGCAATTCAAAGAGAGGTCACCCTTCCACTGGCTGCTGGGGGGGGTTAAAGGAGCTGAAAAAAAAAATAAAAGACTAGAATTGTGAAACACACGGCATCTGGAGACCTTGAAGACCGAAAACATCAAGGTCAATAACACTGCAGGAACTTCTTGAAATCTGTGATTTTCCTTCATTTACTTCGTTTTTGGCAAATATGTTTCCCAGTCTTGACTAAGGGGAGATTTTCATCCAGAGGGAAAAATGTCATGACATTTTTATAGCAATTTTCCATTTTCTCCACCTTGTCTTCATTGCAGGTCATCTTCTGGTTCTGTGAGCTGGCGTTGGGCGTTGCAGCTCATTATGCTGCAAATAACAAACATTTTTTGAAGTTTTAGTAATACGGCCAAAATCTTCACTTCTCTCTTCCCCTACATTTAGCCCTCCAAACGGAGAGTTGTGAAAAAAAAGTGTCTCCGATTTTGGGTGTCACTTTTGCTCGATGATGTTTACAATAGTCGCCGGTTCAGAGCGTCCAGCACTAGAATATACATTATACCAGCGGTTTTATAACTTTAAAAAGGTCCTGCTACAGCAAAAGGTTATTAATTACATTTAAATGTAAATTTCTGTGCGCCAGAGCTTACCCACGCAACAAAATTCACCCCTCCTCTGCAAACTCTCTGGTAAAGCTCTGTTTCCCTCTGCTATGGATATTTAAAAAAATATATATTTAGACACCACTTGCTCTTCCCAAACCCCTTCAAATGAAGGGGTAGGGGAAACACCATCATATATTGAAAAATGCTACTTTAGCTTGACTTTAAATTGGTATGAATTGATCTGTTAAATGTTTCCAAGAACAACAACAAAAAGACAGATTACATTGGATTTAGCTGGTGCTTTTCTAAATAAACGTACTCTCAGTTTTGACATGAGTACCTTCAAAATGTATTTATTTTTATTTAATGCCTATTGAGGCAAACATGCCAAACCACTTTGACTCCACAATTACCCTTAATTATCATCTACTGTAAAGCAAAAACATAAGTGGATTTTCTTCACTGCTGGATATAATTTCAAGGGGTTAAACTGAACTTACTTAACTTTGAAATCAGAACTGGAAAAAAGGAAAATAAAGTTTTATCTTTGACTGTGTAACAGTTTAGAAAGATGTTTTTTTATTTTCCTGAAGCTCACTTTGGTGAGGGCTTCAAAACTTCCTCCCTGCTGTTTCATGACATTTGGGAAGTGGAAGTGAGGTCAGATGGATTGACCGGAAAAAAAGAGCACAGCCATTCAGGGTCTGGCTGCCGAGATCGTCTAATTAACATTTTAATTAATACAAAATATTGTTAACTCAAGGCCATCCTCGGAGTCATGTTGAGGACAGACTCATTACATTTTGTGTTAGCCTCTTTACTGCTGTTCTGCCATTCGCTACCTGGGAAAATGTCATTCTCCAGAAGAAGGAACACGTTTTGATGGATTTAATTTCCTGCTGTATGAAAATGAAATTGCAAAAATAATTACTGTGGAGAGCAAAATACTAAGTGTCAAATATTTTAACTGTTTGAAGTATGTGGAAATGTGCTCATTTACATCAGGTGTGATGATCTATTTATTTTAATTACAATACAGTTTGTGAAGCAAAATTATTCTGTTGCCATACTGGGTATTGTGCAGATTTTGATCAATCTAAAGGCATTCATATAGGATTTTTTTTTTTTTTTTTTTTATTAATAATAATTGTGACATTTTTAGTCAAAGTTAAAATAAATAAATAAAATTTTCGTGTTTGCATTTCCAAGTATTTCTCCTTTTAAGTCGCTGTCAATCAAAGTGCCTGAGAAAAACTCTGTTTGGATTCCTGAAACTCGCTTACGTCACAAAAGCTAGCTGACCCGGATGCAGCTGTTGGGGCCGGAAAGATAATATAACATCCCACTTCTGTGCTGTAAAGGATTTTTATTCAGTGAGAGTCCATACTCATGTTAGCTTTCATTATTTTCCCAAAGAATCTGAAGAAATATAGACGTTTGTCAACAAGATGGAGCCGCGGATGATCGCATTGCCCGCTCATATTTTAACTGCGTCCAAGACGGGACTTTTTTTTAAGTTGGCCTCACGTATTTAAAAAGAAACTGAAAGCAAAATACCATTAGCTGTTACAAATATGTTCTCCCCATTTGATCTATTTATTTTAATTACAATACAGTTTGTGAAGCAAAATTCTTCTGTTGCCATACTGGGTATAGTGCAGATTTTGATCAATCTAAAGGCATTCATATAGGATTTTGTTTTTTTTTTTTTATTAATAATAATTGTGACATTTTTAGTCAAAGTTAAAATAAATAAATAAAACTGTCATTCAATAGTTGCTGCAGAGCAGCAGTGGTTCATTAGGAATTTTACAGAAAACATTGTCATGTGCTACAGTATGTGGAGTTTATCTATTCAGACATAATTTTAACTTGCTAAAAAATAAAACAGTTTTTCGCTTTATTGCGACAGCTCTGGACAGCAAGGACCAGATTGTTTTAGCAAATATTCTCTCCTACTGCACCTTAAGGCAAAAATGTCACCCCCTGCCACGTACTCAAACACTCACCCAAAAAGTTGTACACACCTACTACCTAGTGAAAAATAATTTTGAAGATAGGTACTGAACAGTCCCAGCAAATGATCACATCACTGCACAAAAAAAATCACCAAAATAATTGGGACCAAAATCTCCAATGGGAATAGATTTAAAAAATAAAAATTATTGGAACCAAGACACACATGATATCCAGAGGAAGTTATAAAATTATTATGGGATGGCCACAAGACCTACAGCTTGTCGGCCGTTTTTTGGTGAAGTGTGATTTTTTTTTATTTTGTAAGGTTTGAGAAAAGAAAACGTTCACTTTGAGCGATTTTTACAAATTTTTTTAACACATATCTTCAGGTTAGGTATACAATTGTAGCCGAAGTTTTGTTGATCAGGAGTAGTCCACCATCTTGAATTTGCCCCCCCAAAAAAAACATCATCTTTAATACCTTCTTCAGATTTAAACTCCTCCTAGGGATATATATATATATATATATATATATTATATATATATAATATATATATATATATATATATTATATATAATATATATATATATATATATTATATATACTTGTAATCTAATTCTTTAATTTTTTTGTGATTAAAGACAGTGCAGTTCCTTTTTTTCCCAACTTGCTTCTGCTTCTAGTTTTGCAGCAATAACAGTCTACATCTTCCACAGCCAAACACTCCATCAAGTTCAGACAAAGAGCCTCTTCTTAAAAATTACACCTCTCCTCCCCCATTTGCCGAGATAACAGTGCGAGGCATAGTTTCGCCATTAAAAAAACAAAACATAATTCTCGCTGTATCCATCTGTCTGTGAGGTAATTCAGTGGATTACAGGGGGCTTTGAGATATTAGCTCAGAAAAATTGCGACATGAACATTTGTTTTGTCAACAAACTACAGGCTACCTAATGATTAAGTTATTAATATTTAATGAGTCATTCATTACTGCCTCGCAGACGGATTATCCATCCACAAACACGTGCTCATATGTGTGACCCCTGACAGGTTGTTAGTCTGCCACTGGGTTAACACTTCCAAACAAACAATCACTCTCACATTTATGCCTTCTGGCAATTTCCAATAAAGCTGACCTCCATGTCTGAAGAGGAGAACCTAATCAGAGACAGCAGAGACTTGCAGTGATTACTCGCTGCAGTCTCGAATCATTTCATTTTTGATGTTCTATTGCAATAGTGTGTTTCAGGCAATGGTCTTTTTTATTGTAGTTTGAATAAAGTTGCAGAATAATCCAGTATGTAAATGTCACTTGTGCATATAATAAGTGCATAAAATATTTTCCAACATGTTTCATTTTTATTCTAGTTTATTTTGCTAATTAGAGCATGAAATAAAAATATATTGGTCATTTTATGCTTCTTAAAGGCGCACTCAGATTGTCATTTAAATTAAAAAAAAAAAAAAAAAATCTGTTGTTTTCTAGGCCATAGCTTCTGCAGGAGTTCATTAGAAAATTGCCTCCGAATTTTGGGCCGGAACATTATGGTGAAAAACTCACCAATTGCCCCTCCCTATTGCTGAGAGTCAACTTTGTTTACTATTTTTGAGCTCCGACAGCTGTCCGTGTTCATAATTCTTTCAATATTGGTAGTGAGGCGGCTTTGTGCACAGAGCTGGGTGGTTTGTTCCAGCCTTACATTACAGGGCTGCAGGAATTTCACAGGCGCCTTTGGCTTTGTGGTGCTGGAACCAGCGTCTGCCAACTGCTGGCAGAGCCTGGGGAGCTGGAGGGGCTGAGAGGGATGGTGTTCACGTCGGAATGGAGTTGACCACTCTGCAGGGAAGTGCCTGGGCGCCGAATGCGACGTGGGCAGCCACAGGGAGCCGGCACAGACAGCTGAAATGATGTGTAAGACCTGTCCTTAAGGGCTGATATAAAGAAAATAAATAAGATGTTCAGATGTTGTTTGAATCCTGAAACAGTATCAAATATTTTGCTTCTCAGTTTTAAAACTTGATGAAATATTGTAAAAGAGGTTATAATTTTCTTTTATAAGAACTTGAAATGTGTTCATACCCCAACAAGCGAGGTATTGTCCAGCTTACCAACTCCATTTTGTTGATTCTTTACCCCCCCCCTTGATGTATTTTCCTCTACCTGAAGCGTGCCTGTCCTGACTCCAAACACACACATTCCTCTGGCGTGTGTGGCACTAATGCATGAAAGTGTGCTAAGCTGTTAAACAGCTCCTCCCCCGCACTGCAGTGAGGAACGGCGGTAAGAAAGGGAAAGACAGTCTGACAACCCGTCATAGAGAATCCAAACAGGTCTTTTTTTTTCTTTGGTAATGCCTCTGATTGTTTAACACAGCTTTTGTTGTGAAGAACCAACACCCCCACATAGCCGCATGGGGTGGTGCTGCATCTGAGAGCTTTGAACAAAGCTCAGATTCATTTGACAGAGTGTGGATAAGGAAAGATGTTGGCACTAAGAGCAGGTCTGATCCTAGGCAATCCTGCAAGCACACCATGTTGAGGGTCACTTTTATTCAACCGAATAAAACTGTGGAAAACATTAACTAAAGTGACGAAATGCACTTTCTTTGACTAATTAAAGTCGTAAATATTTCAGATTTGGCTCCGATTTAGGACTGCTCTTCACATGCTGGCTTTTGGCTTTAAAATGCTGTCGACATTGACTGAGAGCAAAGTGGTAATTTAGAGGCTGGCACACACGCACATGCTGATTTTTGCACTTGACACTGATGCATATGGATTTATAGTACTTTCCATTCTAGAGCGGGAAAAAAAAAAAAAAACCCCTGAAACAGAATTCCTTAAAGGGGGTTGTGGGTCATTTTCGGTGTTAACTGTATTTTGCCTTATATTTACAAATTTCCAAATGTTTTGGAGTGTTTTGGCCAAGAAATATTGAAATAAAAACGGCTTTTTTGCGGCCAATCCATATGCAAATTTTCCACTTCCGGGAAACGCTCCGTTTTGTCACGTGGTGCGTGTGACGTCACATGGGTAACAGAAGCAAGATAACTTCTCCTTTGCGTGTCGGAGCTAGCGATAGCGGCGATATTTCAAGGTCCACAATTGTGTCTTCAGACTCAGATTGTGGAAACATTTGTTCTGAAAGTGACGCTGATTCAGAGGCGCCGGGTGTTTGTGGTTTGAGAACCGTAAAGCCCGATCAATTTGAGCCGGCAGTGCGTAAAGTAAGAGCTCACAACGGGAATGACGCTCCCACCAAATATCATGGTACAGACATGATGCTGTTGGTTATCACAACAGAAAAACTCCAAATTCAAGTGTCTAATTTTATTTATTTTCAAGGGATGAAGACAGAAGACAATGGATCAGCAATGTCAAACGGGAAGCAATGAGAACTACAGACTGTAATGAACATTTGTGTCAGGTATGTTTATGGTTAAATACTTTATTATTATTAAAAGTGAGGCATATTTAGGGATTAGTGCCATTTGAGTTTTATCCAGCGACCATCCATTACTTTTGAAAGAGTGTTGGCGAGAATCTATACTTTGTTTTTTATATTTATTTCTACAGTGATTGAATAAAGGAAAAAACACAAACTTTTCACATAAACATGTAAATATGAGGAAGCAGCATCAGAGGTTTCTGCAGAGCCTGAAAGTGTTTTTTTCTTTCTTTCTTATGTGGGTGATTAATCATTATTGCAATATTAATACTGTTGATGCTGGTTGCATTATTGTAATATAAATGTTTTTTTTTTTTTTTTTTTATTTGTCCAAGAGAAATCCATCTTTATAATATGTAACCTAGTCCTTTGACGCTCACACCCTGACCTCTTCCTCACAGCCCCACTGCTCTGCGTTGTATTTGTGTGCTGGTGGGGGAGTGGGGTGAAGAGACGTCAGTTCTGATCTGTGGCAGACCTTGCAGGTCTTTCTTTTGTCTTGCCAACAACACAGAGGGAACTGATCAAAGGCAGACAGTGGAGTGCATACGACAGAGATCTGCAGCAGCAACGCTGTTTGACTCCTAAAATTTGACTCCCGAAATGACAAAGAGGACCAGCACAGAGATCGCTTAACAGCAGACGCTGGTTCAATCCACCTGTTGATCTCTTGCTCTGATCTTCCCTTACTTGCAAACAAGACCCCATGACACCCAAACTCCTCCACCTGGGCAGGAGCACTGCATCTGCCCGGAGAGGACAAACTGACTTTCTTCAGTTGAGAACCATGGCGTACGGTTTGGGTCATCACCACCAAGTCTGAGGAAAAACTTAAAGGTTCCAACTTTTTCCATTCATACATCTTCAAAACACACTGTATCCCTTTGAGGGTCACAGGGTTGATTGAACTTAGCTACTGTCAGACAAAGAACAAAATACACCTTGAACTCGTCAATAGTCTGTAAGCTCATTAATGTATCATATTTTCTGTAATATAGTAGGTATGCGCGATTGTAAAACTTAGGTATCGGAACTTTCTGCTACCAGCTGTTTGGTCTGTGCACGAGGCTGCACCATTCTTAGAATGAACGTATAAATCAGTGGGTAGTATACACGCAAGCACATCTAGTAATATTATAGTCCAGAATTTTTTTTAATCCTTGCAGTACAAGCTAGGACATTTTCAGGGGAAAAAGTTCAGTTCACAAATCCACTTATTAGTTTTTTTTAAGATTAGTTAGCTGATATCTAATTTTGCAACTTGTTTATAACTGTTTTTGTAATCTCCGTTTCCAGAAAATTTTACAGGAAAAAAAACAATTAGCAGGTACTCTTCTTTTTTTTTCTTTCCAAGTCTCTGTGTCCTAGAATTGAACGCTGGAACATGAGGTCTCGTGACCGAATCAATGTAGCAAGCTGATTGGCTGCAACCAGCATGAGCAAGTTATGTTACTTTAAAAACTCTAATCTTTGTTTCTGGTCACAAAAATGGTTCTGTTCTGCTGTTTATTCAGAAACAAAATTACACCCTACTTGTGATCACTAAAAATGCAATAACTTTCTTATTCTTTGAGCGATCTGAATGAGTTTTTTACCATTGGAAAGGTCTCATTAAACCCTTTCCAGTAATATAAACAGCAATCGACACCATCATAACATTTTTGAAATTTTTTATACATTTTTTTAATGAAAGCCTATTTTCAAGCATTTTTTATAAGGTGTAACAAAACTATAAGGATAATTTAGAGAGACAGTGTCAGAGATTTGTCTGTCGGTTAGCTAAACTTCACAATAACTCTACACTGTGTTTGCAACATGCTACACCTTAGCCATGTTAGAAGCGTTAGCATATTTACAATACTTTTAACCCCCTACTTTGGTTGCAACACATAAAAATAAGACTGATAGAGCTAAATTAAAAGTTAGTGTGACTATGCTGACACCCAGCCTCGTTAGCAACATAGCAGTCTGACACTCCTACACGTTAGTAACGTTAGCATAGTCACAAAAACAGCTACCCTTGTAGCTTTGTACCTTCAAACCAAAACAGATATTGTATAAATTAAGATTTTCAAGTGTGCCTTATAATACTGAAAGTATGGTAAATAGTTTATTAAGTCAAGGAGCGTTTTACATTAAGGTGAATTCCTGTGTAGTCTACAAAGAGAACATTTTATTGTGGCTCCTGTGCAGTTGGTATGATGTTAGCTGTGTTCTTTTGGGTTCTTTGCTTTCCTTCTCCCAATTAGAGTCATTTCATTGTTGGGCTTTGAAACTGCAGATTCTTCAGTCAGTTGAAAAAGGCTTCCACCCTCTGAATATTTTTCGCTGGATATTTAAAATTGTCCTGATTAGCCTCAGTTATAAGGACAATCTCAAAGTCCATGAATGTGACCATCCCTGCTGCGACTGGAGATTCCATCTCACCGGGGCTGTGCCGAGGTTAGGATGTCTTCTGTCAGTGGACAGCTACATATAGGAGATCACCACTAGTGAAATGTCATTTCTTTCTATACTGTAGCAGAATGTCAGCGCCGTGGCTAAAGCTGTTATCACCTCCCCTTCTGTGGGAGTGTTTCTACACGTCCGTCACGCTGAAGGAGAAGTTCACGTGTCAACAGCACCAGTGAGCACACCGAGGGTTCAGAGGTGGAAACCGGAAGATGAATAATTCCCGACTCTGGCTTTACTTGAAGTGACAGCTACACATACTCGTCGTGGTCGTACAGCCAGTTATAGATTGAGAGCTATAGATGGCAGAGAGATAAAAATGGAAAATTGAGCCACAGAGCTGGATAACAGTTCAAAGGACTCGATAAGCTCAGCGGAGCTCAACAAAGATCAGCATCACTCAGATGATGTTAGAAAAATCCTATTTTTTATGTTGTGCCATTAAACTGACATTCTTTAAAAATAAAAATATACTGGCCCATTAAAGGATAATTGAACAATAAAGTGCCATAAAATTAATATGTTTTAAAGAAACCTCCAATAAATTGTGAGGGATTCTAGACAGAGTTAAAGTTATTTTTTCTCTGCCTTTTAAGGCTCAGTTCATGAGCTCCTTGAAAATTAGTCCAAACGAGGGTTTTATTAAATTAAAATGAAAATATGTGAGGTGTAAAAGCTTAGAAGAGGCTTAGTTAACCTTTTGTCTCACCTGCTTTAATGCTCCACTGGTGTTCCGTCATTATGTTGTTTCACCTTTGTCCCAACTTTAAACGGAAATAACAGAAAAAAAAAAGAAAAATCCTGTGTCTTTGAATGGGGAATATTTTTGAACACAGTCACTGCTGTCAATTAAGACAAGGTACAGCACCTTTAACACACAGAGAGAATTCAGAGTACTTTACTGAGAGACAGAAGCTTTTGCAGTATAAAAAAATACAATTTAGGGAGGGAAAAATGCAACAATAGTACATGAAAGTAACTCAAAATATTATTGGTATATTTTAAACAAAGGCATTGAAAGAGAGTGATACTTGTTTGAATGTACATTAAATGTAAGCGTGATGGTTCCACGTGAACATGTGATAATTTAACATGCAAAACACAATAAAACAAAAAAAGTCAGAACCATGTAACTAGCTCTTTGTAAAAGCTCAGTCAAGTCTCGGCGGAAAAAACAACCTGTTGTTTTCCCAGAATGCACCAAGAGGCTGGAAAGATCCAAGATCAGCTTCACAAACCAACTCTTGAATAGGGAAATTAGCAACTTTTAAACTTCCCCTGACAATTTTTTTTTACTAAAAAAAGGTTTCCGGTAGTGTTTTAATTATGATTGTGAAAATGTTATCCCCAAATCCTACAACCTAAATGTCTTTAAAAGCCATTTTTCATGTTGATCTGAAGCCTCCATTTTTTAAAGTATCCACTGAGGGGGCGTGGCTTTTGGAGCTGAGCTGAGTCCTCCCCCTAGCTCTGTGTCTGGCTAGCGTAAATCTTTACCGCTGCTAGATAAAAATATCCAGCAGTATTGTTAATATCCAGCTGTATGGTTCTGATCCGGATGTCAGCTCAGACAAGGAAGCGAAGATCTTCATGGACCGAACTTCCTCCAAAATCCTGATTCTTTCTCCTTTTAGTTCACCAAAGACTCTTTTAGCTCATTCTCCAATGTTTATTGACGTTGCTGTGACCAATGCATTTATATTTGTATCGAGTGTAAATATTTTCAACCTTCTTCTACAAGATGATATTGGTCAATATTTGATTTTTTGTGGCTAAACTATGGCTACTATCACATGTGAAAAATAAATAAATACATTTACAATTAAAAAAAAACTTACAATCCTTAGAGTGACTGAAAAAAAGCTGGTATTGATAGTCTCAAATGTAGCTTATTTAGAAATACTGTCTGTGTATTGACTTTAGGGAGTAGACTTGTAAAGTGGAAAAAAAAAAAAAATTAGCTCTATTCTGACTCAGTTTGAAAATTTGAAAGAAAAATCCAAACAATGTCAAATAAAGTTGAGGATCATAAATAAGTACATCAATGTTCACAGTACTGTCTGAAATTATTCATAAACGTGTTTGTTGGACATGGTTTTATTACCTCCTGTGAGACACATGTGCCAATCCCAATAAGATCAAGAAACTTGCTGGTTGAATAACAGTATCTTTAATTTAAACTTAGCCTTTGGAATGAATTTTTTCCTTTCTTATTGACTGTACATGAACCAAAGTAAACAGACTGATGTTAAATTGTGTTGTTCTTGACTCAATGGGCCATATCTGTTTAGGTTTCACATAGCCTGAATCCCTTTTGGGGAGTAATTGGGTTGCTGGAGCCTATCCTAACTACTGTTGGGCAAAGGTGAACCCTGAACAGGTGGCCACACACACACACCTCAAGGTGATTTACAATGACCAACTATGGAACATGGATGCTTCTCAGTGTAAGGCAAAAAGGTAACCACTACACCGCCATGCACCCAAAATAACATAATATTTATGACCCACAAACCAACCAGAAATTAATAAGCATGTAGGCTCTATAGACTGTGCCACACTGCCACTATGTACATTTTGCGCATGTTCCACGTAAGAAAAATGGTAACTCATGAACATAAGAGGAAAAAGTTATGGTGGGGGGGGTGTTAACCTGAAGGAAACTGCAGCTGGCGTGGACCGCGAGAACCTGGTTCCGAGTCACATTCTCTTGCAACCCGCATTTTCTTTTACTATGAGTTGCTCGTGATAGTTTATCCTGTCAGGGATAAGCTGAATCAGCGTTCACTGATTCAAACAGGTGGTTATACAGAGAGTTTCTGCTGGATTATCTTCCTGATACAATCCTGTATTTACAGAGAGATCTGTGTTGTGTCTGTTTTCTAGCTCCCCCTGTACTGCTCTCTTCTGATTACCTGGACCATATGTTCTTTCAATCAGATAGACATCTGACTGAGCCAATCAGCAGCTGGCAGGGCCTGGAGATCTGGACAATAGAATGAATGAGAGATGCGCGAAATACTGATGAATTACAAGACCGACATTACATTCGTGGAAAATGTACTAAATGTACATGTCAGTGTCAGTGTGACACGCCCCTTAACCTAATACAGGACTAAAATCTGCCATTTTTTTTGTTAAATGTGCTAAAAATGGCTGATTCCTTCAAGATTTGATAAAAAACTTTCCAAAGGTCAGAGACGCATTTGTGCACACACAAAATATGATATTTTTTGTCGTTATTAGCAAAATGTAGTTAATATTAAAGAGCTGGTTTTTCCATAAGCTGCTGCTTCGTTCTGCTTGTACATCATTCGGGCTTCATCGACTCTGCTTCCATCCCGCTGCTTTTAAATGGCTCCAGCACTACAACGGTTAAAGAAAAAAGAATTATGCATAAATGTTTACATAAATGAAAGCCAATTTAGCAGAACTTCTTCTCAAACGGAGGGGCCGTTTGACGGAGCGTGACTGAAATGGCAACAGCCTATCTGAAAAACTTAAAACAAGCTTGGGCACAAAATAAACTTTTAATTCGGTCTGATGTCTATTCAAATAGGTACAAATTAGTAAACGGTTGTTAATTTGATTGAATTCTTCTTTTTTTAATTGAGACTTTTGATTTTTTTCTCCTTTTTTCCCTCCAAAGGATATTTATTTCTAGTCATAAGAAAGAATTAATTGAAATCCCGCCCAGTGGCCTCTTGGAAGGCAGCTTTAGATAAGATGAAAAGCGAGGCGCTGAAAATGGTTGCACAGTTGGAAGTCTGTTTTCTTCTTTTTTGATGTAGAAAATATAATAGAAAAAAAAAAAAGATTTCTCAATTCAACACTGCACTTTTGGTATTGTAGTCATTTCAAACCCAGATGGCGCATCGAAGAATTATTCGTCTCTCTTGCATGCTGGGTGGAATTCAGCGCGTGGATTCTTACAAATCGCCGCCGTAGCGCAAAGTGATGATAATTCAGCTCTTAAGCAAACTTTTCCGACTCCAGCTGTCTGAAAAAGAATGGATCACCTCTCCATGCAGAGAGAAAGAATATAATCAGCCAAATAAAGATGTTATTTACAATCTCTCTGTGAGATAGCTTGCTATTTTCTTTTTGTCTGCCACCTCTATTCATGGTGTCCTACATTCTGAAACTGTGACCAGAAGTGCTCCAAACAAGCCTCTCCTCACAATGAGGCTCTGACTTTAGGGACACTTTGCTCCAACTGTTATGGAGAGAATTCAGAAAACACAATAACTTCTAATTAATATTCTCGTCTCCTGATGGAGGATTGTGCAAGCGCCATTTATGTTTTAGTGGTTAACAAAGAAAGATTGGTGTTTTTTTGTTTGTTTGATGAATTTTCACCTTTTTTTTCCCCTTCATTTCCAACTGACTCACTTAAGAAAGACTTTCTCTCAGAGGATACAAGAAAAAAGGGTCAGGAAAAAACGTGGGTCTGCAAACAAAAAAGTTAACTTTCAGTTGGCGAGTTTGAATCCTGAGGGTCAGTGGGGAAGCGTCCCATAACCTGTTCTGGATAGAAAAGAGGAAGCAACATTTATTTTAAAAATTAATCTTAAAGAGTTTAGCATCAAATCATAAACAAAAAGTTGTATTAAAAACACAAAACTAAAACTCTTCTTTTTTCCCCCAATGCTTTCTACTTTTCTATCACTGTAATCGAGCTGTTAACCAATCACTACAATTGAAAGACATCCAAAAATAAAAGCCTGTCTTGCTCTGAAAAACTGTTGCAGGTAAAATATGAAGCAACTTTGAATTGGTTTATTGATATTTCTCAAGCAACAGAAAAAAGCAAAATAACAGGTCAGTCGAGCATCCATGTTTGGATAGATATCAAACATATTTAGGATATTAAATAATAAACTGCTTGTAAAATGATAAAAATCTTGAATAGACATGTATATCTGCAATATAAACCGCACCAGATTATAAGGCACATTATCAATAATTGTTCAATTTTTAAGTGAGACAAAAGAGTCAGAGAGAACTCTAGGACTTGTTTGCTACATGCTGTATGTTAGAGTTTTCGACAATAGTCGTAACTCCTGGTTTGCAACACCTGAAAACCAGACTGATACCACTAAGGCCCAATCCAAATTCTTCAATTCTTCCCTTTAACCTTCCAAATGGAGAGTTATGGAAATATAGTGTCTACAAATTCTCTTGATGACGTCACCAATTTAGTTGCCGGTCCACTAGCAATAGCGCTGAGACATTTTAACAGATCGCAGTATAATCAATTTATAAGATACTCTCAATTATAAGGCACTCTTTTTGTTTGTTTTTTTAATGATTTTCACTTTAAGGCTGGACAGTGGCAGAGTGGCTAGCACTCTTGCCTCACAATGAAAATGTCCAGCTGCGACCCTTCTGTGTGGAGTTTGCATGTTCTCGCCATTTATTTGTGGGGTTTCTCCGGGAATTTCAGCTTCCTCGCACCGGTTACTCTAAATTGTGCCTAGGTGTGAATGTGAGAGTGCATGGGTGTGATTGAGGCCCTGTGACAAACTGGCGACCTGATTGGTGTACCCTGTCTTTGACCACAAGTATCTCTGAGGCTCCGGCAGCCATGTGACCCCAAAAGGGATCAAACAGGTTTAGAAGATGGATGGTTATAGGACAGAAATACAGCAAATAAGTCGTAAACATGTGACCCATTGGATATAATGATTGTCTAATAGAGTTGATTAATTTATTTTCTTTAAAGTTATTTGGTTGAACTTAATAAAGTTCCTTCAGGTTTGTGAAATGTGTCCTCTGCATTTGACCCATCCCCTGGGGGAGCGGTGAGTAGCAGACACAGCCGCACCCTGGAACCATTTGGTGGTTTATTCCCCCAAATCCAACCCCTTAATGCTGAGTGTCAAGCAGGGAGGCACTGGGTCCCATTTTAAGAGTCTTTGGTAAGACTCGGCCGGGATTTTAACTCATGACCTTCCAGTCTCAGGGCGTACACTCTACCACAAGGTCACTGAGCAGTTTAGAAGCAAATTCTTTGTTTTTTTTTTTTTTTTTACATAGTTTCTATAATCCGGTTTTTACATTTCTTCAAAGTTGTAATACTTCATCAGTCTGATACAACTATTTTCCAGGAGACATAGACAAAACGCAGAAGCAGAAATATTCCTTGTGTCGTAGTCACTAAACAGCTTGATTGAATGGCTGGTACGATCACCTTTGGCAGCAATAACTTTAGGTAATTGGATTTTCTGTGATGTTATCAGCTGCTAGCCTATATTCTGGCCTGCTCTTTTTTTAACGTCACTTCAGTTCACTGAGGTTTCCCAACCGTCATTTCAACCAGAGTCCAGAAAAGTCTTTATTTTTCTTTACTCCAGAACGTTGAACTCTGGTTGTTTGACTATTTCTGTTTCCTCCAACTTAGGTTCTGATGGAGCCTTATTCAGCCTTCTCCCTAAAAACTTTTCCTTTCTCGTTTACAAGACGTTTGTTGGGATTTTTTGGGTTTTTTTTGCTATAATTTTTGCAAAGAAACAACTATGGTCTAAGTCTTTCTCATCTCTACTTTCTACCTTTGTTTCCTCCCAAATTCCCTTAATTTGACCTTATTTTGATCTTACATGTTTGGATTCGAGGGACATGCAGAACAAGTGATATCATAGAGGGTGATAAACCACTTTTAGTTAAGGAGACACTTTCTTGGATCTTCTCCTCTGCATGAAGTTTTGATGCAAAAATAAAGCTACCCCAGAAGAGTCTTTATGGCTGTAGGGAATAACAGGGCTTTTATACGTTTCCAAATGACACTTCAGTTGAAATAAATATTAAAAATGTTAATACCTACTTCACCCCAACTCAATAAATCTACATTATTACCAAGAAAGGTTCCTAAATGTGCTTTTTTTGAGAATAAATTTTAGCAACAAACTTGCTGAGGTGCAGGGCAGGACATGGATAAGTAAAGGTAAAAGAAGATGATACTAGTTGTTTATTAAAGAGTGGGTTCAGAAATTAGTGGTTTATTTTAAAAGAAAATACAAAACAGGAAAATAATGCATGGTTCTCAAAAGGTCAGTTTTCACTGTGAAACTTCCACAGAAAGTTAAATTTGGTCGTCTTCAGCTAATTACTTAATTTAAAGACTTTTATCTGTTGTTCCAAAAACTAAGTTGGCACCAGCAGAGAAAGAGGCTGCACGGAATGTGGGTCTAAATTGATAAATGTAAAAGCAGAGTTCCTCTACAGTCCATTTAATGATCCTTGTGACAATTTATTTAGGGAAGTGTTCTGTGGATAATGTTTACTTCTGAGAACCTCCTCCAGCAGGGGCTTCTTCACTGTATGGGAGATGAAATCGTTGGTGGATGTTGTGAACATATATCCTTCATTCCACAGACAACATTATTCAATGGTTGGCTGAGTAGGTGTAAAGTGAATAAGCAGGGATGTGTGAAATTGGTACCCCAGCACCCCACCACCACCACCCACCCACCCAGGTCCCACATACACACACCCACCTTCAAAATCTATCATGCTGCTTGCACAATGTTCTATTTTTCTTTGAGCTTCCTCTGTTTTTCTAAGCAAATAATTCTGCTCATCAGTCAACTCTATATTTACTGAAGCTGATTCAAACTGGGGCTGCCAGACATTTAATCCACGACATTGCTTCACAGTCATCCGCACAGATTTTATTGATGTCTTTGACTGAGTCAGACAAGAAATGTTGAAGTCCTCCAGAGAGCTGGTTTCAAAATTGTATTCCCTTCATGACAGCCTCTATCAAGTGCTTTTATGGTTGCTTTTGAGGGGTAAATCTGAAAGATAAATGAGGAGGATGATGGAGGTGAAACTTGTGATTGATGGTTATCCTCAGAACATCTGCCTCCTCCCCACAAAAAAGTTAGGAATTTTTCAAGTTTTGAGAGTTTGTTTCTTTAAATCTGATATCGTGTGCAAATGACGGAGCTCTTTTGTCGGAATCTGTCTGTCTTTCTTGCATTGTTTTCTACATTAATTTGATATAATTCCCCTTAATTAACAAATAAAAAAATAAAATGGTTAAAAATCAGTATAAAGATAACCAATAGAAAGTTATAAAGTGCCCAAAAAGAAGTAGTTATAAGAAAAGCCTTAGTATTTCTAATTCCAATCTTGTGGTATTTTATTACAATTTCACATGTCCATCCATCCATCCATCCATCTAGACTTCCCTCTCCCCTGCCACTTCCTCCAGCTCCTCTGGGGGGACCCCGAGGCGTTCCCGGGCCACCTGAGAGATGTTACTGCTGTTCAAGTGAAAACTGTGCTCCAGGTTCGCTTCTGGACATCCTACAGGTCTTCTACAGTCACTTGCACATTGAGCATTTGGACTTCCATACAATACCAAGCTGATACTGTTCAATATCGTGATATCAATACCAATATTGATGTTTTACAGAAATGCTGTGGATGTGACTTAAACTTCACAATTTCAATTGCTTTTAATGGCAGTGACTGTTTTTATTTGTTTTTTGTTAGTTTTCCTGTTTTAAACATAATTTGGACAATATAGTCAATTAAATGGAAAATTGTTCATCCAACCATCCATCTTTTTCCGCTCATCTGAGACCGGGTCTTGGAGGCAGCAGTCTAAGCAAAGATGCCCAGACTTCCCTCTCCCCGCCCACTTCCTCCAGCTCCTCTGGGGGGACTCCGAGGCAATCACGGCCAGCCCGGAGACAGAGTCTCTCCAGCGTGTCCTGAGTCTTCCCTGGGGCCTCCGCCCAGTGGGACATGCCTGAAACACCTCCCCAGGGAGGCATCCGGGGGGATGTCTGAAACAGATGGCTCAAAATGGAATAGAGTGGCTCTACTCTCCAGGTGACCGAGCTTCTCATCCTATCTCTAACGGGGATAGCCCAGCCACCCAATGGAAGAAGCTCATTTCAACCACTTGTAGTCGGGATCTTGTACTTCCAGTCATGACCCAGAGCTCTTGATCATAGGTGAGTACTGGAAAAAAACTATCACAACGTACCAGTGGAGTGACCCCATATTGGATGCCACCTCAATTCACCTGTTGAATCTTCCATCACTCATGAACAAGACCCGTAACTCCTTCACCTGAGGAGGGGGACTCCACCCACCAAAAGAGGGTTAACTACCTTTCTCTAGTCAAGAAAGCTAGCTTTTACTGATACAGAAAAGTTTCAAAAAGGAGTGGAAATATCGATCCGATACCAACTTGAAATCAATATTGATATTTTGAATCAATCCTTCCAGCTCTAGTCAAAATGTAAATAATTAAGGCACAATGAGTTCGTCCTCATCTAATGAAAAATAGTGCTGCACAAAGAGCCCCCCAAAAATGAAAAAAATATTTACTCTGTCCTGTTAAATTGTTTGCAATAACCATCCCCTGCTGCATGCTTGTTGAAAAAAATGTGCATGAACATTTCTGCTCCACCGACGGTCTACAAACTTGTATCTGTATAGGTTTGGTCATTTTCTATCTTTATCCATCCATAAGGGCAGTCGTGACTAAAGATTGAAACTTTTCACTATTAGGTTATAACAGAAGAAGATCAAATGTTTGAATGAATAGGATGAGAAGACATCAGCCAGGAGCAGGAAGGAGAGAAAGATGAGCCTCCTTTTTTCTACCGCTGTCAAAGAACGAGGATAATTAATGTAGGACAGAATACCTAATTATCCTTTGACTCAGGACCCAACCTTTTCCCTCACATTTTTTCCCCTTCCTTTGAAAAGGAGGTCTCTCATGTCTCAAAATAACCTGAACTTGAGAATAAAGTTTTATCTTTTCCCTTCCTTAGGCTCGAGCAGCACAGCTGAAAGGATTACCAAAGTGTCTTAATTTAAGGCGCAGGCATTGACAGTTCGTGTCAGCACACCGCCCCCTGTGTTTGCTCCGCTCCAAATCAAAGCTCTGCACGCCATTATGGCTAAGATGATTTAATCACATGCACTACAGGGCTCCATTGAAATCAGCAGCAAAAGATCAGCTTATTGATCAGAAAATCCATGATGAAAAGTTTAATGGACTTCAGAACAATCATTTTAAGGAAGATGATCCGGACTGGCAGCTGTACCATAGAGACGATCCTCTGCACTTTGAAACCTCGCGCAGTCTTCAGATCCTCGCAATCAATCTCATTTAATCTCGTACAGGTCTAAGCAATTAGTGGCTTCTGGGATCACACATAAATTTGATGCAGGAATTTGGAGAATGAAGAGGTTGTCATCCAATTTGGAAGACTGGGGTCGTTTGATCTTCTGCCCACATGTCAGACTGCTCTCACACTTCACACTTTTCCCCCCATAACTGTCTGAACAGTTCAAGTGAAGAGGTAGCACATTCTGTTTCACATCCCACTTGGGCCTCTTCCAATTTTGGCTCTAAATATGAGGTGGCTGTTGCTCACTGGGTTAAGAAATTGTCTGCCAATCAGCTGGGTGGGGGTTTGAATTTCTGAATTGACGTAGTGTCCTTAGGAAGGAAAGCTGACCTCAACTGTAAATCACTTTGGATTAAAACATCTTCTCTTGAATCATGTCATACACTTTACATTAAATTAGATATTTAAAACACATACTGAAAAAAATATAACACTGTCTAAACTTAAAAACTGAAATAATCTGTTATAGCTAATATTTTTGCATTTATTTAATTTAAATAAAAAAACACAACCTATTTTTTATTTCAGCTAAATTGATTGTGATGTGAAAAAAAACAATTTAATTTGAGTTTCTCAAAATCAAAAATAATTAAATTTTGTTAAATCAAAATAATTATTTTCCATTTTACTCAATGGAAATGTTCTATTGCATCTAATCTGAAAATTTAAAGTTGATATGAGCCAAATTGTTCAAATGTACTTTTTAAAGTTGTATCAGACAAATACTTTATGTTCACAATTTAATAAAACTAAATTAAACTTTAGAGTTAATATGATTTAAACCAAGTCAGATCACATTTCGTCATTAATACAATATATATTGTTCCATGAACACATTTTATTTAAAACACCCAAACAGGACATTTTCATTTATAAACAACAAAACTCCAATAACAATGCACATTTTACTAGAAAAAATTACCTCAAAATAAATCAGACTGATTGCGAAAAGGTAATCTTCTTTTCATGAATTCAATTGTTTTTGAACTATAAATTCTAATGACTTCTGCAGTATCTCCAATATGGACTGAAATTTTAAAAAAGTTTGTCTAAAACAAAGTCTGAAAAAGATTCCTTGTCCTTTCAATACATTTATGAAAATGTAACATTACAAAACAATATTTCAACAGACCGCAGAGGTGACAATCTATAACTCCTTCTTTCAGTTTGAAAAACAAACACTTAACAAGAAATACAACCACTTTCCAGGTTTTCATCAAAGTAATGCTGATAGACCCCAAACATGATCATGCTAAAACTAAGAACACAAACATCATAACTTTAATTTAGTCCTTTTTGTAGAAGCACCAACTGAAATATTAAAAAAAAAAAAATCAGGGGAGAAAGTTGAGTGCTGGGTGCTCAATCTGTCAACTTTTGGCAACATTTTTTTTTCCACCAAACTACATGAGAACTTTTTGAATCAAAAAGATTTTTAGGATATTTTATGCTGACGAGTCCAAAGAACATGGCAATGCCTGTTGCAACACAGGGCACTGCATTCAGGACCTGTTTTCCATCGATCTTGATGTCCGTGAGTGGACTAAAATGATCGTCTCTCTCACTGACAAAGATCGCCATGTTTCTAGCAGAACATCACTGTCCAGCACATCCTGCAGAAAAAAAAAACTTGTCCTAAGTACCCCCACAGAGACATCCTCTTTCAGGAGACTCACAAGCACCACAAATATTCATGCTGGACCTCCATGTTTTTTTAAACAAATTAAGCAGGTTCAAGCTGATTTATTACTAATAATGACTCATGTAATACTTTTAAAGTAGACCTTTTTTTGTCCATGTCATATAAAAACATAATATTAACAATCTCATGAATTTCAAACTTGTTGCACCAATTAAAAAAAAAAAAGGAAGAGATCAGTGCCAGTGCAGAGGACAATAGTAAAACTTTACTGTATTGTGTTTGGGAACAAACACTCAAACTTAAATAAAGCATTTTATTTTTTAGGATGACTTCCCCCTCAATCCTGACTGCTCTCCTTGCTAATTAAAAAAAAAAAAATGAAATGACTTAGTTTATCATTCTTGTTATAACACTGTGCAGAGTCTTGCCCCGTCTTACATCTTCTGCTTTTGTGCTCCCCACTTCACAGTCTCTCAGATCTATTTACTGGCTGTCTCACCTACCTACATTCTCTGGCACTCGAGGGCACTTCAAAGCTCACCTTATATATATTTTTTCCCTTTGTACACTTCAACTTTATTATTTAATATTCTTTTAAAATATATTTCAAAGAATCCTTATTTTTGTTTTGTTTTTTATAGTGTTCAACTTTGATCCAACTTACATTTTTTGAAAAATTCATCATTCAAAGAGATAAAAAAAATAGTATTTTATGTTTATGTTAAAACACTTTTTAAATAAATACAAATAAGTTTGAACAATTGACTAATTTTAAGAGTAATTGCAGAAATTAAAATATTTATTTAATACATTTTACTGTTCATTCCTCACTATAAAGAACCCCAAAGCTGTATTTTGATCCATTCATCCATTTGAGAGTAATCCTCTAAAAACCTGCACTATCTGCAGCAGCCCCTCCCATACCCATGTAGCATGAATGGCTAGCAATTAATACTCATATGAAGGGTTGAATATGTGATATTCGCCTTCAGATCTGGTCAAAGTTATAAAGTTTATTAATCTGAAATTTTCTTATCAGATTAACCTCTGGGGCACCACCTCCTCAAGGAGGAAATTATCACTTTAATTATTAGTTATTATTTCTAATTAATAAAGTAATACTCAAATTTATCAGTCTACTTATCCAAAAGGAAACGTGAGTGTCTTTACCTTTGAAGGGACGTTTTGTGAACAATGGAAATTATGAGACAGAACAACGACTTCTTATACACGTTCATTTATTGCATAAAACTGGATTAACAAGAAGGATTATTGAGTGTGAAAGCACAGCATTGATTATACTTTGCAGAGATGAAAAGAAGAAAGAAAACACTTTTCTAAACTATTCAAAATGTATAAGTGAAGAGCAATAAAAGAAGTTTAAAACAAATTCAAGTTATGTAAATGGTTTGAAGGTGTATGACTGTAATGTCTGATGTGTCTGATCTAATGCAAAAATAATGTTTTAATAAAATCGAGATAAATGTCCTTCTGGTGATTGAAGCAATAGTTACTTAGTTAAATTCTAAATCAAAGAAAACTCTGCCTCTGACCACAAACAGTAGAACGCTGGAGCAAGTCTCCTCACCAAAGCGGTCTGGTTCTGGTTCCAAAGAGCCCAGAGGGTCCCTCGTTCTTGCAGCTTTGAGAGACGGCTCTTCTCCCGAGAAGCTAGCCAAGTGTTGGAGTTAGAATCGATTCCCACAGGAAGATTCAGGTCGGTGTCCAGAGTCTGAGTATCAAGTGGTCAAATCAGGCTTGGTTCCAAAAATTAGCGACTAAATTAAAAGTTTTCAAAGCTGGCCGGGCTACAAAAACTTAATAATTATTTTGTCACTTATAAAAATTAGAAAGAAAAATGAAAAGTTAAAATTGCATAAAACGTAAAAAGGTTGAAGGTTCGGTTCGTTTAATCTTAAAGATGGAAAAATCTCACAGAAGTTTTCATCTCGAAGCTATTAAAATCTTACAAGTTAATTCTTTGTTCTGAGCTTTTCTTTGTCTAGTTTCCCTCCAAAAATCTTCTGTCCTCTGCTTGAAGCTATCTCCCCTGTTTTCTGAGATGTCTTCTCTTCTTGACTTCTGAACTGACTGACTGACTGACTGACTACAGTTTGAACGTCGCGCTGGACACAGGCCCTGAAACTGACCAATCAGAAACGAGTTGGGCCGGTCTTACGCCCTCATCTAATTAACATACTCCAATAGGATGTGAGTTCCTAATCTGGGGGTGTTTGTTTCTTCAGAAGGCAGACCTTTTACACAAACATGTCTTTTGAACATTAAGGAATTAAAGAAACATTTAATTATTTTTAATCAGCTTGTCTCCTTATAAGTAGAAACCCCTTTTGGCTGGAAAGAAAACAAAATAATAATAAGCATCCACATTTAGAAGGTAATAAAAAGATAAAAGGAATTAAAACCAAAATCCAAAAAGAAAAACGAATGATAACAGGCAAAAAGAGAAATAAAACATCTGGTTCTTTTCTTATTTACCTGCCAGATCCTTCTTAGAAAAGATGCACAACTTTAGTTAACTTTTACCAGTAAAAAGATGTTGAAGTTAAAAAAACATTTCGATACCAGAGAACACAGAATACACACGTCTGGAGAGTCTCAAGCTGTGGGGGGTCAAAAGGTTTTTTGTAAATCCAGTCTGGTGATGTCTCCGGCCTGTTTTTCAGAGGATCTGTAGAACGTCATGTCAGCAAATAATAACATTTTCTTGTGACTTCAAAAGAAACTTTATTCAATGGAATGCACTTTCTGGTCGTCCTGTAAATCAAAATGGCTGGTCAGGCTCCAGAGTGGCTGGTTATGGTTCCAACCTATCTGGTTACCATGGTAACCAGGGATTAGCAACGCATCCTCCCTGGGGGTTAAGTGTTTCTGGGGTCTGTTGCCCTCAAGTCTGACGAGGTGTTACTTTGAGAGGAGGTCGAGGTGTATTTTTATTGGAGTGGAGTGAAGGCAAATGGCTTTTTCGGAGGGGGGGGAAGGTAATCCTTTATGCTTGGCAAAATTCCTTTGTCTTGGTTCTGGGATCACATGGTTTCCTGCTACACCCACAAAAACGAGTGGTTAGAAACGTGCTGACGTAAGCACGATGCCAACCGCTCCCCCTGCTTTTACAGCACCGCCCCCAGTCCAGCGCAGCACTCAATTTCTCCACAGAGCTAGGGGTGATCAGCAAAAAAACATATATTTTAGATGCAGAATACCGTCTTTCACTTGTGTCAAAAATTTCCGCTCAAACAGGTGTTCGTTACTTAAGGTGCGGGGTTCCTTTAAGACCCCTACCCCAGGCCTTCCAAAGGCAGATATATTGTATGTGCATCCATGTTTTGAAGAAGTTTGGTTTATTTTTGTGGGAGAAATTCAGACACACGGCTTTCTCTGGGAGGACGTCATGAAGTGGACTGCAGCCACACGCAGCGGGAGGCGGAGCTTCAGGAGTGAAGTCGTTTTACTTCCAGGTAGGAAAAAAACAAAAAAAAAAATGTGCATATAACTAATATTTCATAAGTAATTTGTTTCTTAGTTATCCAAATGTAATATATGATCATATATGTGGATATAGTTCACTCTGAGAGGCTTAAGAAAATCATGTAAGGCCCTCAACACTCAAAGAACCATTCGGGTCAATTTCTCCCTGAAAACAACCTAGCGGACCCCACAAAGTTAAAATAAGGCACTAATTAGTATTAGTTTATGATACATATAAATTAATTATCTTTTTTTTTTTCCTGGCAAAAAACTAACGAAAAAGAAATGCATTTTTTTTCCAAATATTTTATAGTATATTGTCAGGAAGTGTTACGGACCAAACACGACAGACCCAGGAGTAGAGAAAAGTCAGTAATTTATTTTAGGAGACTTGGGCTTGAGGGGAGTAGTACTGCCGCCGGCCAGGAGGAGGCGCCGTTGTCAAGGGAGCAGTGGATGACGAGCAGTGGCGGCGGAGAGGAGCAGAGGAAGAGTGCTGAAACTGGACGCTGGAGCGGGAGTTAATCCTGGGCGAGAAAGGTAGTCAGACAGAGGTGCTTTTGGGCAAAACCTTTTGGAGGCGGCGTGGAATCCTGGAATGCAGAGTGTGGGGAAGACAGCGTATCCCAGCAGAGTGGTGGCTTTGAGGCGGCAGGAACTGGGGAGGAATCCAGACAAAGAAGGAGAGAAGCTGGCGTGGAATCCTGGAATGCAGAGTGTGGAGAAGACAGCGAATTCCGGCAGAAGGGTGGCTTTGAAGCGGCAGGAGCGGAGGAGGAATCCAGACAGGTGGGAGAAAAGCTGGCGTGGAATCCTGGAGCGTGAGGAAAAACACAGGGATCTTTAAACAGGCTGTGGCTTCGAGAAGCAGAGTACTTGGCAGACAGTCAGGCTATACAGCTTAACGTTCCGGCAGTGAGTGGAGCCGAGAGGAGGGTATAAATAGAGAGAAGCACAGGTGGAGGTGATCAGTCTGAATAACTGCGGGGCGTGGCCTAGGGGAGCCATGACAGTACCCCCTCCCTTAACGACCGGCCCCAGACGGTCGAGCAGGCTGATCGGGATGGTCCCGGTGGAATCGGGAGATCAAGGCAGGATCAAGGACGAAACGGGCAGGAACCCACGAACGCTCCTCAGGGCCATAACCCTCCCAATCAACCAGGTACTGCAACCCCCGCCCACGGCGGCGAGACCGGAGCAGGCGCCTGACAGTGTAAGCAGGACCCCCGTCGATGAATCGAGCCGGGGGAGGGGAGGCAGGAGGAGGAACGAGAGGGCTGGTCTTGACAGGCTTGACCTTGGAGACATGGAAGGTGGGATGCACACGGAGAGACCTGGGCAGACGTAAACGGACAGCAACTGGATTGACAACCTTAGAGATGGGAAAGGGTCCAACAAACCTTGGCGCCAGCTTCTTGCTCTCCAAACGAAGAGGTAGGTTGCTAGTGGAAAGCCAAACCTTCTGGCCCGTCTGGTAGGAAGGAGCAGGGACACGGCGTCTGTTGGCAGCGGTGCGGTAAGTCTCCACAGTCCGCAGGAGAGCCTGTCGAGCCCTGCGCCAAACCTGTCGACACCTCCGAACTGAGGCATAGGCTGAAGGGACGGAAATCTCCCCCTCCTGGGAGGCAAACAGAGGAGGTGGGTAGCCAAACACAACCTGGAAAGGGGTCATTCCCGTGGCCGAAGAGGGAAGGGCGTTATGGGCATACTCCACCCAGACCAGGTTACGGGACCACGAAGTCGGTTCACGGGCACACAGGAGGCGAAGGCAGGTCTCCAACTGTTGGTTCAGACGCTCCGATTGACCATTGGACTGTGGGTGAAAACCGGAGGACAGACTCACGGAGATCCCAAGCAGACGACAGAACTCCGCCCAGAACTTGGCTGTAAATTGAGGGCCCCGGTCAGACACTATATCTCTGGGGATGCCATGGATCCGGAAAATGTTGCCAAGCAGGACTTCAGCGGTCTCCTTAGCTGTGGGGAGTTTGGAAAGAGCAACAAAACGGACCATCTTGGAGAATCGATCCACCACAGTAAGAATTACCGTCTTCCCTTCGGATGGCGGAAGTCCCGTGACGAAGTCTAGAGAGATATGGGACCAGGGTCTTCTTGGGACTAACAAGGGTCGGAGCAGCCCAGCAGGTGGAGACGTGGATGACTTGACCTGGGCACATTCAGGGCAAGCAGACACATAGTCATTTATGTCTCTCCTCATGGTAGGCCACCAAAACCGTTGCCTGACTAGGGTAAAAGTCCTCCTCCGGCCTGGGTGGCAAAACAGTTGAGAAGCGTGAAACCACTGAATCACTCTCGCTCTGAGATTGTCAGGAACGTAAAGACATTCTGTGGGACAGGAAGATGGGAACTGTGAGTTTAGAGTAGCGGACTGCACCTCCTCTTCGATGTCCGTACTGATCACCGCTAATCGGGCAGAGGCCGGCAAGATGAAATCGGGGGACACCCGCTCCGAAGGAATATCATCCCTGCGGGACAGCGCGTCAGCCTTGGCATTACGTGAACCAGGTCTAAAAGACAAAGAAAAGGTAAAACGGTTGAAAAACAGGGCCCAACGGGCCTGACGAGAATTCAGTCTTTTAGCAGTCCTCAGGTATTCTAGATTCTTGTGATCTGTAAACACAACAAATGGGGTTTCGGACCCCTCTAACCAGTGCCGCCACTCCTCCAGAGCAGCCTTGATGGCTAGCAGTTCTCTGTCCCCAACGTCGTAATTCCTCTCAGCACTGGACAGGCGGCCGAGAAGAAGGCACATGGGTGTACCTTGTTGTCCTGGCCGCGCTGAGAGAGAACAGCGCCAACTCCGGAATCGGAGGCATCCACCTCCACGACGAATTGTCCCTTGGGGTCAGGCGTGGCCAACACCGGTGCTGATGTGAAGCGGTTCTTTAGGTCACGGAAAGCAGATTCTGCTGCCTGGTTCCATGAAAACTTTCTCTTGGATGATGTCAGTGCGTGTAATGGAGAGGCAATCTTGCTGTAATTCTTGATGAAGCGGCGATAGAAATTAGCAAAACCGAGGAAACGTTGTAACTGCTTCAGATTCTCAGGTCTTGGCCACTCCAGAACCGCCTGAACCTTCTTAGGGTCCATCTTGATGATCCCTTCGGAGATGACCATTCCCAGGAAGGATGTAGTAGTGGTGTGGAACTCGCACTTCTCCGCTTTAACGAAGAGTTGGTTCTGGAGTAATCGTAGGAGGACCTTGCGCACGTGTCTGACATGATCGGCCTCTGACTGAGAAAAAACCAGGATATCATCAAGGTAGACAAACACAAAGCGATTCAGCATGTCCCCCAACACATCATTAATCAGGTTTTGGAAAACGGCTGGAGCGTTGGTCAGGCCGAAAGGCATGACCTGGTATTCGTAATGGCCTGATGGGGTGTTGAAGGCCGTCTTCCACTCGTCTCCCGCCCTGATTCGGACCAGATGGTAGGCATTACGTAGATCCAACTTGGTAAAAAACCTGGCTCCCTGGAGTAGTTCAAAAGCCGAGGACATCAGCGGAAGAGGATAGCGGTTGCGTACAGTGATAGCATTGAGTCCTCTGTAATCAATACATGGCCTCAAACCCCCGTCTTTCTTTTTAACAAAAAAGAAACCAGCCCCCGCCGGAGAGGATGAGGGCCTGATGAGACCAGCAGCCAGTGAATCCTTGATGTAGGTCTCCATAGCCCCTCTTTCAGGACCTGAGAGAGAGTATATACGACCTCGGGTGGTGATGTACCCGGCAAGAGGTCAATAGGGCAATCATATGGACGATGAGGGGGTAAAGCAGTGGCTTTTACCTTGTTGAAGACTTCCTTGAGGTCGTGGTATATGGTGGGCACTTTGGTGAGATCAGGATATTTCTCCACGGAGGATTTGCTCTGATCAGAAAAAGAATGAACTCCCGTGGCACCGAGACAGCTGCTGAGACAGTCTGCACTCCAGGCCAGGACCCGGCCTGTTCGCCAGTCAACTTGTGGATTGTGACGTTGTAACCAGGACAGGCCTAGGATGACAGGAATATCAGTATCTTTTATGACATGAAAACTGATAAACTCAAAGTGGTTGTCAATCTGCATCTTAACAGGTTCTGTGAAATAGTTACTGTTAGTTATGACGTGTCCATCAACAGCTTTGACGCTCAAAGGATGCTGCAACAGGGAAACATTGACACCCCACTTGAGTACTGTACTCTCTGCCATGAAGTTACCATCGGCCCCTGAATCAATAAGCACAGTGCGTGTGTGTACCTGGTTCTTGACATGGAAACAGGCCCTTGTTCTTGGGTTGACTTGGGGAGGAGAGTAGAGAAAGGCTCACACACGTCTCCTCCTTTCGTGTTGAGCCAGACCTTTTACCGGACACCTCTCAATAAGATGGTCTGGAGATCCACAGTAAAAGCAGAGGTTCTGCTGGAATCGGCGGTCCCTCTCCTCCCTGGAGAGCCGGGTTCGGCCTAATTGCATAGGTTCCTCCCCGTTGGGCCCAGAAGTGGTTTGCTTAGGGTCAAGACAAGGCGAGTGTTCACGAAAGAACCTGGGCGTGCGTGGTCTCTCTCTCCTTCTTTCTTGGATGCGCCTGTCAATTCGGGCTGCCAAAGTCATTAAGTCGCTGACACGACCTGGAAGCTCTCGTGCTGCTAATTCATCCTTGACGACGTCCGAAAGCCCCTCATAAAACATGTCGTACAGGGCCTCATCGTTCCACCTGCTGTAGCTTGCCATTGTACGAAAACGTATGATGTAATCGTCAACGGTGTCCCTGCCTTGGCGTATCTTGGTTAATTGTCGGGCAGCCTCTCTGTGGGGTTGAATGGGGTCGAAAACAGTCTTAAGCTCCTCCGAGAACCGTCTGTAAGATGAGCAGATGACGGAATCTTGAACCCACTCAGCTGTGGCCCACTGCGCTGCACGGCCGGTGAGGAGTGAGATGACGTATGCAACCTTGGACCTCTCTGATGGAAAGGCAGACTCTTGTAGAGAAAAGTTCAGCTCGCATTGACATAGGAAGGTACGACATGAGGCAGGATCCCCATTGTACCTTTCTGGAGGATTTATCTTGGGTCCGCTTACTGGTGGAACAGCAACAGCAGGAGGTGGTACTCCTGATAAACTCAGTGAAGAGAGTTTCTCAGTTATGCCACATAGTTGAGTAGAGAACTCTGCCATGCCAATCATATGTCCGAAAAGCACTTTCTACCTGGGACTTAAACTCCTGGGTTGTCTTTGGATCCATCGTGGCCGGAACGTTCTGTCAGGAAGTGTTACGGACCAAACACGACAGACCCAGGAGTAGAGAAAAGTCAGTAATTTATTTAGGGCTTGGGCTTGATAGGGGAGTAGTGCCGCCGCCAGCCAGGAGGAGGCCGTTGTCAAGGGAGCAGTGGATGACGAGCAGTGGCGGCGGAGAGGAGCAGAGGAAGAGTGCTGAAACTGGACGCTGGAGCGGGAGTTAATCCTGGGCGAGAAAGGTAGTCAGACAGAGGTGCTTTTGGGCAAAACCTTTTGGAGGCGGCGTGGAATCCTGGAATGCAGAGTGTGGGGAAGACAGCGTATCCCAGCAGAGTGGTGGCTTTGAGGCGGCAGGAACGGAGGAGGAATCCAGACAGGCAGGAGAGAAGCTGGCGTGGAATCCTGGAATGCAGAGTGTGGAGAAGACAGCGAATTCCGGCAGAAGGGTGGCTTTGAAGCGGCAGGAGCGGAGGAGGAATCCAGACAGGTGGGAGAAAAGCTGGCGTGGAATCCTGGAGCGTGAGGAAAAACACAGGGATCTTTAAACAGGCTGTGGCTTCGAGAAGCAGAGTACTTGGCAGACAGTCAGGCTATACAGCTTAACGTTCCGGCAGTGAGTGGAGCCGAGAGGAGGGTATAAATAGAGAGAAGCACAGGTGGAGGTGATCAGTCTGAATAACTGCGGGGCGTGGCCTAGGGGAGCCATGACAGTATATAACAGTTGAAAAAGAATCACATATATACATGATTGTATGAATACATCATGTCCTTTCGAAATAAAAGCCACCCTACACCAAATAAGTTTATCTCAATGCAGCAAATGTAAAGTATTCAACCAGTCTTTCTTTGCGGTTTCACATATTTGCAATTTCTCTCCTTCTCCTTCTTCGAGATTTGATTATTACTTCGCTTCCTGACCCCCGTGAATAAGGTTGGATTATTGTACATATAATGTAATGTCAGCAATGAAGAAATTGCATCACTAATGTTGTTGCATCTCAGAAATGTTTAAATCTGATCTAAACTAACTGAACCATTTATGGAGCATGAGGTGCTCTTAAAAATTTTAAACAATCGGAACTTTGGCTGTGCTTACTAATGTCCAATTGATTTTCATTTTAACAGCTCTAATTTTTATTTTTAAAAAATATTTTGGTAGTTTTGGTGTTTGCATTTTTCTGCTTCCTGTTTATTTGTTATTATAGGTCAAATTGTCAAAATGTTCTTCCTCATACCTCTGAGAAGTAAAATCAAATGTATTTGTACATTTGCTTGAAATTTGATATACCTAATTTATTTGATCTAAATTGCATCCAGATAAATATTCAGCCATAGCTCAAATAGTTATTTTCAAAATAATCTTACCTTTTAATTCCAGATTTGAATATGATTTATTTCAGCTAAACCAGTTTGTTTTATTTTCTACAAAAATCTATTAAAAAAAAACTAAAATAATTCATTTTATTTTAAATAAAAGGTTTTTAAACAACATATGTTTATTCAAGAGGATTTGAATAAAAAAAACAATGTGTGATTAGATAACACTTTACAATAAGATTCCATAACAAGCTTTATGAACACATTAACAAACATACTAATGTGTTTATGTGATATTTATAAGACAGAATAATAAGCCAAATAAGGTTTATTAACATACTTAGAAAGATTTATTACCATCTAAGTTGAGAACATTGTCTATGAAGGCCATATTTAATAAACTGCTTACAAGCTTCACAAATGTATTAACTATTTTTGTCAATATTATACTTTGTAATATTATACTCTTCTAAAGTGCTGCCAAAATGTGAAATTATATTTTTGTATAGAGCCTTGAATTGGTGCTTTTTGGAATAAGCTGAAGTGAAATAAATTTTGAAGTTTGTTCCCACCGTTCAGAATTTTTTTAACTTTTATTTTACGTTCCTCTTGTAACGGCAGCATGTTGTCATCATCTGTCTATGCTTCCTACTTAAAATGACATGCTTCTTGTTTTGAACACAAACACAAACAGAAACATTTTAAAATTACACTGATTTTGACTTTATCTTGCTTTTGTTTGTGATGATCAAATATGAAAACTTACTAATCCTGTTTAACAGACACGTACACATAAGCATATTCCCATTTTTATGACAAAATAATGAGGCAGGAGCAATCATATCCTGAGTTATCGACGACCACAGTCACAGGAGAGGTTGTTTTTTCTTCATCCAGCCTCCTCTTTGACTTGAGGTCTTCTACTTTATTATTATGAAATACAGTCTTATTCATACAGCATTGCTACCACTAGATGCCAACTATAATGAGCCCGGAATTCTCTTTGCTCTTCTGCTGTCAGGACAAACAGAATTCATGTGAATACATTGGTGCAAGAAAAGTCTGAAGCTTGAGTCAGACAGGAGAAAAAAGAAGGAAGCGTGCTGGCTTATTTGAAAAACTGTCAAACAGCAAAAAAAGAAAAAAATAATGTTGGATAAGCATTGCAGGTAGATTTTAGATTATTGTATTATATATATTGTATTACATATATTTTGTATTTTATCTATGATATGTTTTAAACATTAAATTATAAAATAGAATAATGTAAATTGCCAGTTAACAGCTATTACCTTCCAAATAGTCAGTTTTTTTAATCATGAAAAATTAATATTAGCAATAAATTTGTGCTTTAAATTTTCATCCATAGGCTTGAAACAAAATTAAAAAAAAAACTGAAGAATTCCAAATGAATTCTTAGATAAGTCAGACAACAATAAAGTAAAAGGTTTCTAATTTGATGGATGGTTGAAATGAGTTTGAATCTTACAAATGGAAACACTGTATACCTTTGAGCAAAGAGTATCTAAAAAAAATTTAATTCCAGACTGAACATTACGACTATGCGGAGGAACAAGACGTTAGGATTTTTAGTTGTTTTTTTCCCCAAACTAGGATTGAAAAAATAAATAAATAAAAATTTAAAAGAAACTTCAAAAAATGCACCACTTTAGCAAACATTTATAACCGTTAAAGCTGGAAAAGGAATTTAAATTAATTGGTTCAAACTAGGGATGTCCCGATCAGGTTTTTTTGGGCCCGATCCGATTCCGAGTCATTGGATTTTGTGGATTTGCCGATACCGAGTCCCGATCCGATACTTTTGTAACACATTTAAAACATGAACAAATTGAATAAACAGATTTGTCTTGTCCCTTATTTATATTTCATTAACATTATTTTATCATTAGAAACTTAAATAAAACACTTCAGTGAAGTACCTTTCATAAACAAGTAAAATTAGAGCAAATATAAACTAGAAAAAAAAAAACATTTTCTTGTTATATAAGTGATAATTAGTCATGTGAGAAAGTTTAGTGACTTTGACTTTAATATCTTTAGTTATTGAACATTTTTGACCAAATATGATTCCTGTCCTAATTTAGAATTCTTAAAAATAAATTATGTGGGTTTTAGCATGAATTTGATGAGTGTTCATGACTAACTCATATAATTATTAATTTTAATTTATTCGTTTGTTTGTTTTTTAAGATTATGTGCGTCTTTTTAAGTTCTTAAGACATCACATTTCGGTTTTATTATCAGAGTAGTTAATTTTCTTTACTTTTATTTCTCTTTCAGATAAATAAAACAGGCATATCAAAGGACAGCTCGGGTCCTAAGGAGTTAAATCATGGCGCTAGCATGTAGCAGTTAGCAGCTGCCGGTTAGCATCTGTCTGCAGCACGAAGAGCTTAACATTAAAAAGAAACAAAACTCTGTCTTTTTCTGTTGAAATGCCTTTAGAGGTTGTTGTTTAGAGACACTAGCTGTCAGTTTAAAGCGTTTTCAAAAGAGTTATTGATCCCGGAAGTCTGAATCCGTGATCGGCTAGCTAGCTAACTTTACATCAGTCCTCTGGCCAAACTGTTGCCGGTTTCTGCTGCGTTTTCCGGGAATAACATTTTGTGATCTGTTCTTGACATGCAGACTTCTAGTGGAGGATTTATCCGGAATAATAAGATTGAAATATAAAGCGCTGATTATAAGAAGAATAAATGAAATATCCGATCCTGATCGGACAACGGAGCCCGATTCCGATCGAGTCTTCAACCACGTGATCGGGCCCGATTTCCGATCACGTGATCGGATCGGGACATCCCTAGTTCAAACACTTCAGATGAGGGGCTGCAAAACACTCACTATAATGCTGACAAAGATAGTTAATACAGTTGTTAAGCTTGTAAGCAGTTTATTAATATGGCCTTTGTAGACAATGGTGTCACATTAGATGGTAATGAATCTCACCAAGTACGTTAATAAGCCTTTAGCTTATTATGCTTATAAATGTCTTATAAACATTCTGTAAACACAATAATCTTCGTTCATGTGTTGATAAAGCTTGTTAAGGAATCTTATTTTAAAGGGTTACCAATTCATTTTTAAAATATTATCTGAAAATAAAGAAGTCTTAATGAGAATTTTTTAAACAAATATTCAATCCACCACGAAGACCTTTTACCACAAAATGTCCTCAAATTTTTTTTTGCTTGATCGATTGATCCGTCTTTTGGGCGAGTACTTTAACAAACATGATTCATAATATTCAAGTCCTGTGAAAATGGTGACAAAAGCATGTTTTATATTTTAGAAAAAGAAACAAGGTTCTTATTTAAGAAAAATCATCTTTCCAAATATGTTTGTCACGCTTTATAAACATGTTATTATCCACTAAGTAGGACATGACTGATTGCAACAATCACATTATATTTACGGTTAAGTTTTTTTTTTTTTTTTTTTAAAGCATATAAAAACATAATGATGTCCTTTAGCTTTAATCTAATTTTTGCATACCCTCTAAGGCAGCAGATTTTACAAATGCACATCACGTTTATTCCAACAACATTAAAATGATTGGACAACACATCTCAGCTGTACACTGCACATGTAAAATAAATGTATCGCTCCTGAATTTACAATCATCATAAGCTTGTGCTGCTTCAACTTTAATAGTGTTGCCTTCTCCTTATAAAATCTGTGTGAAACTCTCACGACTGATGATATCAGTCCAAGATGTGAGTCAATCCTAAGTGTGTCCAGCCTGAAAAATAAATAAAGCTGGTAAAGCCCAGTTCCACAATTAACACCACGGATCTGCATACAGACAGAAATCAACCATGTGTCTCATTAGAGGAGCGATGTGGGGTTCAGTGTCTTGCCCAAGGATACTTCAAACATGACCTTCTGATCAAGAGTTGACTGCGCCCCATCTTAGTTAACTATTTCCACTAACTCTTTACATTCACAAATGTCTTCAATTTTACTGTGTTTAGCAAAAATTTCTGTCCCTCCTACTTTTATATTCTGGTTTGATGCTAATGGCTGATGATGACAAAAATGTTGAATCCCATCTTTCTTATAATCAAACTATTTCTCTTTTGTTTTTTTTTTTGTTCTTCTTCTGCTATACCTCGTTTGATTATGTATTGTACTGAATACTTCAGCCATACTTCACAATTTAGCTAATAAAATCTTTAGCCTATTGAAGACATAATTTCTCTCTTTTCTGAGATTTTTAAACCCACGTGAGACCAGATTTTGGTGCATTTGTTTCTCCTAATGCAAGACAACCTCATGTGTCTGTCGTTTGCACTTCTTGCAGGATGAAGGTATTGATGTTATGGACTGGCCCGGACCAGAATCCAGTTGTGCACGTCTGGAACATCATATCATGCTTAACACCACATAGGATCACAGACTGTCCAGGGGTTAGCAAGGGAACAGTCCTCCAGGACCGGTTTCCTACACGTTTTCCAACCAACCTGCCATTAAAGCTTCTCATTGGCCAAACACACCAGATCCAAGTAATCAGCAGAAGATAGGGCAGGGTTTCTGGAAAACCAGCAGGAGGCTGGCCCTCCAGGCCTGACTTGAGTCCAGGTCTGGGAGGAGATTCACCATCTTATCATCTTCAGATCCAGGGATTGTAGGGAGGCCATTCAGCCACCCGCACTATAGAGCCTAACTTTGACTTATTTTAGGGGACAATAAATCAAAGTTGGATCCCCCTATCCTGTGTTTTCCACTTTTATTTTGAACATGACTCCAAATCCAGCCCTCCTTGGATTAATTATCTAAATTACCAATACAAATGTATCAGTTATATTATTTGTTTACATATTTAACTGTGAAGAGAACAACGTATTTAACAAATGGAATGTCTTTCAATTAGATCTAGGACTGGTTATTATTTTTGAGCATTTCACTCATTCCTTTTATATTTTTCTGCGACTGATTTAGCTAATTCTTTAGGATTTCAGCAACAGAAGCAACAGCTTTTTGCAATATTCCAATCAAGCATGCATACAAACAACCTAGTATGCAATCAGTCTTTTTTAATCTCTTTGAAATAGATAGAGAAAGATAGGTGGTTAGCAAAAATAACTAGGGATGTCCCGATCCGATCACGTGATCGGAAATCGGGCCCGATCACGTGGTTGAAGACTCGATCGGAATCGGGCTCCGTTGTCCGATCAGGATCGGATATTTCATTTATTCTTCTTATAATCAGCGCTTTATATTTCAATCTTATTATTCCGGATAAATCCTCCACTAGAAGTCTGCATGTCAAGAACAGATCACAAAATGTTATTCCCGGAAAAAACGCAGCAGAAACCGGCAAGTTTGGCCAGAGGACTGATGTAAAGTTAGCTAGCTAGCCGATCACGGATTCAGACTTCCGGGATCAATAACTCTTTTGAAAACGCTTTAAACTGACAGCTAGTGTCTCTAAACAACAACCTCTAAAGGCATTTCAACAGAAAAAGACAGAGTTTTGTTTCTTTTTAATGTTAAGCTCTTCGTGCTGCAGACAGATGCTAACCGGCAGCTGCTAACTGCTACATGCTAGCGCCATGATTTAACTCCTTAGGACCCGAGCTGTCCTTTGATATGCCTGTTTTATTTATCTGAAAGAGAAATAAAAGTAAAGAAAATTAACTACTCTGATAATAAAACGAAATGTGATGTCTTAAGAACTTAAAAAGACGCACATAATCTTAAAAACAAACAAACGAATAAATTAAAATTAATAATTATATGAGTTAGTCATGAACACTCATCAAATTCATGCTAAAACCACATAATTTATTTTTAAGAATTCTAAATTAGGACAGGAATCATATTTGGTCAAAAATGTTCAATAACTAAAGATATTAAAGTCAAAGTCACTAAACTTTCTCACATGACTAATTATCACTTATATAACAAGAAAATGTTTTTTTTTTTCTAGTTTATATTTGCTCTAATTTTACTTGTTTATGAAAGGTACTTCACTGAAGTGTTTTATTTAAGTTTCTAATGATAAAATAATGTTAATGAAATATAAATAAGGGACAAGACAAATCTGTTTATTCAATTTGTTCATGTTTTAAATGTGTTACAAAAGTATCGGATCGGGACTCGGTATCGGCAAATCCACAAAATCCAATGACTCGGAATCGGATCGGGCCCAAAAAAACCTGATCGGGACATCCCTAAAAATAACGATCTTTGTTCTAATCAAATGTTTTTTTTCCTTTAGTTTATTTCCTGGCATTTAAAAGCAGGGCAATATTTCAAAATACAATTTATTGTAACAAGAATAGAAAATTGAATGAAATGTAATAAATCTGACCTGACATGAAGAACATGGTGTGTTCTTGATAAGAGGGTTTCTAATCTAAGCAGTGGCATGATTTTCGTTTTATTCTTTTTATGTTTTGTTTGGCTAAGATCTGTTGAAGGTAATCTTTACGCGTTCCGTCTTTCCCTCCGCGCACATCTGTCCGCGGATGAGTATCAAAATGATATATGGAGCTGTTTGCAAACGCTGAGCTACAAAGAAAGCACTGCATCACTTAGCATCCCACTGCCAAACACAACTCCATCGTTACACCTCCCAGAAGTATCAGGCACACCCTCACTTGAGTAATTTTGCCATCTGTTGACAATGTTTACACGGCGGGTGATTTGTCATCGTGAGCAGCAGGGCAAAAATTAACAAGCTTATTTATGATCCCGGCTACATTTGCACAATGAAAACACCAGTGGTCATGCTAAACAGTCAGAATCCTATTATGGGTACCGGCGAGGCATAAGAAGAGATGGATTACACCACTCACTGGACCTCGTGCCACTTAAACTAGTTTCAAATACCTGTAAATAATATTTGTTTCTTCAAGATATCCGAAAAAAATAAATAAATAAAAATCTGACATATTAAAAGGATATATTCATCTCAGGTATGGAGATGGACTTTACCTGTCAGCAAATGCTCAGCGCCCAGAATTAAACACCTGGGAGCACAATGCTGTTTGCTCTTTCCCCAGGATTGTAGCAAAGAAAAGGTCAAACAACAAATTGAAATCTTGGCCCAATATTAGATGTAAAGTGAGAACTGGAGTGTGGAATGAATTTGAGAAAAAAAAAAAGAAAAAACCCAGCCGGAGCAGAAGAATGGTGGGGAAGGAGAAAGTGAAAGAGCCAGATCATGCATAATGTCTCGATGGGCAGTTGAAAATCCTTGGAGCGCTGGTAAGTGTCTTCTAAAATATAGAATCATTCTCAAATGTTATATTCGTGAAGGCAAAGAAATCTCATTTTGTATGCATAACTTTGAAAAGGTCACGCGAAGAGCAGACAGGCATGAGAGAACTTGTGAATCATCATGAGACACGAGGTCTGGAGAGAACACGGGGGAGAAAATGAGGCAAAGCACACGTTCAGATGCTTTGATAGTCTCTTAACATTGAGAGTGCCTAAAACCACCATTATACTGGGTCTTGTTAAAATCTGCTTTTGCACTTGCATATGTACTATTATCAGCCATGCGTGAAGGAGAGAAGCACTGTGGAGTTTAAGTAAAAAAATCATGACTTTTCCACAATATCAAGGGCCTCAACATTGTAGATTCATGAGTAAAACGGTACAAATGTGCATTACTTTCCACAGATTTGTCTTCCACAATTTCACCTCATTCAGAACAAAGGGTTTTGTAGGTGTTAAATATTGCAAAAAATAAAGACTCACAAAGCCAACAGGAACAGTGGAAGAAGAACAGAAGCTCTTGATTCTCCCATATGAAAGCACAGATGGAGCACGTCAATTTGACTTATGTGTTGAAAGGGACAAGTTAATCAGTACTAGGTGCTGTGTCATCAAAATGTCTTGGTAAGTGCTGATATTTTCAGACTATAAGTCGCTCTTGAGAGTAAGTCACAGACAAAAAAAAAAAAAGATACATATGTTGCACTGGAATATGAGTCGCACTTTTGATAGGAAATAATTCAACAAAATATGAGACCAAAGAACAATTGTTAATTCAAAAGGTAAATCTTGATAATTGAATAGATAATAGTAAACTGAATATATGCTTCACTACTGTAACACATTGATATTACTTTAGCTTAAATCCCATTGAATTTTATTTATATCACAACTAAGTATCTCATTGGGTTTCATACCAGTAATTGTGCAGAAGCAGAAAGTCGGTCATAAAATACAAACAATAGCTGATTGTTAAACTAAATTAAACAGATTAAACTAAACTGGTTATCCCTGCCCTTAGACCAGGGGTCTGCAACCTGCGGCTCCAGTGGCTCTTTTATCTCTCTGTGATGGCTCTTTGGCTGAAGAAAAATAAAATAATAGTAAATTTAAAAAAAAAAAAATGGAGATTAGCTATAATTTTAACGACATACTAACATTTTTGGATATTTTGTTTTCTATTGGGGTTTTCAGGATAATTTAGAGTTTTAGCTTCTATTTTGGCAACATGCTAATGTTTTAGACTAAGTTAGTTTACCAAGAAATGTTAGGCTATTTTGGAGTTCAGCTAGTAATTAAGCAACATGGTAGCTTTTTTTTTTTTGTGGATTTGACCTCTACTTTGTTTTTTTATGCTAATTTAGATTTAAGTTAATGTTTTAGCAACATGCTAACATTTTTAGCTATTTTTTTTATCTACTGGGGGTTTTAGGCTAATTTTGAGTTTAGCTTTCAGATTTCAGCAACGTGCCAAAATTTTTGGCTGATTTAATTCACAGAGAAATGTTATGCTCATTTAAAGTACAGCTAGTAATTAAGCAACAAACTGGCTTTTTTGCTACTAAAGTTAAAAAACGTAAAAAAATTCCCTTTTTGAGTGATGCTAGTTTCTTTTAATATATTTTTTTCCTTTTTTCCGTGCCAAAAATAGACATTATTCATGTTTATTAAAAAGCAAAAAGAAGGTTATGAATCCAAATCCAATTTTTTGTAAAGGCTAACTTAAGTCAATGCAGCTCTCTCTAGGTTTTGATCAGTAGAAAACGAGCCCAAATGGCTCTTTTAATGTTAAAGGTTGCCGACCTCGGCCTTAGACCCTCTTTCTTGATGAGTAGAGGGCTCCTAAAAAACATGATTTCAGAAAAAAAGAAGAAACCTCAGGGATGTCCACATGAAGGAGGGATTCTTCCCCAGGAGGAACAGGTGATGTACCAGGGCACCGCTTGGGTTTTATGCAGTTCTGATGCCACAGTGGTTCTTTGGTTTCGGTTCCTAATCAGTGCCGATTTTGGTACTTCAGTAATAAAAAATAATTTCTATATCTTCCCAAATCAGCACATTTCCATTCCCAAGTCACATATTGACGCATGGTTAAGATCTCAACATCAAAAAAGGACGTTTTTGGGTGTCGTCGATTTTGACGTGCTGGCTGTTCTCTTTAAATCAGAGCTCCCGAACCTCCGAGCCACAAACCAGTGGCCCACCCTTTTTTACTGCAAACTGGGCCGAGCTGGGCGAGCGAGCTCCACTTAAGTCCGGAAGGCTGGCTGCAGCAAGAGTACCGCCACGGAGCGATGGGACAAAATGCTGGAGTTGGATTAGTATTTTACCTGCTGATCGTGTCACTGAAAACGTCACATGCCCCAAGCTGAGTTCCTGATTGGCTGATGTAACACCAGGACCTGTAACACTTCTGTGATCTGCCGAGAAATGCCGCCAGACATTTGAACGCGTACCTGTGCTCGCCTTGTCTTTGAGGAGCCCACCCACTATTACAGGAAAGGCAAAATGATTGGCTAGAACTACAAAGTACGGAAGTATTAGAAGTGATTGACATGTCGACCAATAGACCTTCAATGAAACTTAGCTACTTGGAATCGAACTTCCGTGCCCAACCTTAACCAAGACTATTAAAGAAAAATTAGCTTATCTCCCACTACTAATACATTTTTTAATAGTGTTCATCCAGATAGAACTGGGGGGATGGGTGGGGGTGAGGTCCACAGCCAAGAACAGGAGCAAAGACGATCCACCTGGAATCTGAATTTGGAGAGTTGAAAGAGGAACAACAGCTAAATAAAATAACTATGAAACATTAAAGTCCCAACGATTTTTACATTTTTTTTAAACATTCCCAGTGGGATTTTAATTAGGACCGAGAAGTTTTAAACAAAAAAAATCCACATCCTAAATGTCTTTAAAAGCTAATTTTCCTGTTGATCTGAAGCCTTTGTTTCCAAAAATTCCTCAGTGTGGGCGTGGCTTATGGTGCTGAGCTGTGTAACCCCGCCCCTTATCCCCCCAAGACATGCTAACGAGACACACACTTTAAAAGCTCCATGAAAAAATAAAAATAAAATAAAAAATGACCATTTAGGCTGCATTTCACCAGCAAGTACATGATGATTGTTGAATTCACTTGAATAATATATAATAAAAAAGGTCCCCTATTTTTCCCTCTCTGGATAATGTGGGAAAGCCTTCAAATTTAATCACAATGACAGAAACTGTATGAAAGTGGCTGTCATCTAGACACACACCTCAAGTGAGATCAAAGCCCAGATAACAAGAAAATCTTTGAAAGATTTCTGTTTTTTCTTTTTCTTGTGTTTTTGTAGATTTTTGCAGAACTCCTCACAATACATAAACCTGATCACTAAACGGATCAATAAACTTCCATTCATTGGAAGTGTGATGTAAACAGACGCCCACACGCAGCTGTGGTGTCTAGCTCAGGATCACGTTTGACAGGCGGCGAGGAGCGAATTCGCCACATGGGAAAAGAGGGGTGGACCACCAGTTTGGGAGATTTAATAGGAACAACCAGGGCAGCTGTGTTGTAGTGGTAGGGTGGTCGACTCCTGATTGGAAGATAGCAGGTTTGATTCCCGCCTCGGTGCCGTGGTTCGGCAGCAGAACCACCATGTGTGTGACTGGGTCTGTGCCTTGGGCCTTCGAGGAAAGTTACAAAGCCGAAACTTAAGTACCACTTTAGCACTGGAACAGAACAAAACCCAATTGGTGCCCAACCCTAAGTATCAGTCTGCTTTTTTTATGTGTTGCAAACAAGTTTGAGGGTTACAGATATTGTGAATACACTAACATGACAAAAAATTTTGAAATTCTAGAATTACTGCGAACACAGTTAATAAAGTCTGACTGACGAACAGGCTTAGCTCTGACTCTTTTCTCTCTTAATTTGCTTTGTATTTTAGTTTTTTTCTTTTTATGCCTGACATAAGTTTGAAAACAGACCATTTATTGATGGTGAACCTTATAAACCAGTGCACGGAAAATACCATCGTTGAAACTTTTATGTATTATTAATGATTTTATTGGGCCATGCATTGGGATGCATATTGAATCGTGAGAGGGAAAAAAATTATTATGAAGCAATTATTACTATTACTCTATGCATATTGTTCAATGTTTTTTGATTTATTGTTGCATACTTGGACAAGATTGATTGAGCATTGTTTCCAACATAAAGGACTTGGTGTTACTCACCCGCTTTAACATGTTTTCGTCAAATAGCCTTTAGAATGCTGTTCACTGCTCTATTTCCATGGTTTACTGATTGCACAGACATTGATTTTCTATGGCTTGGCAAGCAGAATGAGTTTCCAGAACAGCAAGCACACAAACATTAGTTACAGTTTTGTGTAATTTGGTCTACAATGCAAAAGAAGGACATCCTTGTCTAGAATACTCATCAAAAAGAAGCTATAAAGAGATCAAGTGAAAGCTTGATAGATTATCTACTGGAGGGGAGCATGATTTCTGAGCCTCGGCTGCTTCCAGTCAGCATTGAGCAGAGCGCCGTGTTTGTTTTCCGGGTTTAGCATAAAGTGGGGCTCAGTGTTATCTGGCCCTGACTAATGTGCAGCTTTACATTCCGCGCACCATCTACGAAGGACAGCTGAATGTTACTCAATTGCAGGATTTGGTCTGCTTGCCCTTACAGTTGTAAAATGCATTTCTGTCACATCATGGATATCTCCTGGAAGATAAGGTCAAGCAAATATGAGGTGCAAACCGCATCGGGAAGCAAAAGCGCATCAGCCAAGTGAGGTTCTGCCTTTCCCTGAAAAGATAAGCCGTCTTCTTTGTGAGCTGGTAAGCTGCGAAGTGGGCTTTTCATCATTCTTTGAATAAATAAATCCCATCTTCTAAATAAAGCAGGAACCGAGTTTCAGCATTCAAAACTGCAAAATTTTGACAGGCTGTTGGCAGCAAATGTCATATTCGTGCTTCATGGCTCAGGAGTTGGAAAAACCCAACCAAAAGATCACAGTTTGATCCTTCACACCTCCAAGACTCTGACCCCTAATGCGGAGGTCGTGGTGGTTCAGAGAAGCACTAAATAATTTATATGCAGTAACATTAACTATATCATTTAAAGTGAAAACGTTAAACCTCAGTTTGGATTTGATTCGTTTGGATGCACTTAAACTGTGGCGGACAGAAAGAAAAACAAATCAAGAAATCACTCCTTGTGCGTTTTTTTTAAATATAATTTACTTTTAGAATGATGGAGAAAATTAAGATTTAGCTGAAAACTATAAATGAACAAGAATTGTGTCCCTCACAGATCTGTAACTTCTTTCCTTAACCCTTGTCCTAATCCTAGGTATGTTGACTTGGGAGTGGGATCATCTGGAACCCACAAGACAGTGGCTAAACATATTTTTTCAGTGGTTTTCAGTGTTTCCGTGTTAGAGATGAAATTGTGTCCACCTCTTTCATGAGAAAGATCACACATCAATGTAAGCGTGGGGTCATCTGGACCTCATAAAATAGAACAAGGGTTAATATTCTCTCCTTCACTTGTTACCGTTATTAATGGCATCTGTTTGAACTGGTTCTAGGTATAAGAGAGACATGTTCACACCCATAAACAGTCAAACTGCAACGTATCCACGATGATCAAGACCAAAGAGCTGTCAAAGGACACCAGGAGCAAGATTGTATACCTTCACAAGACTGGGATGATCCAATCTACAATACCAAACAGTTTAGTGAGAAGAAATCAATTGCAATTTTTTAGAAAATGGGAGAAATACGAGATCACTGATGATCTCCCTTAACCTGGAGGAAAGGAAAACCCTTGAAGATCTCAACCGGTCGAGTACAGAACATCTAGGTGAGAACTACACGGGGTCAATAGCTTGAATAGAGCTGGGACTACAGTTCAAAGCCAGGACATGTCCAGACCATCTGGATGACCTAAGAGAGGATCAGAAGAATGTCATGAGGTCAGATAAGACCAACTTTTTGACATAAACACTGCTCAACGAGGAAGAAGGCTGAGTGACATTCCAAGAACATCATATCCAGTGTGAAGCATAAGGGTGAAAACATCCTGCTTTTGAGTAAAAAGGCCAAGATGACTGATCCGTATTAAAGAAAATGGTGAAGGGGTCATGTACAGTTGATATTTTGGACAAATATTTCCTTCCATCAGTGACAGCATCAAAGATGAAATGTGTTTGGATGTTCTAGCATGACAATCATCCCACAAACTACATAAAAAAGGGTTTCAAGGTTCTGGAGTGGCATAGACAGCCTCCTGGCTTGAATGGAATAGAGAATCCGCGGAAGGAATCGGAAGACTGTGTGCTTTAGTAACAACCTATCAAAACGTCACAGCTTTTGAGAAGATCTTTGAATGGACGAAAATTGGACAAAGTGCAAACCTAAGAACTATAGGAAACATTTGACCTTGATTGAAATCAGGTTGAGCTTTGAGGTGAACTTTTGTCTTTGACAAAACACATATTTGTAATGTGATGTCTTGGATTCTTCTTTTACATTGTGTTTTTCATAGCTGAAGTGCATATATGATGGACATTACGGACCAAACTAATCTTTTTAAATAGATCAACTGGCAGAATTAGAAATATTTTTATTTATTTTTTTAATATGTAGAGTAGTTATTTAAAAAAATGCAGTTAGATATGTTTCTACAACAGTCCAGCTCACAGGACTTGGGACTGGAGATGTTACAATAAAGATGAGTCCATGTGATGTTTTCTCTCTGGCTCTCCTGAAAACTTTCTGTGTGCCGGATACTATTTAAGTTGAATGACCTGGTTCAGTAGCAGCAACAGCGGAGCAGCTAAAAAACAACCAAGGTCTATTTTTAGTAAAGAAACACCTGGAGCCGCTTTGGGGAAACCTCTGTGTTGTAACAACTTGTGAACACACTCACAATAAAGCGTCTCTAAGCGTGCTTGTCTTACACTGCCACCTGTGTGACCATGTCTTTGGTTCTTGTTTTGAAGGTTCTATAATGATTGCATCTTGCTCTCAGGTTCTGTAAAACTCAAAACTCTCCGCTTGGGAATATAATACAGTGAACGAGTGAGCAGCTTTGTATTAACACTTGGTATGTTTCTAATAATTTTACTCAGTGTTAAGAGTCCAATTAGCATTCAGGGATTGTGTAAAATAATCACTCAGCGTTCAGATTAAGTCGGAGTGGGACTGGTGTTTTCCTGGCCCACTACTGCAGCTTTGCTTTCAAGCTACAGTGAATGTCAGGATTGGAAAAGAGAAGGCAGCAAAGAAAGCATCGGGACCGTGTTTTCTTATGCAGGACCCAGAAACTTGTTTCTGCTGCTCATTTAGCAGTCTGTAAGAAGATAGCAACGTTAGCAGCTCACTGGTCTCATACTGGGGATAAAAGTAATGTTTCATTTTTAGACAGAAATAATTGAAATTTCAGTGCACTTCTGATAAAAAAAAGAAAAAAAACTATTGGAAACCATTACAGGTATGCATGATTTATTCATATGATGACCCGTAAAAGTCATTGTTCAACTTGTTTTGTGCCGAGATACACAACCAACTGAAAATGTATCTAAATATTCATCTATCAGTGAGAAGGACGTAGTTCAAATCCTGACCTGGCACCGACTACCACTGTTCAAAAACACGTTTTATAGCAGGGTTCCCCAAACTATCTTTTTTTTTTCTCTCAATCTGACCAATCAAAACTTTGTGTTCCATCCTTCTTCAGTTTGAACTGTGACAGGGGAGCATAGACCTTTTATTGGTTTCATTTTTGAAATATTTTAGTATTTCTTTCTGTGAAGATTAAATAAATGAATTATTTCAAATTTTGTTATGAGTGGCTTTCTGAAAAAACATAAAACTGAATTTGCGTCTGCTGACGTCTGTTAAATTTACTGCTCAACGTGTCTGCGGCAGAGCAACTGCCAGTGTTGTTCTGGAATTCATTTGATGTCACATCATGGATCTTGTTGAGCGAGTACCTTGAGCTTATATGTTTTGGAGCGCTCTAGAGGCACCAGCAGGCACATCGTGTTTGTTTTCACCAGATGTTTCAGAGTGTCTCTGGGTCCTTCACTCTTGCGGGGAGAGCTGTACCTGGGGGTCATTTTAAACGTTACTCCTGTCTGTGGTCCAGTTTGAGCTTTAACCAAAGAGGGGGGAAATGAAAATAAAGGAGGAAAGGGAGATTTTGTCTTTTTGAGAAAATGCATGGAAGATCATGATGAAAATCCTTAAGCTTTAGTCACATGCATTGCGTTGTCTGGATGTATGGAGGGTCAAAAACAAGAGCAGCTAAATCTTAGGATGGGTGCAGGTCATTTTTACAATTCCCTTTTGGCTTGTATATGCCCACCTAAAGGGACCCCATGTACCTGGGCAACCACACGAAATCAGATTTAATTAACATGAAAATGGTACAGTTGTCATGCAAGATAATGGAAGTTACACACTTACAATGTATAGATGATCCAGCCCATAGCCAGCTCTTTAGTCATTAGTGAGGTGTGTGCACTGGATCCTGACCAGCCGCACGCAAATGCTTTATGCAAGGGATTTATAAGTGATTCGTGTCAGTGAAATGCCCTAAGGACAATTGTCACAAAGGATCCAGCCCGCCGGGTAATTATGCCCGGCCCTCCAGATCATTTTATATTATTATAATGAACGGCCCAATGTTTTCTTGCTAACATATTGTAGCAACTAACTTGTATAATTTCAACAGGATACGGACAGTAAAATGTTGAAAGTAATTTAAGGTTTAAATTGATTTATTCTGGAATTATATTCTTGCCTGTTTTGATTCATATTTATGTTAAAAGAAAACTTACATTTTTGAAAGTTTTAATAATTTTGGAACAGGACAGCCGATAAAAAATGTGCATGAACGTTATTCTTTTTTACAAGTTCACCGGGTGGTCTACAATCTTGATGTTTCACGCGGACTCTGTACAGCCATGTCCACCCATAGTTGTGACTAAGGCTTAAGTTTTCTTTTTTTTTTTTCATTGTTGTGTTTTTAAATGCTTGCTTCATTGTTCATTTTGGTTTCCATTCATTAAACATTCCAATGATTAAAGTTTCCTGCCTGTGTGTTTTTTTCCATGTTCACCAAAAATGTAACATTTAGTTTACATCCTGACAGCTGCAGACTAAATGAACATTGGTTCAGATAGATAAACATAATCTACTTGGCATGTGGTTAAGGACTTTTCTGTCTTTTGTCTTGTAAGGCAGACAGAATGAAGAGGACACAGATGGAAACACGAGATCTGTGGAGCAGAAACTGAAGCCTTCTTCAAAGTCGCTAAAAAAAACAAAAACGAGAGATGCCACCATTTCATCATGTTTTTGCTCATTTGGAGAGTCTAATTTCCAGCACATGCTCTTTTGATTAACTGACTCCCATCCCATAAGAAACGTTTTCATTCCTTCTGCTTCTTTTCTCCCTAAAGATAGCTCATCTATCCTCCCATTGTGTGTTGGGATGTCAGACGCCCCTATGCTGTAGTCCAACAGGCTCATTTGAAAGCTTTTGGAAGACACATATCCCCTCTGATATGTAGTATGATCATAATGACGTTAATTAGCCAACAATTAAAACACATTGCTTAAGTGGACACTCAGTGGGCTGGGTCGTGATGGTAGCCAGCAGAACTAGCAGGGTCACCGTCCAGATGGCCTTTCCCTGGGCCAGGGCCAATGGGAGCAAACACAGGTAAGGCACCACCAAAACTGCTGACAAACACAAATGGGGCCACGTTTTCTGCCCACTTTTAAACCATATGATGTTCTCTTGGCCTTGTTGACTGGGAATCATAACTGTAAAATCTGTCCAAGACAAAATGCCTTCAGCTCATAGTATCTGTTTGCTCACACTTACCTGGACACAGGAAAAAAACAAACATTTTTGCTTATGAAAACAGTAAAGTTCAAGGATGACGACATTTTAGTTCATAATATTACAGGTGACTCACATTTTTTGTTGATACGTTGCAAAACAATGTTTACGAGGAATCAGATAAACCCAGGTCGTACGAATGCAGATGGGGTCTGAAAACCCCACTGAGTCTCGTCCAATCGAAAGGGTCCCGTCAAAAGAAGCATAGATGCTTGCTGTGCTGCACAAAAGAAAGGTGTTGACATCATTTCAAACACCAAACTCTGAAAGGCGAGGCACAAAGCACACAGAGCCGGCAGAATATTACCAAAATGGTAAAAAATCCGGCCATTCACAGAATAAAAAAGGTAGAATAGTTTGATTTCCTAAGAGTAAGACACCTAATGCAGACTAAAAACTGACTGAAAACTGTGGTGCAGTGGTCAGGCAGTCGTCTCATGATCGAAAGATAGTGGGTTCGAGTCCTTGCCTGTCGAAGTGTTCATGGGCAAGACACTGAACCCCAAATTGCCCCTGCTGGGAGGTTGGCGCTAGTGTTCGGCAGCGGAACCACCACCAGTGTGTGAATGTGTGGGTGAATAGGTCTGTGACTGTGAAACGCTTTGGGCCTTCGAAGGAAAGTAGAAATAGCTACACTAGTATATGCCATTTAAATGCAAGAAAAAATATTTTAGAATTGAAACCAAAAAAAAAAGGGGGCAGTAACCTCCAAACTGGAGGAGTGGCTACAGCAGATCCCTGGAAAGACTTCAGACATCTCAGTCCAGAAAAGACTAGTGCTCGGAATAGATAAGATACAGGTCTCTGGTAGAGGACCCAAGCTAAGAGGAGAAACCACCCGCGGAGGGTAAGAAGGAGATTTTTTTTTTTTGTTTGTTTTGAGGATATTAAATATTAATCTGATACAGTTAACACACTCTAAAATGTATTAGTAAAATATTAATATGAATGTTAATAGAATACAGTGTTACAATGATTCTCAAAGGAAGAGGCTCTAATAATTGTTCTGCCTCTCCTGGAGGGAGTTTCAGTTTGGCCACCAGGTGGCGATCACGCCGTAGCATTACAGGTTATTCCAGAAGAAGAAAAAAGTATGAGCAAAAAACAGTACTTTAGACCAGAAATGGCTACTTTAAAAATAATATTTCCTTAAAAGAGTTTGGAAATTTCACATCTGTGAGTATAGAAAGATGTTTATTTAGTCAGCAATGTATGTGTAGTTAGTCCAAGCGTCATCATTAGCTTTTGTATGGGAAATACCATTGTATGTTGGCATCAAACTAGCGCACTTTGGCAACATCTGTTCAATCACAACTTTTATGGATGAATTATTTATCTATTAAGCTTAGATTGATTCCGATTGATTTTATCAACCCAACCCTAATTATTTTTACATCCCAAAGGTGTGGCAACGAGCTCTGGAATGGAACTTAGTCAAACTTGGTAGTTAAAAGTTTTGGAACATTTTTTTCTACAGCTGGTGGAAGCAGGAAAAAGTTTTCCATTTTTCAGATGAAAACAGTTTTTTATAAGTTAGAACCAACAGTCCTTCAATAACTTTATTTTATCCATTCTGTCACTTTTAATTAGTAGAGTCTTTTTAATATATATATATATATATATATATATATATATATATATATATATATATATATATATATATATATATATATATAGATATATATATTTATATATATTTAGCAAATATCAAACTTTTAGACAAAATGGATGATTTTTGTGCTGTTATTACAGAGATTTAAAGCAGCTTCTGACAGTTAATGAAATGTATAAACAATAAAGGTTGTTGGATCTCTTGCTTAAAAAAAGGTCAGGTCTTTCTTGTGACATTTCACATTCACGACCGCTCTTCTCCAGACACCAGGCTGTCCACCTGTCAACCCGCTCAGACTCCAGATCTGCCCTCAGTCACAGCTATTATCACAAATTGTCAGGAAATCCCCTTCAAAACCATCTGCCATCCCCGTGTCTGCTTTCAGGTCAAGTATGTCGAGCCATGACGGATGACGAATGTCAAATGACCGACTGGTATAATTGTAAAAGAGTTTACACAAACAGTTCTGCTCATAATTTATTTGTTATAAGGATATAAAGCTCAGAAAAGAGCAGAGATACGAGTCAAAACATGTTGAAAGATTTAATTTAATTTGTATTTTTTCCATCTGCTAAAACTTAACCTTTATGTAGGCAGAGCATTGTATCATTTGACCTTCATTTAATTTGTCAAAATTAGAGTATTTGGTCAAAATAGAAATCTTAACCCTTCCGCTCTCCTTGGTTTGTTTACATTAAAAATGGGGTCATCTGGACCCCACGAGACAGTGCGCTGAACTTTTTTTTATCTTTGATTTTTGAGTTTCACTAATGTCCATGGCAGACATAAAATCTTGTCCACATTTGTCATGGAAAGAATCACACATCAAAATGTGGTTGGAGTCATCTGGACCCCAAAGAGAGCGGTATAGCGGAAGGGTTAATATATTGACAATAAGAGATTTTCTACCATAAAAATTATTTTACGCACAAGGTAAACTGTAGATTTAGCATATGTTCCTACTTTAAACACATATTTGATTATAAGTTAAATAAATTGGGATAAAGAATCAGGTAAAAGTACATGATCTTTTGTTTCTTGGGACTCACTAATGTAGCCGCATTTGTCTTTGGGTTTTGGAAAGTGTCACCTATTAACTGTTTCAACTGGAGCGGGCGAGCGAGCAAGTGAGTGAGTGAGTGTGTGTGACATCACCTGTAGAAAATCCGACAAAAAAAAAGTCAATTCCTTCTTCATTATTTATGTATTTATTTATTTTTGTGATATGGACACCGCCATGTTGTCAAACACTTGTTTGATGTGGAGTCAGCGGGAATCACATGCTTATTAACTGGCCAATCAAATGCCTCAATATAACTTCAATAAAAAGTAAAGAAAAGAAAAAAAAATGTAATGAAAAAAAGTAGGATTAGCAAGAAAATGTTGAAAAAGGTAGCAAATCAAAATCAATGGGATTTTGGCTTTTTGGAACTGGCAGGTACTTCATATTTGGAAATAGAAGGGGCGGGGTCACTCAGTCCAGTTCTCATATACAAACACATTCTCACTCCCAACTCGTCACATATTGACGTTTGGGTGTCCCCAACTTGTCATTTTTATGTGCTGGCTGTTCCCATTTAATCACTGGTCCCCAATCTCTGGGCCGTGAACTGGAACCGGTCCATTCACATGGGACTCAGAGCACACCGGTACCTTTACCCGGTACTGCGTCTGATACAGGTTTAGGTCCGGCACAGTGTCTGGTACTCCATCCAGTACCGTGTCTGGTGTTGAGTTAGGGTACCAGTAATGGGTTTTGGTACTGCACACATCCCATACTGGTTCAGGTCCGGTACAGCACCTGGTTTTGCATTCAGTTCCACATCCAGTGCAGGGAACCGGGTTTGGGTACTGGATGCATCCCGAGTACCAGGCGGGTACCGCATCTGTTACCACATCTGGCACTGTGTCCCAAGGGTTGTAGACCCTTGACATTATAAACACCCAGCATGTCTAAACGACAAGTTGGGGACCCCCCCAAATGTCAAAAGGTTACGCGGAGTGGTCCTTAACCAAACACTAATATGTGATGAGTTGGGGATGAGAATGTGTTACATATACAGTCAAAGGTGTCCTGATTTAAAATAAACTTAGACTTTTTTTTAAATCAATGATTAATCACAGTGCTAATGCTAACATAGCACGCAGCTTAGTTAGCACCAACGGATTTACTTAAGAATAACCAAAGCTTTTTGTTGCCCCCTCAGACCCCCTTGTGTGTTTATATATCCTTCTTTTAAATGAAGTTACTGTCTTAAACGTGCTGCTTTCACTGTTAATGCCTTTTTGAGTTCAAGCAAAAGCTACAACTCTGCTAGCACAGTTAGCTTAATCAATGGGTTTTCAGAAACAGTTGTTTTCATCTGAAGATACATATAACCCTGTTTGTGGTCTTGATTATTTTATGAATAAGTTATTTTGTCTAATGCAGATGAAAAAAAACCACTGTTAATAAAGAGTGGCAGAGTCAAAGCAGAGGAACATCACATGCTGCTAGTCTCATTCTACTTTCACAATTTAATAGTCTACGGAAAAAAAAGAAAAAAAAAAACAGGGCCTGTAACATGATGTTGATCATTTCTCTGTGTTCATCTGTTTGTACTTGATAACTCTGTGTCTCTTTATTTGAGTTTATTGAGACTTTCAGATGTTTTATATCAGAGTAGTCCTCCTTCTCAAATGGAAGCTCTTTGTGGTTCCCTAATTAATTTAGGGGCACATTAAATGAACATATTTTACTTCTACAAGTAAGTTTGTTGTATTTTATCATAAAAAGTAGTTTTGATATGATGAAGTGTACCTGACATCCCAATTAAATAAAAACTGTACTTCAGACACTTTTCAAAACACAATTTCAATGAGAAAACATCAAGTATCAACAAGAAAGGAATTTTAGAATCATATTAAAGATAAAGGATGTAAATTACTCCAACCAATTTTGTTTCTTGTGTGTTTTGGTAGTTTTTAAAGACCCCCTCCGATCATATTTTGATCCATTTTAAAGTGTTTTTCAGTTAGGATTATGATGTTTTTAGCCAAAATGTTTTGCTTTCTAGGACATAATTTTCCCAGTGAGGGACTGGTTGAAATCCCCTTCTTAGTTGTGGACTGTTGTTGCATAGTAAGCCTGATTTTAATGTTTGTACTCTTCTGCTAGCTTTCAGCCCCTCACACCCCCGACCTAACATTACTGGTACAACAAAAAGGGGGATCATTATTTGAGCCACTACAGTTCAGAGCCAAATGCCGGCTTTATCAGAAAAAAGCCACAAGAACATTTGATGAAAATAGTGTGCTTTTTTTTCCAGAGTGAAACTTAAAGTCATGTGACGTCAAGCTGATCAAGATGAACTGAAGAAGACTCCACATCACTTCCTATGTATAAGTGTTTTTTTAAAAAATTGCAGATTAGGCTGGTTTTTGAGCTAACTGAACTAAATAAAACCACATTTAAATCCAAATCTATTCATTTTTTAATACAGTTTGACTAAAATAGAGTTCAGGTTTGTCCTGCTGTAGTTTTTTTTTTTTGGTAATCATTCCCATATTTACAAGGAGTCTTTCTCCATAGTTGCATGACTGCAAGTGAAACATCAATGCAACCTGTTGGGCACTTGTGAGGCTATATTTAAAACGCACAGTTCAGCATATCTGCCTTTGTTTTGGAATTAATTGTATTAATTGTATTATAATAGTTTCATTTTGGATTTTTTATGTAACAAAATAAAACAAATTAATACTACACATATGAATTGAATGTTAGATCGAAGTGGAATCTTTCTCTTAAACCTGTTTAGAGGATGCTGAAAAAAAAAATGTTGTAAATTGATTAAAAAAATTAATAATATTGTTTATATAAACTGAATGCTAGATTTAAGAGGAATCATTTTATAGAACTTGTTGAGATGGTGCTATGAGAAAAAAAAAATCTGTCTTCTGGGCTTATGTGTGGCATTATGTGTGTAATTTTCTCCCAGGCTATATGAGCTAGCCATTAAAGTATTGAGATTGATTCACTAAGATGAGGTCAAAAAAAAACAAAAACTCCTTTCTTATATTTACATAACTTACATGGTGTCATCATACATTGTCCTCGAGCAACAACTATTCTATGCCTAATCACTGGTATGTAATGTACATTTTTAATTAAGAAAAAACAGTTACAAAAACTCAATCATCCATCCAGCTTGATGGTCATATCGAATCATTCAACACTTTAGCAAAACATGAAAAGTATATTTATTCCCTCTTCAAATAAATACAAATATATAATGAGGGATGATCAGAATTTATAGTGTTTTTTTTTTTTATTTATCAAAGTAGTTTTGAGAAGTGGATCTTTTTAATGATGAGCAGGAGAGTTGGGAGAAAGAAAAATAATAAATAGAAATTAATTAGAAGTCGAGGACGAGAAGATGAATAGAAATAAGTGATCTTAAAGAAGAGGCTGTTAGGGAAGAAAAGCTGCACTTCTTGTAAACTTCCAATATAGGAGACCTCTGATGTGTCTTATATAACAGCTACCTGCTTTTTTTGCCCTTCTGAGATATAATATTTTCCATTTCAGAATTTGGTGTGAATAACTGGAGGATGTTTGCAGCCGTGTGATGGTAAACTGTGAGTTGTGATGCTCAGGCTAATGGTTTCAGGTCTTTTGGGATTATCTGCCATGAACATATCTGCAGTTCCCCTCTCTTCAGTAGGAGACGATTTCACTGGGATCAGCAGTGAAACATCAACTGCAGGAAACAGCAGAAACTTTTAAAATACATTGTGCAATTTCTGTTACATAACTTATGTTCACAGTGGAATTTCTTCATCTTTATTTTTTCTTTTTGTTTCCACACTATAACTTTGTTTTCTTTGTAAATATGTAAATTATTTAACTTTTTTTTTTTTTCCTGACCTTTTCTATCTGCATGCTGGCGTAACACTGGAATTTCCCCACTGTGGCACAAATAAAGGACCATCTTATCTCATCTTTTTTTTTTATTATGTTCAAAAGATTTTATACAAAAAATAATTTCAATTAGGCTTCTTGTTTAATTTATATTTCTCGTTGGTTATGTTTTCTAAATACAGAGTTCCCTTGTTTAATTTTATTTTATTTACACATTTAAACTGAAGTAGGAGGATAAAAAAACCCCTAGAGATGGAACATCTCGTTTTCAAGGGGGTCCTCCGTTTCAAGAAATAATAACAGATGACAGAGTAGAAGTCAAACAAGATAATAGAAACAAATAATAAATACACATAATAAACCCACACACACCACACACACACAACCCACACAAAACAGGACAGGCTCTCAGTATCCACCCCTACCCAACATAATAATACAGAAAATAAAAATAAACACATTTGCAAAGCTCAGAAGAAAATAAATAAATAAATAAATAAAAATAATAAATAAATATAGAATAAAAGTAATATATATGTATATAATAATAAAGTGACAAGCAAATCATAGGCAGATAAAGCAAAAGCAATGTACAAAACATTCAAAATCTAAAAGCAAACACAAGTATGTTTAAGATGGATTAACAAAGATTTCTTGAATGAAGACAGAGATGTAATGGATCGTAGAGAAATGGGAAGGTTGTTCCAGTCATTGGGAGCTTTGATACAAAAAGCATTTTTCCCTGAGAGTTTTTTGTGTCTTGGAATACAGAAGAATACCTGATTGTTATGGCGTAAATGATGTTGAGAACTAAAAGGAACAAGATACTGTTTCAAATAAAGAGGAAGATCAAAATAAATGCATTTGGAAATAAATTGAAGCCAGTGAAATTGTCTTCTAGCTGGTAATGAGAGCCAACCCAGTCGTTCATACAGTACGCAGTGATGAGTAGTATAGGGACGGCGGAGAACAAAGCGACACATAGAATTGTAAATAACATTAAGGGAGTTTAAGCAGACTGAAGAAGCATTTAAGTAAATTATATCGGCATAATCCAAAATAGGGAGTAACAATTGCGAAATTATTCTTTTTCTTATATGAAAGTTAAAGCAATGAACTATGCGGGAGTACGTTCCATAGATAACCCGCGACAGGTGAAACCCACAAATTAGAATTATGAATGTTCTAAGGCTGTAAAGCTCCTCATCACACACTCTTCCCAGGTAGACATGAGCATTTTCACTCTTTTCTCTTGTTTAAAGTCTCAAGTTCAAACTTTCATAGTAAAATAAGTCCAGTGTTATAGAAAGAAAACAAAGATCTCATTGTGATTCATGTAGATTTGATAAACTGAACACATTTTGAAGATGTTGCAAAAAGAACAATGATTGGCTTGATATCTAGAATACAGAGAACAAAAAATGACTTTGAAAAATAATCAGCGAGACCGCCACACTCTTTTTGGAAACTGTACTCACCATGATGAAAAGGACAAAAAGACAAACGGATTTACTGTAGATTTTTCAGTCTTTAAAACAGTCGATGAAAGAACAAGATCTTGTAATGACTTTTTGTCTCATATTTATGTTCCTTTTTTTCTTTGTTCTGTGCAGGTGACCTGTGTCTCCTGGATGTTCTGCTCTCCTGCAGATAGTCACAGCTGCAGGGAAGGATCTCTTTAGGTTTCACTATTTAAGAAGGTATCTTTTCTGTTCTCACCAATCGTAGTGTATTTTTGTACTACATGTGTTGTAAAGTGTAACTTGGTTCCTGTTATTGGAAGCACCTCAGTACTTTTAGTCTGTAACAGTGAGGATCCATACAGTGTTCCCTCACTACTGTATCTCGTGATTTAACTTTCAGTTTCGCCGTTTTTCATTCTCTAATACTGAATCTATTTTTCAATGAATATATAAATATTGAGAGTTTAAATAAGAGGGAAAAATGTGACAATGTTACTTTTGGTCTTAAAAGAATGTATAAAACTTGTTTTTATCTTTGTGAGATTTACAATCCTACTTTGAGGTAATATATTCACTTGTTTATGGTGGGAGTTTTGTTGTAAAAATAACATGCGATACGTGAAGTCTGATGGTGTTTTCACACCGAACGCGGCAGGCGTATCAACTTCACCTCTCCTGCCTCTCTTCTGACGCCTGTCAAATGTATCTGGAAATTTATCTGAAATTCATTCGTTGTCACATCATGGAAAACATGGATGATGTTGAGCGAGTATCTTGGGTTTATGTGTTTTGGAGAGCTCTACAGAGGCACCGACAAACACATCACTGTGTTTGTTTTCACCAGATCTTTCAGAGTCTCTCCAGGTATGGTGTACTTCCTTCATGCAGTGACAGCTGCACCAGAAGGCCTTTTTAAACGTTACTTCTGTCCGTCTATGGCCCAGTTTGAGCTTTAACTCAAGAACCCAAAAAACTGGAGAATCTTTTTATTATTGTATTGATGAAAGTAAGGAAAACATCATAAGCCCATGAAGCTAGAGCGGTCCCGCACTACAACAGCTAAGCTATCCATCAAGCAGTAGGATAGCTTAGCTCAGCTCAATGAGTTCAGCGACGGGCTGGGGTCCCGCCTTCACCCAACAGTAACTGGGATTGTTCACGGGAACTCATAAACATTCATAATGGCCGCTCGATGCGAGGATTTTCTGTCTAACCTTTGATCTAGTCACTGAAAATGTCACGTGCCCAAATCTGAGTCCCTGATTGGTTTACAAGCTCACTGCGCCTTGCCGAGCCCGACACTCAAATCGCGATCCGCCACTTCTTCCTGTGTGTTTACATTGAAATTTGATGTTCCCGCAGCATTCAGCATGAATGCACCATGAGACAACGGAGGGTCGAGACAGGTAGTGGTCAGGAGAACAGAAAGTTTATTTGTCAAGGAGCAGGCAAGGTTCCGGAAACGGCGGAACAACTCTTAGTCAGGAGGAAAACTGAAGTTCGCGACATAACTTGGCTTGGCATGAATGAAGCAATGAAATGAAGATCAAACACCCTGGATATCTGTGTGAGCTCCACAGTCATGGCCAGAAGTTTTGAGAATGACACGATTATTAATTTTTCCAAAGTCTGCAGTTTCATGGAAATGTATAAATACTCCAGAATGTTATGAGGAGTGATCCACTCAACTGCAGTTATTTGCCTAGTCCCTATTTGCCTTGAAAATTAACTTTATCGCTGAAACCACATTTCCACTGCATTTCAGCTCTGCCACAAATGAGCCAGCTAACATACTTCTCAATAAAAGCTTTTGATACTTGTGAAATGCTTCTAATTGTGTGTCAAGAAACATCTGGCAAACACCTAAAAATCCTGAAGGAACAGACCGTGTGGAAATGTATTTTTGTGGCATTCTCAAAACTTTTGGCCATGACTGTATATATGCAGAGAGATGTGTGATGAGCTTGTTCCAGAGAACACAAAACAACCAGATAGAAACGAGGAGTGGTACACCTGGACATTGAAATTGTGAATTTCCGAATATTTAACAAGTTTCATATTTGTAGGACTTATTTAAAAATACCACTTATAGTTAACATTTGGAAAAATTCCTCATTTAGAGGTGAACGGTTGATGCAATCAACATAAATCGAATGATTCTGTCATGTAAAATATCCCCTTGCACAGTTATGCAACACTTCATGAACATAAAGTGGTGCATAACAGCGCAAAGCCAATAAACAAAGACGCTTTTCTCCATGTCGGAATCTGTTAAAATGAAGTTAAAGTCTGTCAAAGAGTGGGCTTGTGTTTCTTTGGTTCTGCTGGCAACATCTCTGGTGTTTAAGGGTTAAATGTTCCAATCGAAAATATGAAAAATAGTTTCACACGTGTCTGTGGCTTATTAGGAGAACCTCATGAATAGATTTAGAGTTAAAACCTACAATAAAGCGAGATCAAGGGCAAAAGTAAAACTTAAAAAAGGATTTATCAGTTAAGAAATGTCTCCTCCGTTCTGTTTTATTCATCAAAGGCGGGGTGCTGAGCTGGTTTGATCATGCGGCCGCTCTTGGAGCAGAAGCAGCACCTGCAGTATTTGCACTTCTGTGAGGTCACGTTGCAGCGGCTGCAGCTCCCTTCTCATGCGTCTCCAACTTCTACACGATGTACAAGAGCTTCCTCCATCGTTGATTCTGTCAGAAGTATCTGTATGCAAATAACTTAGAGATAGCGTGATAATCTGTCAAGAAGCCTAAAACTAAGAGTTTTAATGCACATTGTTTTACGATTTATACATAACCAACCTGACCACACAGAAAATTACTTATTTTTTATCTTTGGGAGATACTTTTTTTGTTGTAGAGGGAATATGGGTTTAAATTAACAAGGGGAGGGTTTAAAAAAGTTTAAAAGAAACAGCATAATGTCTCCACAATTTAAGTGAATCCAAATAACCCTCACTTGTTGAATATTTTGGCACCAAAAACTTATTTTTAACCAAAAACTCAAGATTTTCTATCTTTTTTTTTAACACCATCTTGCACATTCCATCTTCTTGGAATCAACTAGTTAGTAATACCCAATTTAATTTTTTATCTTATATTTGATACACAGATTTCTAAGTAACATATTCTCATTCCCATGTCATCACTTATTGATGTTTGGATAAGGACCTTTCCGTGTCAAAATTTACGTTTTGGGTGTCCTCAACTTATCGTTTTTTTGACGTGCTGTTTTTTTTCATTAAAGTATGGCTCCCCGACCTCCAGGCCGTTAACCAAAACCGGTCCAGTACCGGGATGCGGAGTGCACCGGTATCCTAACCCAGTCCCGGTTTGCGCCCAGGACCATGTCCGGGCCCTGTTTGCATCAGTTTTGGTACCGCATTCAGTGCTGCCTTTGGTGCCAGGTTAGGGTCCCAGTACCGGCCACGTCCTAAGGACCAATCTGCATGCAGGTCTTAGTCCAAAGGCTTCTATGAACATCCAGCATGTCAAAAAATGACAAGTTTGGGACACCCAAAACTAGGGCTGGGAATCTCACAAAACAATCCAATACATGACACAAACAGATCGGTATAAATCGCCTAATATATATAAATATATAGAAGACCACATGTTTTTGGGGTAAATAATCCCCATCTATGTTTTTTAGCTTGAACACAATTATCTTATTTTGTGCACCAAATAATGGACACTTATGCAAATCAGTAATATGGTCTTTGACAAGCACTGACACCAAGTACATTTAAATTCACATGTAAAATTCAGTGTTAACAATAGTAAACATAAACAGCAGTGCCACTACTTAGTGAAAAATTGTTGTACGCAACAAACCAAAAATAAGTAATTCAAATAGGCAGATTGATGCCCGCGACAGCCAGTCTTGCATTTACCTCCGAAGGAAAGTCTTACCAAAGGATGACGGATGTAATGTTTAACAGTTTCTTCAAACAGAAATGAGAGATCGATACTTGGTGAGAACCAATCGAGAATCAGTCACAGGAGTAAATATCAATATATTCCAATATCGATATTTTGGCACACCCCTACCAAAAACACCAAATTGGCGTGGAGGGGTCCTTATGGAGGGGTTCTTCTGAAACTATTAACCAGCTCAGATGTCACCAACATTCACCTATTAGCTGCATTCAAGGCAAGAGCCAGCCAGCTGAGCACAAAGGACTCGAAAGACATCTTTCTTTTTTTCTTGCAGTGATAAACTCTAAAGAGACCATCCATAATGTATGCTTAATTCTGATATCTGGCCTTTGAGTACACAGCTGTTCAGCACCATCACTGAGCACTTTTCATCTACAGCATTTCCTTTGAGCGTGAGCCGCTGTCTCAAAGATCTGCTTCTCTGCTCTCCTCCTGTATTTCTTTTCGACAAGTAAATTTTGGAGCCTTTGTTTTAAAGTGGAGCATTTATCACTGGGACTCTGTTACTCTAGAGTTTATTTTTGAAATGAGGAGGTCTGACTCCAGGTCACTGCTGTTTAATCATTAATTCTATAATTGGGGAATAGAAAGGTTGCAGTTGCCTACAGACTGAACATTTGAGCTGAGCCTTCAGAGCCGGCTGTCTTTCCGTCAAAGGATGTTACCATATTGACTTGTTTCCTCACTGCGTCAATGAAACCAAACCAATTAACGTGGTTGCTAAAGGATATTAAAGAAAAGCAAACTTAAATGTTATTATTGTCTATAACTAAGAGTCAGGACTCTGTTTTCCCCTTTGATCACCAGCGGGAACAGTCTCCAGAGTACTGACAGCACTTCATCTCCCAGCAGCCCCTAGATCCTGCTCAGCTGTCTCCAATCACTCAATCCCCCACCTGCTTCTTAAGCAGCACACAGAGCCACACTCACCATGAAGTATTGTTTGTGCCACTCTGCCTGCATTACCGAGCGTTTCTACTCTGTCTGACCTTGCTTATTCTCCGATTGCCTGCCGCCTGCCCTGAACCTCGCCTGGACTCTCACTACTTTACTCTCTCTTCACAGATGACCCCATGCCCGTGTATGACCTCTGCCCGTCTGACCCTGATTTACTTTATGGCCTTTTAGATCTGCTTAGTTTTGAAGTAATAAACCTGCTGCATGTGGAACCAGCTGTCTGCCCGTTTGAGACACTAAGGTTTTATCATATCAAAGGTTAACCACAGAATTTTTTCTTAACCTAAAATGATGTCCGCCGTGAATTTGATCCATATTCAGATTTTTTTTTTTGGCAAATTGAATTTCTTTCTTAGAACAGCTAAAAGACCACAGCTATTTCAGAATTCCCACCCTAACAGCAAATAAAACTAAAACTAAAAAAAAAAAAAAAAACAGTGCAGGACTAACTTTGCCCTGGATAATAAAAGCAATGCGAACACCATGCTCACTATTTTTTTCACTTTTCTTTTTTCTTTTTAAACGGCACATGTGACACAGATTCCACAAAGTGAAAATCTAATCAATACAAGCATTTTTATGTTCATTAATGAAACCACTGTGTTCTAGTCTTAAAAATAGTTACTAGTTTATTCAAAAACTACATTGAACCTTTTTTTGGGCAAAAACTGTTCAAACACAATGCATTGTGGTCTATATTCACCAATATAATGAGCATCGATGCACACTGGTTGTTTGCAAAGACTTCTGGGAAGTTTTTTGGGCACTGAATTTTAGAATTGTAGATTCTGACAGATTTACAAAATGATGAATGAACTATATAGTGACTAGTGAAAGAATTCCGACATACTCCACGTCTTCACGTTTAAAGTAAGCTTCATTTCCACTCAGCGGTGGTCCAGTACAGTCCAGTTTGATCCAGTATTTTGAACGTATTGAGCTATCACGTTATTTAGGTGTTATTTAGGTGTCGTCTGAGACATCTATGATGTTAACATGATGAATCAACAGACTGCATTTTCTGATGAGCTTGTGAAATATTTCTCCAGTAATAGATATTTGATAAATATGACGCTGGTGGGAAATAGTCAACCTTTTACTCTATAAAAAAAAATATATAATTTACTGTAATGGGTTTTGTGTTTTATTTTACTGTCAAAGCACTTTAGTTAAGTCTGACTGCAAAGTTTTAACGTCATTTGTATGAAATTTGCATACGATTACATTTCACTTGTAAAATATATTGGCTTTAAACGTCACTCAGAAAAGGGGGGCTGTGGATCGCTTGATGAAAACTGGATTTAACAAGCACGATCCAAACATAATAAAAGTATAACATTGATTAAACTGAGATTTAGGTGATACAGAAAAGAGAAGATCTGCCAGTGGACATTTAAAAAAAAAAATAAAATAAAATAAAAATCATGGTTCTTTTATTTACAGAGTGTCAATCACTAAAATTCTGTTTAATAAAACAGAATGTTGTAGCATGCAGTTCCAAAGAATTGAGTGTTGTTTAAAAAAAGAAAAAAAAAATCTAAACATCATGACCTTTAAATGTGGGGCCAAAAAAATCAAAATATACTCCATAGGTTGCGCTTTAAAAATCTATTGTGCTGCAAAATGTTTATTGATTTATTGGTTTTTCTAAGAATTAAAAGCCATTTATCTGTATTCCTCAAACTGTTTAGAAATGTATTTCCAGGAACTTCTGCAAAGATCTTCAAGTACAAGAAGGATAAAATTAGAACAAATATTCTTTAAGTGCAAGGTTTTCAATCTTTACATGAATAATAAATCAATTAAAAGTCTGTTTTTTACAATCAACAATAGGCTGAAGTTTTGAGATGTGTGTGGGTGCAGAATAGTTTTATCAGTGAAGCCCACAGAAGAGTTGGACAGCAGCAGAAAACAGTCTCACGATAGATTTGTGCGCAATTGATGTGTTGCGCGTGCATAAGAGGTGATTTCTGTGTATTTTTTAACATTTTTTTGTGTGTAATTAGTTTCAGGCTGTTGTAATTTTAATTTGTGCATGTGTAAATTGAATTTTGTACTTTTTTAAATGTCTTTTTTTTTTTTTACTTTTGCACAAAATCTATTATATGAATTACAAATCAAGAATTAAGCAAGGACAAATCCAAAGCATGCATGAATCAGAATCAGTCTATTTTCTCTCCATGACAAGTCGCTAAAGTGAAAAGTAGAGGCAGAACACGCATTTACCAACATTACTGGTAAACTCATGTCTTTTTTGTGGAGAGAATATGGTATACATAATTTTAAAAAAAATTGCTATGAGACACTTTCCTGTTAAACTGAGTTAAACAGTTGTAATAAAGGCTTTAGTCTTTAACTATTTTAGCCTTTTTACAATAAATCGTGATTGAACCTATTTCTGTTTGGATGTCACTTCAAAGTGTATACTATGAAGTACATAAAAAATACATTTTCCTCTAAAAATGGAATTTAAATAATTTCTTACATTCTTCAATGCTCCTACAATTTATCCTTCCAGACTTGTTATACTGTATGATTTGATTCACAGCCTGGTAGACAGCCACCCTGTCATTCATCATGTCCATTATCAAAAGCTCCTTACAGAGTGGCCCTGGTGATTCATTACTGTCTCTCTGCTTTGGTAATTGGGTTTGTGCATGTTCCACCTCTTCCACAAGTAATTTTTACCCATATACTCTCCACGCAGTTGTTCATCTGGGGATTCAGATGACTATCATTTCACATCCGTCCAAACCTCGAAGTGCCTCGCTGTCGCCCCTAATTACCAATACAGAAATTGACTTGGATCTCAGGGTGTGTGAAACTGCTTCCGCCATTTCTCAGCTATATTAAGGAGACTGCTTTGTAAATGGATCTTTATGATGGCCTCGCTTAATACTCGTTCGGTCAAAAAGAATGAGGCAAAATTTGTATTTGGAAGAAAGTTTGATGCATTATCTAGTAATCATGTGGAGAGCTTGCTCTCCTATTGGGTAATTTAAAAAAAACTATTTTTGATGTAATCTTCCTTCAAAATAGCTTCTTCTACTTCACCTAATGTTTCTAATAAATTGAGATTTTATAAACGGACACACTTTGGGTACAGATTCACTTGGAGAGGTGAAGCAGGAATAGCAGAATCCAAACTGAAGCAAAGAATGTTTTTCCTAAAATAGCATGCCATATTCACATACACATTTATTAAGATGTTAAATGGAAAGTTTCTGCTGTTAAAATAAGCATAAGAAAAAAAGCATTTATCTAATTACAAACCGATTAGAAGATTGTGTCTAAACATCATCATCCAGGCCACCCTGGAAAGTTTCCCCCGCCTCATTTTGGGTTTAGTCTAGGCAGCGATGCAGATTTATTTGTTCCGTTCTTCAAAGTCCCGCGTTTGTCTGCGCGAGATAAAGTGGCTGCCAATAAACAAAGCCAGGCTTTGATCTTTTGAAGAATGATAGTAAAAGCACTTTCAGGAGCAACTGTCATATAGCTGAAAGATTATGGAGGGCCGCCAAGATGGCAGATGTGTTACCCTTTCTGATAGCATCTTGACAGCCTCACTTAGATAATATCTCTTGACAACCTCTTGATAAAGTTGCATTTCAATCAGCTTGCCTCAGTGCTGTTAAGCTTATAAATGTTTCTCCTTCAAATGACTCAATTCACGTTTTTTTTTTTTAAAGCTGTCAATAAATTATTCTAACAATTTGTAATTTTCTTGTCAAAATTGGAGATAAATTCACCATATTTCATAAGATTTTGGGGGAAAAATATATAAGAAAAACCTTTGATTTAAGATTTATAATTGACGTTTATTTAATATATATATTCTGAAAGGACTGAAAAACTTCAGTTTGTACTTCACTGTTAGGATTCTGTCTAATCTAAACCATTGAACTTCAACATGTTTTACTTTATACATTTATTTTTTAAACTACAAAGCAGTTCTCTCTTCCGGTAACATCGTGTCCAACAACAGATAACGTATATTTTTTAAACAAAGAACGTGAAAAACACGATTTAGCAGCATGATGACAAAATTTCTTTTAAGACATTGGTTCACCAATCTCTTGCCTACCTACGCCACTCCTTCACCAAATTATTCTCCAGTAGATAAAACTTTGTGATAATTACCTGCCGTTCCAATCTACCAATCTCATATTTCAGCAGCCTGACAGAAATAAATGGAGGGTCATATATTTTGCATCTACTGCATTATTTCCCCTTGTGGCAAAAAGGAAAGGGGTTGTTGATATATTAAATTAAATTTAAAAAAAGGGTAACATTTTATATGTTTATTATTTATACTTAAATTTGTCTGTTTTAGCTCGTAATCCTCAAGCGGTCATGAAGAGATACACGAAAGTCCTAAAGCCATACAAGAAAAAAGAAAGCTGAGTGTGGCATATCAAAAGGTCGGTGTTGACCGAAACTCCATTGTCAGCAATACAACGATCTGTGAATTGGCTGGGGTGGCCCCAAAGATATACATACAAGGAGTTACTAGTTTCCCCATACACCACAGCAATGTCTGGACGTGTTACGGAATGATCCAAACATTTTGAGGGATGTTGAACATCAAAAGAAGAAGGAAAGGCTGAATCCTTGGTCTATAAGTGTGGGTGTCAGATTGTATCCAGCACAGTTCAGTTTAGCTCGGGTCCTGTTAACTAAACAAAGTGAGTTCAAGTTGCTCTTTAGGAATAATGATAATGGCTTATTCTTGTTCTGTTTGTTTTTCTGTTTTGTGCAAAATAGTCCCAAAATACTTTGATTATGTTGCATCATGTTGATCTGTCACATGATGCCTACAACAAAGCTTCACTAGATGGTTAAACTATTAACAACTGAAATCTGAGTTTATATATAAGGTGTTCATTAGTTCTTAGCTTGTATATGTTAGGTGGACATTATTCTAAAGTTGGAAATGTTCCTCATTTACAAACAGTTAATATTTGAGGAATGGCTACAAATTTAAAATTACATCCCAGTAACATGTATAGAATATTAATTGATTCCAAGCAAATCATTAGTTAGCAATTTACAAGCAGATTATTGATTAGCTATTTCTAATAGAAAAAGTATAGTTATAGATTAATAGGTTAACAGGTATTTTATAACTCGCTAGCTACTAACTATTGTCTGTATATAAGATACATGTATAACTATTTAAACTCTTAATTGTTATTTAACAAGTCATTTATAACTCACTAACGAACAGTTTAAGGATTTGTTAGGTACCTATAACCGTTATTGTTCCTCTACCGGAGGCCTGGGAGCTTGAGGGTCCTGCAGTATCTTAGCCGTTCCTAGCATAGACATCTTTTCTGGACTGAGATGTCTGAAATCTTTCCATGGATCTGCTGTAGCCACTCCTCCAGTTTGGAGTTACAGCCCCGAGTGCTCTAATTGGTTTCACCTTCCAAGCTTTCTCCAGTTCCTCTCTGAGTCCCTGGTATTTCTCCAGTTTCTCATGTTCCTTCTTCTTGATGTTACCTTCTCTTGGTACTGCCACATCCACCACAACGGCTTTCCTCTGTTCTTTATCCACCACTCCAATGTCTGGTTGGTTCTCCATTCCCATCTTCCACCCTGCAGTTATGTGCTGGATTGTTTCCTCTTTGCACAGCTTACACCTTGGGTCTTGTCTGGTGTGGTAGATCTGGGCCTCTATCACTCTGGTGCTCCTGTCAATTGGTGCCTTGTGTTTGATGTATTCATGGAAAAATTGAATGTTTCACCTTGGGTAATTTCTCCCACGCTCACTAGTCCTGCTAGTCAACAACTCTGTGGTTAGCATACAGTCTCAGAGTGCTTGATTTGGGTTGGAACCCTATATGACTGGTGAGGAGCTTTCATGTCTGGATACATGTGGAAAAAATATTTATTTACATCTTAATTGCTGAATTCCCTGCATTATTTATTAATGTTTTTAAATCAGAGCTTTAGGAATGGTTTGGGTATAAAGAAAAATATAGCTGATTTTGGTGCATAATCTAAAGCAAATAAAATAAAGCAGCTATGTCATTAGGCTGGCAGTGGGTGGACGTCGTTAAATGTCTTAATGGCAGCAGAAGAATAATAAGACCTTGTAACTGTGAGCAACAATTAGTCTAACGAACACTTTGAAGGAAAATATGAAAACCGCTGTTTACATCCAATCAAGGTTTGGCTGTCTCAGCAGAGCAAAGAGGAGACAGCTTGAGAAATGCTAACTTACAATTTAAATACAGGGACATATTGTATTAGAAGAAAAACTACAATCCTCTGAAACAAGTTTCAGTGACTCTTGTGTTTGGATCAAATATACAACAAACATTTCACTAAGTCAAATATGCTTACTCAAACACTTTCGTAACAGTTTGATTCAAAAATTATATATATATATATATATATATATATATATATATATATATATACACACACACACACACACGTATGCATGAAGTGATGTCCAATGTGGATTTCTCAGCTTGTATCTTGGTAGATTGATAGCATTTTTACTGACTGTCACTAATGTGGTGACACTTAATTAAGCCAAAAGTAAAGTTGTGGCACAAGTATGAGTTTGCACTTTGACTGTAAAAAATGTAAAGTCAATGGTTTGCGCCGAGTATGAAAGGGGAAGGGCAAAAGTTTTCCACACCTGCAGATGCACGAGAGAGACAGATACAGTGCAGCTGTAAGTTTTTTTTTTTCCTTTAAATGTAAAAAAAAAAAAAAAAAAAAAAAAGGATAAAATCTTATCAAGTCAAAAGATTGAATCTAAACTGAAAGAGATGGTTCTTTATAGTGGGATAAGCCCGTTTTTCAAGAAGAGTTGGAATTGTCATCACTAGCCACGCCCCCTACCATTAGAATGACTATTTTGGATTTGAGGCGGAGAAAGACACTGATGGAAGCATTAAACAGTTTGTTTTAAAAAGATTTACTTTCAGATTTAATATGTAGACATTACAGCCCCCCCTGTATACAAATATATATATATTTTTTTTCATATGTTAATGGCCCACAATCTACCTGCACACTGTTCTCCTTGATTGATTGCAAACAATGTATTTGACATGCCTGGTGTAGATAAAATAATTTTATTTAAAAAATTTGAACATTTTGTTAAATATTGTTAAAAAAAAACATTTTAAAAATTACAATTTAGCTTATAATAATAATATGATTCATTTTGAAATGGTTACTGTTGGTTAAAATACATATTATGCAATTTTTCTACCTTGATTAAAACCCAAACTGCTCTCACATTCACACATCATGGCATCTATCCATGGTCCAAACACACAACCACCAGGGAATGTGGGGTGCAGTCTTTTCCCCCCAATGACACTTTGGTTGGAACTGAACGAGCGATAATCTGATCAGAGGTTGACCGCTCTACCCCAGCCCCACAGCCACCCTTTTCTACCATTCACTGTTAATGCAGCCGTGTCATTTAAGGACAAACATGCGGGATACCATAAGCAAGCAAGGGAATTACATGTAACACTTGAGTAAAAGTTCAACTTTGCCCACAAAATCTAGTTTGTGAACAGAACGCAGAGTGCAAATTGATTGTATTTGTTGCCATTCAGCATCCTCTCTGCATACCCTTGAGTGATTCACTTCAATTTCTTCATTATTCCTTAACATTTTTCTGTTTTTCCACCTTTGAGAAAGGTCAACATTTTCTATTCATGTGATGTGTTTTTCTTCTTGAACGGTGCCTCAAGACAGCCTTGACTGTAAAATGGTACATTAACAATTATTTTCTTATAAGTTCAAAAGACAAAATAATAAAACCCATTTGTAGGAAGGTCTAAATTCCAAAAAAACCCATCATCACTTCTCAATTCCATGTCATTTGGGATTGGTAAATGAACATGTCCTTGAAAATGCACAACTGCCACGAACAAAAAAGGAGAGATGAACATTTTTAGATTAAAACAGAAAACAAAAAAGCAGAAATATGTTCTCATCAAAGTGTTGGAATGTCTATTTCATCTCTGTTGACTCCAGTGCCAGCAGTGAAGCTTATTAAGCCGAAGCGATTCTGCTGCACAAACACTTAAACATACAGGAGTTGCCCAAAAGGCTGTATTTCATTAACAGCATTCCTCCTCATAACATTTCATGTCTTAATTGTTGTGGGATTTGGTGAGGCAGGGGTGCAGGAGCGCTGAAAATGACATTTATGTTCGAGCAGGGGAGCAGCTATTAGGAGGAGCTACCTGGGGTAGCGGGGATGGGGGGGGGGATTTCTCCAGGGGGGGTGTCGAGGATTGAAGTACTTCTATTGATGACAGTCTTGCTTCATTAGGCGTGATTCGGTCTCACTAAAGCAAGCGGTGACTTTTGCAGTAAAGATAAATGAATGGCGGTTTGTGTAAGAGTGTACGTTGTGCTGAAGCAGGGGAATGCAGAAGCCGCACTTCAAAAGAACACACTGCGTCCTTCTGAGACACTTGGAGTCTGATGATTACAGACATCTAATGACCATAAAAAGGCTACAACTCTGCAGGCTGATTAAGAAAGCCAGGGGATGCAGCCTGGCAGTGCAGTGCTGATCACATCAATTTGTCTAATCAGACTAAATTTACTTTAATGAAAAAGACACTCCCCACTTGACAGCTTTATTTACGCTGCATTACTCAGGCCGCGCTCGGAAAATGTATAACTGCTAGGGGAAGAGGGGTGTCCCTGGGAGAAACTTTTCAATTTATGTCATGTTTCTTGTCTCACTCAATGATTTGGTTGATGTTGAAACAAAAGATTAATACAATTAATTAGCAGCTTTTAGAGTTGTGTTATGGTGAGTACACAGATATAAACAGACAGTGGAAACTGTTTTAGTTTATTTTTTTATTTTTTTAATTGTGGATGTGTATGATCTGTAATTGTGTTTATCCTGTAAAAAAAATATTACATTTTCTAACTATTGTTCAGTTCATGGTTGCAACTGCTAAAATAAAATCAATAAAAGTCCAATTCAACACTAACCTTCACTAGGCACAGCATGTCTATGAAATAAGTCTACTGGACATTTCTATTTTGTTACTCTAGATGTGTACCAATAGTGTTCTGAAAGAAGGTCTCCTACACATTTACTTGTAGACAGCTCTGATGTGCCTTACCTGTCAAATTTGTTGGATAAAAACTTTATGTAGGTCGCAGCACGGCTAAATACATTTTAGCTTGGATGTTTGACCTCAGTCTTAATGTCAGACACAAATTTACAGACCACCCATTTAAAGCTTTTTTTTTCTTTTCATTTTACCTAAATTTTCAGGGCAATGTTCAGGTGCTTTGAATGTCATTTTTACCCTAAATTTTATGTTGGAACCTTTACAACATTATCAGTAAGTGTTATGGACACAAACCCTCAAAACCAGGCTTGGTGACAGGAACTCAAAATGTTTAATAGATTATCCAAAACTTGAAACGGTGACTGAACTGAACAGACCAGATACTTAAATAGAGTGAGGTTGATTAACTGAATTGAAGACAGCTGTGGATCATGACAAACCTGATTCTGATGCGTCTGAGGAACAATTCAAAACAGAACCAGACCAAAACCCATAAAATAACTAACAAAAACCAAAATCCAAAATGCTCGCAGTGATTTAGATTTTCCCTCACTCCTTAGCTGTTAAGGTAGAAGTTACAAAATTTCAGCTTTAACTTTTATTCTGTTATGGACAAATACAAAAAATATAGAAGTAATTGATCTGGTATTTTCTAAATAACATTATTAACACAAATCCACCATTTCAGCAACTTTATTAGCACCATCCTTGTAACACTAGACCAGAGATTAGTAACCTTTTAACAGTAAAAGAACCATAAAGGCTTTTTTCTACGTATAGTCTTACTTTTATCTGAGATTTTGGGATTCTTAATTCATAAACCTTTAATAAATATAAAATATATCTATTTTTGAGGCAAAAATATAAAAGGCTTTTTTCCCCTCTTTTTTTTTTAAAAACTCATGACAAACTCAAAACTTTTCAAAATAAAAACTGTTCTGTGACAAACAGGATAATCTCAGTGCAGCTCTGGGGATCTATTAACCATTGTTGTGCAAGACAGATATGATTTTAACTCATAAAAGATTAAACTCTTTAACAAAGTTTTGGTTTGCATATAAACTCTGTGCATTCTGGAGGTAGCGCTGAATAAAGATGTAAAAATCCTAGAAAATGCATCATCTACGTGCACTTCAGCCATCAATTTATAAATGTAACTACTCTAAATGAAATAAATGCTAATAAGTAATCCTTACTTAAAAAAAATATATATATATTTTTTTTTTTTTCCCTTCAGCCCCATGTGACTCTGGAGCCACGGGTTGCAGACCACTACACTAGACAGATGAGGTCTGAAAATTATGAATCATTATGATTGAGTGTGGAAACAACTTTCACAATAATCTATACTTACAATTAAAGACGCCTGTTTTTTGTCTGTTAAAAGCAGCTGTCTTTTCCGTTTCCTCACTTGCTCCTTTCTGCAAGAAGAAACTGTCTTAATATCTTTGTTGGGGGTTTCAAATTAGGAAAGTAGAGGTTGGATTCTTGACATGTGACAGAGAGGCTTGGCATGCATAATAAGTCAAATCTGGTGAAAAGAATCCAGTAGTTTCCCAAAACACAAAACTTCCCTCAAAACCAGATTATAAATAAAACTGAATACAATGTGAGTTTTTTTCTTTGAACCTTGTTACCACCTGTTCATGGGCTGAACCCTGGATGATGGGGGTGGATGTGTGTGTCCTTTAACATAAGTATATAAAGTTTAGACACACTTGAAATGGAAGTGCACAACTAGTGCTGGTAGGAATTGTAACATCTGCATTTGGAAATAATCAGGAAAATTGGGAAATTTGAAATCAAACACTTTTCCAAGTTTAAACCCATCCTAAAGTTGACAAAAAGCTTCAAGCGACAAAAATTGTCAAAGTAAAAGAAACTGAAATAACTGGCAAAAAAAACCCCTCCTTTGATGTTTCTAAGAATTTCAATTTTTTTTCCTTCATGTCCCGGCCTCCATCAGACGCCTTTCCCCTTTTGTCTGGCCTCCATCCTTGCAGACCCTGTCCGATCCGTTTGACTTATGGGTTCCGTTTAAATCTTGGCCACTGTAAATGTCCTACTAATAGTTTTGCCTTAATATTGCAATTTGTCTTGCTGGTCACCGCGGGCAGTTTTGGAGGTGTCGGGCATGTGAAGAGGGCTCCGAGGAGCGCGTGTGCCTGGCAAGTGAAGGATGACAGGCAGCGCGTCTCTTTCATCGAAGCGAGCCGCTCGACTCGTCTTGCTGAGCTGAACAGCAGGCGCAGGCACAGTGGCACTTCACCTAAATTGATAGCTGACCCACTCACCCCGCTGCAGAGGGAAGAATTATGGCCAGATCACAGCGGCAGGACAGGCAGCAAACATGGCTAACAATGGGGCAGAGGGATGTTTGATGAGGGGAATCAAAGCTGGGGCTGCGAGGTTAAGATGGATGGATTACCTTTGTTATTCGAGAGGCCACAGAGACGCAGGACTGCCCGTCCTCACTAGCTTATCACCGAATCCAACTGGCTAATCCAATTTCTGACCTCCTCTGTCCGTCTTCTTTGAATTCTGAGACTTTTTTTTTTTTTAAGTTTAAAGAAACTGCATGAGCTTGAAGACTTAAAGCTTCTTCGGCTGAGAGAGAATCCATCTGGGAGTGCTAGCTGGTAAAACAAATAAACCAAAGATAACCTTTAAACCAATTAAATGACCAGCTTTCATTCAATTTGATTTAAGACAGTTTCTTTTTTTAAAGGTATATTTCAAACTTTTATAAATTCTCACATTTTTGCCAGGGATGATGTAAAAGGTTAACAGTTGATCAAAAAAAAAAAAAAGCAAGACATCATCAGGCACAGTTTAATGTTAGGTGATCTATGTCAGGAACTGATGGTGGAGGGTCCAAACACAGGAGACCAGGGCTTGGTTACAGGAACTCAAAACATTTAATAAATTAACCAAAACATGATTTAAAAACCCATGGAGAACCAAAAGTGGTGACTGGACAGAACAGGTGATCTGACCAGGAAGAACCAGAACCAGAGAGTTATATAGAGTGAGGTCAATCAACTGAAATGAAGACAGCTGTGAATAACGCCAAAGCTGAAACTGATGTGACTCCGGGCCAATTAGAAACAGAACATGATATAACTGACAAAAACCAGACCAAAATCCCCAGTTCTCACAATCTAGACTCAAAATAATAACACCTGATGAAATGTGTCTCTTGGACTCATCATATGAGACTTAGGAGTTAGATTTATTGCAACCATATTTCAATATTTTTAATTAGAACTTTAAAATGTGTTGATTACCAAGTCTCTCTGACTATATATCGCTCCAGAGTTTAAGTCATAGAAAAAAAATGCATATTAAAGAGGGAAAAAAATCACCTGAGTTGTCATTTGGGATAAATCTTCATTCATTCATTCATTTTCTTAGCCGCTTTGTCCCTTTTGGGGTCGCGGGGGTGCCGGAGTCTAACCAGGCTACTGATGGGCGAAGGCAGGGTTCACCCTAGACAGGTCGCCAGTCTGTCGGAGGACCACAATCACACACACATTCACAAGTAGGGATAATTTAAAGTAACCAATTAACCTATGAATTGGCAGAAATCTATTTAACAAAATACAGGAAAATGAGGAAATCCTCATAACTGAATAGATACTACCATAGCATATTTATGCTTATTTAGCTTCATGAGACATTGAAAGAATTTATTATGTAAGTGCAAAATATGTACAATTATTCAGATAACCATAGGATAAAGAACATTCTAACAAGCCATCTAAACTCTTTATATCACTTCATACTAAATGTGGTGAATTCCTATCTTGGTAAATGGCAAATTGTTTTATAGCGCTTTTCACCATCCTTCAAAGGCCCAAAACGCTTCACAGTCACAATACGGTGACTACAAAAATGATAAAATGTTATATTTTTAAATTTTTTTTTAATTTTTGGACTTGCGTACATAATGCATTTTATGAATTACACCCAAACTCGTGAACAAACCTCATGATTTTTGAACTCCTCCACTTGGAGAAAAAGCTTATCCCAAACCCGGAGAGGAAAGCACCATTTTTCATGTCAAGAAACATGACTTCTGAATTGGAGGTGCTAAATTCTCCCTGAGGCAGCTTTGCGCCACAGTAAGTACTGTGCCAGTACACATGAATCCAGCAGAACATCATCATCTGAAAAAGCAGAGGTTAGGTCATACAGACCTTCATAAAACAGGTCGCTTGCTCAGACCTCAGCAGGAGACCTGTTGTATGAAGGTTGTAATTCAGAGAATCCCCACTGTGCATGAGTAATTTCAGGGCAATTTGTTGCAAAGTATCAATTTTGACCCTTTTTAGGTCCTGGACTGGAATAAAGCAATACTTTGACAATGATATTACAGAAAAGTTTTGAAACGTATAAAGTTAACTCTACCTTTGACTTCTTCTACAATATCATGACATCAAATGTTCAAATACTGGTAAATAAACTCTCAAGTGTTTTAAGGCCCGGTCCCACTGGCTTTAACTGCCATATCACTGGTGGAGCATGGAAGAAATGTTATTCCTGTGGTACAGACGCTGTTAGCAGTGGACTGGCAGTGCAACGGCCAATATAAGGCAGTGGAACAGACGCACATACACGCAGTACAAAATGTGGCCGCTGTTACACACGCGGACAGAATTTTTGAATTACACAACAATTTAGACCACGGGTGACTGCATGAGGTACCAGTGATACAGCCGTGCAATGTCCATGGAACAGCAATGCAACAACAGTTTCTGTGCAGATCAAGCCGTGGAACAAACGACGGCACATGCGCTTGGATGCAGAAATTCTGCGTTCGTGCACAGCTGTAGCACGGCTGTATCCCCGGCCAGTCTGCATTTGCACCACTGCTTACACTGTCTGTTAAGCGACTGAGTGTGGGAGGATGTGCTTACACGTGATTAAGCAGTGTTCTGGCAGTGGAGTGGCAGTGAAATGGACTCCAGCGTCTCCATCACTGCTATTCCACAAACATGCATAAAGTTAGCCCGTCTAAACGCGTGTGGCAGATTTTCTAAATTTTTTTACCGTCAAATCCTGTGGGACCGGGCCTTTAGACTCATGCCACTAATATATTAATCAAACATCTTTGACAACCTTTCCCCCTTTTACTTAATAAGTAAATTGCTTCAGCCTTTAAGTTAAAGGTATTGTGTGACTTTCAGATTTATTTTATGATCTGAATCTGTAAAAATATTAGGTTCAATTCAGGTCAACCACATATTATTTACCCTCCAGGTACTCCTTACATCAGGTACTCAAGTCATCTTCTCCAACTAGTTGTCACAGCATTCAAACCCAACTCTATCTTTATTCATTCAATTCCATTGTGCTCTGCATGTTGCTCCAGCTTTCTTATTCAGTATGAAGTTGAATTGACTTGTACTCAACCTGTAATTGGATGAAAGTTCAGTTTTTGACTTTTGCCAAATAGTGTCATGGGGTTTCTTCTTTTTTTCTGAGCTTATCTTGCAAATCTTGTTGAGCTTGTGATTGAGACATCATTCTGACTTGTGATTTGAAGAGAAAAAATATATGTATATATTAGATGTTGAAATATCATGGGTGTAAACAGCTTTATTAGCCCATAGACCAAAAGTGTTCATGCACAGTTTATCTATGGGCATGCTGCAGGCAACGGGTTTGGTAGACACTTAAAAAAAAATAGGGGTGACCAAGGCTGTGTATACAAAAAAAAAAAAAAAAAAAACTGTACAACAAGCCTGAGTTTAACCGCACTGTTTGAAATTATGGGAGTTCTACAGAGACATACTTGCACAAACCGCTTTTGTGTGCAGAGCCAAAGACATAGTTCACACTAAACTTACCCCCTGGACGACAATCGCACATTGTCGTACATAATCTCTACAAAAAATCCAAAAAACATGTAAGAAAAAAACAAACCAAACAACAAAAAATAAAACACCGAAAACACATTTTCTCTATAAAACAAATTAGAATTTAATTTCCTCCATAGTTTCATATGTGTCCATATTTGTCAGCTGGCGGCACACGTATTTCATTTGATTTCCTCTTGATGGAGCTTTCAAAACCTCTTTGAATCATGTGCTGTGGGTGTGAAAATGAACACAATGAAAAACATTTCAAATCCCTCTGAGGATAATGAATTATGACAAACTCTTAAAAATCAAGCCAGATCGGTCATGCAAACGTGATTTTAATATGAGGGTTAAGTACAAAATCAATTAGCTTTTGTTTTACTCTCTATGAACAATCCTTTTAAAGTAGTCACAGAATGGACCCATTGTCATAAAGTACCTGTCCATCACAGGTGCAAGACTACTTTACATAGACCAAAGGGTGGAATCAAAACAAATAAAAGCATCTTCTGTGACTAAACCAGACTAATGATTTATCCATTTTTTGCAGAGGAAAGCCACACAGTAAATATGAGAAAATGAGCTTTCTTTGTCTGCTAGAACCCACAGAATAAGTTCAGCCTCCAGACAACAAAGGCTGCCAGGGGCTGAGATTGAAATGATAATTGAATTGATCCTTCAACTTTCAGACTATTGAGGAAAGCTTATTAATATTGCAGCTAAAAACCATTGTCTAGCTGTCTGATTAATAAGACCACATGGTTGTAGGTTTTTCAAAAGGTTTTGAGTGAAGAGCTCAGACCTAATCCAAAGAGTGACAGTTGATGGCTGAGGCACCAATGACCAAAGCCTGAAAAAACAACAACAAAAAAAAAAAGAAAATTAAAAAGAAAAGAAAAACATATTAACCCTTGTGTTATCCTAGGTTTGTTGACGTTGGGAGTGGAGTCCACAAAACACTGCGCTGAGCTTTTTTCAATGATTTTTGATGTCCTGTCCACCTTCATCCACATTTGTCATGGGAGGGATAATGCGTCATTCTGGATCCCATAAGATAGCACGAGGGCTAAAGAAGACAATGTCGTTATTAACCACAGATAACACTTTGTGATAAAGATTATCCCTTTAGGGTCAGAGTGGAGGCTAACAACCGGATGCTAGCTTCAGCTACGTCTGACTTGTAAAGTGTGGTGGATAAACAAAGCAAAATAAAACTGGAAATATCTAAATACAGTATAAACATGAACCTACAGTGTCTCCTACTTTATTATCTGTGTGTGTGAAACAGTTAATAGTCTGTCGCCGCGTATTAGACAGAGCTACATGGGAACAACTGTCTCAATAATATGTTGAGGAAGAATCCTGGTTTTGTCTGTAAACAGTAGCTACATTGTTCTTTGAGGTTGAAGGCTCTTTTTCAGCTTCCTTACTAGCTCTTTTCTCCTTGAAGAAACTTTTCAAATACATTTTATTGGTTGGTTTTTGTTAGCTTTTGGCTACTAGCTCATGCAGGTAGCCATGCATGTAGCTGCTTTAAGTCATGTGACCAAGACAGATGTTGTGAATAGAATCCATCAGTTTTCCAAAGACCAGAGAATAAACTAAATGTTGGTGACTATAGTAACTCCTGCCTGCTTTCTTTGCCATTAACAGGCTGAGGTACCGGCATCTTTGTTGTACCTCAGGTACCAACACCTATACCTTTTTTTTTTTTTTTAATTTTTAATTGTTGCTTTACAGGTGGAAGTTATCAGTAAAAAGTGAGACACAGATGGAAACAAAGACAAAAAAAAAATAAAAACAGATAATATTAAACACATGCTAAAAAAAAAAAAAACAGATAATATTGAACACATGCTATTAACTATTCAAGGGAGAATTAAAGGGCTCGAACAGAAAACAAATGAATGCGACACAGCAGGATTCAGCCTTCACAGGTCACTTAACTAAGCTAGGGCACATAAAGCCTTTTGCCTTCGGGAATGAGTCCTCTTTTTTAGTAAACACTAGTAAAAGTCTTAATCTGCTGCACAAAACTTTTTTGGGTTTTAAAACAACTGCATTTGAAGTTATTTTTAAAGCTTTCTATAAAGTTCTTCATGGTATATCTACTACAGACAATATAAAAGACAAAAATGTAAGTTGGAGTAGCCAAGTTTTGTTTTTATTCACAATAAAATCTTATGAGCTTTTTACCTTTATGCTTTATAAAGGGCTAAAAAATGTGGCCTTTTTCCACCTTCCAAATACTCCTTATCTCACTGACTGTTTACTCCTGAGGCCTTTGAAACCAAAAATTAAATGTTGTCTCTTAAAAAAAACAACAAAAAAAGAATCAAATATATTCATTATTGTGGCCTCCTATAAAATTCACTTGGTTCAGCTTCTAGTAGAGTTCTTGTTCGCTCACATTCTGGTAGCTTGTGTAACCTGGTGTCAATAAACCCCAACCAAATACATTTTTACCTGGAATTGGATTAAAAACAAATAAAACTAAAAAGACTAAAACAAACACTGACCATTTAAACATAGTTTTTTACAACCTATCATTAGTTGCCCTTTCTACTAAAAGGGACAAAAACAACAAAACCCTTATAAACTATTTTACTATTCATCCATTCTCTCAAAAGATATTTGGTTTGTAATATAATGGAATCACTTCTATGTACTTCTGCTTGGAAACAACAGTGCATTTGGGAATATAAATAAACAAAAAGATACATAGATAACAGATAATAATGAATAATAACAATCAACAATGTTTTAGTGTGAAGCTCCTGATTTGCATCAATAGTTATTTGTTTTTTTTCATTATAAAAGCCAAACTATGCATTTGTGTTTTTGCATAAAAGCGCTGCTCACACATCTGGCCCTTTGTAAACCCTTCAGCAAAATGCTTTCCCCTTTTGTCTGTTTAGATTTCTAAACTACTTTATCATCGTTCATTGGTGTACAGATGACAGCACATCATATAAAAAAAAACAGTGATGACTCAGCTGGGCAAAGTTTTATATCTATAATTACACACATGTTGGACACCGGGATTTTAGCAGAGGACTCAAACTCCTAAAAGCTTGTTTGGACAGATATAAAATCTCCTTTCTGAACATTGAGCGTACACACTCCAATCGTCTCTACTTCTTTGGATACTTTCTGTTTTCAAGCTCCTTGTTTTGACACAACCTTTTTCCAGTTTCACACACAAAATAGACCAGATGGCGAAAAGATCCGCTGCACGGTGCGAGCCTTCCGTGGAGGACCGCGTCACTCCACGCCTGGTGTGAACTCTACCATAGGTTAACAAGGGCGCTGAATGGTAGCGGCCTTCGTTCCGCTGCCACCTCCAGTGTGAACCAGGCGTTGGAGTATGGCAAGAATACAATTCCGGTAGTGTCAGAATTGCCTTAAGGAGCAAAATACTGTTGGATGTAAGCTACAGTCATCAGAAGTACATACATCTAACAAAGGAAAGTTTCAATGAAGATTTTTTTTTTTCTTCAAAGAAAAGCTATCGATGCTCTTTGTATTGACGTGGTTTAGGAAAAAAGGGTAATTAAGTTGATTTTCCCTGCTAGTTTTAAAAAACAAGTGTTTTAAACTTAAGAAAAGCTAATTCGATTAGACAACAAAAATACAGATTGAGAAATTAAAACAAAAAATATGATGGATTTAAGAAAAATATCTGGTAATCGATTTTTTTTGAAAAATGAACAAATGCATATATATATTCCATGACTTGAAAAAATACCATGTATAATATACACCAAACATGGTTTTTGTGTGCATATAATACGCACGCTCCTAAATGTGTTCTCTACATTTGACCCATCCCCTGGTGGAGTCGTGAGCATCAGCCGCACAAAGAATTTGCTGGTGGATGTTGTCCTCCTGGGACAAAAAACACTTTTTCACCACCATCCAGGGACCCTCGATAGCTTCCAGTTTCATCTGACCTCCTGAATCTTCCTCCAGCATTATACAGGTAGAGCACCAGACATGACCGGACCCTTTCGGCGCACACAGCAGAGAAGGCATGACTCTACTCCTCCAACATCCCACACACAACATACTCCTACACTCACACAACCACCAGATCCACTCACTAGAGCCAATAGCAAGATATACTTTAAACTAATCCAAGCCATCCACCATAAACAAATTATGGACTCAGCCATTTCTCTCCAAACACCACCACCAGGTATGCTACGTCAAGTTAACCGGCTGACTAGCTTCATAAAACCATCTGTTCCTACAGCAGACACCAGAGAAAAAATACACAATAACACTATACAATGGATGCCTAATATTTTACTTATTTTACAACATTACACACACATAATAGACTTTATCTCTATCACTACTTTTGACACATTGGCTTTTCAGACAGCCACCGGCTGGGCCCGAAATATAAGGACAAACTAACATCAAAGACTCTGCAAGGGGCACAAGAAATCCTTTTTGCCGTACAGCAACCCTCCGGTACCATGCAGGAGCCAACTCCACAAACTGTGGAATAGGACTTCCCACCCCTGCCTGTGACTGCTGGTCCAGATCATATTTCTACAAGACCTAGCACCTCCAACCGAATTAACAGGATCTACCACAGATCTACCCAGGCCTCCTCCACCTCCTCCTTCTACCATAAGACAAGGGCCAGTTAAGCCACCTGGTACCCATATTCCACCCAAACTCCAAAACCTAAGCCCACTCACATCAACCCAGCCAGCAACATCTTCTTCCCTCTCTCAGGCCCCTAAACAACCATTACCAACCATGAAACCTCTTCTCAGGAAAGTCACTTGGGGACCTTCAACCCCACAAGAGGACTCTTCTTTGGCCCAGAAACTCCTAAACCAGACCACCACCTCTACCATCCAGCCCGCAGGTCCTCAAGTGACATTTCCGCTTACGGCACAGGTCCATTCACCCCCACTTCCCCTCAGACCAGTTAACTTATCGGTGACACAACTCACACATACTCATACAGTTTCAAATGTTTCTGTCATCTCCACTGACCAAATTGTCTCTTTTTCCCAACAGTCTGAAAAGGCGAAGGCACCAGGCCGGTTGTCTGGATCACACCCCAGTCAAAGCAGACCCAAGCTGATGGGGTTGAGGCATCCATGATGAAAGGGTCTAAAGAGGTCGAACCTGACTTACAAAACACCCAATCTGAGCCCTCCCCTAACATCCCCTTGGAGGGATCCACGCCACCCGGCCTGCCACTACCAGGGCCTGTTGCCACCAGTGCCTCTGCCGAACAACCACCAATCACAATCTCAACCCATCACTCTATTCCGATAACAAAACAATCTTCTCCACCTCCACATTCTATAAATAATCCTAATACTTCTTCCCCTTTAGTTTCCTCCACTCCCCTGTCATTCCTTCCCCCCCAACCCTCTGGACATCTCAGGTCAACAAATCACCTCCCCAGACCACCGTTCCCCAGAAGCCGAGATCCAAACAACCTCGCCACCCATATCAAGACGCACTTTTACTCCATCTTATCACCTGGTACGTCCCGCTAGAAAATCCAGGACTGGTTCTTCAAAGCCAGAAAACCAGTCCTGGTACTGGGTGATTCAAACATTAACAGGATCCCTCCCCACCACCACCAGCAGGTTCAACTTGACAGCTATCCGGGGGCCAATGCCTACCACTTTCTAAAGTTAATGGAAAAAACACCAACTTATCCGCAAACTAAAATTGTCATTCTCTCCATAGGTCTCAATAACATGAACCAAGATCCCAAACAGACAACTACCAAACAACTGAAGGTGCTTTTCAGGCAAGCTAAGTCGACCTTTCCCAATGCAGACATTTACTTTCCAATAATAAACTTTTCTTCAAATCTCACCATGCATCAGCACAATAACCTCAAAATGATAAACAATATTATGGTCAACACGGTTCCATTCTTACTGGAAATTCCACACGACACCTTTCATACTGAAAAAGACAACATTCAGTGGACTTCATCAATAGCTAGTTTAATCCCAGAAAGTTCTACTTGCTACCCAAAATACACAAAAGCCCAGACTCTTGGACCATTCCCTTTGAAGTTCCTCCTGATCTTCCCCTCGTCTCTGACTGCAACAGCTGTACTTATAACATCTCGCAATACATCGATCATTTCCTCGGTCCACTCTCCATACTCCACCCCAGTTACGTCAAGGATACCTACCACTTCCTGCAGGTTATCTGGCCCCTGGTTGTCTCCAAAACTGCCTATGTTTTCACAATAGATGTAGACAGTCTATATACAAATATTGATACAGATACAGGCCTCCATATCTTGAACATAATCTTTCAAACCCATCCAGATCCCACCCGTCCAGACAAAGAACTTTTCTCACTGATTGAAATCTGCTTAAAAAACAATGACTTTGAGTTCATTGAGAGCACTTATCTTCAAGTTTTGGAGACAACCATGGGCCAAAGATTTGCACCCTCCTACGCCAACCTCTATATGAGCGAGTGGGAACGAGAAGCCCTCTCTAAATGTACACTTCAACCCTCCCTATATCTCAGTTATCTGTACGACATTTTTGGTATCTGGCCCCACTCACTTGACCAATTCTCAGACTTCATCCACTTGCTCAATAACCACCATCCCTCCATCACAGTTAAATACAGTATAAACTCACAAGAAATCAACTTTCTGGACACCACAGTTTACTTTCGGGCCTTGAATACCACTCATAATATATTACAAACCAAAGTCTTTTTTAAAACCACGGACACACACTCTTTACTCCATAAATCCAGCTACCACCCTAAACACACTTTTCAGGGCATCATCAAGTCCCATTTGTTCAGATATCACAGATTTTCACACCGCCACCAGGATTCTTTTCAACGCCCTCCGCCCCAGGGGCTACTCTAAATGTATCCTCTGTTCTATTAAAAACTCCACCTTGGCCTCACTCATTCTCACTCGCTCATCCATTCCGTATCACCTGGATGCATCTGGACCCTCATCCCCCGACCCGAACCAGGGTCTGTATCCCTCCCCTGCTCCCAAAACTCCACCTTCCACCTCCCCTAACCTTAACCCTCCCCCTCTTCCAGATGCATCCACATTTAGACAATCCCAGTCCCAAGCCCTTGTGCCGTTTGTTTCCACATTCTCCAGACAAATCTTAGCCTTCCACCGCTCCGTCAAAAACAACTTTTCCAAGACATTAGCCCAGCACCCCACCTTCCATAATTACCAAATTATTTCAGCCTACCGCAAACACAAGAGCCTACTTTCCTTTCTCATCCGGTCCAAGTACTCCACTAATAAACCCAATCCCTCAACTCCATTCAATCACCACTACAAACCGCTGAAAATAGTTCATAACACTAATACCAAAATCTCGTACCCCATACCCGGCTCCACATTAACCCGGCTTTACATTATCACTTACACAAACTGCCATAAACACTATATCGGTGAGACCAAACACTCCATCCACACCCGTCTCACGCAACACCTTTATAACATTGGGAAGGGTTGACTTACCACCCACCTGGTTCAACACTTTCGGAATCACCCAGTCACCAATCTCTACATCTAACAATGATCACTGGACCTGCGGGCAGAGGAAAAGAAAAGAGAAAATTTGGATTTTCAGGCTTAATGCCATCGCTCCCAATGGCCTTAATGGAGGTTAGGTTACCCCCCCCCTTTTTTTTTTAAACCTAAAAATATCCCGTTAACCTACAAAGGTCTCCTTACCCCCAGCATAGTTTCAGACAGTGTGGCACAATACACTAAAAATGGAATTGCCATGCAGAACACCTCAATTCAATTCCTGTTCATCACCTCCCAAAATTCCCATTCGCTGTTAGGAGAATCCTTACACATTTGAACCCTTTTAATAGTTTTTAGAATAAATTACTTGCATGTTTTTTATAATTTTTATTGTCTTTTATTCTGACTTTTTAACTTTCTAGCACTTATTTCTTGTATGCTTCGTACTCTTTGCATGTCCTATTTGTAAGTTCACTGCATTCTGTTTAATTTTTATCCAAGCAACTTACCCACCAAGGACTGCCTCCAGCCCCGTAATCCTAGAAGAATATTTTTGTCCCCTGTTTTCATCCTCCCATTCTCCCTCCACTCTGACAGTAGAGTAGGCCCGTGCGCTTAAAGTCCAACTCTGACCCCACCCTATCAGAACACCTGTTCTCCTAACCCCAACCCTAACCTTTACCTTAACCCGGAACAACGTCGTTTTTTAAATGAGCCCAAAGATATCTGACCATGTGATCAAAACGAAACTTAAAAAAGCGTGCACATGTACGCTCCAAAACACTCCAAAAGCGTCTTTGGCGTATATTGTACATGGTATTTCAGAGTCCAAAGTTGTGGAATATATACGCATTTCACTGAGACTGGGTTAGATGTTTATGTTATATTTATCAATGAAGTTAACCAGGAGGCTGACAGAAAAAATGTGTGTAACAACGTTTAAAGTGATAATTTCTTTCTTTCTAAATTGTTATGATTTTATCTGTCATGTCTTGTTGACTCTGATCTCCTGTTCAAGATAAAGATATAAATGATGGTGGAGAAATACATCCATCCATGTCCCTTTCTGGGTGGCGGGGGTGCCAGAGCATGACCTGGCTACTGCAAATTATTGATCTAGATTTGAAAATCGAATTGGATTGCTAACTAAGTAAGCAACCACAACCCTTGTCAACAGGCTCCTACTAAATGCTTTAGTCCCATGCACCCATATGATGATTGACCCCGCACTTTTGCACCTTCCCCACACTGTACAAAATTCTGATGAGTCAACTCCACATTTAGAGCAAGTCAATGAAGAGTTGAAATACCGACTAAAAAGATCGCATGACTCTTGTTGCTGCACATTTCTGTCATCTTAGCAACAGTAAAGAACAAAAAATCCTTTTTAGTGCCATACTGTTAGCTCTGATCAGTCAGCCGTGCAGGATAAGGTTCACAGAGCTGTAATAAGTTTGCTTTCAGACAGGAACGCACCAGAATATATCTCATTTTCTTCAAGGCTGTTGTGACCTCGTGGCTGCTGCTATGTTCTTTCTGAGCGTGCTCGATCAGTTTCCTCTTTCTGGTCTGCAGGTTCATCCTCTCATTATCAGTTCTCTGTTTTGTTTCAGAATACGTCTGGGCTGTAAGAGTGTAGAAAATCTGTATTCCACAATAAGACATGCAATCGTTTGTCTCTAAATGAAGCTGTGTGACAGACTAATAGATAAACAGTACAGCATTAAGACAGATATTGATCTGGCTAATAAAGTGTTTTTGGTCAATCTTAGCACAATTCATAAGGGTGCATTAAGCTTAATCCAGTATGGGTGTCCTTAGGCAAGACCCTTGATGCTGTAGCCTAACTGGGTTCCCCTGTGAAAATGCAGTGTTGTTTCCGGAAGGACATCCACCATAAAAATTCTGTGCCAAATCATCGGTGCGAAGCAGTGAAAGCTGTGGCAAGTTCAGATAGGATAAGGCAAAAGGTGAACAAACAAACGTTTAAGGAATATCAGTTGGATAAAACAGGATATTCTGTGTACCATAAGTACAAAATGGTAGGAAAAACTATGTGGACAAAAAGAGGGGGGAGTACAGAGCCCTGTGGAACATCATTAGACAGGGAAAGAGAAAGACTTCACAGAGCAGATTTAGTGAGTTATAGCGTTGAAAATTGCAGGCATTTGAAACCAGACTAAAACAGAAAACAGCCCTGCTGGTTTTCAGAGGTTCTACAAAAGAGGAGGAAACTATTTCTGTAAAATCTCTAAGAGACAGAACAATAAAGCCACTCCCTGGAAGCCTGGCTAAAAGTGGGCGACGCAAAATAAAGAATTTAAATTAAGGCAGAATCCTGATTATTCCCCTACAACTTTTTCTCAGCCCAACATTTAGCCCTCCAAATGGAGAGTTCTGGAAAAATATTGTCTTCAAATTCGGATGATACTCCCACTCGATGACGTCACCAATAACCCCCGGTCAGCTAAGTTAGCGGGTAGCTGCTAGTGCTTGGAAATAGACAGCAACATCAGTTTTATAACTTTGACAGACGTCCTTACTTACATTTAAATGTAAACTTATGTCCTTAAGAGCACACTAATTTGAGGAAATGTGCGTCTTAGTTTACCGTCACCTTCGCCACAGAAGGCTATGGATCCATCCACGGCGAAAGTTACCTTACAAAAATATATATATATCACAGACACCCCTTAAAATGTCCCTAGAGTTGGAAGGATAGGGAGAAGCCGGAGAGGTAGCGAAATAATTTGGCCTTGTTGATCGTTGGGACACGGATTCCTCACACAACACAAGAGAGACGCATGGCAGACAGACCAGTGTAAATCAGTTGTATCAATTTGGTCATAGGTTAACATGGGCGCCAAATAGAGGCGGTCCCCGTTCTATGTGAACCCGGCGTTAGAATTAGGTAAGAGTTGAGTAGTAAGTATTGGGTCAAGCGAGGGTTCTTTTCATTACTTACCCAGACTTCTTTAAATGTAGAGAGGAAAGCGCCGGCTGAGGAAGAAGTGCTCACGGTTTGTGTTCTTGCAGACTTAGTGCAGCTGAAATAGTTTGTAGAGGAAAGGAAGGGATGAGGTCAAGTACACATGTGATAGGAAATGTTAGAGCACTCATGATGCTTCTTCTTCAGTCTTCAAAATTGAGACACTTTCCTTTTTTAAAACATATTTTTCTTACTCTGACAGCATCCTTTTTTTTTTTTTTCTTTTTGAGTTCTAAGTGCCGGAAACCAATTTCACACTTTTGAGTTCATTCAAGAAGGTACAAAAGAAATCAAAAAAACATGAATTTGAATGGCAATGGAAAATGGAAATCTCTAACCGTTTGTTTTACTTCCTTCAACACAACTTCATAATTTGTAAGATTTTTGAAAATCAAAAACTTTTTTTTTTCTTTTCACAAGCTAAAGTTGTTATTTCTCTTTTTTTCCTCTGATCCACTCAAGGGGTGGCCAACTTTTCTATTCCTCAGATGACTGCAAAGTAGAATGACCTGCCTCTGTCTTTTATTTAACAGTTGTGGTTAGCAAAAGAATCTGAATAAAGTGTCTCTGCGACATGAGTTAGATTAGAAAAATGGTTGTCAGCTTTTCGTAAGGCAGGCAGTTTCTATTGAAATTTTAGGCAAGCTAAGGTGAGAAACAGCAGATCTTTCTTTGTAGATTTTTTCTTTGTGGATGTCATCAGCGAAACCAAAATTATCCAACACTGTCAAAGTGTAACTAATTACACAATCAACAAGAATCAGCATCTAACACACGTTCGGTGTTAAGTTGGTTTCCTCAACATCAGAACCAGCTGATTAGTGAGTAGTAAGCACTTCCAACACATTCTCATTCCCAAGTCGTCACATATTGACGTTTGGTTAAGGACCCTTCATGGCACTTTTTGACGTTTTGCGTATCCCCAACTCGATTTTGTTTAACGTGCTGGCTTTTCCAATTAAAGCAAAGCTCCCCAACCTCCAGGCCGCAAACCAGTTCCGGGACGTGGACCACAGCAATATCCTAACTTTAACCAGTTACAGAGCGTGGACCAGGCTATGGGGTTATGTACCGGCCGTATCCTGAGGTTCAGTCCACGTCCTTACCATTTGTCAATATGTATCAAGTTGGGAATGAGTTTGTGTTGGTTCTTCACTATTGTAAAGTGTCGTATATTAGCATAATGCTGTTTTCCTCCACTTCAGAATCTGCAGAAATTACATTATGTGTGTAAACAACTCATGTGGTAGTAGAAAGAAAGTAAACAGCTGAAGCTCCAGCGTCAAATAGGTGCATTGGTTGCTGCTAAATCTTGCAGTTTATTTGTCTCACTGATATCTGGACAAAGGTGCTCACCTAGCCTCCCCCTTTGTACTTGCTACAAAGTCTCAAAGAAGGTGGTAGAAACTTGATATGAGTCCTAAGAAGAAAAAATGGGGGGAAGGGGCGTCGAAAAGACAAGCTGAATCTTAACGACGGTGACTCAGGTGGTAGAGCAGGTCGGCCAATGATCGAAGGATAGGCGGTTCAATTCTCGCTCCCGCCAGCCAAAATGTTGTTGTGTCCTTGGGCAAGACACTTAACCCTACTTGCCTCCAGTGTGGCTCCACTGGCGTGTGAATGTGTATGGATGTCCCGGTGATGGTCAGAAGGGCCGTAGGCACGAACTGGCAGCCACGCCTCTGTCAGCCTGCCGCAGGGCGGCTGTGGCTACTGTAGTAGCTTACCATCACCAAGTATGAATGAGGTGTGAATGAATAATGGATATGCACTGTAAGCACTTTGAGTGCCTTGAAAAGCGCAGAAAAATCTAATCCATTATTATTATTATTATTATTATTATTATTATTATTAAATATAGTGATTCTCCTGCACATTTCTGTATGGTTTTCGACATGTAAAAACTCAATTAGACTTTCACCAATTTATTCAATCTTAGTAACAAAACGTTCAGCTCTTTCAGGCCATTACTGATTGTAATTTAGCTATTCGTAAACTTTATAGTTTTTGAAATATTGAGTAAAATATACCCCTTAGCAAGTGAATGAGAAATTGCTCAAAAAACTTTGCGCACTTCGAAACTTTTTTAATTTTTCCCACGTTTAGATAGAGACACCATTCAAACTTTAAAATGTTCAGCAACTACTGGGTTTTTAGGGTAATTTGGAATTTAGCTTTGAATTTAGCATCATGCTAGCTGTTTTCTTGTAATCAAACATTTTTACAGTTTTTTTTTTGGCTAGTTTAGCGTTGAGCTAATATTTTGGGAAGCTATCAGCTTGAGCATTTTTAGCCATCAATTTCAGCATTTTCAGGTATCAGCTCTGACATTTTTAGCAGCCACATTCAGCTTACAGCATTCACTCTTGCATTGTTGTAGGTGATATATAGTTTTTTTTTTTTTTTTTTTTTTTTTTTTTAAATGGAACTCCTACATTTATAATATTTTTTAAAGTCTTGTGAACAAACTGATTGTCCATTTTCAAAATCTGCTTAATCCCTTTCAGGGTCTCCTTGGACAGGTCACCAGTTAGGCTACACAACCACACAAGCATTCACATCTTGGGACAATTTAGAATAATCTATTAACAATTTGGAACTATGGGACGACACCGGCATGCCTGTAGAAAACCCATGCAAACTCCCAAACCGATTATTTGTTATGAAATTAGTTGTTGATCTTTTTTTTTTTTCGTGTGTGTGAGACAACTGTTTTTTTTTATGTGATGATATCTCCGTATTATCCTATTCTTTTCTGTATAATTACTGGAGTAGCAGTTGGAATAAAGACCATTCTTACAGTTGAGATTGATGATGTACTTTCATGAAGGTATATTGAAATGTGGATTCAGTTATGCCTGCTTCAAGGCTGAAATTAAATACTGTATTTAACACATCAAAAAGGCTGCTAAATTCATTGTAATCTGAATAAAAATCAGCTGTTATTTCAGTGTAGCTAGGATTGTGGTAAAGAGTGCAGACTGATTTTTTTTTTTTTAACTCTAAATTGCAGAAACTTGCAATGTCTTCTGAATTTATATGAAAAAGTCAAAATGGTGACTATTAATTTGGTTTCTGCTTTGTTTTTCTGGACGCATAGCACCCAGGGTACCTTAAAGCAAGGTGACCACATTATCTGTACTCTACACAGTCAATAAAGGAGAAGCTTGGTCATGTTCCGTCCTAATAGCACATCATTTCAGCACATAATGGGTCTCTATTGTGTCATGCATTATTAAAATGTCAGACTAATTTTACTGAACTCTATGAAAGTGAGTTGTAAATTTTAAATGGAGGTCTTCAACATGACGTGAACCTTGATCTACTCCAAGAAAAAGAAAGAAACAAAACTTAGTGGTCATTGTAATACAATACCTAATTACTAGGTAAAGAAAAATGTGTAGGGCAATAAATTATCGAGATAAGAATAACCTCTCATACAAGTTCACAAAATAAGAATAGCTTTTTTTATGTTGGAATTTCCATCTTCCCGGTGATTATACCTGAAATAGATTAAACGAAATTAAAACTGGCTAAAATTTGACTGAAGCCAGACAAAAGCAAGGGAGTCTGAGAAACAGAGTGTTTGTTAAGTCAATAGTATCTTAGCTTGACTCATCTCCATTTCCTAAAACGCTCAGGGATACTTTAAATCTGCATGATGATTAACAATAGAGACAGAGGTAAGCCTCTAGTGGAACAGTCACCTCACCTCCAGCCATATCTACTCCATCATCACAAATCCTCCATTCAGAGTTAAACATGGATGCACACTAACAGACAAGCCCTACCACACTGGACTACAGCTCTCACTGATTTGTTATTTTAAATAGGAGAATAGATGTTTTTGAAACCATACACACTTAGCAACAAGGGGCTACTGAATCCCCCCAAATCCTCAAATATATATTCAGGAACAACAACAAAAAAAAACAAAAAAACAAACAGATCCATTCATTCCAAATGGTTAAAAATAAGCATACTTTCCAAAGTTCATTGCTCAAAACTGATACAATAACAAGAGTTTTAAATGAATTATGTGGATTTAAGTTACTAGTTATCAGCTAGCTTGCACCAATATGCTCCTTTTATCACAAGTTACTTTACTGTTTTTTTTTTTTAGGTAAAAGGTAATTTGCTACTTTTTGCTAAGCATATTTGATGTTAAATAAGAGTGCAGTAAATATACTATAGACCAGGGGTGTCAAACTCATTTTAGTTCAGGGGCTGCTTGAGATCAACTCGTCCGATCTCAAGCGGGCCGGACCAGTAGCATAATAGCAAAATAACCTATGGTCAGCTTGTTATCTGTAGCTTTGTTTTTGAATTGTTTTTTTATCAGTGGGAAAAAACGCCTCAACCAACTTAGTAGTCTAATCACTAATAAGTACACATTCACTGACAGTCCGATTTAAGTAATTTCAAATTGAATATTTTACATTTTGACGTTGAAGCAATCCTGATACAATCCCTGATATTCTTACAATATTGAAGCAATCTTGATAAATCAAGAGGGGGCTAAACACCTTGTCTAAAATATAAATGTGTAAATCAATGAGAAATAAAACTTAAGATAAAGAACTGTTTTTATTCCTAAACTAGAAAATGTGACCAATGCAGGAGCAGTACAGGTCATAGTTTGTACAACACATATGTACATCATCAGCAGTAGTAATGTTATCAATGTCACAAGAATGACGAGTACAGCATTTTAACATCAAAAGATTGTGCTTATAAACTAGATTTGACAGTAATGGATCTATTTTAACTAGTGATTTAGTGCAAGCTGGTCAGGTAATCAACCTTCACTTGTACAAATGTGGATATTGACAACATAATTACTTATTTAAAATCTGTTATTCGTGTGCGGCTTGGATCTGGATTACTTTAGGCATCATCAGCAGAAAGTATATATCACAAGAACATTGCCCTGACTTGAATATTGTAGAGCAAGATGTGCCTTTAACTTTTTTTTTTTCTTTTCATAAAAAACTACATTTTTGCTTAAATACCATTTACAGAGTGACCCGACAGTCCAACTGCATTTCATTAAACATTGTCTCTCCAAAAAGAGACTCCCAATGCTGTTTCATACCTCCAACAACAACTTCTTTGGCAGAGGGTGTATATTTTAGGCTTTTGTAAGCATTAGATGAAACACAACAAAAATAACGCTGTTATGCACAGCTCCAGATAGAGGGCATTTTGTTGGTGTAATAAACAGGTACAAATATGCTGATGATATAGCTGCCCACCTGCTGTGGCTTTAAAAGCCTATCACTGTTCCCCCAGCTGCCGCATCTCATCTGAGAGCCATTTTTCTGGCCCCTGATGCAGCTGCAAAGAACTGTGTGGGATGTTGCATAATCTATTTACATTAAATGTTCAGTTTGATGCAGTCTGCTTGCAGATCAACTCATTGCACTTTTTTTTTTAGAACAGCATAAACACACATTAGAGAGCAACCATTTTTCCTCTTCAAACTTCATAATCTTCAGTGCTACCCCTGTTACATTTTGAGCTCCCACAGACTTATGTTAATTGTATATTCTCCTCTGTATTTCTTACGTTAATAGACACATTTCACGTGGCGTCAGACAAAATGGTGACATTGTCGTCTGTGTGTGAAGCTATTTCTGGTTTACGGGTATAGACCAGCAAAACAGAGAATTTAATGCTGTTTAATGCAATTTTATGTAAATAATAAAAAGTTAACTTCACCAACTATTATGGAAAATTGTACAATATTTATCTTATAAATGTCCAACCTAACTGTATTTTTATTTTCTCTCTTAAATGTTTCACAAATCAAAGTACAAATGTGAATGGCTTTTTCATTCTTCTAATTTACGCCAACACTAGCAAAAGCTTTGAATATGAGACGTAGAGCTGGTATAGATATTTTATGCCAAGTTGAATGTCTAGGTTCACAAAATTACTGAAAACAGAGCAAAAGTCAGACAGTTCCAAAGTGTCTTACAGTAAAGAAAAACTAATTACTGTTGAAATGTTTTTAACTGCGGTCAGTGAGCAGCTGTTCACTCAGTCGTGGTAACGTTGTTCTTTTTACTGTGATTTGCAGGAAAATAAAGGTATAAAAATCTAATTAATTGGAAACGGTTGCCAAAAATATGAAACTGACTATTTAGACTTAATTTTCTAAATATGTACGGCCAGTGCTGCACTTTTTTCTTGCCTGCCCGTATCTTGAAAGATGAAAATATGTGGCTTATTAGCTGCACATAAACTATTGTTGTTTTATAAACATCCCCTAAAACACCCCATAAAACTACAACTTTTACCCTTGGAAGCAATTAAAATGCATGTGCATCTTTGTTGCATGTAGCCTATTAAGTTTGGCTAACCTAAATTTCCATCAGTTTTAATACTTGATCACCAAAATATGTTGGATTAACATCAGTCAAAATAAAAACCATTAGAATAATAAATTAGATTGACAAATGATCTGATTATGGAGATTTTGTGACCTGCGAGACGTTGAAAAGTGAACTGCGATATAGCCAGGGATGACTTTAAAACAATCACAAAAAACTAAATGGTGCACAAGACACCATCGTGAAAATGTATCAAAGATAAACGAACAGGTCTAATTCATAGTTACTGTTAACTGATGAAGAAAGAACAACTGTAAATACAAAATCATTGTTATTTTGTTTCAACCAGGAGAAAAACTCCCGGTGTCTCATCTTCCATCAAAGAGTGCTGATTCCCAAAGTTTTGTCTTCTTGCTGCAGAAATCCCCAGCCTTTTAATAATGCCCCAGCTGATCAGTAACATAAGGTCAGCAGAAACAAGAGGGACAACCTGCAGACATGAGACAAAAACAAGACACACCCTAGAGTGGTAACACTTCCCCCTATTAGCTCTCTACGTCTGGTCAGAGTGGAGACAATTTGGAAGACCAAATGCTCTGGGTTGTATAAACATGCATACAAAAGTAATGCTGGACTTGAAAAATTCCCGCTGGACTATGTTACAACGTCCTTTCCTGCATCTGCTGCATCAGGGATCCAGTCAACAGTGGAAACTCCCTTATTCTTCTACTGTAGATCTACCAACCACTTTACTAATAAGCCCTCCTGCCCTGCAGCCAAAGCTACATGAAATTAATCTAGAAAAGTGGTGCATTTTTCTAAAGTTTGCAGATCTGGTCAAAGGAAGGTTTGTGGGGTGCTGATAAATGACCACACTGTGCTTTATATTAATGATGCTGCACAGGATTAAATCTTCCATAGACACTTAGCTGGTACACATTCTCATGTTGTTTAGCCGACTGTGGACATCGGCTCATCTGTTCTGTTCTACCAAAACCTGTTATCTACAGATGGACTTAGTGAGCCTACAGTGGTGTTTTTAAAAGACACAATACCAGTTGAGTTTTTACATGGCAAGGTGACTCATAAAGTACTTTCAGTTGTTTGCTCATTCGTGATAGTTGCAGGTGCTGCTATACTTGCCCTCAAATTTGCTCATTGAATGGCATGTTGAGGAAAACAAGGTAATGACGACAAAGAGGCCTCGTTTTCAAGTTCTGGGGAAAATGACACTGTATTCATCCAGATGAACACATCTTGCTTCTAAATAGTCAAAATGAAATGCACTTGAGGTGGCACTCTTCTCTAAAGAGGCTTTGACCTGCACTGGCACAAACAAGGACACGACTAAAGATGGATTTCTGTTGCAAGAAAATGAAAAATTCATCTCACTTGTTAACAAGTTTTTTTAGGACCTTAGGGCTGAAATGGTTGTAATGTTGGGGTAAAGATCCAGATTTTTTTTTTTCTCTCTCTTTACCACAAAGTGTTTATGCAACAATGGTGTGGAAGAAAAAGTTATGTAATGTTATGGTAATTTGCAAGTCTTCATTCAGCTAATACTTAGTTGGATTTGCATGATGCAATGCAAGTTCAAAAGGACACACACACATACTATATATATGTCAGGGATTGTGGTGGAGGACCCAAATGCAGGAGACCAGACTTGGTGGCGGAAACATAAACATTTACTAACTCAACTTAAACAGGACAAAACCAGGCGAAACAAACCAGTGACATGACAGAATGTGGATGAGCAGATGACCTGACAATGAGAAACTGAAAACCAGACACTTAAACACACTGAGGTTGATTAACCAAATGAAGACAGCTGTGGATGATTAACCTGAATGTGGTGAGACTGACAGGGAAAACAGAACATGACAAAACCTAAGCAAGGAATCATAACAATATAAATATATATATACATATACATACATACATGTGTGTGTTCTACAGAAGGAAAACCTACACAGATGGGAAAAATGTATTATGCTTTAAAGGACAAGGATGTAAAGAATCAGAAGTTACACATTAAGAAGTTGGATCGAGTAATATTAAAATCACCGGTAAAGGGGATTAGAGATACTGTTGATATAAACGTATTTGCTGCAGGCCAACAGTTTAAATTTATGTCAAAAGACTTACATTTAGTAATGTGTAATTGGCTAAAAATTTGTATTTTGTTTTTATATTTTTACTGATGTCAGTTATTGAGGGACTATAAAACTGTGGTGTTTTTTTTTTTTACTTAGTTTTTAATTAATTTCACTTTAAAAATGCTTTTTTTTAATATACAATCTATGAACAATATTTCCCAGCGAAAAAGACACACTTTTGGGGGAAAAGTACAATGTTTTATGAACAAATTCGCCAAGCAAGTGCAATCACACTGAACTCGATTCATGGGTCAACTTTGTCGTTCCTAACTCTTTTGACATGTGAAATTTGATGCTTAATGCTTGTCAAAAAATGTGCACATAAACTCGATGCTCCTGTTGTGTATAGAAGAAGCTGCAGTCAAGTTATTAGCCTCATTGCCACATGGAAGCATTTACCTTTCATCTCACTATGTATAAAAGACACCGATGGTGTTGAGGGGTCAAGTTTATTTACTTTGAAGGGCTCTACAAAAGCATTTGATAAATATGTTTCCATTTCTAGGTTCATGACATCATTCAGTTTTTTTTAACCTTTACCTCCTATTGCAGTTGCCTGATGACGGCACTTTCAGTGGTGCTTCTGTCTCTCTGTGACCCCGTTTGATGACTTACTGTCCCGCGTGAGTCAAAGGAAGAAAAAAATAAAAACAAGAATAATAGTATCTTGATGCAAATAACAAAATATCATACAGTTCAGGAGGAGAACGATCACGTTCTCTTGCATGTTTCTTTTGGACGATGCTTCTTCTTCTATGTTGCTGTGAGTAATAAATACCAATACACGCACCTACAGTGCCCTCTAGCAATTGTGCGAGAGCAACCAGTTAGTGAAAAAATAATGCATATGTGAGGCTATTGATATTTATAATAAATCACATTAAAGTTGCTTCTGAGTATAAGCTGCACCCAAAGCCAAGCTACGCAAAATTTACACTTATAAAAATATGGTAGTTGAAACATTTAATGATTTATCATCAACAGCAAATGTTAAGGTATTTATTAATGTAAGGATAATGAAAACTTTATAAGCAGGATTAAATGAATCCCTATTGTCATAAAAGATTCAGCATAATCATCATAAAGGGGTTGCATGTCTTAAGGGGCCGCTCAGAACATCTATCTGCCTTAAACCTCTTATAGAAAAAGCATTAGGCCCCATTGAGAAAAAGTGAAAACAGAATATTTCCACATCCAATGAAGGATTAAAGATAAAATGTATTAAAGCTGAACTAAACTGCCACCTTGTTGGTGCAAAGAACAACACCCATCTATATATTTGACAATTTCACTGCTCCTCATGGTTAAAGTAATAGACCAACCCAACCTTACGTCAGCTCCGACGGTACGCTTGCGAGATATCTCAAAAATATCCCAAAAATATTTTGGAGCAATAATAAAGGGAGCGTCATTTTCTTGGTCTCCCTTTTTGTTTTAACTGTCTGAATTTCTGTTTTTGTAGGTTTGCTGTTCACCATTGGCCTGCCTGTGTCCGAGAAAGCCATCTGTGCAAGGGCTAAACAGAATCTCCAATGAGGTGGTGTCCAAATTCACAGCCAGATATTGTGATTATGTTTTCTTTCAATAACCAGCCACCCCTTAGAAGTTCCAACAAAGCAGACCAACAAAGGACTTTGACATTATGTGCACTCCATGGAAAAATGGTACAAAGATCTGAAAAATCCCCTTTCTATCCCACACTGCTTGCAGAAGAATTTGATATCATCCTTTGTTGTTATAATAGTCCCTGGGGTATTGTTCCAGGGCAATGCTTGGACTATGGCTACCATCTATTGCACCTGTCCATTGTGGAGTACTCCAGTGGCTTTAAAATCATGTAGCAATTTGCCACAATTTTGTAGCATTAGGAGTCACAATGTTCGTTGGCAGATGTACCTTAGTAGTGGGTTTACAAAAATCATAGGCACAGCTGAAGATGATGCATAGACCAGTCCCAAAAAGATGACTGATGGCCCTGTATTCTCCTCTGGTTTCCAATTTCTAAATATTTTTTTAGACTACAAAGCACATTTGGTAATGGGTATCTGGTTGTGAAAGTATTGACACTGTTGGAGCATTGAAAGTATGTACTGGAAAGACTTTTGCAACACACAAAGTTTTGCACAAACTGCCCCACGTAAAATTTGGAACAATAGACCCACATGTTGAATGTGGATGTACCCATATAGCAGATGGCCATCCATCCATTCATCCTCTGAACCCACTGCAACCCCTTCAGAGTCATGGGACGGCTGGAACTGTCTCCACGGACTGTTTAGTCAGGTATAACCTGGAAAGGTTGCCAGTCCGTTGCTGGTCCAGCACATGGCTTTTATATCAAATAATGCTGTTACACCATCCAAGAAAAAGCAAACACAAATTTTACATTTGATTGGTAATGTTAAGAATAATGGCTAGATGTGTCAAGCAATAAAAATAGCTAATAGCGACCAAATCTCTGCAATAAAGTGTCTTTATCCTCTAAAGACCTGAGGTAACACTTGAGTTAACCCTCTACACAGGTTTCCAGAATTTCTTATGGCAATAAAAGCCAAATTGGGATGTCCACCCATGTGGGTGCCAGGTCTTAGGAGGTTAATAACTCCTAAATCATAGTCAGTGTTCTTTGCACTTGGCATTTTAGCCATCAAAGTTATTTTTTTTCTGTTTTGTGAAGTACATCAATCCTTCCAGCAGCAAAGCATCCCAATGCATGATACTGCCACCTCCATGCTTCAGTACTGAGATAGTGCTTTGAGAGTTGTGTTTCTCTTTATTTATTTCTTCTTTTAATTTTGATAATGAATCAAACAGTTTAAAAAGACCAAAGGCCATGTCTATAAAAAATTGTATTTTCAGTCAAGGGTTTGTCTCCACCTCATGAGGAATTTCATCCAAGTATAAAAACTCATTGTACTTCAAAAGCTTTTCTTGTTGATTCTCTAGTTCATTTGCACATTAAAGCACACTCATCTCTGGAATATAAAAGCTGTCTAATTCCTGGGCGGTGTAGAGCTGTGTGCTTATGTGGTGTTTACATTTCTGTTCTTTTTTTCTTCAGAAAGATGAATGAAAGACCTTCAGGAAATTGCACCCAAGGACAACCTGAGGTACCACAACTCTTCTGACATCTGAATTTCTTTTGGATTTCCCCCGATGCAAAGGGGGGGCCCTTGTGTTTGAGGCTTTGTCTTCTATCAACTCACATGATTAAATTAGATAAGATAAACGTTTATTGATCCCTTACTTGAATACCTAAGGGAAATTACATTTCTAGTACTATAGTGCAGTACGTACTTAACAGGAATGAACAAAACAAATATAAGCTATAATTGCATATGTTATGTCCAACATCTTCATGTGGAACTTTACAACTGTTTTAGGATGTGGTTAAAAAAATCTAAATATTTCATGTAACTTACTGTTATGAAATTTCTTGTATTTGTTCTAGGTGTAAAGTTTAAAAGACAAACTTTGGTTTTAGCTCATATAGTTGAACAGTCACCTTCTGATTTCTTATTTAGTGATTCAAATCTCATCCTTGACACATTCCAGGTTTTATAGTTACTGAGTCCTGGCTCGACTTTTCTTATGCAACTTAAAAATCCTGAAAATTGCTTTAGATCAAAGGATCTGCAAAATGAGGACATCTTAATTAACGAACACCATTCTTGTGTTACAAGTGGACCAAGCAGGTGTAAATAGAAAAAAAAAGGCAAAAGCAAAGAAAAAAAAGCCAACTTACAACTGCTGTAGGTGGGCAAATTCATTTATTCGGTCACTTAAGAACAGGGAAGGCCTCTTCCACGTGTCCCTCTTCTCAAGGAGCCAGAATATTTTCACCAAACCCGTCAACCCTTTTTGCTATATCCCACTTCTGACACCATTGTTATAAGTGTTCCTTTGTTTGGACCCATAAGAACCAGGGAAAGCCTCCTCAGGCCATTTTCAAAACATCCTTATATAGACAGAAACATTCCCTACAAACTTTTCTGCAGCAAATCAGTACAGAACATTCAGAAAGAGAGCACCTGCGATTGATGAGAAATCATACACTCTGAAACAAGACAAGAAAAATGATAAAACATTCCAACAAGATCACAATTATCTTAAATTTAAACATTGAAATTCAAACAGGGAAAGAAAAAAAACATTTAGCATCCTCACAATTTGTATCGTATCACAGATTCAGCTAGTTCTACAACTTAAAAGGAAAATTAAAGTCCAATATCCATCATAAGTACACTTTAACTGCGACAGAAAGTGTCAGGGATGGTGGTGGTGAAGGACCCAAATGCAGGAGACAAGACTTGGTGGCAGACACATAACCATTTACTAAAGTAACTTAAACATGACAAAACCAGGGGAACAAACCAGTGATGCAACAGAACGTAGACGAACAGATGACCTGACAGTGAGAACTGAAACCCAGACACTTAAATACACTGAGGTTGATTAACTAAATGAAGACAGCTGTGGATGATTAACCTGAATGTGGTGAGACTGACAGAAAACAGAACATGACCAAACCTAAGCACTGAAACATGACAGAAAGAATGTAAAAAAATAAATCCAGGAAATCAATTTTTTTTTTTTTCAAAGAATGTATTTGTAAAATAATGCCAAAAACAAGGATTTGGTCAATAAAAAAGTCCACCACAATGTTTTGTACTTTAGCCCTGATTGGTAATGACAGAAGTCAGCTGTTTGCTGTAGTCCTAAGGCAGATTTGAATTTGACCACACTGCAGCTTTGGTCCATTCTTCCATGCAGATCTTCTCAAGAGTTGTGTTGTTTTGGGACTGTTGCTTGACTAAACAGACTTTCAACTCTCTCCACAGATTCTCCATTGGATTGATGTCCAGAGGCTGGTTAAGCCACTCAAAAAACTTAAAATCATTTTTACACAGCCACTCATTTGTTACCTAGTGAATGTACACCATTTTGGTTTCATCTGACCACATGTTGTCCCTCACACTTCACCTCTGGATCATTCACATGGTCTCTGGAGAACAGTAGACAGCCTTAGACATGAACTTGTTTAAACATGGGACCTTTGGAATGCTGCAGTACTTGAGGCCAAGGCAACTGTGCTCCTAACCTTTCTCACTATGGTCCCAGCTCTGTTTAGCTCATTCAACAGTTCCTCTGTGTGGTATTGGGCTTTGTTCTTATTGTTCTTAAGATCATTTGTCCCTCCACCAGGTGAGATCTTTCATGAAACTGTTGACAAAGGGAGATTACCTGTGATCTTCTATTTATTCCAATTTATAATATTTGTTCTGAGAGTTTTTTTTCTTCAACCCAAGCTGCTTGTAAATTGGTTTATCCCAGTCTTGTCTCTGGTGTCCTTAGATAGATCTTTGGTCTTGCTCATGGTGGACAGGCTGAAGTCTGAGAGTATTTTTTTTTTTTTTTTGTGAAAGGTGAAAATGTATTTTCTGCTCGGTACACAAATTAAGTTCTCAAAAAAAAAAATCATACCATGTGATTTTCTGGATTTCTCTTGCAGATACAATTGAAGAGTATCAGCAATGGACATTACAGAGTTTTTATCATTTTAACCCATAAGAACCCATCAGTTTAACAGAAAAATGCTTGATTATTTTCATCAGCATTTTTTCTACGGTGAAAAAAAAAAACAAAAAACGTGTATTTAGTATGTTTTTATCACATCCACTCAACCAACTGATGTGGGAACCATCCTCTCATTTGGTCTTTTTTTAGTTTAGTTTCATTGGAATATATCATCTGTTGTTTTCAAGTTTCCCTATTTACAGTCGCACCAGGTTCAGATTTCTAATTACCCACTGCTCTCTTCATTTAAGTTAATCATCCTTGGTAACAATTAGGAGTCTGGTTTTCAGTTCAGCTTTGTCAGGTCATTTGCACACTTTTTTGTTCTCCTTTGTTTCATTGTTTGTTAAAATTAAGTTAATTTCATAAAGTTTTTAAGTTTCTGCAACTTAGCCAGGTCTCCTTGTTTTTTGGTGCTACACCCCTGGTTCTTGACAGCTGTTTTCTTTTCATTACCATAAGGTGAGTCAGGGTCCGCATCAGTAATTAGGTGAAAACATTCAGTTTGCAACATTTCATTTCATGAATGCAATCCATTATTAGACCTCTCAGAGCCTAATAGCTGCTATGTGTGATAGAAGCACAGTGGACACAGGTGTATTCTGTAATAAGACATTTTTGTAAAAATGAGATTACATTTGGTTTTCTTTTGCCATTCAAGTTTAACACAATGCATATACCACTGAAAATAGTTTTTGTTTAAAAGTGATGCCAAGTAAGGGAAATCAGAAAAAGTTGTGAAAATACTATTCCAACTTAGAGTTGTGTTAACCCATTGTCCTCAATTGAGCTTGACATGTCTCCTAATTATCGGTGCAGTGTAACATAAAAAAAATGCATGGCTTGATCTAACACTTGAGAAGTTAAATGTTACAATTGACCCTCTTGGTAGGGTCAGTTTTAACATACCCTGCAGTACAGTGCAATATTAGGAAGTAGGACTGTGTTTTATGAGTTTTTCTCTAACATTTTGAAGAAAAATGTTTATCCCCCACAAGTGCAAGAGCTAAATAACTAACATTTTGAAATATGTAGCAATAATGCTTTAAAAGGTGTGCCACAGCCAATTAATCGATAGTAAAGCTGTGAATTCTCCAAAAGATGAATGTCTATGTATGAATGTATGTACATGTGGGAGGACGGCTGTTGTTTGCATCTAGTTAGTGTCAGTGCCAAGTAGATAGTGGTTAGAGATGAATGGCACTCCAGGAGTGCTAGCATGTGTGGGCCCACAGATGACAGACTTCTTCTGGTTTTGAGTTATTAAAAAGTTCCAGGTAGATGATACAGAAATTTCCATTCTCAGAGGAATCAGTCTTTTGTGATTCAATATTGTGGGTTATTTCTTCTCTAGTTTTCTTTATTTAGCTGTGGATAATGTTTGCTTGCTTTGTTCTGTTTGCTTATCAGACATTTTTTAAAGTTTATTTTCTGTTTTACCTTTTCAGACCCTGCATTCTTTCCGGTGGTATCTAGTGCATCTGTAAGTGTTGCCGTTTTGTTTTCTTCTCTAATCTTTTTGAAGCAACTCTCAATTGTCTGTTTTTTTGGTAAACTGCACAGCAGATAAAATAAAATTATGTCTAGTCTGAGTTTCTTTAGCAGAGCTTATGAAGCTTTGAGTGGTTGTGCAATATTATTGTCTAGTAGCTAAAGATGTTTGATTACTGGCTGAAGCTGATGCCTGAAAAGACCGATTTAGCCATCATGGTATTTGTGAAAAGACAAATTCTTATGAATATGGCTGGATCGTCTTCTCATTAAGTGTGCAGTCAGGTCTGTTACTCCAGTGTTGAACTGTGGTAGTTTGTAATCGTTCCAGGATCACAGTTCTAACATGTCACCTATTAACATCTACACTGTAAACCCGAATAAGTTACCACTACTTAAAAATTTTTAGGCAATCATTTGCCACAATTATTTTAAGTTGATAAACTTAAAAGTCAGATTTTTCCATAACTTTAAAAAACTGAATTTTATGCTACTTCTCTATTCTTTGATAACTGTTAAATTAAAAAAGTGTTAATTGTGTTACAACTCAAAAAAGTTACAGTAAATATTACTTTAATTTTTTGTTAAGACAACTTTACTGTCAGTCACTATGACTCAATAATTTCTATTTCTTAAAGCGTCAGTAATAAGTTTGCCATGACTTAAAAAAAATATTACACAACACCACAATTTTATTTGAATAGAACTTAATTTTATTGGTTTCTGTCAAGTACAGGAGTAATCAGTTTTTTTGAGTCCGTAAACTCAAAAACACAAAATTCAAAACTCAAATTTTGTAAGGCAAATGATGCCTAAAAAAAAACGAGTAACCGTAACTTAAATACATCACAATCCATCTAACTTATTGGCTCACCCCTTCTGTGCAATGATAAACAAAAAATTACATTTGATAAATTTTAAATCAATACAAAGAAAGGAAATGTTTTTATTTATTTTTCAATTGTAGTCAATAAGTAGTAATGAATAAATTACACTGAGAACTTTCTTCAAACTTAACTTTTTGCCTTTTCCACATTCAAAACGGCACCAAAACCGTTGTAACAAAAAAAATTTTTAAAGAAAACTAATAAGCCAAATCATCTGCCTTTACTTTTGCATTAATGCAATGTGGTGTAATATTCTTCTCTTTTTTCTACTTAGTTTTAGTAATGTATCATCAAGTCATTTTTAAGGGTCTGCAACCTGGGTGGTAGTTTACCAGCTTCTAGACCAAGTTAAAATCTTTTGAGTGAATTCAAACTGGTTGGTCAGTGGTTTCGGATATTTAAGGTGCATTGCATAGATGAGTCCAAACATTACCACGAAGGCATCACTGAATCTGGGAGGCTGACCACTTCATCACTTTCCATCACAACAGAGATTTTACAGGCTCGTAGTGCACTGGACTTGAGTCATGGTCATCGACGACAGTAAGAAGCCCCACTGCGACACCATCAAGCCCGCTCATCAAACTCGACCTGAATTAATATAAAAAAAGAAAAAAAAAAGGGAAGCCAATCATAATCGAGAAGACAGAAAATATAGTATATCCTAATTTAGAGAATCCTGTAAAAATCCAGTAACTTACAGTGATTAACAAAAAAACACCTGCTCTACACACAAATCAATCAATTTACTACAGAATCTAAATGCAAGTAAATAGACATATTAAGCTGATAACTATGTTACGACCCCTGGTCGTGTCTGTTTTTGTGTGGTATGTGTACATACGTCTGAGTTCTAGCTCCAGCAAAACTCCCTCTCCAATCCCCACCCCCACCCCCCTGCAGAGCTGACTGAGGCTGCTTCCAATCACCTGGGTTGCGGACCGCTGCTGTCTGAAGTTCACTACAGCCCTAAAGATTCACTCCAAAATCTCTTTTAGTGCTGTCACTCAGCGGTTTGAAGTGCAAGTTCTCCAGATAGAAGCTAACTCTTTAGCAGATAGAAGCTAGCATTCTCTCCTCTAACCTCCGACACCAAACAACTCCATTGGTTTGTTGAATAAAGAATGGGCGATTTAGCAAATGTTGGGAGGTGGAAGGCCCCGCCCTATGAGCGTCTGACAGAATGCAAACGATTTGATTTTGACCAACTTGAGCGCCTGGATAAAACTGAGAATGCATTACATCAGGGGGCGCTGTTTTGCAAGTTGGAATGAGTTTTGACACAAACAGAGCATGGGAGATTTTAATACACAATAGATCTTAAGTTATTTGAAGCAAGCCATGTATTGAAATGCCATTTTGAAATATTGAATTGTCAATTGCAAAATGCATTTCAAAATGAAAGTTCAAACTACATATTGAATTGTCAATTACAAAATGCATTGTCATTTGAATTATGACATCAAAAACCCATGGCAATATGCAATGCAATTGATTTAGTTTTTATTCAATATTTTGTTTTAAAAAATTGTGATATAGAATTGTAAATTTTAATATTGAATTGTAAATTGCAAAATGAATTGTCATTTTGCAAGCCTGAAATTAATAATGAATTGCAAATTGAAAAAATGCATTTTCAAATTGAAAAATGCATTTTCAAATTGCATGATGAATTTGCAAACTGAATTGTAAATTGAATAATGCATAATACTTTGAATTTTGACATAAAAAAAACTTCCATAGGTAGCCTTAAAAGCTCCCAGGATCCTCTGCTATAGTGGCAGCTGGATTCCTGAGTGGAGATCGTTTCTTCAGCCTGCCCCTGCCGTCTGCCTGGCCTTAGCTTTTGAACACCTCTGGTTTACCCCTTAGTTTTTCTGGTACGTTTACTCTTGAGGACCTCGTTTTGATTAATTTTGTGTTTTACATTTCTGTCATGGTTTTCCTGCTATAGAGCCTGAGAGCTTAAGTTATATCATCATCTATTCCACCGTTGGTGTTTTGTTGGTTAGTTTCCTTTAATTTCTATAAATAAACAGCTGTGTGGCCAAACTTTAACCCCACCCGGTTATGAAAATGTTCTATTTGTTACATATTTTCTCCCTCCTCCCTGAAAAGGAACGTAACAAACTAATACGGCTTAGTTTGTCTTACTGAAGATCTTATCACAGGATATGCCAATTCAGTTACTTTCTAGTGACACCAAAGAAAGCAGACCTTTTTGAAAACTATAGATAAAACAAAATGAAGTAGTATCTATTTGTTACTTAAAGAAACTCACTGTGCAAGTTTTAAAAACTCCAGAGACATCCTCGTGCAGATAAACAGGCAGGGCGTGAAGAACAGTGGTGCGCTTGGTGTGAACGTCATGGATTTCCTATTTACATTAAAAAACAAAAAGGTACAGATGCAGAAGTCAATTCATAGATTAAAAAAACACTTCATACATATATTTATGCAATTAGACATAAGGCAAATATAAAAAGGACAAAATGCAATAGGGGTAGAAAAAAAGCTAATTGCCAAAAATACGAAAAATAAAACCTAAAACAAAACGATCGCAACTACAAAAATCATCAGTACTTGGATAAACTTGAGATGTCAAAAATTTGATTTACCTGTTTATCGTGATTTTTTAAAATTTCTGCCAGAGCATCTGCAGTCTCCCAGTTTTTGATGCCTTCTGTCTGAATATGGTCATAAGTCGAGCAAGATGACGGTCAAGTTCAGCATAAAAAGTGTTGGGCAGGTTCTGATTTGTAATCCGCCGAAACTCTGCATACACCTGAATAAAAATACAACAGGAGGAGAAAAAAATGCAACAAGAGAGTTCAATTAAAATTAAAACAATCTCAAACAAATTTATAAAGCAGCACATGGATGCCAAATGAGTAAGAATAATCATTTTCATTTTAAGAAGAGAGCTGTTCCATATTACCTCCGACTCTATTTTCAGAGCAGGCCACAGGTCCAGGAGCTCAATAACTGGTGGACAGGACATAACTATGGTTTGTCGTCGCAGAGGAAATGTTGTTTCCATCATCTTCTGAATCAAGGGCAGGTTCCTCTCGGTCTTCTTGACTTCCTGAACAATTGTCTGCCTCAACTGTTCAAGGTTCGAAGGACTTTGTCCTTGAGGAAAGTTAGGTAGAAAGTTCACTTCTGCTCGCTTGGGTTTTTTAATGTTTGAATGTGAAGATTCCTTTTCAGGATTAAATCTACTTCTTTTTCCTGAATTAGCAGTGACCTCCTGACATCCAGCACGTCTCATTTTGGTCCGGTAATTTCCCATCTTAAACATGAGGCTGTTTTTCCATCCACTGTAGCCAGTTTCTGATCCTGCTTCTTTCAAGCAAGGGTGTTTGGCCACAAGAGCCTCAGCAGCCATTGCAATCTCTTTACCACTTGGGTACGCCTTAAATCCATACATGGTAGATGCAAGCTTTTCTAAAATGTCGTGCTTGAGGTCTCTTGTCAACTTAAGGCATTTGTTGTTCTTCTCATATTCAGCATTTCCATCTTTAAGTTTCAGCTCGACGTCAAATGCAAATGTAGGAACTTGAAAAGTACCTGAAGGCCACCTGGAGAGGCGTTCTGGAGATGAAACATCTGAAAGTACCTCAGTAGATGCAAGAGAGCTGGAGTCTTGTGAAAGAGAGATGTGGACAACAGCTTTTTGTGGCAATTCCTCAATGTCTGCTAGGGAAGTGAGTTTCCCGTCAAAGTCTGGATCTTCATATTGCAAAGTGAAGTCAATATCAATTCCCAACTGTTCTTTTATAATGTTGATCAGTTCATCAACAGACGCTGGTCGTGAACTGAGTTTTAATTTTCTAGCTCGGTCGGTCTCAACAACACGAAGGATCATTGGTTGTTGTGAGGATGTAGATGACATTGTGCTAATGAAAAGAAAACTAGTATTAGTTAAATGGCAAAAAATACAGATAAAGAAAATATTTTCTTAACAACAATGATAACACACTTACATGAACTCAATTCTTTTTCACTTGTATAAACCGCTTGGGGGTCAGTAGCAGCGAGCCATGTATCTTGTAAGCCAAGAGAGAACTGGATCGTTGAGACCAGACTGCAGGTGGATTGACAGGCTTGTGTTTGCAGTTGACAGCTCATAGGACCGTAGATGCTCTATATACCATGACTCATAATCACAACAAAGAAAAGAGACATTGTCATTTATGAGGTAAATTTGCTCTATTTTGCTAAACCTAGACAATCCACCTCTGGCTCCTACAGACAGAAACATTCCACAGACATAGTCTGTGCCATCGATGATCACCTTTGATGTCTGATAAATTGTGTCACTAGTTGTTTGTTCTTTAATGTGCAACTGAGCAACATTTGGCAAAGCTGAAACAAGAACAGAGTCAACCCTGGAGGCCTGGGTTTTTGGCTTGAAAAATGATGGTGCAGAGAGATGATATGCCATCATGTGTTGATGTTTGACTGCCATTGTCTTCAAAATATTTTTGAAGTTCTGAGTGTCATGCACCACTCTTTTAAAAAAGCGGTGTTTGGCCTCAAACCGCATGGTCCAAAGATGCAGAAGGGGCCAAAGCACTTAACCAGAGCAGGATAATGCTCCACAAAGTGATGTTTAGGACGAAGACGAATCTCTGGGAAAACCTCCAATAGTGCCCGTCTATGATCACTGATTTTACACATAAAATAGTCTAATGTTTCATCAGTAAATGATGGACACAAAGCCAACTCTAACACGTCTTTCAGCTCCATCAAAACTTCCATACCTTGTCACCCTCTGGTACTGTACTACCAACAAGTAATGGAAGAAGTCGTAGCAAAGTGGCATTTTCGTGTCCATTACCCCCAATTGTTCCGCGAGAAATGAATGTTTTGGGTATTTGATGAGGTTTATCCACTTTATCAGAGTGCTGATATGGGAATGATGTAATTTTGTGGTTCAAATACTCCAAAGTAAAGTACTTTAGCAAGATCATCATTTTTTTAATACAGAGAGATAGCTCCACTGGAATGACACCCTCCAGAAGATCATGGAGTATGTCTGGAGGAAATCCTGTGATTGTATGGAAGTAATTCAAGGACTTCTGCAAGACACAATCACTTTTAACACCAAAATGGCTGCTGAAAGTGTCATTTTCTTGAACTGTTTGTACATGTTGGTCATGACTGGCTTTGGTTCTCAAAGGCAATGTTTGCTCTCTGACTTCAGTAACCTGAAACTGATCAATCGAACCCAAACAGAATCTGCAAATATAGCCTGCCCTAAATGACTCCACAAAGCCACCCAGTCCATGCGCTGCCAAATTATCCGCAGAAACACAAAAGATGGTGCCTCTGACATTCTGGCCCAGTCTTTCAATGAAGACACCATCTTGTTCCAAAATGTTAATATCATTCAATAATGGAGCAAGTACAGCAGCATATCCATACTTGTTGAGGTCTGTCACTTTCACAAGTAGTGCTAGCTGTATAGCCTGTAAGACTGATCTGTATTTTGGTGGGATACTAGCAATAACCCAATATACAGCCCAAACTTTATGAATTTTTCGTGATGTGCCAAGCGGATTGGCAATTTCAAGTTCATCAACATACAGCTGGAGAGGTAGTGTGAGATCCCCTTTTGACAGCAACTCATTCTCCAAGAAATAAGACCCATCAGAGAATGACTTGTATTCACCAGATGCAGTATGTGTTTCAGTTATTTTACTGATAATGTCTGTTTTTTTTTAACAACTCTTGAATCATTGAAAGAATAGGAACATACATGGTAGTATGTCCAGGCTGTTCCAACTGATACTCCACTGCCATTACACAAGGATAGTTGCGCTCTACAAAAGTTTTTCTGCACTTATATGAACTCAACTCAGCACCTCTACAGGTTGACGTAGTCAGAGCATTGCAGTCCATGACAGCAGCAACAACTGCTCTCAGTGTAGGCTCTGCAATATTGAGACCATGTCTTTGCATTGCATCACTAACTGCCTCTTTGATTAACGGCTCAGATAACGTAAAGATGTGGTTTAAGTCATCTATTATTTCTTGAGTAGCTGTGTTTGACACGTGGAGGATAGCCTGCATCTTTAAAAATAGGGAAGATAAATTTTTTTTAAGTTGATTTCTTAGATTGTCAGTGTCACACTGATCATCATTCCCCACTTCTGTGCTTGGGCCAGGACTTTCATCTGCATCACTTGTTACCTCAGAAATATTGGCTTTAAGATTGTAGCTAGCCTCAGCAACAATACTAGTCCGGAAGTCTGATATACAACTTGCTTGGTGTGCTCTACTTTTATGACAATTGAATGACGAGTACACATTTGTGCTATAGCTACAATCCTTATAGGGGCATGCTACTGTTTCGCGGTTTTTCAAATGTTTTCTGAGATGACTGAAAAGGTTTTCCTCACAAAAAGGTTTCTGGTATGTGCATATAGGGCATTTAAATACCACATCCCCCTGACTCTGCTCTGGAAGACTGTTAAATTGTACTGTATGATATCTTGACAAATGAGTATTCAGTGCATTAAATGTCTGAAATGAACAAATGCAATCAGGATAGATGCATGGAAGAGGGCATACTCTCGAATAATGGCTGTGCTGAAGCCTGCAGTGTTTCAACACTTGTGTTCTAGTGGTGAAAGATGCTGTACACAACTTACACTGCCAGTTCATATTGGAACCAGAAACCTAAGAGCAAAAAAAAAAAAAAAAGTCAAAGACCATCAAAACCTTTAACCACAAATGTCTCATCATTACAACTGAGTATAACAATAACTACTAAATATTTACAAAACATCATCATGAAACACTAACAACATGTAAATGAAGGCTACGCACTGCAAATCCAGTCCTTCTCACAGAGTACAGTGTTAACATTTTATTCTCCCAGTTTTCCAAAGAAGAACTATGAATGATCGGCAGGTTCTTCTGGATATTGGACGAGTGAGGCACGTGGCGGTCAGAAAGGCTCCCCCTGCAGCACCTCCTCCCCACCGCGCCGGCTATGCACACGGGTCCTTTGTCACAGTGCCGCAGATGGGAATGCAGCGGTTCTGCTCCTACATTTCCGCTCTTGAACGCAAATTGTGTTGCGTTCAAGTCCCGCGGGGAAACAATCGGGGCTCGGTTTGTGAGTCAGCTCGCCGACCGTGGCGTGCACCCCTCCTTTGGTTCACGGTGAAATCCCCAGGTGTTGACAAGTGTTGTGAGATGTGTTGCGTGCGCGCGCTGGAGCCAGTGGGAGGTTCATGCGGAGAGGTGAGTGAGCGCGTGTGAGTAAGAGTGAAGCGCATATACATGTGCGGGTAGCTACCACTCCGAGAAAAGGAAAGGAGAAAAATAAGAACGTTCCTCTAAGCCAAAAATAAAAAACAAAAACAATCGCAACTTGCTAAACAACAAGAAAACTTTAGTTCTCAACCACTTCCCTGACTTTCCTGACCTGACATTCGTTACACTGCGCATGCGTTTAAAAATGTAACGTAATTAACGCGAAACAATTATCTGAATTCAGAAAAATCTTTTGAATTTGAATCCACAGAATTCTCTGTTATATTTTTTGTCACCCAAGCGCTAAAAGTAATCAATCAGTGTGCTACAACTTAAAGAAAAAAATAAAAATAGGCTACCAGGAATCCTACTTAAAATAGGTTTATTGCAGCAGGTGATTCCTCAATCGAGCACATTTGCACAGTACTCATACCATTTGGCAGAATATGTTACCAGAGATTGATGTTGCTCTGTGTGTTATAAATTTGTGTTGCACCAATATTACTGCCACCACCACCCCACCCAATCCTGGCAAACACTTATCCCTATAACTTAGAAGGCCCTCCCCCCACAGTACGCCGCTAGTAAGTAAAGCTAAATACCCAGTGTGTTCAAGTTCAAGTTTTGAAAATTAACTTAAATTTATTCAATTTAGTTTTTATAATAAAAGGAAATTCCCTTCTAAAATAAAAGTTTCTACTATCATAAATGTGTCATGCTTCCCAGTCATTGCTTTGACCAACTAAATAATTCAGATTGCACAATAATATGTCACAGTATTACTTATGAATGAAAAATAAAAAATATAACTCAAAACACTGGATAAACCAGCACCAAAAAAAACTGCGGTGAAGTTAGTTTTACGTTGGATATTCGACAGACATTCGGTCAGGGTAAACCTCGCACGCTCACGGGGTCTGGGTCCAGTGCAACTCTGAGAACAGTGGTCTAACATTTTGAGAGCACCAGCATTGGGTCTACGGTGAACACGGTAACAGAAAACGGATGAAGCTTTTACTGACTTGCTATTTTCAAAATAAAAGGTGATATAGTTAAAACACGGAGAGTGTTTGAAGCTGAAAGTGGCAGTAAGTAATACTTATTAAAATTCCTAAAAAATTATAAATCAAAAATTAAATTTGAAATCAAGGGGTGTATCTCACATAGCTATTGTGGTACTATGATCCAACACTGATTTTGAGTCAATGGATCACATGACCTAGAAGCTATTGAGCTAAAATGCTAATTTTTACACATAAAAATTCATAAAAATTTTGAAAATTTTTAAAATTCAAAATCAAAAGGTGTATCTCGGCTAGTGAGGGGAGTACTATGATCCAACACTGATTTTGAGTCAATGGATCACATGACCTAGAAGCTATTGAGCTAAAATGCTAATTTTTACACATAAAAATTTTGAAATTTTTAAAATTCAAAATCAAAAGGTGTATCTTGGCGAGGGAGGGGAGTACTATGACCCAACACTGATTTTGAGTCAATGGATCACATGACCTAGAAGCTATTGAGCTAAAATGCTAATTTTTATTCAAAGAAATTCATAAAAAATCCTCAAAATCAGTGTTGGATCACAGTACTCCCCTCACTAGCCGAGATACACCTTTTGATTTTGAATTTTAAAAATTTCCAAATTTTTTATGAATTTCTTTGTATAAAATTAGCATTTTAGCTCAATAGCTTCTAGGTCATGTGATCAATTGACTCAAAATCAGTGTTGGATCATAGTACTCCCCTCACTAGCCAAGATACACCTTTTGATTTTGAATTTTAAAAATTTCCAAATTTTTTATGAATTTCTTTGTATAAAAATTAGCATTTTAGCTCAATAGCTTCTAGGTCATGTGATCCATTGACTCAAAATCAGTATTGAATCATAGTACTCCCCTCACTAGCCAAGATACACCTTTTGATTTTGAATTTTTAAAAATTTCAAAATTTTTTTATGAATTTTTTTGTATAAAAATGAGCATTTTAGCTCAATAGCTTCGAGGTCATGTGATCCATTGACTCAAAATCAGTGTTGGATCATAGTACCACAATAGCTATGTGAGATACACCCCTTGATTTCAAATTTAATTTTTGATTTATAATTTTTTAGGAATTTTAATAAGTATTAGCTTACTGCCACTTTCAGCTTCAAACACTCTCCGTGTTTTAACTATATCACCTTTTATTTTGAAAATAGCAAGTCAGTAAAAGCTTCATCCGTTTTCTGTTACCGTGTTCACCGTAGACCCAATGCTGGTGCTCTCAAAATGTTAGACCACTGTTCTCAGAGTTGCACTGGACCCGGACCCGTGAGCGTGCGAGGTTTACCCTGACCGAATGTCTGTCGAATATCCAACGTAAAACTAACTTCACCGCAGTCCAAAAAAATTAGAAATGCATCTTTTCTCATGACTTCAGCTAAGTGTTCGTGGGTAAGAGTTTGACTGTTCAAAATGCAGGGCTGTGAGTAAAGTTCTTACCAGTTCTGAATGGAAAGGCGTCGTCCAATGTCCAGCAGAGGGCGCTTGGTCCTTCAGATAACTTTTCACAGGTTCAGAGTCCGGTCGCCATCTTTTTTTTTTTTTGCATGGGAATCTCGAAAAGGAAACCCGTTTTCTTCGGTCCAACCTTAAAGGCCTATTATTCAAACACAAAATACACTCAACTAAGGGCGTTAAACTAACAGAAAATCTGTACAAAGAAAAAAAATATGGTCGTTTCTTTCTATTTTTTCCAACTATTTCAAGCTGCGCAGCACGTAATGGCGGGTGGAATGTCGGGCGAAGCCTGCACTTAAACGCGCCAAAACCTCTACAACCTTGACAAATATAACATAAAACAAATAATCACCACCAAAGTCTGTCATTAAAAGAATTGTACAAATATTTTGTTGTTAAATATCAGATAAATGGAAATAAAACAACACTCACCAAGTCCCGTTTGGTAAATTGTCTCCTCCTTTTCTTCGTCCAGCCAAGACAAGTAGAAAAGCAAAAACTAACTGTGTTGCGGTTAAAAAAAAAAATGAAAATATATCGAATTACGAAAATCTCTTGTCACGTTTTCACCTTCGTTTGGGAAACTTGCAAAATGAACGCACCTCTAACGTACATCAAAGCTATCATATCAGCAACAACCCGATTGGCTGTTGCCGGTCACATGGATCACGTCAGCCAGAGACTGCGTAGCTTTTCAAAATAAAAGAAAATATACGAAAACCAAACAAAATTGGTTTTACCAGGTTTTTTTTCCTTCTTCGACGTTTTTCTTTAAAAAAAATAACAATAATATGAAATAACATTTAGATTAATTGCTAACAATTTTTCGTTTTTTTGTGTTTTCTTTTTTTTTTGTTTTTATAATCATTAATTAATTAATTAATGTATTTATTTATAAAAAAATTAATGACAAACACTTGAGGACAAAATCTGCGAGTATGCGGGGCAACAAATTCTTTAACCAACCTATTAGAAAAACAGAAATAAGAAATACAGAACATGATTACTTAATTCAAAAAATTATACATTAATTATGTTTTTAGGTTTAATTTACTTAACTTAAACATATTTTATTTTTTAATTAAAATTATTAGTTACACGTACTCAAAAAGAGGGAATGTGTTACACAAACTTTATATGATTAAGTTAATAGAGCTTTTTTGGAAACTTTGAGTATTAGTTACTCATTATATTTAATTACTTTGAACATTCGGGTTTACAGTGTACAACCATAGTCCGTCTCCTGTCCCTATGTTGCTTCACCCAACTTCTGACCTTTGCCTGTTTTGGATTGAAACTTTAGTTGCCTACTCTGTTCCACTTCTACCAAAAGTTTGGTAGACTTGTAATCACTGTTCCCTCTAAGCTGCGCGCGTGCGCAATTGCGCACTGCTCTCACGTCTGTTGCGCAGAGGAAATCTTTTCTGCGCACATCATGAAATGCATTCTGAACTTTAAATAGAATTATCATATAAGACATGTATTCTTCGTCACTTTTTATGTAATTCAGTGATTGACAGACTAATTAAAACGTGCTGATGAAGACGAGTGTCCAGGATACAAAGCTGAGTTCAGATTGAAGGCGGAGTTTCAATCCGTTCTGTCTTCAAAACACCGTCAGTTTGGCCGCATGCGCAATGAACACGCTCAGTGAACACGCGCAGTGAGCACGCGCAGTGAGCACGCGCAGTGAGCACGAACAGCTCTCCAAAACACCGGGGAGGCTGTTGATGGACTTTTTTCTGCGGCCAGAGCGTGCCTCGTGCCGCGTGCCTCAGGATGTGCGCGAGCTCCGGTGTTCAAATGAACAGCGGACCTTAACCTGAGAGCGGAGGAGGGGCCGGGAGTGTTCTCAAAGTCCTATTCCTTCTTCTTTTAGTTCAGATCTCATATGGGGGGGGGGGGGGGGGGGGTGTTTTTTAACACAGCAACGTGCTGGAGAAGTGATGAGCACAGGTGATCCCAAAGCAGCAGACTAGCATTTACTTTAACGTCATCTGAGTAGTAAAATGATCATTAAAAACGTTGCATGATTTAAAATGGAAAAAAGTCATCTCTGAATGTGTACATGTTACATCTTCCAGACAATAATCCCAGCCAGACCACAACATGGTTACTCTACATGTTTTCATAACATTTCAGTCGCTGCAGTTGGTCCAAAACAAGACTGCACGCTTTTTAACAAAGAAGGAACACATTAGTCTGATTCTGAAGTCTTTGCTCCAGTCAGCTTTAGGTTCTTTTATTTCTTTATATAAGCTTAAATGGAATTGAACCTTCATTTTGATCAGGTTTATTTTTGGTTTATGACCCCCCCAGAGCCCTCAGCTGCAGGTCTGCTGGTGGTCCCAAAAGTCAGAACTAAAATCTCACTATGAGGCCACATTTCAGCTCTGAGGACCTCACCTGTTGAACAGCCTGTGGATGCTAAGGCTTCATCCACTGTGGAGGTTTTTGTTGAGCTTGTATTTGTTCCTATTTATTCATATTTTATCTACTATTTTTATCTTTCTATTATTTTTTTATACATCATGGAAAGCACTTTAGGATACTGTGTAGCAGGAAAAGTTTCATATAAATGAGGTTGAATTGGAATTTATTCTCAGACAGCAGGAGTAGGACCCACTTTCTGATTTTTTCTAACTTTTCATAGTTATTGTTGCATTTCACTTGCATTAAACCAAATTTGATGAAAATGAGTTAATTAGTTTCATTCTTTTAATAAGCTACATGACTTGTTAAGATCTAAGATTTCAGACAGTTGAAATATAGACATGAAGACAGAGTGAACCCCCAGTGTTGCTCACGGGGGTCGAAGAATCGCTCAGTGAGTTCCTGTGTTTGCTCAGACACACAAAAAATTAGAGGGAACATTGCTTGTAATATTTGAAGGCATGGAAGACACAAGGAGGTGCCGTGTGAGTATCAAAAACATACCTGGACCAACTTCAAGGGTCACACACACATCTGATTAAACTTTGGATATGATAGTGTTCATCTATGTTTGACTTCTGGAGAGCCTTCCAATAGACCTACCATTGTCCACCTACAGAGTTGAAGATGCCCTCATCTTTCGTCTTAATAAAGCTCTGTCACACTTGGATGAGGTTGGGATGGAACTTTCACAATGGGCATGGGACGTGTGTTCAAGAATGCACTAAATGTACGTTCTTGCACATTAGCCCATTGTGTCCATACTGTCACTACTGAATACCAGTGCATGTCTGCCACCTACAATAGGAAGAGGCTTAGTGTGAAATGTCAAAGCGGTGAAAAGCTCGGGAATCTTGTTCCAGGTTTTTACGTTCACAGCTCCATTCCAATAGGTATTTGTGAAAGACTTGTTATGCAATTCTGGCACAAAAGAGGAAGCCATACATACTATCACTGCCAAATCTGAGTCCTTGACTGGTCAAGTTCGACTTAATTTGCAAGTTTTTAAAGTGGAAGCCAGAAACGCACTTATATCCGCACAGCTAGAGGAGTTTAAGTGTCTTGGGGTCTTGTTCACGAGTGAGGAAAGATCGGAGAGTGAGATGGACAGGCGCATTCGTGTGGTGTCTGCCATTTTGAGGTCGCTGAAGAGATTTTTGTGGTGAAGGGAGCTGAGCCAGAAAGCAAAAGCTCCCACTTCACTTTGCTCGATCTTCGTTCCGGTACTCACCTATGGTCATGATCGATAGAAAGCATCCTGGATACAAGTGGCTGAAATGAGCGTCTTCCGTTGGGTGACGGGGCATTTCCACAGAGATAAGGTGACAAACTGGTCACCCGGAGAGAGCTTGGAATACAGCCACATCGAGAGGAGCCATTTGAGGTGTTGGGGGCATTTCCCACTGGGCAGACTGCCCGAGGAAGAGCCAGGACACGCGGCTGAACGTGGAACAAATTGGGGACCCCCCCAGAGGAGTTGGCTGGCTCTGTAGTATTTAACTTGTAGCAAGACGTAGAAGATCAGTGAAAATGCACCGTGTACAGCATCAAACACACTTGAAGAGGAGACAAGGAGAAGACTGGGGTCTAGTCTGAGAGAAAGCCCTGATTATCATAGCAACAAAGAACATGCCTAAAGTCAACATTGGATTGTCAGCGAGGAACAGAGACAATTGAGAAACCAGAGAGAATGCTCTTTGTTTTATACAAATGTATCCTGCTGTCTTCTTAGTGTCAAAACATCTTTATATTTCACAACACATTGTCTACAAACATTGGATCTCTTTTGGTAAAATCTCTCACTGACTAATTTCATATTTCTAGTCTCGTAGTGACCCAACATTGACCTATCTGCTCACTTATTTATCTTGCACTTAAGTTATTGTTGCTTGAGTGAGTTCGGTGAAGCTACATCATTTAAATGCTGCCTACAAATGCTGTCTTGCAAGAAGGAGTTGAGTGATGAGAGCAGACCGGAGAAGGGGAAAATGACAACACATTTACCATCTAAAACCCTCCATTTAGTGTCTCAAGAGGTGAACAAGAAAAAGGGTGTCTGAATGTTTTTTTTTGGCAGAAGGCCCCAACTTTCTTTCTTCCCAACTTTAATTGAAGAAGTCTTTTTGCAAGTTGATAATGTTTGTCCTCATTTGTTCTTATTTGTTTGAGTATGTTTTTCTTAACCCTTTACTGATGGACACACCTGATATTAGATCTAACTGTAACAGTTTGACCACTAATGCAATTAAGTCAATTTGCAACATTTTACAATAAAAGGTTGAATATTGACACATAAATGTGTTTTTACGCATAAGAATCAGTCAGTTTACATTAATTGCATAAATACTTCACTACTGTAAAGTGATGCATAGTAATGCAAAGCTGCTTTTTCCTGCTCCTAAATTTGTTGGGATTCTGTTCATTTTGCAAGTGGTGGAAGAGTTACCTTAATTTGAAAAAATCCAGCATTAGTGCTAAAGCTGTGATGCTTGAGTGTTAAAGTGTTCTTAATTTTGAGAGGTGGTCTGGGGTTTGCAGAGTATTTCCTAAATGTTTTCGTTGGTGCTGTGGATGAAACGCACAATCTGTAATCACAGAGATATGTGATCTAGACAATGTCCCACTCTGTATAAGCAAGTGAACCTTGCAGATGATGTCCTACTCCAACCGTAGTAGTGCTGTGATCCTATAGGTTGTCTCAGTTCTCATTTACACAATAAGAAGAAGAAAGAGCTAAACAAAAAAAAGACAGTCCCTCTAATCAAATCTAGAAATCACTGCACAGATTCAGCATTCTGAGTATGTGATGAACTTCAGCTAGCAAAAACTTTAAAGTAAGTCTAAGGTTCTTAGATCTATATTGCGCCTTAAATTGACCACAGTAAAACAAGGCACCGCACATTAAAAGTTCAAAGAACAATAAAAACACAGCTAAAATGTTAAAAACAATCCCAGATAAAAGAATAGATACATTATGTTACATAAAAGTCATAAAAACTAAGATAAAACAGTAAAACACACCAGTAGAGCAGAGTCTCGTTCTCTGTCAAAAACCTGGCGATAAAAATGAAGAAGTTTCTTAAAAACGGGCAGTGAGGATGCCTGCCAAATCAGTGGCAAGTAAAGACAGGGTGCTGACAGATGGGATCATCATAGCAGAGCATGCACCAAAAGTTACGTGGAGTGGGTCTTCGTCGTATCGCGGTTCACTTTTCCCTGATTTAAATTGCTTTCCAGTGACATTTCTTCATTTTTATATTTTTTTATTTTGACTCAGCACTGTGTTCTACATCTTGATTGGCTGCACCTTGTTAACAATATCCACTCTATAGTTCAATCTTCAATCTTGAGAAAATATTTTTTTTCTATTATGTTCATATTATTCTTTTGTAAAAATGTGAACTTTTCAAACTTATTTATAAGAGAAAAGTGTGTAGTGTGTGTATATATATATATATATGCACACTGTCCCTTGAGTTTTTTGGCTTATAGAAAAGTAGGTCATGCTGTGGTAAAGGGCCCCCACTGTATGCACTTTTAGTTGGACCACACTAAAGTCTGCATCCGCTGGTCTTGAGTCTCAGTTGAAGCCACACTTGACGGCACTTCTCTTCATGTCTGTCTTCTTGCAATCTTCTTCAGAGAGCTTGTTTTTCCCACAATTTGAGACACGTTTCTAAGTGACCCCAATGCAATCTCTTTTCCTCTCCACGGATACAGCATGTGGCAAAAGAGAATTTCAAGTACAAGTTTTCCACATTAAAATTCCAGTGTCTGTCCTTGTATCCTAATGCTATTTCCACTTAAAAAAAAAAAGCGATGACAATTAAGTTTAACAATAATCCTATAATTGGGTACCAGATGTTGAAAGCATCTGCTGTCTTTTCCATCACAACTCTCTCAATCAAGTGAGCAGGGAATAGATTTCTGTCTCATTAATCAGCTGAATATAAACTCCCTGGATGGAGTTTTGCTCAGTTTTGAAGAAGTAACGTTGGTATTGGTAGACTATGGTTAGTGGGGTGGCTTATTATGCAGCGATCATTGCTGAATGAGCCACTGTTTTGGACGTGATTATGTTTGTTTGTGCAATGAAGCCATCTGCTTTCTGTTCTCACACTACAATTCCATTAATTAGTGCCACATTTAATATTAGCGGCACAGTGTTGAGCCCGAGACTGCGGAGGGAAATCTGAGGAGGCGATGGAGGTGGAGGGAGGGCAGGGGAGTCAGAGGTAGAGCAGGCACGGATGGAAGGACAAAAACGAAAAAAGGCAAAAGGAAAATGAGCATGGCTGTTGGTGATTGCAGATGCAGATGGTTTTGAAACTAAAGCAGATGGCATGTCAGATTGATTATTTCTGCCAGCACTGCATGATAGATACAAGGCAAACATTGAGCTTCGCTCATTTCCCTCATTTCAGATGACGCAGAGTGATGGAGACACGTCAGGCTCAGGGTTAATCTTAGTGTCATTCAAGCTGCTTCGAGGGGCTAAGGCCTGTCCGTGTGTGCCGACCCATTAATTCCCGTCAAGATGCTTGTACCTGTGAATAAATACAGCCGCCGTCTCGTGACGGCGGTGCGGACAGGTGGGAATTTGTGCCGGATGCACTCGGCCACGGTGTTTAAGCGCTATCTCCTCACACCAGAAGGAAGCTTTTTTCTCCGGCGCCATCCCTTCATGCAGCTGGCATTTCAACTGACCCGTCGGCGAACAGAAGCAGCTTAGGGCTTCATCTCAACTTCCAGCGTGAAATATCAGAAACCAAATATCATCTGACAATATGTTGGGTGTAAGCTGGCCCTGCATGTGCCACGGTATCTGCAATCCCCCTTGACTCCAGGATGTTTCAAGTGGATGACAATAAAGGTGTGAACTATATTACCCTCATGGAGAGATTCGCACGGCTGCTTTGGGACATTACAAACTAACCGATGAACTGCTGTCAGAAGGAAAATAAAGTGACATTTTTCTGCCAGTTTAGTTCATCAAAAATTTGGAAATTAAACAGTTTTTTGTTTTGCTTATTACCAAATGAGTGTATGCTTATGCATCTAAAGCACTTTCCTTGCATTCTTTATTTTTACAGGTCCTCCATTACAAAAAAAAAACATTGACATTGACAGTCTGTCGTAAAAACGTTAATTATTATAAGAAAATGATTTATGAGACATCGTTGGACGACATGGAAAAAAAAGGGGGGTTAGAAAGGGCATTTTACCAGCTTGTTAGGTTCATGTTTGATCCAGGGGAGCGTTATTTTACTTGGATAATCCATTTCATTTGGGCAGTGTGAAAGTTCCTTTTGAAAGTAGAATCTGGATCACCCTCACAAGAATTCTGGGAAACTTTAGATGCAATGTGCATAAAAATGAGTCAAAGAGCAATCATAAGCACACACGTTAAAGCAAAAGAAGAAAATGGAATCATAGAATTTCAAATATTTTCATCAAATGCTAATGGAGGTCCCATGAAAAGTTATTTACCCCCCTTCCTAATTTCAGTTTATTATTTTTTTAACATATGAATCCCTCACAAATGTGTCAAATCATCAAACCAATTTCAATATCCCTCATGGAAAACAAAATGGTGTTTCAAAATAGTAATTGTGTTTACCAAAGGGGAAAAACTATACAACCCTATCTGGCTCTGTGTGAACTTAGCCAATCCACAGTGTAGCATCAAAATGTGCTTTTACTTAAAACTCAGCAGGAACTTTAGTCAAAGATATATATTTATTTCTTTACCCTCAACAAACTGGTTTAAATTATAAATCAAATCTTGGAACCATTTCTCTGTAACAAGTTGAAGATAAGAAAAGTAATCAAAAGAAGTTGTAGATTTATTGTGAGACATTAAACACTCAAAAAAAAAGTTTTAAAAATTATTAGTATGCTTAGTTATGAAAGGGTTTTCTTTTTTTTTTTTTTTTTACAAATCCTGCAGTCTTTCATTTGGTAAACTGCAAAGAAAATCAACTGCTCCATTTCAAGGAGTCTTTTTAAAATGCCAATTTCCGTCTTAAAGTCTGATGTTTTACCACGATTAAGACTATTCTGGCAGAAATTCGATAAGTGCGACGAAATCTTTTGTGCTCCACAAATGCCTCTGATTATTCAGAGTAAAGCTGAACTAAAACTAAAATAAATGAAAGCTTTCCCGATCGCACACTCCTCAGCTCAGCAACATGACTTGCTCCTAATTTGCCAGCTGTTTCGGATCAAAGCGTGACACCACTGCTCTCATCGTGGAAAATACTATTACTATCAATGGGAGCAAAATGCATGAGACAGCTTTTTTGTGTGAAAAACCACTTCAACTAATTTTTGCTCTTTCTATGTGTACTTATCATTATGAAATGTGACATGTCATGAAGCTTTCAGTTTCATGATCATCTCTTCTTTTTGACTGGAGCAAGAAAGAGTCCGTGGATCCAGTGGGGCATGTGACGCTGGGTGGGAGGGGCAACAGTACAGGATGTCTTTTAACCCTTTACATAAGAAGATGTAACTGGTGACACCTAAATAATGTAGCAAAAACATAAATGCAAAGCACTATCTATTTTAAAATGGTTAAGTTGAACTTTGTGGCTTCTACTTGGTTGTAGTCCGTGTGAAATTGCCCCGAGTAGCTCTTTCTAGTATTGAAGGTCACGACCTCTGGTTTATGCAATCATTGTAAACCCGTTGATTCTGATAGAGAGAAAAGCAGCTTTCATATCAGCTTTACACTAATATGCATCGTTAATGTAAAGTATTGCATATCAGTTTTCCTCCATTTCAGAATCCCCTGGAATTACAATAATTTTGTAAACAATTGAAGAGTTGCGATAAATTATAAAAGACCTCGTGCAGCCGTACACTCCCAGCAGGTCACTCAGATCATGTGACCAGGGCCTGCTGGTTGCCAAAAGAACACGGTTAAAAACTAAGGGTGACAGAGCCTTTGCAGCAGTAGCTCCATCCCTCTGGAACTCCTTACCTCTCAGCCTCAGATCCGCTGACTCAGTATTTTCCTTTAAAAAGCAGCTAAAAACACATCTTTTTAAAATTGCTTTTTCTTAACTCTGTTTATGTCCTGTTTTTATATTTGGTTTTACTTTGTGTTTTATTCTGTGTTTTACTGTAAAGCACTTTGTGGTTTTTATCTTGAAAGGTGCTATATAAATAAAGTTTATTATTATTACATTAAATAATGTAAAGACTGAAGCTAGGGCTTTGGGATTAAAGGGTTAAACTCTCACTACAACTATATTTTTTTCTATTATAAAATCCTTCTCAGTGGTCTTTTAATTACAACTATGCAGTTTTTAGCCAAAATCAAGATACTTGTTTTGAATTTTTAAGGCATAGTTTCTGCAGCTCATTAGAAATCTGATTCTGGGTTGTGGGCGGGACTCTTGGCGGAGAAGTTAGCTTCGCCTTTGTTTATACTCTCACTGTGGTTTACAGCTTCTCACAACTGCATGCTAATATTAGCATTGCAAAACAACGGCATGCGATGTCAGTTGTATCCAACCGTATCTTTTAAGCCAGGTGCCAGCTCAGACGACAAAAATAATGGTGGATGCCAGTCAGTGTAGAAAACGTCGACTTTGCCGATTCAGTAGCTGCGTCATTAGTTTGAGCATTATTCAAGCATCCGGTTTACATCTTACAACATATTTTTATATATATGGGTCCTTTACTATAAAAAAAATGCTACAAAAATATGTTAAAAACACAAAAAAGACGATTTTCATTGGAGTGGGTCTTTAAGGCACCTGAATGTTTTAACTTTTGTGGCAAAAAAGCACACCTTCCTATTTCACTCAAGGCTTTCTCAGCTGTTCATTTTCAATCTCGTACGATATAATGATTCCAGAAAAGGCTTCAAAAAAAGAATATTGAAATAAGAGAACTGCAAAAGAGAGTGTCAGACCTTTGTCAGAATTCAAATGGCTTCCTGCTCTCTTGAGGGCAGCTCACACACTCTGGGTTTGGACACAGATATTAGACATCAGAGTGTGGATAAAATCTGTTGGCATGCAGAGTTTTGGACGTTAAAAGCTGCTAATATTTCTGTTTGAAGCTGTTTCAGAGGTTCTGAGCGAGGCCCGCTGAATGTAAATTTTACTGCCTTGATGAAAGTAAAGGTGTCTGATAAAATCCATTTATGGGCAATTATAATAATAGGTCGAGCACCAAGGTTGTATATTTTTTATGGAGACCCTAGATTACTGTGGTGTTGCCTTAAACCTTTTTGCAGTGTGGGGGATGGATTGCTTTGTGCAGGTATACGCTTGTTCCATATCTTCAATTTGGGTTTAATGAATATGGGAAAATACATCTTTTGTATGCATAGTTAGAGAACTTCAAAGCTATATTTGTTCATATATCTGCATTGTGTCTTTTAATGCTCAGTACACACAGACAATCAGAGTTGTAGATGTTTTAAAATAAATATTTTTGCTATTTCTCATGTTTAACAGTGTTGTAAGGATCTCACATTTTCATATTTCTCCTGTTGGCTTTTGGATGGCACATTCAGACAAGAGTGGGAGGCGATGCCTTTGTACCAACAGGCTGGTCCCTTGTTGAACCATTTCCTTTCCCTGGTTTTGGAGGTGCACACCTTCCCTGTCATTAAAGGAAAACGTAATACTTTGTTGTTTTTCATCTTGTGGTTTTTGATAAATGCTAATCAGCTTCTCAGTTATGCTGCTGTAGGCCTAGACAGCTTGGGGATGTCCCATGATGCACCAAGCATCTTTGTTCAGCCTGATCTTTTTTAGAGTGTTCCAATATTGTAATTGCCATCTCTGTTAAATTTCGTTGTAGGCATGAGTTTTTTTTATTTATATATTTTGTGTGTGTGTGCGATGTCTACTGGGAACCATCAACGGCTCATGCGAGATGGAGGTTGAAATAAAGTAAGCTTCTCTTCACTTTTTGGTTTTTCCCTCCTTGGGATATATATTACTCCTATATGAATTCAATATGACACATTTTCATTCTGGGTTTTAAAATAACTTTTAGAAAAAATGTAAAAAGCAGCCACGAAGTACTGAAAATAGCATTTATTTCCAAAGCCAAGGTGTTAAAAAAAACAACAAAACAGTAAAGATAACAAAAGTAGCATTATGTCAAATGTACTCTGGGTAAAAAAAAAAAATACTCTGGAAGATGTTGGAGCTTAGATAACGACTGAATTATCAGGTGCAAAGTGGTTCTAATTCTTTTACACCAGAGATCTCTTTTACACACCATAACTTCTCAACTAGTCATGTGATTAATACAAATAAGCTGATTCTGCAACAATTTTCGCTGATTTATGTCCATTGTTTCACTTGACTATTACCTCACTCCAAGGCTCTTTTCTGCTACAGAGTCTGCTAGAATTATGTTAAAACAGGTGAAAAGTTGTAATAGTTGAAAAGCTACAAACACTTAAGGGTTTATGACCACATTCAAACAAAGAAATACCAGTTGGACTTATTTAGACCATTGTCCTGTTTTGAAGACCTGTGAGGTCAGGTAACGAAACCAATGAACCCGTTTGTAACAACAAGGTTTGTATATCATTTTATAAACTTTTTTTCTTCAGACTAAGGTCCAGATGGGGCAGGAAATGACAATCAGATGAGTGGACATGTTTACTAAAACATTTTAATGAGCCTCTGTGAACTCTAGAGCAAATCATCTCTAGAAAAGCGAGAAATATCAAATGAGATGCTAATATGGCTATTGTAGTTAAAATAACTAATAGTTGCAACACAATAAAAGTCAGTTTTGCTTCTATTTTAGTGACTTGGACTGAATTAGATGATAACATGAAGTAATTGTAATTCTAGTGAAATAGCATACAATCACAATCCATCCTGTTTTGTAGCAGTAATTCAGGCTTGTGGTGATAATGTGTTGGTTTGGAAGTTATCTTCCTGACAAACCGTGAGGTTCTTGGTGACTGAAGAGTGTGGATTTGCCTGTCATTATGCTCTCCACATCTGTTGGGGGATTATAATTCATGGAATTCCTGTGCTAAGGATTTACCACATTGTAGTCGAGGTTCATACCGCGACACCTGTTTGACAGAGTAAATAAGGTTTCTCTTACTGTTTCCCTTCCAGATTGGTTGGTATGTATTTCTTTCAAGTCCAAGTCAAGTTTCTGACCTCTACGTGCCTTCTGACCACTTGTTGCTTTACCTGTTTCATGACCTCTACCAGTCTACCCAACACATTCTCATCCCCAAGTAATCACGTACTGATGTTTGGTTAAGGACCCTTCCGCATCACTTTTTGGCGTTTTGGGTGTTCCCAACTCATCGTTTTTTGACGTGCTGACTGTTCTTAAAATCAAGAGTCTGCAACTCTGGGGATGGAGTACAAGACGCGTCTAACTGGTCCTCTGGACGCGTCTGATGCTGTACCAATTCTTGTCCGATACCTCATTTGGTTCGCGGCCGGTAGGTTCGTGTCTTGTGCCAGTACTGGTACTGTTGGACTCCGCTTCACGGTACTGGGCCGGTTTGCTGTCTGGAGGGTAGGGACCAGTGATTTAATGGGAGCAGCCAGGACGTCAAAAAACGATGAGTTTGGGACACCTGAAACACCAAAAAGGGTTACAGAGGAGGTCCTTAACCAGACGTCACTATGTGACCACTTGGGAGTGAGAATGTGTCGGTCTACCATTCCATTTGTGTGATTATGACCTCAATTTGTTCTGATCATCTGTCATCTTGCCAAGATCCTGACCCAACTCCGATTCCAAGCTACATCACAGGAATTAACCAGTTTTGGGTTTTTAAAAAAAAAAAAAACTGGAGCTTGTGACAAATTTCCTCCGAACTACAACTGTTTACATCTGTTTTATTACTTTGTGAGCAGCAAAGTTAGGATATCTACTAAAATTTCCCAAATCAGAGTTTTTTTCTTCCCCTTTCTGCAGTTCCACTCTCTTTGTCACCACAAACAGGAATACTATACCATCCTGTTCTAAAGACTCCCCGATAAAGACACTTGATTGACTTTGTTATCTCTGGTTCTGTTCTGTTCTGTCCGCCTGACAGAAGGCATTAGCAATTCAGCCTGCTTCATTGTTGTTGCTGAAAATCTCCATTCCTTTAAACCCACAGTGACCTCACCTTTCTACCCCAGTCTCCAGCAGGACCATGCACCATATCACCAAAGTCAGGTGTACTCTTACTAATTTCTTCTGTGATATTTATCAAATCAACAGATCTCAGTACAACAGGACAGCTTTGAAATATAAATAAACATAAGAAATTTAAATTATAGTTTTTTAGTCACAAATCTGCTGTAATTTTATAGAATCATAATGCCAATATGGACAAAATGTAGGATCATTTTTTAATGTCTACGTTTCTGTTCATTTCAGTGAACATGGTTGTTTTTAATGTAAACAGAGACACCAACCTGTTATAAACAAGGTGTACAGAAGTTATATTAATTAACAAAAAAATGATAATTTATAATAATACGAAAAAATATTCCTAAAAATACAATTTCAACTTTAAAATTATTTTTTCTGAAATCTGACACTTTTTTTCTTACTGCAACACAAGCATAATTTAAGACTAACTTATTGATTGTCTACATAACATTGCAAATAATTCTTTTTTAATATCAAATCATTGTTATCATTTCATTTTAATGGATCAAATTAATACGTGGTTTGAAGGAGACATTTATAAGAACAGTCTGTGAGAATTTTTTTTGTTTTTTTCCAAAGCACACAGCGTTTCACCTTCCCCCTGTTGTGAGGGAAGATTTGATCTTTTATCTCTTTGAAATCTCTTGAGATAGCCCTAATTTAACAAAATATAAATAAATAACCAAAAGCATTTCCAACCTGACGAGATATAAAGAAGTTCAGAAGCCCACATTTATGATTTGCTGTAGGTCTGCAGGGGGAAGATCTAAACACCAAAAATCTGTCAAACCACCTGTGTGTTCATCAGATATGTAGAGCCAGGCTGAAGGCTAATTTAATCATTTTAGATTTGTAAATAGCATTTTGGTCCATTTACAAACACTCCAAGTGTCCGCGGATTGCACACTGCATCTCAATGAATTTATACATTATGGGAATTAATGACAGAATTCATCAGTTTCCACAAGTTTCATGATGCAATTTAAGTTTGTTATATTAGTTTGCTGAAGTGGAAAGAAGGGAATTGTACATCTACTCTAAGGACTGCAAATGCAATGAAGAAGATACATTTTTGGAATATCTATGTACAACCTTTTTCACATATCATTGTTGTTCAGTATTTATTTAAAAAGCCATCTAATAACTGTCAAACATGTTGGGTTTGCTGTGCATCACAGGATCGAAGAATTAACCATTCGATGACCAATTCTTTTAAATATTGCAGAGTTATATGTTGGATTATATAATTGGCAGCTAAAACCTGATATTAGAAATCACATTTACCTAACCTCAAAAGTTAATGATGACTAGATAATTGTCTTTATGACTGAACATCTTCTGAGTGTTTTCTTTTGGCATCAGGAACTATATGTAATAAAAATGTTAGTTTAGAGGGTGGCAAGAGTCTTTGCTATTTAGTATCATAGTATCATAAGAGAGAAAAGAAATCTCCTTTTGAAAGCATAACAGGAATTTCAATCCTATTGACCATCACTCGGTGCTGTTTCCTCTCAAATTGGGGTTCAATTCCTGTTGACGGATGCAGAAGTCTCACTGGATGCCCAATGGAACAGATGTTTTATAGTCCTTTTCACTTACTATAGTGAGCTCTAGGTTCTTATGACGTCATTTTCCCAAAAGTCTTGGGCTTCATAGATTCCATACTGACAGTTTTTGTCATTTTCCTCTTCCTTTGTATGTATACCATTTCAATTTGTCCTGCTGTCCAATCAAATTAATGAGGTAAGTCGTTAATAGAAATCGAATTAAAGCATTACAAATTAGATGAATCAATTACTATTAGTGAGGAATGAACATTATTTTTATTCACTTAAGTGCTCAAAACGTTGTTTTTTTCAGGGTATGTCCCATTTTAAAGGTTAAGGGGTTTAATCATAGAACCAATCCAAATTTTTCCCCTCTCCCTTCCCCTTCATTTAGCCCTCCAAACGGAGAATTATGAAAAAATAGTCACTTTTGTTCAATGGCATCACCAATAATCGCCGTTCAGCTAGCGTTAGCGTGGAGCTTCCAGCACTTAAATATACACAACATTTGCTTCATAACTTTCAAAAGGTTGTGCTATAAAAGAAAAGTCATTGCTTACATTAGAGTGGAAACTTCTGTGGTTCAGAGAACATCCATATAAAGCAGGGGTCTCAAACTCAATTCAGCCGGGGGCCGCTGGAGGCAGAGTCTGGGTGAGGCCGGGCCGCATCAGGATTTCCACAAGAAAATCACTGATAAAACATTCCAATGTACTCAAATATCTTTATTTTTAACACGAAATAATGAATGAATCAATTAATTAATTATAAAAACTGAATCAGAAAATCAATCATTAATAATTAAAATAATAACAATGACCATATAGCAGACACAGATGACTGAAACCACATATTGACTGACTGTGTTTCTCAAATGATGGCGCGCGCCCCTGGAGGGAATGCAAATAAAAACATGTTTACATTAGTGATGAATATTGTGCATAATCCTACATAGTAAATTAAATATAGCAAAAACAACCTAAAAATCAATTTGGTAGCAGAAAGAGCCGCTGTTTACAGTGAACCAATGCAGAAGAACTGAATCTCTGAGAAAAGACAGAATTCCATCAATAATGTGGATGGAAACAAGGAAAGATTGTTTTTACTTTGTCTGGAAGTTTTGGAAGTATTCTAAAAAAAGAAAAAGAACAATTAATAAAACAGATCATTTAGAAGTTTATTTTTTATTATTATTCTTTAATGATAATAAAAGTATGATATTTTGAGGAGATATACGTTTAACTTGAGCAAATTAACTGACGCTAATGTTTTCAGCTGAAAGTTGTGTGTGTGTGTGTGGGGGGGGGGGTACCTAAGAGAAAATACCTGAGAAACACAAGACAAGAGAAAACTATTTTTATTCAGTTTCAAATGTCTGTATTTACAGAACCTCCTTCATTTCTGAGCTGAGAGCAGCGTGCTCACTGAAAGGTTGGAGCGCGTGTTGCCACTTAATTTTTTAAATCTGGTCTCAAGCTCTGCGCACAAATCGGCCACGCTCTGGGCGCGCGCTGAGTCTTCAACCCGGTTCAATATTTCACGCACAGTCGCAGCAGCGCTAATGAACGGTAAAAACACCACAGAAGAAGAATCTCCTCTCTGCTGCTGCGCGCGTGACCGCGCTGCTCCCGGTGGATACCACCTGCTGAGCGTGCGTTCATAAACCCGCGCAGACATGCGACCGGTGTGGAAGCACCTTTGAAGATTCTGCTCGCTCGCGGGCATCACTCACGCACGCGGAAGTAGTCAGTCTCTCTCGCGAGGACTTTTTCTGATTGTGGAGGAGGAAAAAGCGCTCGCGAGGGTCTGATTTGTCCGCGAGGAATATTTGATGCGTGCGAGGAATCGGCGCGCGGCGTCAGAAACACGCTTTTTGACAAGCGGCAGGCTGTGTTCACGTGTTATCACGTGGTGAAAGAGGAGCGGGACCCGCGAATCCCGTTCAGTGAGAAAGCACTTCCAGCAGCTTCATGGCTCCTCCTCCACCCAGCTGACTGGAGGAATGATTTAAAGAGTGAGGAGGCTCGGACAGCCCGCTGATGTCCCGCCCTCCAGAGCCATATACCTTACCGTGATTGGTTCGTTCAGCTCTGCACACAACAACTGTCATTCATGTCAGCCTTGCGGGCCGCACTAACAGTAATCTTTCATATGAAGACGGGGGCCGCAAATTATCATAACGCGGGCCGCAGATTGCCCGCGGGCCGCGAGTTTGAGACCCCTGATATAAAGAAAAGCGCTTCTTGAGGTTTTATCCTCACAACGGAGGACTTTGTATCCCTGCGCTTGGAGGGTCGGATTAAAAAACATTCTGGACAAACTTGCACTAAAAATCCTTCTTCTATGTTCTCTGCAGACTGGAATTTCTCTGTCTGGCTGTTCCAAAGACAAGAACCATGGTAGGAGAATTAAGCCACACCTTAAGTTTGTATCACCTTAAGGACAACTCAAATTCCAGCACCGGAGTTCCTCAGGGTCTGTGAGGGCTCAAAGACAGTCCAAACCCATTAAACTATTTATAAACCATTAAAAGAATCTTCAAATGATAGCAGATGTTGGAGAACATGTCACATTCATTTACACATGGCTTACTGGTATTATACCATAATGCCGTCTCCACCTGACCTTATGCGACTCAAGCTTGATAAATCTAAGATTATCTTGTGTTTTCACGTTTTTAGGTTTGGCCACATTCTACTCTGAAATCTATACAAAGATTAAAAAAATGAGGCCCAAACTCTGGATTATCTTCCAAGTAAGAGTTCTGAACCTGATTTGGAGTTAAACAATCAGTAGCTTTTCTCCAAAGTTAAGTTGCTAAGATATGCATACTGCTCTAAATTACCTTTTTATGTACTATATATGATATATATATATATATAAAAAAAAAAATACTGTTCTGCCACTTTTTAAAAGAAAGATTTTCTGTCACATTTTTAAATCAGTTTTATTACCTTCTGTAAACAACAAAGTTGGGATAACCAATAATACTTCCTGAATCAGACACTTCTTTATTTGTTTTTCTTCTTTCCCGCCTCAACACGTTGATCCATTTTTCCCAAAGCTTTTAGAAAACTGATTCTGGTCAAAATCCCCCATTAGGTTCACCTCATAACATCCCAACCTCCCACCCGAGCTGTGACCAGAAACAGCCCACGCCACTTGGACTGCAATATACAGCTGAAAGCTGGGAGCAATAAAAGCACTTTATCTAACAGTGAAAATGCTCTCTGCAGGGGAGAGAGTTATCAGGCAGGTAGGTACTGCTGATGTTTGTGGCCCCCATGGGCATTTTCTCCTGTGTCGCCTATGAATAACATTTCCTGTGCAGTTCTAGAAAAGTTCTTCCTCACTTCCATCACTACCAAACAGAAAAAAAAAGAAAAAATCAGGGGAAATGTTTTTATTAGTGTTTTATTATATTAAGGTCGCTAAAATAATCATTTCTAAGACGATAGCAGAAAAAAAGTGCAGTCAGTCTTAAAATGAATGTAGTCAGACTTAAAATGAATTAAATAGTTTTGACCTATTTACACTTCTAAAAGTTGTATTTGATTTTTACTTCATGCAGAGAAAAAGACACTAATGGAAATATAGATACCCATTCATCACATATTTTGGTGCATTAAAAAGTATTTTAAAGAATCAGTCGCTAAATAATAAATGAGATCACTAGTGTATGTGTGTCATTTTAGTATATTTTTGGCTATTAGGTGAGTTACTCCAGGATTTTCTTTGTCAAAATACTCCCCAGTCCGCAGCATATTATACTGCTCCAGTGCAGCATGAGTAGAAAGGTTTTGAATTTTTAAACCTGGAAAGGTCTTGATAATTTGTTTTTAGAATTTCCAAAAATTTGCTTGAGATTAAAAAAAAAATACCACTAGTAAGAAATTACCAGTAATTGCTATCTGTAATCAGATTTTAATATTTCATGTGAATTTTTTTTTATCATATCTAGTCTTAAAATCATCAAGTCGCAAATTACTAAAAACTAGACAGTATTATAAATAATGGCCTTGTTGAACCTTTAAATCAGTGATCTCCAAAATGTTTTAAGTCTCAGGTTGATTTAATTTAGACAATATTTTCACTGACCGATTCCAACGGGGAAGACGTTGGCATTGTTAAGCTCCCAGTTTCTGAAAATCTTTATTTCAAAATAAAATGCCAGAAGAAATTTTGTACTAAAAATAAATTTTTTAAAAAAAGGAACATTTTTTTGTTGAAGGAGGTGAAAATTCAATAAAACAAAGTTGTTGATTTGTAGAAGTTGTTTCTGATATGAAACGTTGGATGATTGTTTCTCCCAATGTCAGTTACCGTTAAAAGCTGTCATCTTCATTGGAACTGAGACTGTTGTTAATGTCATTCTGTCACTGTACATGCATCATTAAATAAATGGATTGTTTATCAAGTCTGTCAATCACTGTCACCATGACAGTGATTGACTCTCATTTGTAGAAAGTTGAGGATGATTTTTCTGTGTGTGAACGTCTCAATCAAAAAGTCTGTACCACTGGCATTAAACATTGTGTTAACCCTCAGCAGTTCATAAATCATTTGTTGCCCTGATGGTGGATGGAAAGAAGCTGTTGGAAGCTGCATTGTTGCTATTTTGGATTGTAAGGACCTGCATGCTCTTCTGGAGAGCAGTCACCTGCAAAAAGGGAGGTTTTGATTGCAAGGAATCAAACTATTTATACAAATGTTGTTAGTTTGTTGTATCTGGATCCATTTTAAGGTGTTCATAGTGATAGTAAAGTGTAGGAGTTGTCTCTGATGCAATGTAGTTCTATGGAGGAGTGACAACTTACAGACACATAAACAAATTTAGAGGCGTGGAGGATGCTTTCAGGTGCTGTAGCATCTCCACTCAGGCCTGTGACATAGACTTCTAGATACAGTTGGGCAGGACTGTAGACAAACTAATGTATTTAAAGTTACCCAAAATAAAAGCAGTCTCATCAAAGTGTGAGTTTACACTAATGATATAATAATTAATCAACTTTATTATTATACTCATTTATATTTCTATAATTCCACAAAAATGATCCATCGTTTTGAAATGAAATAGATTACTTACGATAAGTATTGGAAAACGCCATTTGGATTGAGGGACAGTAGGTTTGTTTCACTATAACATTGAAATCTCCAAGTGTCATCACAGCGGACAACACGCAATGGCAGCAAATAGTGGTCGAGTCATCATTACAGTCCAATGTGGGGACTCTTTAAATTTTTTCAAAGATGTGACCTTATAGTGTGGTATGATTTTCTAGTAATGTTCACCAGCTTAGTGGCCTTGTAAGAGAGTATCCGGCCTGAAACTGGGAGGTCGTAAGTTGAAATCCAAGGCAGAGTCATACCAAAGAGGGGAAATGGGACCATTAAGTCCTGCATTAAGGGTTGGTTTGGGGGGGGGTTAAACCACACTTAATTAATGAGTCTAAATTGTTTCTTAGGTTTTAATATGAATGTGTGTTTGGTTTTGTGTATTGCCCCCCCCCCAACAAACTGGCATCCTGTTGAGGGTGTACCCTGCTTTTACCTGACAGTAGTTAGGATAGGCTCCAGCAGCCCCACACTCTGAATAAAAATCTTGGATTATATAACGACACCTGTGTTTCATGGAGCAATACCAATATATGTTTTTTTTTCTCAATTTTTTTCTGAGACTAGAAAACAGAAAAAAAACAAAAAAAACACAGATTTTTTTTTTTTTTTTTTTTTTTACAATATGGAGATTTTATTGTGTAAGACTCTGAAAGATGCAAAGCAAGTTCGTGGGAAATGGATGGATGACTTTACAAAATGTTTTTGAGGTTAACATTTTGAAGTCCAAACCACATCATCTAAGATACAATTACTTCAAGCTCATCAAAGTGGAGCCAATCTTCCTCAATGCTGTCCTTTTTTATGCCAATATCTTTATATATATAACCTTAAAAATTAGACTACATGAAGTGCTTTAAGCGTTTAATGATTGCCATATCTTTTAAAGAGGAAGACTATTTGCCGTGCAGGTAATAAAAGTAGCACAGGGACAGGTGAAAGTATGATATTTTTTAGAACAATGTTAGACACTAAAAAAGTGACTTATGAAAGTCAATTATTCCCAGGACATCTTATTTCTGGCTGTTTGGAACTTCTGCTGGAAGATAAGGAAGATGAAATAAGAAACTTTTATCATGTTGAATGTAGAAATGTGCTTCTTTTGCAACACTGATTCTAATAATAACACGTCCTGAACTAATGTGATCATTAGGAGACCTTAATGTCTCTGTTTTTGCTTTTCCATCGTATTGTCATGCCAGGAGTGTTTGTGAATATCAGAGCCGTCATCAGCAGTAATGAGTTCTCAGATGGATGAGACCTGTCAGTGCTCGTGATCCTCACACTTCTCTATAAAGTAAGTGCTTCTTCTGCTTCAGGAGCAAGGGGGGTGTCCATGGAAACAGAAATAGATGGAGCTTATCTTGAAGGTTAAGTTAAAAAAAATGGCAGTTTCACAGAATCCACATAATGTCCATTAATTATGGATCACCTTTGAAGTATAGAGACAGGGCATGATGCTGCCTAGCCAACCCCTGAAAGTCACAGAGACCATCTAATGCATAGCGTGCAGCGATAATATATGTGTGGTCATACTGAGTCAAACATCGCACATTATGATGTGCCAGGAATTGGAGGCATGGGAACAACACACATCCGTTTTAAAGTGTGATATAAAGATTTCTGGAGTATTTTTTTTTTTTTTTTAAATAAGAAAGCTGTGATCTTGCACATCATTTTCTTTAGCTTCATTCTTCTTAAAACATTTTTTTTTAAACAGAAATGCATTATTAACAGTTTCTGTGGTAATTCCATGGGTTATTGATTCCACCAGAAGTCAATTTCAGGTTAAACTCACTTTTTAGATTCTAAAAAGTCTCAAATCTGTAGAAATTTAGATTATTATTAGAAAAGAAAACACTCAATTTACACCACACGTGTTAGGCAAGAGCCTTTTTTCAAATCTCACCAGCAGATGGTCATGCTGCAGAAAAGCCGGAGACAAAGGTGCATAAATATCAATAAAGGCAAGCTGTCAGCCTCCTTAATGAGGTGAGTGAATAATGGCTGCAACATGGGTGTTTGTCAGTCCTTGACATGTAGCATGTGGACAACTTCATCTAGTGAAGCTGTACATTTTAGATCCCGCTGCTCCCATTTGGTAGAAAACCATGGGAAAAATGCATTAGCTTTTAATGGCCTTTCGTCTAATGAAGAATACATTTTCTAACATATGTCCTGTGTGCTGTTAGGGACAAAATGAGGTCAGAAGATAGTTTTCAAAAAGCTTTTTGAGCTACCAGTCTAAAATGTAAAAAGAACTTTGCTCTTTTCAGGTTTTTTGCATGTTTCAATTGTGGATCTGTTGTAGTTTGTAATGCATGCTGTATGTTGAGTGGTTTCCTTTTGCTGACTTGTGTTTGGTCACCTTTCAGTTTTACTTACTGGGTCAAAGAACCCAAACTCTGATTTTGGTAGGCTTTTGCAGTGTCTGACCAAAATTTACTCATTAGGCCAAGTGGAAACAACCTGGCCCAGGGGAGGGGCCATGTCATGTTCATTGTGTTTCAGGAGGTCAGTGTCTAGAGCAGGAGTGGGCAAACTACGGCCCAGGGGCCACATACGGCCCATCAAACTACTTAATCTGCCCCTCCAAATTAAAATAAATTGAATCAAAAATCCTAATTATTGTCTTCTATTCATTGTATTTCTGGTTTCTTCTCATGAATAATGTTGTTTCTCTGGCGTTCGTGTGTGTTTTTTTTCTGAGTCAGAAGGTGATTTTTCGGATTTCTTTGAGTTCGCATTTTCCTCTGAAGAACATCATCCCAAAAAGAGAAAAAAAATCTAAATTTAGAAATTAAAATTTTCTGTTTTTAAATGAATATATGTGAATTTTAAGCCAATTTAAAGCATATTTTTCCCTAAATTCCATATTATCTTTTTAGTTAATGAGGTTCATTACCAAATCACTCCTTCCATCTGCTCCTTGTCCGGCCCTTATGCCAAATTTTAGAACCCTTTCTGGCCCACAAATCAAAAAGTTTGCCTACCCCTGGTCTAGAGTTAGCTCTAAAGTATCTGCTGGTTGAATTTGGTGAAATTAAACTTAATAATTCTCATCCACACCAATCTCTGGAGTTTATGTTTTTGATTTTGCCTTTGACCTTTCGGTCGCACTCTGGACCCGAGTGCAACATTTGGTGTCAGAAGTGGGATTTGAACCCACGCTTCATTACGAGACTTCAACCTCAACAAAAGAAGGAAATAATAGCAAAAGTTTAACACTTCTTTTTATTATACTGCTGCTCCTCTGACCTACTGTAATAAAGTGTGAAGGAATTATTATAAATCTTCATTATATCCATTATACATGTAAAAAAAACGAGCAATCTGGATCATTCACAAAGTTGGATACTTAGAACAAACCCTTCATATGAATAGAGATGGACCTATGGTTCCAACGAAATTATATCAATTCAGTTTCCATTTCTCAGATGTACAGACTTGAACTGATTGCCAGACGGCGTTAATAAGTGGTGACTGGTCCAAGAACCTGTCAATCAAATGTTTCAAAAGTATGCGGTAGAGGCCAGCGGTCAATAAACTGGCCAATCAGATTCCTCCTATCGACGCAATGGTCGAGAGTAAGATCAGTCTGGTTCTCTGTATGTACCATCTATGGATTTAACTGTTCCATATTTTTTCTACACTATCAAAATTATCAAAGCTCCAAGATACACTGGAAATATAAAACTTTACTATCATATAAAGCATAAACCAATTTATTGCTATAAAGCTTCCAGAAATCATTTATAGTAGGAGATTTATGAGGAACAAAAAACAAAAGTTTTCAATGATACAAACCAATACTAGGGTATTTTTTTGTGTGATTATTCAAAACAAAAACCTATTATAGACCTGTTATATATTAGTGTTGATGTAGTTACTACTTTTGTAAATTTTACTTCAAATAATACAGGTTAAAGGACAGACTTAACAATACAAGGGTTGAGTTTTATTCTTTTTTCCAGCATGTTTATTTCAAATAATTGGTCCAAAAAAAAAAAAAGTGGCTCCAAAAACAAATTGTGTAAATAAATCTTGGGATGTGATCCATAATATAAAAAAATGCAGTTATCTCTATGTCTGCTGCTTTTTTACTAACCATGTTTTGATTATATTTCCTTTTAAATTATTATTCTTTAAAAATGAAGCACACAGGAGATTTTACTATATGTACTCCTATATTTTCATTAGATTTCAAAGAGTCTGAAAATTGTTTTTTTCACTTTCATCTTGGACTTCCTGAGTTAGAAAACTCCTTCAAAACTGTCAGGCGAAAAGCGCCCACATGTGACGAATGGGTGGAATCTGTTCCAGATGCATGTGAACTCTAAGCAGAACGGTGGACACGTACCTCAGGGCTGTTTATGTCAGAAAATCATCACAAACACTCCTGCCAGTCCTGACCTGAAGCCTGGATGTCATAATCTATTATCCCAATTTGTGAGAAAAAAATGTTATGACTTTCTATCTTTTTCTGTTGTGTAGAAATAACATGGATGGGAAAAAAAAAATGGTTCAATACGTAATCCAAATTTTCTTTTTGGCTACCTCTTTAATTAGCTACACACATGTTCTTTTTTGCATTTCCCAGAAATTTGCAGTGTTTTAGAAAAAGTCCAATAAAACGTTAACTATTTTCTTTATTCAAATAGTACAATAAATAAATAATGCAATAAACTGGACTTCTGCAGCCAAAGAGACGATACAAAGTCACGCAAGAGGAACAAACAAGCAAAAAAAAAAAAAAAAACATTTAAGGAAACTGCTTCAAGAAGAGGAAGATTGACTGTCAAACAGGGACGTTTGTTTCCTCTTTTTATGAATGCTTCACTAACAAAATAGCTCAATTATTTCTTTTTTTTTTTTGGTAACAAATTAAGGTATTACTCTCCACAGCCTTATATACATGCCACTTGGAAGTATGAGCCATATGTGCTGCAGGTTTTTGGGTTATCCGGGCCCGTGGAGGGTTGCAGAGAGGAGCGACTGCTTCTTAAGGGGAGTGCAGGTGTGTCTTGCACTTCCCTTGAGGCTCATACAGCCACCTTAAGGGGCATTATGGAAATGGAACACACCATTGTTCCGTGTGTGGGAGGTGTATCGCGAAGTAAGTCAATGTACTGTTGCGAATAGAGGTCCTGCGGAGCAAATTTTGCATCGGGTGCAGCGCATTTTGGGTTTCTTCCAAAATCTTAACTTTGGTATAGAAGACATGTCACATCAACCAATCAGGGACTCAGTTGAATTGTTTTTCTCCTGAATTTTAGAATATTTTTCTCATTGCCCATCAAGTTTTTTTCTCGTTTTTATTTTATTCCTCCTTTGACTATTGTGGGGCAGAAAGTCGTCAAACTGGGTCGCAGAGAGATGGAAGTACAGTTAAAAATGAATGTCATTCACGTGCAGGAGATGGTGACCCTCGCTAAAATGGAACAGTCTCTGAATGATCTCATGAACCCAAAGATGGAGACATGTTTACCAATATGTTTGTAGAGCTCTTCTTATTGAATAAACCTGATCTCTCAACATCATCCATGTATTTTATGTAATAATATAAGTTGCACCCACTTGTAACATTCTGGTGATGTTAGCGTATGCATCTCTTACGCCACACTGTAGTCGTTAGTAAGGTGCACATACGGGATCTTTACTGACCTTGCAATGCAAATGCCATATGCACTTAATAGCCTACGCAAATGCCCGTGAAATGCCTCCACAAACTACACTTTTGTTGCTTAATTTTCTGTCACTTAAGCAGCATTTATGGTTGAAAAAATGAAAACTCTGTATGACGGGCCTGCATCTCACCCACAGTACTTCACCCTTACTTATATTTACATGTTCTGTAAGCGTTAGCTCTGACATGTTACCCGTAAATTACCCATAGAAAAAAAATGTGCATGGACATTTTCATTCTACGGGCTCACCATAGAATCTTTCATGCGGGCTACCTGGATGCCTGGAACGGATTGGCCCATTTTTGCCAGCTGACAATTCGTATCCACTTATAGCACAGGTCTCAAAATCAAGGCCCAGGGGCAGGATCTGGCCTGCGGGGTAATTATATCCGGCCCTCCACATCATTTTGTATTTTTACTATCACTTGTGGGAAATGGTGTTTTTCCTGTTCTTGTATCTCAACGGGATTCTGATCAGAAATGACTGTCGCTAAATGAAGGAAATTTGCATATTTCTAACTCTTTCTGGAAAGTACTGAATCACTGATGTAAAAATAACCAAGATTTCAAATAATCTTTGGTTTTATGTATTATTGTTGCCCTTAAAAGTTAACGTTAATGTCAATTTCATTCATTTCACTTGGACAGTGGATGTTAAAACAACGCTGTGGCTATTTTTCATCTGTTGTCCATAGAGAGATTTTGAAAATTATTATTGAAAACATAATATTAAAGTTCATACTAAGGGAGAGAAGCATTTTAAAATACAACCGAATGTAAAGGACACCCCCGACCTTCCTGTTCTCGTACAATTTTGCTGTCGCTTTTAGCTCAGACGCCTTTTCCCCGCCCCTGCCTGCAGCCACCTGGTCTTGCAGAAGATACAGGTGAAGTGCAAGTGATCTCAAGCACACCTATTCATAACTGGCTTTGGGAGAGGTGGGGGATGTAGAAGGAGTCTTCTTCAGTCTTCTTCATGGAGCCTTTTATAGTAGGCGGTTTCTTCTGGCAGCCAATCCATGCCTGGCACTGGAACACCTCACCAATCGTAGTCCAGCACCTGCACACTGCAGGAGCACCACCGACCAATCACAGTCCTGCACCAGTACACTGGTGGAGCACATACACAAAGAGGAGACTACAGAAAAACAACGAATTACAGAAAAGTCTGCACTCAGTTTAATGGAGCATGCACTTAAGATTACATGGTAAGTGTGTAACTGAAGTTATGTAAATTACATGAGCAAATAATTCAGATCATTGAAGATGTTGACGTATCGGAAGTTTTTCAAACCTTATCCTCAAGGATTTGAACAAAAATGTCACGAGAAGTCTTTGTTACCTTTGGTCATGTTCTGTATGCCTGCCCAGCCAGAATAAAGTTTGGTATAAAAACGAGCAAATCACAGTAGCAATGCCAGAATGAAAAAATAAAAGAAACTCAGGGTATTTTCATCAATCACCTTCAAATTAAACGGCACTGCTTGATAACCTGATTTATGTAAATTAATAGGAAAGTCAAGCTCCCACATGTAAAATGACAAATGCCGTGCTGAGGAGGGCCACGGCGGCTATCATAGACTAATCATAATGGAGTAATTCATTAACCAGGATTCAGCAGCAGGGGTTCATTAACTGAGGTAGACGTGTGCAGTTCCAACTTTTCGAGCTTCGTTCTTCTCTTCAGAGAGACACATTATGCCTCTCTGGTGCTGCAGGAACACCAGCAGGGAGATTTGGAGCTACTCCTCGCACTCCTGCGTTTGAGTTGTCGTGTGTACTCAAATTGCAGGTTTTAAAAGAATTACCAGATGGCTGTGTTCTTAGGAGGGGATTGCCAAGGTTATTGATAATGAGGAATTAACTGGATTGATGTGTAATTAGCCTGATGGATAGAGTCACAGGGAGCTCGCTTGTGTGAGTGTGTGCACTCCGCCACATGCGCAGACACAAATCGATGCCATTACACAACACAACTCCCTCGGGTCTATTATAATCAGCTCGTCTTCAGACAGGCAGCGTGAGTTCAGTGTGATGGAGAACATAGTTTGGATGGGATATAGCGGCGGCACGCAGAATAGCTTCAAACAAGCAAGCATATCAACGTGTACGCATGCGGGCGCATTCAAATGGCAATACTTTCAGCCCCCCCAATCCATAAATGAATCAGGCTCATCACCTCTGAGCGAGAGCTTAGTATGTTGGTCATTTAGATTCTGGCATTTCTTCACATGGTAGAAATTGCTGCTCACATAGTACGTCATCTTCTGTGTTGGAATAAATGAGGTGTTTTCATGGATCTAAGAGAAGACTTGGAGACATTTAAGACGCGGCTATTTTTCAGTTTACCCTTTTCACAGCATCTGATTCACTCCCGAACAAAACCTTAAGACCAGCTAAGAAATTGCAAGAATTTCCATTTTACCTCTAGTGTTGAACAAGGTTCTGAGTACAGCTTCAAAATGCAAAATAGGATAAGGATGAGCCATTGTACAAGTATATTTTTAGTTGCCAAGCTACTGAAAATAAAAATTTGAATGCAATGGACGGTTTATGAACTAATCAAAAGTTTTAGACCATTGCCTTTACATGACAGAATTGGTACCAACATTTGCATTCAGTGGTATTGTTAGGGACTGGTGGCAGTGAACCCAAAATGCAGGACAATGGTGAGCTAAAGGGTAAGTGCTTTATTGTGAATTCGTAAGAGAAGAGCTGAGGTTCTGGATGGTAGTTCTCGGGAAGGCTGTAAGTCAATGGGGTCAGGTAAGAAACCCAAGGTCAAACCGATGTCAGCTGTTGAGTGTGGATGTTCTTATAACAGGTCGTCTGATGAGGAGAGGATGAGCAAGAGTGCAGGATCCAATCTTTAGGCAGGTGAGTGACCCTGACACCTGACAGCTATTTTCTAATAAGTAATCATCCACAGACATTCTTGCATTTTCTAAATTGGTCTTAAGATTTTGATCAGGAGTGCATTCATCTCCGGGCTTTCACCTCCAAAAACACTATTTCAGAAGGAACTGGATTCTTAGCTCGGTTCTGATTGATCACTGCTACATTGTAATAACAAACAACACACAAGGGCCACACAGTATACAGTGGGGTGACATAGGTAGGGCGGTCGACCTCTGATCAGAAGATTGCACGTTGGACTCCCACCTTGCATGACCATGATCAAAGTGTCCTTGAGCAAGTCATTGAACCATACTTTGCCCCTGGTGGTTATAGGTTGACAGCAATGGATGGCAGCAGAGCCCCCATGGTGTGGTAAAGCTTTCCTTCTTACCTTCTAAGAAGGGAGTACAGTTTCACTATAAGAATCATACATGTTTATATGGACATGGAGCTTCTTTTCTAAGGTAGTAATAATGCCAATGGTAATGATATTATCAGATTTTGTCATTCCATTGCATTTAGTAGTTACATTTGTAAGGATTGGTTTAGTTTTCTTGATTCTGTTCTTTTGGATGTTTTTTTTTTTCTTTAGAGGGAGTGGTTAAGTTCTTTTCTGCTCCTGAATGGTTCTCCGAGTTTGTTAGTAATATCTACAGCTCTTTCAGCACCGTTCATTAAATCAGTCCATGCTTTAAAATCCTTGTATTTTTCTTAGTTATTAATTATTCATTATTCATAGACTATGTTCACATACATCCTAAAATTCTGATCACATCCTCATATTCTGAATAGAATACAACCATCCAAGTACTCTCAAGCAAGGTCATTGTAATTTAGACTCATAGTACATGCTTTTTTTTCTATAATATTCTAATATATAAAGTCAAAAGTGAAAGTCATATCAATTGTCACACATCCATTCATCCATTTTCAGAACCTCTTTTGGGGTCATTGGGTTGCTGGAGCCTATCCCAATCACCAAACCTTAAATTTGAACCCGAAACCTCCCAGTGCAAATATTCTTCCTCTAGGCCACTCTATGCTTGCATCTAAATAACTGATTGCTGAGATTTTACGTCTTTCAGACATTTTTGTTGCTGTGCTGCAGAGACTAAGACTGCACAGAGGGTCTGATACCTAATTAATTCCTGCAGCAATATGAGAGGAAAACAATTCTCTCATGTTAGTGTTTAGTGCAGTAATTTTAGAGTTTGTATCAGCTAGTTTGTATATTGATGAGTTCCAGTGTATCTGCAGGCATTGGAAGAATCATTTTCATTATTGTTCTCTGTTTCTTATACTGTTGCAGCGACACATGCAAGGAAGCTATATATGAAATTCATCCTTATTCTACATATGGTCTGCAGAAATAGTGTCAAATACTCTGTCTCATTACCTTATGTTCTTTTTTTTCACGTAGGTTTGAATTTTAAGTTATGTGTCTGTCACACCTCTACCTTCAGAGCAATATGATCTTCTTTGCTAACAAATCCTTACACTTTTCCTTCCTTTTTCCCCTGGAAACAACCTTATGCTGTCAGAGTAATGAAATTGAATTTTTAATTTTTCCACAAAAAAAAAAGGAAGAAAGTGTTAATTATAAGGTAAAGGTCACACTGCATATTTAAAGTAAATATTTAATCAATCCAATTAGTATAGTTTGATGTCAGATTTATTCTATCAAATCTTGCTAATGCAACCTGAGGGCACTGACAACTCCATCAGAATGACACAATGAAAATGGATGAAGAAATTTTTTTCATTAAAACGACCCAACTTGTCATTTAATTAAATACTAGGGATAAAATTTTTTTGCGGAACTTGGCTTGTAAATTATTGAGTTGAATTTTGATGTTTTAACATTGGGTTGATTGCACAACTCATAAAAAAGGAAGCATACATATATGCGTGACCCTGATCAAATACATAATTACATAACCTTTTTTTTTTTTTTTACTTTTCTTAAAAATGTAAAAGTATGACTAAATGCTCTGCTCTTGACCTTATATTAAAATGAGCTTCAACAAAGCAACACTTTGACCATCTCATTAATATAACACCAAGCAAATTTATACCAGTGATTATTTAAAATGAAAAAAATAAAATTAAAATGAGAAAAGGACCTCTAATTAATATATATCTCTAATTAATATATATATATATATATATATATATATATATATATATATAATTAAATTAATATATTTTCTCATTTTAATTTTACTTATATATATATATATATATATATACACAATCCTGGAGTCTAGGACCTAGACTCTCGTTAAAAAATCATTTTAAAGTCCCCCTCCAATGAAAATCATGTTTTTTTTTAGTTTTAACATGTATGTGTGGCATTTTTATTCTGAAAGAGAAAAAATTTAATAAAAATCATTTTGTGTTTGCATTTTTGAGTATTTCTCCTTTTAAGTCATTGTCAATCAAATGCTGGCTAAAAAACTCCTTTGGATTTCCTGAAACTTGCTTACGTCACAGTAACTAGCTAGATGCACCTGTAAGGGTTGGAGAAGATAATATTACATCCCACTTGTGTGCTGTAAAGGACGGTAATTCAGTAAAAGGCCATACTGATTTTAGCTTTTATTATTTTGTGATTGAAATTCATGTCGGCTCTCCATCATGCAGTGAAACTGCGGGTTGTATTGTCAGCGGGCAGCTGCAAGCAGCCGGTGGTAGCAGGCTGCCGCAGGTAGCAGCGCCGGCGGGCCGCAGCGGCAAGCAGCTATTAAGGTGCGGCGCTGCAACAGCAGCAGTTTTCATATTAAAACTGAAATGAGGGACTATATAAAAAAAAAAAAAAAACAAGAAAAACGCCCCTCTTACCCTCCACGGGTGGTTTGTCGTCTTAGCTCGGGTCCTCTACCAGAGGCCTGGGAGCTTGAGGGTCCTGCAGTATCTTAGCTGTTCCTATCACTGCTCTTTTCTGGACTGAGATGTCTGAGGTCTTTCCATGGATCTGCTGTAGCCACTCCTCTAGTTTGGAGGTTACAGCCCCGAGTGCTCCAATTACCACAGGCACCACGGTCACTTTCACCTTCCAAGCTTTCTCCAGTTCCTCTCTGAGTCCTGGTATTTCTCCAGTTTCTCATGTTCCTTCTTCTTGATGTTACCGTCACTTGATACTGCCACATCCACCACAATGGCTTTCCTCTGTTCTTTGTCCACCACAACAATGTCTGGTTGGTTCTCCATTACCATCCTGTCTGTCTGTATCTGGAAGTCCCACCGGATCTTTGCTCTCTCATTCTCTACCACTTTCTGAGGTGTTTCCCATTTTGATTTTGGGGTTTCCAGTCCATATTCTGTACACATGTTTCTGTATATTATTCCAACCACTTGGTTGTGGCATTCCGTGTACGCTTTCCTAGCCAGCATCTTCCACTCTGCAGTTATGTGCTGGATTGTTTCCTCTTTACACAGCCTACACCTTGGGTCTTGTCTGGTGTGGTAGATCTGAGCCTCTATCGTTCTGGTGTTCAGGACTTGTTCCTGTGCTGCCAGGATCAGAGCTTCTCTGCTGTCCTACAGCCCAGCCCTCTCTAGCCATTGGTAGGCCTTGATATCAGCCACTTCAGTTATTGTCTGGTGGTACATCCCATACAGGGGCTTGTCCTCCCATGAGGCTCTGTCCTCCATCATCACATCCTCTGCTTTACATTGCCTGAGACATTCACTGAGCATGCTGTCAGTTGGGGCCTTGAGCTTGACGTATTCATGCATCTTGGATGTTTCATCCTGGATAGTGGCTTTTATGCTCACTAGTCCTCGGCCTCCTTCCTTGCGGCTAGTGTACAGTCTCAGGGTGCTGGATTTGGGATGGAACCCCCCCATGCATGGTGAGGAGCTTTCAAGTATTAACATCTATGCTCTGTATCTCTTCCTTTGGCCATCTTATTATTCCTTCAGGGTATCTGATGACTGACAGTGTGTAACTGTTTATTGCCCGGGTCTTGTTCTTGCCATTGAGCTGGCGACTCAGGACTTGCCTTACTCATTGATGGTATTTGGCTCTTGCAGCTTTCCTTGTTGCCTGTTCCAGGTTGCCATTTGCCTGTGGAATTCCAAGGTAGTTGTAACTGGAAAGTTGTTCCTTCTGGGAGTGAGACCCCTTCTGTGTGGACTACCTTGCCTCTATTTGTCACCATCCAACTGCATTTTTCAAGCCCGAATGACATCCCAATGTCAGTACTGTAGATCCTAGTGGTATGGATCAGGGAGTCAATGTCGCGCTCGCTCTTAGCATATAGCTTGGTGTCATCCATGTAGAGAAGGTGACTGATGGTGATTCCATTTCTGAGTTGGTATCCATAGCCAGTCTTATTGATTACTTGGCTGAGGGGGTCCAGACCTATGCAGAACAGCGGTGGGGACAGAGCATCACCTTGGTATATGCCACAATTGATGGACACTTGTGCAATTGGCTTGCCATTGGTTTCAAGGGTGGTTTTCCACAACTTCATTGAGTTTCCTATGAAGGCTCTTAGAGACCCGTTGATGTTGTACATCTCCAAGCATTCAGGTGTTTGGTGTGTGGCATTGAGTCATAGGCTTTCTTGTAATCACTCCAGGCTGTGCACAGGTTGGTGTGTCGTGACCTGCAGTCTTGTGCGAGTGTTCTGTCCCACAAATCTACGATTTTAAATCTTATAAATTTATAACTCTTTCTTTTTCTTAGAGTTACAATTTTTTTCTCTCAAATTCAGGTTATTTCAAGAGAAAACAAGTCAAATTTAGCCTGTGACTTTTTAAGTCCTGATTACATGATTTTATTCTCATAAGTCAGCAGTTACGACTTTTTTTCTTGTAAATTTACAAAAATTAAATCTTACATTTTTGCAAAAAAAGTCAAATTTAGCCATTGACTTTGTGAATTATAATTATACGACTTTATTCTAATAATTTAACAGTTACAACTTCTCATAAATTTGCAAGATTTAAAGTTGTATTTTTTTTTTCTTTCAATTGTAAACTGGCTTTAATACTCTCACACCTATGCATTAAATCTTTGTTGTTGTTTACCTTTCAGCATATCCTTTCAGCGGTTACCACTGAAATAGCTTTTCACTCATCTACATACTTTGTTTGGGAGAGTGTTTTTACTCTGGATGTTTTTCCTGACAAAACCCTATATTTCTTTTCCGGGTACAGAGAGACCCAGACTTGTTCCCCTCTGTGACTCTAAGAAAAAAAACAGCATAGAATAAATCAGACAATTTTTTTTTTTTTTTTTTTTTTTAAGTTTGAGTAAAGCTGACAGAATCATTCCAAGTTTCTTGCATGATAAAAAAAAAATATGTGAATAATAAATACAATTAAAAAAAAGGATTCATTTAGTCAATGTGTGAGTAAATAAATACATTATAAGTGATTATAAACTGAGTAAATTCATAAAGTTCTTAACTAAAATGAAATGTTTCAGTTTGCATTAAAAATGTTCACCACCTGTATGGCGTGTCTGTTACTTTTTTTTCCGACCATGGGCTGAGTCAACAACACTCATGGAGGTTTCATCTTACACTCCACCGTTTTGAGACTCTCATCCCAGAGACGCAGGCCAGCTGTCAGCGCGCCGATGATGTAGAGTGGGAGGGAGGTAGCTGATCTGGCTATAATAAACTGTAGCGGCAAAGCATCCGTTACTTTCCGCCGCCTGCAACAAAGGTGAAAAATGAGACAGATATTTGTAGTTCTCTTCAACTCTATCATCGTGGCTCTGCATAAAATCCATCCATACTTATACCTTTTGTCTGGATTGTCTTTACATATACAGACCCCTGTCTCCTGCACTTTTTCTGTGGTATGGTGGGAAACTAAAACTTGTTTGTTTCAAAGAGTATGTGTTATTGCAGTGCCTATGTACATGTAGGCATAACATCCACAGCACAATGTCTTCTTTTGTTCTATGTAAGTGCTTGGGTTTCTTTACTTTTTCTTTTAGGTCTCTTCTTTTCCTCCCATGGGTAGTGCCTTTTTTGCTAACTGCTATAAAATCCTTTTATGTAGATTTAATTATCCAGTAAGTCATCCATCCATCTTTAGAATCCATAAATTACCTTTCAGGGTCACAAGCTCGCTGGAACCAACAACACTGCTGCTGTTGGGCAAAGTTGGGGTACACCCTGGACAGCTCGCCAGTCTATTGCAGACTACACACATGCATACTTACATACTAGGGGTGATTTAAAACCACAAATTCATCTATGACTAAGGATGTAACGATTCTTTGAGAATCGGTAAAGAAACAATTCAAATTTGTTAAAATGTACATTGAACCAGAAGGTAAAAAAAAAAAGAGGATTTCATGAGGAACACTGGGCACAACATGAACTGAGAATGAAAGGATTTATGATCATTTCAGTATTATGTATAATTTATGTATATTGAATCCTGTTAGTGATTGTAGGGGCAAAAAGAAAACACACTTTGCCTTAAAGTACCTTCTAATCATTTTGTTGAAAAAAAACAAAATCGTGACTTTAAAACTGCAAATTCAATCAAATTGTGACTTGACTGAATCGTTGCATCCCTATATGACGCATGTTTTTGGACTGTGGGAGAAAGTTGAGGAAGTTTGAGAAAATGCAAACTCAACTCAAAACAAAAAAAAAAATCAAAACATATAACTCTACAATAATTATCAGCAATAATTCTAGTGTGCAAACAAAGCAGCAAACAGGTAACACTTGGGTTCCGTATTTTTGTATTTCACCTGACATAATTGTTGTTGATGACCGAGATTTATTATTTTTCACCAAATTTTCAAAAAAAATTTTCTTGAGTTTCAGGTATTCCAACACCTTTGCAACAATCCCAAAGAGTCTTAGAATCTATTTTTTTTTTTATTTTAGGATTGTATTTATGATTGTATATCCCTTGTGCAATCCTATGCATGTTTACATTGGAACCTATCAGCGTGCTGTACTATTTTTTTTTTTCCAAATAATTTTTATCTTCACTGGTGTCCATGGCAGACAAAATACTGTCCGCCTTTATCATGGGAGGGATTACACATCAGTATAAGTGTCAAGTCCTTTTTCAAACCCTGAGTTGCTTGACATGAATACCCCCTGCTTGTTGAAGGAATTCACTCAGCCTTCTTTTGCTCCAGTGAAATATTTTCTTTTTACCCCACTGTACATGTGTGTCTTACTGAAGATTTATCTGTCAACTGTAAAATGTGTCATCTATGTTTACATAATTGGAACTTATAACCCCTTTTGTGCAGCTAAAATTTGTAATGGTTTTCATTTTTTTTTTATCAGTAAAACTTGTATTTCAATAATCTGTCATCTGTATTCTTCTTTAAAAGCATGTCAGGGAAGTTACTGTGACTGAAAAGCTTAATTTTTTTGTGCAGTGATCAAAAACTAGACACATAATCAAGCATTAGTCACAACTGCCCTAATGGGTGGATATGGGCTGCCTGCAGGCACAATGATGGCAGCACAAAATAGTAAGGTTGTAGACCACTTGGAGAGCCCATAGAGGGAAAATGTTCACAGATGGCGGCTCAATGTGAGGATTTTTGTCATGAACTCTCATCCATTTTCTCAACCCACATGAGCTGCTATAGGTTCCCAGTTACTGTTGGTCAAAGGTTGGATACACCCTGGACTGATCATTGGCCCGTCAAAGAGCTCATTGACCTGGATGGACAGCTATGCTAGCCAGCCGCCCGATGGATAGCTTACGAGGTGGTGAGCTCCGCTCCTCCGGAGCTAATAGCAATCGCTGCTGCCCAAGCACCCGACAGATCTAGCGAGGCCCAGGGACCAGAGAGACCAGAGAGCCGTTGTGAGTGCCGTTGTAGCGCATTGGACCGCTCTAGCTTCATGGCTTGTGATGTTTTTCTTATTTTCACCAATACAATAACAAAAAGCACCCCCAGTTACACCCACCATCACCACCCCCCACCCCCGGTCTATGCTCAAACTGGGCCACAGACAGAAGTAATGTTTAAAGGTGGCTGTACAACCTTCAAGGAAACACACCTGTGCTCCCAAGATGCCTTTCTCTACGACCCTCCACTGGCCCTGGCAACCCAAAAACTTGTTGCAATCATTTGTGTCAGCCCCCTTTATTGATTCATATGGCTAAGGCTAAAGACATAAATACTGTAAAATGTTGAGTTATGTTGTGAAAAATCTAAGTTGAGTCCCACCAAAATAATATGGTGGCTTTAAAGTATTGTTTTGCTAATCAAATTAAAATGATGCCATAAAGCAATTTAATAACATCTTCATCTTTAATTTTCCATCACTGTTCCATACATTCTGCAAGCTAAAAGAGGATTCACTGAGAAAATATTAGTTAAACACTTTTTTGATTGTGCAGTTTAACCATTTAAATAATATTATATATATATATATATATATATAATATATATATATATATATATATATATATAATTAATCTAGTACCATCAGAAGATGCCCTCATGCTACCTCGTTTTTAGAAAGGCAGCAGAATGTTTTTCTTTATTGTTTGGTTCAGGTTTCAGAACTAAACCATTTTCCCAAGACCTGCAGTGCACCCCTCCCCCCGACCCCCAACATTGGCAAAATAATCACAGAAACCCAGCAGGGAAAAGGTGCAAAAGTTCGTGACTTCGTGAGATTATTTTTTTTCCCACCGCATAACCCACAACAGGTAGGACTCTGCACCAAATTCACTCTGCAGCATGACAAGAAGTTCAAACTCAAGCAATGAGAAAATTCTGCTTCAACAATAGAGAGTCGAGCAGAAAATGTGTGTTGCCACCACAAAGCTTGGATGTTAACATTTTGCATTCAGCCTGTGGTTCTATAAAGCCAAGAAACGCTGTGAGGAAGACCAAACTGAGGACTGGATCTATCCGGTTGGCCCTAAGCAGCAGTAGATCCCGTTATGTACCGCGGACACCCAGAATCTTCTCCTGGACCCCACATCCTTTTGGTTTAAAACAGCACAATAGCAGAGGACAAGGAAAAAAGGATATAAAGAGTAACATTCTCTGTAGTCTGTATTACTGTATTTAAGATTTTTTTCTTCTTTTTGGTACAGTTTCAATTTCATTCTCATTATTAAACCTTTGTCACATACATATACACGCATAGTATAATATGTAATGAAATGTACTACACAACTGTCCGACGGTTTAAGGATAAGAGGATATTTACAATAAAATAAAAGATATAGAAGTAAGATACAACAAAATAAATAAATAAAAATCTAGCTGCTTAAGTTCACAAAGGTCACAAGTTTAAAGTGTTGGTGTGTTCACTGATCAGTGATGTGTTCTGAGTGGGGATAGGTGGGAGTCCAGGAAAGTCAGTTTAGGACTTTGTTGAGGAATCAAATGACCTGCAGGAAGAAGCTCTTCCTCATCCTCTCTGTGTTGGCCTTCAGGGACCAGAAACGTTTCTCTGACCTCAGCAGACAGAAGAGTCCGTTGTTGGGGTGCATTCCGTATCTTGTGTGCTCTGGTGCAGCACTACTTGTTGTAGGTGGTCTGCAGATCAGGGAGCTTGGTACGGATGGTGCACTCTGATGATTGCATAACCCTCTGGAGAGCTTTCCTGTTTTGTGGTGTTTCCAAACCAGGCTGTGATGCCTCCTGTCAAGATGCTCTCAATGGTGCAGGTGTAGAATGTCTTCAGTGCCTTTGGGGGCAATTTGAAGTCCTTCAGGATCCTGAGTTGATGAAGACGATGCCAGGCCATCTTCACCAGGGTGTTTACATAACGGGTCCAAATGAGATCCTGTGTCATTTGAATACCAAGGTACTGAAGCTGTCCACTTTCTCCACTGGTGTCCCATTGATTGTGAGGGGCTGGTAGTTCCTCACCTGATTCTTTTTTTTTTTTTTTTTTAACCAAAATCAACTGTCAGCTCCATGGTTTTGATGATGTTGAGGAGGAGATTGTTGACTTGACAACATGCCTCTGGGCTTTAATCTCCTTTAGGTAGGTCGTCTTTTTGTTGTTGGAGATCAGACTTACCACCACAGTGTCCTCAGCAAACTTCACAATACTGGTGGAGAAGGAGGTCTCCACACAGTCAAAGATGTACAGTGAGTGCAGCAGAGGGCTTAAGACACAACCTTGGGAGGCTCCAGGACTCAGGATGTGTGATTTTGAGAGGTGGTTACCCACTTGTACTGCCTGAGGTCTGTCTTGAAGAAAGTTAGCAATCCACAGACACAAGGATTGGTGAAGGCCCTAGATCTCCAGCTTGCTGGTGAGGATGGAGGGTGTCAGGGAGAGAAGAGGTGATGAAGTCTTTGATGAGCCTCTCAAAGCACTTCATCACCACTGAGGTCAGGGCCACTGGGCAGTAGTCGTTTGGGCAGGATGGCTGTGGCTTCTTGGGGACAGGAACAACGGTGGTCATTTTGAAGCATGTTGGGACTGTAGACTGTTCCAGGGAGAAATTGAAGATCTCAGTGAATACCGAAGCATGCTGGTCTACACAGGTCTTCGGGATCTTCCCTGTGATCGCATCTGGTCTGCTGTCTTCCTGATGTTCACTCTCCTGAACTCCCTCCTTCTGTCATGCTCAGAGATGGTGAATACGTTGCCCACTTCGGCAGTCCCTTGGAATGACCCAGAGTCAGTGCTGTTTGCACAGCTAGCACCTTTAGCACTTTTAGCTGCAGCCTCGAAGTGAGCAGAAGAGGCGTTATCTTGTCTGCTAGAGGAACATCCGCATTAACTGATCTAGAAGGTGGTACTTTGTACTCTGTTATTGTTCTCAGACCCTGCCACATTCTCCTTGAGTCACCCCGCTGAAACTGTGACTCTATTTTCTCTCCATAGCGCCGTTTTGCGTCCCTCACCACTCTGCGCACGTTGTAAAATGAAGCTATATACTCATCCATGTTTCCGTTGGCGAGCCCCGTGTTGTACGCAGCGGAGCGGGATCTCAGAGCTTCACAAACAGACTTATCCACCCACGGCTTGGAAATGTTTTGATAACGGTCTTTTGGACTATCATCCACTAGCTTTCCAATGAGTCCCACAACCGCTTTCATAAACATACATATTTCATCAGAGCTGCGCCGAAACGTATCCCAGTCTGCGTCGCGTCATCCAGAGCGCCCTGCAGAGTGGCCAGTGATTGGTCCGTCCAAGCGTGAGAGACATCCCTCCGACCCGGAGCTTCCTGCTTGAGCCGCTGACTATATTTTAGCATGAGGAAGATGGCGGCGTGGTCGGATTTCCCAAAAGGTGGACAAGATTGTGCCTTGAAATGAAGGCAAATGAAGGCCAAAAGTCATTAAGAGCATTATGAATATTGAGTTACTGGAAGTCAATCAGCTGAATAGGAGCCTGACCTAAAAATAGAAAGCAATAAAAATGTTAAGTAATTGTCAAAAAACCCTCCGATCTTACAATTTTAAATCTTTTCCAGTGGTCTTTTAATAATGATTATGCTGTTTTAAGCCCTTAATTTACCCATAATGTGTTTAGGCACTATTATGCTAGCCCCTAACAAAAGTTAAAGACATCAAAAATATAATTTTCATCAGACTTGATCTAAACTTTTTGCACCAAGTATGAAACGCTCATCCTCATTTTGCAACAAAGCGCGTAAAATGTGAAAAGCTAAGCTATAGAATTAGGATTTCTATTACTGCGTTTAGTTATTGGCTATTTCGTGGATCTTGAAATGTCATTTTTGGTTCAAAAAATTTTTTTTTCTCAAAACAGTATGTATGAAAGAATAAAATCTCGCTGTGTCTCATGATCTGTCAGATAAATAGTGTTTAGAGCAACCATCTTTGTTCTTTTATGTGTGCATGCACAGGCAGGTAAAGCTGAAGCTTGTTAGTGGCGGGTCGAGCATATCAGGCCGCTTTGAGGAATGTGACCTCAGCTATATAAATGTCATGAATGGCAAAAGTAATTAGCTGTAATTCTCAGTTACCTGTCCAAACTCCAAAGCCTCTGCCCTTGGCATTTTTGTGTAGGATAAATACTTATTACCATGCAAGGATTCTCATTGATATGAATACGTATAAATAAAGAAAATGCAAAACTCTTTATTTCTTTTTGATGGTTGGTTCTTTTTAAAGAAACATATTTTATAGTTGTTGGAAAGTATGCATTTGTATAATAATTTAGTTTTCTGAATGTAATATAAAACAAAGTTTGACCGTATGAATATTTTATCCAAAGAAGGAATCCGATAGATCTTAAGTTTGTTTTCCTTTTTTTTTTTTTTTTTTTTTTTTTTTTTTATTAATTGGACCATCTTTATAAAATATAAATGTAAATGTTGCATCTTCACAAGGACATTAGGATTCAAGTTTACTCAATTAAAAAAATAAACAAAATAAAAGCAAAAAACCTCAAAAACATTTCATTGTAAGCACAACATTGCTGAGATTATGCAATCAAATTAGATGTGGTCTTCCCAACACAAAAACTGTTTTACCCGTAAAAGATCAATTTTAATTACATATGAAAGTGCGAACATTTAAATAGTGTTAATAAACCAATCTAACAACAGAGAATCCCACTAACTCAAAATAGGAAAACCAGGTTAAAAAAAAAACAGATGCAAAAGTGTGACACCTTTTTTGGAAGAGTTTTTGCTTGTAGTAACCGCTTGTAGTCTGGATCTTGTTCTTTCAGTCATGACACAGGGGCTTATAACAACAGGTGAGTACTGGAACACAAATCTACCGGTAAATTGAGAGCCTTCTTTCTGGCTCAGTTCTTTCTTCATCACAATGGACCGGTACAGCAATTGCAAAATGGCGGATGCCGCTCCAATCCGCCTGTTGATCTGACGCTCCGATCTTCCGTCGTTCATGAACAAGACCCCAAGATATTTAAACTCTTCCACCTGATGCAGGAGCACTCCACCCACCCAGAGAGGGTGAACTAATCAAACAAAACTAGGATGAGTGATGCCGATATATGTGATATAGATGTTTCAGTTTGGTTGTGCTTGTTTATAGACATGATTTGAATCAGGGCATTTAGCAACACCATGTCAGAATTGTTAATTGTTTATTAATTTAATACTCATGGTTCCGACAGATGAAAACAGCCTATTTGTCTGTCTGGGCTTTTATTTCAACACGTCAACAGACCGAACCTTAGTTTCCATTGGGGAAACCAGAAATTGCTGGATATGCTGTTTTGATACTGAGTTTAAGTACAAGCTTTTTTCAAAGGATTGGCTTAAAAAGAGCCAAATGATTAATCCATCAGCTCACAGTGAACAAAAAACAAAGCCTACCAAATACCTGTACATTCAGATGTAAAAAGATGCATTGCTGTTTGAAAAGCCAGAGTCACAGAATCAAACATTTCTACAACAAATAAAGTTGCTGTATGTTTTAAGTAATATCGTTGTTAAGGATGAAGAAACCTCCTATAGATTTGTGCGTGAGAGCAAAATGAATTTGCATGAGACTGAAAGAGAACACACACGTCATAATGTTTTGCAGGAGATTCAACACCTCTGCAATGCTGCTTTGCAGGGACATAAAGCAACGCCATGCTGCTGGTTCATGATCTGAATGTAAACAAGCAGCATTTCTGTTGCCTGTACCTAATACATTAAATACAGTTTATATCATATTGTGAGATGAACAGAAGTACTTTCATTTTAAATAAAAACTTCAAGGTTTTTTTTCCTAAATTTAAAGGTTTGACATAAACTTTGCGTATTCTTCTGGATGAGTTGAACACATCTGAATTCTATTTGTGTAATTCCAGTTCAAAAATGTTAGTGATATGAAATGCTAAAAGCTTTTCCCTCTTCTCCATTAGGGTTTGTATTCAGCTCCACTACTTTGCCACCAGTTTCCATGGTGACAGTAACAAACAATCCCTCCCCGATTTCCCATTTCAGCCTGAAGGGACTCATCTCCATGTAAAATGTTAATTTTGTATCAAAAATTCTTCAGTTCTTGCTCAGGTCAACTATTTTTAGAATGTATTTGTTGAATGTTGAAGATTTTCTGTAATATAGATATTGCAAGCTTTAAAAAGAAGTCTGTACTTGAATCCTATTTTTCATTGCAGATCTTTTTCTGATTTTATAAGGAGAAAAAACGTCTTAAAGAGTAAGAGAAGCTAAGATTAACCACATTTGGTGGCTCTAAAGCTAAATTGAAGCTACGTTCACACCTCCCTTAATGATGCATGGGTAAGTGTCCACTTCCAATGAAAAGTTAATGCACATAAATGCAACTTTTGGGTATTCCTTATTCAAAACGCTTGCATTCACACATCTATACGTAAGTTTCTCTGACCATTTGTGGCCTCTATGTAAAAAACATCTAGCCATTGAACGTGTGTTGACAGTTAAATCAGGTCGAGCTTTGACCAATCAGGGACTTAAATGTAGTTGTGATGTTTGAATGGCGTGCCCTTTAACTAATGGAACCATTTGAAAATTGATCCTGGAGAATACATTAATATATTAATGGTTTTGTTTGTCACAAACAATTACAATTGTTTGTGCCAAGTAAGAATTATATGACAACAAGTCATTAATTTATCGCAATAGAGTTGAGAAAGAAAAAGCCTGGAGCAAGATTTTCACCTCTTTCACATTTCACAAGTCACATTTTCACATTTCACAAGTCTATTTCCACTGTAGGTGTCGGGTATATGCTAGTACTGGATAGTAACAGTGAATGGGCTAAACGCCTATTGAAGAACCCACTAATAAGTGGCCAGTGTGAACATATAACACTTGTAGTAGCATGTTCACCATCTTTGATCATGATAGAGGACATTTAGGAGTGGGCTTTCTGGATTTTTTTTTAAAGCTCTTACTTTGGATATGTCAAGCATATTTTTAAAATTGCTGAAATTAGTTATAAATAATTGTTATAAAATATTTGAATTAAAGCTAAGCCTTCTGAGTTGCCACATTTGTGAAAGCCCTATCAAAGGTTCCTTTAGATCAAGAGATGAGCATTTAAATATACTGTACTCTCTGCTGCATTTGTTACAGCCTTCTTTAGCTTTTACTCCGTTCAATGGTTCATCTAGCTTCTAATTAGCTTTTTAAGGGAAGTTTATAGTGGTTTTGAAAGCGTATGTCTAACTTTTTAGAGAGGAGCTTCATGAGCATAATAATGAGGGTGAAAAGAGAGGACATTACAATGACATTGTTTAAAGTTTGACCAAAATGGACAGCTTTGATTCTAGTATTTTTTCATAAATAAAAAGCAACAATGCACTGAACCTTGCAGATCTAAAGAAGACAAGACACTTACATGAACATATCATATGTTTCTGCACTTTTTTTGCATTATAATATCTACTTTTGGAGATAATTAATACGAAAGATCGACTGTAGCCATGTTTGCCTATTCCCAATATATGTTACTAACAACAGACTAATCCCACATTATCGTGCAATGCTGTTGTTCACCTTTTGGCACTTCCTGTCTGGGGTTGACACATCAAAGGGGATTTGGTCGAGATTTTTACGCCAAATACCCTTCCTGACACAACCCTGTATTTTGGGGGCCAGCACTGGGAGACCCACATTTAGGCCTAGTTATGCAGTAACCCAATAAGGACCCACACCGATTCATTGCACCCCTCGGAAGTGAAACAAGATTTCTTACATACCAGTCCTACACCCAGCCAACTGAGGCATCCAGCTGCTTGTTATTAACACGTTAAGAAAAAATTAAAAACAGTCTGATATTGCTACACTTTAACTACATTGTGGCTCCAATAATTTCTAAAAGTACAGTTGAAGGTAGAACCTTCAGCCCCTGTTCTATGGAATAAGCTCCCAGCGCATGTAAGAGAGGCCGACACACATTCTAAGTTGGGCTTAAAACATTCCTCTTTGGATAGGCCTATTGCCAGGCTTGCTATTAATTAGAGAATGTTGAATGTATCGCCCCCTGCGTACTTACTGTAATGCATTTTGGGGAATAATTATAATTTTTCATTAAATCGATCAAACCCATTTCTCCACGGAACCCAGCAGAGGGAAGTTGGTTTGATAAGTCACGCCCCTCATTTATTTCGCCTCTCCTCTGTTCTTTATTATATTAAGTTCTCTTTGCTTCTGTTTGCTGCAGTATGATTCATGTGCTGTTCCTCTTTCCCACTCCCCTCTGCAGGAGCAGCAGAGATTTCAGATTCATGGTGGATCCCCTTTGCTCCTGTTCTTGACCTCTGGCTCGTCTTGCTATGAACCTATCTTACCCCCACCTGCTCCCCAGTCCTATCTGGCTAAACTATATTCAAATAAATAGTTGTAGAGTTAAATAAGTTAATTCCTCTTTAATAGTCCTGGTATGTCATCTGTCCATCCTGGGAAAGGATCTCTCCTTCTTTTTTTCCTGAATCAGGTTTTTTAGGAGTTTTTAAGGGGTCTAAGAGTAGGGATAACCATTTTTTTTTTGTCTATTTAGTTTAGCAATCAGCTATTATTTATATTTAATGACCGACCTTCTGCTTCTGTACAATTACCGGCATGAAGCCCAATGAGGCAATTCTTTTTGAGATATTGGGCTATATAAATAAAATTGAACTGAATTTATTAGCTTATTTACAATAAAACCTAACCTAACATTTTGAAACATTGTTGTGTACCTCTTAAAATCACTTGAAAATCAGTATGCAACACCAAAATGGCATTTTCTTTAATTTAAAGTTTTTGGTATTTATTATGTCCTTTGTAAAGTCTATTGGTCTTCTGAATGTGGTGTAAAATATCCTTTAAATACATGTATCTACTAAAGAAAAACATAGACAAAAGAACCTCATTGTCTATGTAAAGAAGACCTCCCAGTAGGATTTCTAACAGAAGCTTTATTCAGGAAAATTTAATTGAATGTGAAGTTTCACTGGTCTGCGCTGCGTCCTTTGACACCAACCCTCCGACCTTACAGCTTACCCTTCTGTTAAATGTTCCCTGATATCAGTGCTGTGTGTCATTGATGCTTCTCTAAGTTGATTCTGATTCAGAACTACAGGGATGTGCTTTCCATCTGTAACTTTAGATGGCTGTAATTGTGTTTTTACAAAGAAAGAAAAAGCAAAAAAAAAAATGCAGACAAACCTCAGGAAAGTGACTAAATAACCTTTTAACGGTTACATGCGGGGCATGTAAGTTTCTGGGATCACACTGCCCTGCCCATGCATTTTTCAGCATGTGGGCCAAAATGACATGTTCAGATGTATATAACACACGTCTCTGCACTTTTTTTCCCATCAAAAACTCCCCAACACGAGAATACCATCAATTATGCATCCATCTACAGGTCCATCCATGAATCCGAGAACAGTCCCTGGCAGGATTCCAAGCTTTAGAAAGCAAAAAGTGTGAAATCTAAAAAGCGACAGTGTCTTTGGTACGACCTCTCCTGTTTGGTAGATCCATTATTGATGTGGAACAAGACTGACTAAAAGAAAAATGTTTTGGAACAGGGCACACCATGTCCACTCACAGTGCAATAATTCAGGCTTTCTATATCCACCAAACACCATAAGAGCCACACCTGAATTACAAGACGGTTTCACAGAGTAAGAATTTACTCTCTTGTCTTATGTTTACAAGCTCAGACTCACTTGAACCAATAAAAACACACCTCAGCTGGAACAGATAAAAGTCTACAATTTTGTAATAAGCTAGAACAATTGAATTTTTTTTTCTTGTACTTCTCCATTGGTGATATCAAAAACTCTGGGCCCAAACATCATGTTAGTTGGGGATATGATCAATGTATCCACAGACAATTGAAGTCCTCAATGTGTCTCGTAGGGTAAAAGACATCAAAGTACCTCAAACACTTGGCCCTATCTTCACGCCCTTGAAGGTTCCTCAGAAATCTTCTCTCTTCTTTTATGTCCAGACAACTGTTTCCTACGGTTTTGTATAGCCCTCATATTGCGTTGTCACCGGGGCTCAACCCAATAATGTCCTGAAGCACTCTGGTTTGATCTCTGAAAACATTTCAACACACAAGCAAGACATAATGCATCACTATGACAGGCTTTTAATTTAATTATAAACTCTGACCCGGTCCTGTATTTTCTTTCACAAGCCTAAGATGGATAGAATGCCACCAGTCCTGCTTTGTTTGGAACATGACTGTTTGATCCAGAGGTACATTTTTCATTATAAATACTGTAGATAGAGTTTGCAGCTTTTTGCTCATTTCAGTTAAATAAAATAAAAATAATCAGCATAATCTTTTGTTTTTTACATTGGCTGCAGGTTTTGGTGCGGGAGTCTTCCATCTCTGTCATGTCTTTGACTTTTTTTTCTTGTATGGCTGGGTTAGGTATTATAGCTCCTTTAATCCACATATATTCAAACCCTTTAACTACCTGTTAATAATACCTTCCTATTTTTTTCATCAAGTCTTCTGTTTCCTTCTTTAAACAAGCCTGTTAAAAGTTAAATTGTATATTATATTTAAGAACCAGCATAACACGAGGTTTCCTTTTCTGCCTTGGGGTCACATGGAGTTAGTATTTGCGTAATAATTTTGGCTTTGGTTTTATGTTAGATTCCTTCCTGACATAATCCTCTCCATCTACGTGGGACATGAATGCACTGGATTTATGCATATTTGTGCTTACAATACAAATTTTTAAAATTAACGCTTACATTTGAGATTTATGTTTCATTATTTATTTTTGCCTGACTCGAATCTTACGCATTTTTTTTTTTTAGCTCTTCCCTCAATTTCTTGGTATCACGGCAGATTCACACGGAAGCTCTGTGGAACGGAAGCCGAATCCATTCAGCGCCCATGGTTAACTTATGGTGTGGTTCTCACTAGACTTGAAGCGCAGCGGTCCTCCGCGGCCCGCTTACGTCATGCAATGATAGTTTAGGCATCTGGTCAAATTTCTGTGTGAGCCGCAATCGATCTGCATCAATTCTGGCAGAAAGTTATGCCAAGACACATGAGAAATTCCAGCCAGTTTTCTAAATATAACCAATTTTTTACAATAAAACCCACGATTGACAAACGTAATTACATTTTTGTATCAGGGTTGATTTTAAGATTCTTTTAATGGTTTATAAATGTTTTTATGGTTTTGGGCCTTCTTATCTCAATGATCTTCTTTTAAAGTATGAACCCTCGCGGACCCTGAGGTCTTCCATCACTGGACATTTAGTTGTTCCTAAAGTGAAGACCAAAACATGGTGAGGCTTCGTTTCATCATTATGGTCCTCGCCTCTGGAACAGCGTGCCGGAGAGCCTCAGAGCCGCTTTTTAAGAAGAGGCTCAAGACCCACCCTTTTAATCTGGCTTTTACCTGACTTTTCTAGTGATTGCATTTTATCTTCTCTTAATTTTTTTTTTTTACTTCTATATGAATCATTTTATGGTTATTTTATAAATGTATTTACTATTTTAATCTGCTAATCATGTTTTTACTACTATATCTATTTTTTTATGCATTCTTTTTTATTTTATCTACTTTTAATGCTTTTCCTTTAGTTTAAACTCCAGTGTTTTCCTCACGGGGATTCTCTGTTCTGGGGCTCCGCCTGCGGCGGGGGAGCTATTGCTGCAGTGCCTGTTCTGTTTGGGGCGGCTGGGGTCCAGCTCGGTAGAGCAGGTCCAGCGCTGCCCCGTGCTGGGCAGGTGCAGCGGCGATGCCCCCTGTGGTCAGGCGGGTTCTTGAATGAGGGGATCCTCGTAATATCGTTTCTACACAGTAGTGCCAAGCCAGATTGTTTCCTTACATCTGCAGTTTTTTCTTTTTTTTATTTTTAGTTTTGTTCAGTTTTATAGACAAGGGTCTTATTAGGGGGGACTTGGGGGTTGGAGTGGGGGTACTGGGAGAGAGGGATGTTCATTTTGTGTCTTTGTGTACATTTGTTTTTAAACACTGTGTGTTTTGTGTTTTAAATAGGTATTTTATTTGCTTTTATGTTAAGCGCCTTGTGTTTCGTCCGAAGAAAAGGCGCTATATAAATAAATATAGTTTGAGTTTGAGATGAAAATAAACACACAAACAACGCACATCACTTGAACAAACAGACACACACATACAGTGCCCTCTGCCAGTAGGGTGACCCGAGGAGAAACGTATTGCTTCAGATGAGTGTGCTCTGAAGCACAAACGTTTACATTTAAATGTAAGTAAAAATTTGTTGTATTTTACTTTAAAAAATCAATATTATGTATTCTCAGAGTGCTGGCAGCTATGCACTAAATAGATGACCTCCGGCTATTCATGACATCACTGAGTGGTAGTAACATCAGAATCAGAAGACACTATTTCCAAAACTCTGCTTGGAGGGAGAAATGTACCCGGCATCGGGGTAGGAAAGCAATTGGGATTTAGCCTAAATCTTCCCATGTTCCCTATGTTGCTATCACTTTTGCGTCTTTTATCACAGCTTTGTTCTCTTTCTTGTCCAGCAGTTCTATGTCCTTTTTGTCAACTAACATCAGTTTGTCTGTCTGAATCTGGAAGTCCCACTGGATCTTAGCGTGGTTGTTCTAAACTACCTTCAGAAGTAACTCCCAAGAGCCTGGATCTCTCAGCCTTTACTGCACACTTGTTCAGTCCAAATAACATTAATTGCTGTAGGCCTTGGAGGAGTGGATAAGTAAATCAATGACTTGTTCACATCTCACTTATAGCCCTATTTCATCCATGTACAAAAGGTGGATCAGAGTTGTTCCGTTCCATAAATAATCTTTAATCAATCTTGGCAATGATTTGGCGGAGGGGGTCCAGGCATGTGCAGAACAGTAGTAGAGACAGGGAGTCAGGGAGGTTTTATGGTGTGAGGATGCAGGAGAGATGGTGGTAGTGGGTGGGGAATTCTCACTTTTGGAGGTAATTAAGGATCTTGATTACTTCTCAAGTTAGCTACTAAGAGTGAGTCTCATCTATTGGCAAATGATTCAGTTGTGGTACCAGACACTCAAGAAGTTCAGCCATCTTATGTAGCCAGTACGGATTCTGTCAGGGCCTGTTGCTGTCCAGTTCTTTGTACCCTGAAATCTTTTCTTGGATGTTTGCTGAATGGCTACTTGATCTAAGAGTTCCTTATGTTCTCCTGTTAAGCCCACAAATGACTGAGCATTGTCACGATGTGATGAATGCTTTTTTATCTAATAATGTAGACAGAAACACCAATTTCCTGTATAAAGTAACAATGTTGTTGCTATTCCCAGTGTTTTTACTTCTCCAGCTTTGGTGGATCTGTCCCCTTCTCATTACTTTACCTCTGAGAATGCACTTTTGACAGCTCAGTGGATGACATCTAGCATATCTCACTATCCTCTATCTTCCTTGTGCACTTTTCAGGTGGACAGCTAGCCCTCCAGGAAACAGGTTGAAGCCTATGGGCTTAAACCGTTTCCAGTGTCTTCAGTAAGGATAGTTGGTTGTACTCTATAGGCAGCCATTTCTTTATCACACCTTTCTGCAGTTCTGTTGGCTCACTTGGTTTGCTGCTTGCTGCCTTGATTGTGTTCTCCTCAATCGCTTATATGTGCAATGTGTAATTTATAGGCAAGCTTCTCAAGTCTTACTTTTTCTCATGTGTATACCAGTTCAATAATCTCTGTGATGGCTTTACCGGGGATTGCACATTGTGCTGCATTGAGATCCTCTTGTAGACTTTCTGAAGTTCATTTCCCTCCATTTTTCAGTGGGCTACACTTCCTGGTGCTCATGTTGGTCGTGATCTTCAGCCTGAGATCAGATGCTCTTGTGTAAAGCTTACACAGGCTTATTACTCAGGCTTGGTACACAATCTCAGAGTTTGAGGACAATATCCTCCCTCTGACTTCTTGCCCTGGTTTCTCCTTGCCAGCGCTTTAGTGCAGTATCCCTTCAGTCTCATCTTAGGAGAGAAGTAGTTTCTAGAGGATATTGGAACAGTGAGCTAAGGGGTGTTTGACAGAATTTCAAAGTGACCGTAGTCTAGCGCAGGGGTCTGCAACCTGTGGCTCCAGAGCCACGTCTGGCTCTTTTATCTCTCCATGGTGGCTCTCTGGCTGGAGAAAAATAAAATTATAGTAAATTTAAAAAAAATTGGATATTAGCTATTATTTCAGCAACATACTAAAATTTTTGGCTAATGTATTACCTACTGGAGTTTTTAGGCTAATTTAGAATTTTAGCTTCTATTTTAGCAACATGCTAACGTTTTTGTCAAAGTTTTCTTATAAATTTTATGCTAGTTTGGAGTTTAGCCAATATTTTAGTAAAATGCTAATGTTTTCAGCTAATTTGTTATCTACTGATTTTTTTTTTTTTTTTTTTTGGATAATTTAGAATTTAGCATTTATTTTAGCAACATGCTAACGTTTTTGACTGAGTTAGCTTTCTGAAGAATTTTAGGCAATTTTGGAGTTCCGCTAGTAATTAAGCAACAAGCTAGCTTTTTTTGCAAATTTGGCCTCTAATTAGTTTTTTATGCTAATTTGGAGTTTAGCGAAGATTTTTGCAATATGCTAACATTTTTAGCTAATTTGTTATCTTCCGGGGGTTTTAGGATAATTTTGAGTTTAGCTTTTATTTCAGCAACATGCTAACATTTTTGGCTGATTTAATTTAGAGAGAAATGTTATGCTAATTTGAAGTTCAGCAAGTAATTAAGCAATGAGCTTGCTTTTTTGCTACTAAAGTTGTAAACATAAAAAATACCTTTTTTTATAGATGCTAGTTTCTTTTTATATATATATATATTTTTGCTTTTGTTCATGCCAAAAATATAAATTTTTCACATTTATAAAAAAACAAACAAACAGAAGATTATGGATGCAAATCCAAATTTCTTAAAGGCTAACATAAGTCAAGGCGGCTCCTTCTAGGTTTCTGTCCACGAACAAGGTCCAACTACATTTAATTATTGGGCAGAAAAAGGTGGAACCAGATCCGTGGATAACATGTTTTAGATAGTGGCTTTGAGTAAATTAAAATTGACATTTCAAATGATTCTACAGAAAAGAACATGCATTTGATAAATATAATTTGCTGATGCTTGCTGACATTGTTTTAAATGTGCTTTAGATCTATTCTTTATTATTTATTGTATTTAGTTCTCTGTGCTTCTGTTTGGTGCAGTGCGATTCACATGTATTTCCTCTTTCCCACTCCCCTCCGGGGGAGCGGGAGGGATTTCAGATTCCAGGTGGTGCTCCTGTTCTTGACCGTGGACTCTACATTTGATCTCATTCTGGATATCAGAGTGGGACAGATTCCTGGTGGATAACCCGAGCTCCTGTTCTTGACCGTGGACTGGTTCGTCTTGGCTGTCGACCTCGCCCCCACCTGGTCTCCAGTCTTTTCTGGCTGAACTCTATTTAAATACATAGTTGCAGAGTTATAGAAGCTTATTCTTCTTTAATAGTTCTTCTAAATTGCTGGTCCGTCCTGGGGAAGGATCTATCCGTCATGTGGGCATCCCTAAGGTTTCTTCTTTACTCCTGGAATCAGTTTTTCTTTTCCTTACCAGGAAGGAGGGTCTATGGGCAGGGACAAGCAGTTTTACGTAGTCTGATTACTTTAGCAATTAGCCATTGTTTATAACCAACCATCAGGTTCTGCACAATTACCGGTGTGAAGCCCAATGAGGCAATTCTTTTGTTAAATTGGACTTTAAGAATAAAATTGAATTGAACATTATAAGTAAGAAGTTTAGATATTTAAGGCTGTTGGTGATTTAATACATTTTTTTTATTTAATACTAATATTGTGGGATATTTCCTGTTATTTTATGTTTAGGTATAAACAACACGAGTTGTTCTGTATATCGTTTACAGAAACTATGGAATAAAAGTAACAGATATGCTGTAGAGTTTGAGTAAATTCCAGATATTAACTCCATAGGTGGAGTTCCAAGTGGGGAAACTGGATTCTAAAATTGGGATTACTGATTCCATTTAAAGAGTTTCTGATTTGTGTCTCTTGTCCATAATTGTCTTGTTCCAGAAACCCTTTTCTCACCAGTCTAAATCACAGTTTGTAAAAATTGATTAGCATTAGAGAATCCAAACAAGATGATGTTTATCACCTTTACTAAATTTGAATATTTTATTTAACTATCAGTTTATTTATTTTACTTTATTTGTTGAGGAAAGTTTCAACCAGAGATTAAATTTTTTATTGATCCAAAGTTTCATCTGCCCTCAATGCCAAACCATGTTTCACTCCAATATAACAATCACGCGAACCCAAGGTAAAATTAAACGTTGCCAACAGATGTGCTTTCTCAAAGCAGAGCTCTAGCACCAAGACCGCGGTCACAGAAGCAGAACAAAACTGCTGCAGGCAAAACCTATTGTAAAGACAATTCTATCCATGCAGTCAGTCAAAGCTGAATCCATCAATCCCACAGTGAGCAGCTGTGTCAGAGTTTGTGTCTTCATTAAGTGTCACTGTTTACGAGCTCTGCCTGTCTATTATTTTCAGGCATTCTGTAAAGCATTTCCATTGGTTGTGCTATGAAAGCATGATGGCTGATTGCTTAGTGACAGTAATGCACAGACACACATACAGATGCTGGTTGCTAGGTGACAGTAATAGCATGTGATAGAAGGACGTGAAGGGTAGGAATAGGGACTGGTTGTCACCTGTATGACTGCACAGCTGTCAGCTTTCTCAACAGGAGCTGTGCTGAAATATTGCTTTTGGCCAAAGAAGACAGGAGCAGAGGAAGCAATAACTGTTGTGTTTCTTAGTATCAGAGGAGGTCAATGAGGATATATAGTTTATCAATAATTCTAACAGAGGTATTTTTTTTGTTAGATTGTTTATAACTGACTTGGTTTCATTGATAGAAAAAAAGGTAAAAATTATCTTTCTTGTACTTGATATCTTTCTGGAAAATCTTAGTTACTTTACTATAGATTTGGCTTTTCTTTTATTACGTCTTGTTTTATTAAATATTGAACTTTACAATAAAAAAAGACCAGATATATTTTTCATCTTCTTCCAGATTATAGTGATAGGGTACATTAATGCATATATCTCTGTAACTACACAGAATTACTTTTCCAAGTCATTGTAATAGTGTTACAGTGTAAATACTTTAATTTACACTACATTTCTTTGAATGAGAAACAGGATTAACACAGGCCCTGAAAATCTCACAACCCATTCTGGCTGTAGAGCACAATGCTGATCAAATGTGATTACTCTATCCAGCTCTTGCCTAACCCATATCAATCACTGCATGAGCATGAGATCCATCGTTTTCTCCACCTACCATAGGTGATAGTATACATTCTTTTTTTCTGTTTTTCTACCTTCTTCTTTTCCTGTCTGCTTTTCTCTTCAGGAGTTGCCTCAGCGAATCAGCTCCCTCCATCTCTTCTGCATTCTCTGCATCCATAAACCTCCTCTTTGGTCTTCCTCTTTACCAGGAGTGCTCAAATCCTGGCCTTGAGGGCCAGTGTTCTAAGAATTTTCCAACCAATCTGCCACTGAAGCTCATTATTGGCAAATTGTACCTCATCCAGGTAATCATCAGAAGATAAGATAGGGTTTCTGGAAAACCAGCAGCACCTTGAGGCCTGGATTTAGAGACCACTGGTTTGCCTGGCAGCTCTAGACTCAGCATCCTTCGACCAGTGTATTCATTGATGTTTCTCTATCTATGCCATTAAACACTTTTGATATCCGGGGTAGAGCGTAGTAAAATTATAGTTTTACGCTAGTCTACCTTAGCTTGAATCACTTAACAAAAGAGAATCCCACTGTTCGAACAAATGTGACATAAATATTCTATAAAAGGGCTTAAAAACATTAACAAAAATATTTTTTTTGTTTTGTTTGTTTTGCTTTTCCATCTCTTAATATGTTGCACATGTAGGATTAATGTTTTTTTTTTTTTTTTTTTACTGTACGTCGTTGTACAAGACATGCTTACATGGAAACACATGAGCCTCCTCTGTGAGGAGGGGTAGATATGCTGTGAGGAGAATAGTATACATGTCCAAAATGTTACTAATTTCAAAGTCAATCATTTCATCTGTCATTGGTCGCTTCTATTTATTTGCAACAGTTTAACTGATTTAATCTAGATCCCAAACTTCACTATGTTTTCGGCTGTCATGGCTGCTCCTTCAGTCCCCCTCTGTCTTCCTTCTTGAGTGTTCTCATGGCTGTCTTTGGCCTTTCAGGCGTAAATTGGTTTTAATGTTGAACCATCAACCTTGCTAACAGTTCAAAGTGAAACTGATAACAGTATTTCCCTGTTGGACGAAACCACCAAGCAATTAAAGGTCTCTAAACAGGATTAAAGGACAGGATGCGACTCACAGGAACAGAGGAATCTTAGGATTCCCTCAAGAAGCACAAGGGCTGATTGAAGATGTGTCCAGACAAAAGGATCGTCTCATTTTCAGGAAACTCACACAGGCCAGTAAATATGGCAAAAAAGTTAGGAGGAAATAGAAAAATTAGGAAATAAAATCCAAAATAAAGAACATCTTATTCAAAAAATTTGAATAAGAATAAAAAAAAATTAAACATGATAAAATGTTATTGCTATGGATCATTCTTATCAAGACTGTTTAATACAATGGCATTCCTTTTATTAGATAATTTCTGGTTTGCCTCCTTCTATTATGTAAATACACATAGAATGAGATATATTTTAACTTCTTCAATTTGATTATAAATTATGACATGATAATTAAAGATACATGTTGAAATTTTCATTATTATACCATTAGCTAATGATGATAAAAAGGGGAAAGAAAAAGCTAAACATTTGACCTGAGAGTTGCTCAGACATTTTTCTTTTTGCTATAAGGTTGTGGTGTAAAACTTTACAGCAGCTCTCAGTAATAATAATACCCATGCTGCACTCAGGTGCACCATGGGTATTATTAGGACAAAAGAGGAGGCTGACTGATGTTCTTTCAAGTCAGGAAGATGCTGTTTACCCAACATTGATGCTGAAAACAGGACTTCGTTTAAGACTTAAGATGTGCATAAAAAGTCTAAAAAATAAAAAAAATCTATCACTGCTTAGACTGTTTAATCTTTATTTATGTGGCGCTACAAATGGGTAAAAATATCACTGGATGTTTGACTCAAATATTGTTTAATTTACCCATCGAATTAACCCATAAACTACATTTATGAGTTAACTTATTAAATGGGTTAAATTATCTTCTTAAGTTTTAAGATGGAGCGCTGTCTGTCTTTTTCATCCAACCATTTTCTGAACTCGCGAAATCATTTTAGGATTTGCTGGAGCCTATCCTAACTACAGTTGGGTGAGGGTGGGGTTAAGCCTGATCAGGTCACCAGTCTGTTGTAAGGCCACACAGTCCCTGAGTTGCTTGGAGAAAACCACTAGGGGGAGGGGTGTATAGGAATGGCTTTGGAACAGATTTATTCTGAAATACAAATATAAGTGATGATGACTTGATAAAAGTACCAATCCTCTCAATTACATTCACTAGCGAATTTATTAGGCACCCCATCCAATTTCTTGTTAACGCAAATTTCTAACAAGCTAATCACATGGCAGCAACTCAATGCTTTTAGGCATGTCGACATGGTCAAGACGATCTATTGCAGTTCAAAATGAGCAAGGCTTGAAGAAACAGCTGATCTACTGGGATTTTTACCCACAACCATCTCTAGGGGTTTACAGAGAACGGTCCTGTGGCCGGAAATGCCTTTTTGATGCCAGAGGTCAGAGGAGAATGGTCAGACTGGTAACTGATAGAAAAACAAGTAACTCAAATAACCACTGGTTACAACTGAGGTCTGCAGAAAAGCATTTCTGACTGCACAACACGTCCAATCTGGAGGCAGATGGACAACATCAACCGAAGACCACACCGGGTATCTCTCATGTCAGCTAAGAACAGGAATCACACAGACTCACCAAAACTGGACATTAGTAGATTAGAACAACGTTATCTGGTCTAATAAATCTGGATGTCTGCTGTAACATTCAGATGGTAGGGTTAGAATTTGGCATCAACATGAAAGCATAGACCCATCCTGCCTTATATCAACAGTTCACAAGGACATTGTCTTGGCTAGGGCTGTGGATCGTTGCTTAGGTGACGATCCGATTCGATTCACGAATCAAGCTCAACGATTCACGAATCGAACCAAGATTCTTACTTTTTAAGATAATGTTTATTGCTATGTGAATGTCTATTAACTGGTTGGATAAACATTGAAATTATTTGCTTTTAATCATTGTTTATACATTTATTTAGAACAGGAGATCAGAATCAACAAAACTGATTAAAAAACACAAAGACTCAGATAGATAGAAATGCCATTTATCATTTTAAACTTTTTTTTTCTTTTGTCAATCTTCTGGTGAAGTAGCAAAAAAAGTAACATAAAAAGGATAAAAATCACTGCTGTTTTGGATCATTTAAAAGTAAAACCTGAAGATTCTCTCCACAGTTTTCTATTATCAAAGTTCTTCAATATTTTACGTTCTAAGCATTACATATTGGTGCAGAGCCCCTATGAAAAAAGAATCAGCTGGTTCACGTTGATCACATCTGTCTTTCAGCAGCACGAGGCTGCGTTTCTTCAGAATAAACTGGAGTTTAGTTAATTGCGTCAACTGTTGAAGAGTTACCATGACCAAAAGAATGTCAACACTGGAGATAAAGCTCCGGTGTTAAAGCTAATTATTTTCTCAGTAGTTTTTTCAGAGAACTGAACTTCAGTCTCAGTTTCTGAACGGAAAAAAGTTCTCACTAGTTTTACTTTGAAAACCGGAAGTTCACCGTCACAAAGTTGTTTACTTTCGGCTGCCGTACCACTTCCCTTTCGGCTTTGTTTTAGTTCGTAAGCTTAAAGTACAACATTAATCTGCATTTCACAGCACAAATACATTGTCCCCTGATCATATTTTGATAATATTTCACTACAATATATTTATGAAGATCGCGAATCAGCGATCTTTGATATCGCGAATATTCGTACTCGTAATTTCGGGAGCAGATCGCGAATACCTGAGCACCCGGGTACTCGTTACAGCCCTAGTCTTGGCACACTTTGGTCCCTTGGTACCAAAGTGAGCATGGCTACAACACCATAGTCTACCTGAGTATTGTTGCTGACCATGTCCATCCCTTTATGACCACAGCGTCCCATCTTCTGATAAGCAGGATAAGGCTCCATGTCATAAAGCCGGAATCATCTCAGACTGGTTTCTTGGACATGTCAATGAGTTCACTGAACTCAAACACCTCCATCATCAAATCTCAACCCAATAAAGCCCGTTTGGGATGTGGCGGGACGGGAGATTGGCAGCACGGATCTTCAGCCAACAAATCTGCAGCTACTGCGTAATACTATCATTTCAATAAGGACCAAACTTGATTCTACAAAGGATTAAGGCACCTCTGAAGGAAAAAGAGGGTCCGACCCAGTACTAATAGATGTATCTAATAAAATGAGTTGTGAGTTGTGCTTCTTATACATTTTGATGGAATACTCCATTTAAGTTTCAACTTTAAAAAAATAAAAGTTTTTGGTTCAATCCCTCTCCAAACATTCGGTGTTGATGTCCTTGAGCACGACAACTGCACTTGTATTAGTCCTAATGCATTTTTGAGTGTGAACTTGTTTGACAAGAAAATGTTCTCAAGGCCATTAGAAGAACACAGCAGTCTAAAAAGGTGTCAGGTGAAGGTTACCCAAAGTGTTAAAGTGCTGCCAGACTGGAAAGAACCAATATAAATGTCATCATTTTGCCATTTATTTGTTGAATTTAATTAGTTAGATTAATGTTTGGGAGATTTGGGTTTGTTTTTTTTCCCCTGCTTCATTTGCAGTACCTCCTTTTACATATCAAGTGCTTGGATTTTATTGCTGAATGTAAGGCGCATACCGCCCTTCCACGTGCACTAATTAGTGTAGTGTCGCTGCTGCGCAAAATTTCCTTTTAAAAGGCTTCATTGGCCCAGAAATTAAATGCAGAGATACCCAGCCCTGTAATTAAAAAAAAAAAACCCAAGTTCAAAAACATTAAGTTACTCTCATGCTCTAAAATATGGATTTACATAGCAGAGCCATGGAGAACATCTTGCAAATGAGCCTAATGATATAAACTGTAATTCTACAACATTAAGCTAAAAAAGTAATGGGAAAACTTGAGTTCCCAATTAAGTTTATTTTTGCATTTAATATTTTTTGGAAACATTCTTCAATAATTAGTTTAAACAAATTTATATTTACCCACCTTATGTCTAAATGGATTTTTTGTCTAACAAGAAAATCTTACAGAAGGATGAGAAATACAACCATTATAATCCTACAGGGTACCATTACTTTTTATGTCTGTTGCTAACTCAATATTTGTTAGGGTATTGATTGTGTTAATGCTCAATATGCTGTGTATTATTTCAAAATTATTGAAATCATCACAAATTGTGAGAAGGTGAAGGCGTTCAATACGTGGTTATTAGAAGTGGTGGAGGGAGCCCTGCAGGCTCAGTTTCTGCGAAAGCATTAGAGAGACAGTAAGAATCTATAGCCTTTCTGAATCCCAAAGGATTTTCAATACGGCCGGTCTGGAATAATCATTAGTGAGGATTTGACACTGTGCTCTGACTGATGACTTTAATGACTTCAGAGCAATCCTCTGCTCTCCTGGTGCACACAGTGCAATAGAGTCAAGGAGCCTTGTAAGAAAACATTATATATATATATATATATACACAACGCTAATACAACAACAGTACCTAATCTAATATTTTTTACATTCCTAGTTATTTGGTTTAAATCAAATTATGTTTCAGGCATTTGTTGTTACTTCTGTCACACTCACTCTAGGTTTAGAATATTATCTACAGCTATCTTCAGTTCAGACAATCCTCCTCAGTGTATCCGAGGCCTTCTCTTCATTCTGGTCACATTAGTGATTTAATTCAAAATCCACTTTAGTGGCATTCATGTTTTTTTTTTTCTTTTTTTAACATCTTGCTACAGTTTTCTAATGATAAAGGACATATATCAACCCTCTGGAACTGAGCGACTTCTGTGACGTCAGCGCGCTAAACCTCCGTCAAAAATACATTTCAACTTGTTTTAATAATCCATAATTACTCGTTTGCTAAGTGAAAGTAAAAATTGGACATTTATTTGTAGTTTTTAGACACAGGAATCTTTTAAAACTTAAAAAAATAGACAAATGATGAACTAGGTGGCTTCAGCTAATTTTGCAGCTGAAGAGGAGGAACAGAACTCTGATGACAAGGAGGTAGAGGAGGACAGCTTTAATTATGGGGGGAGGGGAGGAAGAGGAACAAGGCATTTTTTTGGCTGGGAAATTATGGGAGCTTAGAGGTGCGAAGTGGAGGTCCTGCTCCCCGCTAGCGCGAGAGTGTGACCAATCTGACAGCTGTCAGGACAACAATGAAGATCCTTCCTTCATTTTTGGTGGGAAGCAAAATGAAAACAGGAATTTTTTGACCTCATCAAGCAATAGCACTGTCAAAAAATGAGGAAACTCAGTTGTGCGTCTCGTGGTGAGCCGCTAAAGTCCCACTTGCGGGAAGAGCTCTGTTCACTTTGGAAGACAGAGGAGGAGGAGCTGGACACGCCCCCAGCTTTCAGCCGATGAGAACACCTGGAGTCCATTTGGATCAGCTTCAAAACTGCATTCTTAAAGATATTTATTTGTTATTCTTAAGGAACATTTGTAAAAAAACAAAAAAAACAATTAAAAATGCTGTAAAAAATCTGAATTCCCGGAAGAATTTCAAACAGAAGTGCACTCAGAGGCCTTGCTCAAATGTTTTGGCTTCTCATATATATTTCATAGTTTCCATACCAAAAATACGGACTACTGGAGACAGAACCAGTTCCTGTCCCCTTTTTCCTCCCAGTAAAGTGATGATGAGAGATTGGTTCTGCGCCATTCTTTCTAACATTCACCTCAGTGATCCAGAGGAACACATGACCAATGACTACAAAAAACTCTTCAGAATAAGGCCACTGTATGAAGATGTATATCAATGCATCTCAAGCTTATTACCATCCCAGGAGAGAACTAGCAGTAGATGAGCAAATGGTTGCAACCAAAGCCAAAAGTGGGATGGCTCAATATATGAAAGACAAACCAACCAAATGGTTTGTTTTGGCAGAGTCATGCAGTGGTTTCACAGTAAATTTGCTTCCAGTGACCATGGCCCGTCCTATGACATCGTCATGGATCTCATCCAGCTATCCCATCTTGGCACCGGGTACCATTTCCACAAACATCTTTCTTGACCTGAAAACAGTTTGAAGTCGGAGCATGTGGCACCTACAGAGAGTGCAGGAAAGGATTCCTCAAAAGAAAAACAAACGCTCTAACTACAAAATCATCCAAGGGGATCTTTAAGGTGGATCAAGGAGGGCCCACTTTTGTTGGACATTGCCACAACCAACGCCTACAGTTTACACCGTGCCAAAAGAGTGCAATAAACCATAAAGATTTCGTGGAAGAGCTGATGTGTTAGCTCTGTTATGTAAATAAGAAAGGGATTCCACAATGCAAGAAAGCTGACCATCTGCCTGCGCCCATTGCATTGGAGCCTGGAAGCTCAAGCCACACAGGCAGACTGAAGTGCAGACACTCCCTGAATGTGGACTTCATAAAGGACACAGCATGGGAATGTAAGGGCCTGGGATGTACCTCTATGTGTTCGGATAAACAGAAACTGCTTCTACATGTGGTACAAATAAATCAGTCCATTTCGCGTGGAATTTTGTCTTAAATTTTAATTGAAAACATGTATATTAGTTTGCTTAGATATTTGTTCTTTCTGTTCTGTACTTTCATTATAGGTTGTGAAAACGGTTTGTTGAGTATTTTGTGGTTTTCCACAGAAAAATTGAACACAGTGTTTCTGGGTTTTTCTTAACGATTTTATGTCTAGTATGTGAAGAAATGGAAAAAATAACAAAATAAACTTCAAGTCACATAGGTGAGGTTGTGCTGATGAAAATGATACCAGGCAAGCCAACAAGTCGTCTATCAAATTTAAAATATAGAGGTAAAATCAAAAGTGGAACTTTAGACTCTAAGTTCCAAAGGGTTAGCCCTCTGGTGCACGGTGGTCACTACAGTGGACGGCTACTATAAGTTTCTCTCAACATATTGCATTGGTTTCTGAGTGGGATAAAAACATCCATTCATCTATCCATCTTCTTCCACTCATCTGGGACCGGGTCGCGGGGCAGCAGTCTAAGCAAAGATGCTCAGACTTCCCTCTCCCCAGTCACTTCCTCCAGTTCCTCTGAGGGGACCACAAGATGGTTCTAGGCCAGGCAAGTGACATAGTCTCCTCCAGTGTGTCCTGGGTCTTTACTGGAGCCTCAGCAGTGGGACATTGGAACTCATGACTTTCCGGACACAGGGTGGACACTCTACTGATAATGAACTAGTACTGAACTCAAACTGCCTCCCTCTCTACTGAAACTATGTCTAAGAAAATAACTCTTTTTTTTTTTTTTTGTATAAAAACAGCATCATTTTAATAAAAAAAAAAACAAAAAAAAACAAAAACACTAGAAATGCTTTTAAAGTAGGTCTGTATTATATGATACTGTATTTAAGATCCAGAGACAAGCCAGAGACAAGCCTGGTTCTCTTCATTTTAGGTTCCTTACCACCTTTTTCTGCAAAAAGAATTTTGAAGGCAACTGATTTTTCATTCTTTAAAAAAAATCATAAGAGCAACAGATCAAAATATTGTTTTAGTTTTTAAAAGTTAAAATACATAGTAGAAAAACTTGAATTTTTCAGGAGTGTTTATGAATGACAGTTAATTAACACTAAGGGTGATCTATATATTTTTAAGAGTGAGGGTGTGTGTGTGTGTGTGGCAGGTGGGGGGTGGGTATATGTGCACAGGTTTAGCTGCTGTGCTTAAATGGGTTGTCATCACTTCTGTGGAATTGGGCCGTCATCACTTTTGTGAATTAGATCTTTTTAGGGACTTCTGACTTCAACCTGACAGAAAAACTTCAGATTTCTGAGTCTCACAAGAAGCATTTAGTTTGAGTGTTTGGAGATAAGCAGTTTGGGAATCTCCTGCTTCTAGCAATCACATGCATGATTGATCTAAATATGGAGCACCAGTTTGTTTGAATATGTGGTCGGGCTTCCAACAGCTTCGAAGCGTTAACACGTCTGTAGAAGATTGATAGGATTGTACATGGTCCCACATTAAAGGACGGAATTCCATCATGTCAGCAACAGAGAGCAGATGTTACGGAAAGAACCAGCCCTTTTCTGACAACTCTCAACCGCAAGAACAGTCTCATAAGATGCACAAAAGTAAACATCTAGTTTAACAGCTTCACCAATAAAGAGATGTACCACACTTTCTATTTGTGACTTTAACATAAAGCTGATTGACCAAATGCTACAAAGCCAAAATTACCTAGAGCAACAACATTGTTTTAGAACAAAACTTGTTTCAAGAATTGTCAACTTAGAAGTTACATGTCTATGTCTTAAAGTTATTAATCCTGTTTGCATCTTTGTTCTTTTTTTTTAGTTTTGAATGATTCACTTCTGATTAGGCTTTTTTTTTTTTTTGGCAAACGTATTTGCAGGCTTTTCATTATGGTTGCAATTATGTTGATAAAATGTGGTTTACCATTAAGGTTCCATAGAAACACAGAGGCAGTGGTAGAGATTTTAGAATAGAAGAGCATAGCATAGGCCTTTATTGCCATTGTCACAGAGGCAATGAAATTGCAGCATTTTGAAACATGCAAAAGAAACATTTATGTTCACACCGGCCTCAGCAACACATGTTCAAACAACCACCTTCAATTAAAAAAATATATTTAAATCATGTAAATATGTGTTCCTGTCGTCCATGTGAAAATGCTTATACGTTGTTGCATCACTGCGCTCGTTTTTAAGGCAGTCTCCGATCTTGATGTACAAAACGTGCAGCCATTTGATAACTCGTGGGAAGTTAAACTTGTTAAAGTTCGACCAATCAGAGACTCGTATTTTGGTAGAGAAGTGTTACTATCCTTTTTAATTCACACAAGTGCCAGCTGTTCGAAAATCGATTTTGAAGGAGAAATTATTCATTGCGGAATGATATAAAACCAAGTCTTTCATATATTATAGTAAAGGTGTGAAAGAAAAAAATAAATCTCCGTATGCTAAAAGCATGTTCAAATACCCGTGGTCAGGATTTTCTTGAACGTGCATCACATTCCCAGTGTGTACATAGTATTTGGGCTATTGATTTATGTGCTTTTGTGAACTATGGAAGTGTATTATTCTACAATATTTTGGCCATTTGAAAAATTGGGAGTATTTTAAAAAGATGAAAGTAATTCAGTCTTGCAGTTTCTGCTGACTTTGTTAAGGGAATTACAATAGAAAAAGAAAAACATGTTAACCCTTTTACAACAAAGTTCCGGCTCTAGTGGTTTCAGTTCAATGTCATCATATCAGTACAAAGTTTAAATGAAAAACAGTTTTTCTCTTCATCGTCATCAGCTGATTCAAGATAACTGCATAACCGGTCAAAGAGTTACGGTAGGAAAAAGGACGTGTTATTTAGATGTTGCCCACGACATCTCTGGTGTTAAAGGTTTAGGCATTGCACTTGCATCAGTCTCTGCCTGGAAATATAGGTGTTAATTTGTTCAAAGATTTTTTTATGTCTTTAATGCATATCTTTGAGAACAAAAATCTCACCATTGCTGAAGAACACTTTTTTGTTCAAGCTTGTGTTCTTAGAGAAACATAAAACTATGCTCAGCATTTCTGATTCCTTCAGGACTTCAACAGTATTTGTTGCATGGTATGCAGATCATCAGTGTCCTTGCTAAGGTTTCACCTTCCTTTCTTTGCATAACATCTAATTTGGCTGTTTTAGACTTCCATCAACTCAATTTATAGAGACTCTCTGATCTCAAGCTAATGAAGACGCATCTGTTGTACCTGCTGGTAACAATATGTCCCTCTCAGTGTCTCCTGTGCACCCACTGCTGAAAAGATTTATCACATGGTCTAAATCAATAAACTTCTGCAATCAGTATTAAACATTGTTGACTTCCTTATAGTAATCATCAAAGATAAAATAAAGGACCCTAAATCCCAAAAGTACTCATTACATTTTATTCCGGGTTTACACACTATTGTTCATGTTTGGAAAATCTTCTTTTTAAAACTTACTGCACACCATTGTATACCGCCCACCTGTGGACCAACTACAGGGCATCTAGCAGGTTCCCTAATGATTCCTTGAGACTTTTATTAAAGCAGCCACAGTGGTGCAGCGCAAGCAGTTTGTTTGTTGGTGCAAGAGTTAATACTCTTAAAGCTTTGTTGAGACGTTTTATCTATGGTTTTATTTATCGTCTTAATACATCAAATAACTACATCGTTTTAACTCTCACCAATGTGAAATACAGCACTTTTTCAGTCTCCAACTTGGAGGTTTTGGTATGGCCGCATCTTTTGAAATTTTTAAAACTTTTTAAGTTTTAAATTTTTGTTTTTGAGTTTTTTAAGTTTACAATACTGGTAGTTTTATGTCATTGTTTTTAATGGCTTTTATACTTTGATTATCTTGAGTGTCTCTTTTTATTTATTTTTTTTTATGATATATATGTATATTTATTTTATTCTTTTTAAGTCTTTTTATCTGTTGCGTCTTTGTGGCAAATGGACCTTGAGTCTGTAATAAAGTATCTTATTTTTTTATTTTTTCTATGCATAAAGTCTCTGACTATAATGTGTTTTATGTTCTTTGCCTCTCTTTTTCACATATTTTTCTTCCTTTGCAACTTATTGCGTTCTGATTTGCTGTAGACCATTATCAATCAATCTCCTTTGTGCCCTCTTAGACTGTTGAGTATAGAATGCTTTCAGCTTACCGAATTGACATATATCCTTGATCACTTGGAGATCTTCGGTTTTCTATGAAGGTTTGAACTTTGACAGTTGAGAGAAAAATGTGACAATGTTAGTGTCTGTCTGAGAAAAGTGTACAGTGAAAAGTGTAGCTTTGTAGCTTAAACCATGTAGAACTAGAAATGTCAATGTGAATGCTGTTAGCTGAAAGTAGCTGGTAAAGAAACTAGAGCTGATGGCTGAAAATGCTAAAGCTTCAGCAATTATTTGCTAAATTAGCCAAAAACTGATCAAATGTCTAATTTTGCCAAAATAGCTAGCATAATGCTAACATCTAGCTTCCAAATTTGTCTAGAGAACATCAAAAATGTTCAGTGTTGCCAAAACACTTAACATGATGCTAACTTATTAGCTAAACTCCAAATGTGTCTAAAAACCTGGAAAATGTCTGAATTAGCCAAAAACTGCTAAAACATCAAATAAAAGCAACAGTAAATTACCCTAAAAAATCTAGTAGTTCCTGAATATTTTTAACTTTGAATGGTGTCTCTGAAAGTTTCATTAGTTTAAATGTTTTTTAAGGATTTGAGCAATATTTATTCATTAACTATGGCACATGTTTTGCTTAATATTTCAAAAACGACATAGTTTATGAAAAGTGCAAACATTAATGTCCTGAAAATTTTGATACCTAGATTCCTGATATTGCTGAAAGTGTGATCAGAACTGTTTGTTGTTTGTCCAAGTAACGGACATTGGAAGATAAAATGTCTTCTGCAAAAAGTCTTTTGACTGACGCAAAGTTATTCAAAGGAATTTACCCAACAGGTAAAGTTGTGTCCAGATATCCAACTTGCTTCTATATTTATCAACAATGACCTTTATTGGTTAAGGTCCATTGGCCTAAACCGACAATGAATAATCATAAATCATTGTAGAAAGAGGGATACACCATTCCAAGAAAATAAACATTAAATAAGATTAAAAATACAAGTTAATTCACATGAGTAGAGCTTGTAGGGTAGCAAACATAAAAAAAATGAAAAGGTCACAACATAAAATCTCCAAAAAATATTAAGACATCATTGTTCACGTCTGTCAATGAATGTTTCCCCATCTTCTGTGTCTTTTTGCCCATTAAATATGAATTAATTTATTAGACAAACTCCCGTTGCATCTCCAGGGTAATAACAGATGACTTCCTACTAATCTTTCAACTTGCCAAAGGCCTTGTGACGAGCATATTAGGGATTTTAGTATAAGACCCGGGCGCTTAGGTGGCAAAAGGACCAATCCAGCTACCATTAAAATCATTGTAATCTCTTTAAAACAAAATCAAAACAGCACAGGCATTTAACACAGAAACAACCTACAGACATCCACAGAGGAATTGCAAGAGGACTGAGTAAATATGTATGCCCTAGGCACTTTTCTCAGATTTTCAGCATGAGCCTTAAATCAATCTGGATGCTTTCTTTTTCTTCTTTTTCTTGTGCTTTTTGAGAGATGCTTAACATCACTTTCGCTCATGAACATTCAAGCCTACAACTAAACCCGATGATTGCTTTTGAAAAAGTTTACATGCAGTGTGCGTGTGTGGAGGTGTTTGTGTGTGAATACGTTGTCACCGGACTAAATTTAGAAGGAAATGTCTGGAGGGAAAAGGATGCGAGGATAGATAAAACCAGCGGACTGCAGGGTAACATCTGTGGGGCTTTGTCAGGATTACAGCGGTCAATGTAAACATCATGACAGTCTGTAGGTGTAACAGTTATTTTTACTGGTTTGCTTTGAAATTTTCTCCACACTAAAGCCTGTTTTATGTATTTCGTTTGTCAAACAGACCTTAATTTTTATATACATATATATAAATCCCACACAGGTACAAGTACTCAAAACTTTTTTCTTTTCTTTTCTTTTTTTTTTGAAGAATGACTATATGGCTATATTACAACATTATTGTCTGCTTATAACACAATTTAAACTTCTGTCAGAACATTTTTCTGCATTTGGATCTTCCCCCAAACTGCCAATACTTCCTTTTCTGTCTTTAATATAGTATATATATATATATATATATATATATATATATATATATATATATATATATATACACTGTGGCTGAAATATGTGACTTCTCAGATATTTTTGGTCCATCCTGTGCCATCCATTATTTTTTTATTACAGTATTGTAGTTCAAAACAAAATTTAGCATACATACTAAGCTTCATTTAAATAGATATCCTAAAAATCTGAAAAAAACATAAATGTTCTGCCTAATATTTTGGCAATTTTAACTTTTTTTTTCTCAAAAAAAAAGAAACAATTAAAAAATGACTCCTTACTCTGTGCTTGTGGAATATCCCATATACACTTACCCAGAATCTAAAGTGACAACACCGTGACCGCCTCTTTTGGCATTCCAGAATGCAGCAGTGTACTACAGCAGTGTGCGTCAGGAGAGCAGGGATATCTCAAACAGAGAATAATCTACACAAAAGTGTAAAAAAACTACAATTCAATTGTAATTTTCTATTTTTGCATGATTTTTCTTACTCACATTATAGTGGCCCGCACAGGTCATGCATGTAGCAAACTTTTTTTTTTACCAGTATTGACAATCAATGCAAATATTTTTACCTTTGATTTGATTTTTTTTTTCTTTTCTTTTAACTTGTCCTGTCCAACAGCTGAGCAAGCAGATACGGGCTGAGAGCCTCTTGCGTTGGACAGATTTTAATGTCCCAACAGGGGTTTATTAAGTATAAACCCCTGTTGTATTTCATGCTGAGTGGGATTAAGAGAATAAAGAAGGTAACAGAGTAGTAACATCCTATAACAACCAGGTCTAAATAACAATCTGGAATGGGCGGGGCCTGTCTACACACACACTCAGTTACACACATACCTTTTGGCTAGAATAATCTTTACCTTTAAAGTTGTCAAAAATGTATACAATACCACTACCATTAATTTGATTTTAAATAGTTTATATCAAGCAATCAAGTATAATGCATGTGCAGTACAATCAACAGAGTATTTACATCTGATCAAAGATATGACAGACATAGGATAACTAGGCATCAAATTATAGATTGCTTGAAAGGTAGCAGGAGGAAGTGAATTTACATAATCCCGCTGTGGTTTATATAATCCCACCTGGGTATTAACATTTTAAAGTTTACTACAGTACATCAAATAATAGACATTATATTTAAAAATATTTGAATTAATATTTTATAATCCAAAAAAATATATGATTTTTATATGAGACATAGATGGTATCAATCATATGTTTTTATTTATAACAATCTTAGTTTAAGACGCAAAAATATTGACACAAGTAAAAAAAAAAAGAAAAAAACATAATTTCCTCACTTTCTCAAACTAACATGGAGAAACTATTGTATTTAAACATCAGCTAATTTTACTTTTTTTTCAATACAACCAGCAATTTTAAAAATAACAATTGATGAATTTGTTTTTACCATTAAAATTAGCTAAACTTTCCCCGCCAAAAGTGTTCACAGAAGTAACCATTTTAAAATGAGCAGTAAATGGCCTTCTACTGCCCCTAGTGGAAGTAATGATGAACTGCAGGGCAGCAAACAGGGTCCAAGTTATCTACCTAGGGACGTTTGGATCATGTTGAAGAGATAAAGGTCTTAGAAATGCGATTAACAAATATGACATGAGTTATTTGTGTGGTTATTCTACTTCAGATTCTTTTAAAAATGTGAAGAGGCGCCAGTTAGCAGGGGGATATTCTAAAACATTTGACAATATCAGACATGTTTCCTTGAATTTTGTTAAGGATTTTGGCAGAATCCCAGATATGACCAAGTCTCTTTTTTTAAATTAGTCATCTGTATTTGTCTGTAATTCCCTTCATGGCAGCCTAATGAGAATTCTTACAACAGTTCTCAGCATGTGTGTAAAGATACGGTCAGAGGACGACAGAAAACGCTCCAAAAATACACAGAAATGCAGACTAAATTAGTCCATCTTCGGTTTTTCACTGTTTAGTGAATAATAGATGGTGCTTCTGGTGAAATATTACTTAATCTGAGGCCAAAAATTAAACAAATTGACTTTGCTAAAGCACTACAAAACATCAAGTTGTATAGTGTGTTTTTTTTTTTAAGTTTTCTACTGTAAGAATTGAAAAAATACACTCAAAAAAGGAAGATGTATCTCAGTGGCATTACTATTCCTGACATTCCTGCTGGTATTTGAAGGATCTGGTGCCAGGCGGAGGCAAAATGAGCGTACAGGTTGCGGTCGTCAAGTCTAAGAACTGCCATAAACTGAGTTAATAGGACACGTGTTGGCCAAGTAGTCTGTTTGCCTCTCTTTGAAAAAGCAAAACAACACTCTGAGCCATTTTTGTCATGCTGAGCTTTCCTGTACACACAAATTACTGATCTTCTCATTAAACTTTTTTTTTTTCTTTTCTAATTTGCAAGGCACCTGTTGGATCTGCTACAAAGCATAATGAGCTGATTTAGGACGGGAGACCAAAACACATGCTACAATGAGCTGACAAGATCTGCAAGTCAAATAAGCCAAACGGCTGTAAATAATTTAATGAGAAAATGCTCAGAGACGCTCGGTTTGACTGATGTTGCTTAACAAACAGTGCAGTGTTTAGAAAAAGTTGGTTTTCAAATATTAAAGTTGAAAAATGGGACAGAAAGTACTTCGCAAGTGCAAAAATAATAATTTGAACTTGTTTAAGCATGCATTTTTTTTTTTGTGGGGTATTATTTTTTGTTTAAATGGCAAGATTACACAGAAACCACCAGGAGGTGTAGCCTGGACCCCCAGAGAGAAAACCTCCACTAAATCTGGATACCACCCTCCCTCTCTTATTTCCGTCTTGCAATCACGGCCCCATTCTCCTTCTCCGGCTATCAAATTTTCATCCTTTTCTTTACTCAGCTGGGGGGTTCGACTGAAGAACATCGTTCTCCCTCTGGGATTCCCTCCCGAGCAACGAGACAGATTCCATCCTACTGCTCAGGAAGCGAAAGCCGACACAGGTGGCAACAACAGGTGCAGTAGTGTGGAGGAATCTGCTGGAAGTTGTTTCTCTAATTCAAAGGATTTTTTTTTTCCTTTGGAGTTTCTGAGACATATGGTGGCTCTAGAAGATTCATTTCAGCTTAAATAAAAAAAAGTTAAAAAAAACTCTTTTAAAAAACACTTTTTTAGATTACTTTTTATAAACCCTCCTTGTTTGCAATTTCATTTAGTTATAAACTTTTATTTTGCAAAACTAAACAGTATACTATTTATTGGGACATATAGCAACCCCTGTATGTTTTCTTTGCGTGCGTGGTTCTTTGTCATTGAAAGTATGCAAAGGCATCTTCTTACTGCCTTGAAACCAAGGTTCTTTTCTATCAATTCTAAAAGTTGAATTCTTCTTCTATAATCTTTCAAAAGATCTATGTTTAGAGGAATAAATGAGTACCATCAACATGTATTTATCATTAAAATTCAGACAATTAACGTCCCTGAAAACGTCTCATCCCACTTCAATGGGACTGAGCTCAGACTATTTTTATTGAAAATGTTTAAAATATTTACCTAACAATGATAAGTTAATGAATGCCGTAAAAACTTTTTTTTTGTTCTTAACTAAGCTAATAAGTTTTCTTGTTTAAGGGAGGCCATTTACAATTATATAAATGCAGATTGGGTGTTTGTGGAAAGATACTGAATTACTATTTAAATAATAAAGTCATAACTATAGTTATATACGAGTAAAAACTTTTGATAATTATATAAACATGTTTAAGATGCAGGCTATTTTTTTATTGTATAAACTTTGTCTACATAATAAAGGAACAATTTTATTTTGAGGTCAGTGAAAAATATGAAATTTGCAAATACAAACTGCTTTCAATAAATTTGGAGACTTTTTGTAAGATCAGTTATATTCATCGTCGTATGTGGACGTTAAACTACTTAACCATGCTAGTTACAGCTGACACATGTTCAGAATGCAGTTTGGATTGGAAAACACAATACACTGAGTTTTAGAGTTAAGAGTTGAAATAACATTTATTGGCACACAATGTTTCAGGGAAATTGAGTAGACATTAAGAGATGCTGGAGTTTAGAGGGTAAAAATGTGCTTTTGTAAACAAAGACTACTGAGTGTCAATACAGACTAAAATTAATTAAGTCACACGAAAACTGTAATTTTATCACAAAACACCCGCACTATTCAAATTGGGTTGGTGGCATTTTCGCCAGGACATTAAACCAGTCAACGACTCTATCTGTGTTTCTAACTTTTTGACAGTTCCTACCCCTGCCTACCATCCACACCTTGCTCTCTGTCGCTTCTGGTTGTTCACCAAACTAAAGGAAAACATCAAAGGCAGCTGTTTTGAGACTTTTGAGGAGATGAAAGAGGTTGTGGCGAGAGTCGCAAACGTTCAGACTGGAGGACTTCCATGGGGCTTTTCAGAGGTTTTTGGAATGATACAACTAATACATTGCAGTTGGAGGGGGAGTACTTTAAAGGGGACAAGAGTTTTGTACTTTGTCAAGGAAAAAAAAAAAAGTATCCCTTCAAAAAGAAGTGTCTAAAAGCTAATTGAATACTCCTTGTTTTGACCTATTTTTACATAAACTTTTTCATGTTTAAAAACTATTTTTTTCCTCTTCATTTTCAAAGAATACATAGAAGAGTGAATATGAGAGGTACACGGCAGTCTGTTGGGTGTCGTTGCGAATACGCTAATGCGACTAGCGTGTTGTGGTGTTGGACTGTTTTCATGTTGCTAGCAAAGTTGGGAGTTAGCATAGTAACAGTAATGTTTGTTTTAAACAATATCAGTCTGTCTTTGTAAATGCTGCTAACAAGGTTGGGAGTTAGAGGTATCACGAATATGCTAATGTTACAGTCTCAGATAGTTTTCTATTTCTTTACATTACTAACAAAGATGGGGGTTAGCATAGTAAGAATAATACCATTCCATACCATTCTACTAGCTTATCAGTCTATGTTTTATGTTTTTCAAACAAGGTTTGGAGCAACAAGTATCATGAATATGTTAATGTGTAGCCACGTCAGACAGTTGTTTTTAGGTTTGCTTTTTTATTTTTTTTTTACTATAGCAAAGATGGGATTTGGCGTTGAAATTGTCATTTTTTTCATATTGCATACAAGTTTTGGAGTTAAATGTATTGTGAATATGCTAACACTTCTAGCGTGGCTAATGTGTTGCTTGTTACAAATAAACTACAGAATTACCCAGCTAATAAAGTCTGATTGACTGACAAGACTTATCTCTGACACCTTTTAGTGCGTTACACCTTTGCATGGCATAAATTTGAAAACAGACCAATTTTTGATTGTGCACCTCATAATCTGGTGCAGTTTATAATCCAGCGTACCCTGTACTGCAGAAAACCTGTGGTTGGAAAAACTCCTTTTTTATGTGGAGACTCACAAAGGCTCTAGTGCTCCACACAGTGTTGTATGTGGAGTCACACATACGACACTCTGAACAAATACCCCAGTTAAGCTCCAGAAGTTGCTGCCTCATATTTTATTATTCACATCTGCTGGAGGGCTGCATGCTAAACTGAGCCAAACACAGCACGGAGCGCAAGTTTTAGGGCCACTCTAATGGACAAGAAAGTTCACATCTAAAGACGCACCTTATTAGTTCCAAATGCATGCCGCAGCATGTTAAGACCACAAGCCAAACTGTTTTAAGCACAAGAAAGGAAAGGAGTTCAGTAATGGATTGTGTGGTTAGTGCAGAGCCCTCATTTTGGTATAATGGAGTCAGTAAGGTGTCATGCAAGGGGAGAAACACCCTAAAACCAGACATTTCGTTCTCTGAGCAATCCCTGTTTTTCTGCTCGGTAGTCATTTAAAAAAAAGTGTTAATGTTGTTTTCTTTAGCAAAAAGCTAGAAATACAATAACTAATTAGCAAATTTATTGAGAGTCTGATGCATGTCCAACAGATTATTTCCACAAAAAAAAAAAAAAACTAAACTAAAATAGATTCATATACATACTTTGTCAGGTATACAAGTGTGTGTGTTTGATCAATCTATTATAAGAAAAAAGATGTTAAAATATGACATATACTTAATTACTTTGAGTACTAAAACTGATCCTTCTCATTTTTGAAATGCAGTATTAGAGAATTACAGAAATAGTTGGAAATCAATTTTCATGAAAACTTTCATAAAGAAGCAGTCCTCAGAAACTGCTAATTACGTCCTGTAAAGCTGTGAAAGTGCTGCGGTTAACTTATAATAAACTTCCACGTCTGCAAACTGAATTTCCGCAAAAGAGCTTTCATACAAGTTTTCTTCAAGGTTTCAGTGCTCTGACTCATCCAAAGCACAATTAATAAAAGTGGACTGTATTAAAGCTAAACTGTATCAACCTGGACAAATTAATGTTCATTCAAACAGTTTTGAAAGTTTTACAGGTGTCACTAAATTTAGGAAGAAAAATGTTTAAGTCTTACCTTGTTTGTGTCATAACGTTTTTGGAGGGTTATATTAAAAGAACAGACAGCCTTTTGATAGATGTTTATGTCTTTATTTGTATCAGAATTGTTTGGTTAGACTTTAGCTATAAAAGTACATTCTTAAGCATAGGAAATTATCACAACCCTGCAGTTAAGACAAGAGAACAGCTGGTTATGAGAATAAAAACAAAACACTGTCTGCTGCAGCAGAAGAATGTGGGATAGGTGGAGTGTCCTCGCTCCATCTGCAGTGTAGCTTCAAGTTATATCGAGTTATATATATGATTTAGGAGCTTCGTCAATGTGAAGTATCTCCATACCGCCCTTTGCAACATGAACACTTCCAATGAAAAGTCTAAATAAATGCATTAAGTTTGAGCGATATATCGGAGCCAGTATTGGTATCGCCCCATATTTGCATAATTTGAGATTATCGGTATCAGTTGATATCAAAAAATTGCACCAATATATGCCACCAATATTTCTATTTCATTTTGACTGGAGACGCACACGGGGGGAGGTGTCCAAGCACACTTTGGTTGTTCAAGTGTTGAAACACATTCTCACTCCCAACTCATCGTTTATGGACGAATGGTTCAGGACCCTTTGGATCACTTTTTGACATTTGGGGTAACCCACACTCATCGCTTTTCTACCACATCTGTTGCGTGACATAAAGCGGCTGCTTAGGCTGTTAGCTATGTTGAAAAAATAGTGAGCTAACATAGCTAGCTTTATGCTTAAATTTTTTATATCTTCTATTATGAATGCATGTTTGTACTATTCTTGGCAATGTAAAGGTTATTGTATTACTAATAAAAAAAGAAAGGAAAACTCAACTTTGTTTTATTTTAGACAGTTTAATTTCAGTATTTGCAAATAATGGGTATCGGTCACAGTTGTAGGGAAAATATTGGTTATCAATATCAGTCAGAAAAAAATGATATTGACCCATCCCGAAAATATGTGTACTGCAAATGTGTATTGCATTCACACATCACTAATCACATTTTTAAGACTGTTTTTGGCCTCTACATACAAAAAGCACATGGAAGGTTAAACCAGGTTGAATTTTTATCACTCAGAGACTGATTTGCTGGTGATAGTTGGTTGGCGTCTTTTTTAGTTAGCAGAAATGCCAACCACGGAGGAGAAATGAACAATAAAGGTGTGTTCCCGGCTGAAAGTGTACAAATCCAAGACTTTGACATATCGGAATAGAGCTGTAAAGAAAGATTGGACACTTTACACCAAGCTTCTGACTGTTGGTACTTGCATATTGTGTAGTACCAATCCAGAGTGAACACCATACGCTAAATGCACATTCTTGAACTTACAATTTCTAGTATGATAATGGCATTTTATTAACTTAAAAAGTTTGTCAGAAATTATCGCACGGTTGCCTTCTTTGGAATTTCTAGTGAAAAATTTTGTTTCTCTCTACTAAATCCCAGTTAATGTTTTTTTTTTTTTTTTTTTTTAGATTAAGGTTTAAGCTCCATAAAAAAACAAACAAAGTATAAACAGAGTATATGTTGACGTTTCCACACAGACTCAAAACTTGTAGTCACTTTTTGAAAACAATTTAGCCTTTCCATTTATTTATCTACACGTTTAGACTACACTTACTTTTTGAGGTTTGAGCCACAAAAGTTTATTCGACTTGATTGCTTTGCAAATGTTGCTGATTTTTCCACACAAGCAATTTATACATCAAATTTACCAACTTAATAATATTCATTCTTCTTTTCTTGTTTATCTATTTTCATCTATTTAATTGTTTTGAATATAGACATTGATGGTAACATTACGCCGGGTTCACACTGGACACAGAAGTGCTGCAAAGGGGGTGTGCGCGTAAAGTGCACACGGTGTCAGCTTCACCTCCAGTTCACACCAGACTCGTATTTTTTCACGACAGACACTTCTGCTCAACTGTGCTTATGTACAGCTCTTATGTACAGCTTCTACAGTTAATTTGACATCGTCCATCTTGACTGCTTTCTGCCTCTCTCAAGTTGATTGTGTTTTTAGACACCCAGTTCCACATCCTCCGCTCCGTAGTCGGCCCACTACGTTGATCTGTGAGTTTGTTTTCTGTGTGTTTATTTTCATCTTTACAGTCTTCTTAGATAGTAAAACAATTATTGCATCTATCAATTGCTGTATTGTACACTAAAAAATATAGTTCGCTTGCAGTTCCTATAAAAAAAAGACCAGACGCTGAATCGATCGTTGCACGGCACGAGCAGCCCGCGGAGGACCGCCGTGCTTTGTGTCTGTTGTGAACGAAACCATGGGTTAACAAGGGCAGCCTTTGTTGCGCACTATTTCGTATGCATTCGCGTCCGGTGTGAACCCTGCATTATACACAAAATGTTTTCCAGCATAAAGACTTAAAAAATACAATAAAATTCTTGTTTTTTATGTTCTCTTGCCGATTTCACGTACGAACAGGCTTCTTCATTTCAAACATATTCTCACTTTTGTTAAAAGGGATATTACAGAAATTATGACAATTACAGAAATCACAGAAAATGTAACACTAATTAGTCTAATTTTGACATTTTTCATGACAAGGTTTCAAAACTACTTTTGCTGACAGAAAGTACTGCGGTTGTCGTAAAGTTTAGGCATCAAAACATCAGGTTTTTTTTGTCTAATCATAACTGTCTGCTTCAAATATATGCACTCCCTCACCAAACTGTTATATATTTATAACTATATTTATGACATAAAATAACAACACATGATACAGTGACATAATGTTTTTTATGTAAAACAAACCTGAATTTCTTCAAAAGTGAGTCCAATTCCTCTTCTCTTTGTGATGAAAGCCTTGCTCTGCTGGCGTGATGACTATCCACGATACGTTTAATTTTGTTTATGCCAAATGTTTCTTCAAGAAATAGTCCTTTCACATTTACTGATGTGTTATTATGGATGTGCCTTGCCTAATGCATTGTAATCAATACTTGCCTTGGGTATGTTTCAGGGTGAATAACACACATCGCTCCGAGAGCCAGCTGAAAAGGTTCCTGTCTGAACAAATCAATAGAGAACCATGTTTGCTTTTACATGTCGGTGCTCTTCCACCACAGTGCTTGAGCTTTCTTTGTCTCTGGGAGAGGTGAGCATTGTGCATGACTCGCTGACTAAGCTGCTTTCACCCCAAAAAGTAATGGGAAAAGGAACGAGATGGATAGAAATCTGTGGGAGACTTTATGCAAATGAGTATCTTGCTATGTTACATTTAAATGGAAGTTCCTGGAAACAAAGCTGAAAGGCCTCCGCTAGAGTGTCTTTAAAAGTTGAGGCAGACCTCCCGACTCTTTAAAATGTTTGTGTGTAAATGTTCACGTTTTTTTTTTGTAAAGTCAATTTTAAAAGGCAAAAACTCACAGTTATTTATTATAAATAAAAGTTCACTTTTCTTATTCTAAGACTACAACTAACCCTTTAACACCAGAGATGCTCCTTGCGGCACCCAAATAACACACGTTCTTTGATATAACTCTGACTGATTACGAGATTAACATATTACTCCTAACTTAAAATATAGATACATGAAAAGAAAAAGCACATTTAATTTAATATAAAAGGAAATGGAATATTTATACACCAACACAGAGAATACTTCCAAAGAGGCGATGGAATCTGAAATATGGAGTAAATAAATGGAGCACAGAAATTAAAAAGGCACAACAATATCAAGTTAAATAAAATAGTATAATCAATCATTATAAATCTATAGTATCAATAAAAACTACTTTTCTGAGGTATGGTGTTCACTTCGCACTGGTTGATGTTTAGAATAATAATTTCTTATTCTTCTTTCTTAATCTTCTTCTGTATCTTAAATCACCAGAATGTTTATTTTATTTTTTATATTTTTACTGATTAGTTAATTTATTTGATACAAGGGGGCAGAAAATTTAAGTTTTTCTTCTCTGTCCCCTTTTCATTTTTTTTCTCTCATGTTTGAGTTTGCAACTCCAGGTTGTATTGTATATTTTTTTTTCTCTTATTGAATAAGACGAAAATTAATAATAAAAAAAAGAAAACAAAAAAGAAAACAAATCAGATGATTCTGATGGGGACAAAAACAGCTTTCTAGGTGCCTTTCTCTACGACAGAATCAGCGGATTCGCGTCAATTGTGTGAACGGTTCACTAATTTAAAGTGTTCCATATCAGCGCAAGACCGTCTTTCTCTGCTTCAGAATCAGATGGAATTATGTTGATCGCTTCAACGGCCAAAGAGTTATGGTTTAACCTCTGGAACCTGTAGAGCCTAAAACTCTGTCTAATTTTAAATTTACCTCTTTATTTTTAATTTGAAAGACTTTAGTTCAATAAAAAATCAGTTAGAGAACATAAAAAAGTTAAAGTTCCTTTTAGACAGAGTTTTATCATGTTGATCTCACAGCTACACAGAGGGTTGACCAAATTAGTTTATGTATTTTTATTTTTTTCTGTTTTTATATTATTTCATTTATTCACTTTTAAACAAAAACTTGAACGTCATTCATTCCAAGATAGAACAATTATACAAACATATTTGTTTGATTGTTCAAGGCTGTATTACCTTTAGAAGAGTTATATTTTTTGAGACAAAAGGAATTATCTTCACTGTTGTGTTCGTTTTTTTTTTTTTTTTTTTTTTTATAAATCTCTCTTTAATATCTTGGCATTATGGACAAAACTAAAGGTTCTTGAGGGCTGGCACTGATAAGTTGCCCTTATTATCGTCGGCTGCAAAGTGTTTTGTTAGAAAATGTAAAACATGAAACCTTACTTTGCTCTTTGCGCGCCATTTAATTTTAGCAGAAAGTAATGTTCCTTTTCTATTCAGTTAATTAAGGTTAACAATATTTAGATACATTGGCAACAGAAACACCCTGAAGGTTAATGTGTGCAACTAATCAGGCATTTAGGTTAAATGAATTGTTCCAGATTCAAACTTGTACAAGAAAGAAACATTCAAAGAAACACACAACAAACTAATAATGCCAATAAATTATTCAGTGTAATCATTTCTGGTTGGGAATGTCGAGCTATTAAGCAAAACACAAGAGGCTGTATGTAGAGTTGTGGTAAATGTATTGTTACGTGAATATCCAAATGAGCCAGTGGGACCAGATGTGTCTCTGATTGTGTTACTGTGGTTCCTTTCAGTGGAAAACTGTTAATTAATTCATGTTTACTGCTGATGGACTAAACATGTTAGCCTATAATGTCTACATTAAAAAAAAATAAATAAATAAAACATTTCTTAAACAATCATATTTTTATTACTTTCTTGTCAGTAAGGCTCACTTAAAAACAATAGTGCCTCTTAAACTCTGGAGTGCCTTATAAAATAATTCTGGTTGTGCTTACTGATGTTATAGCAATTTTTAGAGGTACATGGCGCTCTGTCAAAATGTCAGTCTCTATTTTTATGAGCTGAAAGGTTGAGGGTTTTCGTGAATACTCTTTTTTTCCAGTGATGCTAACAAGATTAACAGTTAGCATAATCACAGTAGCGTTTGCTTTACGCCCCATTCCACTTCGCGGAAGCGAAGCAGCGCGGAACGGAGTCCGCTTCCATTCGGTGCTCTTGTTATCCTATGGCGTCGTTCACACAAGAGCGGCGCAACGGCCAAATCCGCCGCGTCTGAAATTTAAGTGAATTTTGTCAAAAGAAAAAAAAGTTGAAAAAAAAACATGAAAAATGCTCAAAAAAATTATAAAATCCTTTTTGAAAAAAAATGAGAGACTTCAAAAAATTTATATATAGCTTTTTGCTAAAAAAATTTCTTTTCAAAGTATAACCAGTTTTTCACAATAAAACGCCGCGATTGACTCCGCTCCGCTCAGTGTGACCCCGGCGTTAGCGGTATCAGCCTGTTTTTTTAGCTGTTGGAAACAAGATTGGGAGTTACAGGTCTTGTATGCTAATGTTAGCATATTGCCATATGTTAGCACAGCTAACATGTAGCATGTCACAAAAAAGTTCTGGAATTACGAGTGACTGACTTACAGACTTCCTTCGGACTCTTGTATTGCTCATTGCACCTTATAGATTGGTGTGCCTCACATAATAAATAGATTTGATAATAGACTATTCATTGATGGTGCATTTTATAATGTGGTTCACCCTATAGTGTGGAGAATACAATACTATTAGGCCATTTGCTTAAAAAGAAAAGTTTTTTTTCATTCTGTGGATCAGAAAACTTTTAATGACCAATTTGTGTTTTAATAATTTCCACATTTGCTTCATGATTAATGAAAGGGTTTTTTGGGGGAAAGTGTTAGCTTCTTTTTCATTATTGCCATCATCACAATTAATTAAATCAGCACAACTTTTTAACAACTTCTCCACGTATAATTATATCTTTCAGCATCTTGGAAACTTAGCTTTAAGGCTGAAACAAACATGACTACTCAAACAAAAATCGGTTGCAACTCCAAACTATAGTTCTAGTAATTCTACTTGACAACAAACACATGCATTAACCCATTTTCCTATACCAGTGTTTAAATTAGGGATCATAGAGTCCACAGATTCTAAATATACCTGTAGGTTTGCTAACTGTTAAGATTGTCTGTAATAACCATTGGAATCAAGACAGTATGCTATTGTACAACAAACAAACACAATCGTATAAATTTCCTGGCACTGCTTGATCTTTACACAGGCCTGCTCTATTGCTACATAGACTTAAGATAGTTATGAGACGAGAAAGCAGCTAACAAAGATTTAAACAAACTTAGATATAATGTTTGTCTCGTGAGAAAGGGATATTTCCTTACAAGAACAACACCTTTTTATAAGACCTTAAGTGTTCTGTGTCATCAAACTGCAGGAAACATGCTGTCTGCTGACTTTAGCAGGGATAATTGGGACAAACACTCAGCTCTGTTCAGCAAAAAAAGAAAGAGCAAACAAGTGTGGGTGTGATGCAGCCTGTTTTAGCCACCCTGTGCTGTTTCTCCCATCTCTCCTGGCCTCTGATAGGTCGACATTAGGGTTCCCACATTTAGTCACGACTATGTCAACAACTAATTTATAAACTGATTAGTGTTTTTTTTTTTAATATTTAAACTACAGTGTCCGCTTTCTAGTGCCGCATCTGTAATTGTCCTTGACACACATGCAGTAGTGCTAATTCGGGTAAGCAATAATGTCACAGGAAGTTATAGGTAGACTCATTTACCATAACAACAAGCCAACAGAGCGTGAAAGTTGGAAACATTAAAAAATGAACAAATAAAAGACAGAAGTTTCCAATGTAAGATCTGCTAGGCAGAACTTGTGTTCCATGGCAGCACTATGGCGATGCATGAACACCTGAAGATGTTCTGAGGATGAAAATTCTGAAGAGGGATCATCGTCTGGGTAAGTTAAGCTAACATTAGCGCAAACAGAGAGCAAACTCTGCAGCACATCCTTCTAACATCTACCCTGAAATGTTTCAGATGGAAGGAACATCTGGACTCAAAAGACATCAAGTCTTTCTGCAAGACATGTTCAAATACTAACTTTCCTTGCTAAGAGCAAGAGCATCGCGCACTTTGGAATTATATTGAATCAGTGTAGTGAAGTTTAATGCAATTGTGAGTGCTCAGCACCACAAAATGCACTTATGATACACTGTAAAAAAAGACTGTGAAATTTACAGTAAAGCTATGTAAACTAACTACAGAATTATATTGTAAACAATAAAACAGACAATGTTTGTTTAAATAACAGTTAACCTTTGTAAACCATTTAACAATATTTTTTGTAATGTTTATGACAATAATTTGTAGTTATGATCAAATAAATTTGTTAAAATTACAATAATGGTTATAGGAACAGAGAAATGCTGTAATTCTCATAACAGAACAAATTAGTTAATTTGACATTCAAATGTTGTAAAATCAATCAATTTATTCTGTAGTTTTTATGGATTTGGTTTAAAAAAAATTTTTTTTTCCTAATTAAAGTTTTACAATCCAATTTTTTAATGTTATTAATGTCCTCATTCTGCGGAAGGCTATTGTAAAAAAAAAAAAAAAAACAGTATATATAGCATACTGCTAGCGACTCTCTTACTTTCTTATTTTAGTAATATAGCCTTTTAGTGATGGGATGTTTAAACTACTTTGTTTTATTTGATGTAAAAGGAAAAGGTTTCTCCACAGTTCCAAGCTTAACGTTGGCTGTTGGAATCACCTGAGTGTCTCCATTGAGATGGACATGTTTTATGTTATTCAACTTTGAAAGTTGTATGTTGAAAAAATAATGCATTTATTTGTTGAATTAAGATGCCGTCAATCAAATTTTCTTAATTGAAGGTGTTTTGGCATTGGTGTAGCAATCTTTTTCAAGGGTTCTAAGTACATTTTAAACAATATCAATAGAAATCATCTAATACAGCCTGAAAACTGCAGTTGGAAGGTGGCGCAGCGTTAGGTGGCATTGCCCCATAACCAGAGGACTCTGGATCAAATCCCTGCTATGGCAATCTGGCAAATAATGACCTGTGTGGAATCAAGGGGTAGTCTGATCAAGGATAGGGTTGGAGTTAGCATGAATATGCATGGCTCTAAAAAAAATCACTTTTTTTGCTTTAAAATATGCAGAAAATACACTATTTATGTACAAAACTGTAATGCAAAATCAACAATTTTTTTGGGTAAAATTCACAGTTTTTTAATGTAATTCAATTTACTGTAAGTCACTGTAAATCAATATACATCCTTCATCGGTAAAGTTATTTACTGTGATGCTGTATTTTTTACAGGAATTCTCTGGCAACCACAGCTGCCAGCATTTTCCTGTAAAAATAACGTTTTTTTTTTTTACAGTGTATATTTGAGTCAGTGAGACCAAAACTTTATTAAAAAAATAGTTCCCTTGTTACAGATGCTGACCTTGATTAATAATTTATAAAATTTAATCTTGTTTTAAGAACAGAAATGAATACAATAAAAAAGCTTCATGATTTATTTAAATTTTAATAAGCTATTGTCTTAAATTTATTTATTTTTAGTTAGTATGTGGCCTAAACACTTCAAGTTTAGAGCTAATGATGGTTAAGATGGATATTTTACATCTAGTTTACGCATGACTCAATTAGTCGAATAATCTGAAAGATAACCAGTGATTAGTCGACTATTATAATAATCATTTGTGGCAGACCTCGTTGACAAATCTGTCTTTTTTTTTTTTTTTTTTTTTTACAATTTGCGAGGAAAACAATCATCTTCTTTCTCAGGAGATTAAAAATGGAAATATCCAGTAAACAGAAGGCTAATTTTAATTTTAAGCGTCATTCATACTAATACAATAAATGTAATAAAATATCACTTGAGTTTATAGATTTATTCCTGTCTAATATACAAAAATTGTCAAATTTCACAAGTTAAGACAAAATTTAAAAAAAAATAGTAAGAATGACTGTTTACCACCTGCTTTTGCGAAGTTGCCTATCAAGTTACTTTCTAACTGATACACAACTTGGGTTGTTATCCTTAAAGTAAGGGGTTTCTGTTTTGTTCCTCAAAATAATTGGTTTTGTTTTGTATCTTGCCTTCACTCAACAGCGGCTAGGATAGGCTCCAGCAATCCCGTGACCCCAAAAGGGATAAAGTGGGTTCAGAAAATAGATGAATGAATAAAAAATATTGTTTTTCAGCCACATGTATCCTCTCAAAATATTTTCTTCTGTAATTTTAATGTTTTACATGACTTAGCCACCGATTGTTTTTGAACAGTTTCTTATGGTATCATTGATGCGCTCACTTAAGTATTGTTTAGTCAGTTTAATTGACCCCTTTGCTGTGGCGGAGGTGTCCAAAAAAATCATTAAAATCCTATGAAGTTGCCAACCCTACATTACTTTGAATTTTTTTGAATTAAACAACTGAGGGGAATCTCTTTGTAAAAAAGCAATAGATGGTCTTCCTTTTTCAGTAAAGTCAACTCAACAGCTGCCCATGCTGGGTCTTAGTTAGCAAACTGGAAAAGGTTGTGTGGTTGATGAAGATTCGTGAGGAATACTGTGAGTTAGATTCTCTGTATAGAGCATAGGACTCTCTGTTAAGGTTATTAGAGACATTATGCAACTGTGATATCCAAATAAAGCAAATTCACAGTGATCCACAATGTGACAAAAAAAAAAAAGTTGAGTTTAAAGTAAAATAAGGGTGAAGTGTTTCCAGTTATATATGAGCACACTGATGTCAGCTGGACTATTGGTTCCACACCTTTACGTACCTCGTGAGTCTATTTTTCATCCTAGAGCAGTGTTTCTTAACCATAGGGCCGCGGCCCAATCTCGGTCCGCGAGCGCCCTCTAGTGGGCCGCGAAATAAAAATCAATTCTGAACCTGAGGGCCGCGAGGGCCGCGGGACCTGAATGCAGCCTCCTACCACTTGGTGGCAGTAAGCGTCACGCCAGGTTCATACTGGACCGGGAAGCACCGCGAAGTCGAGAGCGCGCGGCTTCCCCCAGCTCTGTGGTTTACAGAGCAGACGCGGATTTTTCCGCGGCGGTCCACAGGCGCTCCAGCTGGAGCTTTTGTTGTTTTTGCCATCATGCGTGAGAAGTTAATAACCTAAAGATATTACCGCGTGTTTCTGCTAAGAGGAACTCCTCTCTGCTACTCTTTACACCCAAAATCAAGCCCCGCCCACCCGCTCCGGAGCAGGCTCACTACATTGATCTGTGTGCGCGTCTGTGTCTGTTTTGGTTGTGTCTGTGCGCACGCGCTCGCTCGCATGTGTGTGCGTGACTAAATTCATAAAAACTAAAACTATTCTGCCCACTATGTTGATGTGTGAGTGTGTGCTGGCGCATACACGTGTATGTTATGGATGTGTTTCTTTACCTGTCTACAGTCTGTTCAGATACAAAAACATGATCACATTTGTCAATCACTTCGTTTTATTGTAAAAAATTGGTTATATTTTAAAAACACTGATGTTGTTCCCATGTATTTACATGCGAGCAGCCTAGAAAATGATAGAAACTCATATTGAACACAGTAAAACATGCAGTCAAGATCTAATTGCTGCAATGTTGCACATTTTGTAAGTGTGTCTAAGGCTGGATGTTTTTGTTGGACGCACGTATTTAAAATTCAACTTAAAGTTAAATTACCATTAACTGTCCCGCTCCTAAATGTGTAAATGTGTTCTCCACATGTGACCCATCCCCTGGTGGAGCCGTGAGCTGCAGAGACAGCTGACTTCAGGAACTGTAACCAATCCTAACCTTAATCTCTTTCCTCTGGGTTTGAGAGACTAAGAACAAAGTTTAGCACTGGACGCACGGTTTTCCAAAATTACGTGTGAATACACTCTTTCTTTTAAAAATAAACCCTATTTTCTCTTGTATCTTTACGTAACTTCCTGCCTGAATTGATGCAGAACGCTCGCGGCTCGCGCTCAAAATAGAGCAGAAGCTGAAATGATCCGCTTGCACGGCGCGAGCCCTCAACGGAGGACCGCACCGCTCTGCGCCTGGTGTGAACGCCGCCATAGATTATGGGCGCCGAATAGAGGCGGCCTCCGTTCTGCATCCAGTGTGAACCCGGCGTCAGTAACGTGTTGTGGCATGACTCAATAGTATGCAGCTATCAGCCCACATCATATTTTCTTTATACGGGGCTCTTTGCCTCAGTTCATGTTTAGTTTTTTTTAAACAGACTGTTGTTGTTAATTTGTCACAGATTTGGAGAGAAATATCTAGAACAAAATTAAAACTTCTAATTTGTCAAGTTCATCATCAGGTTATAAGGTCATCTTTTAATTAGTATTTTATTTAAATCTCATTTACAGTTTGTTTCATTTGAAACTTATTTGAAGTGTTCTTGTTTTATTACAACACAATTTTATTTATCAGAATTCCTTATAAATATTTTTGGAATTCTAATTTATGTTGAGGTGGACAACTGTGGTTTACCTGTTCAGTATGAAAATAAATGTCTGAGATGATCACGTTGTATCATTTTTCCTCACAAGATTTTACTTTGATAAACCATAAAATGACTCGATTTAATTATCAAATACAAATCAAACAAGATGTGGATCAATTCACATTAACATGTTTATATTTGAATGGGCCTCGAATCACTTTGTACCGGGAAAATTGGGCCCCAGTGTCAAAAAGGTTAAGAACCTCTGTCCTAGAGTAGCTGCTCTTTCGCATGTATTGATAACTCATCAGAAGAGGTCTTTCAAAGTGTGACACACCGTGAAAAACATGAAAAAATGGTAACAACTTGCTTCTATTTGTTCAACTAAATGTTTTGTACTTGCTATCAATTAGTTTCTAAAGTATTCAAAGGAAAATGTTAGCCTTTTGAATCACTTCCCAATTAGCAGGCAGTTAAAACTAACATTACTTCACACACCACCAGAGCTAATGACTTTGCAAAAGAAAAAGGACAAACATTTCCAGCCTATTTTTATCAGTCAACGGGACACTTTAGCTCGTTTGCCTCGCACACACTTTTGTTCCAGGGCTTTTAACAGCATCAGTCAAGAAGTTAGACAGTTTGAAACAAAAAAAAATGTATGTTTAAACCATTGGTTTTCCTAACTTCTTAAGGTAAATACTGCTCACAAAAATTAAAGGAACACTTTTTTTTTTTTTTTTTTTTATTGGACCTGGCATGAATTGAATGAAACCTGTCTGATCATTTTCTTGTTGGTTAAGCAGCTGAGGGCCTCGTTAATCAATTTCAGCTGTATTGGTGTTCATGAATTAACAACAGGTGCACTTCAGTGGCAACAATTAGAAAACCCTCCAAACAGGACTGGTGTTACATGTGGAGGTCATTTCAAGTTTCTCCCTCTTTATCTTTTTTGGCTGGTTTTCCACTTGTGCTGATTTTGGCTTGTGTAATTCTCTCTACTGACAGTATGAGGAGATTCCTTAACCCTACAGAAGTTGCACAGGTTGTCCAACTTCTCCAGGATGGCACATCCACACGTGCTGCACATTTTCTACGCATAAGTGAAAAATGACTTTTGAGAATTGGGGGCAGAGACAGAGGGTTGCATTGGCTTTTTTCTGATTGGTTTATTTAGAAGGAAAAAAAAAACGTCAAAAGACAATGTTACAGTTTTTGTCATGTGCTAGCGCTACTTGGATTAAACACAAGTGCGAAAAAGCAGAAAGCGCTCATGGGGTATGAATTTACAAATGTTTGATACGTGCGTGGAGATGTCTTATTTCTGCTTGGAGTTTTGACTAATAAATATCACTATGCTTTCCCAGCCCCAAAAATGCATAGATGCATCAAGTTAGAGTGGAGCTTGTGGCTCGCCCAGCGTATTTTCTGATCTTTAGTGTCCAGATTCACATTGATTTAAATAAAACAATACTCAGGAATACAATATTAAGATGATTTTTTTCCACGTATGTCCTCGATCATTAGAAAAATTACAGAAAGAAGCATGTTAAAAACACATTTGACATGAAACATTAGATAGTGTATAAAACGTATCTAGCTGTAGACTAGTATGCTCTTTACATCAGTGAAGTTATGACTAGCGACAGCTTAAACTTGGTTGTCAGATGCTATTAAATGTGCATTTTTTTTTTTTTGCAAACCCTCAGCAGAGCACTCAAACACCCACCCCTATGGGTATCTTGTTGGGAAAACTGAGCCGGACAACGGACTGGACTTAAAATAATGTAAACTACTCTGCACAACACTTCACATCTTCTGCACATGTTTATCAGCTGCCGGAATCAACTTAAAATGATGATTAATGGCCAATTATGCTTTTGTGTCACATCCCTGCTGCAATGTTTGACTTAGCTGGAGACCTTGCATCGCAGCGTGACATGTGCATCGCCACAAAATGTCAAAACACATCTGGTGGAGACGGATCACAAACTCTGTCACGGATCCATTTGGGAGAATTCTTGCCCCCACTAATCTGCTGTGTTTCACTTGTCATTGCTGAGCTGGGATTTTCTGCACACTCACTAATAGGAATCAGTGGTGGTGATTGACAGCCAGCGGAGTGCGTGAAATGCTGAATATGCATCAAAGGCGCATGCTCTAGATTTCAGCAGAAAATGGAAAAGGATGATAGAGTTTGCACCCAGCGGAACCTGCTGACATTCAAAGTGAACAGCCAGTGATTCATGACTCACCATTAAAGTAACACGACAATAAAATAAAATAAAATAAATCTGCAAAAGGTGAGGATTCAGCATCATGAAAGGTGCCATGTAACTCAGTGTGTGACACCTCATATGTCTGTCTGAGGTGGAAGAATGCAGCCGCGGAGAGAGCTTTCACCACTCTGTCAGTTCCGCCTAACAACGGGAAATAATTAATAACTAGTTATGAATAACCAACGAGACTGCTGCATGCAACTGTCTTTCCTTAAAGTCCCACTTTGACAAAAACTGTGTTTTTTAACAAGTTCTGTGGCATTTTTCTGATGAAGAACTATTGAAAAAATTGATCTTAAAGGGTAACTAAACCCTAAATTAACTTTTTTTTGGATGGTGGCCTCTATAAATGGGGATTTAATGCTTTCTGTTGGTCAATGCCACAATTTTGAAAAATTAAAATAAACTTATTTAATTCTTGCAAATATAGTAAAAAAAAAAAAAAAAAAAAAAAAACATCTGTGTGCTGCACCCTACAGGTTGAATCGATGCATTATAGTTGAATTTTGTGATTGGTCAAACTATGTAAGTTTCAGAAGTCTCACGTCATAATCTGCAGCTCCAGTAATGACAACAGTCCTGCCCCCCCAGATCCCCCCCATTTGACGGAATTTTCAAATTTCAACTGTGGGTGGAGTCAGCCTGCAACTTCCCTGTTTGGTTACCCTTTAAAATTGCCTTTCTTAATAGGAAATACACTCCGTTCTGATGGAGAAAAATCCACCAACGTCTCTGTTTTCCTCGCCTTCAGGCAGCATCTGACTCAACCGTACAGCTTGATGCCACCATTGTTACTCACCATTCTGTTGCAACGGGAATGTTAAGTTTGAGCCGTGAGGAGCTGTAAGCCAGAGAACGTAAACAGATGGATGACGGGATGTGGAGGTTGGATTTCTTCCACAACTCAGAGGCAAATTTCTTTAGAACTACCGCCGCTCTGCAGAAACTATGTCCTAGAGAACAACAATGGCTGCTTAATTGTGGCTAAAATAGTAGAATCATGTTAAATGTCTGTTAGGAACTGGTGGTAGTGGACCCAAAATGCAGGACAAGTCCAGGACACCATATCATAAAAACAATATTATTAAACTTGGGATGATCTAGCATATATGTTTGTAAAGTTTTTTTACTCAGGTAAACTAAAATGATCCTACAGAAAAAGAGACATTTTCTGTCATTTTTGCAATAAAGTTTTTGCAAGACGCTGCTTCCTTTCAATTTTGTCTCAAGTCACGGCTCAGATTTCCTTATTCAGTAAAGCAATTTCAGCCTCCCTTGTGTTAAAAAATCTACTGTATAAAGAGAGTGGAGATGAACTCTGCCACCACTGTATTCTGCGTTCGCTCGCACATAAATGCTTCTCACTCTCAAAGAGCTTTCTCGGCACAAATTGAGGGGTAACAAAGAGCAAATGCTTCTTCACAATGCCATCCAGCCTCTCTGAATGCCACAATGAGACTCAGGGACATCCTTTAAAAGAGCGCACACGCAGCTCCATGCGCTCCGGTGCGCTACAGCTCCCACACCATCCCTCCTCCTTCTCTCTTATGCAGCAGTTTGTTGTCTCTCCATTTCTATTCCAAGTGAAAACGGCACTACAGGAAGGACATGGGAAAACTAATGAGACTATCAATTACAGATTTATTTATATAATTCCTGCCGCATTGCAGGGAGGCGGCGTGATTATGGGAGAGGAATCAGAGAGTAAGGAAAGCAGGGGATGATGGGTGAGAGGTGGCTAGCGAGTCCAGCAGGGAATCGGGACAACGCCGGTAATGATGTTGTAATTATATTTGGCGTGAGAAGGTGGCCGAGGGACTGCCGTTGATGTAGCGCTGGGGGAAGCTCATCAGGTTTCGGAACGGCCTGACAGTTTCATTAAAGCCGAGCCAGCACATGTCCGAAGTATTTGCGGAATAAATCTTTACGGCTCGCAGCCCCATCCTCGCGCCCCTTCTCATCTGCTTCCTCTGATTCACTCGGCCCATATGCATACGGGCCGGACGCGGCTAATCAATGGGGAAAGCAAAGCGGCTCCCTCTCCGACTGTCTCCCTCATTAGTGTTAAGCTCTCTTTTAATTTCAGCTCCTTATCTATCAGTGTAATGGTTAGGTTTCCATTGATCGTCTCTTTATGTATTGCCTGCCGTTGGGTAAGCAGATCCTCAATATTCAAACTTTCAGAAGGACTCTGGTGTTCATTTGAAACTGCGATCTATGTCTCAGAACCAATAAGAACAGAAAAAAAGGAGAGCTTGGAAGAAAGTTTTGTGAAGTGCATTAGCAAGCTCATCTAATATTCTATTTAACTATAGATTTCTGTGGCCACTCTTAAGCCTGATTCATTGCCAGAACTTGAAGTGATCATCAAATACCCAAGATTTACAGCAGCCGACCCACTCCCCTCATAGAATATCAACTGTCCAAAGACGGAATAAAAGCTTTGGTGTTCAGGCAGCAGAGAGAACATGGATGTTCTTCTATTTTACGGGAGGAGAGGACAGAACAACACAGCCAGTGGAAAAACAGGGTTTGTTGGTGATCGCTTCAAGCTGCAGGCTAAAAGCTGAAGAAGTCTTATCGAGCGCCGAGGCTGCACTGCAGATGTTTCCTTTGAGGCAAGATGTGGTGAGTTCAAAAATTTCATTTTGGCGGAAAATATGTATTTTTTTCTGCTTCTGAACATGAACTTTTTCCTGTCTAAAGAGTCCAAAGGAATTTAGATAAGATGTTTTCTCTACAGAACAGAACTCCTCTTTTTTATCTATTTATTACTGGCTATGAAAGTAACATGGACCAAATTAAATTTGTGTAGAGAATTTATCATACAATAAAGTATCAACAATTTCTCGATACTTCATTGCTCTTTGTATTCTTTGTTTTTTGTATTGCTTCTTCCAATTCCTATGGAATTTTATCATTTTGCATCGTAAATTTCCCAATATTACAAATCACACAGGAGTTTCCCTTAGCTGTTGGTAACAAGCGGCCACTTCCAATACAAAAGTCTGTCTGGGGTTTGCAACCTGAGGTTCTGGAACCACATGTGGTTTTGGCTCTTTGGCTTTGAAGAAAAATACAAATAATTTGAATACTTGTTCTTTTTGTTCTTTTTTTTAGTTTATTAAATTTTGTCATTTATTTTAAGATATTTAAGATGTCAAATAACTGAGCGAAATGATGGCAAAAGCTTTAATCAACTATTATTAGAATACATTTTAAGCATATTACCTTCTGCTGCACAATAGTGCCTTGTTGCTGTTAAGAGACAGCGATCTTCAAAGGATTTAATTTCAATACATTTCATACATTTTGTATTACAAATTTAAGTTAACACCAATGTTTGTGATATGAAGAAAAAAGTGACTAGAATCGCAAGGATAGAAAATGTCATATTTGACTTTTTCTCATTTTAAGATGAAGTAAATTGCTCAAAAAAGAGGATCTGATTTGATACAGATTGCATTTTATTTAGCAATCAACTTTTATGCTGTCATCAGTAAAAAAAAAAAGCTAAGTGTGTTACATAGAATACTTTATAATTCAATTATTGTAAATTTTCACAACTACATTTCAAACATTAATGGCATCATGGTCACAAAACATAATTTAAGTATATTTTTGTAAACAAAGTGGGAGTTTGTGGCTGTTGATGGGTTTTGGTCTGAAAGAAGCTGTACTAAACGGCTCTTTAAAACATTTAAGGTCAACATAGACCCATGGTTTATATAAAGGTATTTTAGGCAAAATTCCTGTGTTGATGTGTAGCCACGCAAGTGTTTACGACTGAACAAACCAAGTCTGGAGGAAGATTCAAACGATTTCCACTGCCAACACACATCACATGCCCAGAGTGAATTTAGCAGGAGTTCCTAGTTTCTGCAACTTGACAATACATTATAATTAAATTTCTCTGACACTCAAGAACCCTGTCATATATTTAAAAACAATACTGAAACCACTCGAAAAAAACAATGAACTTGAACAAAGAAATGTTGAGTGAAAATAAAAAGACCAAGAGAATAACTCTTTACCTGAGACAGTTTGAAGAGTCAATGAGAGAGTAAAAAGTTGGAGGTTTTATTGAAAGTATTTGGTTGCCATTGAGCCATTGAGAAAAACCTCAAAAGTTGGACAAAAACCAGGTATTGGTTGCTGCCATGAGGTGTGAGGTAGGGCTCGGTGTCATCTGCATAGCCGGAGAAGTGTGTGATACATTTACAGAACATATTGAGTCAGGTAAGAAAATGAATAACAATTTTGGGGCATTCAAAATAAAATGTCCGACTTGCCCGCTTTTCTGTCCTCTGGTTTTATCGTTTGACCACTAGGTGGAGCAGGAGTGCTACGGTATTTAGCTTCAGCTCTAGAAGAAAACGAGCTAGAACATTCTATCAAACGATCTCCAAACTACACTTAATTCTCTTGTTTCTTCCACAGAGCTCAGATAATTCATGCCTGTGAGCAAAACAAAGGAGTTTGTTTGTTATTAAAATGTATTTAGGCCATATGAATTTCAGCCGCTATCGGCTCTAAGTAAAAATCAATGACAAGTTAGAATCATGCTAACACGTTCGTTTGTGTATGGTGTTTACAGTTTTACATTGCTTGATGGGAAATAAATCTACAGAAGACATGAAAACCTGCTTCTTGCTTCTCCTAATCCTAGTGTTCTTTTTTTTTTTTTTTTTTTTTGGAGTTACTGTAACTTTTCAACTGTTGACCCGATCAATGCAATTCCAGCAGATTCTAAAGGACAAAAGCGGCCCACTGGAAATACATTGATCGTTTCAATGGTTGAAAAGTTGCAGTATATTAAAGATTTTGTGTTTAAGCATCACTGAAGACGTCTTAGCTATTAAAGGGTTCAAATTTGTTTGTCTATCTTCCAAACTGGACCCAGGTCAGGAAGAGCAGAATACCCGCGTCTCACCTACTGCACCCTCACTTAGCCTTAGGTGTTGTCTGTGTTTGCTACAACCGGTCACAACATACCCAAAGAATGAAAAAATATATATACATTATGACAATGGCTATACAAAGAGAAGGGGTCCCAAGATTGAGCCCAGGGGAACACCAGAGGTAACGGCAGAAATATGAGATTTGGAAGATTTCAGTCTAAAAACTTGTTGAAAGACTAAAATTGAGAAATTAAAAGAAAAAAAAACTTTTAGATTTTTAAAGCATCCTGCAAAGCAGTGTCTTATTTTAGTGGTAAACTTTCCATTTTCATAAATGGGCATGGCATGGTGCGATCAGGTGCCCGACAACAACCGGAGCGCTACACATTGCACTGGTTTTGATTTTTTCTGCAGCCGTAACTGTTTTTACTTGAACATAAAGAAATATAACTTAAGAATCAGACATTTATGAATACTTTATTCAGTTGAAAGGACTCTACATCTTTCACAATGAATGTGAAGAGCGTTCTGAGGAGGCCGCAAGTGCACTGAAATCAGAAAAAAAAAATTAAATATCATTGTTTTGCTGGAAAAAAAAAGAAGGACTGAAGACATGTGAAAGATGATGAATAGATATCTGTTAATAGTTCTTCATGATGACGCTTCTTCACCCAGCTGATTCTTAATAACAAATCACTGATTTTTGAGAACATCAATCACTCCAGTTCTGTCACTAATGTCATAGCTTTTGGGGCACAGTGACACACTTTAGCTGACTTCATTTGCCTAATCCAGCCTGCACCTCAGACCTCTGTGGAAATGCAGCAGTCTGGGGTTTAAGGGAATCTTTCAACTCTTTGAAAAATGCCCCTGGGCTGTTTGAGTTCTGGATCCTGATTGTTAAAGTGCAACTTAACCCTGAACTAAGCTGCACAGATTTACTAAGAACTCCCTCCATGACTAAAATGGCCATAAACTGTACATTATTTTGCAGTAGAAAGCTCACCTCTTATTTTAAGTTGCCCAAAAACAATAATCAGTGGAGTAATATGTTTATTTTAACAGCATCTAGTCACAGCTTTGGTTTATAATTTAACAACTGTTATGTCATTGACTTGAAAGCTAAAAAAAAGTTTTGTAAAGGTGGACAGAAAACTTATAACAACTCATAACCTCAGTGTCTTTAACCCAGTTCTCTGTAGCCCGAAGGAGGCCAGTTCAGCTGAGACTAATGAGCTGTTTCTTCCTCTTACTCCGTCCTCTTCATCCCAAAACCCCCGCTTTTCATAACAGGCAGATGCTTCTCATCATTCATCTTGACCTGGGGATCTTTCGGAGATTGCATCCTTCCTGTCACACCGCACTTACTAGATAAAAGTAGGAGAAACCCTCCACACTGCCACGTCTCCCCGCGGTTCCCTCCGGGCTCACTCCGGACTAACCCCACTCCTCTAACTGATCTGCACCCCTTCTGTGCGCACTGAACTTGCTGAGCTCCTCTGAAAGGCTCTTTTTTTTTCTGCTTCTTACGTGTGGTTGATGAAAGCATTCGTGTTTCTGCTCATATCATCAAGAATCTTGGTGGCTCTCCAGGCTGGTTTTAAGACCACCTCTAACAACAGTCCCTGTGGAGAGTGAATTTATTTTTTTTTTAGGATGTATCTTCCCCTCACCCAGTGGGACTTGAAAGCACAAACTGTTAATCTGACAGTAACTTTCACACCAGCCCCCTCAGTAATGCACGTCTAAGCAACCACTTCTATTGAATTGGCTATGTCAGTGCACATATACAGTATGCACGTTTTGGGCCTCCACATTCAAAACTTTTAAAATTCACTGGTGGCTACTCAACTTTTTAGAACAGTTTTTGGCTTTATGTTCAAAATTTTAAGCCAATCAAACATGTGTTAAAGGTAAAACCAGTTGAACTTTGACCAATCAGGGACTTGGATTTGGTAGTGATGTTGGAATGGCGTTTTTTTTAACCTGCAGAAGTTGATTATGTTCAATATGTGCACGGATTAAATTATACAACACCAAGGCTATGTAGTGTGTTCTCTATTATCTAGTGTCCGAATCTACAATTCCAAAATTAAGTACCCTAGAAATTTCCAGGTCTAAGCCTTTGCAAAAAACTAGTGTGCATTGATGCTCACCACATTAGCAAATATAGACCACAATGCATTGCAGTTGAACAATTTTTGTGAAAACAAGACATGTTTAAATGTATATTTTTTAGTGAACCATCAACATTTTCATCATCAGAACACTGGAGTCACAAATAAACGTGGTCAATTCGTATTGTTTAGATTTTCGCTTCGTTTTAAAAATAAGTGAAAGGTAGTGAGCATTGTGTCCAAATTGCTTTTAAACTCCATGTTACTAGATAAAACTGCAATTTATAGTTTTTTAGTGGTTAGGGATTAAATTTGAACATAGCCTAAGACTTTTATATACCTCAACAGAGCTGTGAAAGAACAAGAGTCATGAGATTTGTATCGCTTCAACATTTCGCACTAAGTCTCTTCCAACTCTAAGTACATGCGGTGGTATACGGTACCGACAGTCCGGGGACATACTATGCTAAAAATGTGTTACATATGCAACACATGGTCAATGTGAATGAGGCATAAAGATTTGGGATTTTTACCTGCACCTCAGTGCAACAGCTGAGACAGCTGGCCATCTTAAAGATGGATTATTAGTCTTTCATTCGTTCATATTTCATATTTTTTTTAACCATATCAGCCGACCCTGTGTAATTTTTACATTAGTGATGATGCATTGCACATATGCCAATTCCAGCTTGTTAGTTTAGAAAAACATCTTTGTCCTTGACATAAAAAAAAGTATACCGGTAGTTTAAGAAATTCAAATAAAAAGAAGAAAATAGATGTTTGGTTGGAATATGACTCCCTTCCGCTCTCCTTGGCTTGTTTACATTAAAAGTGGGGTCATCTGGACCCCACTTTATTTTTTATCTTTGATTTTTGAATTTTCACTTATTTGCATACTTAAACATGCATAGACTACATGGAAAATATTTTTTTCCCCCTAAATGTCATATCAACCAGCAGATCAGATGAACAGAACATGGGAGCCCTAGTATCCTGCAGATTTTACTTTTATAATGGTTCTTTCATATGTTTCCTTGACAAACTAGTTGTTTATTTGTATAAACTCCCTCTGTGTTTAAAACTAAGTTTAATACTATTGATTATTTTTAATCTATCGTTATTATTTATATTTTTCCTCAGGGCTGAGGGTTCTGGACTGGATGGAACCATACCATAAACAGCAGAGACTGAAGTGAAGAAATGCTAGTGGGTACAAGAACTGAAAAACAAAATCATCGGACATGGAGAGAAAGCGTCTAAGGAGTTTTTAAATGATTTAGACAACTTTAAATCTCACTTTTTATCTATTTTTAAATATAGTTTAATGCACAATCCCACACAAACACATTCACACAAATAAGCTGACAAGTAACTGTTGTTTGTACAAACACGAACACATAAACTTCCCCAGACTCACACTGACAACCATACATTTCAAATATGCAAGCTAAGTAGCGTATTCAACAAAATGTCAACACCCATAAAAAGATAGACATGTTTTATACGACGGCATCCTTGTTTTGCACAGAGGTGAGCAGACAGGTGTGTTCATGTAATCTATGTTTACTAGAATGCACCTGAAAAATGGTTGAATGTTACTGGATATAGAACAGAGGGGTCCAAAGTCAGTCCTCGAGGTCAGGTCTCCTGTGGGTTTTCCAGAAACCCTGCCTTATCTGATGCTGATTATCCTGATCAGGTTTTTTTTTTTTTTTTTTGACAGTATGGACCTTTAATTGTAAGTTGGTTGGAAAACATGTAGGACACCAGGCCTCGAGGACTAACTTTGAAACCCCCTAATTTAGAATTAAAGCAATGTGAATCCCAGACAAGTTCCCATAGAACCTCCATTTCCACACAACCTGATACCCAGCAAAGAACTTGAAGCACCATGTGAGACCAATTCTGAGAATCTTCATCCACTGTCCCAAGAGACAGTCTAGGGCAGGGGTGTCCAAATCCAGACCTCAAAAGGTGGTGCGCAACATTTTTTTTCAACCATCCACCGTTGCAGTTTCGTATTTTCTTTCACGAGTCTTTGGGAACTGGAGTTTGACAGCCCTGGCCTAGGGGCACCCTAACATGCCCTAGGCAGCTCATTAACCAACATAACAGCAGACCTGGAATAGAGCAAATGCAGGAGGTAAACTACAACCCAAAAGGAGTAGGGTGTTAGCAGGACCCAGACACCCCCAACAAGAAAAGGGCCAAGACACAGAGGCATTGACCCAATTCAACCTCTGGGGGCATGAACAACTTCAGATGTAATATGATCTTCAATTTATAAATCACTGACATCCCCCTCTTTGAGATGAAACTGGGACCCTGGGGACAAGGAGCCAAGGGCACCTGGGAAACACTCATTACTCCAACACCAACTAATGACCCTTACCACAAGGGATACATAGGGTTATCCTTAGAGGATACTCTAGATCACTGGTATCAAGCAGTGTGTCTGTGTGTTATGCAATAGAATTAAGTGTCTATGCAATTAGAGATCCCAAAAAAATTTGGTGGACGACATTTTTGTTTGGACACCTCCTGTTTCTCAACAGCATTACCATTAAAGAACCCCACTTGTCTGCCAAGGAGCCATTGACAAGTACTACAACCCTCAATGTGGTCCTTCAGTAGACCCCACTCTCTATTCACTCTCAGGGATTGCCTTATAAGAAGCAGGTGAGTTGGGGAAGACTATCCAGACTATTTCCATTATTGAAGGACCTATTCTCAAGCTTCCCCAAAAACAGAAAGTATCAGGCATTTTAGTAAGGTGGTTGTAGCCAAGGTACAGTATACTGACCTTCCAAGCCTGACTGTTGGATATATTTGCTGAGAAAGGAGGGTGCCAATCCAGAACCAAACAAGAGCTCCTACCCCCCAGGACCAAGGACGTAACACTTCATATAATTTCTTAAGTCAGCCAGATATGTTGAAGATAAAAGATAAAGCCACCCACTAGACCTTCACGGTAGCAAGAGCTGCTGGTATATATCTGAGAATATCTGGCTTTTTGCTGTTTTTCCATAAACCCATCTGTTTAAGGTAAAACATATTTTCTGTTTGGAATGTACACAAAAAATTCCAGATTCAAATGTAATGTTTTATTCTATGGTCCTGAAAAATGAAGCTCAGATCTGAAGTAAACAGCTGTGTTTATGTATTTTCTGCAACCTTAATGTTATGCATTGGGCTTACTCTTTTTTTTTTATGTAAATAGAGTTAAAGAAGGTGGAATGGTTTCCACTGAAACCCACAGAAAAATGTATTCCCTCTGTAATCTTACAAATTTCCCTTCAAGGCTGATTTACACCAATCACTTTGTAATATGTAATTGTTTAGTTGCATTGACACAAAAATAGATCATTTATTAATTAACAGGAATGTTTACATTGTCTCCATCCTGTCTGTGTCCTGTCAGCCATACGTCACAAGCTTTTTGCAGGAGTTCTATTTCAATCCATTCGTATGTCAATTTTGCGTCAAAAAGCCGGGAAAATGGAAAACAAATATGGGTTGTTAAAAAAAAAAAAACTCTGTTCTACTGTCGTCCATTTTCCCCTGCGAAGACGAAAGTTTCATTTGGATGCCTAAAAACATCATTTATTATGTCCCGACCTGATCACATGGTCAGAAATAGGGACCAACCTGGATCAGTAACGAACACTTTTTTTTTTTAAATTTTAAAAAATGTTTAACAAAAGTATCAGATTAGGACTCTGTATTGGTTACAAAACCAAATGAATCAGAATCGGATTGGGGACAAAAAATTCAGATCAGGACATCCCTATCATTTATGACACAAAACATACATTTTACAAGGACTTGGTGAGAAACCAGAAGGTATGGGGCCTGAATCCCAAAGTTGGATGTTGATGACATTCGAACACGGGTGGCTGGACAAACCGCTCCTCTGGGAGCCAGTGGCAGGGAGACCCAACAGATATCACCTTACTAACGCTGGCTGATTACAAAAACTATGAACTCTTTTTTGACTAGTACAAATATAACACTGATTTGAATGTATTTGTTTTGGACATTTGAACTGATCAAGACACCTCAACATAACCTCCATGTTGTTTTAAAAGCGTTATTTAGATTGACACTTGACTACACGCCTCATTAATTCAGACAAATTCAAGAATATGGTATTTTTTGGTTTTACAATGTACTATTCTCTTATGAGTTTCATGTTTTTTTTTTAAATCAATTGGGTTTACAGTCTAAAGAAATATATATATTTTCTAGAAAATAATATATATATTTTTTTATTTCTTTCCTTTATTATTTGAGTGCTGAGGCAGTGAATGTAATTTAAACAAGCGTCGATAGATAGTGCTTGCTGCTTTGGGGTTTTATTCAGAGGCTTATTCTCAAGATACTGTATGCTTGTTTGTGGAGACTATCTCATCTAACACCTTACACTGCACTTTCAATTTCTGCCCAGTGTGCACTGTTTGTCTTTCATATGTTGCAGTAGCAAGCAGCTTAATTCAGGGAATAGCACATCCCACCTCCAGCCAATGTACTTATTTGTCTCTGTCGAGGGAATGGAGCCTACTTCTGAGAGGTTTTCTGATTGTGTTTGAAGATGTTATCACAATTTCCTTTGTTTGTTGGTTTAATTTGTGCCCATACAACTTTATAAATAAGACTTAAAAAAAAACACACATAAACCTTTAAAATGTCAGGTTGTGTGGACTGCGGCAGCTTGTGCCGTACCGTCACGTACAAACAAATAGAAATGCATATTGGGTGTCTGGGATTGATGCCATGGTTGCAACAGCCTAAGACTAATTAGAAATGAATAATTAACAAATATGTATTTAAAATAGCAACAACTGTCATAACTGACGGTATCTGGCTAATTAAAAATTAAACTTAATAGGATGTGAGTCAGGCTGGAAGCAACTTCGAGAAAAATGTCAATTTTGGCAACTCCAGAGTGTCGCCCTTTGACAGAAGTGAGGAATGTGAAGACCCCCTCCAATTACAATGGTGTGCTCTTAGACTTTTTCTCATGACACACACACACACACGCACATATATAGATATAAGTAAAATTATGTCAAAGATTACATTATGAGGGTTTCTTTATTCGAGTTGTTGTGGATCAAGAGCACACACAAAAATGTAACTTTAAATATCCAATTGCTAGGCTACAAGGTCTGTGTTCAACTCTATTCAAATGCATCCGATATTGTTCACCATTTTTAATGCACAGATAATGTTCGATTGGGGATGTAAGCTAGAGCGTGAGCATGTAAAAACATGTATAACGGGAAGTGGGGGAGGGGCTTACTTTAGACCAACGGTCCCATCCACAACCTAGAGGCAAATTTCTAATGATCTACTGCCACTTGGTGTAAACTATACTCATTTACATTTTGGCTAAAACTAACATTTTTAAATGGACTCCGTTCAGTATTCACTATAAAGATCCCCAAAACTATATTTTGATCCATTTACACATTTCTGGATTATCCTCTAAAAACCTGCGATCTCAACAGCAACCCCTCCCATACCCACAAAAACGAGCCGGTCCTTGAAGCACCCCTTCCAGGAAGATTTTTTTTTCCCCTCCAGGCTAACACAAACACTTTTTCAGTGAAGCTAGGGACGGTCAGCTAGCATCGCAAACCCCTAATCACCGACTTGTAGACGCCGGCTGTTTGTGTTGTGAGCCAGTTTAGCGATGGCCAAGAAACGCTCAATCGATTTAACGTTAAGACTGTGAAGAAACTTATGGTGAGGAATCTGCACGATATTGGGAACATGGCTGGAGAGAGGGAGTAAACTATTTCCTGGTAGAGAAAGGGTGTACACAATTTCCTGGTAGAGAAAGGGAGTACACTATTTCCTGGTGGGGAAAGGGAGCAGACTTTCCTGGGGGAGAGAGGGAGCAGACTACTCCCTGATGAAGAAAGGAAGCAGTCTATTGCCTGCCGAAGAAAGAGAGGGACAAATCAGGAAAAGTGGTTTGAACATGGATTATTGAGTAAAGGCAGAAAAGTCTGCATGAGAAGGATTTTTGATACAGAGATTGATGATGCTTCAAATAGAAGAGAAACTTTTACAGCCAGCGTTAATCAGAATAATGTTCTTATCATTTAATTTAATCCTGAAATCTTAATCTGGTGATGTCTGCATTTTTTGGCCATGTTTCGCCACCAAATGAACACATTAGCCATCACCATTCAGCCTTGGCAAATTTTTTTGGATGAACTCCAGACTGTATAGTCATAAACTATTAAAAATGTGATTTTTTTTTTTTGTAGTTGAAATGCTGATGAGGACGGCTTTAGGTTGACCTCGAGGAGCTAAAGGCGGAGCCTCGGAGATCGAGTTGTTTTACTTCCGAAGAGTTCACAAAAATAATTAATATTTCATAATTCATGAGTTTTTCAAGTGTTCAAAAGATACTATATCAAATATATGGAAATAGTTTACACTGAAAGACTTAAGAAAAGCATGCTGCAGGCTCTTTAAAAGACCAGTTTTTTAACAATAGATCAAAAGATGATCAGAGTGAGACCCCCCCACTCGCATTTTTGGACATTTCAGAAACTTTGGTTAAAAAAAAGGCTTTAATAAGTTATACCCATGAGCAGTAGTTCAACAGCTCCATTGCATTTCTAACATTAACACCATTTTTTGTGAGGGGTTTTTAAAGAAATAAACTCTTATCTGAGCTCATCAAAATGCCCCCAAATTGACAATACTACCATCTTTTCTGAAAAGGACAAAGCTAAACCACTGAGTGGTTTGTTTACCCTGTCGTGCCATAACAGTAGTTCATTTGCTTCAGTTATCTAAAGAAAACATTTCCCAGGAGTCCTGCGACTTGTTCACTTGAAGACGACTGCATTTCTTTTCTCCTCTTAATACTTAAACTCAACATATTTCTTCAGTCTTTGCATGCTATCGTTTTGCTGTTTTGTATTACCTTGAGTTTTTTTTTTCTTTTGCTCATGTTTGAAAGTGACAATTTACTTGCTGAAAAATGTTGCTTTATTGTCTGAATGTTTGAGACCTTGGATGTGTTATGAACCTTGCAAGCTTCCCTTTTTCCACCTTAAAAAATAATCATCATGACCAGGAACTCAATTTAAAACTTGTCAGCCTACGAGACAGGTTCTTCGTAAATGAAGGTCTTTGTTCCCGTGTGCAGCTACAGACTGTAACCTTGTGAAGACTGTGGAACAGTGTTGGATCATCATTTGTTGTGGTGTGACATTGATACACACTGACAGCATCCAGTCAGGATGTCAGCAAGGCTTTTTCTTTTTCCAAATATCTTTTATGTTTTTTCCTCACTAAGCATGTTCAGCCTTAGGAAACAGAAGTAACATCCTACTTGGGTGGCGATGTGTGTGTGTGCTTGTGGTTTGTTTGCTCCGACAGTAGATTGTTTGACTAGAGTCAAGGTATGACCTTAAAGTATCTGGACAATGTACCCAAGACCAAATCAAACAAGTAAAGTATTTTTTTCTTCTAAACACATTGCCACCTTGTAGTTTTGTTTTTAATTTTGATACATGCTATTTGATCTTGAAATAATATTGGTTAAAAGTAACTGCACCACTGTAGAAGCATATTTATTTTTAAATAATTTTAGTGATTTAAACTTTTCTATCAATTGAAAAAAAGAGGGAGTTTCTCAACTTTATTATTAAGCTGAACAAAGTGAAAATAATGTGTTCCAGATTAATGGCAGCAAGACAAAAGAAATGATCATCAACTTCAGATAGAAATCATCTTATGTTTTCTGGTGAACATCCTAGAAAAAGAGAAGGTGGATTCATAAATACCTAGATGTTCTCCTCAGTGAACGACTGGACGACTAACACAGACATGCTGTACAAGAAGACCCAGAGTCTACCTGCTAAGAAGATTGAGGTCCTTGGGACATTGAAGGGCACTATTCAAGTCCCCCTTTATTATTAAAAATAATTAAAAAAAATCCCACAACAAAACTCTAGAAAATGCAAAAACAAAAGGATTTCTTATTACATTTTCTCATTAATAAAAAAAAAAAAGAAATACATGTTAAAAACTCATAAAACAGATTTTCATTCATTTTGGACCGTTCTTTAAGGCATGATCCCAACGTTGTTTGCGGGGTCTTCTGAAAACCTCTTCGAAGATACTTGCGAGGAAGTTCTGTCTCTGAGTCTGTGCAGGTGGCTGATCCGGTTCTGTTCTGTTAGAGTCTGTGACTATGGTGGTTGTCCATCATGGACAATTTTCATCATCCTTTGCATAAGAGATAGAGTGGAGTAAGAAGCTCCTTCAATCAGAGAGTAGAATAGAATAGAATAGAAAATACTTTATTTATCCCTTTGGCAGTCCTCAGGGAAATTCAGGAATTGAATGAAAGAGTGAAACACCCTCGCCGCAGGAATGAGCGCCTTCCTGCAGACAGCTATTAGACTTTTCATCATAGATACTGGACTCTTCATTGTGTTATTTATTATATTTTAATGGTAACCGTTTTTTTTTTTTTTAACATGATGTTTTTGAGCCATTGCAACAAAGCATTTTCCCAGTTTTGGGATCGATTAAACATTTGTCTGTCTGTCCATCCATCAGTGAACAAGTAAACACACAGTAACTATCACTTACTACACATGATCTATTCATAGGAATGTCTTGAATGTGACGGATGGATTGCTCTACATCCCTGCCAGTACTGAAAACACTGGTTTACCAGTGAAGGCGGGGCAAAACTATATTAAAGTCGTTAGTACATCAGGCGTTAGGTAAGTACTTCTGTCACGGTTCGCCAACATTACTGACATGCAATTAATTATATTTGCAATGTATTTTTAATCCACAGATGGACAACTGCAGCTCTAGATCAGATGGTAATAGTTGACGTGATCACAAAAATCTCATTGGGTCTTTGTTAAAGTCCCCCTATGACAATTTTTTTTATTTATAAAAAAAAGTTCTCTGTATTGTTTAATTATGGTTATGAAGTTTTAACCAAAATCCCACAATCTAAATGTCTTAAACAGTTATTTTTCATGTTGATCTGAAGCTTTCCCCTGGAAAACATCCTCTGGGTATCTATAAAATTGTCCCTAAAGTTTGAACTTATATGAACATGTGTGAGCATTTGTGGCAGCCAAGCTTCTTATTGTAAATGTAAACATTTGCAACTAGAAACAAAGTTTAATCTCACAGCTAGCAAATGTTAAAAGCCTCTTAGGGATAAACATGTGAACCCATTGCATGATGGATGATATAAAATCATTCTAGGATTAGAATGCCTCAGACATTTTAAGACATGACAAAAAAAAAAACAAAAAAAAAAACAACTTATTACTTAAGATATTTACAGTGTTTACTGTCTGAGACTGTTGCAAACCAATACTTTACATACAAAAGTGGGGATTTGTTGATGTAAAATGGCCATTAATTTTCTGGAAATCTCTGTTTACCATTTCCTCTAACCGGATTTGTGCTGTGATGTTTGCTATGGCCTCACAAAATTATCAGCTGCTGCATAACAGAGGAGTTTGAAATATACTGAGGTGGAGGGAAAAATCAGATACCAACATACTCTTAAGTAAGCCAGCCCTTTTACTCGCAGGAACAGACGCTTATCACCCACAGACAGGTTAGCTAGAGGCGCTATCATATTTCGTAACACAACCCATATCATCCACCTGCCCACCCACCTGGCTGCCCCCCCCCTCTCGCCTAACACCAAACATCTGAGGCACTGAAACCATCAGACCCGAGTCAACACCGAGCTCCCTGTCTTCATATGGCCTCAGTGCATGGCTTTGAATTGATGTGAAACACACTGTAGGGAATGGGACTTTCTCTTCAAATCTCACTCCTGGTGTTTGATTAAATAGCTGTCATGTCTTTTTCTTTTTTTTTTTTTTCTACTTACACTCTGTTCTCGCATACTTTTTGACCCCTTTGGGCACCCATGGAAGCTGTAATTACAAAACGTGGCAGGTCTGATAGTAAAGGGAACATGCTCCGATTATAGTGCATGCAGGGAAAATATTCCCATTTTTTTGCATCAGCTGTAGTGTCAGTCGGTAAAAGCTCTTGGTGTTAAAGGGAGCTGCAACCACACCACATCAAACTGTAAATGCAAGTTGTTACATTTTGATAAATGCATGAGGAAATGACTTTGGAATTCAATGTTCACCTTGGTCAGAGTCCTGAACATTAATGGGGACTTGCTTGCATACACTTTCAGATGTAGGTCCTGTACATATGCACAGGGAATCAATTGGTTTTGCTGAGGACTTTTCCTGTCAAAAAGCAAACAGTAACCTCGCTGAAGCCAAAAGAGGAGACAGCTGTCAGTTTCGCCAGCTGCTGGAGACAGTAGCTAGCTATTTTGGCTTCTTTTCTGGGGAGCTGTCATGTCATCTGTCTTCACGGTCTACAGTACAGACCTGGTGCAGAAAGAGTGGATAGAAACACAACACAAGTAACTAAAGTGGGCTGTCAAATGAGAAGGAACAAACGAATGAGAAGTTGTATTTTCCACAACTCTTTGTCCACAAGAACATTTGTCGACTGAGCAAATAAAGTGTTATATTTGAATTCTTATGAGTGAAATAAGAAGTGAAAAACAATCACAGTCTGGCTTTTATCAGATGTGAGTTTATTCCCCCAGAAAACACCTTTAGAGTGATATTTAATCAACAGTATATAAAGTAAATCTTTTCTCATTTTCTTTATCTTGATCAAACACAATTGTATAAATTTAGCCACTAGTCCTGTAATGGAATCAGAAGTTGTCTGTACTATCTTTAGGCTGTTCAAAGTGCAGTTGCTTGTAACGTGCTCATGAAAAGTTAACCACACAACTTCAGCTGAAGCTCCGACTGAACCGATTCTTTTTGTTTGTTTGTTGTTCCTGCAATTAGAAATATCAAAGAAATGGTTCAACTATTACGTGAACAGAAACCCTCTACTGCTGAATTCCTTTCTGGGTCATTGGGGTTGCTGGAGCCTAACCCAGCTACAGTTGGGCGAAGGCAGGGAACACCCTGAACAGGTCGCTATTGGGTAAGCCCAATTTTTCATCCATGTAAGGTTATTTCAGTTCATTTTGTCCCTTTTGCATTCATATAACTACCCTTGTATTCATGCTTGTCTTGATAGTTACCGCCTCTCATTCCTGCAACAATTGAAGCGCCTGGGATGAGGGTCACCACCGCTAAGTCTGAGGCCATAGTTCTTGACTGGAAAAGTTTGTCCTCTCGATGGGTGGAGTGCTCCTGCCTCAGGTTGAGGAGTTTAAATATCGTGGGATCTTGTTCACAAGTGAGGGAAGATGTGAGCGTGAGATCGGCAGGCGGTCGATGAACCGGTCCGTTGTGGTGAAAAGAGAGCTGATCCAGAAAACTAAGCTCTGAATTTACTGGTCAATCTTTGTTGCAGTACTCACTTATGATCATGAGCTCTGGGTCGTGACCGAAAGAACGAGATCCTGACCACAAGCAGCTGAAATTAGCTTCCTTCATACAGTGGCTGGATGCTCCCTTATGGGGTGAGAAGCTCAATCATCCAGAGAAAACTCGGAGTAGAGCCGCTTCTCCTCCATTTCGCATGGAAACAAGGGAGGTGGCTCGGGCCTCTAATTCGGATGCCTCCATGACGCCTCCTTGGAGAGGTGCTCCGGTTATGTCCATGGAAGGACCCAGGACACGTTTGAGAAACTACGGACCAGTCCAAATTCTTCCCTTTTCCCCTCTCCTTCATTTAGCCCTCCAAATGGAGAGTTATGAAAAAATTTGAAAAACATTTCAGACATCACTTTCGTCGATGACGTCACCAATAATCACCAGTAGCTTTAGTGCGGAACTTCAAGTGCTTGAAAATACAGTTCTCAACATTAATGAGTACACCCTCTGTAAACCCCTTCCGTTCTCCTTAGCTTGTTTACATTAAAAGTGGGGTCATCTGGACACCACAGGACAGTGCGCTGAACTTTTTTTTTTCACTGATTTTTGAGTTTCATTAATGTCCATGACAGACATAAAATCCTGTCCCCCTTCGTCCACATTTGTCATGGAAGAAATCGCATAACAATATGTGGTTGGAGCCATCTGGACCCCAAGGAGAGCGGAAGGGTTAGTTAAAGAGTACCAATTGAGTTATTAGCTCAAAGAACAAAAGAACAATTTACAAACTTTCCACAACGATAAATTTTATTGAGCACTTGTTGAACTCCAAAACATGAAATTATCATGTATGTCATAGAAAATGTTGATTCTATAAGGAAACCAAAGGTCTTCTGAAAAATGCAGAGGGGTAAACGAATTTATGCTGAACACGGTATATAACACAATATATACATAACAGCGGTTTCATAACTTTAAAAAGGTCATGCTACAACAAAAAATCATTATTTACATTTAAATGCAAACCTCTGTGGTTCAGAGTTCACCCACATGAAGAAAAGCGTTTCTCAGCGTGACGCAGTTTAGTCTCGCGGGGGAGAAGGACTTTATATTCCTCCGGATTTAAAAAATACATACACACTTACAATTAAACTCCCACTTTAAATGGAGGGAGAAGAGAAGAATTCAGATTGAGCCAATGTCTCTTAGGGCAGAGGTTCTTAACCTTTTTGACCCTGGGGCCCAATTTTCCCGGTACAAAGTGATTCGAGCCCATTCAAATAAGCATTAATGTGTAAATTTGATCCAGATCTGTTTGATTTGTTTTGATAATTAAATCGAGTAATTTTATGGTTTATCAAAGTAAAATCTTGTGGGGAAAAATGATACAATGTGATCATCTCAGACATTTATATTCATACTGAACAGGTAAACCACAGTTGTCAACCTCAACACAAATTAGAATTCCAAAAATATCTATAAGGCATTTTGATCAATTAAATTGTGTTGTAATAAAACAAGAACACTTCAAATAAGTTTCAAATTAAACAAACTGTAAATGACATTTAAATAAAAATGCTATTAACCTGCTGATGAACTTGACAAAATATAAGTTTTAATTAGTAATAGATATTTCTCTCCAAATCTGTGACAAATTAACAACAACATCACAACAGTCTGTTTAAAAAAAAAAAAAAAAAAAAAAAAAAAAACATGAACTGAGGCAAAGAGCCCCGGGGAATAAAGAAATAATAGTCCGATAGCCGCATACTATGGCTCATGCCACAAGCTAGAACAGAGGCTGCTTTTATTTGCGCCCATGTTAACCTATGGCGCGTTCACACCAGGCGTGGAGCGGTGCAGTCCTCTGCGGAGGACTCGCACCGTGCAGCGGATCGTTTTGGCGTCTGCTTTAGTTTGAGCGCGAGCCGCGAGCGTTCTGCATCAATTCTGGCAGAAAGTTACATAAAGTTACAAGAGAAAATACGGTTTATTTTTAAAAGAAAGTGTGTATTCACACGTAATTTTGGAAAATTGTGCGTCCAGTGCTAAAGTTTGTTCTTAGTCGCTCAGACCCAGAGGAAAGGGGTTCAGGTTAGGATTCTGGTTACGGTTCCTGAGGTCAGCTGTCTCTGCAGCTCACAGCTCCACAAGGGGAGGGGTGAAATGTGGAGAACACATTTAAACATTTAGGAGCGGGACAGTTAATGGGAATTTAACTTTAAGTTGAATTTTAAATACGTGCGTCCAACAAAAACATCCAGCCTTGGACACACTTGGAATACATGCAGACAATGCAGCAATGAGACCTTGGCTGCATGTATTACATGTGTTCAATATGAATTTCTATCATTTTCTATGCTGGTCGAGTGTAAATACGTGTGAATAACATCAGTCTTTTTAAAATATAACCAATTTTTTACAATAAAATGCTGCGATTGACAAAAGTAATCATGTTTTTGTATCTAAACAAACTGTATACATACAATCACAACACGCACGTGCGTGCACGAGCACAGACATACAGATCAACGTAGTGAGCAGACTCCGCTGCGGGGTTCAGGAGTAAACAACAACAGAGAGGCAGAGAACAGAGACATGGGTAAAAGTTTTAGTTTATGAATGTACTCACGCACACACATGCGAGCGCGTGCGCACAGACACATACAAAACAGACAGGGACGCGCGCACACAGTGAGCCTGCTCCGGAGCGGGTGGGCGGGGCTGGATTTTGGGTGTGAAACAGCAGCAGAGGAGTTCCTCTTAGCAGAAACACGCGGTAATATCTTTAGGTTGTATGATGGCAAAAACAACAAAATCTCTCGCTGAAGCCCCTGTGGACCGCCGCGGAAAAATGCGCGTCTGGTCTGTAAACCACAGAGCGGGGGGGGAAGCCGCGCACAATCTGCTTCGTGGTGCTTTCGGGTCAGTGTGAACCCGGCGTGACGCTTACTGCCACCAAGTGGTAGGAGGCTGCATTCAGGTCCCGCGGCCCTCGCGGCCCTCAGGTTGAGCACAGATTTTTTTTCGCGGCCCACTAGAGGGCGCTCGCGGACCGAGATTGGGCCGCGGCCCTATGGTTAAGAAACACTGTCTTAGGGTACCGATACTGGATGCGTCCCGAGGACCAGTGCCCATCTGGTACTGCGTCCCGAGGGTTGTAGACCGTTTATTTAACGAACAGACAGCACGTCAAAAAAGTAACGCCGAGGGGGCCTTAAGCAACATGCGACGACCTGGGGATGAGAATGTGTTGACCAGTGATATGCTGGGCAATTGTCACTGTAGCACATTCCGGTTCAAAGTGAAAAAGCTCCAGAAATATCCAGAAAACTAGATCTATGAAGATGTAACAATGTACTTTCTTTTTTTCTTCTGTATACTCTTCATTCAAAACACTTTTGATCTTGTCCAATAACACAAAAAAAAGTCAAAGTTGTCTTTTTGAAAGACTTTTAACTCTTATATTAGTGTATATTTTACTTTATAATCCTTACAAATAAAGTTGTTTTTCTCCATTTTCATAACCTTTCTATAAACTTGAAGTTCTCCAAATCTCCTTTGGCTAATTCTTAGATTTGAAGATGTACAGAGTGGAGAAAGATGCGTGCCTCACTAATTGAGCTGCAGTAGAGTTAAGCTTCTGTCTTCTAATTAATTTATCATGTCAGTTTGGGCACTAAAAGAAACTCCATAGCAGGCAGGGTAGAGGGTGAGGCTTCAGCAGGGCGCTTGCATCATCTTTAAGCTTCCTAAGGAAGACTTTTTCTGTGATCTTTTGCAACCATTCCAGGCCACAGAGGTGAAAAATTAGCAGCCTTAGATGTCTGGCAGGTTACTAAAAAGGAGAACGGTGGCCTAATTCTGCTGCAACATTTTAAATAACTGCTTCACTTGGTTCAGAGACAAAGAAAAACAGGGTTTTAAAGGTTGGCAGAACACAGGCTGTGAAGACGAAACAGGACGTTATCACATCTGATATCGCTCCTGATCTATTGTTCAGACAAATTCTGCACTTTAACATCTGCACGCCCGTGTGTGAACCCAAGTGTGTATTTTCTTGAGTGGACTCCATGGACTGTTTCTATTTAAAGAATAATGGCTCCTGGACTCGAGGAGGCCCGTTGCCTTCTAATCTCTTCGACTTCAAGACAGGCAATCAGGGACACAGAGATGTGTTATCAGCCACCTTGAGGTGTGCTCCCATGCATCCTTACATGTTCATCCACTACACAGGCCTCACACTCCAACCTAAACTGTCATTACAAACCACGGGACTAACAGAATTTCAATCACTTCAGTCATGTCCATGTCATGCTTATTTTTTATTCCACCAGAAGATACAAATTTCCACCAGTTTTTAACTGTCACTGTATTCATTTTTGCTTATTATTTAGTATCGGTTCCATTGATATCCAAGTGTTTCATTTAAATGTATTAAAGAAAAAACAAAATAGGTGGGAATTCAAATTATAACTTGTGGTAGTTCATAAGATTTAGAGTTAATATTGGTTCATTTTGAGTGATTTGATTCACTGACCTAAAATCAATTAAAAATTCAACCAGTGTGAGCCAGAGATTAACACCTGGTACTGAATACAGCGGGTTTCCAGATTCCATGTATTTCTTGGAAGATAAGAAAGTATAAATGAAATATGTGTACAAGCACTAAAAATAACACAAATGAAGCAATATTAGAATGATACCACACTGTATGGATATATGTCGTTTATGTTCCTTGTGTTTCCACAAATTAGACTGTAATAACGGTGAGGTCGTTTTTTGCTGCCATATGTGTGTTTTCTGATAAACCTCCTGTATCTCAATCCAAATGGTATTTCCAAATATCGATTTTTTTATTTCAATTTGAAAGAATTTTGTAATGATTTAGATTGATTTGATTAACAACTTGCCTTAAATAAATCCATTTGGTTGGGTTGTAGGAATTTAATCTATTAATTTATCAACACACCAATGAGTGATCATTAGATTTAATGAATCTGATGTGACGTGTGTATTGTATGGATAATAGCAAAAAGTCCACATAAGTATTACACTGTCAAAAAACGAAAAAAAAAAAAACCTTTGAAAAAAGACTCTCGGGGTGTGAATTGGAATCAAATGGATTCAGTATTTTGGCAGTGATGAGCTTCCCAACTATTTGACTGTTTAATGGTTTTTCCTGAGAAGTACTTCTAACAAATACATTTTCACCGTTCTGTGTGTTTTGCATAAACTCTTCACATATTTCTGTAAAATGTTATTTCTGAATGGAAATTGAAAATGTTCAACTTGCCTTTATAACCAAACGGATATGTAATAGCCAACGTTTTTCAAGCAATATGCTGGAAGGCTTTAGTAGAAAAAACTCTGCAGAGCACACTTAGTGCACCTCAAATGAGGGAGTCTGGGATACACAAACATCCCCATAAAAGAAGGACCGGTCTCGGCGATGAATTCCATATTAAAAAGAATAGGGATAGAAAAATATATATTTCAAATAGAAAACATAAAACATGTGCAAAGACCCACATTATAAACAAAATTGTGGAACATTTTTGCATTTGCTATAATGAAAATCTGGGATTTAGCGTCTGAAGCTATGACAGAAGGCTCCTTTGTGTTGGGAACTGGTTGCTGCTTCACATGGAAGAGTTGCAGAATCCTGAATTTCAATGATGAGTGAGGCTGGAATGGAGTTGGAAGAGTGGTGGCAGGATTGATGCTGGGTCTGCTGGGAAGTCAATGTTATGCTGGTCTGACTTCCAAATGAGAGTCAGTCAGAGGGCAAAGCTGTTATTGTACATTAATACACAACTAGGTGCTGCCACTTAAAGCAGTGAGTTCTGGGTAATGATCGTAAGATAACTAATAGCATCAGCAGAAACACTTTTCCACTGGAGGCTCACTTTTCACGAGGGCTTAGGTGGATTTTGCTTCAAGTCCCATTCCAACTATATTTCTATCTATGGTGAAACCATCCCCAATTAATAATCAGAGTTATTAGCCAAAATCAAAAAGCCTTTGTCGTTTTTTAAAGACATATTTTATGCACAGCGGCAGTAGTTCGCGGAAATACTTTTTGGGTTTCTGAGCAGGACTGTCGGCACAGAGAAACTCCGCCCCCCTCCCTGTTGCTGAGAGTTTTGTTTACCAGCTCATGCTGTAGTTTATAGCCTCAAGCTAGCATTAGCGGTGCAAAAATAACAACGAAAAGTATTGGATCAATCCAGTCGTACATTTTTGAGCCTGAATCCATGTCACTTTTTTTCAGTGTCCCCAACTCGTCGTTTTCCGACGTATTGGCTGTTCCCGTTAGATCACGGTCCCAAACACGAATCATGTCCAGTACCACGACGCAGACCACACTGGTACCCAAACCCGCAACCCTAACCCTGACCCAACACCGGACCAGATGCGGTATCTGGGTTAAGAGGACAGGCGTTCGGATCGGGTATCGACACTGGGTTAGGGTATCGGTATTGGACGCGTCCTGAGAACCAGTGGACATGCGGTACAGCATCTGCACCTGAGGGTAGCGGACCCTTGATTTTACAAAAAGCCAGCACATCAAAAAATGATGATATTTGTTTACATCATTAGGTCTTTAATAGTTGTTGGAGTACACAAATGTTTTTCTTAAACTTGGACAAATGTGGATCAAAAATTTCAGACCCAACAGGCAAACATTATATTTTGATTCACTTTCCCCTGTCGGTTTGTTATACTGATTGACAAACAGTTGTTAGCCATGCCACACGCCACTTTCATTCAGTGAGAGACAAAATCCTTGTTTAGAAAAATGAATCAATTTCTTATGAAGTTGATTAAAAAGTTGGATCAATGTTTGATCAAGTTGTACAGAGCCCCGGGCGTCAAGTGGTACGCATCTGTGACTAACCAGTGTGCCCTAAAAATAATGCAGATCATATAGAAGCAGATGTTACCTGTTTGCATACACACAAATAGTAAAAGGATGAAACCAATGGTTCTACGTCTAGAGGAGTATGCTCTAGCTTTATGGCTTCATTTGTTCATGGAGGTGTGGCTCGAGCTGTAATTGGTTGCGATATGTGTGTGTCCGTCTGCAAAACTACGGCAGAGATCTCGGCTTTCTGCATCTCAATGTGTCCAAGATGCTGCTCCTCTAGCGACTCATGAGAGCTATCTAAATGTGATCTCATTTATTGTACTTTACAGTGTATTATTGTTTTCAGGGGATGGTGCCACTGCTTGTTTTTAAGACCTCTCCAGAGCTCCTCAACACCACTAGTGTGTGTGGGGGTAACAATAAACTTTGGTTTAGGTTTTTTTCTTTTTTTTATCATCAATTTGTTTGGGGCTGGAAAAGAATACAACCTTATTTCCACTCTTCTTCATATTTCTTTCACCCACTCTGGAGAGTATTTACAGTATAAATATATCATTCTCTTTTTTGACAGTACTGATGAGTTTGCTATTTTCATGCTGACATGATGTGCAAATATACATGTTTATGCAAATTTGCATCACTGGCCACAAGAGGACTCAAGGGCGTCGAAGTGATGAGTCTGGTTCCACTCATTTCCAAGTCTACAAAAGGTAAGTGATGCATCTGGGAGAACAAAGTCCAGGCCAGGAGTCTGCAACCTTCAACGCTTAAAAAGCCATTTGGGTCCATTTCTCACCAACCATTACCCAGTAGAAGCCACAAAGTCATATTAAACAAAATAAAACACTAATTCACATTTATGTTAGTGTCACTATTATAATAAATATATTCTTTTTTGTTAAAAATTAAAAAATAAACATAAACAAATATTTTTTTCAAAATACAAAATAGTTTATCCACTTTGATGTATCAGTGGATCATCAACACATTAAATATAGTGGTAGATGGTGTAAAGTTAGCAGTCATGTGATTGCATTCTTATTATGTATTATTTTTATTTTACTTCTTTTTTTTTACTTAAACCAGAGAGTAAAATAACCCCCGCTCCTGGGGTTATTTATGTATAAATGTTGTATTTATGTTGTGTAGATAACTGTTAATGCAAATGTGTATGTATTTATCTTTATGTTCTTTTAAAATGTGGGCTGGGCTTAATAATTATTTAAAGCTTTTCTTTTTTTTAATGAGGTAATGCTTCTACTCCTTTTCATTTATTTGCTGTTATGATTTCATTTTGTATTATTTTGACGGTGTATATTGGTATTTTAATTACAAAAATATTGAAGTGTAAACTCAATGTTTTTTAAATCACAGGCATGAAGCAAAAATCTACAATTCTAAAAACCTGATAAAGTTTGATAGCTTAAACTATGTATCCTTATTTAAACGGGTATTGTGCAAAATTGAGCGGCAGAGCTTAGTGTGTCTTCAAATTCAATTGGATTTTTGGAAAAGATTTTGACCAAAAGATTAATTTACTTCTTTGCAACATAAATAATAACTTCATTGAATATTGAAACATTCCTTAGAACAATTATACCAATTGGATTAATTTTGCAGTCTCCAACGCCCAGAAATCAAGTGCCATCAGTCATGTTCACTTCCTCAGCCTCTTTGTATACATAAAGTGCATGTGCAAATTAAAGTTAATGTGGGAATAGGCATAGCTGGACATGATAATGCACACTTGTGGGCTTGATGGACAGAGGAACGAAATGATGAGTGACTGTCACTTTTTTTTTTTTTGCATTAATTTAGTTTTTTTGCAAGTGGAGTGCGAACATATCCAGTGGATTATTTTAGTTTGAATTCCCCTTCACGTACAAATGTTAGTTATTTTGGGCCATTGTTTTTATTGTCTTAATTTTTGAGTTATTAAACATCAAACCAGTAAAAATGGTCTTCTTTCTTATTCAGCCGTTAAAATTCAGACCAAATATGAAACCTACTCACGTAAACAAGAATATCCCTAACTTATTGTGAATAGTGTATATGGAGAGGGTTGTTTATGGTGAGTTTTGTGGAAACATGTCTGTTTCATCCCAGCAGCATCTGTAGTGTCTGTGCATTAGAATCCCTACTGATTCATCCTTGAGTGCAGGGCTCAGATTTTAGATACTCCAAAGGGAGAAAACTGAAGTGGTATAGATCTTTAAGCCAGATGTCTTGTAGATACTCACATTTCTGAGAGCACACATCTTGAGCATGATCCAACCCTTAGCATTCCTGTTTAAGAGGTGTTTGTGTGTCAAACCCGCCTGATGAAATCTCCCAAACGGGACAAAATGTTCTTTTAAATTAAATTCATACCTAACCAAACTTAAGTTATTAATTGTTGTCTTCTGAAGAATATCAGGATTTGGGAAAAGTGTCTTAAAGACTTGATGATTTGTGATGACTTTATAGGTAAGACAGCACACCCAGCAGCGGTTAAAATTTTTTGAAAAATGATTAACTGATTGGATTCAGCCCCGCCTCGTCCTGAAGTATTTGACCTGGGTGCACTCGGGAGGTGTTTCATGTGTTTCAGAACTAAAATGTTACCCCTCTCTGTCCGAGTTCATTATCTATTGTTGCTTAGCCAAATCTAAAACAAACAATAATTTGTATGTACTTGCTTTATATGCACAATGAGGCAATGCTTCATGATTATCTATTTATGGTATTTATGATACACTTAACAAATTCAAATAAAAATGTTGTCATGTGATGGGAATCTGTCATAAATATGCCAAAATGAAGTTGTCTGTGAGCCTTGAATTTTGTCTGCACACTGTATCCCACCATACCAGCTCAAACCAGTCTTTGCTGGTTTGAGCATCTGTCCTTGGACTGGACTGCTAGAAGTAGAAAAACAACTCCTTTTATGGTATTACTCTTATCACTTTGCTTGAGAATTCTCACATTTTGCTGCACCTATTAACTTCTGTGACTATGGGCTGATATTACGTCAACTTGACCATATTTGGAAGTTCCTGTCTAATTAATAAAAGTGATTGTGTGGGGCGTGGAGGTCAGAGATTCGGATGGAGACACTCTGGACGAGTATTCCAGCCGACCCTCTCCTTTGCAAAGAAATGATTTCAACTTTAAACTTCTGACTGGTTCTTGGATTTTGCAATACACTTATATAGACCTTTTTTTATCATTCTTAACAGAATCTGTTAATATTTTACTTAGAAATAATAGAAATAATGTGTTGATTCAGATGCGGTGCTAAGTATCTTGGATGATTTACTGAGGAGCTGACACTTTTAAATTCAAATTCAACTTTATTTATATAGCACTTTTCCTGCTTCTGAGCATCTCAAAGTGCTTTCCACATAAGATAAATAACACTAAGACAAAAAGTAGAAAAAGTAATCCTAATAAATAATAAATAAAAACACATTAAAATCACAGCACACATCCAGCAAATACAATCAGATTAGATCAAATAAATTATTAGTAAAAATAGATAAAAAAACAAACAAAAACAAAACATGTCTACATGTAAAAACTATGTAAAAGCTATAGTGCTTTTTCTTTTTCTATGCTTTTTCTTAAATACCTCCCCACATCCTCAGGCTGTTCCACAGTGTTGAAATTTGAAGTTTTAGATCTGACTTTAGAGCCACAAGCAGACCTGCACCTGGGGACCAGGGGGGTCTGGGATGGTCATAAACTAAAAGTAAATCTGATCAAAATGAATCGATCCTAAAGCTGACTGGGAGCCAGTGCAAAGATTTCAGAGTTAAAGTGCTTCTGTTCATGCTTGTATCTAGCCTTTGTGCTACCTTAGGCCAGACAGCGTGCTGAACTTTTTTTTTATATACATATTTTTTTAATCTTTATTAGTGTTTGTGGCATGGTAGGGATCACTCATCAATTTAAGGGTGGGGTCATCTGGAGCACAAGGGCTAGCGTAACCAGAATCCGTGCCTGCGCTAATAACAAATGAAGTCTAAAAGCTGTAAGTGTTAGCACACCAAGGAACAAACTACCGTTGGATTTTTTTTTTTAACTGTTAAAATAAGATTATCAAAATAAGATTTACCTGAATGTTGCATCCTGTCTTTTCCCAAGCATTTTGGTTAACTTGTTTCCTGTTTTATTGACTAACACGCTACCTTTTTGCTTTCATTTTATATGTTTTAGTCGTGAAGCTTTGACAACACCTAATAGCCCATCTACTCAAAATAAGAAGGAACTTCTCTGAAGTTTTTAAAGTCTCACTCCAAACACTCAGAAGTCAATTTTTGAGCTTTCTTTCTTCTTTTTTTTTTTTCTTCACATCCTCCATCATCAGAAAAAATGCCACAAGATCATGTTAAAAAACACAATTTTATCAGAGTGAGTCTTTAAACCTAAAATAAAATCACCTTGTTACAGTTTGATCATGCAGGTCTGACCAAAACCCATGAGTAATGGAAAAAAAGGGAGATAGTCTCCTTTGGAAGACACATTTATATTTCAACTGCAAGAGAAACGACAACATAATGTAGTGGTTAATGATCATTAATGAACATTGTCTTATGAAAACAAAAACATTGAAGTAAAGCTACAAGATGCATTAAACAAACAAGGATTTTTCACATCATGTCTAAATGTCGCAAAGCAGAAACCAAAACATATTCAACTTGAAATCAAAGCAAACCAGGAACTATCGACTGTTGTAATTCCACAAATCTGATGCAGTTTGCAGAAAGGAACCAATTTCCCATCGACTGCCATGTGAAATGGTGCAATTTTACCCCAAAATTTGAAATATTTACAGTCTGGTTTCCTTTCTATGTCAACTAACCAATTATGTTTTAACACATACTGTAGTCCTACACGACCTTCTACGAGACCCAGAGAGCTTCACAGTCAAAGTCCCATTCACACACACATTCACTCACTGGTGTCACACAAATATTGTGATTTTCTTATAATTCAAAGGTCTTAGCAGTCTCTCACTTTGATTGGCAGATGAGTGGACAAGTGAATGACAACAAATCTTCAAGCTCAATTTTGAAATTAGTTCTAAATTGAGTTATTTTTGTTGAAGTTTGTTTTTATCTAATTGTGTGAATGTTTAGCAATTCTTCTGCTCCTTTCCAAACATTTATCAACTCACTCACATTTTCAGCTATTTGGTATTGAAACGTTCAGTTTTTTCAGGACATTACAGCTTGTATTTTTAGTATTCATTAACTTCATAATTTTTTAAATATTGAGCAAAACATTCCCCATAGGAAATCTTCAAAGTCTTCAAATTTCTAAATCTTAAGAAGAATAGCAACACGCTTTTAAATATATTCAAGGGCTGTGTTGTCATCTCTTACAGTAATAAAAAAAAATTGGAGTTTAACTAATATTAAAGCAACATGCTAATGTTTTCTTTTTTTTTCTAATTTGTTATCTACTGAGGTTTGTAAAGGCGAATTTAAAGTTTAGCTAATATTTTAGCTACAGGCTAACATGTTTGACCTTACTGAGGAATTTAAGGCTACTTTGTAGTTTAGCTAGTATTTAAGCAACAAGCTCTTCTGACTAATTTGGCATCTACCAAGTTGTTTGGGGATAATTTTGAGTTTAGTTCATATTTAAGCGCTATTTTTTTTTTCTTTTTAAATTTACATCTTCTCTTTTTTATTTTACTTCAATATTTTTTTTGAAAATTTAGGTCAATTTCAGCACTCTTTCATAGTACTTTCATGAAATTTCCATTTTTTTTTTAGCAAATTTAACATCTTGCAAATAGCTTTTGGATTTTTAGCAAATCCTTTCAGTAACTAAAGTAAATTACATCACCATTTTCAACAAAAGTTTCAGCATCTTCAGCGACTACTTTCAACAAAAACATTCACACTAACACTATTGCAGGTAATGCAACATTTCTAGTTAAATATTGCATTCAATAATTAATTTGAAAAAAGAAATCTAAAGTTCAATGGTTGATTGTTTATCTCTGTTACAGTTTGAAGTTTGGATTCAATATTCATGACTCTCACGTTTTATCAGTGTTGTGGGATAATTATCTCCTTTTCAAATGGTTGAGTCATGTAGTTGTCCATTTACAAAATGTCTTCTACTAATGCAGCTGACAGCTGGTAGGATGGAGCAGCTGGGATGTAGGTGGAATGTTGTATCTGCAGCCTCTGCCAGTCACATGCAGTTCTCGCTGAGCCCTGCAGATTCCCTCCCTGGTTGTTTATGACTGTTGATGTCGACAGCACTCTGGTCTGACTGTTTGTTAAATAAAACATACTGCTCAGATGGGAACTTGTTAGCGCGAGCTCACACACACACTGGCTGCCTCCTCAGGAGGGCCCATATGAGCACACGCAGTTCCATTCACAGCAGAAAAGTGACTTGGGAAATATTGAGCTAGCTCTTAGCATCTAAAGCAGACAGTTGGAGGGTTGAGTAAAACTCAGTCGCCAGACCAGGTTCTCCGTTTATTCCCCTGCCATGTCATCCGTCATGTTTAACACAAAGTCCCAACGTGTGGCCATGGCTTCATAAATAAACAATAGTGCTAGGTTTAGCATGGACCACTTCCTGTTCCATTAGAGCGGAATTAAAGTCAAATGAAATCCAACTGTGCGAAGGTCTGTCTGCTCATCAGGAAGCCAAAGGAGCACTTTTACCTGAAGACTTTTTTTTTTTTTTACTTTGTTCCGATACAGTGACTTACAGCCATGTTCTTTGCTAACATGCTAACCCCTTATTGTAAAATGTGGCACATACTAACACATGGCTCAGAAGCTAAGGTTTCCTATATTTCATTATTGTTATTCTAAACATATATTGTTTTGATGATGAGGGGAAATAGGTAAAATTATTTTCTGAAATGTTTTTAAGTTTAACTTTAGCTCCAGTGTTTACCGTCTACTTTAATTGTCCACGCGTTTTCATAATTAACATAATTCCAGGTGATTCTGAAGCAGAGAAAAGCCTCCTTGAGGTAATATAAAACACTTTACACTAGTGAAGTTGTGGAGAAAAGCGGCTTTGCGCAGATGTGTAAGATTTAGCGTGATGCATACAGGTACAAAGTTGATATGAAAAACTGTTTTCTTTCTGAAAGACTTCAATTTAAGATTTATATTATCAAAAGAGAGGATTGTTTTGTCTATATTTTAAACTGATCTGTGTTTTGTAGGATTTATTTATTTGTAACGGGGTGAACAATGTTTTATTTTTTTAAATTTTTTAAAATTCAGAGGGTCCCTGAATGCACCACCTCATTAAGGGGAATTGGGAACAGATGTGCGGCAGAGGTGTGCCTGATCAGGAAGTCTTTTTAAAGTAACAATCAGACTGCAGCGAGAGTGCGGAGGAGGAGGAAGAAACGGCGCCCAAGTGGCATGGGGAACACTACGTGACGTGATGCTTCGCGTGGCGTCGCGTGGCGTCGCGTGGCGTCGCGTGGCGTGGCGTCGCGTGGCGTCGCGTGGCGTCGCGTGGCGTCTTGACTGTCAGGAGCCTGGCCCCCAGGAAGGAAACAGCAGGATAGCCGTGCAGGTCAACGACCGGGAGGGGGAAGTGACAGAAGCAGAGGGGTGTGGTCTCGATACACCCCTCTTCGAGCTAAGTACCCCTCCATCCATTTTTATCTATCTGAGAGTTGTTTTTTTTTTTTTTTTTTTTTTAATTATTATTAACCCCAGAGCTGTTTGTTTTATAAATTGCATGTGACTATTTATTATTGTATCTGTTTTCTTTGTTTTTCTTTTATTTAAATCTGTTTTTTTTTTTTTTTAGTTTGCAAAACTCTCAGGGGATTTTATTTTTATTTAAGAGAGGCTCGTGGCTCTCCTCTACGGCCGGACAGAGTAAACTGCCTCTTACCCTTTTTCTAAATTGTCGTCCCAGGTCCTCTGTCTCCACACACCTCCAGATCAAAATGGGGAACTCGCAGCGGTTCGGTCGACAGTCATTTGGAAAAATTAATACACTGATGTCTGACAAACTTGAAAGAAAAGTAAAAACAGGTGTTTAGTTGACACAGTTTTGTTTAATAAAATAATTTCCCATCACTTAACCAGGAGCATTAAGTTGGATCCCAGGTCACCAGGATGTCGCAGGGCCTCAATCACACAAACATTCACTCTCACATTTACACCTAGGGGCAATTTAGAGTAACCAATTAACTTATGAAGGATGGTGGGAGGAAGCCGGAGTTCCCAGTGAGAACCCATGCATGCACGGGGAGAACATGCAAACTCCACACAGAAAGGTCCCAGTTGATGTTTCTGATCCCCCTGCTGGGATTTGAACCAGGGCCTTCTTGCTGTGAGGCACACAGATGTTTTGGGTATTTTTTACATGTTCTTGTGGCATTTTTCTCATGAAATGTATGCTTGAAATTGTATTTGAGTATTTATTTATTCAAATTGTTGAGTCTAGGGTTGTGAGGGGCTCTAAGCTAAGAGGAGAGCACAGATGGATGGTGGTAAGGGAGTGAGCTTACTCGCGCCAACAGTCTTGTCCACAACTCATAGGTGAATTTCTAAAGAACTACCGATGCTCTGAATAAACTATGGGCCTCCCCAAAAAAACCACATAGGGTTTTTAGATTTTGACCAAAAACCCCAAAATCATAGTTAAAAGAACACTAGGAACCCTTTTACAATAGATGAAAAGATGATCAGAGTGGAATTTTAAGAAGGTATATTATCCACCTTATTCCTGGGGCCGCTGATGTAAAACGGGTCATGGGTGCAACTTCCGGTATAGCAACCGGAAGTCACACAGCGCTATTTGTTTCCATTGAAAGTTGGCGGTTTTGTTAGCTTTAGCGGTGTATAGAAACTTTAGAAGCGTGTTTTACTTAATCCCTCAAAAGTTTCAAAAATGGCTTTGTGCAGCTCATGGTTGTTCTAACACCCAAACTAAATTAAATTTGTGGCTTAAGGAGCGTCGTGTGGAACATGGACCGCTGACGAAGAGGGAGTGCAGCTGCCCTCCTCGGTACAGATTTTACCGTCCATCGGGCGAGGATGAAGTCAGAAGGATTTGGCTCCAAATGTAAATCTTAAGAAGCCACTTAAGACTTTATATGTATGTTCGTTTCATTTTGTGGATAAAGTACCCACGGAGGAAAATCCGTATCCAACATTCTGGTTGGGTTACTCCGGACCACCATAGAAGAAGAGACGCCGGGTACTACAGATACCTGACAGCGCGGTGAATTTGCTGCAGCGTCACAAGAACAGGGACGATATTTCCTGTGTAATTGCTGCATCTCCCTGGTATTAACTATTAAAAAATTACCGATGTTTAAACCACAGCTGACTTAATCAAAACATGAAACGGGCTAAAGCTACACCGCGCGATGCAACCCTCATTGGCTCTCGCATCATGTAAACACAAGCACGTAAAACGATAAGGTTACAATAGATCAGCACTGTGTGGTAACTCCGGCAGAAATAATCATGTATGAAGGTATTGATATGTCTCGGAGCTTTAAGATTGTTCAGAGCTTCACCATCTGCTGCAACTGAACTGAGAAAGTAGCTAAAAATGCTACTATATGTTATATTTGGACATTTTTTAAGGTCATCCTTCAATTTTAACAGGCACCGGAATTGTTACGTCGCCTCTTTAAAGACATGACAGCTGCTGTTTCCCACATTTATATGTAATTATAGATCCAAAACAAGGGGATTGCGCTGTCGGCTCTACAGTTGTAATGTAAATAAATGCTACTTCCGGCGTCTACAGGAAGTATCCCCCATAATTCACGCAAAGGCTCATGGGGCATAGGAATAAGGTGGATAAGGTTCTCAGATATTTGCACAGAATCAACTATTTTTTATTCTCCTTAACTCAGATGTTAATGGATGAGTGCCCTCATTTGACAAAAGTTTGCAATCAAAAAAGATTACAGCCAGCGCTCAATTCACAAACTGAAATGAAGTACGGAACAAAAAAAGCCAAACTATACCAGCAACTATAGTTTGGCTTAGTTTTAAGTCAACCCACTTTTCCGAGTCTCAGGAGTCCAATTAGCTGCAGAGCTTTCAAAAGCTATAGGTTGATTACCGCAGACCTTAACAGGAAAGAAGACTTGAAGAAAAACTTCAGGTTAAAACAGCATAAAAGAAATCTCACAAAATCTAATTTAGCTTTCTGACTTGCCACAGCCATCTTCCTAAATTTAAAGGATTAAAACTAATTGGGATGGTGAGGTTGTGACATCTGGGAGCTCAACTTTACTGCACACATGAGTGTTCACTCTGACAGGTTTGACTGGCTTCTCTTCTTCGGACAGGTCATTGTATTTGGGAAGAGTGCTCTCGGATCTGGATAAATGAGATTTAGACCAAGGGTCTTAGTCCACCTGAATTCCAACTCTAGCATGGTTCACATGGAGTAGGAATGCAGACTTTTTATTGACCAAAGAGTAGAAGGAAGCCAAAGGCAGTAGAGCAACTTACATTATGAAAGGCAATGTACAAAAGAAAAATTCATATCAACAAAGTAAAACATTTAGGACAACGAGGCTTCCATAATTACATAAAAATATAAGGATCACCAAGACTACCTGAGTATCTTTGTGGCCTCCATTAAAAAGCCATTAGAACTACCACATCCATTATTTGGACCATTGAAATGAACAGTACTCTCTTTAATATGAACAATTAATTACGTACCAAAAAAAAGTAAGTAAAATGGCATTTACTTGTATAGCACTTTACTATCTTCCTCAAAGGCCCAAAGTGCTTTACAGTCACAGACCCATTCACCCAATCACAGACCCAGTCATTCATAGCATCCTACCTATTCTACCTTTTACTAGCCTCTACAGGTAGAAGTATCTTGGTGTGATATGTTTCAATCCAAGTCCCCGATAGATAAAAAATGAACAGCTTTCAATGTGTGTTCAATGGACATTCAGTTTGTACATAAAGCCTGAAAACAGTCATACAAACATATGTAGTGACACATCAACGTTTTTAAAGAAGACTCCTGAAATGCGCATGTCTTCTGGTTTTACATTGACTTTTCTTTCAAAAGTGGTCACTTGAACTCCTGTTGCCAAAAGCGGCGTGACGATAGCTTAATACTTAAAAACAACAAAACCCAAATAAGGTCAATGTGAATATATTTATAATAGACATGTAACAAGAGAAAGCATACAAATACAACTTGTTCAGTTATTGAGAAGTTCTTTTTTGTCTTTCTTGGTGTTTCGAGATGGTGAGTTCTAGGAGTCTGCATGAGCTCCAGTGTTTTTTTTGTTTTGTTTTTTTTTTGTGTTCCATTATCCAGGAGCCGGGATGTTTAGATTTCTTTTGCTACAGAACCGACAAGTGTTCAATGTTTTTTGTGTGCTTTTGGTTTTTTTTCTTTCTGTAGCTCATAATCACTGTTTGGGGGTACATACAAACCTCAGGTACAAACATCCGATTGCTGCTAAAACACAATAAAACTAATCAAAATGCAATGAAATTCCACATAATTTTTACATATCATTTTTGTTTATTTAAACAACATACTGTTATAAATTTAAATATTGTCAACAATATTAGTGTAAAGGCAGATTCTCTGTTGGTTATTGGTCTACAATTTTTTGTTGTAGCTGGTCAATATCATTTGTCATTTAGGACATTTCCTAAACCCCAGTGTTTCATTTTGTTTTTTGTTTTTGAAAATTTTTTTAATTCATGTTTTATGACAAGCTCTCTTGGAACTTTTTTCAGAGTTTCTGCCAAAAAAAATCAATATGTTTCTTTCATATTTTATGAATTTGTTGGATGTGGGGTCATTATAAGAAATTTGGTTTGGTATTTCTCTTTTGCCTTGACATTCTGCTTGTTTTAAGTTATCTTACTACTAATAATAGTTTAATAGTAAATAAATAAAGTAAATAGTAAATAAACTAAAAGTTTAGATTTCTGCTACCACAACCCAAGGAATTCAGTCAGAATCGTTTTTAAATGTGCTGGATAATTTTGCTTTTGTGGCACACATCTGCTGCTTTTAATCAGAGGCTTAATATTTCTCCATTCAACTGTTTCCTGAATGTTCCTTTTAGAACTTAAAGTTAATTTTCAACTTTCGGATAATTTTGTGCTTTTATTTTAATCCAAGGGCAAGACTATGATTGATTGATTTTTACAGGGGTATTGTCATCTGTGGGTAAGATGAGATAAAACATTTCGAAATAAAGTTTTGTTTAGGTAGTGAAAAACTTGTTTAGAAAAAAAGCAACTTTAAAACGACAACAATGATACAACTATGAAAAGTAATCCTCCTTTTTTCATATTTAAAAGCAAACCCCATGTCATTCTACTCATTATGGTTCTTTTTGGCTGTAGTTCGTGTTATGTAGTTTCTTGTTTTGGTCTAATCACTGATGCTGCTCCTTCTGCACGGTGCATCACCCTTCCCTTTCCTCATTAAGTCTGCACAATTTATATTTGGCCACAAATCTCCTACACCTCCTACAGCAACCATCTTTCATGATGACTGCATTAACACACGCTCCATCATTGATTGATTGGTTCTTACCTCCAACAGGCTCGTGCTCTGAACAAGTCACAGTCATGATTGAGCTTGATTAAACATAACAAAAAAAAACTTTGATAAACTGTTTTAAACTAAAAAACTTTATTTGCAAAACATCAGAAGAGTTTCCATTGACTGTATAAGAAACCTGGACTCTCAGCAATCAGGAGTGAGTTTGTTGGACGGCTACACTCCCTTCCTTTTGAAAGCGGGTTATACCAAAATTATTGAACTTGTTTTGAACTTGAGACCAAATGATTTTATTGAGACATCTGACTGGTCTGTTTGTAACTTGACCAACTGGCATTTGTGGCGCTTCCGCGTCCAGTGTGAACCTACTGTAGGGCTTAAACCGTTCTGAACCATACCTTTAAATTACTGGAGCATTTCAGATAATCTCTATCTGACTTTTCTTTCATTCAGTTGTTGTAGACCACCTCTCTGAAAACAACCACAAGAACCAATGGGAAGAGTGTAGAGTCTATCACATACTGACCTGGGTATACCATTAATCTGAGGAATTACTTCTCAACTCAGTTTGTTTTCTGTGGTTCACTTGAAGCGAACCAAATGTGTCCAGTCTGAAAACACCCTTAGTTAAAAGAAAACAGTAACAGAGAAGCACTACTGGGCTTTTTGTGAGTTAAGACAACATAAGTCAAACTCACAGCTGCGTGAAGAGCTTTCCTGCACTTACTTTGGATAAGTTGGGCACAAGTATAATTAAAAAGTTTCCCCCACCATCAGTCCTGGCTGATGGACCTGTGTCACAAATTGTTCAATTCCCTTAAAATCCCAGAGAGGACTTAAAGCCAGCACTTGAATACATCATGAGGCCAGTTATGCAAGAATGCATTGTAGAGCGGTACAACTAAGCATACATGTGCCTGCAACATTTAGACACACATTTCCCTCCGGGGCAGTGTAGCCCTGTGGAGTTTTCAGGCATCATGCCATTAGTCTTATTTACTTTTAATGTGACAGTGACAGAGAACACCACACCGCTGGCTTTTATTGCAAAGCCTTGAGAAAGTGGGGGTCATGCATCAACCTCTGTCTCTTTCTCTGTCTGTCTTATGCATTGTTCCCCCTTTTTCCATCCATCAATTCCCCTCCTTTCAGTACTGAGAGTACACATTGTCTCAAGTTCACGCATGACTCAAAGAAGCTTCTTCCCCAACACTCCCCCCTGCTCTTATCAGTCTCCATTTTCAACAATAATTCACTTAAAGGTGGCATTTCCAAGTCGACAAATGGGAGAGATTTAATTGGAAAGTGTTATAAGGGAGGTGGGGCTGTTTATTGTCTGCGGTGGAGGCTGGAGGAGAGACGCTTAGTGATGGAGATGGAGAGATTGACTTTGCAGAACAGTGTCTAAAAAATACAAATGCTCTGCCTGGAGCGGAGTGGGTTGTTGATATGAAATGCAGCTGAGGAGGTGGGGAAGGCCACAGAGTGCAGTTAATGTCTTCACCCTCATCGCCCACCTCTTACCAGACCTCATAATAAATGCTATAATATTTGGTCTCCTATATTATTCATCCTTCTCCTTTCGTTAAATTATTTATTAACACATTTTCAGCTAAAGTGAGAGGAAGTTGATGATCTGAAGCCTCCAAACACGCTGGATTATGGAGCTGGATGTGCTCCGGGCATTGAGAGAATGGTTACACTCTTCTTCCACATTTCAGATCTTTTATATGACCTCAAGGCTTAGAATGAAATCCATGACAATATGTTTTTGCTCAAGCATAACCCTACCTCTGAGAGAATTTCTGGTGCTCTCAGATTCTGGGTGTTTGTAATATGTTGGCACATGTGCCGCCCTTTTCACTCCTTTGAGAAGCTACCAATGGCATCCATCTATTTCTATTTAAACTGTGCAAGGTCACAGGGTTATTGGAGCCTATCCCAACAACTTGTAGAGGAAAAGAAGGTCACAACAGACATTTAAAACTAAGACCTTAGACACAATGCAGGCTGTGTGTGTGTGCAAGAAATGGGTAAAACTGTACAAAATAGGTGACCCGTAAGGCAAAAAGTTGTATCAAACACTTATGAAACATGGAAGAACACTTATGAAACAGAGTCATGTCGTAGAGAATTTTTCCTTTTTTTTTTTATCAAGCTCCACAAAACCTGAACACTGTGTTAAGAGCATGTTAGTCCATCCTGACGGTCAAAACTTAGGAAATTTAGACAATCAGACTGCAGTTTGTGTGGACATCCTGCAGGTCAACCCATGTATGGCTACTGCTGGTTTTTGGGATGTCTGAGCCAACAGAGTTGAAGATGAGACCGGCTGCATCTTAAGGCTTGTGTGTCCACCTTGTGCCTGTAGTAAATATATCGTGATAAATTTATAAGTATAATGTAAGTCAACCAGCAAAGCCAAGTAGGCCCAATAGGGTTTAAAAGTGGGCAGAAGATACAGGCCCTGCATGGGTTTGTCTGCAATTTCCTTAGTGTTTTCCACCTGTGTTTGCCCACATTGGCTTTAGTGGACACTCAGCTGAGTGGCTCGCTATGCTAGCCAGCCGCCTGGTGGACAGCAGAGCTCGCTAGCTAATTACAGCAGAGCTCTCTAGCTTGCTACAGTGGAGCTCGCTAGCCAAATATAGCAGAGCTAGCTAGTATGCTACAGTGGTGCTCACTAGCATGCTGCAACAAAGCTCACTAGAATGCTATAGAGGAGCTTGCTAGCATGCAACACCAGAGCTCACTAGCTCACTACAGCGGAGCTCATTAGCTTGCTACGTTGTCCTCTGGGCAGCTGGATAGCATTGCAAGCTAAGTCCCCCACTTAAGTCAAGAGGGCAAACACAGGTGGAGCAACACAGAAACTGTGGACAAACCCCATTAGGGCCCACATTTTCTTCCCACTTTTAAACCATATGGGGCCCACTTGGTCTTACTGGCTGGGAAGTTACATGCACTTATGAATTATGGGTGATGCTGTTATACATTGCCTTTAATGCCACACACTAACCATAAAAAGGGTGCATATTCTGGCCCTTAACTTTGCTAATGTCTCATGCGCGAGGTGTGCAGGTGATGCGCAAGTACTTGTAGTACAACGGTAGGATGTCCACACAGACTACCCTTCAAGAAAAAGCTGAAGATACACCTGCATCTCACCAACTTCACTAACAAATTCTCACACATTCTCACTCCTAACTCATCATATTTGAACGAATGGTTTGGGGCTCCTCCATGACATTTTTTGAAATTTTGGGTGTCCCCAACATATCCTTTTTTGGCGTGCTGGTTGTTCTCATCAAATGAAGGGTCCCCAACCCTCGAGACGCTGTACTGGACAGTACTTTAACCTGGTATCAGGTTGGTGTCAGGAGTCAAGAGCTCTGTCCTCACCTCCACCATTTCCAGAGTACTGACGAAACTACATCTCCTCAGAACTACAGAACTACAGCGCACACTCCACAGATGCCGCTCAGCTGACTCTCATTCGTCACCCACAGGACACTTAAGCAATGCACAGAGCCTGAGTCAGAGCAAAGTATTGTTTGTGCCACCCTGTCTGCATAACCGAGTATTTGATTCTGGACCTCATCCGTTTCTGACCCTGCGTTGTTTGATTGCCACATGCCCTGATCTTTCCCTGGACCCTGATGAGTCTACTCTCTTCTTGGATGACCCCATGCTCGTGACTGACCTCTACCTGTCTGACCCTGATTTAGCTTTATGGACTTTCACCCTCTTCTTCAGTCCTGTCTGAACGAGCAAACCTGCTGCACGTGGAACCAGCTGTCTACCTGTTTGTGACAGTTAGAGCACCAGTACCAGGTTAGGGTCCTTCAGTCCACGTCCCGGGGGTTGGGCACACCTGATTGACGTATGCATTTATTTTTCTTGGCTGTGGCCTGGTACCAGTACTGTTTTGCGGCCCAGATGTTTGGAACCCCTGATTTAATGGGAACAGCTAGCATGTCAAAAAACAATGACACCTGTAACGTCAAATGTGGAGGGGCCCTCTCCTTTGTCTTGGGCACATTGGTGGCCTTCAGTAGGAGTAAGCCCCCACCCTCCCCAGTCTGCATTGATGGAAAAGTTGTTGAGATTGTTACATCTTACAAGTTCCTGGGTGTCCATCTGGACAATAAACTGGAGTGGTCCACAAACACTGAGGCCGTCTACAACAAGGGCATGAGCAGACTGTACTTCCTGAGGCGACTCAGGTCATTCAACGTTTGCAACAGGATGCTCCATATGACTTTCCAGTTTTTCAAGGCAAGCACCATCTTCTTTGCTGTAGTGTGCTGAGGTGATGGCATCAAAGCAAAGGACGCCAACAGACTGGACAAAATCATTAAAAAGGTTGAGTCTGTAGTTGCTAGCCAGCTTAGAGGAAGTGGCAAGAGACAGAATGTTGGCTATAAGCTGCTGAACATCATGGACAATCCCTCCCACCCTCTCTATGCAACTGTGGACTCACTGAGAAGCAGCTTCAGCAGCAGCGAGGCTGCTCTAAGGAGCGGTACAGGAAGTCATTCCTACCATCTGAAATCAGGCTATAACTCCTCTGTGACTGACAGGTGAAAGCAAACCACCTTGGTGCTTTTTCTTAAACTCTTTTTTTTTCTCATCTTTGTATGTGTGTATATAGACTTTCTTCTGCTATGTGTGTACATTTGTTTATATGAATTCATCTCTGCAGCTATGTTTACATATATTTATAAGAAAGTTAAGTTTATTGATCGTTTACCAGTTTAATGGTGTTTTGTGTTTTTCTTCATTATTATGCCGCTTCTACAACAGAATTTCCCAGCAGGATAAATAAAGTTGATCTTGAATCTTAAATCTTGTACTGTTTACATGGTTGCTATGACCTGTCACCCACAGCATGCCTGGAGAAAAAAATATACATGAGCATTTTCTAAGTACGGGCTCATCAAGTACTCTACAACATTGCAGTTTTTGCTGGCCACCTATGTGCAGGTTTGCCCAATTTTCCCCCGCAGACAGCCCATAACTACTGTAGCTGAAGGGGCTGTTGTAATGAAGGCTTTTTTTTTTTTTACTTTCATGCACTTTTCACTTGAATAGCGCTAATAGGCGCAGTGCAAAGGGTTTAGAGGGGTTAAAAAACACGGGACTGACATGCTAGCCTCTCAGCTTCTTCACCCTTACATGTTAAGAGTTTGCTTTGAGCTTTCGCCTACAGCCTGCCCGTTACAAAACATGGACATGAACATTTTTGCTCTGCAGGCCCTCTGAGTGATCTCTGACCTTAAAATTTTTTGCGGACCACTTGCATACCTCGTACATTTTTCGCTCTCACACGGCACATTCTACCCAAAAATGCAGTTTACTTCAAGGCGTTTACAAGGCTTTCCTAACAACAAAAGTCTGGCATAAGGGGATCATATCACAGAATCACCTGCAAGTGTGAGACTTAAATGATTCTCACAACACAGACTAAAACTTAAATAATTGGCTCATCTGTTGGACAATGTTATTCAAAATGCCATTTTGAAAATGTTTATTTCTTGGAGCTTCAGCTCTAACTGAACCTGATTTCACCTAAATTAATATTTTAGTCTTTTTTTTATAAGCAGAAGACATTTTTGTATTGTTAGATAATGTTCTCCCTCTTAGCTTCTGTAATTTTATCCTTTTTTTTTATTCACAGCTCTGCAGAAATACCTCAAGTACTAAAAATATACAGATTTTCTCTTAGGAAAAAGCTCCATCATAATTTAGTTATTAAATGTCTCAAAGGCTGGCACGTCCTAGCTATTAACCCATAAATAATGTGTATTTTTGCTTGAACGTATTGAAATAGAGAATTTTCTTTATACTAATGGATTTAAAGGAACTTTTATGCTTTTACTGGTTTTCATTTCTGGCTTTAAGCTCTTCACTTTGGTTCAGGTAAAAGCTAATTAGCTGAACCACCGCTTTAATAAGGATTTTTAAATCTTAAATAATATAAACACCCCAAACCTGCCATTTATCTTCATAATATCTACTCAAACTTCATCTTCTTTTAATACTGGATGAGGGGAGTTTCTTAGTAACCAGTTTTGATGTTAAGGTTGGATTACTTTAATCATTTCTGTGTTAAATTCCTGAATGATGAGATGAGAAAAAAAAAAGGGCAACAGGCACAGTGAAAATAGCAATTAAATGTTTACTTTCATGCTGGCACAAGAACATTCATTAAATGTGTGCATCAATCTGTTCAATCCATTTCTATAGAAAAATGTGACAAAAGGATTTTGTTTGTTTGTCTTAAAGGGAAAATCTCATTTTTACCCTTCTGTTATTTTTGATTCAGGAAGAAATACACAGTGAATTTCGAGATATCTGTCTTAAATGACAACAATTGTTCATGTCTGAAAGTCCCACTCTAATAATCTTTTAATCATTTTGTAAAGCCCTCCCAGTTGTCTTTTGATAATAATTATGCGATTTTTAGCCAAAAAAAAAAAAAGTCAGTGTTATTTTTGAGGACATGATTTTTTGACAGTGGCTCGAGTTTATTCAACATTTTACCCCTGAGTTGTGGGCGGGACTGTTGGCACCGAGTAACCCCACCCCCACTTTCCATCACCAATCACTTTGCACTACCTCTCACTAGCTTACAGCCCCTCACACCCCCGATTAAATATTACCGGTGCAACAAAAATGGCGAGCAATATTGGAGAAGCCATGCAGTTCAGAGAGAGAATTCAGCTCAAACAAGGACAACAAAGACGTCCATTAATCCATTTGTCTACAAGTTCTGCAGGGAGCTTGTGGCTTTCCCCAGTAGCTTCTACATCACATCCAGCAGTTTTTCCAAATAGCATTTTTTTGTCTGCTCCTGATTCACAACGATTTGAATGAAAAAAATACTCAGAAATGCAATTTTAAGATTAATTTTCTTCTAATATGTCCTTCATTCTGAGAAAAATGCAACAAGAACATTTTAAAACACAATTTTTATCAGGGTGGGTATAGAGTGTCCCCCCACTCGCATTTCTTTATTCGCGGTTTTATGTATTTGCAGATTTTTTTTCAGCCACATCCTCTCTTTCATCACACAAACTCCGACATCTCAAGATACTTGTATGAAACTTATCATTCCGAATGAGCTGTAAAAATTTCCCAGGAGGGGAGCGTAATTGAAGAGCACGCCAACCCGTCCGCTAAGCACACACACACACACACACACAGTGAGCCTGCATGGAGAAACGGCATCAGCAGACTCAGAAGAAGCTCAAAAAGATCCTGATAATCGCGGAGGATAATTATCATCCAAAGCAGCTGTTTAACATGGATGAAACCATTCTGAATACAGATGCCCTCTCGCACTTATTTGATGAAGGAGGGAGCACACACTTTTTTTAAGGCACAGAGTTTTGCAGTCTATTGTTCTAGATTTAAAAATGTGTGTTGAGCAATACTCTAATGTTCTTTACAAAGCATGATCAGATTTTTTCTGATAAGTATAGATTAAACCCTACGAATAAGAGGGGAATACTGTATAGCATTTTCTTTCTATTTCAAACTTTCTATGCTTGAAAAATAAAACTAATGTTTTGTTTTTAGTTTTAAATATTCTGGTCTTTGCAGAAGCCAGCAGGATAGATGGAAACACATATTATTGTACATTCTGTACAAGATTCAATCTTACAGAAGCCACAACTTTTAATTACAAAGAAGAAAACATCTCTTTTGTTTTTTTAAATACCCAAGTATAAGCACCAAAATCCTTCTCCAAAAGTCTACATCAAGTTAAAGCCTTAAGGATTTAAGCAGTATAGCTCAATAAGATGGCTAAAACCAGTCACAAGCTGTTACCAAAAATAATGCATTCCTTTCGAGGAGGAGGTTTGACAGACAAGACAGGAACGGACCTCACTTACCTGCATCATTTTCAGAACAGCTCTCCTCACTGTGTCTTTCCGCTGATGCAAACCAAAGTAGTAGGTTTCTGGAGTCAAGTCTTCTTGGAATAGTTATCAGTTTCCTCACTGACACAACAGATGATTTTCTTTTTGGAAAGAAAAAAAATTGCAAACAGTAGCAGAAGCAGACTATAGAAGAAGTGTCTGTACAGCTCAACTAGAACTGTCCAGATGCGTGTACTGATAGTACTTTTTTTGTTAAATAATAAATGAGAATTGGAGCCTCATTCATTTTGTTTAAAGAAAAAGTTCCAACCCCCTCCAATAATTTGAAGGCTCCCGCCATGTGAGATGCTGCTTTCTTTGTCTCAATTTTTAAGTTGTACATCGTATGATGAAAAAAAGGGATATTTTTAATTGCCATTTTTGTTTGTTTTTTAACAACCAAACTCTTCCCTGACAAAACATTACTTTAACAAACTCTTGAGTTTCCTTTGCTCCCCCAGTGGCGAAATTACGTATTGCATTCATTTCTTTAAAGAACCATAACTCACCACAGGAATGGGCTAGAAACTTGCTTTTTTTCCAATATCCTTGTATTTTTTTCTCTTCATGAATTGGCCAGATTAAACCATCTGGCAGGTCATAAACTGTGTTTCTGTATTTCTTAATTCAAATCGAATTGGATCAGAAAACCAGACACTACAAAATTCTCAAAATAATGATGTAGTTACTGAAATGAGCATGCCAAATTCTCCGCTCCCCCTGCATGCACCCTCTCACAACCAAGAAGTGTATTTCTATTGAGCTACTGCTGCTGGGCATAAAATATGTCTTAAAAAACAACAAGGGCTTTATTTCATTGTGGCTAAAAACTTCATAACTATAATTAAAAGATCTCCGGAAATGATTTTATGGTAGAAACAAAAATGATGGGAATGATACTTTAAGCCTTTAACACCAGAGATGTTACTGGTTATAACTTATGCATTTTGTCATACCGTAAAGGTGTATTTACACCCACCGCCAGCCTAAGTTTGACACGTCAGCCGGATGTGGGAGGAGCTACCAGTTTCTGCTTTTAGGCTCTCTGTCTGCTGGTGTAACATGGAGTCAGAGGCAGTTGGATCCATATGCAGCGCTTTATTAAAGAGTAGAGGGGCGAAAGCAGGTCAGACAGGCAGAGGTCAGGCACGGCTTGGCTTTGTCAAAGGAGAGGCAGGCGGAGGTCAAGGGCAGGCAGGAGTCGAGGCAGGCGGCTGACAGGAGAGAGAGGAGTTCAAAAGTAAGTCGGCAACAGTAAGGGCAGGATTCAAAGATACAGGATAGCAGGGAGGATAATACTTCGCACTGAGTTTGGCTTGGTGCTCTGGTTTTAAGCTGTTGAGTCTGATTGCAGATGAGAAGCAGCTGAGGGGCTTCTGGGAGGAGCTGCAGGGGCTGATGGGAAATGCAGTGAGAAGAGAACAGGAAGTTGCTAATACTCAGGAGACAGTGCGCGGAGGGGGCCAGAGGGGGAGACAGAGGGCAACCTTCTGACAGCTGGCATATCGAGCAAATGAGCGAAAGTGTGTCCCACTTTCACCCTAAAGTAGCTGGCTCCTCAACCCCACGGCTCCAGCGGGTTGGGAAGTAGATAGAAGTTCAGGATTTGGACTAATATTCTACTCGCTGACGGACGTCACGTGTTGAAAGCTGAGTTCCTGATTGGCAGACGCGACGTGGCGACCTGTCAAACTCCAGATATTTAAATTCTGGTTGTGCTGCCCGATTCGCACCTTGTCACTCAAATTGAACTGCTGCTTGACCTGTCGCTTAAATCGCGTCGATCGCCTCAATTCGCATCTGTGTTATTGACTTAACATTGAAACTGGCCGCCTCCACTGCATGAAATGCGTTTGGTGTTCATGCATCTTCAAGGCTGATTTATGCTGTTCTGTGTGTGTTGTGTCTCTACTGCCAATTTTTACATCCTTGGTCATATTTGCGTCTATTTTAAAAAGAAGGAGGAGAAAATGAATCCGGCTACCAGCACTGTAAAAGACAAAGAGTTGGTTTGAAAGTTGAGGAGAGTACAGTTGTCTCTGTGTGTTTGTGTCCTTGAGGAAGGAGATCTAAAAGCCGCTTTCCGTGATCCAACAAACAGATTCTTCTCGTTTGAGTCTTTGGATGACGAGAAGAGATGCTCACTCACACACTCCAAGTCCTGCTGTGTGTCCCTCAGCTCTTGTTATCAAGTCTGTCTGAAATATCCATCCTTCCAATAAATCCTCATAAAAAGATAAACCAATCTCTATTAAAAGGTCCTGCACCATGGCGCCAGTCCAGGTGATAACAGCTCATCTGAGAGCGTTGTTTACCAGACGCTGCCTGCTGTACGATCAGAGGTCACTCACGCTGTTGGTGCGTGTTGCCAGTTCGGGGATTGGCGCCGTGCATAACAAGCAGCGGCAGAGTGTTTGCCTCCACAGACGACGGTGTTTGCAAACTGCACTGGGCGCCAGCACCACGTCTAAACTGGGAATCAACGACAACTGCCAGTCGGCGTGATTTGTTCTGCATGCTTTCAAAGTTGCAAACTGCTGCTCCTTCAGGCTGAGCGAGAGTGCTGACTCACAGCTCCTTTCTTTTTGTCTATCTCCTTTCAAGTGAAAACTTTGTTGAATTGATGAATTCCTGTCTGTTTACTTGCTTTCAAGGGCACAGAATATGTCCTCCGGCGTTGCTACTAAATTAAACTGCTAAGAAAACCATAGAACGCTTGCATTTACAAATGTACATGTTTTTTGGCCCTAATTGTGCTGTTTTTTTTTACTTTGTTCGCCCTTTAAACATAGCTGCTTAGTTGAGTCTTCAATGAAGTTCACAAGGATAAAGACAACAGTGGTGTAATGCTGCAATGACAGATGATACCTATAAAAAATAGAACCATAAAAAGTCATTCAAACATTTTTCAGGATGGATACATGTGTTATTCTCAGGTAAAAATATAGAACAAATTAAAAAATAACACAACTTATTATTATAGAATATTTAAATTTACTTACTTTGACACAACTCACTAAGATAAAGTTCCAGCGTCCGGAAAACAGGTAGGTTGGGTTTATTTTAAAGCATCAAGTTTAACTAAGAGTCGGCCTTATGGGGTTCTCATCTGCTTTCTTGGTTTCTTTTTATTTGTATCCATTAAATCAGGGGTGGGCAAATGTTTTGACTCGTGGGCCACATAGGGTTCTAAAATTTGGCATAAGGGCCGGACAAGGAGCAGATGGAAGGAGAGATTGGGTAATCAACCTCATAAACTAAAAAGATAATATGGAATTTAGAGAAAAACATGCTTTAATTTGGATTCAAATTCACAAATATTGATTTAAAAACAGAAAATTTGGGAGTTTTAATTTCTACATTTTGATTTTTTTTCTCTTTTGTGTGATCCAATGGGTTGATGTTCTTCAGAGAAAAATATGAACTCAAAGAAATGCTGCATTTATGTGGTGTAGGAATAATCCGAAAGATCACCATCTGACTCAGAAAGGAACACACACGAACGTCAGAGAAACAACACCATTCATGGGAAGAAACCAGAAATACAATGAAAATAAAACAATAATTAGGATTTTTTGATTCAATGTATTTTAATTTGGAGGGCCACATTAAGTAGCCTAAGGGGCCGCATGTGGCCCCCGGGCCGTAGTTTGCCCACCCCTGCCTTAAATGAATAGCAAATTTTCCATATAGTCAGAAGAAAATCTGTGTACAACATTAATTGTTGTGAAAATCATTTTATATTTTACTAATTCAACAGAATATAATAAAAAAATAAAAAAACTTGAAAAAAATTTAGATCTCCAAGTTTGAGGTATAGATTTGATAATTATGTATCAGTTAATTGCTAAACATGCATGATTGTGAGTGTAAACCAATATATGTGTGTACAGCTTGCAAAAATACAGAATATATATAATTGTGTTTTTTTTTGTTTAAAAAATAGGAGAAAAACATTGTTTATTAAGCTAAACTTAGCAATATAACTATTGGTTCTCAAAATTGAAATTGTTGACTTTAGTGTTTTACCTCTTTCTTTTAGTTTCAATCGTAATATTTATGCTCCTATTTTTTTTCTGTAAACCCAGATGGATTTCTGTCAGACAGCATCAAACTATTATATTAAATGTGTTTTTATGATTTTTATTGTAAAAGAATGTTGTTTTTTAAATGTAAATACATCTAATTCAATCAAATCTTCCTTAGTGGTGCTGACCCCCATCCCAACCACTTCACACTCGGCTACAAATCCATTTAGCTTCCAAACCGGATTATTCTTGTTCTGGGTCACCAGGTTGCTGATGCCTACCCAGATAGTGTCAGGAAAAAGTAGGATTACTCTCCTTTCATTTGTTTTTACTATTCTCAAAGTCACCAACATCAACTTATTTTTAAAGTCATTAAACGTTTATACTTCGTGCAAAAAAAAAAAAAAAGTACAATAAACTATGTGGCATTCTCACTCAAGGTCCATGAAGCAAAACTAACACTCAATACTCCATTATAAGATTTTATGCAACACAGTTTTGCCTTTTCTTCTTACTGTTTGGACACCAAGTGAATACAACAAATGTCCTTCACCCCATGGTCTACTGTTCAGCAGATAATTGAAATCTCTCAGCAGATATTTGAAACATCTAGTTGACAACTGTTCAGACCGAGGACCGTGACTGCCCTGTGACTTTGAGCACAAAATGTCCTCAAGTGTTTCAGAGGCCTAAGGCTCAAAGGCGAAAGACAAAAAGTGTATTTAATAACCTGGATCCAATATTTTATGCATAAACTCTACCGACTACAAAAGAGAACACATTCTGAATATGTTCATTTTAATTTGTGTGTACAAGGTTGGCTGACCCTTAAAGAAACATTTTTTACCAAATAAAAGTCCTTTTAGCAAATTCACTTAGGCACTTCAGGACCAGCTTTATTATGTTTTTTTTTTTTTTTTTTTTTTAATGCTTTGAAGCTTTTCCTTGACATTTTAAAAAAAGTGGTTTTCTGTTTCAATTTCTGAGTTAGAATATTATTATTATTTTTTTGGTCATCATCATGAAGCTGTTGCATCTGGAAACTCGTTGACCTGGAATTTCCGAAACATAATGACACTTTTGAATAGCCCAGAAAAGTTAAGCAGTATCGATTGAATATGTCAGTATAATCTGCTTATGTATGCAAATGTAATTTTCTGTAGAACGTGATCAATGCAGAACATAAAGCCATCTCATTTTTCATAAATCACCAAATTAATGTTTTTTTTAGACTGGCTTTGTAATTTGACGTCCGGTTTTGCATCCTTTGAAAGTAGAAGAAACATGTCTGCAGATAGTTGATCCTTTATCAGTGTTTTGAAGGATAATAAGGACTTCATAATGCCTTTTGGAACCAAGTTTTTTTTCTAAATGTTGCTTGACGGTTCAGGGAAATTCTTGGTCAATATGGCTGCCACTGCCATTAACAAATTAAAGTTTTGTATGATTAAATTATTCCTGATGACATTCTAAAGCTCATGATGTCAGCATCTTTCCAGAGTAGTTAGCAGACAACACAGCAACTGCAAGACTGCGCACGAAGTTCATAAAAAAGTCAGTAGCAGTGGGGTAATCCGGTGAAATATAGCATGAATTGCAAACAAAGGTTGGTTCATGCTGCATCAAAGTCCCACTCTGATCATCTTTTGATCTATTGTCAAAACCTTCCCAGTGGACCTTATATTATAATTATGCCATGTGTAGCTAAAAAAAAATCGTTTTTTACTGATATTTTCTGCAGAGTGGCAGTAGTTCCTCAAAAATTGTGTTGTTAGCTGGACCATTGGGTCAGAACAACCGCCCCCTTCTCCTCCGGTTGTAGAGTGAAGATGGAAGCATGCGGCCCGCTGTTAACTCCTCAGTTTGGTTTTGTTACTTTGCTTTATACTCCATTTATAAACATACAATTACACACCCGGAGGACACTCGCGCAATACCTCACCTTCAAGTTTCATATTATTTTTCTTTAAGTCTTTATACTTATTAAATACTTAGTATATTCTAAAAACTGATTTTCTTCTTTCTTTCCTTTCTAATTATGGTTTAGAGCCAACCATAACAAATCGGGGGCTTCTCCGGGATTTGAACCCATGACCTCCTGAACTCAACGTAAAGTAGGGGTGGGATTATAAAGATTCGCATCTTTCCACTCCTTTTCAAGCAATCAATCAAACTCTACTTGACTTTAGTTATTAATTAAGATAATAAATTAATCAAATGTGTTTTTGGTTGTTTTCTTTTTCTAATCAATCCATTTTATTATTTCTGTAATGAGTTTGAAATATGTGTGTGTTTTCTCCTGTATTTTTCACAATCTATGTTTGAAATGAACCAAATTAAAAAACAATCAAATAATCAAAATCATACCTCTAGACCAGTGCTTTATCTTCATCACAAATACACTCTTTTTAGCACTGCATTTTTATTGTCTGCTCCTAATTCACAACTCAAATAAAGTAATACCCGGACAATGTTATTTTCTTTATGTATATCCTCCATCATTAGAAAAATGCCACAATAACATGAGCAAGACCAGACAAGCTGTCCAGGGTATTTTACCTCTTAGGAGTCTCACAAAACAATGGGAGTAGCAAAATGCTTACAAATGTTTGTTTTTTTATGTATTTATCCTCAAACACAAACTATCTTGGTAAGACATACAAAGGCCTTTATGCAGTTTTCACAATGAATCTTTCACTTCAGCATCTGTGTCTGGATAATAACGGGACATTTAACTGTCCTTGTAGTCTATTGAAGAGTTGTCTATGGTCGACTCCCTCCACTAAATGGTTCAACAATTGTAGCCTTTTTTTTTAAATATTACTATTCCTCCCCTTTAAGATGACTTTACTTTGAAATATTTGCTTTTACCCAGCAATCGTTGGTCTCACAGCTCACAAATTTCAATGAAAACATGGATGCTGTCAGAAAAAAAAGGTAAAAACTCCATATTTGTAAAGCAAAGTAGTGCAGCTTTTTGTGCAATAGGATGTCTTACTTACATAAAGACATTTAGACTTCAGGTTTTATTTGTCTTAAAAAAAAAAAAAAAAAGAACTGTAGTTCTTGGACTGACTTGGACATTTTAGATATTTTAATAAAAATAAGTTGTTGGGAGCGCTCAAATTTTATATATATATATTTTTTTGATAACAAACAAAAACACTGTTGGAATTCAAAGGCACCATAATTTTAACAATTTGTCGATTGTTGACCACCCAATCAAAGCTTGTTGTAAATTACTTTTGAGACAAAATTGATTGATTTCCCCTTCCTCTAGATGTATTCCTTTGTTATTGCTTACTATACAGACTGTTCTCAAGTGGTCAAAGAGCGTGTTATTTTGGAGTTCCCGGTGACATCTACGTTGTTAAAAGGCTGACAAAATGTTCCAGCCAATAGATGATGAGAACTCTTGCTTTGCTTGATATGTCAGCAGAACTCGACACCATAGACTTCAAGATCTGACTATGAATAGTTTACCAGGGGTTTGTAATAATGCACTTGACTGATTTTCTTCACATTTGGAGGACATAGATATGTGGTAAAGCTTTTTCTGGGCTCTATGTCAGGACCTCTGCTTATACCTCTTTCCTCTATGCTCCATTGTAAGTAAAAGTGGCATTTCCCTACATTATTGTGCTGACAATAATCAGATGTATTAACCAATTTAAAGAGGTAGCTCTTCCACTGCTATGAGGCTTTGCACTGCTACTCCATGTGCTATGAGGCATCACTGACTGAAAGATGACGTTTGAGTTTCTTTAAATGCGTCGTCATTGTTTGCATGCTAACAAAAAGTTTCATGATTAGTACATAACATGTCCAGCATCATTTCTCTGTACATTCTGTAATGGTAGAGTCTAGCTTTAGCTTTTTCACATAACAGAGCCCAGAGGAAAGAGGTTGGACACAGTGGTCCACAGTTTCACTCAAACATATACAGGTTGCATCATTGTGTAAAGGTGTTAGTCCAAACCCCTATTATAATGCTGTTATGGCCATTTATTGCTTCAGATTTATTTATGGGGGGGGGGGGGGTGTAGCAGGATTAATTGTGTTCACCTGCTGCACAGATGTTGGTAATTGTCCTGATTGTAAGGAGGATGGAGCAGATTATGCCAGAGACATTCTGCACTTTGAAAGGGGACTGGTCACTGTGCCTCAAGCTTTCCTGCTCCACTCAGTTGGTTTCCTGGGACCCTTGTTTACGGATGTGCCGCACAAGGTGCTCCAGTGCACTGAAGGGTGTGTAGCTATCAGGACACGCAGTCGAGTTGGATCACAAACGCTGGTTCTTCTTTGTTTCATTACCATGTACACTCTCCAGCCACTTTATAAAGAACCTTGCTAGGACCGGGTCGGGCCCCTTTTTGCCCTCAGAACTCCCTTAATAACTGGTGGCATAGATTCAACAAGATACTGCAAACATTCCTCAGAAAGATGGTCCATATTGACATGACAGCATCACACAGTTGCTGCAGATTTGTCGGCTGAACATCCTCGATGTCAAGCTCCTGTACCACCACTCTATTGCAGGTATAGGTAACTCCAGGCCTTAAGGGCCACTGGATATGCATGATTTCAATATATCCAAGCCCTACTCATGACTGATTACCTGGTTCATGTGTGTCCAGCCAAACAGCCAGAGCTGGGTATGGTAGAAAACATGCAGGAATGCGGCCTTTAAGGCCTGGAGTTGCCTATCCCTGCTGGATTGAGTTGAGATCTCAAGGTCACTTGAGTTCAGGGAACTCATTGTCCTGTTCAAGAAACCAGTGTGATGATTCTAGCTTAATGTTACACCAAAGATGGTTCACTGTGCTCATGAAGGGATGAACATGGTCAGCAATAATACTCAGGAAGGCTTTAGCATTGTAACCCTATCAACTGGTACTAACGGCCCAAAGTGTGCCAAGAAATGATCCCCCACACAGTTACACCACCACCAGCCTGAATCGTTGATACAAGACAGGATGGACCCATGTTCTCATGTTGTCACTGCAGATGGACGTGTGACTAATAAAGTGGCTAGTGAGCATGTCTGGGTCCATTCACACTCATCCACAAATTTAAATACTGCAAACATATCTATAAGCTGCAGAAAACTTGGTGGGGGTTTGGGTCAACTAAATGGTGCGTGAAGTGTCGACGCTTGTAAGATAAGTAAACTACATTTCATTAAGCCATCGTTTACTCTCTGGAAAAAAGGTGCTAGCATTCTGGTGTCTATTGTGACCAGATAGAAAACACGCGATCACTCAACAGTTAAGATCTCAATGTGTTTATCATAGATTTACAATATCAAAATAATGTATTCCTTCTATGAGGGATAAGAGTCTTGTTTTTTACCACCCTCAGCTGTTCTTTACTCTAGCCCAACAAAGAGGTGGGTGTTTGTTTACATACTAAGGCTAAAAACCAGGAACCTACAGGAAATGAAAGGTATGGTGTTTTGCAAAGCTTGCTTGTGAATAAGTAGAGCAGCCGGGTCTGTCAGAATAGCCGAAGAATGTCACAATAAAGTCGAACTGACATTTACAGGTGAAGCAAATACCCTCTAGTACAATTATACCAAACATGAGCCGTGCTGCTTCACAGATGCTGTTTTCTGTTTACCTTTGACCATCGAAATTCAGTTCCTACAGTCACACAGCTGTATATATATTTCACTATACATTTTCATTTCTCTAGGTAGAAAACATCTAAATAATATAGCTTGATTTAAATGAGCAGTGCAGCAGCTGTTATGCTAAGTGCCCACTGGGTATGTGATGCACGTACAAGAAGGCGCTAAACACGAGTTCTTTAACGTGCCTTATGCATACAGTATTCACACCAGACTATCGTTACCCTATACTAGCACATGTCTGCCACCTACAGTTGGAAGAGGCTCAACGTGAAATATCAAATCTCCCTAATCTTGGCCCAGACTTAGTCTTTCACAGCTCTGTTCTAATATATGAAAACCTTGATGTCGTAGAACTATGTCAGGCACAAACTATTTATTAATTCATCCTCAACTTTCAAACAGTTGGTACATTTAATGGTGTGAACGCTGAAGCTGACGCATGTTTGCATAGACTTCATTGGAAATGGCCGCTTGAACGCACATAGCTGAGGCCAGAGTGAACAAAAAGACAATTTCTGATTACACTGTTCGAGAAAAAGAATCCACATTCTGAGAGTTCTTGGCATTACATATTGAGTTATGTAAGGGTGTTTTAGTTGACAAAAGGACATACAGACCTGGCCCTGTGTATGTGCAAAAACACATACTGTAGGTCGTTGGGAAAACTCTAGAGATGGATCAGCATTTCACTTTGACTAAGAGCAACACAGAACCATCAGTGGCTGCTCTGTGGTCAAAAAAACGTCAGCCAGGTTTTTCTTGGAGCTGGCCTCAAAAGGTACAACAAAGAAGAGCTCTCACAGCACTCTGTCACAAACATCAAGTTGTCAGAAAGATCTTTCTATTCTTGCAGGTTTCTAGGAAAGTTTACTGACCTTTCAAGAGTTGTTTTATTCAAGTATTCAAAGAAAATATAAAGTTTTAGGGTTTTTTTTTCCTTTTAGCTGGTGACATTACATGTTCTTTTTTGAAGTAGCAAATATTTGTATACATATTAGAGAACTAAAAAAATGTACACTTTTTTACCAATAAGGGACAATCTTTTATAATTTTTTTTTTTCATCATTTCTGCAAACTCGGTTACATTATAGAAAGCCGGTCGTGAAAGTGACTCCTGGTAGTCTCTGATTGTTATCACACCAGACAAACTTCACTACAGTACGCTGTGCTACGCACGTGTAGACTTTCTCTTTATCATGCTGCAGCAATCAAATCACATCAATTTGCACGAACAGAACCAAGCAGACAAGTCTTAAATTGGGAGAGAAGAGAAAGTGACCGATCCTAAGGGAATCCAAGTGATTCCTAAAATGAAAAAGGCAGGTGGAATTTCCTTTAGGTAAGTTTGTAATCTCACTTAGATTTAAGTTGGTTACCAAGTAGTTGGGGTTTTTTTTCTGTAGTACTGTTGTGTGTGTCAGTTCACCTTTTTGTCATATTTGCTGTAACCTGCACTTCCCTCTTGATTCTCTCCAGTATCCCCAGATTGTTGCTCTTCTTGTTTCCGTCTACCACTGATTGTAGCCACTCTTCCTGCACTGCACTCTACTTCTAGGTTTTTTACCTATTGATCTTTGCGTTTGAGTCCTTGTTTGAAAAATGTAGTATCTTGTACAACATTTCTAACAAACTTTTACAGTGTCTGCTGTGGATCTTGAATGCACCTTTAGTCCCCAATCAATGACCAGTATAGTTCCTGTGGATAGTAAATGTTAAATTGTGTATATTTATAGAGGACTTTGCTAGAAGGCCCAAAACACGTAGCAGTTCCATTCACATGGTGGCTTCAATGGCAAAAAGAAACTGGGGTTCAGTTTCCTACCAAAGGACACTTCAACACATGGGTTGGCAAAAAGGGAATCAAACCTGCAACCTTATGAACAGAAGTCGTCTGCTCTACCAACAAATTTCCATCCCGAACTCGTCACATATAGACATTTGGTTAAGGACCCTTCCGCGTCACTTTTTGACGTCCTGGCTGTTTGTAAAATCAATGGTCCACAACCTTCAGGACGCGGTACTGGATGTGGTACTGGATGCGCACTGGTCATCTGGATATGTCCAGTACCGGTACCCTAAACTTAACCTGGTACCAGTTCATGTCCGGTACCGCATCTGGTCCGGTGTCAGGTTAGGTTTACGGTACCGGTGCACTATTTGCCGCAGTACTGGACCGGCTCTGATTCCCGGCTCAGAGGTTAGAGACCTGCGATTTAATGGGAACTGTCAGTTTGTCGAAAAACGACGACTGAGGGACATTCAAAACGTCATAAAGGTGTGGCGTCTTTAACCAAACATCAATATGTGACGACTTGAGTGTGAGAATGTGTTGGTTCTACTGCTGAAAAAATACTTAAGAATCAAAGGAAATGATTGGAAAAACTCAGAAGAAGACCTCAAAGGATACTAAGATGTGCAGAAGCAGGCATGAAACCACACATAAAAGCATCGTGTATCACTATGTGGGAATTCTTTACACGACTTTATTACCTATAGTTTATGTCTAATGAAACAGTTTAAAGGCAAAGCTACAAGAAAAAGACTAAATCAAGTCAAGAAAATTGTGTAAAAGTTTTTCATTTTCTTTTCAACCTGTGGTTCATAAAGTTTGATGGAGTCAGATCAGTGCAATGCGATTGCATCCTTTCTTCATCAGTGCAGTCGAATGAACCACACTTTGCCTTTTTTTCACCTCTTGGGAGACAAAAACCATGAAGAAGGTATTCTTTCTCATAGATGTCTAGATGTGAGGTCATGTTGAAGTTCAGTCAAACACACAGCTGCTTGCAGAGGTCTTAGAAGATGGCAAAACGTGTATCTAGACACCAAACTTTATGAAGCACAAAGAAAGAAAGAAATAAAAAAAACAACTTAATAAGTAACTAGAATAGAATAGAATAGAATAGAGCAGAATAGTCTTTATTTTGTCATTGCACTTGTACAATGAAATTGAAAAAAAGCGATCCCCATTCCTTGGTGCAGAAGCAATAACAAGAAAATATGAGTATAAAAGTATAAAACAAAGTCCTAGTGCTAGATTAAATAGATATTCATATTAAAATGTATAAATATAAATGTTTAGAGACTATTGCTCTTGGATAAAAACTGTTTTTGAACCGATAGGTTCTGCACTTTATTGTCCGGTATCTTTTCCCAGAAGGCACCAGTTCAAACAGTCCATGTCCTGGGTGTATTGTATCCCTGATGATATTTTTAGTTTTTTTGTTGCAGTGTTGAAATGGTAAAATTTAAAATAACCATCAATATTCCATGGTTAAAAATATGAAAATAATAACCGAACCTTTTATCCATAATGATGTGTCCTTGATCTCCCCTCCCTCTCTCCTCCTCCTCCATTGTTGTACTTGATGACTTTGTAAAAGTTTGAGAAATAGTAATCTTGAAAATGAAAGCTAATGTTTTGGGGTTTTTTGGGTAAAATGCACATATTTGCATCTTTTTATCAGTCTTCAACTTTTTATTTTTCTTTTTCTGTATAAATTAGTGGATGGTACACCAATGATAAAAGCTGTCTCAGAGCTAAAACTAGTTTTCTAATGTTTGCTCAATTGTCTATAATGTCCTTGAAATGTTTGCAATTTAGTGACAATTTTGATTTAATATAAATCATTCAGAAAATATGTTATCAAGATCATATTTTTTAGTATCTGCTCTTTTAGACATGGTTAGTGTGCACAGACAAGATTTTTAATCTTAACAGGACTTTCCTGGTTAAATAAAGGTAAATTAAAAAAAAAGTAAACAATGGTCTCACTTCTTCAAGCCAGACTTAGGGTTTTCCTTATTGTTCCTGATAACGGGATGATGTTACTAATCAAACTGTACTTTTGTGTTAAACATTCTCAGAGGCACACGTTGAGTCCTGGTGTGACTTTGTCATGATTAATAATAGTAGTTTTTTTCCTATCCACATTTTGGAGGATTTTCCTTGTCCCACGTAAAACACAACACATTGAACCAAATTTCAAAAGGAAATTCTAAACCTTCAATTGAGTCTTGTACTTACTGAAGTAGTTTATTGGATTTAAATTATAAGACAACATGGGTTTGACTATATATATATAATTTTTTTTTTTTTTTTACTTGCTTTGCTTTTAAAGATCCAAATTAAGAGAATGACTGTTTATTTGACATTCCAATCGAGATCTATGACATGGCCTTAATGGCCATGTTCCAATAGACAATGCATGTCACATAACTATAAATTGTGTCCATTTGTGTCAAGAAAAAAAAAAAAACAGCATAAAATCTGATGATACAATCTCTACACAGCTTTAAACACTTTGGCTTGAATAACTGAACTAAAATAAAGCAACAAAACCGTTAGGTGGTGATTGTTAAATACTGTTCAAGCTCTGTTTTATCCTTGATTTAATGGTCTGCTGCAACATTAACAATGGAAATCAGTAATATCGCAAACACTGATGTTTTTTTGAAGTGCACAAATGATTTATCTGTTAGGTACAGAACAGGGTGAAGGGCTTCTGTTTGGAACTTTGTTCAACCGTAACATAGACGCCTCAAAGATTTTGCATTATTTCAATACAGGGATCGATCAATTGAAAGATATATGCTTTAATGCAAAAAAAAGAGACAAAAACAACAACAGAACCTACAAAACCTTCTTTTCTAACTCGTAAAAAGAAAAACTCCCGATTTTCTTTGTACTGTGGTTGCAGTGTACAGGTGCACTGCTTGCACTTTTGCAGACAGAATGCCAATGATGCTGAACAAAGACGCAGAGGAATGCAAGCCAGCAGTATAAAGTCTAAAAGCCTCTGTTAGAGTAGGCAGAATAAAGTTTTCTATGTATTTTAATGAAACTCTGCTGGTTTTCATTTGTCTGCTGTATAAACGAGAAGTACATTTACTGCTGGCCTCTGTAGTTCAAGTCTCTAAAGGTATTTCAGAATTATACAAGGATCCATTAATTAAAAACTACTACTCAGAGTTGACATAAAGTTAGGCAGAAATATTTAACAGTTGTCATAAAGGAAAATGTGGATAATTATATTGATAAATGTTAACAGAGGAACAGTCAGTGGTGTATTACTAAAGCATTGACTCATCCATCCAAATGATCAGAATCAGGTGTTTTGGTCTGGGCACAGGTGTATAAAATCCAGCACTCAGACATACATGCTGTGTCAAAATTCCCTCCCTAATCCCTAACTACTAAAAAATTATATAGTGCTGGATTGTGTAGTGTGCTGGATTTTAAAGGTAATTTGGACACGATGCTCTCTACTTTACTTTTGTTTTTCTAAAATCCGGATATGACTTAGTCGATTTCACGAAGTCAAAATTGAATAGAAACTAACATTTCATGCCGTTTTTTTATGACTCCATTATGTTCTGAGGGTGAAAATGTGGTTGCTTTATTCAAATATTGCATTTAAACAATTTTTTTTTGCTCAAATTGGTTTTACTGCAATGCATTCTGGTCTATATTCGCTAATCTAGTGACCATGGATTTACGCCAGTTTTTCTTCTTCTGGGAAATTTTTTTATTGCACTCGATTTGGAATTAGTGGATTGGAACAGCACTAGAAAATGGCAAATGCACTATATATTTATTAGGGGGATTTCGGACACAACCACAGACTGTTTTTACAAATGTTTGTCCGGAGCTCAGTGGCTGTCATTCACTATACCAAAAATTCATGTTCAATTTATATTTAAATTAATCTTCGACGCATTTGAACAAAAATGTGCTCTTTCCGCAAGAATACTTTGCAAAAGGAGCAAAGTATGTTTTGCGTACAGGGATTTCCTGTTAGATTACAACTCAAATATTGCCTCTTTGGTGTGTGTTTTTTTTTTTTCTAGGTGGTTTTGTCCTCACTTTGTGCCTGATAATGTTTGATCCAGCAGGACAGCCTAATCCCTGGAGTGTTTCACAACCGCTTGCTGCACTTTTGCTTTTTGTTTTTTTTTTCACTTTTTTACACCGCGGAAGACAGAGTTCTAAGACAAAACCAACACAATCCCCAATCAGGAAGGTCCCACTTGTTATTAGAACTGGAGACTTCTAACTATGAGGTGAATGTTAACCACTACTGTGAAGCTCTGAAAAAAAAAAAAAACAAACAAAAAAAAGAAAAATCTAATTTTAAAAACTACCAAAGCAGTGCATGAAAAAGTGACAAAAGAAGAAAACTAACTAAAAGTTAAACTTATTCAATTCAATTCAATTTTATTTATATAGCCCAATATCACAAATTCAATTTGCCTCATTGGGCTTCATGCCTGCAGTTTTTACAGATGCACAGATGGAGTCATAAAATATGCACAATAGGTAAAAACTAAACAGACTATAAAGAACAGGTCATCCCTGTCCTTAGACCCTCCCTCGCGGTAAGGAAAAACTCCTAAAAAAAACCTGAGTCAGGAAAAAAAAGAAGAAACCTTAGGGATTCCCACATGAGGGAGAGATCCCATCCCAGGACGGACAGGCGATACCAGAACTATGAAACACCCCATCATAGACAGCAACTTCCTGTGGAGGCATCACTGCTCTCCCCAGGTATCTGGCTCATTCAGTCTGTGTGTAAGAACTGGACAGAGGGACATCTTACCCTTGGCATTCCAAACAGGAAGTATCCGCTAGGTCCAAGAAGCTACAAGCCTCTAGACTTCTATTGAAAAAGAAAAACAGAATAAACATTCTTACTCTGCTACCTTTATCTTTTTTAATACGTTCTTATGATTGTTTTTTTCATGCTATTTGACAAGTTCACTATTGACTGGCAATAGTGGATGTCATAGAAACAATGATCAGACCAATCACTACTTACTGACAATTTCTGGTTCCAACATGGTGATGTCTGTATCGCCAAATATTGACATCATTCATTGGGGCCAGAAGTGAGGGATTTCCTATGGGTGACCTCACACTCACTCAACTCAGTTCTCATAATCAGTCGATTGTCTGGACTGAGATAAGAGCACTAAACCGTAATCTGAGAAGCATGTATTGCCTATCTTTCCATCTTGAGTCGAGTTGTTCTTTCCTGTTTTTGATTATGAAAAATTATAGAACATGGGCCACATCAATACAGCATTGCTATATTTTGCATCTATCGCCAGCAATACAGTATTTCATTCCAGCGATTATCCCCCGAGACCCCAACATCAGGTCAGTATTAATGATCTGCTTCCATCTGGTTGTGGCTCATTAGGCTCGATGCGTCCTTCCACAGAGTAATCTGCCGTCTGATGTGACCTACCCTGCAGCATGGAGCTCTGGGAAATGACAGTGAGTCCAGTCTGACTCCTGTATTCCTCTTATCTGGGCTGCTGCTGTCATCATGAAGGAATGGAGGGAGGATGGAGCCAGACAGCCCAGCGATGAGTCTGTGGAGGCCGGGACAAACTCCCCGGTGAGTTAGTCAGACAAAGCAGGCTCCAAAAAGTTGGACGGTAACTCAATTAGCGGCTTATTAAATTTTAGACCAAGGCAATTGATATTCTGCCCTGCAGCTAATGGAATCATATTTTGCATTTCAGGGTTTTTTTTTTTTTCTCTTCATCTGGCAGCTTGACTTTTGCTTGGTTCAATTATTTTCTGAGCAGCCATCTCCTCCTGTCGGTGGTGGTAATGAACCTCTACAGGGTTTCCTTGTAGTGCTCCCCCGGTTTCATGTTTCACGTCTCGCTCGATTATTTGACATTCTGCTCAGAAAAACTTTCAGACAATTTGCAACTTCTGCAAATCCTTTATTATCTGCACTGATGAGTTTCATAAGTAATTTGCTCCATTCAGGTGCAAATACTCCCCCGCATGTGGCAGGAATGACAGCTAATCTGGTAAGCAAAGCACGAGGCTTTTGCCAAACGGATCAAGCAAAATGTAATTTGACATTTTTACAGCAAAAATACTAAGAGTTTTTTCAGGCTTTGAAAGTCAGATCCTATTGTTTCTAGTAAACTGAATACTGCTGAAGGAAGCATAATGCTTCTTTATCTTAAATACAAAACAGAAAACAGAGTTGATTGAGAGGAAACGTGGCTCCGATAAATGGGCTGTCACTTAAACGACACAAACAATTTTCAAACCTGAATGCTGGTGATGGATGGACAATCCAGAAATATCTTTCTTAAATTAGACAATTTTTCACGGAGCGGTTCAAGTTTTTTAAATTTACGGTTTCTGAAAATCTTTTTTCAAAGTAAAATTTTACTGCAAGAAATTTAGTTTTAAAAAAAATCTAAAAATATGTGATAGATGATGAAGATTGAATAAAACAAATGTGTTGATTTGAAGTCGTTTCTGATTAGAAAGCGTTGCATAAAAGAAACATTTCATTATTATTTTTCCCCATAGAATTCCACTGTAACCCTCAATCCAGGCTCAGATTATTATAGAGGGCAAAAAGATTGATGATGTTTTGTCTTTACATAAATACTCATTCCTTTTTTTTTTTTTTTCCTTTTTTAAACACAAATGAACATTTTCTGTGCTGAAGTTTCTGATCGGATGCATACCTAATTCAGCCTTGCAGTAGGAAAATTCTCAAATGTCTTTTTTACAAGTTTCCACAAATCAGCAACTTTGTTTGATTTCAGAGAACTTTATTCTCTGAAAAATGTTTGAACTTTGTGATGAAGATTTTTCCTTTGTGTAAAGCTGGAGGCTAACAACCAGACGCTAGCTTCAGCTACGTTTGACTTTTAAGGTGTGATGGATAAATAAAGCAAAAATAAAATCAAGCATTCATCCTAAAACTTGTATTTTCTAAATACAATTTGACACGAATCCACCGTTTCTCCAACTTTACTATCTGCATGTGTGAAACAGTCAAGCCTGTCATTGTGCTTTAGACAGAGCGGATTCTGCTACATAACAGCTGTCATTATGATTCTGTATTGAGGAAGATTCACGGTTTTGTCCATAAACAGTAGCTTTTTGGATCTTTGAAGTTGAAGGCTCATCTTCGGTTTCCTCACTGGCTCTTTTCTCTCCAAAGAAACTTTCCAAATGCATTTTATTTTTTGTTTTTTGTTAGCTAATGCTACTAGCTTAGCAATCCAGGTAGCCATTCTGGTAGCCTCTTCATGTCACGTGACCAAGACAGATGTTGTGGAGCAAATTCAGCAGTTTTTCAAAATAAAACTTTCTTCAGCATCAGAAAATAAACTAAATGGAAATAATCTAAGTAGGCGCATGTATGTCTTTTTTCCTAACTGTGGCCCGGTACCAAAGAACTGCTTTTAATTTAATTCCATTGAACTTTTCTAGTTACATTGAATTTCCTTTTACATTCCCTTTTTTTCCTGCACATTTCTTTCAAAGGTAAAATGCACTTTTTACGTAAATGTCTGTCAAAATTGAATTTGACAATAAATGAAAAAACTTCCAAAAAAAAAGACAGATGTTTGTGCTTTAACTGTTGTGCTATCCTAGGCATGTTTACATTGAAAGTGGGGTAATTTGGTCTCCACAGAATTTTTTTTCAAGGATTTTTTTATCTTCACTGGTGTCTGTGGCAGACATAAAATCCTCTCCACCTTTGTCATGGGAGGGGTCACACATTGATGTAAGGATGGGGTCATCTGGAACCCAGAAGAGAGCACGAGGGTCAATAAAGTTGTTTCATGCGACTACAGAGAAAGCTTTGTTGCACCTTTTCCCTGCTGATGTGTTTTGATTCAACGTTGCCTCCAGAGACAAATCAGATGCTACTTGAAATGTTTAGTACTTTTGAATGATGTATTTTTGATGCTGTGGTGACATATTATCCTGTAATTGTGAGAATGGTGCCCTTTGGTTTTTGTTTTGTCAGTTGGGTTTCTTGATTTTGACCATGTTCCGTTTCAGTTGTCAGTGACTAAATTTTATATACTGCCTTTTGTGACAATGCTCTGTCATGAAATATTTTGTTCTAAATGACAGTTGTTACCTGGGTTTGATTTTAAAGTGGGGAAAAAAAATATTTATATATTTTGTGTATGTATATGTATGTGTGTGTTTTTAAAATGTACACCTATATGTTAAATGATTACAATTAGATTAAATGTTAATAAAAGGAAATGAATTTTCACGCATGACTGAACGGAGAGCTGGCAGATGTTTAGGTGTTGGAGTTAAAAGGCAGCATGTCATTGGGGACGAAGGCGGCCCGCCTCATCAGAAGATTAGTGAGTCGGAAAGTCTCGTATGTATTAATTACCTTTTACCTTTGAAAAAAATAACACTTGCTAAGGAGGAAAATCATTTTTTGGTTTCCATTTTTTGTTTGCAATAGACTTTGCCTTAGGGAAGGAGCGGGACGGGGTCAGTGGTCAGACCCATTGACTGTATATGAGAACTGGAAGTACAAGATGATTTAAAACCTTGTTTAGTTTTACATCAATGATTCACTACTTTCAGGAAAGAGTTACAAAATTCACAGATTTCCTTCAGTCATTTCTGATCAGCATCCTGTTGAACTACAATAACTATCAGGACACCGTTTCCCACAATGCATTGATTAGTCATCAAGGCAGCTTGCAGTCAGTGCAATGCCAGATTTGCCGCTGCATTCGGAGGTAGGCGCCTTGCCTCCATCCTTTCCTTGCAATAGTTTTAGGATGATTGACATATGTGATGTCAGATCAAAACCACCCAACATGCAGTGCTGCGTTTGCCTGGATGATCTCAAACACTAAAGTTGTCTGGCTCCACCATGGCAGCATCCATATCACGAAAAAAATAAATTTACTTTACTTCAGATGTAAGTAATTTTCTGTGGGTTGTGTCACAAAGAGGCCATGCCCACATGCAGCAAGTGCAACTTTCTTAGGACAACAGCAGGCTGCAGTGCCAATTTAATATTGAGACCCTAGAAATTTATTATGAAGCAAATATAAATATAAATTAACAATACAAAAATATGTTAAAAATAATAATCCATAGTTTTTAAGCAATTTTTAAAAAATCGTTTCCATCAGTCTGCCCTTTCAGAAATAGCTAATTGCATTTCTGTTTGTTTTCATTATAAACTGTGTGTTTGTCTTTCTTAATACAGAGGTCATAGCATTCCCTTATTAGCTGAGGGTTCTCTATAACTCCAGGATGACCTGCAGCAGAGGAGCTCCACTGCTGCTGAAGATGAGCAGGAGCGGCTGCTCCGGCCTTGGGCTGTTCAAAACCAGCGTGCTTTCAACTCACAGATGATTCATGCTGCTTTTTGAAAAGGAGAGGAAATAGTCTTGTGATATGTCCGCATTCATATTCTATTGGGTTCTAATTTTAACAAGATGAGCTATAGACCTTAAGGCCAGTGGCTAATCAGCTCTGATGATTAACCACAAACACGCCTGCAACCGCTCGGCAGTGTGTCATCACTCACTTTTCATTTAATTCACGAGCGTAAATCATAGGATCTCTGCTTAAGTTGAAAGGGAACACTCTGCACTTCACACTGTGATCAGAATCCAGACTGTTTCAACATTTTGCAACAACCTTTGATCTAAAATGGATTAGTGATTTGAATTTTTATGTGTTTAACAAAGGCGGTTAGTAAAATGCTGCATGAAAGCAGAACTATGAATGCTGGGGTTTAAGAAAGACACAATCAAACCGAGCTAATACTCGTGTGTCAACGTGATGTACATTTAGACATGCTGTTATACGCGAAAGCAGAAATAAATCAATTGAAACATACATTCTGAAGGCTAAATTGATTAAATATAGAAAATATAATCCAGATTTTTTTTTTAAGTGTAAACTTAAGTTATATCTAGTGGAAGTTTCAGGTAAAAAATAGTTGTTAATGAACAAGCAGGGTAACAATATGATTGCTCCTCCCAATATTTAGCCCTCCAAACAAAAAGTTATGGAAAAATAGTTTCTTCAAACTTGGATGTTACTTCCACTTGATGACGTCATCAATAGTCACCGGTCATCCACGTTAGCACGTAGCTGCTATCGCTCCGAAACTATATAAAATTATTGGTTCTATAACTTTGAAAAGTCATTCTATTAAAAAGTAATTACCTGGACTTAAATGTAAACTTTTGTGCTTTAGAGCAAAACCATATAAAGAAATGTGTTTCTTCTCACAACCTAGCCAGCCCTAAGTCCCTACTCCTTCTTAAAAAGACAAGTTGGGACATCACTAAAGTAGTGATCCCTAACCTTTTTGAGTCTGCGTGAGCATTTCTGTGACTGTTCAAAAGATTAGATTTGTTTTTGTAAGAGTCACATCTCTATGCTAACAGGTGGGCTGTGTGAGAATCACCTGTTCTTCTGTTCCTTATCCCATCCATTTGCAAAGACAGGTTCCACATACAACTTTTGTTGTGGTATACGTCGCCGGACTGCTTTAAGCGCTCAAGCTAATCGGGATAATACGGTCGATTTTCAAAATAAAAGATTTCTGGAACACCAAAAAAAAACTATTTTCGCGGGCTGGTGGCAATTGATCCACGGACCGGTCCGCGGCCCGGTGGTTGAGGACCACTGCACTAAACCTCAAAGTGTCTTAACTATTGGAGAGGTGGAGAGAAGCCAGAAGGGTTAGAGGAAGAATTCGGATTCAGCCACAGCCTTTGGAAGTTTAAGTCGAAATCCGAGTCCAAAAATAAAATGTTTTTAACTCTTTAGATTTTCCTGTGTTGCATCTTCTGACCCCAAAAGTCTCCACATTTAAACTAGTCGAAATGTACACAATACAACTGAAACACACAGACTTTATAATAACTTGACAAACCGATACCAATAAAGTCTTTCATTCTGTCACGCCGCAGAGACCCCCCACACCCTAGAGCAGGAAGGCACAGAAGAGCAGCGCCTGGAAGGCCCACAAAAGAGACCACAGAAGAGCAGCCCACCACTACCCAGCAGCGTAGAGCATCCCCGGCCCCACCCCAGGTGCGGGTCAGGGCCCCCCAAGGGAGACCCACTCCAAGGGAGACCCAAATATATGTGTATATGTAATATTCATATTGAAAGGGTACCGGCTAAGATGTTTGTGTGTTGAGTGTGTGACCCACCCAACAGTAACACAACCCCCTGACTGACTATGTATAAATGTCACTATCACATCTATATGGTGTTCTGGCTTTACTTTTGATTCATGTGCTTGTTTTAGACTTCCAACAAGCTCCCTTCTGATTGGCGACTGTACGGGTAGTTGTCATACAAATGCTGATTTAGGCTGACTTGGACCAACCACTACTGTCTGGCAGGAAAAAGCAGAGACCTTATCATGGAAAAATGGCGACTGAATAAACTTTATTTCGCTGGAACCGGAAGTAAATAGTTTTCTGGTACTACTCAACAGGTCATGTTCTAAGTCTATAAAAAAAGAATTTCTTTCTCCTACTGTTGTTTTGACATAAAGTGTTTTAGAAACCTGGGATATTAACTTATTCTAAAATCAGTTTGTTAATTTGCTATTCTCTCTTTTTATAACATAATTTCACATTTTTTACTTTTTCCCTTCTGATTAAGTCAAACTCCCTTTAAACAGTCATCTGTTAGCACCTGTAGACAGTTTTTTCTGTTTTAATGTCTCGCCGCAGCAGAACGGACAGATCATCCATCCAAAGTGACCCTTCCGTCTTTGCATATTTATCTGCTCCGCCTAATAAATTGATGAGAATTAGGTGTCACTCTTTCAGCCATGCCTGTCTCCTCTTTAATTGGCGTTTGATATTCCGCGGTTGTCATTTCGAGAGGGAGAACAAGGGTTGCCACTCACTGTGGCTCCCGTAGAGGGATGTGGGTGAAGTGTCATTCAGGCTGATGGCTCTGTAATGCGTTTCTCGTTGCAGGCACTCCTGGGCGGCCTGTCAGTTAGCCGAGCCCCTCAGTCTTTTTCCTGATTTGGAGGACGGAATTTCCATTTAACCACCTCATCCATCAGCAAATACCGTCCCCTTAAACCTTTTCATTCACGAGTGAATTGTTTTACCAAATGTCCATTAACATCTGAAAAAATTATTTTAAATTTTAAATTTGACCAGAAAATAAAACACAAATAAAAAAAAAAAAAAAGATATTTTTTCATATTTAGTGTACCTTAGAAACCAGGAGGATGCATATAAATATAAATGACAAGATAGTTTTATTTCTGCCATTTTATAAAAGGTGTTTTGTTTTGAGATATGGTGGAAAACTTTCTAAAATTTTCAAAGTTACTTTTTTCATTTCCACTTTGTCTTATCTTTCAAACATGGTAGCCACCATGAATTATACAGTTAAACTAAATAATTTACTGTTTTACGTACCATATGGAAGACCTGATTATAATGTTCATAAAGTTGGAAAAAAGTGAGAAATAAGTCTATCTGTCTGAATTTATAAACTGGGTTAATATTATTTCTAAAACGTGTTTGTAACACGCTACGCATTCGGGCTGGATATCGCTTATAATTTCCAGAAACTATTTGATTCGATTCACAACAGCCTGAATCGAATCGATTCCGATTTTTTTTCTATTCTTTCGTTTCTTCAGTTAAATTGAGAGTTTTTTTGAAAATTTGTTTAGAAATACATTAATAATCTACTATATGATTTGAATATATTTAAATTAATCTGATTCAGTTCACATACTGTAAAATGTATTAATGAAATAATGAGATTGTTACATGGATTCTCTAAAGGAGAAATTCTAACTAAAATGTTCAGATTATTAATATTGTAAACATTGTTCTGCTTCTCCTGGAGGGCGTTTCAGTTTGGCCACTAGGTGGCGATTGCACTATAGCATTACACCTTATTCCAGAAGAAGACAGTGTGAGGAAAAAAAACCATTGTTTTAACCACAAAGTGTTACTTAAAAAATGTATTCTTAAAAGAGTTTGGAAAACTCATGCCTGTGAGCTTATAAAGATGTTCATTTAGTCGGCATGTATGTTTAAGTCTACTGAGTGTTAGCATTAGACATCCTATTGTAAATTTCATTAAACTTTAGAATTAAGCTAGTGGACTTTAGCTTAGCTTATGTGCTAAATTGATTGATTTCTTTTATGAATCGATTATTGCTCTATTAAGCTTAAATCGATTCAAATCAATTTTTTTAACCCAGCCATACTACACGTTAGCTAAGTTAGTGTATTCACAATAACTCCCAACCTTGTTTGTCGAAAGGAAATATACTGGTAGTAACACTAACACAAACATTACTGTGACTATATTTACCCCCAACCTTGTTAGTTTTGACTTAGCACCACGTACCTCACAAAATCGCTTTAACACACAAACACAACCACAATTATTTCACATATAAGCCCAGTCAGCAAGGCCAAGTGGGCCCAATATAGTTCAAAAGTGGGCACAAGATCTGGACCTCGACAGTTTCCGTGGTGGCTCCACCTGTGTCTGCCCACATTGGGTTAAAGGGCTAGTAATGGGGTTGTGGGTCATTTTCGGTGTTAACTGTATTTTGCCTTATATTTACAATTTCCAAATGTTTTAGCGTGTTTTGAGCAAGAAATATTGAAATAAAACGGCTTTTTTGCGGCCAATCCATATGCAAATTTCCACTTCCGGGAAAACGCTCCGTTTTGGTCATGTGGTGCGTGTGACGTCACATGGGTCAACACAGCAAGACGGCTTCTCTTTTGCGTGTCGGAGCTAGCGATAGCGGCGATATTTCAAGGTCCACAATTCTGTCTTCAGACTCAGATTGTGGAAGCATTTGTTCTGAAAGTGACGCTGATTCAGAGGCGCCGGGTGTTTGTGGTTTGAGGACTGTAAAACCCGATCAATCTGAGCCGGCAGTGCGCAAAGTAGGAGCTCACAACGGGAATGACACTGACGCTGAGAATGCCGATTTAAAGTCGTAATTTAATGAGAAAAGAACCAAAGCTGTCAGTTTATCAGAGCCATGCTCGAAGCTGGAAGACGTGGAGCATCTCGTGAAGCTTTATTTACAGATCGGTTTTAAAAACAAAGAAATTCTGAACCTTTTGGTGACTCGAAATCAAATCATCATCATGAAGCTGACTATCCGGTCGGTAATGCAGAGTTCATATGATGCTTAGAAATATTAGAGACATGTTTGCAGGACCGTCCGCCACTTTATTATTCACTTTATTCACATACCCGGAAGCTCTTTCACCACCTTACTGCATGTCTCTGACATGCGCAGAAACCAAAGGAGAATGTAAACAGAGCTCCACGTGAATCGTCCCGTTTCAACACACAACAACAACAGGGGATGACAACAGTCTGTCACGTTAGCTAAGTACACTGAAAATTCCAAAAACGATTCCTCTGCAGATGAAAGCATCACACAGAAATGAATGAGATCTGATCTTTCACGGAGGATGAAATGACTGAAGTGGACAGCTGCGAGTGTCGATGGGTTCATCAACGGATCTGCAGAGATCCTGCAAGCCACCATCAATGATTAATAAACTACAAATCAAACAAAGAAACTTCCAAACATGTGCAATGTTTTAAACATTCAGTTTACCTGTTGAAATCAGAAGCTTTTCACAGTTTAGTCGGTCTGGTTCTGTCACAGTGTTCATCGCAATAGGCTCATTTCGATTGTAAATCTCGTACATTTACGACTTTAAAAATCATAATTTTAATTTTTTTTTCTTTTTTGTGGCCCTAATACTCCGTCGTACCATAACACCGACGTTTATAGGATTCAACTTTGCCCCAGCGCACACACACACATGTATCTGCAGACACGCTGGGTCCGCCTGCATCCTGCTGCTGGCGCTGTCTTACCCATATGACGTCAACGCGTCACGTGACCCAAATCGAGCCGTTTCTGAAGCAGGGCGAAATTTGTCGTTGATTTTGTCAAATTTTACAAAAACCTGCGTTTGTCAACGGTAATTATTTGTTAGTTTTGATACATTAGAACATATGGAATATATCTGGATATGCATTTTAGCTTTGTCCCTGCCCATTACTAGTCCTTTAAGTGGGCAGCGTAGTAAACTCTGCTGCCTAAGGATCAGCAGAGCCAGTAGGGTTACTGTCCAGGGTGTATGCCCCTGGGCAGCGGAACCAATGTGGGAAAATACAGGGGGAGGGGCAACATGGAAACTGAACACATCCATTTGAGGCCCACAATTTCTGCTCACTTAAACCATATGGGGTTCACTTGGCCTTGCCAGCTGGGAGGTGCACCAGATTGTAAGATGCAGCGTCTTTTTTGAAAGATATTATTGTATTTAGGCACATCTTATAGAGCGGAAAATATTGTGCAAATATCATGTTCCATTGCTTTGCAGTGTCAACATTTTTACATGTGAAAACTTTTTTTTTTTTTTTGCAACAAGGATTTAATTTTTGTGGAATCTTGTCTTTGTCTTTTCTTTTTACAATAAACACATGCAATTATCTTTAAAGGAAAATTAGCTGAACTGTCAGCATTTTCTGACAGATGTTGCACATCTTTCTGTTGGCAGGTGTGACTATTGGCAAGGCAGAAATCTTTTTGTTTCCAGCACGTTCCTGCCGGCAGCAGCCAACAATGTAAGAGATCCCAGTGGGACTAGTCAAAAACAGTCAGCAATGATAAACAACAGCTCACTGAGTTAACTTCAAACGTCTTCATAAATCTACACGCAGTTCTGAGTTTAAGCATTAAGATAATTTCATCAAAATAAGAATGATTTGACAGCTGTTATTAATGCAACTCTTTATCCATTAAATAATCCATCTATTCAGGGTCACAGGGCTGCTGGGACCTATCCTAGTTGCAGTGAAGCCAAGACAATGTACATCTTGGACTGGCCTCGGCGTTGCAGGGCCGTATTGACCCCACCCCTGGGGACATTTTACAATAACTAATCAACCTAGGAAGCTTGTTTTTGGACTGAGAAAGGAAAGCAGAGCGTCTCGAGAAAACCCACGCATGCACAAGGAGAACATCCAAGCTCCACACAGAGAGGTCCCATGGATTTGGCCCAAAAAGAAATTAAGTTTTGACTTAAAATCTAATGTTTGGGTCAGCATTGTTTATATTCTTTTATGAATTTTTATCTAAAAGTCAGAGTATCCAACCATTTTTTCACTCTTTCCTTACCATTTTTGTTTTTGAGAAATCATTTAGATGAAAAATGTTTTTAAGACAAATTAAATTATTTTTGAAGTGATTTGACTTAAAAAATGTATATTGTTCTGAGTGTGTTGTACAGTTTTAAAAGCTCATTCTATAAGAATTTGCTCTGATTATTCCGGATGCATGCAGACTTAGGGGATTGTCTTCTTATCCAGGGATAGATATACAACCATGATGATGGTACTAATGAGCAAAACTTAACCATCTCCAAAATTCTAATGAAGCTTCTTGCTTTAGTCACTGGGGAAAAAATGTAAACTTGGTTTGTGGAATTCTTAACGGTTTTCTTTAGACCTACAATAATGTAGAGCGAACTATTAATCATTATTAGATAAATAAATGAGTGGCTCCCACAGAATTTCAAACACATTGATTGCTATTCTTGTATATTTGTATAACAAAAATACCAGCGAATCATTCGTTTTTAAAATGAAAACTCAAAATAAAAGATGGGGAAAGAGGACTGCTTTATTTATTTATCAATTTATAACCTATCCACCGCTTTTGCTGACAGCTATAAATGTGAACTGCACAGCCTTCACAAACTGCTTCTGGGTAACCCTTGTGTCTAAGACGAACTCTTAGAAAGGAATTTAAACGGTCAATATGGTGCTTGTTTTTTGATTTTTTTTTTTAAATGGGAACATCAAAAATGATTAGTTTTTCTTTTTTAGATTTTGATGAATAAATGAAGCAGTCATTTTACCCTCTTTTCATTATTAGTTTAATTTGAAAACCAAATAATTTGTGGGTTTTTCCAATCAGGAAGTGGGCGTGGCGACTGTCCCGCGCTCGTGCGAGTTTTGGTGGACATTTTACTCCATACAATAGTTCATTTGAAATTCACTTCTGAGTTGTGAGGACCACAAGTCCAAACAAACCCGCCCCTCCCTATTACTGAGAGCTCTCTGTTCATGGACTCTTGCTATAGCTTAAAGCCCCTCACAACACCAACCTCACATTAAAAAAAAAAAAAATGGCTAGAAATATCGAATCTATATGGGAGAGACCAAAGCGGAGCTGGGAGACTGTGCTTCGCCCAGCATATTTTTTTATGTCACAAAGAATTTATTTTTCAAATATCATTATTTGATCTGCTTCTAAGTCACAAGGATTTGAATAAGGAAATACTCAGAAATACAATTTTGAGCATTGTGTTCTTTAAATATTTTCATCATGGGAAAAATTCCACAAGAACATAAAAAAAAAAACACAATTTTCATCAGAATGTGTCTTTTCGAGATAAACCTGAACTGAACTGATACTTCAATCAGTTTTGCCCCCATGACTTTATGATGGGGGATGAAACTCATGTGACTGGTGCTGTGAGCATCTGAGAACTCACAAGATTAAACCAATTTGAAAAAATGATGTTGGAATTGATTTGGGAGATGCTTGGATCCGTGCAGAGGATGCATTATAGTTCTGTATCGATGATTTTATTTAAGTACAATGGGTGTTTTAAGCAGGAGGGAGTTTAAAGGATGCTATTCTATAATAAACTTCTAATCGCTTTAAAGCTCTTCAATTATAAAGCAGTTATATACAAAGTCATTGTGGTTGAATCAATTGAAGTCATAATCATAATAGTGTTCATATAAAATAGCCCAGATCAGATGAAATATTAATTTGTCATTGTTTTTGTCCATTACATTTATATAGAATGCAGTGGGGAACAAAAACAATATAAATATACTGTTTTAATTCTAACTTTCATCATAAAGAGGTTTATGTTAGAAAATAATCACAAAGAAAATCTGACGAGCTTGACTGGGGAGCTGTGGTCACAGAGTCCAGCACTCTCCACTTTATCTGTTTATTGTTGTTCCACTGCTGAGGCCTCCCTGGATCTCTAAATGTTCTGGAGAAATCTGCCTTTTAACTCCATAGATCTCATAAAACTCTGATCCTTCTGTGAACACTGTTGCTTTAAAAACATTAAATGGGTTTGTGCTTCTGTATGTGTGAGATATTTATAACCTTGTGGGATACGGGTTCTCGTTTATTGAAAGCTGGAAAAAGTAGAAAACAATGTTTTGTTTAAATCCAATTTTTGCTATTAAATTATTTTACAGATTACTCTAACAGAAATTTCCTTTCAGTAAATATGGTTGGAACTTAAAACCTCAGTTGAGTTGTTATTTTCCTACAGTTCGGCTTTCCACTGCTGTCCTGCTGCCTTTCAAAATAAAAGACCTAGTAAGGCTAATGATTTTAATAACTGATAATGCTGCCATTGCCATACACATGCATAGCTTTTAAATAACTAATTTAGACAACTTGTTTATTTGATTAGCTCTCAAGTATTTTTTTTGTTTATAATTTATACATTTTTAGCCCTCCTCATATGTTGTGTTAATATGTTGTCTTGTGACTTTTTACAGTTTTATCTTGTGTTTTTGTGTCTTTTTGTCATCATTCAGTGCTTGCGTTTGGTCATGTTCTGTTTTCTGTCAGTTTCACCATGTTCAGGTTAATCATCCACAGCTGTCTTCATTTAGTTAATTGCCCTCAGCCTATATAAGTGTCTGGTTTTCAGGTGTCATTGTCAGGTCATCTGCTCTTCTATGTTCTGACATGGCACTGGTTTGCCATCCTGGGTTTGTCATGTTAAAGTTGATTTAGTAAAGGTTTATGTTTCAGCATACAAGTCTGATCTCCTGCATTTGGGTCTTTCATCCACCAACCCTGACACTTTTGTATCAAGCACGTTGTGTTCTATAGCATGTTGTGGAAAAATGCTTTATCAATGATGACTGAGTAAAGCTCAAAAAGGACAAAGTCGTCATGCTGGTTTGTAAAAGTGGTGACTCAACATAAGGTGGCGATAAATTTCAAAGTCCATAAAGAAATCTTCAAAAGTGTCGAAAATGTTAAACTGTTTAACTCTTTTAATTTTAAAAATTTCTTTCAATGATGACTGAATAAAGCTCAAAAAGGACAAAGTCGTCATGCTGGTGTGTAAAAGTGGTGATTTACGTAAGGTGGCCATAAATTTCAAAGTCCACAATCAAATCTTCAAAAGCGTTAAAAATGTTAAACTGTTTAAAATGTTTAATCTTTCCATTGAATGTTAAAGTTGATTTAGTAAATGTTTATGTTTCAGCATACAAGTCTGATCTCCTGCATTTGGGTCTTTCATCCACCAACCCTGACACTTTTGTATCAAACGCGTTGTGTTCTATAGCATGTTGTGGAAAAATGCTTTATCAATGAAGTGATTTTTGTTAAGTTGATTGATTTATTGTTTAATTAAAAAGAGCAATGTAAAAAAGATGATATACTGTTGTGGGAAAGTTTCCCTTTTTTTTTTTTTTTTTTTTTATTTGAACAGAAGTGTGCTGATATGCTAATGTGGCTAACTTGTAGCATGTTAGAAAAAACAAGAATAACTGTGAATCCAGGTAATAAACACTGACTAACTTATCTTTATTTTTGTCTCACTTATTGCAGCTTATAGTTCAGTCCATCTTATATTTAACATAAGTACAAGAATAGGCCATTTATTGATGATGCACCCCATAATCAGATATGCCCCAAATTGGTATTCATTTTTTTTTTTTTTTTTTTCCCCCCAAGATACAGAATTTGAGAGTCCAGAAAAAAATCATCTAGTGTTCCCTCTTTATTTAGGTTAGGGACCAGAGACTTCTGCAAGTATGTTTTCATCTCACCCCCCCCAATCCCCCACGGATGAAGAATGTCCATTACCGATCCATACTCATCAGAAACTTCTGACCATGTTTTGTAAATATTCATTAAAGAAAATTGGGGCATTGGTCAACATAAAGAGCTTTTTTTTTTTATTAGGATATTTCCGAGCCACTTCTGAGTCAGCCGATCTCATTTCTCCATTCAGGCCTGTTGTGAGTTGCTCTTAAACAGCGCTTTCCTCCTTGGAAAATCTCATACAAGCGTCTTGAGTTGTCTGAGTTTTAGAGTCACGTGACTGGAAAAAATCTGTGAATTGGTGAAACTGCAAATAAAGAAATGCGAATAAACGGGAAAACACTGTATGTTGCAAATAAGTGTCACTTGGTGTGAAGGGGTTAAAACCCTAAATCCCCATCAGAGCTAAGTGTGGACCGACCCATGTAAAGGTCTATTATTGACTGTCTTCACTGAAGGTTATGGTACCTGTTAGTGTCTGTTGGGCAGTTCTTCCAGATTGGTTCATTATTTTTAAGTACTTTGCATTTAAAGCTAAAAGCTGATTTTTTTTTTTTTTTTTTTTTTTTTTTTCATCCACCTCAAAAACATTGATTTAATGCAACCCTGAAATATTTAAAACATTTAAATTTCTATTTTGCTGGAGCCAAAGGTTTTCTTGAAAGTAGGGTCCTCCCTCAAGTTAATAAACTGCATTTAGAACTCTGCAATGTAGTAGAATGTGAGACTACATGGAAATGTCAATGATTAGCCAACCCAATGTCAGAAATAACCTTTTTTTTTTTTTTAATCAAAGTGCAGTAACCCACAAATTAACTGGATGAATAAATCTTATTTGGATAATTGTAGAGATTTTTAATGTGAAGGATACCCTTGATTGTTATCCGTTGGTATTTTTCCCTGTAAACTCAGTCCTTGTCTTGACATTGTGTGTGCGCTCTTGCAGAGAGCTCCAATCGCCTAAATGCAGCATTGTAAATGTAGCACTCCAATGTCTCGGCTTAACTGTGTGAGGCATTGGCATTTTTTCCAATGTACTTTTTGACAGATGTTGACAGCCCCTATTGGGCTCTTTTACATTGCTGACAGCTGACAGGAGCATGGTGGAAACAAAACAAAGCTCCCACATTTCCCCAAGAGATTCCTGTCGTGCCAATGTCCATACCTGTCCAGAGACGAATGCTATATCCGTGCCCTATCAAACACACCACCTGTAATTGATTGATCTTAGCTGCCAGTTACAATAAAAGATACATTTTGTCATAACTCTTTGCTGTACTTTCTAAAAAATCTGTAATGTGTCATGCAATGGGATTATACAGGAATTTTCCGCCTCAGACATGGGATGTAACCTGTAAATGACAGCTAAATGTATTAGAAATACATTGGTTTGATTTGTCCTGCTGAGAATGTGGCATACGTGATACTTTTATTACTTAATTCTATGTTTTGATGGATTTTTAAATCTTTACAGGAACTTTAACAGAAATTGGGCCTATAAATTGAAAAGATAGAAAAGAAGCATCACTAACCATCCATCCATCTTCTTCCGCTTCATCTGGGACCGGGTCGCGGGGGCAGCAGTCTAAGCAAAGATGCCCAGACCTCCCTCTCCCCGGCCACTTCCTCCAGCTCCTCTGGGACGACCACGAGGCGTTCCTAGGCCAGCCAAGAAACATAGTCTCTCCAGCGTGTCCTGGGTCTTCCCCGGGGCCTCCGCCCAGTGGGACATGCCCGGAACACCTCTCCAGGGAGGCGTCCAGGAAGCATCCGGATCAGATGCCCAAGCCACCTCAACTGGTTCCTCTCGATGTGGAGGAGAAGCGGCTCTACTCCGAGCTCTATCCGGGTGACAGCCCTCAGTAAGGGTCCCCGGACCCTATACTCCCAGAGCACTCTCCACAGGACACCACGGGGAACGCGGTCGAACGCCTTCTCTAATTCCACAAAAAACATATGGACTGGATGAGCGAACTCCCACGAACCCTCCAGCACCCTGAAGATGGTGTAGAGCTGGTCCACTGTTCCACGGCCAGGATGGAAACCGCTTTGTTGTTCTTGAATCTGAGGTTCGACTATCGGGAAGGCTGAGGAGTGCGAATCCCCGGTAGTTGGAACACACCCTCCAGTCCCCCTTCTAAAAAAGGGGAACCACCACCCCAGTCTGCCAGTCCAGTGGTACGGTTCCTGTCTGCCACGCAATGCTGCAGAGACGTGTCAGTCAAGACACTTCCACGGCAGCCAGAGACTTGAGGTACTCAGGGCGAACCTCATCCACCCCCGGAGCCTTGCCACCGAGGAGCTCTTTGACTACCTCAGTGACCTCAGCTTGGGTGATGGACAGTTCCACCCCAGTTTCCTCAGCCTCTGCTTCCTCAACGGAAGGCGTGTCAGCAGGGTTGAGGAGATCCTTAAAGTATTCCTTCCACTCCGCTCCTTCCCTCCCAGAGGGGTGACGTTCCATGTCCCAAGAGCCAAATTCCATGCCCAGGGTTTGGGCCGCCGAGGCACTCGCCTTCGACCGCCACCCAAACCACAATGCACCGGCCCCTTCAGAGCTCCCCTGCAGGTGGTGGGCCCACTGGGGAGTGATCCCACGTCGCTTCTTCGGTTTGGACCAAACCGGGGCCCATGGGAGGAGCCCCAACCCCAGGCCTTGCTCCAGGTTGGGGCCCCGGTGTCGCCAATCCGGGCGACGTAGCAGAATCTTTGATTTTAATATTCATAAAGGGGTTGTGAACCGCTCTTTGTCTGGCTCGTCACCCAGGACCTGCCTGCCATGGGAGACCCTACCAGGGTCAAAAGCCCCCGACAGCATAGCTCCTAAGATCACTCGAGCACTCAAACCCCTCCACGACGTTAAGGTGGCGGTTCTAGGAGGGGGCATCACTAACCACACAATGAAAGTCAGTGTACCCTCCACATCTGTCTCCAGCTAATTAGTCCCAATTCAAATTTTCCGTCAGTATGGTCCGGATCGAACCGGACCGTACTGGTGGAAACGAGGTTCTACTCTATCAATTGACTCAATAAAAGTATTTGATCTTGCGAAAGATTCAAAACTTTTGACAGATTTTCCAGAACCGATTTTAAAGAGACCTGTCGAGAGTGGTTCCCAAAATTAATGATGACTCGGATGAATTTGAACCAATCACAGCTTACCCACAATTTCGTGTCCTAATTATCGCTAACAAATGGTGATTAAATTCAATTAATTTAGTAGAAGCCACATATATGGGTGATGTCACACTCACTTGGTCCAATTCTCATATACTGTCAACAACCACAAATACAAGCTTAGCCGAACAACCAGAACTGGCCGCCTGCAAATAGCCGTGCACACTTTGCCACAGCAGAAACAAGGGATTTTTACTAATGCTTTCTGCTAAAGAAATTTTAAAATGAAGAGCATGCATTTGAGTAATGTAGGGTTTATTATCTTGCCCAAGAAGAGTTTTAAACTCCATTAATCCAAGCTCTGAATTAAAACGGTGGTGCCTTAAATGATCAGCAGCAATTTTCCAGGTAGCAAGGGAACAAAGTCTGTACAATCCCAGGGAGGGAACATACTTTTAGTGCGGTAAGGCACTGTACTTTAAACGTATGTCCTTGACATCATTAACCACTAATTAGGTCAGAGTTTGGCACCAATAAGATAACTCAAAAAATAATTTCTATAAGCAACACTCATGTTTAAGCCTTATGAAGACAGGTGTTTGATTACACTGCCAAAAAGCAAATATATTAAAGTTTTTAGGATCACCTTTCTAGAGCAGTTAGGTTTCAGCCATAAATGAGAAGTACTTGCAAAAAAATTGCACTCTTTCTTGGCTTTTTTTTTTTTTTCAAGCAAGATCAAAGCTCCTCAAACTAAATAACCACTTATCTCGTCTTTGGAGATGACTTGACATCAACCTTTTGGGCATCCAAAAAAAAAAAAAAAAAAGAATCAGCATTCAAGTCTGGATGCTTCTCCTGCAAAAAGCCCACTGACAGATCCATGAAGTGCCGGTTACAGTCTAGCAGTTTGTCTGCAGAGCTCCCTCCAGGGGTAACTGCAGACTCTTTTCATCATACCTGCCGTTGCAGCTTACGGGACCCTCCACTATCTTGTGAATGAAAGATGACATCCATAAAGTAGTTTCTTCGAGCCCGAGGGGACATCGAAGGTGGGCGATATGTTTGCTTACTTTTCATAACAGTGGAGCAGTCGGCTGAAATACCATTTTTGATACAGAATTGGAGGCTTCTGTATAATTTCACCTGCAGATTGTGAGGTTTTCCGTTCCCCTCCTGCCTCTCCTATCCCGCTGTCGTGTTACTGGAGGTCTATATTTATCTATCACTCTCTGTCTGTTTTCTGATGGAGTCAGGATGAGCCTGACTGCCTCTTTCTGCATGGCTGGCTGGATCTGACTTCTTGTCTGCTAAAGGAGCAGGGGCCAGTGTCCTGATCACACTGCTTACAGTGGCAGTCGGGTTTGCTGCAGAAACAGAGGGCAAAGTGCGGAATCCTTTGGACGGTGGCACAATTGGATGAAAATTCAGGCAAAGTACCGAATACTAGAACTCTTTTAGCCTGATAGAACATAAACATGTCCACAGTTGTAAAGAAAGGAAGAAAAATTAAACAAAAGTAAACTTTTGTTGATGTTTACCTATCTTTAAAAATAAAAGCTTTGTTGTTAAAGTTAAAATTTCAGCAAATTTTTTTTTCTAAAGTTGTGTAACAAATAAGTTGCACCAAACTATAACTTGCATTAGGAAAGACAAAAGAGCCAAGATACAGACACATCGACGCAGGTTCTTGAACGTGCATTAAGCCCATAGTGTTCACACAAGACAAGAAGGGAGGGACTACTTTTATTCTTGTTTACTAGCGCATGTTTGCAAAAAGCAGTGCAAATCTTGCTTCAGGTGTTTTTCTTTCACAGATTTAATCCAATAAATGAAAGACTTGGTGTCCATAGAATTCCGGGCACAAACCAAAACTATTGATTTCTACTCCAAGATCAATTTTCAAACAATTGACATGCCATCAATACGTCACTACTAAATTCAAGGGCCTGATTGGTCAGCGTTTGTATGTATATAAAAAGGGCTACGCGGGTCCCGCATCAGTCTCACTGCTTCACAGATCTAGAAGACTTCACTATTCAGCAGGACGCTCACCGCATCGCGCCATCTCGCTCAGCATGCCGAAGGTACGACAGACCGCCCGAAAGCACAAGGAGAGTGCAGAGGAGAGGAAGGAGTTGGAGCAGCAGGAAGAGCTGCAGAGAAGGCTGGATGCCCAGAGGGATGAGGCCAGAATGCAGAAGGATAGAAGACAAGAATCGGAGGCCAGTTCGGTAGCAGGAGACGCCCCTTTGGAGGAGCTACCACAGTCAGAGGATGAGGGTGACCAGGGCAGCGTGACTGGCAAGAGACCGGAGGCATCCTCCTACAATTTCAGTGCCAGGGATGAAGAGCGTCTCGTCTCTTTCTTTGCTGAAAACCCATGTTTTTGGGAGAAGCGAGACAAATAAAAAGTTTATATTTGTTCATAAAAATTTTTTTGGTTGTTGTCTTTGAAAAACTGTCTTCAGTGACAGACTTTTGCCTACATATATATCACACAGGTCACTAATAAGCAAAGGTAAAAATACAATTGAAAAAAATAACTGGACAACAAATAATTTCCTAAATTAGGTTCTTTTATTTCAAAAACCATAAAACACATAAAATACACAGACAATAATACACACACATGTGAGAGGAAGTTATGCAAGTATACACAGTCTTTGTTCAAACTACACTGTCTTGCCAGGGCAGTTTGTTTGCTGCGGCGTTGTAATAGTCTGAGAGGTATACTCTTTGGAGCTTTCCTGCTCTTGTAAGTCTCTGCCCTCCCACAGTTGAGAAGTCAGTGAGGTCCACTGTCTGTCGCCATGCACCAGGGACTACATTGCCATCGGCGTCCTCGGTGTCCACCTCGCCTGCTTGTAGGCCAGGGGCGCGTGACCAGAGAAGGTTGTGCAAGGTCATACACCCAAGAACAATATCTGTGCACTTATCTGGAGTCTGCTGCAGTGTGGTAAGAAGGCAGCGCCACCTGTGGGCTAGTATCCCGAACGCGTTTTCCACCACACGACGCGCACGGGACAACCTGTAGTTGAAGATGCGTTCAGCATTCATGATCCTCGCTGGCTGAATGGCTTCATCATGCACGTGCGAAGAGGAAACGCATCGTCGGCCGACCAAGAAGTACGGCACATCTCTGTCATCACCGGGAAGGGGGCTGGGTCCCGGTAGGCCGAGTGTGTTCTCCTCCAGTTTGGTGTGTAGCTCAGAACGGTTGAACACCCCGCAATCGGAGGCTGAGCCGTTTGCCCCAACGTTTGCCCAGATGAACCTGTAGTCGGCATCCACAACAGCCAGTAGAATGATTGAGAAATATCCTTTATAGTTATAAAAGGGATCCGGATTTCTTGCTCTCTTTTATGGCGACGTGCTTCCTGTCTATGGCGCCACAACAGTGGTGGAAGTTCCACTTCTGACCAAACTTCGTCGCGACCTCCCGCCACTCGTCTGGGTTGTCTGGCCTGTGGAACAGCTCACGGCGGTACTCGTCGTAGATGGCCCGACACACACGAGGTATAAACTGAGACATCGTATTGTGGGCTACACAGAAATCAAAGGCCAGGGAACGGTAGCTGTTTCCTGTGGCAAGGTACCGAAGTGTAATGGTCAGCTTCAGTCCAGGTGGCAATGGAGCACGTCCTCTGAAATAATAACATTACGAAAAATTAGTAATATAATATATGTGTATTGATACCAGTTCTTTAAAAAATTTTAGGAAGAATACAATCTATACACAATATCATTACAAATATTTCCAATATACAAACCTCTCCGTTTTGGTGATCCGCAGCTCAACTCGTTGAAGTAACTCGGCAAAGGTCTGCCTGTCCATCCTCAGGTAGGCGTGGAAGTCACCTTGTGACTCTCGCTCCAGCTCTGGACAAGGTCTCATATTGCCCAAAGAAACGCCGCCTTTCAATCCATGGCCTCACCCAGCAAGTCCGTCACCCTCTCTGACGACGTTCTTGTACAAGCTGGTGGGCCATGTACACAACCACCGCTTCTTCCTCTTCTTCTTTGGCTCGCTGTTGCTGGAGTATTTGTCGTCGCACTCGTATTGGCATTGCCATTGCTGAGGATATTGTGACTACTGTTGTGGTCCATCCTTTTATATTGTACAATTGTTGGTACAACATCAGTGAAAAGATTTGTCTAAACGACGTACACTTGTGCATGGACCCGTGCATGCCGCAAGGTTTCACGCACGTCGCCGTACAACCGGCTGTACTACCCTTGCGGGACTTGGAACACGCGGGAAACTGATTGCACGGCTCGTAAGGTGTAGTACGGGTGTTAGTACTGCTGTTAGTACGGCTAGTACGGCTCTTGGGGTTGATGAAAACAACGGCCCTTACGGGAGTGGTGCAGCCAGCTGCACGGGCAAAAGAAAATGGGAAAAAACCGTGGCACCCGCAGAAGAATTTGGTGCATGTCGAACAGCCTCCCACGGCGCCTACGGGCCTTTGCGGAGCCTGCTACCTTTGCGGACCCGTGCGGACCGCCGCACGGGGGCGGGAAAATCTGGCCCGTAGACCGCCCGTGGGAGCCCGTGCAGGCAGATGTGCCCGAGGCTTTAATAAACACTTTTGAAACTGCTTGACGAACATTTCTTTACTTTTTTTTGGATAAAATGTATGGATTTTAAATATGGAAAATACAGTTTATGGGGTAATTAGTGTAAAAAGTCTGAGATGCTGAAAAAAGTGGGATTTGTTGAGTTGCTGTTTCAAATACAGCAACTTCAAAGTTGTGTTGAGAGAAAATCCATGAGGCACACTGTGGAATGTGGCTTCAGCTGTACAGATTACAGAAAGACACTTATGTCCAACCTTTGCCTATATGGTGACAGGGACAAGGTGAAGCCATCGATGATCCCGAAAGAATCTCAATGAGCATCATTACTTCTGCAACTAGGATGCAGTCACTCAAGGAGGCTGTCTGGCAACTTGTTACAATGTGTGTGTTTTTTTTGTTTTTGTTTTTTAAGATAGCTCCCACCAAGAGGAGGCCTCATGGGAGATCAACGATTCATCGGGGAGATTATGTCTCTCGTCTGAGTTTGGAACAACGTGTCCCTTCAGATCCTCTGGATAAAGAAGCTGAGAGGAGAAGGCCTGAAAATCTCCTTTCAGACTGCTTCACCTGTGCCCTGATTTTCTAGAGGGAAGATGGGTAATTTTTTACAAACTTTACCAGAAACACCTTTTTGTATTGTATGCTGAGACTGTTTTTTTTTTTTTTCATAAAATCAACACAAAGTAAGTTTAATAAAGCAAAGTAATAATTATTTTCACATCATGTTGAAGTTCATGCAATAAATGTTTTTACCATCCTGCTTTTAGTCACTTGGATTTTAGGGTCACTTTCATCCCCACTCCTGGCTGAAGGGTCCGACCTTCAAGTACCCAACATGAGAAACTCTGCCGCGGCAGCAGGCACTGTGTCACACCACAGGAAGTTCAGATTCCGGGGTCTCATTTATTAAACTGGATTTCAGCATAAAACATGCCCAATTATGAAAATTTACAAATGCAAGAACATTTCCTGATTTTTAATAAGCTCGCGACACACACTTTCATGCAGGCGTAGGTCAGCCGTGCGTGAATGCTGGTGCGATGTTCTCTTTCCACTCCCTACCCTCATTTATCCATAGGAGGTCCATGTTAACTAGAATTGAAAATGCAAACATTTTTGAGCAATTTCATCAGCCAATCAGAAGTCAGAAAATTTAAAGAGAGGGGGGAAAAAAAGCAAGCTGCAGACTTGGTAAAAAGGTTCTTTTCAAGCCTCATTTCGGTCATTCCAAAGCCGAAGCTCTGTTATATATATTCATATTCTCCATTTTGTTGGATTATAATTAAATAGCTTCTCTAGTTAGTGTCCTTCAGGACCATATGTTTTGGACTATAAGTCACACTTTTGAAAGAAATGTATTTTAAAAACATGGAAACAAGAATTGAGGTTTATTTTTCAAGGCAAACCATAATAACGGAACAGATTACAGAACTGATAACAAATATTCCAATTCATTTTATTTATACAGCCCAACATCACCAAAAAAATTGTTTCGTTGGGCTTCATTCAGAAAATTGTACAGAAACAGAAGATCGGTCATAAAATATGAACAATATATGATTGCAAAACTAAACTGAACAATGTAAATAAAACTGTCTATCCCTGTCCTTAGACCCTCCTTCTTGTTAAGGAAAACTCTAACTCTAACTACATATTTGACTAGAGTTCAGCCTGATAGGACTAGGGGACAGGTGGGGGCGAGTTCCAGCCAGAGGCGTGGTCCACATCCACCTGCACAGACGATTCACCTGGAATCAGAAATCTCTCCCTCTCCCCTGGAGGGGGGTATGAACGAGGAACAACACGTGAATCACACTGCACCGAACAGAAGCAGCGAGAACTAAATATTATAAATAATAGAGGAGGGGCAAATAAATGAGAATAGAGAGCAGAACCCCAGAACCTTTTAGCTTTCAAGTGACTGAAATGTAACCCAGGAAATCTTGTCGTCATAGTCAGTTTTACAAACTTTATACTCAAGATTACATCAACAGTGCTTAATCAAGTGAATAAAAATGAAGAAAAAATGATTATTCATTTACAATAAAAAAAAGATTGCTGACAGTCAATTGAAAAAAATCAGGTGGTATACATTTTTTCTTTCATGGCCTGATGCCAATTGATCCAACACACCAAAACAGTAAGACCCCGGCCTTGCCTGGAGCCCGGACTGCTTCAGAGGAAACCACTGCTGTCAAGCACAACCCCATAGTAAAACTCACCCCACCATTGCATAGCAAGACCGACTCACCCTATTGCAAACTAGAAGTCCCTTCACTCTGCCCTTAAAAGAAGGTCTCGGACACCCTTTTCCCTTTATACACTTTACCACATTTTCAAATGAAACTACAACTTTTATTATTTTTGGATTACATACAAGTACCATCAAATAGAAGATTTCATAACTGCTCTCTACTGTGTTTATGTCACTGACCTGAAAGTGAACGCTGTATATTCCAGCTGGGCTTCTTCCGGTCCGTACGACCAAGAGAGAAGCTCAACAGTGCTGCCACAAATTAAGAAAATTATGTGCAAGCTCACTCACACTCTCTTACCAAAATAAATTTTAAAAGAGCAACCGACAACAAGATTTAGGCTCTTAAAGTAGCTAGCTACGTGCTACTTTGCTAGCACAGCAATGCAGCAACAGGCATCATCACTGCACATTTTACATGTTACCCACACAAATTTAAATTAGTTTTATGTGCAGGTTGAACCTACATATGTGCGAATAACATCAGTCATGTTCTAAAACATGATTAAAAACAGACATCGAAGGACCGAACTAGCATGCTACTCATGAGTTGCTAGCACCCACCTTAGCACAAACTTTTCAGTTCTCAGCCTGATTTATCTATTAAAATGTGATTCCTGTCTTGTGACAGGAAAGGAGTTTCAAGAAAGGAGTTTCATAACTGGTTTTGAGATTACAACGCAGCTGAAAATATTTTAATTGTAATGCTAGATTTTCATGAAAATCAAGATGAGCACATAAAGAGCTGTGAATCCACTGGCGTTTAAAGCCGTCTGAACAGCAGACAGCTATTTCATCGGAGATTTTCGGACTGCAGAGACTTGCTGTGCGTCAGACTAAGGAGCAGTGGAGACCGCTGGTCTTCTCCACACTCTGCCTATTAAACCCACAGCAGGAGGGGTCCTTAACCTGCTGCTGACTTCCAAACAAGCATCGTGTCTGAGCATAAAGCTGTTAAACTGCAGCGCTAATGCTTTTTTCAACAGTTTTGCCAACAGCATAGATTTCCTTTACTCTGCTACTTTGCAGAAGCGAGTCAGTTTAAAAACTGTCATTATTTCCACCAAAAAGATGCTGTCTCCTTCAACCACACAAAAATAATATAAAATTAAAGTATAATAAATGCCAAGCATTTCAAACAAATTAATAAACCATGAAATTTCAATTTTAGTACATTTTTTTTTTGTACAATGGATCTGCACACATCCCATTCTCCCTTGGGAAAAAAAAATTTAAAATAAATTTATTAGTACTAGTTTTTTTTTTTAATTGTCTGCAAGTTGGAGTCCTCGCTAGTTGATTCGAATTTGAGACTTATATAACAAGCAATTTCCAACACGTTTTTCCTTCTTTGTGGTTTGCATAACTGCATTCGTGCATGTTGGCCTTTTAAGTTTGGGAATTTATGTATTCAGACTGGAGAAACTTGCTTTCTGAAATCTAAAGCAAATTTTTAGTCTGAATACACCAAGTCAGACCTTGGTCCAGGACCAGGAACCGGTCTTGGGCCCTTCTTTTTAGGTGGTTTTTGTTTGATTCCAATCAGCCTGAGCTCTGGTTCACTCTGAGTTTCTTCAGTCTGAAGAGGCTCAGAACACAGAGCAGGACGACTGAACCAAATGACCACGTAGAGGACATGATGGGATGTAAACAGAGTAAGAAGAAAGTAATCATTGAGTGAGGGACAAAAGGTAAGTCATAGCAACTCATTGAAATTTAGTCAGATGATGAGATACAGCAGACGCTGCAAACAACTCCAACCTACTGGTGGTTTATCTGACTCACGTCTCGTAAGCCCCAACTCAAATCTCATGAGTCCTGACTCAAATCTAGTGGGTTGTGACTCAAGTCTCGGGTCACGAGTCAAATCTTGTTGGTTGTGACTTAAATCTCGTAGGTCGCGACTCAAGTCTTGTGGGTTGCGACTTAAATTTTGCGAGTCCTGACTCAACTCTTGTGGGATATGACATACTAGATTTGCGTCTCGACACACAGCCGCGGCCAACGAGCCAGCTTACCGAAGCATCAATCCCATTTCATGCAATGAAATTAAGCGCCGGAGCACCTTCTGACGTGGTAGATCTATTTTGTCCAATAATATTATCCCGTAGGTCTTAGTAGAGTGAGTTTTGTTGATAAAATGAGCAGAACAGTGTCTGGGACGCAGCTGAGGAGCTGTCACTCTCCGGATGTTTCTTCCCGTGCGGAATCTACTAACAGGATTTATGTCAAAACCCATGAGACTTGACCCGCGACCCATGAGACGTGAGTCAGGTGAGCCACTGGAAGTAGGTCGTAGCTGTTTGCACCGCCAACGTCTGCTGCAGTTGATTGCGGGATGATTAAAACAACTTTTGCTTCTCACAGTGTTTTCCCCATGCTCTATATGTCATAAACCCTTATCCTACCTTCTAATGGCGCTTTCACACTGAACGCGGCCTCCTCTCTTTGGTTGGCTGTCAAAATGACTGCTCAACGACTTGACGCGCCCTCAACATTTTCACGCAGCAACGCAGCGCTGTGACCAATCAAGGTACGGAAGTGCTAAACATGATCACAAAAGAAAAATGAATTATTGCAGTTTGCACCTGCTCAGATTCATATGAGACTCAGACAGACATTAAAAGAAGAGAGTCGTGAAAACATAAAAGCCTGGAGCAAGATTTAGGGGATTTTCAAACGCTTTGAATTTTCTCTAGGTGGTGGAGGAGCACTAATGAACAGTAAAAATACAATAGAAGAAGAATCTCCTCTCTTTCCACTACCTGTGTGAGCGCGCTGCTCCGGTGTGGATACCACCTGCTGAGCGTGCGTTCATAAACCTGCGTCGAGCGCGTTCGTGAACGCACCGCATGCGGCCGGTTGTGTTTGAGTTTTAACCAATAGAGGGGGGAAATAAAAATAAAACTAAGGGGAACTTTTTATTATTGTATTGATGAAAATAAGAAAAAAACATCATTATCCCATTAAGATAGAATGCCAAGGTTACTGTTGCAACAATTGTCATTAACTGAATTATCCATCCACTCGTTTCCTTATCCCACTAAATCCCTCTCGAGGTCATGGGGTCGCCGGAACCTTTCCCAGCTACTGTTTGGCGAAGGCGTGGTACAGGTCGTCAGTCTGTTGTGGAGTACTAAATCACTCTCACACACCTGGGTACACTTTTAGAGTAACTATTTAACCCATGAGGCATGTTTTTGGACTGTGGGAGGAAAGCCAGAGTGCCTGGAGAAAAACATAAGCACAGAAAGGACCGAGATGAGATTCAAACCAGGTGATCCAAGAGCTATTACTACTCTAACTTATCTCCTGAGTAAATTATCTGAATAAAATTATTATAAACTTTACTGACACCCCTTTTTGTTTTGACTTATTCACGTTGCACTTAAAACAACCAAAGGATTGGGTGGAAAATAAAATAAGATTGCTGTATAATTTCAAAAAATGTTTCATAAGATGTTTTATCTTACTCTACATACAAAAAAACAATTTCAAGATTAAATAACTAAATAAGAAATAAAAGATAATCTCAAACAAGATTTATAATCTTACACATTATATTCTCTGAGTTTATCACTCTTAAGACAAGATCAAAAATTATTTGGACAAATTTTGAGGTACTTTTTATTTTGGTTAGATGGACTCTTTCTGCAGTGTGGTAAATCAAGTAGAAATATGTAGTCCATCAGTTAGAATATGATGTGTCTGCACTGCTCTAAACTATCACCAGATAAAGAAAAAGCAGATACTCGTTCAGATTTGAACAATCACTGCTCAAAAATAAAGCAAAACAAGCATTGCTTACAAGTTTTTAATTGCAGCTGGCAGAGGAGTCTGAAAATGGAGCAGATTTTAGGCAAATCTCCTGTCAATCAAGATGAGATTTAAGCAGATTTAGCTGTTCAGCAGGCAGTTTTATCCAAAGCGACTAATAAATGAGGAACAAAACAAGCAAGAAAAAAGTACAAATCAAGTGTAAGTCTATTCCGCTGCATGAGGTGAATTTTTGTTTTTTTATGAGTCAGTTTTTCAACGTTTGTTATGAATTCTGTTTTAAAAGACAGTTATAGAGCATAAATGTGTGATTAAGGTTTAGAGATCAGACAACAATAGCTTTGCTGGTTGTGCACAGACAAATAATTTTTTTATCTCAACCTTGATGACAAAACTCTTAATACATTTATGTTGAAAAATGAGGTGCCTTGTTTACACACAACACTTAACAGAACAATTATGTTTTGTAACTGTCCTCTCTACAGAGAAGAACTGTTCCACATGTAAACAGTAGAAGCAGTTGTCAGTCACAGATTCTGTTAGCTGCCCCACTTAAAAAGATGAGAGATCATACAGTAGATACACTTCAGCTGTGAGAAGGAAAAAAAAAACATTTTTTAAAAAATTTACTGTACTTTTCACAGTTAAAAACCCTTACTTTGTAAAACAAACATCACATTCATGCGTGTCGTGTTTACAGATGATTTTGAGAGGTAGAGGATTTCCCCCTTATTCGCAGGGGTTGGGGACTGGAGACTCCGCGAACACGTCAAATACGCAGATAAAAATATGCGACTATGGGGGGGAACACACAGCACTCTATTAAAATTTCACTCTGCTTTATCTATTTTGCAAGCAACATTGTGAATATGATTCCACAGGTAACATGTAGTGGTGTCGTACTGTGTTTTTCTATGTGTTATTAACATGATTCGGAATTAGAATGGTCACAGTAACGTTTATTTTAGTAGTATGCTGTGTCTAAATTCCCATCCTAACTACTTAAAAAACTATTTAGTGCAGAACTACCTGAATTTTAAAAGCAATTTGGACACTATCCTCACTACTAGCATGACGTCACAGATTTCACAAAGTGAAAATCTGAGAAGTTTTAGAACTACTTAAGAATCCACTGAGTTCTGATGATGAAAATATTGATGGTTTATTGACAATTTCATTTTGTTTTTTGGGGGCAAAACTTATTGAAACACAATTTATTGTGGTCTATTTTTGCCATTGTAGTTAGTATAGATGCACAGACCTCTGGGAAATTTCTAGGGCACTCGATTTTGAAATTGTAGACTCAGACAACTCTTCAAAATAACAAATGCCACTATAAAGTGCAAATTGTCTGGTACAAGTTTGGTAATTACAAGGTCTCCCTGTTGTGAATATGCTAACATAGCAAATTTTGTTACAAACAAGTTCTAGAGTTACTGTGGACACAGTTATTAAAGTCTGACTGACGGGAGGACTTCTGACTGTTTTGTCCTGCTGAATACGCCCATAGTTTGGTGCACCTTGTATATCACTCAAGTTTAAAAAAGAGAGCATTCATTGTCGGTGCACCTTATATTCCGGTTCCCCCTTTGGTGCAAAAATATGGAGTAGAAAGCATTTAACTCCAACAAAAATGCAACATGTCTGTCCCTCACAGACCAGGTCCTGCTTCTCCTGTGTGCTGGTCGCCTGTTTTAATGGCACCTGTTTGAACTGTAGTGCAATGCAGAGACAGACATTAAAACTAAACATTTAATTTTCACATGCATTATATGTGTTTGCATTATGAGGGTTGTTTAGAATCATTCCCTTTAAAAAAAATAAATAAATGAAAAAAGAAAAAGAAAAACACCTCTATTGTTACCAACTTGGAAATGACTTAAAATCCTCTCAAAGCCTTAGATCAGGGGTATCCAAAATCAGTTTTCCTCAAACCCTGCCTCATGTGCTGCTGATTACCTGGATCAGGTGTGTTCGGACAACAAGGAGCTTTAATAGCAGGTTGGTTGGAAAACATGCAGGACAACAGCCCCCGAGGACTGACTTTGGACACCCCGCTTTATATGTGGTAGATGTGAGCCCAGCTTTTCTCACAGAAACTCATGCAGAACCATAAAGTGAGAAAAAGAACTGTCTGAATCCAAGCATGTATTTATATTTTTCCTCTGTCCACTTTGTTTTCTAGAGCTACAATTAAAGGAGATTTTTACTGATTCACATCCCAAAATTCTGTCACTAGACTGTTGGTTGACTGAATTTTTGTGCATAAACATTCCTGCTGCTGTTCAATGAGGATTTGAATAGAATATAGTTGTATGTGGAGGTTTTTATTAAAAGATTTCAAACACAGGACATTAGTGGGAAACAGGTGGATCTAAAAATTGCATCAACTAGAAAATAGATGGGAAGAAGTCATAACGAGGTAACAAACTCCTTCGAACTTCTTTTAACATTCTTCATGGTTCAACCATAGACTTCACAGTCACGAGATGATCTCCATCTCATTCCTCATTTCAGTGCTTCTGTTTGTCCACTTCCAAGCCAAATCCACCAGACTTTTGGTGACAGCTTGGTTTGTATTCTTAGCTGTCAGCTGTTTTTTCTTAGCTAGTTTTTCAGTCAGAGTCCAGAAATGACTTTTTCAGTGAAGCTAAACTGGAACGTCCTTATATACTTTCTGTTGTTTCTAGGATTTTTGGTTCCTCAGTTATGCCCCCCACCCCCAGATGTACTTCTGTATAATTAAAATTATTTTAGATATGACAACAATAATCAATGTTTCAATCACCAATCCCTGCATTTCCCTTCTCCTAACTGATTGCCTTGAACCCTCTCCCTGTCATCCCCACTTATTGGATTCTCTTGCTGAGTTAGGGATGTTTTACCTTCTCTATTCTTTGTTTAGCAAACGAGATTTCTTTCTCCCCTGCTCAAGAAACATTAATGATTTAAGTTTAATGCCAACAAAGATATCTTGTTTTCCACTAATGGGCTCTATTTACGGAACTATCGAGTGCATTTCTGCTTAAAAGTTAGACCACTGAGTTACTTGTGACCAACGGCACATATTATTATCCCAGAATAAAACAAAAAAGAATGAGTCAGTGTATTAATAGTTTTTTGTCTGCTTTTGTTTCCATCATATGGTCATATTTCGTTGGATGTTTACACTGCAAAATCAAAGTCATACTAACATGATAGCATCACACAGTTGCTGCAGATTTGTCGGCTGAAAATCCGGCGGTGCGCCACTCTTTCGCGCAAACTTGTGGTCCGCCCCTCTTTTGTCAAGCGAGGAATTCGCTTTTCACCATCTGTCAAAATTTATCTAAGGGGTTAGCGGTGTTTTGATCTCACTCTGGGTGTTTGTCTGGATGACAGCCACTTCTGCTGTTTCTGTGTCTCTGTGACTGAGTTTGAAGGCTGTCATGCATCAACCCGAGAGGGGGAAAGATAGGAGACCTGTTTTATTATTATTGTTAGGTCTCAACAAAAATAGATAAAACATCACAGTTCAGGGGCCCGTCTCAAGAAGCAGGTTTTATTGGAACTCTGAGTTCAGGAACTCCAAATTCAGTAAAACTCTGACTTTTCAGTTTCAGAAAGGGAGATAACTTAAACCAGTGAAAATGGGTGAAACCAAACCCGTTTCACGAAGCGTTCTTCACAGAACTCAGAATCAATCAATACGGTAATATAGTTGGTTTCCGTCAGGAAACTTAGAGTTTACTGCAGTCTCCTCTTCTTTTTCAAGTGAAGGATGTTCAAATAGAACTTCCTCATTAACATTTATAGAACATTCACATTAGAAACTCCATGTTTCCACCACACAGAAACTAAAATAGCATGTTCATTCTAGGAGGACGAGGAGGCTGGATTCATCCGGAGGAAATGTTATTTACGTTTTGAGGATATTGCGTAGCGTTTCCCAATTCATTCTTATTTAAGCGATACCATTTTTCCAGGGAATCGCTATTGATAAAACTGAATTTTCTTCTCTCTTTTTAAACCCTTGACAACGGAAATCTTTAAACCTAAAAACTGGAAATGCCTCTCAACTTATCTCCAATGCTCTTTGTAATATGTCAAATGTTAGCTTGGTTGTAAACAAAACTGCCTTCTATGGTGGAGCACCGAGTTTGAATCCCAGCTATGGAAAAATGTTTTTATGCAAAAAAAAGAAAAATTTTCAGTGAATTTTATTTAAGTCTTGATAATTAAAATTAAATACATTCTTATTTTAACATGTTCCAGGCAGGTACAGTGTTTTTAGCCTGCAGTGATATCCATGTGTCTGTGTGTGATGGTGGGTGGGGGGTGAGGGGGTTAAAGAAAACAGTCATTCATAAACCCTGGAGATGATATTGAGGGAAAATCCAAGTAGATGAGCAGTTTCTGAAATCCTCAGACAAGCCAAGTCAATTCAATCACCTTTCTTCCTCAATCTGATGCTTTATTTGAACTGCTGCAGGTCGTCTGGACCATGCCTAAATGCATTGAGTTGCTACCATGTGATTGGCTGATTAGAAATCTGCATTGACGAGCAGTTGAACAGGGGTGCCCCATAAAGCGGTTAGTGGGTGTCATGTCCTTAACGCAGTTTTTCAAGTTATGCCAACCTGATATTCTTCTTTAGCCGGATTTACTCTATTGTGACTTTAGTCAGGTACCAGAAGATATCTTATAAACTCAAAAGACTCAGTAGATCTTTATTTACATAAAATTGGCTATCATGTCTCCAAACTGGAAATGTATGAGTTTTTTTTGCATCCAACCTGAAAGTATAATAAAACCTTCTACTGGGTGCCTGGAAAATATTTCACATAGTTTAACCAGAAAAAAAAAAAAAAAAAGGAATCTGCCTATTAAAAAAAATGAAAATCTGATTGTATTGAACCCAACCACATCACTATATTACGGTAAATTTGTGGGTCTTTTATTTTGGTCTCGGTTCTTGTAAAGCTATTTTCCCCTCATTTCCATTTAAATATTCTTTGATCGCTGTCTTTAATGACTTTTCCAAGGCAGAATGGCCGACCATGGAGAGGGTAAGCTGGCTTGTTTCCTGCTACCACTCCATCATAATGAAAGTGTAATTGAGCTGAAATGAGTCTGTCTGTGTCAAAGATCTAACGTTGTGAAGTGAAGGATATGACAAAATCATTTTGCCCTTGTTTATTAGGCAGCCATGAGGAAAGAGGGGAAAAAAATCATCTTGTTCATCTCAGTTTTCACAGCGAAACCCAATGTGTGTGAAATGCGCTCATTTCTGATTCACTTCTTTAATAAAGAAGACAGATTCTTATTTATGTAAATTGCTTTTTCCTGTTGATTCTGTCTGATAGATTAAAGCGGTCTTGTTATCAGATTGGGGATTCATGTGACACATTTCAATACACCTCTAACTGCCTTCTGTCATGATTTTGAGTATTTCCAAACTTTGCATTACAGTTTTCTCTATCCTATATCAGATATTGTTCGTAACTTCTATTTTATTATTGTTGATTTTCTTTCTTTTTCATTATCTTAAGGCTCTAACTAGTAGAGGCTGTTGACTTCTCTCCTTCTTATCTGGAGATATCCATAATTAAAGTGCGAGTTCTTCTTCTCCACCTCTTGACAATGTCTTGTACATGATCAGAACTGTGAAAAACAAAATATTTTTGATCCATGTAATGCAACAGAATTTTATTGCCTTTACAGTCCCAAAAAAAAGATGGTGTCTCCTGCAATGTTGTGCTTGGGGCATATTCTGTCTGCACACTGACAGTAGATCCAGGCTTGCATCACAAACATATGAGTGAAAATAGTATTTGGCATAAGGTTTTTTTTTTTTTTTTAAACTCCTGAGGATATTTTTTGGTACCATTTATCTAATTGGATCCATTTTTTTTTTTATCTTTTTTTTTTTTTTGATGGTGCTGGAGCCTATCCCAGATACTGTTGGGCAATCGTGGGGTACACCCTGAATAGATGAAGTAACGGCTGTAAGTATGAAATGAATTCAATATCTGTAAAAACACAGTTGGTGTTTCTTTATTTTTTCATGTTTTTCTTCTTGCTTGACTGCATGAACTATCCATCCATCCATCCATCCATCCATCCATCCATCCATCCAGACTATTCTAATCCCTTGTTTCCAATGAGAAATCCAAACCAGACTGGACTGGACTGGACTTTTGAGAGTTTTCATTCCAAAATGCTAGATTGACTGGTATGTGGATATGATAATTCCTAATTATTATGATAATTGCTATGCAATCATCATATCTGGTCATCCAATGGTTGTAGATCCATAGAAAAATGATTAGACCTGTTTGGGTGGAGCTTCTGTCGTCACACGATGTAACCCATTGATTGGCGGAAAGGTTTTCCAAAAACAGTTGCTTCCCCAACTCAAGATCCAAACAAAAAGTTTTGTCCTGTTTTAGTCTGAACTCTTCTTCGGCCCTGAAATCTTCATGTAAAGAATAATACATTCTTTACAATTCTCCCTTATTCACTGGAGTGTTTTTAACTTGTTCTTGTGGCATTTTTCTGATGATGGAAGACATATAGAGAAAATTAAGCTCAGAATTGCATTTCTGAATGTTTCCTTATTCAAATCAATACATATAATAACTGACTTGTAACTCTTTATTACATCAACAAGGTGCAGAATGTCTAAACCTGAGTATTGCATTTATGACTGAGGATTCCAGTTAAAATATATATATATATATTTACTGGCTGTTTGGTGTGCATTTTCTACTTGCACTCTCTGAATCCTTTAGATTTGTAGTTCTTTGAGCAAAGCTGAACAGATTCATCAAAATATTTTCATTTCTACCGTTGTTCTCTGGCTGTGTCAGCCACACGAACTTCTGAGCAGTTCAAGTTACACTCTTTGGTTAATTTCTCTTATAAATGACAATGCAGCAGTCTGCCTTGACTTGAACTGTAAAAAAAATAAAATCCCATCTAAGAAGAAATGCTGCAGCTGAAGTCAGCTTCTCTCTGGTAATTTAGTTTGAATAAAAATCGACTTAACAGAGGGCCTTGCTCATTTCTTTATTTCAAGGAAACAAATGGCAAAATTTGACATTTCTGGGGTACATTGAAAGCAGCATCACTCCACACTGAAGGGGGGGATGAAGGGCCGTGTTTTGAAGGTTGCATTTACAAATGCTAACAGCCAAGTATGCTTTTAAGGTATATTGGGAAATTTAAGTAGCAGCAAATAAGTTAAATGGAATTAGGCTAGACAGGCTTCAAGCAAAATGAATGTCAGAACTCCAGCAGTCAGACAAAGTGGAGATGTAAGCAGAGTCGGCAGAATATATAAAAGCTTCTCTTAAAATGAAGCTTGTTAATTGGTTAGGACAGCTTAATGCCAAGGACAGTAAGGACGAGTTGACTGTGTCTGCTGAGCCGATGGAGGGCTTTATGAATGTGAAACATTGTGGAAACTCTCAAAAAAGTACAATAGTTAGGTTTAGAAAATTACTGAGGTGTTTTAGTTATTTTGAAACATTTAGACAACATTTCAATTGGCCCAAATTCTCAGAGAATTGTAACTGCTAAGTACAAAAGGTAAGTTAGTTGGGTCATTGAACACTTGTTTCCTTGATCAGTGTGAATGTAGCTTCATAGTGAGAAGGCCCTGGGACTTTTCTTTGCTGGGTTTACATGTTCTCCTTTTTCACGTTTTGTTTTTTTCTTGGCTTCTCTGGTTTCCTCTTGAAGTCCAAAAACAGGCTCCATAGGTTAATACAATAAATATCTCCATACTGCCCCTATGTGTGTGTGTGGGAGTGATTGTGTGACCCTGCAACAGACTGCCAACCTCTTCAGGCCACACATTCTCATGCATGTCGTCACATATTGATGAATGGTTAAGGACTCCTCCATGCCACTTTTAGAAATTTATTTTTGACTTTTCTAACTCGTCGTTTTGAGGTGCTGGCTGTTCCAGTTAAATCAGGTGTCCTGTTGTTTTATCAGACACGGTACCCTAAACCTAGCCCGGTTTGCATCTGATACTGGGTTCGGTACCGGGTTAAAGTAAAGGCTACGATACCGGTACGGTCCACATCCCGGTTTGCTGCTCGGAGGATGGGGAGCCTTGATTTGATTGGTACAGCCAGCACATCAAAAAACAATGAATTGGGGACACACAAAAAATCAATTTTTCACCTACCTCATGACCCTGAAAGGAATTTGGTGGGTTTCGAATCAGAATCCATGAAAGTTTGTGGAAAAAAAAAAAAAAAAGGACGAGGAAATGAAACTTTATTTGCACCACTAGATGTTACACATTCCCTCTGAGCTAATGGCTAAATGGCCCATTTCCTATTTTTGCCTCTAAATTTTCTCCACAACTTCACCCCCGCCTCTACATTCTCCACCCAAATCTACTGTATGTTTTGACACACTCTATCTGGTCATTAACTACCATCAGCATCTAGACCAGGGCTTATCCTACGCACTCAAGACGTCAATGTCCCACAGCCTAACTGCCAAAAACTATGGTCTTATTTAGCGCACGTCTTTGTGGATCACCAAAAATCCTTACTTGTATAGGATCTCATCTTCTAGAAATGAACTAAATGCTCGGTAATAGTGCTTAGAATCTGAAAGTCCAGGTCTTGAAAGTGCTTTAGTGTCAGCAGGGATTAACCCTCGATGACCCCACCCTTATATTGACGTGTGATCCTTATCATGACAAAAGTGGACAAAGGTGGACAGGATTTTATGTCTGCCAACAACACCATTTTAATGTAAACATCCCAAGGATAGCACAAGGGAGACAACAGGTGAAAGGACAGAATGTTGTCTCTCAAAGCTGTCAGAAAGGTATTCGTGAAGATCAGTCGGCATTCAACACATTCTGTTTGCATTTTCCAAGGGTTTTTTTAATTTGTGTATGCCATCAATTGTGCGAACTTTGTGTGATGCATCCTACATACTAGCTGCAAGACCTATCTTTTTTCCTCCCACCCACCTCCAAACCTTTATCTCAACACTTCCACAGCACAAGTGGTTTTTACAGCTAAGAGATTAATGCATCATCCGCCCTTCCTCTGAAGTCTCTGATCTCTATTAATCCACTATTATGTGTCACCCAGTGCATACTCATAAATAACCATCTACAGACCAACAACAAGAGGATGCCAGGAACTAGAATATAAACAGACACTTTTGAACTAATTACATTTTTTCCTTTTCACTTTGAAACAAATCCTCAAACACGTATATAGGTATGCATACCCTTCAAAAGCTGATTCGAAATGAATTACCATGGTAACATAAAATCAAAGAGGTTTCTGAGAAACGTTGCTAGACCAGAAATCACAGAGGGGATGTCTGTAAAGTCATGAAGATGAAAGTCTTGGTGAATGTCTTTATTTTTGGGGCTTCTGACAAAGTGCACAAAAGGAGTATTAAAGAAATTTACAAAATTGTATAAAATGTTTGTTTTTTTAATTGATGATAATGTTCTTAATCATTTGATGTGAATTAGGCTGTGGTGTCATTATTACTTCCTATCACTTGTAGTTATTGAGTTCAATTCTTTTTAAAAGTATGACTTCAGTTTTGAAAGCTGCGACATTTGATCTTAATATAGGCGAAGTTAACTTTAGTAAAAGCTCACCTTTAAACTGCCCAGTGTTTTGTCCTGAAGTATTCTTGGATGTTTGATACTTTGGGCTTTTGGTCATTGATCTAATGTAATGTGTAGCCATAGAGCCTCTCTGTATTTCCCAGTAGAGACAGTCTTCTATTTTTGGACTTTTCAATCAGTGAATCTGTAGAACACATGTACCAAGAAGTACCAGTTTTGTCTGAACTACATTCATCCATAGACATTGTTCCTTATATGCATAATAGAAATTTCCACTCTCACTTTTTTAGACTTGTTTTCATTAGTACTGCCCTCCTCATGATGTAATCAAACACTGATGTACCTTGATCTTGGAGTTGACCTCTGCTGTCTAGTTTCAGTTTTGAAGTTCACTGAGGTTGGCTTTAGGTATATCAAACTGCTTGGAGAGGAAGTTTTGACATTTTGACAAACTGTGTCAAAGGTTGACTGTACGGAGTGTGCACTGTCCTCTGCCTATCAATTTTTACTGGGGGGCGGGGTCAAAACGCTTTTCCTTCTAACACTAAACCCTTACAAAATTCATGTGTTTTACAGAAGCAATGTGTTTTACCTTACATGTTTTGTTTTTGTTTTTTTAAGCTGTGTTGATGATGAGTCAGCAGTACTGATATATGGGACTGGAGAAAAGGGGGTGGGTGAGGGGCAAACAACAAAGTTACAACTCAATGTTTTCTCGTTTTGAATTTACTCTGTTTGGACTCATCAATCAACTATTTCAGGGGTCTCCAACCGAGACCCTTTTATTCGGACCGCCAAGCATTCCTAATAAAAAGTATGATTTCACACATTAACAATGTTTAGTTCTACCTACCGTTGTAAATCAACCTTCTCAGAATGGCTTTGAAGCCTTTCTTTCCCAGATTTAAGATGTTAGCTGCCAGCGCTCATGCTAATTTTTCATAGCGAGATACGTATATTTTGCAGTTTACCTTTATATCCATAAAGTTTTTTGCACTTATCAAACTTATTACTTGAATGATCTACATGTAGTATTATTTGTAACCTACTGTTAAGGGTTGTTAAACAGAAAGTTAACATTTGCAGAATTAAGAATCAGAATTATGAAGGCTTTTTGAGGTGCATTCGAGTTACATGTTGCACTTTAAGTAAAATAGAATGTGAGTTTGTGAAAGAGCACACATATTGGAATACAATGAAGCAAGTTTATGTGCAGTATTTTTTTAATTCTTCAATATAGTTATGTACATTTAAGGTTTTTTTTGGACAAAAATGAATTAAATACTTCTTGAGATAATAAGCTACAAAGGATTTGCCAATTTGCAATTAAATAAAAGAAATTAAAAGTGAATTGTTGTCTGAATGTTTTTGTTTGTTCGGACCCCGGTCTACCCAGCTAACAGGGTTACCGGACCTCTTGCCAAATTAGTTGTAGACCCCTGAACTATTTGGTTGAGAGGTTTCCTTTATTTCCCTTAGATTCCCTTTCATCGTAGACACAAACATAACTGGAGTTGGAGAAACTGTGGAGCCAGTGAGGACATTAAATTGAGAATTTATGTTCACTGTTGCGGTTTGTTTTTCTTTAGTTATGAAGAATGGAACAAAAACAGAGCATTGTGGTCAGTGTTGTTAATATATAAATATAAAGAATCTAAGAACCCTTAAAAACATAAAGAACACTACACCACTACTGTCTTATAGCCTTAACGTTTAATGATTCTAAAAGCTTTCATTGCAAACTCAATGAGTTTGTAGAAAAGCGCCTTTGAAGCCGGTGATAATCCAGTGTATGTTTAATGACACTCCTGATACCCAATAAAACAGCACAGCATCGCTGTATTTAAACAGTTTTTAAAAATGTTAGAGCTCCGTGAACAAAATGTTGCTTGTCCCAAAGCACCAATATGCTTTCATCTCAATAGAATAATAAAGATGAGTGCACATATGGCTTTTTTTCTTTTTACACATCCTGGTTATTGTTGCTTTGCACACACATGCAGGAGCCTGGTATTCTATCTGTCTACACTCCTATAAATAATCAATGGCATAAAAAAACTAAGCCATGAGAGCCACAGCAGGAAAACAGCGAGACCACCGTGAGCACAGATACCAATCAGGTAAGTGAAATATTAAAAATCGACTTTTATTGGGCCGCCTCAGCTCTCATATCACAACATGAATGTGATACCAGCAATAGGGATTGAGTCTTTAGATCTGTAGATGTTTTCAGAAGCATAATAATAATAAAAATATAACAGCTTACATAGGTGCATACTAGGTTATTGAAATCCCATCCACACAGCTAAAGGAACGTCTATGAAATATATAAATAAGTTATTAATCCATAAATTACTGATTGTGACATCAAACAATAATCTCATGTTTTTAAGAATTAAACCCTTTGTTTGATCTATTTTAGTTTGTCTTTTGTGGTTGTAAATGGTAACAAAAACTTTTGCATCTGATGTACATTTTTAAATAAAATAAAGATAATTTCCAATGAAGTTTGTTTTGGGTGTTTTTAGCACACTCTTTTAGCCTTTTCCCTGATGATGGGGGACAAACACACACATACATATATATGTATATATTAAAAGAATTAAGCTCAAAATTGCTTTTCTGAGTATTTATTGATTCAAATCATTGTAAATCAGGTGAGATGAAAAAACATCTTAATTGTTACTTTGAAAATATGCTGGGTAGGCAACAAGGTCCCTGCTCTAAACTGTCATCAACGGAGAGGGGAGGGGGGGCGGCGTTGCTCTGTGCCAACAGCACCACCTACAATTTAAAGGTGAATTTCTAATAAGCTGCTGCAGAAATTATGTCCAAGAGAACAACGCAGGTTTTTTTTATTTTAGCTAAAAACAAAATAATCATACTTAAAATAGCGCTGTGAAACAAAGAAAAAGATTATTAGATTGGCTTTTAATAAAAAGTTACATACAAAGGTAGAAATGGTTATTAACAGCACTTTTAGTGTAACTGGTCTGACTCACAACCCAACGAGGTACCACTGCCTGACTCATGTCAAAACATGTATAGTCCGACTGGAGCTTCAGGCACAAAATTATACATCATATAAATCATAGTATATTATGTGCAGCTCACCACCCCATCATGGCTACAAAGAGGAAAGCAACAACACATCATCACTGCTAAGGGCATTACAAAATAAGCTTTCAGTCTTAAAGCAGAACATGGATGCATGTGAGCTGCACATGAGGCTCCTGAAACAAAGACTGAGAGCAGCAGAAATGTTGAGCTAAAATTTATATTCTTTTATTAGTTTTATTTACATTTTAAGTAAGCAGAACTAATTTCAAAATTGAGTTTGACTGTAATGGTGTAAATATTTAAAAAAGATAAACCATTTTAATATGTAAGTATATTTTTTCTTTAACACCTGCGTTATAAATACTATATGAACCGTAAATCTGACATATCATTTTGACTTTTCACTGATGTACAACACATTACTAATGTGGTGCTTCACAACGGTGCAAAGCTGCTTCGTTCACTTCAGAATTCGCTGGACTTACGCAAATTAATAAATGGCTAAAGAGTTACGGTAGTCAAAAAAGTGTGAACCTCCGGATTTAAAGGGTGTTAGCTGGGTGGGGGCAGAGTCACAGGCTGCACCATATACTGATTTTTATACTCCATGTATATAAAAGAAAAAAAAAAAATTATGTTTGTCAAGGGAAACTCCCACACATGCTGGGAGAAAGACAGGTCATCAAATGTCTGAATATGTTAGGAAAAAAATCAAATGTCTCTTGTGCAGCCATCAACTTGCATCTTTATGGCAATCTTTGTCAGATACGGGTGTTTCCATAAGAAAAATGCAAAGTAGTGTTATGATGTTTCTGACACTTCACATGTATGCACTATTGGAGGAATATCAAGTACCTGAAACACACAAAGTCATTAGTCTCACACAGGAAGTCCATAGCTTGTTTTGACTGAATATTGACAATCCATTAAGAAAAAAACAATATGATGTGTTTATTTTATAAAAAATAAAGATTGACCTTTACTGTTTCTAACATTTACTTGCAATCAAGGCAATGCTGCCTCATACACTTACTGGGCAGTCTCATTTGTAGTCACTGGTGGTTTACACATAAGTGGTCACTTCTGAAAGAGTCTATCTACACTGGGAGCCATTATGCTTTGTGTATGCATTTTTGAATTCTGTGTTGAACTGTGTTGTGAAGCAGGCTGTCACCAAAAGACAGAATAATATAGAAAATCTGAGGTTATTTAAAAAAACAAAAAAAATCCCATGCAGTGAAAGTGAATCTCTGAAGGAACAGAGAAGTTTGAAAAAACGTAGTACTCATTTTTCACGAGCACACGGAAGTATCTGGAAAGTAAGTCGTGCACAAGTGAAAGAAATTTGTACACAGCGCACCAGCTGACTAGGGCTGCATGACTTGACACGACTTTAGAGCTTATTTTAGGTGACATTCAGAGATAACACAACAGTGATGCTGAGCAAATAAAATAAAGTTGCAATATCTTCATTGACTCAAGTAGCTTTCATAGTTTCAGGAAATTGACTTTTAAATGATCTCCTTTGTGCAAATGACCACTGGGTTTCTTGTGTCCACCACTTGTTTTTTTTTTTTTTTTTTTTTCGTGCACACCTGTTGGTTTCTTATGTAGACCAGAAACTACGGATGTCACGATTCGATCACGTGATTGAAAATCGGGCCCGATCACGTGGTTGATTACTCCATCGATTACAGTTGTATCGGATATTTAATTTATTCTTATTACGTTCATCGCTTTATACGTTTCAAGCTTATTATTCTGGATAAAAACTTCACTAGAAGTTAGCATGTCATACACAGATCACACAATGTTGTTGCTGTTAAACATTGCAGAATAGGGCAGCAGTTTAAACAGGAGGCTAACAAAAACAATTCAGTCAAGCTAGCGAAACAGTCACAGATTGAGACTTCCGGGATCAATAACTCTTTTAAAAACGCTTTAAACTGACAGCAAATGTCTCTATTTATCTGTCTTAATGTACACAATAACCTATGACGGAAAAAAACAGAACTCTGTATCGGCAAATACACAAAATCGAATGACTCGCAAACAGATCAGGCCCAAAAAACCCAGATTGGGACATCCGGATACTTACTTGTGCCTCATGCAGCCCAGATACTTTCGTTTTCTGTACCAGATACTTTCTCGTGCGCACCCGATACTTTAGGGGCTACAAAGTTTAAGCAAGGTCAGAGGAAAAACAAGGGGGAAAAAAAACAGTTTCTGATGTTTTAATGAGATATAAAATTATCTGGCGTTAAAGTTTGAAAGTTCAACCTGATGCAATCAATGCAGCCTTTCTTCCATTTTGAGTAGATTACTTTTCTTAATTAATAATAAAGCTTATCGTTCATAAAATGAATAAATAATAGCTATATGTATTGATTTTATTTTCCACCAACTCATGAGGCTTTGATCTGCGCCTCAGTGCAGCATCTTCCTCTGGAACAGATACAGCCTGTGTATGAGGATGAGCCTGTGGAGAGTCACTCTTTAAAAAGTCTAAAGTTCAAAGTGAAATTGGGCCATGTAAACACAGTCAGAGTGTTGTACTAATATCTGACCAGCATGATAAGCCGACATCAGAGGACTTTGACTGTAGCCCTGCCGGATAGAATACCCAATGATCTGATGGCAGAGATAAAGTCTAATATGAGATAAAACTTGTTTCACCAAAAATATGTCTGTTAAATCTTCAAAGAACATAAAAAAGGGATGTTTGTTTATCATTTAATTCAAAAATCAATACATTAACGCTCATAAAAACATACTTTTAGCATGTTATTAAAAAACTAACCATTAACCAAATCTAATTAGGTCCCCTTTGCTTTAAAATGTACCATAAAAACAACTCTTCATTGATCATGTTAGTGCATAAAGAACTGTGATGTCCACAAGTATTCATCCATCCAAGTGGATCACTAACTGAAGCCTTCAGGCTCTTAATCCTAATCTTTTTAAGGGATTATAGAGGCTGGCATATTGACAGGAAACTGCATCAATACCCATCAAAGACTCAATATGGCAAAATAGTCTTAATTCTCTTCAATGCAGACTTTCAAACGTAGAAAATGCATGCCCTCAACATGGTCTACAAAGGGAAATGTCCAACTTAAGTGTCACGCAGGGCCTTTGAAAGTTTTCATGCAAAGACTTTAGAAAATCACTGACTGTGAAGGAAAAAAGATGTGTTTCGCAGAAGTAGACGTTTTGATCCCAGGAATGAATTATGAACTGTTATGTTCGTCCTTTGATTTTATGCTTTTTAATGGAGCCATCCAGCCAGTGCACTGGGGATAACCCTTTTATGTCATGTGTTTAATGCTTCATGTGTGGTTAAAGTTCAGTTTTATACTTTAACTGGTATGAGCATGTGCATTAACTTCCATCCAAAGAGACATTTGAGAAGTATTGAGGCCCTTAAAGTGTTTTTCCTTTGGATTTTCCCTTTAAAATAATTTTTAAAAAGCATTTAGACAAAGACTATTGACTTTACCAATAATTTAATCAAACTTTGCTAGTTTTAGAAGGAATTTCTGTACATTGTGATTGGTTGGAGGTCCTTCCTGTGGTCTCTTCAATGTTTTTGAAAATTTTAAGTGAATAAAGTTCATAATTGCACCTTTCTTTGTATTTCTCCTCATCCTTTAAACGTTAAAATAAAGAGTCCAACTTTCTGCTAACCCTAGCTAACACTAAGTTCATCATCCTCTCTGTACTTTGGTGCTGGCAATCTTGAACAAATCCATTTACAAATATAAGAAAATGAAGAATATAGATACAATCCAGAATCAGAAACCAGCTTCTCCAGTATAACTAACTTTAAACAAGGGACATTGTTTTGATCAATACTTCTTGAGTAAACTCTACCAGTATGTCCATGTTGGGCCCTAAAAATAATCACTAGTGCACTGGAACCACTTTGAGATTCACTTAGCCGATATAGCTAAAAATAGTTTTTTTGGATTTTAGCAATTGGAATCAAAAGTCTGAAAATGTACATTTTATTTAGTTATTTTAAATGAAAGTCAATCATAAATCCATGTGCGAAGAGCATTGAAAGTTGCCCCCAGTTTGTCACAAAAACTCGACAACTCAAGACCACCCGAAGGAGGTGCTGCAGTGCTGAGGTGTATCTCCACTCACAGATTCAGAACATTTGTGGATGTCTACGCTCCCTAATGAATAAGGGTAGAATACTGAACATAGATTTAGATCTGTTTAATTTTAAAGAAAAAAAAAAAAAGTTTAGTATTGTTCTTATTAAAATTGTTCTGGATAGGTAAAATGGTCAGGAAGCTCTTCTTACAAGTTAATTGGTTTAGTTTTCATTTATAAATAACACTTAAAGATGCAAGTCAAAGACTTAAACAAACTCACTGCCAACTTCAATCTTATCCACTTTCAACACCCAATAAATAAATAAACAAGTAAAAAAAAATTTGCCAATTGGGTGAAACTGGTCCAACCAAAAATTCTTATTTAGAAAAAAAAGGTGTTTTCTTAAGTAAAATTACTTTGCTATTAAATAACTCTATTAATAATATTATTTTTCTTGCAGAAAAAAAAAATACTTTATTTCTTTAAAAAAAAATGTATTTTTTTACTTTCTTAAGATTGTTTTTAAGGTGTAAAACCCAAACATTTTTGTGACCACCAGGCAGCACACAGAACCTAAGAAGTTTCCCCAAGCTCTGAAGGTAGGAAGATGAAGGAATCATGCTGACGTCCCGAGACAAAATATAACCTAACCTAACCTCATGCAGCCGAAAACTTGGGGTTTTGCAGATGAATACAAAGCACTGTGGGAATTGCAGTGACACACTTGTCAGGCTTTCACAGGTAGGTTTGTGGAAAAAGCTTTGTTAGCCAAAACGATGAACTATCTGGCAGCAGTCATCTGAAGTCTTTCCAAGGAAAGATCACAAAAGCTTAGCTTTAATCCACAATCTTGTTTCAGCAAAATTAGTTCCTTCTGCTCCAGTAAAATATTTTCCTTTCCAACATGTAATGCAGATCTGAATGGATCCCTATTCCAGTGACAGAATTTAGTGAATGCTGAAGGGAAATGAAGAACAATGTTGACATCTGACCTCTTTCCAACCAGCGCTAACATCTGAAGGTTTTCAGGACTGGGACCGGGCAGAAGGCAGACAGATGCAAAGCTCCATACTGGTTCTGTGAAATCCTGAATGGATTTTTTTTTTTGAATTCATGGACTCTCACATAGAAGATGGAGAGTAGAATCATTCATTTGAACCGGTCACTGATATTCTGTTCTTTTCTATTGCAAATACAAAATCACTTGAACTATCTCAGTTCCATGTTCATTTTCATTGAAGACATCTATTCTGGTCCTGGCCTTCCTTATGTTTAGTCTTATTACAGCTCCATCAGACCACTTACAACATGTTGCCAGAGACACCTTAAATTTTTTTAAATCTGCTTACAGGCAAGTCTGTCATGTCACCCTAGTTTTTGCTTATTTGATTCAAAGGACAAAAACTATCAGCCAACCACACTTGCCCACCACTCCTCACTTATGAATGGCACCACCATGGTTGAAATGCAGCCATGTTGAAACTAAAAATTCCTAGTGAGCAAAGTGCGATTAGTCTGAGTCCGTCTGAGTCAACATGTTTATGGCAACCACCCAAGCCAATCAGAAGTATGCTTGTTGGAAGGCCACGCCCCCACCACTTGAAAGCAGGCTTGTGTAAATCTGTCAATCAAACATCTTAAATATTTAACATGGGGGGCAGTAGGCACCCCTACATTTATTGATTCATCTGAGTGGTCAGTTCTAATTTAAATTACTTGAAATGAAGAAAAAAAAGCTTAAAATAAGGTAGCTGATGAAGAATAGTTACTCTGACAAATATATTGACTGAGTATTAGCGGTTTATTTCTCCATACAAGTCTATGGGTTTTAGGCTTCTTGGAACCAGCAGGTACTTGAAATGTGAGGGGGGGAGGGGTTTGGCAGTCCAGTTCTCTTATACAGTTCTGGAGTAATGAGGTTTTGTGGTCCACTCTTGGACTTTCGTATTTATTTACAAAATTCTAAATGTGCAGAACACCACACACTGGATCATCAAACGAAGTCTTTTATTTTTATTTTTTTTAATCTGGTACTGACTTTCTAAGAAACAAACTCCTCTTCATCAAAAAATATCACATTTGCAGAGTAAAGAATGTCGAATAGTATTTATAAACTCATGGATACGAGTTCAGTGTGTGTTGTTTTTTTATGAGAGAGCTTTTTCCGTGCACACAGTCTGTTTTCTCTCCTCATAAAAGCTGTCTGTTTCTCAACTTTCCTGGCATTCAAACAAAACAATCAGTCGGCTTGTTTTAAAGTGATGGGTGTTTCTTTTGGAAATGGCACCATCAAAGATAGTTTTTTTTGCCACAAGCCCATTGGATCTATTGTTGTTGTTTCTAGAGAAAATGAATTTTAAGAAAATATGGATTTTGCTGTATTGCCTCAAGCACAACGCCTTTGGTTTTTTTAGACCAGCACTTATAATGTGTTCCTTTACAAGATCCATCATTGTCACCTCTACCTGTATCGTGCATCGATAACGCTTTTTTTCCCACAAGAGGCACGGCAATTACCTTCATGCTTTCAGGTAGTGATGTTAACAAGTCTCTATTGCATCAAGAACCTCTCTTGACTTTGCTTCTTAGTTATCCTGCCGGATTTAGAAAAGCTGGATAGCTACGAAGCAAAAACGTCCACCAACAGGATGCAAAAATGACAACAAATGCAGAACCATGCAGCCGGTTCCTTGTGAGGAGCAGAAATAAAAGCAAATTGGACCCAGTCTGTAATCACCGTAGTGGAACCATCACCAAAATCCAACGAATCAATGTTTTTGGTCCATTGTCTGTGTTTACAGAACAAGTTTATTGAACATTTGGTCTATGCACGACAAGCAATATCTTCTGTGCGTCTTGTGCAACGGCGGGAGCTAACGATGCTAGCAACTGTTGCTAAGGACTTTTCTAACGACCAGATCCAATGACAATAGTAAATTTAAAGTTTTAAACATAAAGCTGAAACATCACAAAGCAAATACAAAGCTATCATCAAAGAAGCGTGGACACGCAGAAGATATTGCTTAGTAGACATCGATCTTTCATATTAAGGCGGGGGCCGCAAAATATCGACTTAAGGACCCCAAATGGCCCGCGGGCCGCCATTTTTAGACCTCTGCTTTAGGTGATTATGATTTCTGCTTGGATGCTCACCAATTGTAAGACCCGTTTTCCACTTCACCTGGGGGGCCCACATCCAACTGATTTTTATTTTTTTTGTTTTAAAGGACTTTTGTCCCCCCCCCCGTCCATACATCATCTTCCACTTGTCAGGAAGCGGGTCGCTGGGGCAGCAGTCTCAGCAGAAATGCCATGACCTCCCTTTCCACAGATGTTTTGTCCTGCCCTGCCAGGGATCCTACGGCGCTGCCAGGCCAGTAAAGAATCAGAGTCCTTCCAGCATGTCCTAAATCCTCCCATGGGCCTTGGCCAGGTAGGACATGCCTGGAGCTCCTCATCAGGGTGGAATCCAGGAACAGATGCCTCAGCGAACCCAGCTGGCTCGTCCTGCTGTGAAGAAGTAGAGTTCCTCCAGATGACCGAGCTCCATTTTTTACTGTTTAATCATATACCCCACTTGAATGTGTTTTAAGTGTAGAAATAAATTACAGGATTAATATTAAAAGAGAATAGATAAATGTTGTTTTTGGAATAATCCCTTGAATTTGGATGACTTTCTATGCCGCCGCTGTAAAGATCTCTCATGGCACTCTAGTTTGCTGTCGTTGACATACCTGGCACGCAGGATTAGCTCCAAGGAAAGCTAATTCCAAGATGAAACACAAATCATGTTGACTCTAATACAGAACGGGGAAGTCGAAAGAACAAGGTTAATTCCAAAAACATCTGGCAAACCTAATAATTCATTCCGAGAACCACAGAAAAAAAAGCTGCACGCTTAGATTTTGACATGTACGACGATGACAAATGAAAGTCGCTCTCAGCTCTCAGTTACAAGACAATTTTTCCACTTTTACTCCAGTTTGTATTTCCTGCTTTAGGGAGACCAGGAATGTCTCTTTAAGCCAAACAAACCTGAAACGTCCAGTTATAAAGTTCACATATGTCCTGAGCAACAGTCGTTGCATCTATTAAAACAACGACATTTGCAACAATTTGTTATTGAGCTTCCAGGGAGGAAATCTAATCATTCACTCTGATGTTCAGTCAGTCCCTGTGAGGTAACACTGATTAATGTGCATTGTGTCTGTAATGAAGGTTGGTGAAAACGCATGCTAAAGCTGCACCCTAGTGAATGTGTTAGCTTTCATTTGCCTTTAACAATGCTTCTCATCCCCTGTCTGCATTAGAACAAGATGACATTTCACAAGCATGAGCAAAGCTTTCAATAAATTAACTTCTAAATAAGACGCACCTTCAGAGCTGTCTGTCTTTTCTTTTTCACCTCTAAGATATTGTTCTTCACATCAGAAAGCAATCCAATGTTGTTTTTTAAACTTTTTTTATATAAAGAACTGGACAGGTCCATTCTTTTTTTTTCTGCAGTAGATGTCAGACACTCATATTTATTCAAACCCTGTTCTCAGTTTATTCATCTTGCAGAAGCAATTCATCATACTTTCTAAGAGATAGGTTTAAGTCTGAGCCTCAAACATCCACGATGAGAAGTCTGACCTGGGTTTTTTAATGTTGAACAAGCTGATGTTTATGAAAAACTGAGTTCAAAGATACAACCGTTTTAGAAAGTGTGTTGTTTTTTCTTTATACTCATGTCAGTTTTTACAGAAGGTAAACTTTGTAAGAAAAACAGCCACTTTATTTTAACCAACTCGGATAATCATACTGAACTGCCACAACCCAATCTGATTAAAATTGTGTTCTTGGTGTTTCTGTTGTGGCCCTTTTCTGATGCTGGAGGAAATAAAACAAGGAAATTAATCTTAAAAATTGGACGTTTGAAGAAACTGTCTTATAGTTCTATTATTGCTCATCATTATTGTTGCACGTCTAATCTTAGCTTGGTGGTGTGAGGGTATGTAAACCAGCGAGAGCGCGTGTAAACAGATGGGTGATGGGAAATAGGGGCGGGATTACTCAGTGCTAACAGTCTCACCCACAACTTAATATTACCACTGCTTAGTAGAAATGACACAGCTTTTTAGATTTTGGCCAAAAATGCCATAATCACAATTAAAAGATCAGAGGGAATGCTTTTACAAAAGATCAAAATATAAATCTACATAGATTTTTCAATGGAAATGTCCGCCTGAATGAGGGCAGTGTGATTGTAGCTTAAGATAAAAACAAATATCTCAGTTTATCTTCTAAAAGGCTGCAATGAAAAATAAATATAAATAATTGAAGCAATTCTGAAAGAGAAAGAATGTAGAAACTGACTAGCTAACCTGAGAGGTGTAATGTCCTCATTTTGTTACCATGTCTCGCTGGAAAATTGTTTTTTTTCTTACATCGTGCCAATTTTTACATTTTGAGTTTTATCTCTTAATGCAGAGGCAAGACTAAATATCTGCAAAACCACAGGAAACAGATAAGTATGAAGTGAATATGATGAGAATATCAAGAAAAAAAAAGCTCAGCGAAACCTAGCGGAGCAGTTTATTTGATGCCTTACCTTAATGACTTTTTAATCTCTGAAGGAAATCAAGCAGAATGGAAAAGTAGAGGCACAACTTTCAATGTGCGGGTTTACAAAGCGCCAGATTGGAGTGCAAACTCAGGTATTCTAGTTCCCACACAGACGCACCTCACCGAACACATCTAACCTTTGTCCTCGTGCTGATATTTACTCCTTCTGTGACAGGTTCATGAAGTGTACTGAGACTGTATTCCCTCATGCAGTTAACTTTGTGTTTGCCTTCAAAAAAAAAAAAAAAAAAGAACACTCAAAGGAAACCACTACAATCATTTTTTTGTGTTTCTCTCAGGCAAGAACTCCTGTTAGCTCTAGTGGGTTTTTTTTTTCCAAAGGTTTTTATGGGTAAATAAGAACACCAAAAATACATGGTTGGATTTTAGAAAGACAAGGAAATTCCTTGTCTTACATGGTGGTCAGTACCCAATGATATTTATTACTGGATTTAAAATCACGTGACATACGGCGTGACAGACATGCGTCATCAATATGCATCGAGTCTTCTCGACTGATGAATGGCGGAAGTCTGAAAAAAGTATGAAAAGAAGCCCAAAAGGAGATGCAGTGTTTTGCAATTGATTTTAAAAACCTTAAAAACAAAATAATCCGATGGAGAGGAATCATCACAGGGCAGGAATCGCATTTTAATAGAGGGAAATTAAGCTGGGAACCGTGAACTGTGTGCTAAAGTGGGTGCTAGCAACTTGCGAGTAGCATGCTAGTTTGGTTCTTCGATGTATGTTTTTATTAATGTTTCATGTTTTAGAACATGGCGGATGTTAATTGCTCTTATTTATGTTCAACCTCCACAAAACTGATGTAAATTCATGTTGGAAACACGTAAAATGTGCGGTCAGGATGTACGTTGCTGCATTGTTTTGCTAGCTCGCAGCTAGCCGCTTTAAGAGCCTAAATCTGGTTGTCGGTCGCACTTTTTTTTGTAAGAAATGTAAGTGAGTTCAAAATACTTTCTTAGTGCTGTCACTGTTGAGCTTCTTTCTAGGTCACACAGACTGGAGAAAGCCCGGCTAGAAGATACAGCGCTAATGCTAGCTTTCTGCTCAGTGACGTAAACACTGCAGAGAGCAGATGTTAGGGAAGGAGCTGTGGCCCAAAACTTGAACCTGCCACTCCGTTTACTGCTATTATCACTGTGTTTTGAATATTAACAGTTTGACAGATCTATTTGATATTATGATCCAAGTTTTAGAAATGCTCTTTGTATCGGTTAAAGATGCTAGCTGGAGCCTTTTTCTCAAAGTTCTATAAAATTGTATATTAAGGTAAATTCTGAATGCAATTGAGATTTATTTACCATGTTTGTAATCCAAAAATAATAAAAGTTTTCCTTTCATTTGAAAATGTGGTAAATGGTGTTATTATTATCTTTTATCGTTTATTTTTTTTGCACTTTGTGATGTTTTTAGTAGGCAAAGGTCCCAGTTAATAAGCTGTATCAGTCATGCTATTAAACTTCATCAATCTCCCTCCTTTCTGGGCTTTGGTGACAAGCATTTACAAGCTCTGTTATACAGATTTTAGCACTGACGCAAAATACAAAATCACGGATATTTAGAAGCTGTTCATTTGATAGAAATGCATTATCTGTAGCAGTAGAAGACTTTGCACTATTTACAGATTAATATTATTAGATACTCAATATTTAACAAGATCAATCGTTTTCTAAGCTTTAATTCAAGCCCTATTTTGTAAAATTCAGTTACAAAATGAGGGAGCTAGCCTGATTTTTGTGGTTGATGTCTACCTGTCCTCCATTAAACAGCAGCGTTCTGCTGCCATGGCTCAATGCATGACGACGGCGCCTGCACATGCATGTCTCTGTCTACAGCAGAGAATAGGCAAGGGCCAATCCAGTAATGTATATCAATGTCAGTTCCTTAGGGGATGGTCCTATCTCCGGTTTATTTTTTCATCTTTATATTCAACTTCCAGTTCAACTCTGAATCCTGCCACCTGCAGAAATGTTCTGATGATGCTGCAGTGGTGGAGTGGATCAAAATGAGGAGGTGGAGTACAGAAGACTTTTGGACATCTTTGAAGAGTGGTGTCTAGGAAGCCATCTCCATGCAAGCACAAGAACTAGGGAGATGGTTGTCGATTTTCCAGAAGGATGTTGATTTCTAGAAGAAGAAAACTCAAAGTAAACAGTCCCGGTTGGGCTTTCGACCCTCTGATCGAAATATTGCAGGTTCGATTCCGCCTTGTCCACCCATGTGTAGAAGTGTCCTTGGGCAAGACACTGAACCCCACCTTGACCCTGGTAGAAGGTTGGTGCCATGTTCTCTGCATTGTGTGAATGAATGTAACTGTGAAGCGCTTTGGGCCTTCAAGGAAGATAGAAAAGCGCTATGCAAGTATTCGCCATTTACCACTACCATCAAGAACATTGAGTTTTTGGAGCTTTACTAACTTTGGGAGTATTTGAACAGTAGACTGAACTGTTAGACCAAGTCTGTGTACAAAACAGTGATAAGCATGTTTTTGCTTTCTTATCTGGAAGCTCATATCCTTTAAGGCAGAGGTTCCCAACCACCGGTCCGAGTTGGCACCGGGCCATGGAGGAAATAATTAATTATACAGGTTTTTTTTTTTTTTTTTTTGAGTCTCAACTATTTTTTGTTTTGTAAAATAACCAGATACTCTCTCATACTGTCAACAAAGACACAATCAGTACATTTATGATCGACTTACAAGGCTTTCGTTGAACTTTTCTAATACAAATATTTTATAAGGAAATAACGAATGGTAATAAGTAAGTAAGTACTGTATAAGACACCTACAAATCCTAATAAATGCCAGTGGCTTGATCACTAATGCCATATAATGTCTTATAAGTAGTTTTTTTCTAAGGAAACTAATTATGAAGTGTTACAGAAAAGTAGTATATGTAACATTTCTTTGGCAAATGAATACGGGATTCGTGTAGAGAAAGGAGAACTGATGGAAATGACAAAAAAACAATGAGCTACTAGAAGTACTACTTAAATTGATATATTGCAACATGTATCATCACACAACAACCCTATTTGAATAATATTCACAACATTAATTGACAGAGAATGGTACAAGAATTTGTTATTCCATTTTTGTATTATTAGTATTGATAAAGTTGCATTAAAGTATACTGCTACTTTGTCATTGCCATCAACCCTCTCTGCCCAGGTCTGAGTTGACGGGTCCGCAGCCGTTAAAAGGTCGGGGAATGCTGTATGCAGCAAAATGGTAGAAATAGTCTACAGTGGTGAGTGCACTCTGGTGCTGTGGTCTGCAGGGGATGCAAACTTAATGAAAAAGAGAATTCATAAACCAATAGATATAATTGGACATTGACTGGACAGGCTGGAGCCAGTGAGGGACAAAGAAACACCGAAAAAGAAAAAAAACTCAACTAACATAGAAATCCCCTCCCATGCATTACACATGACTGTGCAGACAGACTGTTCTGAAACATACCTGCATAACGAAGTCTACTACACATCTACTTTTGTGGTCATTTAATATCTGGACATTTTTTCTGTCTTTTTAAAACATTTACCAGATATAAAATAAATACTGCAACTTCACATCCATCCAGTTTCTGAATCTGCTGAATGCCTTTCAGGGTCACATGGCTGCTGGAGCCAGCCCAGGTCCTGCTGGGCAAAGCCGGGGTAAACCCCAAACAGGTTGGCAGTCTGTTGCAAGGTCACACAGTAACAAACACTTGCACATGCAGACCGAGGGGCAATTTCAAGTCACCTATGAGGCATGTGTTTGGACTGTTGAAGGAAGCTGGATTGCCTGGAGAAAACCTACACATATGCAGGAAGAACATGCAAACTCCACTGCCAATGTTTAAACTAATGTGAGGCAAAAGTGCTAACCACTACCAGATTGTGAAATTCATATTGAGATTTTATCCACAGGCAACTAGTGAGCATAACCCTCTATTTTCAAAGAAATAGTAAATGTTTCTACTGAAATCTAGGGTATGAAGGTCTGAGAAACTGGCATCAAAACAGCAATCAAACATATATATAAGACTTCTTATGTCAACAGCGTATTCATTCAGAAGAATCAGAATATGAATAATAATGTTTTTTTTTGTTTTTTTTCAATTATGCATCACTTATCAAAGCTAGCAACCTTTTAAAGGCAAAAAAAGGATGTTTGGAAAACTTTCACAGTCATCGGAAGGGTTACGACGTTATTTTCAATGAAATTATTCAAAGGCATTGCACTTTGTAGAACACATACTGGAATCCACATTTTGTGCAAAAAGAAGATAAATGAGTGGAACAATAGAATACATTTTCATTGAAGGTGCAATTGTCTTTCTGTGCACATTGAAAATTCCTTAAACAGCTTCTGCATTTGACATGCCCAAAAGCGATGATGCTTTATATATAACTTTATTCTCTTAACAGGGACAACATTTTACACGTGTTTTCTGGAAGTACTGCTTCAGGGGAAAATCCTCGCCTTTCTTGTCCTCGCTAAATGACTTCCTGAGGCGATTTCACTCAAACAGGAGACCGCAGGTAATCTGTCCAGATTCGCAGAGTGGAATTTAACGTGCCAAACCGTATGACAGCGCAAGGACAGGACAGCATTATTCTCGCCCGGAAAGTTTTGGAAGGAAAACAGAAAGAGGCTTCTGGAGCCCAGCTGTCAGGCATGCTGAGCCTCCTGCTGCCTGTGTGTTCTGTTAGCAGAGAGAGATCTGGCTTTGTCGACAGAGCAAATAACATTTTGTATATTTTTTTTTTCTTTCCTGACAATGTTTTGCCTCTGTGGCTTTGTTCCTTCTCAGCACAGATGCAGTACACCGGCGAACGAAGCTTGGCTAATTGATGAAGCTAGACGTGGGATTATTGGAGGCGCAGGATTCATCCCTGCAAACATGCACTCAACAAGGAAAGTTTTCAGACACTTGGAAAGAAATCAATTATGGGTTTTATTGTGTGTTTGTAGGTCATTGTTACTCTGCAGTGCAGGAATGACAATCATCTTGTTTCTTTGCAGCTAAAAGGTGCTAAAGTTGCTCCACTGTAAATAAACTTCCCACAGAGCTGACATCGGTGTCTACGGTTCCCTGCACTCCTTAGGCAGCACTAACCACACAGTTCACAAACTGAGGCGGTTCGGTCAAAATCATGGCTGCTCCTACCCCCCGTTAAGTTTAGAAGCAGTTTTCAGCTCGATAAGTTTGTTTTTTCTGTGGGCACCATGCAGAACAAAGCCCAACATCAATTAGCCAAGTTCACCAGTTCCCAGTTGGTGTGCCTTTAAGGCAGAGGCTTTTCAGGAGCCCTTCATCTTTTCATGAATGCATTACAAGCTCCTGTGATCAGTGCATGTTTCACAAGCTAATGACTTATTGTTCAAATGATAGGCAATTCCTTTAAAAGAGTAGCAATATTTCTCCCTACAGTTACTTCGATGATCATTAAAAGCGAACAGGTCAACCATAGAATATGAGCTAACCCTCAAGTATCAATTTGTTTGATCAGTTCAACACAATAGATGCAATGAGTTTTGCTTCTACAGGGATGTAGTGAACACAAATTGTTCACCAAAGCAGTAGAAAGAACTTTGATTTCTAAGTTCATGGATCCTAACAGCTTTTTTCTTTTAATATACCCATGGTTGCTTGGGGTTCTTCTCTTCTAGGTGGTAGAGAATATGAGCAAGGGCTCAGGAGGACTCACTACTATACAAGCATATTTGGAACAAATCAATCCTTACTTGAACAAAAGTAAAGACAAACATCAAGGTACATGAAAGCTCTCTGTGTGAGCTTTCATCATTAGGAGACTCATGCTATTCATTTTTTGAAGTCAGAACTCTACTCACGAGCAACACTGACAGTTCAGAGTTGATGTCTTGTTTTATGTGCTCAATTAGCTTTACAAACATTGATCTCTTTATTTTAAATAAAAAAAAACCTTGTTTGCAACTCACTGTCATACTAGACTTCTATCTCCTGTATTTCTATTGAAGAAAATCTATCTATCTATCTATCTATCTATCTATCTATCTATCTATCTATCTATCTATCTATCTATCTATCTATCTATCTATCTATCTATCTATCTATCTATCTATCTATCTATCTATCTATCTATCTTTGGGTCTTGGATCTTGTCCTGTCTTGTGACGTCACCCTTAGAAACAGAATAGCTTCAGTAGGAGAGGTATCCTTACAAACCACTGCTTAGTAATGATGTCTGGTCATCAGTAAGGATCTGCCAATCTGTTTGATTGACAGATTATCTCGAGTCCACTTTTACTGGAGGGAGTACGATCCTCTGTCGATCGAATATTTTGAATGTTTGATGTAAAACCACATCCTTTTGAGATATCTGATTGGCCAGTTTATAACGTAGAACTTGTGGAATAGAAAAATATGAAAAAAGGGTTAGCAAGGGCCAATCCTAATTCTTCCCTTCTCCCTTCCCCTTTATTTGAAGGGGGCGTTTAAGTCCACATGTGTCCGGAATATTTTTTATTTCCGGCCCTCCAAGCGGAGAGATATATAGTCCTCCTCTGTGAGACTGTGTAGCGCTGTGAAGCGCTTTTCTTCAGGTGGGTGTGCTCTGAAGCACAAAAGTTTACATTTAAATGTAAGTAATGATTTTTTGTTGTAGCGTGACTTTTTAAAAGTTATAAAACTGATGTTGTTCTGTATATTCAAGCGCTCGAAGCTCCACGCCGACACTACCGATTACTGGTGACGTCTTTGATGAAAGTGATGGTCAAAATATGAGAAAAAATTTTTCATAACTCTCCATTTGAAGGTCTTAATGAAGGGGAAGGGAAGAGGGGAAGAGAGAACACATCAAAAGCAAAGCATGAATGGATATTATGACAATCTTAGGGGTAAGTAAATGTTTAGTTCACAGTAGAAGTCTTTGGGTTTATGGATTTTTAGGATTAGCAGGAACTTCCTATTTAGAATGCGAGAGGTCCAGTTCTCTGTGATTGATCTAGCTTGCTAGCTAGCTAATTGAGTAAAATCCCTTTGTGCAGTGCAAAACTTTTGCATCAAATACCAAATATATTTCACTATTTAAGAAGCAACTAGGGACTTTCAGGTGATTTATACAACAGTCTGCACATTTAGAGAAATGCATTTTCACTCCAACTGAGGTAGAATTGGGAAGAAAATGAGCATGTTTTCAAGCTCCTGGAGAGACTTCAGCTGTGAGGTCAGTGTGGCTAACAAGATTAGCACACCTGACTGCAGCTGCAGTTGAGCATTAATATTGTTGTGACATCTTGCATAAAAGATCTGACCAGGAATTCAAAGAAGTCAAGGTGGACTGTCCGAGCCAGTTAGAAAATGAGCTATAAAGGCTCTTGAGCAATGTGCACCTATTTGGATTAAACCAGATGTTAAAATGTCTTCATGGAATGTGGCAGCACAACAGCTTGCACCTCAACTTTCATTTTTTTTTATTTTTTTAGAAGATAATTAATGTTGCAATTGGCTCCAGCTCCATCGTATTTTTGCAAAACTCTAGTCATTTGCTGTTACAAAAGTGTAACAGTAAACCTGAAAAACAGAGAAATGTCTCTTTATGAACTGAAAGTACATTTGTGTGGCCCTGGTGGCTGACCTGACCATTCAGCTAAAGTAAAAAAAAGAAACAATAATGGCTCTCTGGTGTAATAGACACAAGCTTAAAGCCCCTGTCACACTAGGCTGCGATTCTACGGAGTTCACACGGCGTTATGAAATTTCTCAGAACGCCGTGGAAACGCAGGAAAATGAAGCGAAAATTGTTTCAATTTTCGCAAGATGGAGATGTCTCCGCGCTTTCACGGCGATTATGGCGTTCCTACGGCGCATCCGTGGCGTGCTACTGCGTTCCCACAGAGTTTTACTTGGCGTTTCACTGCGTTGTCACGGCGTTTCACTGCGTTGTCACGGCGTGCTGACGGAGTTCACACGGCACGCCAAGAGTTGTCACTGCATGCCCATGGCGCGTGCACGGCGCAGTTGCCAGATCGTCCCTATGACGTCACGGCAGCGTGTATATAGTCAGTCAAACCCGCACTGTTCCTGCCTGTTCCCCAAAGCATCATGACAGGAAAAAAAAGTCGAGAGAGGGCTACGAAAAAACAGCCCCCCAACCCCACTGCACCACCGTCTCCTCAACATGCGGAAGTGGAGCTGCTTCCGCCTGACTCTCCATCCCCATCAAGGTCAAGCAGCCCTTCCATCCAGGCACAAAAGACGATGACGGACCTGACTCCTGCTGAGGAGGACGATATGGCTATCTCTATATGATATCTCCGTGCAAGCGCCCCTGTCTACAGCTGCGTCCTTGTGGCGATTATGTGCGTCCTGAGTGCGCGCCTACGGCGCTGCTGTGGCGCTCTCGGCGTTCTCAGTGCGCTGCTACGGTGCTGCCACGGCGCGCACATCAGAACGCCATGAACACGCCGAGCCACGGCGCGTACTTTGTGCATGCACAAAGTACGCGCCGTGGCATGGCGTCCATGGACACCACGGCGTCCATGGAGATGTCACAGCGATGCTACAGCGCTCATGGCGACCTTACTGCGTTCACCTCAGCGTTCTGCATTTTTTGATGGGCGCCGCGCGATCGCAGCGAGAACGCTGCCCTGGTGTGACAGGGGTTTAAGTTACAATCCATCTTGTAATCTGTCAATTTTCTTGTAAATTTGCAACAGAATGCCACCATATTTCAACAGTATCCAGTATTCTTTACTTTTACAATTATTTTGATGAGAATAATAATTTCATAGAAGAATTTTTCAGAAAGTGAAAATAATTTAATTATTGTTATGGTGGAAAAAAAAAACCTTGAAAACATCAATTCTACTGTCTCTGAAAAATTAAAAAGCTACAGTTTTTGGATACCTTGAAAAACTTGGATTTATTTTCTTTTTTCCCTCCAAAAAGTAATGAAAAACGGCTGTAACAATACACAAAATAATCATGTAGTATAAAAAGAACTGCTGCCTCAAAAACACTAAAATAACAACAAGCTAGCTAAAGTCGCCATCCAAACTAAAAATGTGAGAAGGTAAGAGATGTTAGTAAGAAAGTATACAAACTAGGGGCAATGTCACAAATATGGACAATATATCAGCAATGCACAAAATTAGGATTATTAAAGAAGAGTCATTGTTACGGCCACTTTGGCTGTTCCAGGGAGGAGCGAGTTTCCAACTCGCAAACAATAAATAAAGTACTCACGGATTTCATCTTGTAAAATAAAAATTATTTATTTTCAAAACGAGTCTATGGCTGACTTCCTGTAACAAATAATGGTAAATGTCTCTGGTGTTCTGTTTGTTTTTTGTTTTTTTTAATTGTCTGCGTTCTTTGCAATTATGAAAACATTTTTGCTCCTCCTGGCTTCTAAGCCATGTTAAATGGGCTCACCTGGCTACAGGTGACTGCCGACTGTGGGGCAGAGCAAATCGAATCCAAATATGAACAACTGACACATAAACATCATATCTTTATAATTTATTCCAAAATAAATCTTAAATTTTATTCATCCTCAAAATTAGATCTATATGGCTCCAACATTCCAGCCCCTAATAGTAAAATAATTACCAAGATATGAACTAATTCATCTGAGCCAATGTATCAAAGTCATCCATCCATCCATCCATCCTCTAAAACCTACCTAATCCTTGGGGTCTGGGCTGGAGCCTGTCGTAGCCACTCTTAGGCGAACGCCCTGGCCCAGTTTATCTGTTTCAGGGCCACACAACCACACGCATTCACATTTAGAGAAGACCCAAACTATCACAAAAAGGTAAATAGTTTAAATGGAACAAAAGTTTGGTAAACTTTTGTTTTATAAAGTAAAGCTTTGAAATTCCTAATTTATGAGAGGGCTGCACAGTATTTTATTTCATTTTTGTTGTTGTTTTTATTTTTTTTTTACCAGTTTTTTTACAGTTGTTTTCATTTTTAACCCTTTGAAGCTGAATTCACACCGGCTGCGTCAATTTGCGTTTAGGCTGCAGCTTTCAATAAAAAGTCAATGCAAATACATTTCAACTTGAATTTCAGGTTTCCGTGTTCAGAATGTTCAGAATTCACGCGTCACTATGATTTTATGCCGTTTCGATGTTTAAGTATAAATTGGTCATTCATTGTTCGTGCACCGGAAGTTCAACCAGTTTAACTTTTTGGCGGCAAATCGCAACAACACTAAACTATGACAGTAGTTGCAAGAATATCAACACTGAAAATATAGCTCTAGTATAAAAGGATGAACTTCTTCAACAGAAACAAGCCCACACCACAACACTACTTCCAATAGGTAGTCATCGGCCTTTCATCAAATGATTTTCTTGAAATGGTGAAACCTGGGAATATGTCCAAATTCTAACATTCAGTCTGCGCAAATGTTAGAATATTAGACTGGTATCATATAGTCTTTGGGCTGCACAGTGGAGAAGTAGTTAGCACTCTCACAACAGGAAGGCCCTGGTTTGAATCCAGGCTGGGTCTTCTTTGTGATACATGTTCTTCTTGTGCATACGTGAGTTTTACAGGAACTCTGACTTCCTTCCATGCTCCAAAAACATGACACATAGGTTGGGTGGTGTGTCTAGATTGTTCCAATGTGTTCATGTGAGTCTATGTGTGTGGCTCTAGAACAAACTAGTGACCTTTTCAGGGGGTATGCCACCTCTACCCAGCAGCGTGTCATGGTGCACCGGCTTTCCTGCTCCACCTCCTGATTGGACCCAGCTTTCGGCACTCATCCACTCATCTACTCATCTCAGTCTACTTAACAGAAGCCTTCCCCAGAATTCTTCGCCAGTTCCTTGCCTTTCCTGGTGCAGTACCCTGGCCTCTTGTGTTATAGTTAAAGTTATTTGCGCTTTGCCACTACTCACCTCATTACCTTCTGTCTCCAGATCTTCATCCATCCACGTGCCGACTCTGGTCATCACAAGAACACCTCCTCTCTACGTTCCCCACTTCCAATCCGCAACTCCAAGTCCTGGCATCTTCTTCACTTCTCCTTGGACAATAAATCTTTATAACTTCACCTGTCTACTGTCCTCCTTCCGGGTTCCAGCATCTGGGTCTGCCGCACGTAGTCATAATACAGTAGCTGTTTTGGTTCCAGCAACCCTGAAAGGAATTTGTTGGGTTCTGTAGATAGAAGCGTTAATACAATACTTCCTCTTGCATAGTAGCAGTTGAAAAGTAAAAGGCAAGTAAAAAGTTAAAGATAAAAAAAAAATATGTATTTCACTAGTATATATCAGAGAAATAAGAGGTTTTTGACATCCTCTAGTGTTTCTGAAAACGTATGTAAAGTAGTGTAGTTTTTTCCAATGTGGCGAAACACCATTTTGCTCATGAATGTCATGGCCATCAAGGGATATATTTGATAGCTACAGGGTGTGTTCAGACAGGTGGAACATGAGAATGGCACTTTTTCCTAAGTACTTGTTTCTGTTTTATCATTTCAGATACACAGAATTTCAAAACATGCCGTTTCTCAACTGCTTAATGGCTTTTCAAGTGCTCACATGCACTTAACTGGCTGGGGTCAGAAGGGGCCCCAAGCCAACCCCCAATGAACCTACATATTCCTTCTTTGCATTTAGATGTGAATTTTCAGCTCAAAAACAACGTTCGGGTATGGAAGTGCATTCAGCCCACCAAAAAGGGAAGCCATTGATTTGTTTGGGGAATAGGGTCTGCCCTTTCCATTTTCTCTGGAACACAAGTAAACAAATGTATTTTGAAGAGTATAATGAGGATTACACCAGCAAATGCAGTAGTTTATGATCGAGTTGACAACAGTTAATGTTACGTTTTTGTTTGTTGGATTGTTAAAAAACATGACCTCTCTGTCATAATAAACACATTTTAAACTGCTTTGGTCAGGGTTCTGTCCAAAAGATCCTGGTCCTAGGGGATGGTAACATAAGACACACACAATATTTTTTTTTTGTTACTAAATATAAGCCAAATAGGGTGGTTGAGAGGTAGGGGCCATGGTTGGGACAACAAATATTAAATCAATTAAAACAAAACCAACCCTAACTGTTATGTCTTCAACATAAAACAAGACAACCAAAGACGTTCTGAGATCTCAACAAATAGAGTCAAAGTATACAGTTGGTGGCACCGAACAACTTATATGTATCAGAGTTTGAACTGTGTGAGAATAAACCAGGTATCCTGTCTCTTACAAACTCCAGCACAGAAGGTGAGTTCTATAGTCCAACAAAGAGCTCAGATGAACCTCTACTCATTATTTCTTTAGATGTCAGACTGATCTGGGCCTGACTGATCATCTTAACAGGCTTTCACCTGGTGTCCTCACTCAGATCATCAACAAGGACATGAAGAGGAGAAAGAAACAGAAAAAAACCCTAAAACAATGATTAACAAGGACTATACATGAACAGCCTGTACATTCAGTATCAACCCATAACTGATCTGAAGCTCCATGATAGTAACGCTGTACAGGTGAAATTTACCCAAGTTCTCAAAATATTTCTCTGGGTGAATACCTATGTGTGTAGAAAAGATGAGGTCTCGGTGGCATGTTATGGCGTCTTCACATTCTATTTGATGTAGCCACTCATACAGTTAATGTGGAAACTCCAACTATATACAGTAAGTGGCTACACACCTGAAATATAAGGAGGAGATTAATACAATAGAATGAGATTCTGCTGTCCCGTTGCAACCAAGAAAACATGTCAACAATTATCTTTAAAAGACGTTGGACATGGATATGACATGTACTGAAGAGTGAAGAAAACATAACCATAAAGACAGAACTACACCAGACAACAGATGGAAAAAGAAAAGAGGTCGGCCCAAGATCACCTGGCGCCGAACAGTAGAAGCCAAGCTGACAAAATTTAAATACACCTTGGGAACCATCTACTGTTGAACTATCGGAAATGGAAAGATTTAGTGGCTGTCCTAACCGTCTCAAGGCGTAAAGGGTAGGAAGTACGTACTTATAAAGTTATTTTAAGTATTACTATATTTGCTGATGACACAACAATTTTTTGTTTAGGAAAAAAATACAACTTTTAATAAAATAAATTGGAATACTTAAACTTGAATGGTTAAATAACAAAAAGCTTACATTGAATTAGCTAAAGATTAAGTTTCTGGGTTCTGGTAATAAAGAAAAAAAAAACAGGCAGATGTATCACTGAGTATTTATGGGAACAAATCTTTAAAAAAGGATCCTTGGGGTAATTTTAGATGAATAGTATATCACATATTAAAAGTTAAGGCGATGACACTATTTGTTCGGTATAATGTTGTGCTATTTATCCTGTAATGTGCAGAGAATGTTATATCGTTCCATTTTATTGCCTTATTTTACTTAATGTGTTGACGTGCAGGGTAATATATATAAAACCAATTTAATGTTACATTTACTGCAAAAAAAAAAAAAAAATGTGTTCGAATAATTCATAAAGATGGATATAGGGGGATACAAATGCATTATTTAATAAGTCAGGGTTGTTGAAAACTGAAGATTAAGAAAAAGAGAAAACTTTACTATGCATGCCTAAAGTTAAAAATAGAGAGATGGCAGGGAGTTCACCAAAGTTATCACAGGAGGAAATACATTTTAAGTTTCAAGTTGCTCGCACTACTTTTAAGCATATGTTTTCTATTGTTGGGGTAAAAGTTAGGAATCCACAACAGAAAGTTCTAAAAAAAATATTCAAGTGTTGTTTACTGAAGAAAAATAGTCATAAAAAAAAAACTTATGAAATATGTTGCATAGTTTACTTTATGAGTGGTGGCAGGTGGTAAAGCCCATATAGATGTGTTTCTTTTTTTTTTTTCTTCTACAGGATGGAATATAGGAACAAAAATAATAGAAAAAAAAAGAGAATTTTATTTTTCACACTGCTCCTACTGTGAATCTCTTCAAGAAAGGAACAAATGACCAGAAACAAGAAAAAAAACTATAAATATTACTTGCCTTTAGGATGTGCTATGAAGCCTCACGCCTGGTTTACACTGGACGCAAACGGAGGATGCTTTCCTTTGGAGATCTTGTTAACCTATAGTGAGGGTGCGCTCCACTGTCGGTTCACGCCGTTCATCCATGGTTTTAGTGTCTGGTCAATTTTTTGCACGAGCCGCTAGTGATCCACGTCAATCCTGGCAGAAAGTTACGACAAGACATGAGAAAATCTGGTCACTTTTCAAAATCGAATCAATTTTTCACAATAAAATACAGCGATTGACAAATGCGATCATGTATTTGTATCTTAACTGATGGCAGAGATGAAAATAAACACAAAAACATACAATACAACACAAATAAGACACAGACACTGAGACACACAGACAGAGATCAACGTAGTTGGTCGACTACGAATGATGGGAAAAAAACAAAATAACCACAGCTGGGCAGGAGCGCCTGTCGACCGTCGCAGAAAAAATTCATTTCATTTCGGGGTCGTCGCAGGCCTTGACCTTCGTCGTGAAGTGCAGTTTTAAAATATGTGTATTTGGAGCCAGGCAAGGCTTCAAATACATGTCTGGTGTGAGCTGGAGGTTAAGTGGATACCATGCGCACTCCGCCCACACACCGCTTTACAGCGTGCGATGTGAACCATGCATTAGTCACAACTGCCTTCACAGGTGGATACGGTCTGCCTGCAAGCAAAAAGTGGGCATATGGAGCATTTAGTTTGCCCACACAAAAACCGCGTTTCCACTTAGCGGTATAGTAAGGACCAGTTAATTCTGGCGAGCAATTTCTCCTCAGTTAAGCCTTGCTTCAGCTAAGCGGCTTGTTTTCATGGCACAACCGTGGTACAGACTGCTAGCGTGTCGTAGTGCAACGACTAGACAAGCAACAACAAAGGAGGTCATCCTGCAGCTCGTCTTGCTTTACTTTTGGTACATTGTGTACAACAGGGATTTAATATTTGTAAGAAAATTGCAGGCGTACGTAAAGAAGAAAATGGAAACGCTAGCTTAGCACTACACTGAATGTCGTCACCACTTTAGCTACAGAGGGTCCGCTCCAACTGTACCGATCCATTTTTCTATGGACCTACAACAGATGGGGGCCCTCAAGAAAGTACGTTTCAGTACCGTTTAAAGCAGAGGTCTGCAACCTGCGGCTCCAGAGCCACATGTGGCTCTTTTATCTCTCCATGGTGGCTCTCTGGCTGAAGAAAAATAAAATAGTAAATTTAAAAAAATTGGAGATTAGCTATTATTTTAGCAACATACTAACGTTTTTGGCTAATGTTCTACCTACTGGAGTTTTTAGACTAATTTAGAATTTTAGCTTCTATTTTAGCAATATGCTAACGTTTTTGGCTACGTTTTCTTTGAAATTTTATGCTAATTTGGAGTTTAGCTAATATTTTAGTAAAAGGCTAATGTTTTCAGCTAATTTGTCATCTACTAAAATTTTTTTTGGATAATTTAGAATTTTAGCCTCTATTTTAGCAATTTGCCAACGTTTTTGACTAAGTTAGTTTTCTGAGGAATTTTAGGCTATTTTGGATTTCAGCTAGTAATTAAGCAACAAGCTAGCTTTTTTTGGGGGGCAGATTTGGCCTCTAACTAGTTTTTTATGCTAATTTGGAGTTTCGCTAATATTTCAGCAATATACTAACATTTTTAGCTATTTTTTATATCTACTGGGGGTTTGGGGCAAATTTGGAGTTTAGCTTTTATTTCAGCAACATGCTAAAATTTTTGGCTGATTTAATTTACAGAAAAATGTTATGCTAATTTAAAGTTCAGCTAGTAATTAAGCAACAAGCGTGTTTTTTGCTACTAAAGTTAAAAATGTAAAAAAAAAAAAAACCTTTTGAGAGATACTAGTTTCTTTATACATATTTTTTGCTTTTATTTGTTCCAAAAATAGACATTATTTCACATTTTTAAAAGAAACAAAAATAAGGTAATGAATGCAAATCTAAATTTTTTAAAAGCTAACGTAAGTCAATGCGGCTCCTTCTAGGTTTTGATCAGTACAAAACGAGCCCAAATGGCTCTTTTACCATTACTTTTACCTCTGGTTTAAAGGGTCCATTTTATAATGGAAACACCCTAAATACCAAACCGGACTGTACAGTGGAAATTAGGTCAAAATGTCAAGCTTGTAGACCACTCAATGAGCGAAAATGTTGATACAGATATTAGTTTTTAATTTTCAACATGTCTTCAATTGTAATTTGAATGTAGAGGCCTAAGACAGAACTACAAAACTTTTCTTTCTGACATAATAGTTTCTGCTCTTGTGAAGTTTATGTAAATAAGTTTCTTTGCTTTGGGTGCTTTAGCCAATGATGCTGAAGTGTGTGGGGCTGCCTTTCCAAATGCGGCTTCACAAAGTTAACTTGTTGCAAGTTCACTTTGGGTCCCCGGCTTCTCCATTAATTATAATCCTGTCACCAGCATGTCACATACATGGGGAAAGAGGCCTGCCTCTGCTATCGCTGCGCAACCTTAAAAATATAAGAGCGGCTGGCATGAGGGAAGAGTGGGCCGGATACGGTCCCCTACACTGGCAGGAGATGGCTGCATTATGCTAATGTAACAACCAGAGGAAAAGACAGAGCGCGGGGAGAGAGACAAAGAGGGAAGGAAGGTGAACAAAAAAGAGAGAAAGAGGAGGAGAGGCTGTGGCGTGAATGCAAGCGAGAGAAGTCAGTCAGCAGAAGAACATGTTCATCTTGCAGGGCGAACATGTTTTCACTCATCTTGCATTCTACCTCACGCTTCTCCCCACGTCATTTAAATTTGGTCAGACAAGTGTTGGGAAACCAGTTCAAACGTTTTTCCTCTCAGACCGTCTCAACTCTCGTTCTAAGGCTAATATCTCATAAAAGCAGCTGGAAACACAAGTTTTGATTTCTGTCCAAATGTCTTTAACCTGATGATGAAGCTGTGCTGCACTAAAAAAAAAGAAGTGTGTTTAGTAATGTTTAGTAATGGCACCGTGTGCACTAGCGTTGCTAAACGAGCGCATGACGTGCCTTTCATACTCCTGGCCCTCTTTTCCATTGGATGAAAGCATGATCTAACTGCATCTAAATGCAGCTTAATAGCATGGGATATGGAAGGGAGAATGCTAAGTGAGCACAGTGCAAGAGGATGTTATGTTCAGCAGATTCTCGTCAGAGAGGAGCCGTTTAAAGCTGGAAAGAAAAACAGGGATTCCTGTCTTTCAAGCCTTCAGTCTTTCTTCCGCTGCCTCAGGAAATGCAGGCTTTACTGCTTTCACTGGTGAGGCACAAATCACAGCAACATGTGTGGAATGTTAACACTTTGAGAGGGTTACATGGAAAATGTATCAAAATCAGAAATGACCATTTTAGTTTAAATTAAATAAATTGAAAAAAAAAATATATATATATATATATTTAAGACATGAAAATTCAAAGATTTAATTGAATTAAACTGAATAAAGAGGATTGAAAGTATCTAAAAAAAATGCATCCAGGCTCTGATGAATTAAATCAAATTGATTCTGGAAATTATTGGCGATAACTTTTGAAGTGGGTGTGGCCAGAAGCTTGAAAACATGTTGTCTGGTGAAAGATATTATCCTACCAAATAACTTCAGGTTGAAAAGGTGAACAAACATCATCATTCAATCTGTGATGTCCCATGACACATCTTGATACCTGCTTGTTTAATTTTTATTTTTGGAAATTGTCTGTTTTCTGAAAAGTTTCCTTTTTCTTGTGTGTGTTTTGTTTATGTGGGTTTACATTTTAGGTATGGAATTTTGTTTTGGTTTTTGGATTAATTTATTTTTTGTCATAGTGATCTTTAATTTGATTTTGCATTGAGTGATTTGTTGATGTCATTTTTACTTAAGGGCCACCGTACAAATCCTTTTTTTTTTAATAATTAAAATCAATCCTTTAATGGTACATTGTTTGATAGAAGTTCTTTGCAAAAGCATGGGTGATTTTGATTGTACTCCATCTAATCATTTTTTAGAGCTTTATCTAAGAATATTCTTTTTCACTTGGTTCTTATCACTAAAAGAAAATATTTGATCTACTTCTCAGTTTTTTTAAAGATCAATTTTCAAGACTTTTAGGCATTTCTATCACTATAGGTATAAATGTTTTTGTCAGAGACATCTTCTTTTGTTGTTTTTTCACACATTAAGTACCACAGCACAACCTAGAGTTTATATTTTAACAGTTCAGGAGTGTATAGTTCAGAAATTAGCCAGCCTTGTCTTATTTCCCTTGGGGGGAATATAGCATGTTGACTACTTCACTTCCTTCCTTAAGTTTTTCCTCTCTATCATCCCCCCCTCCATCTTTGCTCTGACAATTAAAGATAAATATATCAGGTAGAAATACAAGGACACATGCATATTTATGAGTGTTTCAGTTCCTCAGTTTTATTCATGAAAAATAATGTGAAAAAAAACTTGCAGCGGGCTGAATATCAAATCGACAAAATGTGAACTGCAAACTGGATGCTTGATCTCACAGAGAGGCGGATCTTTTAACTTTCAACCAATAGACATTCAGGGACATGGTCGTTATGGCAACAGAGGAAATTGACAGGCTTTTGGAATATTCCACAACCAATGAATTAATTTCATTTGTGGATTACACTGGAACAATGACTACAGTTTTGCTCTGTTTAAAATATCATGTAGATGACAACTTTAACATCATGGATTGATTTTTTTTTTTTTTTTCTGCCATTTTGCTGTAACTTAAGATATACATAAGTTTCATTTGTGTCTTCTGTGTATACTGTTTTGTATTCCTGCTTTTTGTTAGATTTTCTCTATAACTTGGTTTCAGGCGTCTTGCATCATTCCCAGAATTTGAATATTTATGTCTTTCTGTCCAGCATCATTTCAATCTGTCAAACATCGATGATGCAAAGCGGTAAATGACGAAGAGTTTTCTACCTTCTTCAAAGCCTACAGTGCTTTAGTTATAGTCCTATTCAGCCACACACATTCCCACACTGATGGCAACTTTCCTGCCATGCAAGGTGCCAGACAGGCCACCGGGAGCAATGTGGGGTTCAGACACTTTGACACATGGTTTGGCAGAGCGGGAACTCAACTTGCAATCCTTCTTGCAATCCTTTGATCAAAAGTTTGTGTCACTATGCAATGTATTTTTAGGAGAGCACAAACGTTTTTGAAGAAGTCAAAAGTTTCTGTATGAAAAAGTTGTCTCATGTCCCTTGAACCAATGTGTGAACCTGATTTGTCCAAATCATATATTTCGGAGTATAAGTTGTCTTTCTTTTCTTTTTTTTTTGCATAATTTGGCCGAGGATGGAGACATATATGTGATTTTTTTATTTTTTTCAACATGAATAGCAGCAACCACTAGAGGACACTGTAGGTTTGTTTGTCAGTGTTTGCTACTGACAACACTACAGAAGAAGAACCATCACTTTAACACTGGACTTGGCGGAATTGTTTCAAAGTGACATAGGATGACTAATTCAATACATATAGTTATTTGAAGCGATATTAAGAGTTTAGTTGACCTGTTAGCATTTTCTTTAGGGTTTTCTGAATAATTGTTCATATTTTCCGCTAAAACTTTAGATTCCACATATTTTCAGTATGAAGCTAAATAAGCATCAATGTGTCACGATAGTGAAACGTGAATAAATTCAGGCTGTGTCCTAATTCCCTTCCTAATCCCTAACTCCTAAGAAACTATATAGTGCAGGACTATATAGAGCACTGGATTTTAAAAGTAATTCGGACACGATGCTCACTACTTTACTTTAGTTTTTCTAAAAACTGGATATGACGTCATCGATTTCGCAAAGTCAAAATCGAATAAAAATGAACATTTCACAGCATTTATTCATGACTCCACTGTGTTCTGAAGGTGAAAATGTGGGTGGTTTGTTCAAATATTGCATTTAAACAAAATCGTTTGGCCACAATGCATTGTGGTCTATATCCGCTAATCAACTGACCATCGATGTACGCTAGTTTTTCGCAAAGACTTCTGGGAAATTTTGAGTGCACTTGATTCGACCAGCTCTAGAAAATGGCGTACGCACTATATAGTGCACATTAGTGATTAGGGGGAAATTTGGACACAACCTACGTCTATCGTTATCTGACCCAAACAATTTTAGACAAAATGTTAGTCAGGTTATAAATTTTGTGTTTAAATATTTTTGATAAATTTCTGAAATAAAATTAAGAATTTTTGACATAGTATAAACCAGTCCACTTGTTCTAGTGGATTGCGGTTCAGATATGTACTCAGATTCTGGGTCATGCGGACCCAGAATCTGGGTCCAAACATGATGCAAAGCCAATGGTACCTCTTATGGTGTCCTTACAATACATTCTCAGTCCTAACTCATCATGATTTGGACCCCTCTGTGTCACTTTTTTACATTTTGGATGTCCTCAACTCGAGATTTTTCAACATGCTGCCTGTTCCCATTAAATCACGAGTCCCCAAATCCCTGGGACGTAGAGTGAAACCAGTCCAAGGGCCACTTGGCCCGGGTTCCAGACAGGAAAAAAATACATACGCTAACATTAATTCTTAACAGAATGTTCACAAACTTTAGCAGAGACAATATTCCTCTCTAAGGGGTTTTGAAATGCAACCCTGACAGACTGAAAAACTTGAAACATTTGTTCAGATGTATACTCTTCTTGGGAAGTGTTTGATTTGTGGAAGAAACCAACGAGGACTAGTAGGATCCTCCTTTATCTTGTTTTCTTGATGACGTCTGCAGTTGTCCTGGCAGTGTTCCTGTTGTGTGTGTGTGTAGCACATAGTTTTATGTGTTTTGTGTTTTTTGACAATAAATACTGTTAAATTGTACAGAATTAATTTGAAGTGAGAGTTAGTTATTAATTGCATGCAGATCGCCACCGATCCTCAGCTACTTAAAAATGTATTACACTGAATATTTAGACATTATTTTATTCTGGACCTTGACTTAAAAAATAATTTTCTAACTTTAGATTTAAGTTGAAGACCCCTGGTATAAACCACATAGCATGACCTACTTACTGCTAGCACAGATTTAGTCTTCTAGTCCACTGCATACTGCTTGTCCTCTACAGGTTTGGTTGCACCTTTCAACTAGTTTGTAGTTCCCGTGGTTAACGGCCGTTGCTCCTTTGTTTCCCTTCATCACAGGTCTGATGCTGATGGATGTGTCTTGCAGGATTACGTGTTAAAACGCAGACAGCTTGATTGATTCATTTCCATGCTGATGCCTTCATTTGTAATTACTGTTATATTTTTACATCATTAACGCCGGCTCAGTCTGAAGGATAATACATCTATCCACTGCTGCACTGGGTCTAATTGTGTCTCTGAAATGCAAATTCACAGTTTATTGAAGGCTGACGTTCCAGAGAGGGATAAGGATAGGCCTCCATGTTGGCCGTCACTGTAATGGTTGTTTGTAGTGTGTGTTAAAGAATATTTGCCCTGTGCGAGACATTTGCTCCAAAGATAAGTTTGGTAGAGGGGATTATGATGAAACTTTCTTTTTTTGCCAAACATCAATCATAATTTAGAAAACAAACTTCATCTGAAATACACGTTTTAACAAAGAACAGATAATAAGATTGAGAGGATCTGGTATATTTTAAAAATAATTTTATTGGTAGGTTGTTGTGGCTGATTTGTGGTTGGTCTAGACTTTCTTTTCTGTTCAGTTGTTTATGCTTCCCATTTGTGCAAACACAGCCGCCTTCTGTTCATCAAATAACACCAGTCCATGCAAGTTTAAGTTTTTTTTAGAGCATCAGTTCCAGCTAATTTTGTCGTCACAAATCTAGTTCGATCCACCAGTGCATGTCTCCAGCATGTGGGTTATCCATCACCTTGCCTGATAAAAATCAACATACCTATTAATAACAAAAACTAGTAGTTTTTGTCTTTCGATAGTCTGTATTTGGGCTTAGACCATCTTTCTGACCATGGTTGAGGACGATGAAAGATTGCCTTAACCCTTGTGCTATCCTATATTAAAAGTGGGGTCATCTGGACCCCACTTTTTTATCTTCACTGGTGTCCATGGCAGACATAAAATCCTGTACACCTTTGTCCACTTTTGTCTCTGGAGGGATCACACATTAATGTAAGGTTAGGGTCATTTGGACCCCATAAGATAATACAAGGTTTAAACAATTTAGTGACAAGACTACAATCATTATATTTTGCGACAACTAACTTGCAAAACAGTCAGAAAACACAACAATGCGTACTGGATGTGAGGAGCAGGCGGCCAGTGAACTAATCACTGCTGACTGACAACAGCTGGTGATTGTGACATTTCCACCACAGATAAAAGAGCCTCAGTTGTTGCTGCAGGCAAGGATCTTTGGTGTCGGGAATCTTTGCCTAACACCCAGATCAATGCCGCTGGGCTAAAGTGGGCAAGTATCCCCTCTTCCTACCCTTGCGCGTGGACACTTTCTGGTCATGTGTTAAGAATTCAGGAGGACAACCAAATCAGGTCAAGCTTGGGGTGATCGCTTACATAGGAGAACTCCAGAAGCACAAGTGACAAAATAAATCTCCAGAATGTCTGTACAGGATGGATGGGGTCACCAGACTGACAGGGGATTCCCCACTGCTGATGATGTGGAAGATGACAGTAAAAAGGTGGTGAAGACCAACGTAAAGCAACTTAATTCAGTGATGAGACAAGATCTCCAAAAAGGGACAGGCTGAAATGAGTTAACAAGGCCAGAAAAGGGTCAAAACTATGAAAATACTATTTGCAGAACTATGACTTGCTGGAACGTGAACTGACTTAACATACTCGCCTGGTCTCCTACATTTTTGGTTCTGACATCTTGTTCTATCCTTTATAAGGAATCCAATAGTCTATAGGTGAGTAAGTATGTCTCCTCTAAATATGGTAGTGTTCAATAATTGTTAAATCTTGCTAAGTCAGTGATCAAATGTTGCTATTTAACCAGAGTTTCTGTATTTGTGTTTGAGCTCATACTAAAACCTAGCCTGGAAGTACTGGAGTGTCCCCAATGGAATTATTGGTGAGGTTGGCTGCATTCGTATAAATCCAAATGACTGCTTGTGACTCTCTGGAATCGTACGATCTGCTGCCCACCTCTGAAGTATAGCATCTATCAGTCTGTCTTCTGAATCCCTATCTGGCTCATGGGGTTGCTGCAACCAACCCCGCTACTATTGAATTGGTAATCAGTCTGTTGTGGGGCCAAACACTCATACTTACACCTTAGAATAATTAAAATTCACCAATCAACCTATGTAGAAAAATTTTCAACAGTAGAACAAAGCTTTAATGACCAGAGAACATTAGGAGAACATGCAAACTCTACACGAAATGGCCTCAGACGGGATTTGAATGAGGCAGGAGTGCTAACCACTGCACCACCATGCAGCCTGGGTTCCGACATATAGCAATGGTAAGCAGGAAATTCAAGAAGTGGATATGATGTTCTAAGCTGAAATTGCATTCAAATCTTTCCAATAAATTCTTTACAGCATTATATTTAGTACAGCTGCTACAGACTCTGGTTTTACTATGACACCATAATCAAGTGGTGAAAACCAATATTGGGCCAACAGTTATGATGAAGTGAAAGCACTTTTAAATCAGATGGAAAAAAAATCTCTCTTCATGCATGGAAAAATATTGAGTATGTGCTCAACTGGGCCTTTATTATACACAGGTAGAGCACTGGCCTGTAAATTGAAAAGTTGGCCTTGTTACTCCTGGGTCCTGGGATAAGATACTTCATATTGGCTTTTGGTGTGCAGCTTGGATTCAAATGTAGCTCTAAATGTGGGCAAAGAAAAAGTAAATTCTAATCTTTTTTAAAAAACCTTTTAATGCTGGAGCTTTTGTCAGTGGACAAGAAATAACATTAGCTCTTCATAACTCTTTGACTGTTACTTAACAATAATCGCTAGGGATTCTGAAGCTGGAGAAGAGTGCATCTTACCAAGTTTGGAGACATTGTAGCTGTTATTTTGGTCCATTCCTCTATCCAGATCTTCTCAAGAGCTGTGCCGTTTTGGGACGATAGATGGCAACACAGAATGTCAACTCCATGGCATTGCTTATCCATTTTGCACCAAGTCTCTTCAAACTGTGAATATATGTGCTAGTATTGGGTAGTGACAGTCCTGAACGGACTTTTAGCATATGGAGCTGGTTCTTGAATAGGTACTAAATGGCTTGTGTCTACATCAGTCTCTGTCAGATGTACAAACACATCCCTGGTGTTTTTAGACAACTTTTAGTTTGATCATGGTGGAGAGGTTGCAGTCTGACTGTTTAAGGTTGTGCAAAGGTGTCTTTTGTACATTCATTCAGTTCCAACAGGTGTCTTTAATACAGAATACACATGGAAAATTGAGGAACTTCTCAAAGTAGAAGGGTTAGAAACACAGAATCTCTGTGAAGGATATAATTCTTTTTTTTAAAGAGCTAAATATGTATTTTCTAAACCATTTGGCATTTTTTTAAAGTCATACAATGGGATTTTTTTTTCTACAATATGTCTCATAGCTGAAGTGTATCTGTGATTAACAAATCTTGTCATCTTTTTAAGTGAGACAACTTGCAGAATTAGTGATTGTCGAATACTTTTTTGCCCCACTGCATTCAAATGGTTGTCAAAAACTCAGTCATATTTTCCTAGGTTAGGCATTTTTACCACCTCTGATATTATCTTCGATTTATCCCGGCTGTCCTACTACAACCAGTATTTTCTAATCCACTCCCAATTGATGACTAGAGCACTTGAGCTGTCAAGACAACTCTCTAGACACCATCCTGATTCCCTAGTATTATCTCTGAAATTTTGCACAATTGTTCCATGTCTGACTTGAATAATATGCCAAAATGATAAATTATTCTGACAAAACCCTGCGTAATTCTCTTTTTTGCTTTAGTGGACGCCGGCCTAAAGCTACAAACGCCTGGATGTTCCCCTATTGTAACAAACGCATATTTGTTGTTGCAGATCTAATCCATAACTAATCTCCCACAGGCCTGATATTGCATAAAGGCAGGATTTGCTGTTTGATAGTGCATTGAACTTCCATTGATCAGTGTCAGACACGCTAAGTCAGTTAAGTGAAGTCCAGCAGCAGAAAGAAATCCTCATTCTGTGGAGCATCAATACCTCTGCTGTAGAGGAAATGACATATTAATGACAGACTAGAGTGTTGAGACTGGCAGAAACAAGATCATGTTAATAATAGATTTTGTTTATGTACACACTCAAGGTCACATCTGAAGTGCATTTAGAACCAAAGAAAATATGCATAGTCTCTGAAATTTAAAATAATGTGAACATTCTTCTGATTCAGGGAGAAGGTCTGAAGCTCCAACACATTCTCACTCCAAAGTCGTCACATATTGGCGTTTGGTTAAGGACCCCACTGCGTCACGTTTTGACGATTTAGGTGCCCCCAACTCATCGTTTTTTGATGTACTGGATGTATTTAATCACGAACCCTCAACCTTTGGGCCGCGAACCCGAACTGGTCCAGTACCGCGATGTCTAGCGCAACTGGTACCAAAACCTGGAAAAGGTACCCTAACCCGACACCGGACCAGATGCGGTTCTGGACCCAAACAGGTACCAGATGCAGTACTGGGTGCGAACCAGTACCAGCTTAAAGTTAGAGTACCAGTACTGGGTTAGGATACTGGTACTTGGACCAGTGCACATCCAGTACTGCATCGGCTACAGCATCCCAAGGATTGCGGATCCTTGAGAACGAACAGCCAGCACATCAAAAAACGACAAGCTGGGGACATCCAACGTGTCAACAAGTGATATGGAGGGGACCTTAACCAAACATCAGTATGTGGTGACTCGGGGATGAGAATATGTTGGAGTCTCGGTTCAAGATATTGTGAATGAGTGGATTGAATATAGATTGTGAGTTGATGAGTACCACAGACGGAGAACATATCCACTAAGCAAAAGAGTCAAGAGAGTTTGGGAAATAGAGCTAGTGAAGCTGCTTGAGACTTAAATAATTCAATAATATTTCCAAATTGATGGTTCCTATACACAAAACCAAAGCTCCAGTTATGATCTAAAGTCTACAGTATGAAGTTAAGAGCCTGGACTGTTGTTGCCATGTCAAGTTCATTTAACTCCTCTGTGTTGTCCCGCATACATGCTCCTCCACCTCTCATCAGTTTGTGACTGTTATACTACTTGTTCAAGCATTCTTTGAGTCCTGTTAAGTTCATGTTTCTGAACTGTCATGTAGCAGGATGGAGATGTGCAAGAAGAAGCCTGGAGTACGATTCAAGATTTTGGGAATTTCCTTACTTTGACATTTCGCACTAAGCCTCTTCCAACTGTAGGTACATGTGCTAGTAACAAGTATTTAAAGTATAATGCGAACACCATATTCTGAAAGCGTCTTCAAGATCGTGTGTCACATGAACTCAGCATAAGAAAGCATGTTTTAAGAAATATTGTCTTTCTGTCTAGTGAAGCAGAAAGACAGACAAAATACTCTTGGTTTGAGAAAATTTGATTTAAGGACTAGATTTTTTTTCTTAAAATGGGAATTATGGTAAGACCATTTTTCTTATCCCATTAGCTGATTTCGTTTTGCTTATTTTAAGAAAAACTCCCATGCAGTTGGAACGTTTGACTTATTTCTAAGGGGCCTGTTTTGGCAGTGTTTAAATGAAACAGTTATAAAAACTTGAATGTTTTCCAATAAGACAGTCTTCATTTTTAACCCTAATTTAAACCTTTTCTTCATCTGTGTGGCCAGCTTTACTATTCCTCCTCTCTCCAGCCCTTTCCAATACTCCCACTAAAGGTGTCTGTTATGATTCTTCCACACCACTGCTATTGGATTTCTGCCTAGAAAGACAAATGGTTTGAGTTTGTCATGTACAGATGTGGAATCTCACAGATGCGACTAGAGCCAAGAAAATGGTGGCATTTCACAATGGCAGTTTAGCATGCTGTAGTGTCTTTGTTGTACCGCACACTTGTTTTAGGGGAGAGGTGGAAATCATTGCTCCTAATCCGTCACTGGCTCCATAACCGATGATCCCTTTTCCATCGTTTGTTTCACTTGAGTTTTCCTCAAGGTCAGTCTTGATCGTGAAGCTCTCCTCCGGGACTCAGATTGCTCCTCCGGCCACTTGAGCTCCCCGCAGAGTCTTGATGACGTTGAGCGCCCTCGCATGCATCAAGGCTCTCATCTTGCTCTACTCATCGGACTGCACGCTGTCCATCTTGGCGCGTGCCATCATGCCTCAGGGTGATGAAGAAGGGGGCACTTTTTCTGACTCTGAGTAGTGGAGTGCGTAATTGTGAGGCACAAAAAGCCAACAATTTCCACCGGTGGACAGTCTCTTCCTCAGTGCAGCAGCTTCTTCAAATACCCTCCATCTTCCATTTGACCTACATCACTCAAGTTAACGTCTCCCTATTCTCCTTATGTATTTAATCACTTAAGTCTACCGTTTACCTTCTCTTACAGCAGTGACAATAAAAAGGATTGAAAGCATGGTGTCATTGCTATTATTATTAGCATTATCAGGTTAGTATGGGAGGTGAGAGTGCCGGACAGCATAGACCACTGTAGGTTCTCAGTGTAAGGATATGCAAAGATGGCAATAAATCCCAGCACAAACTGTTTAATACAGTCAATTACCGGCTACACTTCCTTCCTTTTGATAGTTAAATGGAGTTCCTGCCCCGTTCTTTCACTGGAATGCCAGGCTAGGGCACTGTTTATCACCCAAAGGAGATCTTGTGATAAAAGAAAGCAATCACTCTAATTACCAAAGGATAAAACGTGTATAAACGCCCACTACGCCTGCAGCTTGAACCTAGAAAATACCGGTCAGTAATTATTAACCTGATTTTGACATCACCTCCAAATCTTCTTTGTTTTCTTTTTTACAGCTTGTGTAGGCATGAAATCCACAGATGGAAGTCAGAGAACCTATTTATCAAGGGGGAGTAAGTCAAAAATGAAGAGAGAAACAAGCTACCCTTGAAGTTTACTATTACTGCTGATAAACTTTAAATGGTCCCTGACAATGCTGTTTTTTTTTTTGTATAATGAGATGAAACCTTAAAGGCTAACACGTGTTTAGAAGCTTTAAATCACTACGTTAATTTTGAAGTTTTATGAGTGTTTCCTTATTGCTGGTGTACTATAACTTGCTCAGGTTCAACAAACTAGCTCTGTAGCTAACACGGGCATAGTTGCAGAAATCTATTTTGAGCCTTTAAAGTCCAACTCCAATCCTATGTTTTTCTTCCGTAAAACCGTTCATCATGAAAACACTCATCATGTCTCGCACACTGAAGCGATTTAATTTATTTATTTACACACATAAAAGGGATAAAATCCACATTAAAATACAGAAAAGTGAAATCATGTGATAGTGTGTTACAGAAACCCATTTGGGTTTGTGCGAGATGGTAACGCACCTCTGAAGAAAAATATAATAAAGTAAATAAACAAAATACAGTAGTGAATGAGTCTGGGTGCATGAAGGGAGAGAGGAGACTTTAGCATGCTTATTTCAATAGCTACATCATTAGTCAGAGTATTTTTAAGCATCCGGTTTTCTCATCCAATGCCATTTTAATTAGTAATTACTCAGAAACACAGTTTTAATTGTAATTTTTTTATATATATATTAGAAAAAGGCAACTAAAAGATGTTAAAAATAAATTTTTCATGTAAGTAGGTCTCAAACATCTGCTGCATTTAAGGAACACATTCTCCATGACCTACCGTAACTCCTCAACCATTAACATAATTAACATTAATTAGCCAATTCTGACTAAATATCGGCTTTGCTTCATCACACAAGACTTTACATTAGCAATCCCCTAGAATTTTGTTAATTGCATTAAAGGTTGAAAAGTTAAGAGGGTCGAAAGAATGCTAATACTGGAGTGCTAAAGGGTCTCTGTCCATCACGAAATGTCAGAACCAGTAATGCATCACTGTTGCATTCCTGTTTTTATTTGTTTATGTTGTCTTTGTGTGTGTGGTGGTTGAGCCTCAAATCACCACCACATAGGTGTTAGTATTTTCTTTTTCTTTATAATATTTAATTGTTTGCTTAAAATAAATGATATGGGTGCACACATTTGATTTATTTTAAGTGAAAATACAGTTAATTTACTTTCAGTTTTTCTGAGTTTCAAATCAGGTGCTCCACATTCACCATAGTCAGCAGAGGTTGGGATATTCCACCGGCAAGACTGCAGGGATTCCCAACACTCCTACTGGACTTTATTTTTGTTTCTTTGAATGTAAAATATTTAGTTTATTCTTTGAAGACAATTTTGATTATTTAGATGTTTTTTTAGTTTGCATTTTCTGTTTTGCTGTCGTAGTTTCATTTGTTAGTTTGTGGTTAGTCTGTTTCTCCCCTCCCTCATGTGTCCACATGGTTTGCCCTTGTCTATTTAAGTTCCCCCATTGTGTCAGTATAGAGAGTCTGGTCAGGCCTGTTCAGTCTTGTCTGCTTGTTTAATTTAGTTATATTTTTTTTTTCAGTTGAGCCTTAAGTTACTTTTTGTTATTGGAAACAAATGTACTGGTTTTACAAAAAAAAAAAGTAACACAAAAAAAAGGAAAATAAAACCGCTTGCAAGAAAAAAAACTCCCAATGTCCAGTGACTAATTGTGAACCTTCACAGTGTGTTTCCCTCTTCATTAGATTTTAGTGTATCAAGTTAGATTTTACCACATTACTAGTCAACTTTTAAGTGTTCATTATCAAACTTTTGCATTTTGGGGGGATGTTTCTTGTGTCTGGCAATATAGAATATAGAGACTATTAACTCTGGAGTACTTTCACTATTATCATTGATCCTAATGATTGATGGACTGGTAAATAAAAACACAACATATCAATCGTATATGGAGGTAAGAGAGCTTTGGCAAATCTTTCTTCCCAGCTGCACTTAGTACAACACCTTATAGATACAAGACACTTAATTACTGTATTTTAGGTACCATTTATTGTTGTCTGTCTGTGAACCAAACCACATTCTTGAAGGAGAAGCTTCTCTTTTAGTGATATTTTCTAGAATCTGTGCATTGAGGTGTAGCATGAAACCATGGATCCCAGAACCTTAACTAACAAAGGAATTTTGCTGAGGCCATAAAGATCACCTCCCCCCCCCCCCCCCTCCGAAAAAGGCCATTTGCCTCCACTCCACTCCAATAAAATTACACCTCAGCCTCCCCTGAAAATAACACCTCGTCAGACTTGAGGGCAACAGACCCCAGAAACACTTGGCTCCCCCGCGGGGAAGGACGTTGGTAATCCCAGGTTACCATGACAACCAGCCACTCTGGAGCCTAACCAGCCATTTTGATTTACAGGACGTCCAGAAAAGTGCATTCCATTGAATAAAGTTTCTTTTGAAGCCACAGGAAAATGCTATGATTGTTGACAATCGACATTTCACAGGTCTGAGGATCACCAACCCACCAGATCAAATTTACAGCCTTGCAGCCAACCCCCATCTTCACTCACACCAGATGTGGGTTGAGAAGAATCCTCCTTTGTTCGGTCATGGAATGTTTTTATAGCTTGTTACCTTAACCGTTGTTTTTTTTTTTTCTTAGTGAATTTAACTAAAGTTGTTCAATCTTTCCACAGGAAGAGTTTCAAAAGAAAAAGAAACAAATCATTTTCGCTTTGATTCTCGCTTCATCTTGTGTGGAATTTCAGTGTGATTGCATTATCTTTTAAATGTGGATGCTTATTATTATTTTGTTTTCTTTCCAGAAAAAGGGGTTTCTACTTATGAGACGAGTTGATTAAAAAAAGGAATTAAATGTTTCTTTATTTCTTTAATGTTGGTAAGAGATGTTGGCTTATAAGGGCTTTTTCTCTGATACACACGCACACGCCCACAAAACACCCCCATAATTAGGACCCCACCCCCAGATTAGGAATTAACAAGCCTATTGGAGTATGTTAATTAGATGAGGGCGTAAGACCGGCCCAACTCGTTTCTGATTGGTCAGTTTCAGGGCCTTTGTCCCTCGCACGTTCAAACTGAAAAGTCAGTCAAGAGATGGAGTTCTGAAGTGAATGAGGGAAGACCTCTCAGAAAACAAGGAGATAGCTTCAAGCAGAAAAGATTTTTGGAGGGAAACTCAGAACAAAGGACAGCTCAGAACAAAGGATTAACTTCTAAGATTTTAATAACTTCGAGATGAAAACTTCTGTGAGATTTTTCCATCTTTAAGATTAAACAAACCGAACCGTCAACCTTTTTACGTTTTATGCAATTTTAACTTTTCATTTTCTTTCTAATTTTTTATGTGACAAAATAATTATTAAGTTTTTGTAGCCCGGCCAGCTTTGAAAACTTTTAATTTAGTCGCTAATTTTGGAACCAAGCGTGACTTGACCACTTGAGACTAAAAAAACCCCTGGACAACAACCTGAATCTTCCTTTGGGGACAGATTCTAACTTCAACACCTGGCTGACTTCTCGGAGAAGGGCAGTCTCTCAAAGCTGAAACTAAAGAGAGGCCTTCCTGTGCTCTTTGGAACCAGAACCAGACGCATGGTGAGAAGACTTGCTCCAGCGTTTTACTGTTTGTGGTCAGAGAAACATTTTCTTTGATTTAGAATTCAACTAAGTAATTATTGTTTCAATCACCAGAAGAACATTTATCTCGATTTTATTAAAACATTAATTTTGCATTAGATCAGACACATCAGACATTGCAGTCATACACCTTCAGCCCATTCACATAATTTTAATTTGTTTTAAATTTCATTTTTTTGCTCTCTTCACGTATGCATTTTGAATAGTTTTAGAAAAGTGTTCTCTTTCTTCTTTTTCATCTCTGCAAAGTATAATCAATGCTGTGCTTTCACACTCAATAATCCTTCTTGTTAATCCACTTTTATGCAATAAATGAACGTGTATAAGAAGTCGTTGTTCTGTCTCATAATTTCCATGGTTCACAAAACGTCCCTTCAAAGGTAAAGACACTCACGTTTCCTTTTGGATAAGTAGACTGATAAATTTGAGTATTACTTTATTAATTAGAAATAATAACTAATAATTAAAGTGATAATTTCCTCCTTGCAGGAGGTGGTGCCCCTACAGGTGAATCTGAAAATTGCAGATTAATAAACTTTATAACTTTGACCAGATCTGAAGGCGAATATCACATATTCAACCCTTCATATGGTTGTTAATTACTAGCCATTCATGCTACAGTTAAATTTATGGCGCATCCGTGCGAGGCCTCTGAAAACGTTTTGTGAACTGGGAAATATTGAGATAAACAGGTTAATTAGAAAGGTTTGTGCATCTAAAACGTAACTGCGGTTCTGAATGAAATTCCTGAGTACTCTGAGCTGTTGACTTTTCCCTTATTTAAGACTGAGAACTTGTTTGTGTGGCTTTGGAAGCCTGTGACGCTGTGCGATCAGCGTAACAGATGATTCTGTGAAACAGAACTTTTTTGCACGGAGCAGAACCGTGATAATTTGCATGCGTTTGCGCATTTATGCTTATGCGTTTTAATAAGTTAAAAGGCCTTTGGAAAGATTACAGAAGTTCAGCGTGTTCCTGTCTTGTGTAATTTTTTCCACGGAAAGTTCTGGCTGTGTACCTGCGTGTTCCAGGACACAGGCCCGACTTCCGTCGTCCCAGCGGCTGAGGATTCCGGCCGGACCTCACCCCATAGATTTATCTATGAGTGGACGTTTATAAGACGTAAACGTCTTATGAAAGTGCAGGAAAGCACTCTTGTCAGCCGTAGCGGGTTACTAAAATTAACAAGGATTTTAGGATATAACTGCGCATTTTGGGCTGTGTGATAAGCTCTCTGAAGGGGCAATTATCAGTCTGTTGGCAGACCTGACCCCCCTTTTTCTTGTGCTGATAGCACAAAGCACACGCAGGCGCGGTCTGCAGACTCTTTGTCCCTACTTTATCAGTGCAAAAGACACCTTAGAGATAGCAAGCTGTTACACCAAACTAGCTTAAATCCAAAAGTTGCAATCACTCCGTTTTTCCAGCTTTAGGGTTTGCTGTGAGTAACTGCTTTGTCTTCAGGACGTTTAGCTGCCTCTGCTAAAAAACTGCCTGCTTTAGGTGTGTTCGCGACGAGCGCTGAGTAAAACTGAGGAGAAAGGAAGGAGGAACTTCCGGGTCACCCAAGGGGTGTGGCTAAAGCTGTGACGCAGTCAGGGTCATAGGAGGTGGACCTCTGAGCCAGAGGTGTTACCCTCTTCTAATAATAATCAGAAGTTGTGTGTTGAACCAAGTTACAGGTTGGGATTAATATCCATAGACGTACTGGCCTAGAGGAGGTGTGTGTACTTGGACTGCATTGAACCAAAGCAGGTTGACTGTGGAAGCATAGATATAGAGACCTATATTTAATCCACTCAGAGACTTGAAAGTTTGTGCAATCTAGGTAGGCAGCAGTAGGTGGAAGGTCTGCTAAGTCAGTGGTTCATTGACTCCCCCTTGTGGCTTGAAATAGGTATCACACTTGTCGTCTCCCCCTACTGGCAGTGAGGTGTAAATGCTAAAAGCTAAAAGGCTAAAGCTAAGGCTAACAGCTAATGAAAGCTAATGCTAAGGGGCTAAAAGCTAATGATATAGTGATTTGAAAGCTAAAAGCTAAAGTTTCGGTACTTGCTAATTGAGGCTAAACAAAGCTGTCTAAACCCTCCAGCTTCATTCCTCATCAGCTGAGCAACAGATTTAGAAATGACTGACGCAGTTTCTTCTGAGGCCTCTAGCCATAGGGACCTTTTTGATGATCTAGAAGCTGCCTTGACAGAAATCACTGAAAATCACATTCCAGGTTTTGAAGATCAAGTTCAGAACTTAACCGCATCTGAACTGGAGACTAAGCTTTCTGAGGTAGTGGCAGAAATTACCAATGATCCACCGAAGGATAAGGAGTTGACCAAAACACTTGGTAGCCTAACCATACTGCTCACAGCTCGACTCAAAACCGCTCATAGTTTGTTAAACCATGCGCTAAGGAAACTCGACACGCGCCCGCAGAAACTTTCTCAAACCCAGGAGGAGAATAAACTTTTGCAGCATCAGCGCGAGGTTGCTCCAAGACAAACAGATGAGTTGGAGCGTCAGGTCACTGCACTGACGACTCAAAACGAAGAACTGAAAACTGAAAATGATCAAATTAAAAGAGAAATAAAAGACTGCGAATCCCAGGCCCCAGCCTATCAGCATGAACTGGTAGCAAAACAATTGCAGTTCATGGAGGTTAAAGAAGCTTACGAAGCTTCTCAAATAGGACTGCATGCAGCTGAAGACGATATAATTACATTGCAACAAGAAAATGCTAATCTAACCAGACAGTTAGATGACCAAAAAGGACAGGTTGAGCTAATGCAAGAGCAACTAGCTTACACCACCACCAAACGAGAGGCCTCCGATGAACAATATGAACATTTGATGGTGGAACGTAAGTCTGCAACAGCAGACATCAAGCCATCTTTTGAATTTGACACCTGTCAGCCAATTCATCCAACTTTCAATGATGAAAAGGGGGTGCACAGGCTAAAAGGGCGGTTCTGGCGGATTACCTCTTTTAGCACCTGCACCTGCCTCCTTTTCTGCACGGACTCCAAGGTCTACACAGGCGAATCGATTCCATGACTTTAGGGCAGATGAATCGCGTCATCATGGCCCTTCTGATCGAGATTTAGACAAAATTTCTCGAAATCTTACCAGATTCGAACCAAACCCTGGTGGCCCTAATGATCCTCGAGCATACCTGGATGACATTGAGTTCTATCTCAAGAACTATCCAGATGCCATCATTCAAGATAAGATCGATCTTATCAATCTTACTTCGAGCCGTGAGGTAATCCGTTTCATTGAAAGGCAGCCAGAGTTTACCAGACGCGAGTGGTCATTTTTGGGTGACAAACCATCGAGAGGTACCCGATGGAGATTTGCTGAAAGAGATAACAATGATAGCGACAGGTCAAGGGGGGGGCCCTCGAGAAGAACATTAGAACAGAACCTCTCTCTCCAGCCTTTCTCAACCTCATCCTCTGTGAGGTTGCAGGCACTCCTGCCTAACCTGAACAGCTACTCGTATTTCTCTTTCTTCTTTTCTCTTCCTCTCTATGTTGTTTTCTTCATTATAGAACACTTAGATCTAGACACTAGACTAGAACACTACTCTAGGTACCCAGATTAAGTGAATATATAGACTCATTTTAAGATTTGAGTCACGCCTCTGACCACAGCAGTAAAGTTGCAGGTACACCCACACCTGCCTGAGGACCCGGCTGAACGTCCAACGCTCCCAGAAGAGTCGCCCAGCACCCTGGTGGCTCTCGTGAGGATTACTCGGATGTTTGACCCCCTTTCACTGAATTACTCTGACCCCACTGTTTTCAGCGGATTACTCTGGCGTTCCAGCGGCTTCCAGAAGGTTCATCGGGGAATCCCATGTTTCTCTGTATCTTGTTGTTTCAACTAATTCCACAGGAACAAGTCGAAACAAAAGGGGGGATATGTAGCATGAAACCATGGATCCCAGAACCTTAACTAACAAAGGAATTTTGCTGAGGCCATAAAGATCACCTCCCCCCCCCCCCCTCCGAAAAAGGCCATTTGCCTCCACTCCACTCCAATAAAATTACACCTCAGCCTCCCCTGAAAATAACACCTCGTCAGACTTGAGGGCAACAGACCCCAGAAACACTTGGCTCCCCCGCGGGGAAGGACGTTGGTAATCCCAGGTTACCATGACAACCAGCCACTCTGGAGCCTAACCAGCCATTTTGATTTACAGGACGTCCAGAAAAGTGCATTCCATTGAATAAAGTTTCTTTTGAAGCCACAGGAAAATGCTATGATTGTTGACAATCGACATTTCACAGGTCTGAGGATCACCAACCCACCAGATCAAATTTACAGCCTTGCAGCCAACCCCCATCTTCACTCACACCAGATGTGGGTTGAGAAGAATCCTCCTTTGTTCCGGTCATGGAATGTTTTTATAGCTTGTTACCTTAACCGTTGTTTTTTTTTTTTCTTAGTGAATTTAACTAAAGTTGTTCAATCTTTCCACAGGAAGAGTTTCAAAAGAAAAAAGAAACAAATCATTTCGCTTTGATTCTCGCTTCATCTTGTGTGGAATTTCAGTGTGATTGCATTATCTTTTAAATGTGGATGCTTATTATTATTTTGTTTTCTTTCCAGAAAAAGGGGTTTCTACTTATGAGACGAGTTGATTAAAAAAAGGAATTAAATGTTTCTTTATTTCTTTAATGTTGGTAAAGATGTTGCTTATAAGGGCTTTTTCTCTGATACACACGCACACGCCCACAAACACCCCCATAATTAGGACCCCACCCCCAGATTAGGAATTAACAAGCCTATTGGAGTATGTTAATTAGATGAGGGCGTAAGACCGGCCCAACTCGTTTCTGATTGGTCAGTTTCAGGGCCTTTGTCCCTCGCACGTTCAAACTGAAAAGTCAGTCAAGAGATGGAGTTCTGAAGTGAATGAGGGAAGACCTCTCAGAAAACAAGGAGATAGCTTCAAGCAGAAAAGATTTTTGGAGGGAAACTCAGAACAAAGGACAGCTCAGAACAAAGGATTAACTTCTAAGATTTTAATAACTTCGAGATGAAAACTTCTGTGAGATTTTTCCATCTTTAAGATTAAACAAACCGAACCGTCAACCTTTTTACGTTTTATGCAATTTTAACTTTTCATTTTTCTTTCTAATTTTTTATAAGTGACAAAATAATTATTAAGTTTTTGTAGCCCGGCCAGCTTTGAAAACTTTTAATTTAGTCGCTAATTTTTGGAACCAAGCGTGACTTGACCACTTGAGACTAAAAAAACCCTGGACAACAACCTGAATCTTCCTTTGGGGACAGATTCTAACTTCAACACCTGGCTGACTTCTCGGGAGAAGGGCAGTCTCTCAAAGCTGAAACTAAAGAGAGGCCTTCCTGTGCTCTTTGGAACCAGAACCAGACCGCATGGTGAGAAGACTTGCTCCAGCGTTTTACTGTTTGTGGTCAGAGAAACATTTTCTTTGATTTAGAATTCAACTAAGTAATTATTGTTTCAATCACCAGAAGAACATTTATCTCGATTTTATTAAAACATTAATTTTGCATTAGATCAGACACATCAGACATTGCAGTCATACACCTTCAGCCCATTCACATAATTTTAATTTGTTTTAAATTTCATTTTTTTGCTCTCTTCACGTATGCATTTTGAATAGTTTTAGAAAAGTGTTCTCTTTCTTCTTTTTCATCTCTGCAAAGTATAATCAATGCTGTGCTTTCACACTCAATAATCCTTCTTGTTAATCCACTTTTATGCAATAAATGAACGTGTATAAGAAGTCGTTGTTCTGTCTCATAATTTCCATGGTTCACAAAACGTCCCTTCAAAGGTAAAGACACTCACGTTTCCTTTTGGATAAGTAGACTGATAAATTTGAGTATTACTTTATTAATTAGAAATAATAACTAATAATTAAAGTGATAATTTCCTCCTTGCAGGAGGTGGTGCCCCTACAGGTGAATCTGAAAATTGCAGATTAATAAACTTTATAACTTTGACCAGATCTGAAGGCGAATATCACATATTCAACCCTTCATATGGTTGTTAATTACTAGCCATTCATGCTACAGAGGTCAACCATAAAAAAATAAATAAAAATAAGACGCCCAGTTGATCTTGCATGAACACACTCCTTTGATGTCTGAGATATATTAGAAGTAAATGAGGTCAACTCATGCACTTCTTTTTAAAGAAAAGCTTTCAGAAAGGGGCTTTCAGCACATGAAACACTTTGACTGAACTGCAAGATGTTCAGTAGCCACTCAGCTGATGCATCAAGGAAATGTCAACCCTTTCATTTGCATGATGCAAGTTGAAATACCTTTTTTGTATTCTTTTATGACTTTAAACTTCTACTTTTTCTATTTTAAAACTTTTTTCCAGCATTTGGCTATTAAGTTTGTTCCAGCCTTTAACCGCTACTTAGCTAGCAGTTAAACTTTATCTAAAAAAGAAAAAATGAAGTGACGCAGGCAGTCCATGACGTGCATGCAGCTGTGGCTTCTCATAATTTATTTATCCATTTGTTTATTTTGAGCGCTCCACTCTGCCCAAATTAGCTATAAATAGCCAAGTATCATTGCTGCAAAAAGTGATGTGTAGGTTGTATGTTTTATATTAACACGCGCAGTTCATCTTCAAGGGCTAAATGTGCCAGGATCGACTTCACAGAGCCAGAATCTTTCTGTCTGCAGGGAATTCATTTCTTAATGTAGCACACAGAGCTGGCTGGTGTTCTAAAATATGGGCCAATTCAGGGTCTTGGTTTTACTGCAACACCGGAGCCAAATGATATTTATCCCCACAGTGTTTGCACCCACAGGCAGCCACACAAGTCTGCTTGCCATCTGGACTATTTACAGTTCAGTAATACTCCATTATGGAAAGCAACTTTGGCCAAGTTAATTAATTCCAACAATAAAAAGCTACTATTGTTACACTTGCCTGCATCCTGATAGTGTCAGAGTTTTACAGAGATATTGATATATATATTAAAACTGACCTCTACAACTTCCCGCGACTGCTTTTTATAAGATTGTGGCCTTTTTATAGGGCATCTTGTAAATTCAAGAAGTTGTGCTGCAAAGTTTGGCCCTTTTGGTACAAGGAAAGCATACAGATTAACAAATCTATGGTTAAATCCAGCTCTGTCTCTTGCAGCCCCCTCCTCCAGCCTGAAACCTTCAGCAAAAGACTGATGATTCCCGACCTTATGAGGGAGCACAGCCTCTTTTGTCTGTGCGTAAAGGCGAACCTGTGTGGATAATGGAATGACCAGAGCCACTGCTCTCTGCCCTCAGATGAAACCTCGGCGTCATTGGAACAACTTGAAATCACACAAAACCTGGAGGTTTATGTGCTCACTGGTTCGTTTAATGGAACAATGTAGGATGGTCTCCAATTAAACTCGGAAAAATGAACGCATTGGAAAATAAAAAGCACAAGACCAAGAGCGGCTATCAACCAATCACATAAATCAAGTTTTACCCAAAAAAGGGCACAACTTAATAGACAATATCAACAATAAAATGTACAGTTTAGAGGAAAAGGAGCACTGGAGTGGGTAATGGATCAGTCACAGCCTTGACTAAAATGGTAAATGGCATATACTAATATAGAGCTTTTCTACCTTCCTCAACTCCCAAAGAGCTTTACATTCACACACACATTCACACACTGATGGTGACTCTGCTGCCAAACACTAGCACCAACCTTCCACAAGAGGCAATGTGGGGTTCTGTGTCTTGCCCAATGTTACATGTTGCTGCTGTGCCGCTGCACCTTTATCCATCCAGTCCTTCTGCTCACCTGGCAGGTGTGGCCAATGTACCTTCATTGGGACCTGCTGGCTGTTTCAGCTGGAGGAGGCCTCGCTCAGCAGGATTTTGGATTTTTACTTTGAGTTGTGTTGGTATATTTTGTTCTTTTCTTCCACAGTTGTCATACACTGCTGGGTTTTGTTATTTTAGTTTAGAGTTGGACCTTGGTAGTCTTAGTTTGCAGGCTTTGTTTATTTGTATTCTTTTGGCAGATTTGGGTTAGGCAGCCCTGAGAGGCTGCTGACTCCGATGGTCAACATGGCTGGGTCAGCAGTCTCCCTCATTTATTTTATTTTTGGCCAAGGTTCCACTTCAATGGTTTTTCTATTTGTCTATTTGGTTAAACCAGCACACTAATTATTTCATTTTGGCACTCTCATTTCAGGACACAGGGTTTCCTTTATTTAATAAACTGTTTTTCTTTTATTCTCAATGGTGTCCAGTTATTGTTATTGTCCCCTTTTGTGTCTTTCTCCCTGGATCCAAGCCAGGTTTGCCCATTGGGGATGTAACACCCAGGAACACTTCGACGCATGGATGGAACCACCCTATCGCCGGTAATATAAAAGCGCATTCAAACCGAACGAGATTTGAGCGTCAAATTTGTGTGACCTGCCCTTCTATCATCACGTTGTAAATTTGCCGCTCAAATCGAGTTGCTGCCAGACCACCGTGTTGCACCTGTTGCTCAAATCGCGCACGTGACTTTAGATTGCTTCAATTTGCATCCGTACCATTGACTTGAAAGAGCCATACTATCCATCCATCCATTTTCCTTAACCGCTTTGTCCCTTTCAGGGTCGCAGGGGTGCCGGAGCCTATCCTGGCTGCTGATGGGCGAAGGCAGGGTTTACCATGGACAGGTCGCCAGTCTGTCGCAGGGAGCCATACTACGATTTCCTTAAGTCTTTCAGAGTGAACCATATCCACATATATGACTATATATTACCTTTGGAACACTAAAAAACTAATTATTTATTAAATATTGTGTGTTTTAAAGGAGCCCTGCGTCTTAAGTCACAAACACCTGTTTGAGCTGGAATTTATTTATGACAGGACACAACTGGAAGATATACAGTTTTCTGCATATAAAATTTGTTTTTTTTTTTGTTTTGTTTTTTTTTGCTGATCACCTTTAGAAATTCAGTGTTGGTGATAGACTGGGGGCGGTGCGGGCATAGTAGACTCTGACATCAGCATGATACGATCCGCTCGTTTCCGTGGGTATGGGAGGGGCTTCTGTGTAGAGCATAGGTTTTTAGAGGATTAAAATTTATGAACAGATCAAAATACCACTTTGGGGTCGTTTATAGAGAGGAATGCACAGTATAATATACTTAAAACCTCAAAAAGTAAAATTTTCATGGTATAGCCCCTTTAGCATTAAAACTGTCCACCAATGCTCCGTGAAACGCGTCTGGTGTGAATACACCTTTAAAAGAACTCCTTACTCCCCAGTTCCAAGAAGCCCCAAACCCCATGAAATTATTGAGATACAAACTGCTATTACTCTCTTATTACATTTTTTCAGAATACTTATTTATATGACCATTTTAAAATGTATAGCTTTGACAAAGGTTGATGTTGTTGACACATTTATGGTCGATCGATTGCTGCATTGCCCGCACATATTTTTAGTGGGTTCGAGGCTGGATTTTGTTTTGGGTTTTTTTATGTATTCAGAAAATGTTTATCCTGTTCAGCCCGCAACTTACTGTGTGTTTTGGTTTATGGCCTCCTGTGCGATTGAGTTTGACACTCCTGTTTTAGATAGATTAACGTATTTAAAGTTAATCCTAAAGTTACCGTCTTGTTAGCTGTCACAGATCTAGGAGCGTGACATGTGTTCTCCACATTTGGATCGGTGAGCTGCAGAACCAGCTGCGTTTAGGAACCATTTGATAGTTTAACCCTAACCAAAACCATGCTCCTAACACTAACCTTTCCTCTGGGACCACAGAAAAAGTTTATTTTTATTATAAATTACGTGCAAATAGATACTTTTTTTGACCAATTTTATAAAAAATTATTTGAAAATGTGCTAATTTTATCCAGAATCCTTGCTTTTTTTTTTTTTTTTTAACCAGTAAACTAACCTTGAATTAAGGATGCATCTTAATTCAAATTCACTCTTATTTCTTGTGACATAAGGCATTTATTTACTAGAAAAGCCACAAATAATTACTTACAAATCCCCACCGCAACATTTCCATCGACACCTGATACTTTAAAGTCATCAGTCTGTTGGATCTTTGCTTTGTACAAAATCAACTCATTTGGTACTTCATTACTGGTTCCCACCTGCCCGATAATGCAAACAGCCTGATCCTACAAACAACACATTATGTGACTGTGGTTCAACAAAGCACACAGTCAACAGGTTCTGCTGTTGTTTGACAAAATCTTAGAATGAACCGGATGGCATGAATGTCTGTCTTTAAATGGAGGGTCTTTTAATGCCAGGCTCAACAGCATTAACTTCTTCAAAAAGTACAAACTCCTGAAAATGTTAGCAGCTGCTCGTGTTTCTTCGAGCCTTTTTTTTTCTTTTCTAGAATAAACACAATAAAAGGACGTCCAGTCTTAGTTACAGTAAAAGTAAAGACAGACGTCAACATGGTGAGAGAGAAAAAAGGTAGAAGAAATCCAAGGACAGGGGTATGTTTACTGAGTGGAGCAAGTAGCAGTGGAGCGCCAGTGTCCATATACATAATGCAAATATATATATTATATATCATACGTTCAGTATTTTTGGATACTTTTCTTAGGAAAACAAGTTATAATTGTAATATTGTAAAAAAAAAGTAAAATAAGATAAATACATGAATATAAATGTACATGTAATCTGCTCATGACGGTGATTAAAACTACAAGTTTGAACTAGAAAAGTTGCATTACCTGTGTGAATGCAATTTGCTGAATGTGGTTACTGAAGAAGCTTTAAAAAGTACAAGCACGAATGCCGCTCAAAGAGCTCCACATTTGTTCTCTACATAGCAAAGTTCATAGAGAACTAGAAGGAGATCAGTGGAACATAATTCTCTCTGCTCTTTGAAGGAGGGATAAGGCAGAACATCTGAAGGATAAACTCTAAAGATCTTTAGTGTTTAGGTCAGAAAAGTGCAGGGAAAGATTTAATGTAAGGTGAACCTCAGTACAGATGTGTCATCTCAAACTGTTGAGATGGTTAACATTTCCTGATTTGGGAAGACATTTAAGAAAACTGCTCCTAAACTGCCTTCTTTAAAAGAATTGATATTCTTGATTGATCTAAAATAAATCAATTTGAGATCATAAAGAAGAAATAACAACTTTGGACTTCCAGTGTGTTTCCTTTTTTGTCCTGAATAGTTTTGCTGGAGCTGCTAATGCAGAGGTCAGCAACCTTTAACAGTAAAAGAGCCATTTGGGCTCGTTTTCTACTGATCAAAACCTAGAAGGAGCCGCATTGACTTATGTTAGCTTTTAAAAAACTTAGATTTGCATTCATTACCTTCTTTTTGTTTCTTTTTAAAAAATGTGAATAATGTCTATTTTTGGCACGAATAAAAGCATGAAATATATATAAAGAAACTAGTATCTCTCAAATTTTTTTTTTTTTTTCTACATTTTTTACTCTAGTAGCAAAAAAGCTACCATTGCTTAATTGCTAGCTGAACTTCAAACTAGCATAAAATTAAAAAAATTAGCATAAAATTTTTCTGTAAATTAAATCAGCCAAAAATTTTAGCATGTTGCTGAAATAAAAGCTAAACTCCAAATTTGCCCCAAAACCCCAGTAGATAAAAAAAAAGCTAAAAATGTTAGTATATTGGTGAAATAGTAGCTAAACTCCAAATTAGCATAAAAAACTAGTTAGAGGCCAAATCTGCCCCCCCAAAAAAGCTAGCTTGTTGCTTAATTACTAGCTGAAATCCAAAATAGCCTAAAATTCCTCAGAAAACTAACTTAGTCAAAAACGTTAGCAAGTTGCTAAAATCGAGGCAAAAATTCTAAATTATCCAAAAAAAAATTTAGTAGATGACAAATTAGCTGAAAACATTAGCATTTTACTAAAATATTAGCTAAACTCCGAATTAGCATAACATTTCGAAGAAAACTTAGCCAAAAACGTTAGCATGTTGCTAAAATTCAAGTTAAAATTCTAAATTTGCCTAAAAACTCCAGTAGGTAATACATTAGCCAAAAACGTTAATATGTTGCTAAAATAATAGCTTATCTCCAATTTTTTTTAAATTTACTATTTTATTTTTCTTCAGCCAGAGAGCCACCATGGAGAGATAAAAGAACCACATGTGGCTCTGGAGACGCAGGTTGCAGACCCCTGTGCTAATGTATGAAAGAAGCAGCTTCAGAGTTGCCGATCAGTAAATATGGCTGACAGAAAGTCATGAAATTCAGACATTGTTATTTCATGATATAAAAAATGCAATCTATTAGCTGAAGTTGTTCATTCATTCACCTAAATTTATGGAATTATTGTTACAACACAAGAAATTCAGAAAAATGTAAGAAAATTGACATTTTTGTAAATGGTGAAAAAAGAGAAGTGGCTCAGAGATTGTGTCCTAAGTCTTTCACTACTCACTACTTAGTGCACTGGTGCGTTCACCATTTTGTATTGCTCACTATTCAATTTAACTTTATTTATACAGCCCAATATCACAAAACAATTGCCTCATTGGAATTCTTGTTGCTGTACGGAAGCAGAAGGTCGGTCATAAAATATAAACAATAGCTGATTGCTAAACTAAACTAAACAGACTGAACTAAAATGGTTATCCCTGCCCTTAGACGCTCAGTCTCTGTAAGGAAAAACTCCTAAGAAAACCTAATTCCAGGAAAAGTGAAGAAACCTTAGGGATGCCCACATGAAGGAGAGATCCTCTACCAGGACGAACACCCGATTTATCAGGACTATTAAAAAAGAATCAGCTTATCTAACTCTACAACTACGTATTTGAATAGAGTTCAGCCAGATAGGACTGGGGGGTGAGGCGGGGGCGAGGTCCACAGTCAAGATGAGCCAGAGGCGTGGAATTTTTAGCGTATCAAGATTAATCTAGAAGTCTACAACTCCAAAATCCAGTGACCTATTAATTTCCAAGAAGTCCTTACCAAAAAAAAACTACTGCGCATCAACGGTAACTAGATTGGTGAGTAGACCACAATGCATTGCGTTTAAACAAATTTTTATGTTAAAAAAAATAAATTTTTCATTTTAAAAATGTGTTTTATTTCTTATGAAACATCCAAGTTTCCTTCATCAGAATACAGTGGAATTGTAAGTAATTGTTATAAAATTTTTCTATTAATTAGGTTTGTACCAAATCAGTCACATCATATTTGGCATTTAAAAATGCCACGTCTCCAAAATGATTAAAATGTAGTTTTTTTGTAGTTGGGGGTTAGGGAGGGAATTCGAAAACAATCCAAGACTTTGGCTATGTCCGAATTCCTCTTACAGTGCACTATATAGTGCGTTTGCTATTTTATAGTGCTGTCTAAATCTATAATTCCAAAATCGAGTGCACTAGAAATTTTTCCGGAAGTCTTTGCAAAAAAACTAGCGTGCATCAATGCTCACTATAACACAAATATAGACCACTATGCATTGCGGTTGAACAATTTCAGTGAAAAAAAGACATGTTGAAATGTAATTTTTTTTATATCCATGTATGATTATATGTTACATTGGAAACACTAAAAAACAAATTATTTATGAAATACGAGTCATTTTTGTGGCCCGTTTTAATACCCGGAAGTAAAACGACTCAATTTCTGAGCCTCCGCCTTTCTCTCCTTGTCGGTCCAGCCCCTTTCACAACGTCATCCTTTAGCCTGCCTCCTCAGTGCGAGCAAACTTTGTAAACAAAACCATGTGAGAATTCTGTTGAAACTACAATAGACCTTTCATGGCAGCACCTGGCACGCGCCGCGTAGGAGACGCAGAAAAGCGAGTTATATGTTTTTTGGTGGTGTTAAAATAAACGTTCCAACAAGTAAACGGTTGGACCAATTATTTCCTTCTGGATAACATGACAATTAACGCTCTACATTTGTCCGCGGCTCACCAATCGCCTCATTTCTACTGTGTTTACATCACGTGACTGTCAGGTACGGTGGCCTTTTTGGTTCAGTTGTTCCGCTCTCAGTTCATTTCGTATTCAGACTGCGGAATATCAGAGTGAACCGAAGTTCAGTCCGATTGGAAACGAACAGAGATCACCTTGAAAGATGGGTCAGATAGCGGTTCCCGGTACAGGAAGGTGGTTATCTCCTGCCACAGCTCCGCGGAGAAGGTGGGTGTGCTTTTGTTGTAGTCTGGGGGAGGAGCTTGCAGCACAGACTCTCCCTGGAGGGAGCTGCTGGCATCGATCTTACGTCAGCACATTTCCAACCGCTCATTTTCGAGGGTATGGGAGGGGTTGCATGAACGGATCAAAAGAACGCTTTGGGGTTCTTTATAGTGAGGAATAGATGGTTAAATGCATTTAAAACGTCAAAAAGTAAAATTTTCATGGTAGGGCCCCTTTAAAAGAAATTATTTGATGTGGGAAATCGTCCCTCAGATGATCTGGTCTATAAGCTTCTTTGCAGTTTGTTTAAGTTGGAGTTGTTCAATAAAGTAATACTTTTATTAACTTCAGCCTGATTTCAGTCTTGATGTTTGCTATCTTGCTTAAAAAAAATCAAACTAGTTGTTCAACTGCAGAAGACAGACGAGCTAATATAAAGTGTTGAGTGCGATAGCTTAAGCCTATGATGCATTTGGGTGGCCTGACTCGTACGATTTTGCATTCTGCCCACTCCCTCAAACAAATCTACTGTTGCTGACTAATGTTGATAAGTGGCCCAGATGACATTGCTTGTTTGGCTCCTGTATCTGATTAAAAACCACCAGGAAGGCAGATTTTCCTTTTCTTCCCCAGCTGCCTGATCCATACTAAACCCCTGCAAGATTAGAAATGTAAAGTGGCTGGCTTAGAGCAGCTCCAGAGCCCTCATCACTTGTGTTTTCATAAAAGTAATTCAGTTATTGATTCTGTGCTCAGAATTGATATGTGTGAGAGGTTTGAGGAGCATGGACAGGATGATCTATAAATGAGGTGAAGAGAAAGGAGATAAGCGGCGGAGTCAGACAAAACCCAGGAGGAAACTGGGTTGTTCAGAGAAATGAAGGCAGAAACGACTGCGAGACTGGTTTTTCTTTGTGAAATTGTCTAGTGCACATGGGCAAATAATTGACACTTCAACACATGATAACTTCTTCACTTAATAAAAATGTTTTTGGAATCTTTTTTGTAATGCAAGTTTTACTGAAGGTTCAGAGCTTTATTGATCAAAATCTAATTAAATGTGGATATTGACTAATCTAAGACTATTCCCAATTTCGAACCGTGGTATTACCAGTTCTTATCAATAATTATCCATTGGTATTCAGAGTGACGCTAATGGTAAATCGGGGATGCTGCAGAACCAATCAGCAAAAAATACAGAACAGAATTTATGAGGAAAAAGAGTCAAATAAATGGCTTACTTAAACGCATTTTTAGAATAATATTGTTTCATCAAAAACCATGAAATGAGTAAAGAATCTTTGATGAACAGAACACGAACAAACTAGAAAAAAAGGTCAAAGTAATGAGAAAGCGTCACCAGGTTACACAGCAAAGCACTGAAGCACACAAATCCTCTAAAATGTATGGACAATGTGTGAACACTAATCAGTGAGAACTTATTTTTTCTACTAATTTTAGGAATAAAATTTCTTCTGAAAGGTTTATAGTCCTAAACCAGCATAGGTTGTCATTTGATGCTTGTTTAGGTTTATCTAACTTTTTAGCCCTTATTATATATTTCCATTGAGCATACTAGTCTACTCGGTTTTGCCGGTAGGAAACCCAAAAACCAACTGTCTCACATATGATCAGCTGTAAGCCTGATTGCTCACAATCATCATTTGAACCTTGTTGAATCACTCACCTGTGGTGAGTGTCAGAGGTAAAGTCACAAGCTGCAGCATCAGCTGATCGTTGTAAAGGGACAAAACAACACGTACCTCAATACAGTGCTAAAGTCTTGAAAAGGTACATCGATTTTGGTTTTGGTTGTCACAAACGGGCAGACAGCTGGTTGGTTCCTCTTGCAGCAGGTTTATTGGTTCAGACGAGAACTTAGCAAAGCTGAAAGTCTACAAAGCTAAATCAGGGTCATGCGGGCAGGGGTCAATCACAAGCACAGGGTCATCAAAGAAGAGACTAGAGTTGTCAGAGTCCAGACAAGGGTCAGGGCAGGCAGCAGGCAATAAGAGATAAAGCAGGGTCAGAAACAGAAGATCAGGTCAATGCTCAGTAATTCAGGAAGGTTTGCACACAACAATATTTTGCACTGAGTGAGGCTCTGTGGCTGATTGGCTAATGAGAGACAGTTGAGCAGCATCCTGGAACTGTGTGCTGGGGTTTCTGGGAGATGCAGTGCAGTCAGTACTCTGGAGACGGCTCCTGCTGGTGACCAGGGGGAGACACAGAGCGCTGACTCCTGAGAGTAGGCATGGCTGTAACTTTAAAAAACAGTTCCCAAGTGTAGTTGAAAGTTTTAATAATAATAGTCTGAAGCGCCAAATACATATATCATTTTACATTGTGTTGATTGATGGCAAAGCAATTTTGAAAGTGCTTATACTGCCTGCGTCAACACGTATTTAAGCATCAGCTTTCAATGAAAAATCAAAGCAAAAGTGCATAGACCAGAATTTAAGACTTTTGTATCGGGAACACATGTGATCAAAACTTTAAGTCTCATTGTGGGCTCTACGAACAAATTGGGTGTTCCTTGATTATGCGCTGAAAGTTCAAGCAGTTGTACTTTACTCGCTAATTTGCAGCAATGTAGCGCTTTGACCAATGAGGGGCTTGGATTTGTTAGGTGGGTATTCTCCACTTCAAAACACAGAAGTGCTAACAGTTGTAAATCCAAATGAGAAACTAATAATTACAGTTTTTGCACGGTCAGATTAATACGACAGTACGACGGACATTTATATGAACAAAACTGTGAAAATTAAAAACCTAGAGCAAGATTTGCGGAGCTCCATCCCACAGAAAGTGGCGGACGAGCGCTAATAAACAGTAAAAACAAAGAAGAACAATCCCCCTGCTGAATACCACCTGCTGAATCTGCACTCATGAAACAGCAGCACGTTGTTGAATGCGCCACACACGTTTGGTGTGAATGCAGCACTGTCACTCTGTCAAAATGTTAGCCTGTTTTCTTACAAGTTGAAAACAAGCCTGGGTGTTATTATGAATACGCTAACACGGCTAATAGGTAGCATTGCCGGACTGTGTTTTTATCACGTTACTAAATAGGTTGGGAGTTAGAATAGTCAAAATAATGTTTGTCTTAGCTGAATCAGTCGGTTTTTGTTGTTTTGTTTACATTATGCAAACAAGATTGGAATTAACAGGTAAAATGATGCCTGGCTAAAACTTCTAACTTCGCTAATGTGTAATATGTTACAAGACAGTTCTAGAATTATTTTCAACACAGTTAATCTTTGACTCTTCTGTCTATCTTAAAGTTCCCTTTTTTAAAAATCTAAATGTTCCCAGTAGTGTTTTAATTATCATGAAGTTTTTAACCAAAATCTCACAATCTAAATGTCTTAAAAGGCCACTTATGTTAATCTGAAGCCTCTGTTTCCAAAATCTCCTCTGAGGGGGCGTGGCTTTTGGTGCTGAGCTGAGCAGCTCCGCCCCTGATCTGCTCTGATTATGATAGCTCTGTGTCTCGCTAGCGTAAATCTTAACCACTGCTACATAAAAACATCCATCAATCTGGGTAATGTCCAGCCGTATGGTTCTGATCCGGATGTCAGATCAGAAGAGGAAGTGAAGATCTTCATGGACCCAACTTCCTCCAAAATCCTGACTCTTTCTCCTTCCAGTTCACCAAAGACTCTTTTAGCTCATTCTCCAATGTTTATTGACGTTGCTGTGATCAATACATTCAATCCATTAATTTATCAGAGCAGAAAATAATGAAAGCCAACATCAAAATGCTTTCTACAGGAGCTCCACTTTCCTCCCACAGTCCACACAAATACACTAAATTATCTATATTATTGTTAACATTATAGGTGAGTACATATCACATGCATGTCTTGAACAGAAAATTGATGATCAAAACTACATAATTTTTTATGATCAATTTTATAATGGTTGTGTTAGTCTTTTTTTTTTTTAATGAAAGCTTTCTTTAAGTAATGTTAATTAGGTTTACGCAACGTTTACGCTTCAACCACCTGACAGCAACAAGTTGAAACCATGCAGCACCATTTGTTTCATCCTCTTTACCCCATTCTCCTCCAATCCTCTTTTCTTTTATTACATTTTTCCCAATGCACTCCTCCCATCCAATCATTTCCACCTATCTTTAGACCGTCCTTATCCCCCTCTATTTTACCCTCATCCATCTCTCTATTTCCCTCTTTTTCCATCCCTTCACCCCGTTCTTCTAAACCGTCATCCATCTATCCGTCCCTCACCTTTTACCTTTTACTTCTTAATCATCTACGCAGACATCCTTTCCTTCTGCTTTTACACTACCCTCATCCGCCCATCTATTTCCACCTTCCCCTCATCAATTCCTCATCTTCTTCCCTTCATCTTTCCTATCTTCAGGCAATGTACAGCGTCTGCAGTCAGAGCAGATTCGTCAAGTTGTATGATAGTCATCTCCCCACGACCAGATAATGAAACGAAGACAGTTTTTGAGCCTTTTTGTCTGCAAGCTTGACTGTAAGCTGTAATGAAAAAAATTGTATTTATGGATATGTCGTTTTGATTTGAACGTTTTCTCCCATTTCTATTGAAAATATTTCATAAGGCTCGACATAAGATGCATTTGCTTAATTTGTTGCACTTCACTGATATAAAGCAGCTTGTTTTCATACGTTTTTGACATGGCGATTTCTTTAATCTTAGCTAATTGGCAGATTTTCTTCTCTTTAACAAAGAATAGATTTGCTCTATTTAATATGTATTTTCTAAACAAACAAAAAAAAAAATTCCACATTTGCCATGCTTTTTTTTGTGTGTGTTTGTGATCGCACTGAAGGCGTGCAGCTCAGAAACACACTGAACCCAGCACGGAGAAAGCTTTAAAAGTCGCAGCAGTTAACCTTCCTTAATAATTTATAGCCTGCTTATCAAACACCGATAACAGCTTTTCCCTTCCGTATCTTGTTGTGTCGAACAGATAAATACAATTACAGCACGATAAACTCTGCCATGTCATCATGTTTGCTGTGCGGTGCACTGATCCCCTTGGACACCCCTGGTTAAGTGTATTTCCACTCCACAGGTTCAGCAAAGCGCAAAGACTGCAGATAAAGCTTCCAGAAGAGATGCTTCTGCTTTGCAATTGATCTCTGGATGAAACATTTACCTTTTATTCCGGTATTGCACATGTGAACAAACTGCAGAGTCAATTCCAACAAGTGACTAGATGAAGAAAATGTAAAGGGTTCATTCATGCATCGCTGGATAGAATTAAAGATGAAACCACAAACCTTGTTTTAACTAACAAACAGACTGAATGTTTTGGTTGTAATGCAGCACTCACACCAGGCATATGGCGTTCACACTGGTTCGTCCGCCGCCTGGAGCTGGTAGAGGCTCGGGGCGACGAAACAAAGTGGTGCAAAACTTTTCAAACTTTTTCCAGGCTTTTTCTTTCCTTCACAGCTGATCCTGATGCAGGATTGTTGCCCTTCTACATGATCAAAACTTTCCATGAATTGAAAGGGACGCCGTTAATGAGTCACTACCAAATTCGAGTCCCTGATTGGTCAAAGTTCAACTAATTTAACTTGCACGTTTGCGCTTAAATCCCAAAAATGGTCAATGCATAGCTGTGAGTGAACAGTTTTAAACACGTTTTTACACAGACTTCTTTTAAAGGGGTTGTTTAAACACGTGTGTCTGAGGGAGGTGAGAACCTATCTTTATATCTGTAAAGCTAAACTGAAATGAGGGGGGTCCCATCAGCCAGTGCATATCAGCGTGTCATGTTTCAGCCCTGTCTTCTGTTTGTCCCCTTTTTGGTTAAAAGAAGTCTCAAACTGTATTATGCAGGTTGATACTTAAAGCAACAGTTCCAATTCCATAGTGTTACCATTGCTCTAAGCCTCAATGCTTATGACTAAAGCCACACAGTAAACACTAAGGACTAGGGGTGTAAGGAATCACAAAACTCACCATTCAGATCATGGTTTTAGTGTCACGGTTCGGATCATTTTTCAGAGCAGTAAGAAGTAAAACAAAAAAACAAGAAGACAAAAGCCTCAAATGACCTTTTGAAAAACTTTAAAACAATTGATGAACTAAAAAGTACGTCAAAGCGTAAACATACACTCACAGATCTTTGAACTTTAAACATAAACAAAAATCCAAAAATATGTAGTTTCTGATAAAATGTACATGTTTGGAGACCACAAAACTGAGAGAAAAGAATTCTTAATATGCAATGTTTCCCTTGCCCCACCCCCTGATGTCTAAATTAAATCTTAAATAAAAATAAGATAAAATTAAACTTTCATTATTTTTTGGTATTAATTGTAGTTCTGAAAATAACTGGTGGAGCATTTAAATATATCAAATAATTATTATTATTATCCAAGAAATGTTTTTGACAGAAGCCCCTCCAACAAGCGGCAGGAGCTTCATCTTAACAGACTTTTGCATAAGTGTCAAGAAGCAACTATGACACCACCAAAGACCCACTCTGATCATCTTTTGACCTTGTAAAATCATTCTCAGTGGTCTTTGAATTTTGATTTAATCATTTTTATTTCCCCAAAAAACTGTTTATTTAAGGACACAATTTCTCCTGCTAGCTTACAGCCCTTCACACCCTCAACTTAACATTACTAGAGCAACAAAATTAGCAAACAATCTCGGGACTATCCAGCTGTAGAGTTTGGGCCGAGATGCCAGCTCAGATAAGGAAAATGAAGACATACATGAACTTAGATGTCTATAAGTTAATGCATCAGAATGGAGCAGAGCAGGAAAATTACGCTCATTCAGTTTTGTATGTTTTGTATTTTTTCATCTGCTCCTGATCCATAAAAATTTGCATAAAGGAATATTCAGAGATTCAATTTTTAACTTAATTTTCTTATTTGTCCTATATCATAAAAACAATACCATAAGAACAAGTTTAAATTACATTTCTTATTGGAGTGGATCTTTAAACATCGTTTCTGGAAAACAAAAAGAATCAAGCAAAACACTGATAAAAAAAAAAATGCACCAATGTGTGTTTATGTTAATTTAATGGGACAATGTGTTTTTAAAAATTTCAAGAAGGGGTAGAATTCCATTATCTGTCATGTGCCAAGCTCACAGAACCCATAGAGGGCTGCAAAAGAATGCTACGCAGTTTTGACTCGACAATCATCCACTCACACACCCACTCCCAATTCACTCCCTAAAATCGTGCTTAGTCAGGCCGACCAGCAGCTGCCTGCCAAGTATGCACTATCCACCCGAAATACTCCCCGAGCAGCCGCAAAGCCCCACCCCCCACCATAATCAATACACTTTGAATTGCAGATTGCCGATAAAACCTCGATGGCTGTTCAATTCCATTTTCTTCTTTGAGTAACTGGCAGGCGGCCCTGAAGGCATAGACATTATCAGCTGCTTTAGCAGGACAACAGGAAGCATTGAGTCCCATGCATCATCCCCTTGATCATGTTGATACAACGGGACAGATGTCATACAGCTGATAAATGCTGAAGACAGAGACTTTGAATAGGTGGCAAAATGAGTTAGCATCAAAACAGAATTTTGTTGTTTCGCCACAAATTTTTTTTTTTTCTCAGTTCCAGTGAGGCAAACACCCTTTACACCTACTTAGAAATCATAGAGGGATTTGAAATGTTCATCTAGTGTAAGAGACATAGTCTAAAAAATAAAATAAAATCTGAAAATCGCATTGTATGCTTATTACAAAATTGATTTCTATGCTACTGCTTCAAAGAAGTGTTTGAAGACTTGAGGAAATCCAAGTTTAATATTTGGTTCAATAGCCTTGTGATTACACAAGTCAGACGTTTCCTTTAGTTTCACCAAGTTTGTTCAAATTGTAGGAGGGATTTTGGCCCACTCCTCCACGAAGATCTCCTCTAGATCAGTTGGTTTTTGGGGTGTCGACCAGAAACAGAGTTTGAGCAAAAATGTTCTATTGGGTTTGGTCTGGAGACGGGCCATGTATGCTTTTTGTGGAGCCACTCCTTGGTTACACTGGCTGTGTGTTTCAGGAAGACCATGACCCATCTTCCATATTCTAACAGGGGAGGAGGTTGTTCCTCTAAAATCTTTTAATACATGGTCCCAGTCATCTTCTCTGTAGTACAGTGCAATCGTATATACAGAAAGTACCCCCATAGTATGATACAACCACCACCATGCTTCATGTTAGGGATGGCAGGGGCAATGCATAATTTTAAAACCATAAGGGCTTAGTGTATTACCAACAGTAACCATGGAAACGGTGCTCCCAGCTCTTTTCAGGTCATTGACCAGCTCCTCATTGAGACCTCATGATGTGAGATCTGTACTGATGTCCAGTCTGAGGGATATTGACAGTCATCTTTAGCTTCTTCCATTATTTAATAATTACTCCAACAGTGGATCTTGTTTCATTAAGTTGCTTTGCCCTTTTCAGACAGCTCTACAACTACATTTGTGGTGTCTTTGGTCAGCTCTTTGGTCTTGGCCATATTAGTAGTTGAAGTCTTACTGATTGTATGGAATGGACAGGTGTCTTTATGCAACTAATCCAGAGATCCTAGTTTAGGATGATGAGTGGAGTGGAGGTAAAGGTGGACTAGTGGACTAACAGGCTTCGAGGGCCAAAATTTTAGAGGATAGACAAGTCAGTGACAAATACTTATTTGCTATAATAAGAATGTTGTTCTTCACTGGATGGATCTATGGTATTTAAAGATCCACTCAATTGTGTTTCTGAAGTTTTTAGGAAGTACTCGTGGCATTTTCTGAGAATGTATATAGAGAAAATTGGCTCAGAATTGCATTTCTGAATATTTCTTTATTCAATTTGTTGTGAATCAGGAGCAGATGAAACATTGTTGTTTGAAGAAAAGTGTATTTGTGACCTAGAAAATATGCTGGGCTAGCTTCGGAAACGGAGACTCCAGTGGTCCTCCACAACTCTTTCTATAGAACTACTGTCATTCTACAGAAACTTTCTCTTAAAAATGACAAAATCTTTAAGATTTTACCTAAATTAACAAAATCATAAATAAAATACTTTTTATTAAAGGCTTTTACAATAGATCAAAAGATGATTTGATTCGGTCTTTAATAATGAAAACAACCTTTGTGGTTCTGTACTTTTTATATATATATGTATAATTTGATACCTTTACTAATACATTTACTTTCTACTGTCCTGCTGAGCGACAGTAACCCAAAAGGCTTAAATCATTTTTAAACATTTTATATTTATCATATCCTATTTTTTAAGGATCTATGCTGTTAAAATTAATATGTTATATAATGTCCCTCAGTGTATGGCTTAAACAATATATTCACTTATTCATGGAAACAATTCGTATGTTTAGTTTTTGTGGTTTTTTTTATCATTTGGTTTTCCTGCTTTCCTTTTTATTATTTATTCTCTGTCAAAATCTTTGTATTCCTCCCTTCATTGTTTCAGCTTTGTAATACAGCTTTGTGTTGCGTGTCACTTTTTCTCTTGAGTCAATTTTTCACACTGGGTTGTAGTAATTAAAACACACACTACTTGTTTTATTTTCCCTGGAAAGTGTGAAATTGCCTGGTTTTCAGGTATTTGTTGTTGGGTTCTTGTTCGTTTTTGTGTTTTTTTCTGCTTTCTTTCCAGTAATAAGAATTCCACTTACTTTAAACCTAGCCTGGAGTTTCTAAATCACTTATTTTAATCACTTGTTATAGCTTTTATTTTGTGTTTTTTTTTCTATTCTTGTGTATTACAGTTTCACTCCTGTTATTTAATGAAAGATTGTATTTATTTTTTTGTACTATTTCCTGATTTCTTGCATCTGAGCTTCTGTTTCATGCAGACATAAGGACAGAAATGTGTGCTCATGATCTGATTTCTTCACTACTGCTCTCTCTTAGAAGAACAAAAATGTTGCTTTTGGTGTTGATGACTGTTCTTCTTCCTTCATAATTTGATGATGTTTGACATTTATCATTAGACATTAAAATATTGCTATCATGAGTTTCAGCAAAAACCTACAGCGAATCTTCCATCACTTCATCCTAGATCCCTCAATTTAAGTTCAAGTTCCTTCAAATATTTAAAATTTAACTTGATAATATAATTGACAATCCACATAATTATAGTTTTAATCCTAAATTACATTCATGCGGGTGTTTTTGGGTTGTCCAGCCTCATGGAGGATTTTAGAGGAGTGGCCACATCTAAAGGGTGGAGCAGGTATGTCTTGCAGTTCCCTTAAGCTCTTATGACAACCTTAAGGGACGATATTGAAAATGTAACATGCGATTCATAAGACTATTGCTAGTTGCCCACACTCACTGGGTGATCCTGTCAATGTCTAAAGCGTTGTGTAAGGTAGTAAGGTGTCTCCTTACACAACGCTTTAGTCATTAGTTAGATACTGGGTCTGTACTGACCCTGGGCAAGAGCCACATGCACGGTTGTGCAGGTGACATGTTAGACCCCATAGGAGGTCCGTAGGATGTGCACACAACCTTTGCTCTGATTGTCCAATGTCCTAACTTCTTGCAGTCAAGGTCCACCGAAGGAGCAAACGAGGTGCATGTGCATGAACAGCGCTCAGGTGCCATTTTATAGGATTAGACACATTCTCACTCCCAAATCTCGGGTCCTCAACCCGCGGGACGCGGTACAGGGTTAGGGTACCAGTCCTGGTACCAGCGTCTGTGACTCGGTACCAAGTGGCCCTTGAACCGGTGCTGGTTTATGACCCAGAGGTAGGGGACCTGTTATTTAATGGGAACAGCTATAAAACGATGAGTGAGGGACACCTAAAACGTCAAAAAGTGAGATAAAGGGGGCCCGAACAATACATCTATATCTGTTGAGTAGGGAGAGAGAATCAGTTGGATTAGGGAGTCAGAAAAGAAAAAAAAAACATTTGATATACCTTCGTCTCACCCACTTCCCCTTACTTAGTATTAAGTTTTCACTATGACTGTTCCCTACAGAGTACACATAGAAAAAAGTATTCATAAATATTTTGGCTCCATTGCTTTACCCAGCGGTCTATGACTGACGTTTTGTGTTGGCCACCTGCGTGCCCCAAATAGTTTTTCGCCCACAAACAGCCCCCATCCCCCCACAAGGGCTGTTCTGACTAAGACTTTTGGCACTACCCAGTGGTTGATCAAGAACACAACATTTCTTCAATTTAAGTGTAGATGCTTCATCTAAAAAGCTCCCCTGGTATCTTTAAAAAACCAGCTGGAACAGGAGGAATGGATTCAACGCTCCCTTTTATAGTGGATCATTCCCCGCTTCAATCGATAAGCTCTAATCAGAGCTGCAGGAATCCGTCGTGTCATATAAAAAAATCCTACTTTTACAAGAGTGGCAGGACTCCACCAGACAAATTGATCAATGACAAACAGAGCTGGTCATTGCTCTCTCTGAGGAAACATTATTTACAAGCTGTCAGGGCACGGTAGTACACAATGCAGCTTAAAAAAGAGCAGTAAATACAGAGATTTAGAAAAAAAAATAGTCTTTTGAAAAAGTCCTTCCTCAGTTGGACACATTGTAACAACAGCTCACCCAGTGCTTAACTGTTGTATTTATGTCTTTGTGTGTGGAAACCAGCTGATTCTATCTCATTTAGTCTCACAATAAATCTTTATCCTGTTTTCTGATGTTTCCAAACATTGACAGAGTTCTAAGATTAATGATCACCATCCTTTATCCTCTGGAAAAGACACGGGAATACTTCAAAATACTTAAATTCTGAACCACTTCAGTTTAGAGTTTTGAAACATGGGGGGTGGGTTCCTCTCTCAGAGGTATATATATATATATATATATATATATATATATATATAATATATATATATATATATATATATATAAATTGTTATGTATGTACTACAATTTGATCTCAATACAAAAAAAAAAAAAAAGTAAAGAAATGAGAGAAGCCCCTCCCTGCTTGGCCAGTGTGAACGCTATGGAGTAAAAGCACCTCCTCTTGAACACGCGCACGCACACACATTTGTGGTTTGGAGATATTTTGGGATTTGCTTTCAAATACAATGAAAAGAGAGAAGAAAGAACCGAGCTATGTCCACACCTTAGCTGCTCAGCATGAATAGCATCTCTCAGCATCGCCTTCCAGCTGTGACAGTAAAAGTGGAAAACAGAAAACAAACAAACAGAGGCATTTCAAATGTTATATATTAAAAAGAGTTAAAGGCCAACACAATATGTTTTTTTGCTATAGCGTTTAATTCTTCTTTTCATACTCGTGTTTTTTTAAGAAATTAAGTCTGATTAATGTGGAACTTTAAATTTAATCTTGACTAATTTTTTTTTTTTTTCTTGTTAGGTTTTTTTTTTTGAAAAACATTTTCTTCCTTCTCTGGTCTTCAAATAGAAAATTCACAGCTGTAGTTGGTAAAAACATATTTTGAAATGAAAAGTATCCCACTACAAAAAATACTTTCACTAAATGGTTAATCCACAATAAACGTAAATACAGTGTTACACTGCGTAGTCCCGTTTCTTTCTTTGGCGTTTCATATATTCATGGATTTTTTTTTCAGTCACATGACACTTTTGCGTCCGAAGGAAGCGCTGAGGTGTGTCTCTGCTTGTAGAGGGGATATTTACAGATTAAAGGTATTCGCGGATTTGGGATCATCGTGGAATCAGGGTATTCGTGAACTAAAGGTATTCAAGAATTTGGAATATTTGCGGATTCTGAATATTCGTGGATTCAGGATATTCACGGATTTGGGATATTTGCAAATTCTGGGTATTTTCAGTTGTCTCCAGTCCCTAACCCCAGTGAATAAGGAGGGAGTACTGTATACAAGTTCTAAGGATGCAGGCCCATTGGTTGACCCCAACACTATTGGCTATCTTTGTGAAAAGTTTGTATACCTGCCATACATGTATGGAGCCATTAAATAAGAGTGGAGGTACAAATCAAACTGTGCATGCATTGTATCATTGTATCCCTAGTTTGCACCACAAACATAAAAAAACATAAATAAAGGAATCTGTTTTGCTCATAATTGTTGACATTTATAAATGATCAAAGAGAAATTAATATTGTGTTAATATTTTGCATCAAACTTCTATTTTCTATATTTCCCATTTTAGCCAGAGGTGTGACTTCTACTCAGAGGTGACTTATTTGATTTTTTTTTTTTTTTTTTTTTTACATAAATACATCTTATGTATTGTGTTATTTTTTTTTTTACCAACAACCAGCTGCCCTTAGTGGTTGTTTCTGCTAAGTGTCGTCCAAACAAACATGGAGGCAAATCTGATTATTTTCCTCTTAAACGTTGATATTTTTTTTAATATCCCTGTTTTTTTCTTTTTTGTTTTTTTTTTTGCGCCCTCAGATTAATGCGGAACAGAAAGTCATCAAACTTACAGAGATAGTGGACGCCTCTTTTAGATACGTGTCAAAAAAGAGGCAGTAGATGCGAGCTTGATGTAGGACTCACATTCTGTGTGAACGCAACGTTGTGGTTGGCTTTGTGGATTTGTTGTGAAGGATCAAACTTTTCTCCCAAAAGTAAAACTTATACTCCAGAGTGACTTATATATAATTTTCTTCCTCTTGATTAGACATTTGTTGCTCCTGCGACTTATACTCCAGTATAGAAATATTTTAATTGTCGACTAACCACCGATTATTTTTTCTGATTAGTCGACTAATTTGGTCATGTGTAAACTGGATGTAAAGCACAGATATTAACCATCATTAGTTTTAAATAATGCAATTATACTAGTGTGAATGCTCTATGCTGGCTACTGAAGATGACAGTGCTGATAGCTGAAGATGCTGAAATTGATAGCTGAAATCGCTGAAGCTGATTAAATGCCAAATCAGCCTAAAAATTGGAAAAAAGCCTAAAACAGTCAAAACAGTTAGCATGTAGCGGAAATATTAGCTAAACTCCAAAATAGCCTAAAAAATAACCTTAATAATTCTGGGTTAAATTAAACTAGTTGTTGATTATTTTAATAGTCAATTAGTTGTTGATTAGTCGACTAATCGTGGTCGCCCTAGTACGACTTCAACTCTAGAAAATTCGATAATCGTGTTAAAATCTAAGGGTGCTCTGACTGATTGTCTTAAACTTCAAAATGCACTTACAGATTTAATCAGTATATCTGTGACAGGAAAGATAAAATATAAGCGTCTGTACTTTCCACTGCACATAAAGCTGAGATGCAGCAGAACCAAACCGTCTTCACAGAGCAGAACTCCAGATCAGGAGTTCACCCAAAGGTTGTGACATATCATTTTAAAAATTGAGAGGATTCTTAATTTCTTTACTTTTTTCCATCCATCTCAGCGCTGTTTGAAGAGCAGTCAATTATCAACACTCTTTATCCTAAATTAGACACGCATAGTCTTTATGCGAACGGAATCCTAAGAGGATACCGTTGCAAAGAGATGAATGTGGCATGAAAGTAGTTAGTGCTCTTCTGAGGAAGCAAGAATACATATTAGCCACAAAGCCCACTGTGCTATCCACCAATAACAAGACAGGTTCTTTGATGCAACATGCAGAGGGGAACAACAGAGGAAAAATAATCATTTTTCTGCAGGGGGTGTTTGTATAGCAAGTTAATATTTAAACAGTTTATGGAATGTTTACCTGAAACAAACCAGAAAATTACTGTAGCAAGTTGCCTTGATGCTGTTTCTCATTCACACAGCACACATCTCCTTAACTCTCTATTGTTCTCGCCACAATGCATGTAAATGGGGTTTGTAAGGAAATGGTGGGACTCCGAGTGTGACTCATAGTACCACATTTTTAAGGCAACGCTAATTTGTAAAAGATTGTACTGTTCTTATTTGGAGACTTGGCCGCCTAAACGATTTCCTGCTGGCGATGTTGACAATTTTTGCATGAAATTGGTCACGACTGCACTTCCAAAACGGCCAGAATGAGACAAACAAACAAAGGAGGAGAAATTGCAGACTTAGACCAAAAACAAAGCAATAAGGCCGGATTTTGAACATTTTAATCCTTTGCTCGTTAGCAGTAAATCAAAGCCAAATAAAACTGAGAATTTGGAAATGAAATTTCAAATACAGATTTTATTTGGATGAAGAAAAAAATAAATAAGTAGCATACACCAACTGGACATCAGTATAATAAATAATCAACCATAAGAGTTTTGAAAGAAGTGCATTTCAACCCCTTAGGTACCCCTTTCCCTGTTTTATAATGACATGAACCATCTCAGTGGCCTGGTGGTAGAGTGTCCGCCCTGAGACTGAAAGGTCATGAGTTCAAATTCAGGTCAAGTCATACCATAGACTCTAAAACTGAGACCCTGTTTAACACTCAGCTTTAAGGGGTAGGATTGGAGGGTTAAAGCAGAGAACAATTTTCAGATTGTGTCGACTATTTGGACGTTGACTGTTAACTTTGACATCTACTACAAACATTACAACTGTTGTGCGTGAACTCTGCTAGAAGACAAAAAAGGACAAACTTGGATCCTTGTTTTAGGAATTCCCTTGTTTAAAATACTGCTTTCTTACTGTTTCATTTAAAGTCCCACTTCAATCATCTTTTTATTTCTAAAAGTGTTCTCGGTGGTCTTTTGATAATGATGATGGCATTTTTAGCCAAAAAAAACAGTTGTTTCCTTGACATAGTTTATGTAGAGCAGCTGGATTTCATTGAAATTGCACCTCTGAGTTGTAGGTAGGACTGCTTGCACGCAGAACTGCCCCAATTTCTTGTCATCCATCTTTTTACATGCTGTCCAACTAGCCTTTTGGTTCCTAACAGGCCCAATAGTGCAAAAACAAAATGGCGAGCGATATCCAGCCATACAGTTTTGAGCCAGATTCCAGCTCAGACGGAGAAAACAAAGGCGTACATGGATGTATTTGTCTGCAGGTGGATGCATCAGATCGGAGTGGAGTAGGGAATAGTTTCTGTCACAAATGGAATCTTTGTCAAACAGCCATTTTTTTGTCTGCTCCTGTTTCACAACATTTGAATAAAAAATAGTCATAAATGCAATTTATAAACTAAATTGTCTTAGACTACATCCTTCATCGTCACAGAAATGCCACAAGAACATGTTTAAAGAAACACAATTTTCATTGGAGTGGGTCTTTTTTCTTATAAAAAAAAGTCTTATATGCTTTATAGATAAAACTTTTGTTTTCTTGTTTTCTGGTTGCTTTAATTTGCAATTAATTGACTGAAAATACAAAATAAGAAGATTTGGCTTTTTATCTTCATTGTAACATTTGTTTATTGTGCAACATGTGTCTAATACAAAGGATTTTGTCAATGTGATCATATTCTGGATATGACAGTTTGCATGTGATTCAGCGGGAAAAAAAACACTGTCATAAGCCAAAGACATTGAGCTGTTGCTCATAATTTTAGTTTCCAACTTTCAGCTCAACAAAGAAAATTTTTTGGAGAAAAAAAAAAACAACTTTCATCCTGGCCCAGAAAAGGTTACCATAGAAACCTCCCAGTCCTTACTCTGCTGCAGTGTTGTGGGGTGAAGTCAAAACTAAAAAAATAAAATAAAAACCGAGTACTTACTCTGCAGAGACCTTTACATAGTTGTATGTGATGCTTCATAGAAGCACATTCTGCATCGTTTAAAAAAAAAAAAACCCTTAACCTCATTAAGGTTGGGGGGGACTCTATTTGTACCACACACCTAAAAATATATTTATTTTTTATAAAGAGGAAAAAAATACACACTTTATACAGAAAATGCTTTGAGAGCTTGAAAAAATCTGGAGAAAATGCTAGTTTGTGACAGCAAATGGTTGCGTGAGCAGACACAATTGTGTGTCAGACCATATGTGTCTACAATACGACCAGCGTGAGGCAGCCAGCCAAACCCAGGCAGCCCACAGCAGCTGTTTGGAAAAAAACAAGCTAAATGCCACCGCATAGCAAATAAATAATCCATGCCTTTAATTAGCCGCCCCACTACCAGTACTACTTCCTCCTCCACCTCCTCTTGATCTCTTGTCTTTCAAGGGCTGGGGACAGGATTCCGTTTTCAAAGAGAATATAAGAGCAGCCACCTCTTTAGTTCAAGGGTGAGCATTACCAGTAGCTTGGAGCTTGTTATATTTGAAAGCTGGGGTGTGTTCACATCCAGCAGAAGGAAGAAGTGCTGGGGCTGATTCAAAAGCAAAGTGGGAGTCTGCTAAAGCTTTGAGAAATAGTAGAAAGAGGAGGAAAAAAAAGAGTCTCAGCTGACAGCTTCTTTAGACCTTTTATCCCTATGATATGAGCCTCGATATCTTCATTAGGTGAAATTAAGATTAAAAGAAAATTAAATGTCAAGGAAGAGTTTGAAGCAATTTAGTTGAATGCAAACTGAATAAGCTCCAGTTGGAAATATATAAAAGCAAAATAAAATAAAACTTAATGAGTACACAAAGCTAAAAAAAAGTTTAAATCAGAATTCTCGCAATGTTCATTTTCCCAGCAAACATCAGTTCTGCACACGAAGGAAAACAATCCCAAAAAAAAAAAAAGTGGAGAAAAACAAAGCAAATGACTTTCTTTCCATTGAGATCCTCTGCTTTAATAAGTCTTTTAGGCCTGAACAAATGTGGCATTCTGTGCTGGAATGAAATTATAGATCGAGTAAAGGTAGTGCAGGGACCACATCCCATGTGAAGGGATGGATCCCATCATATAACACTATTGACTCACTTTTTCATCTTTTCCTTCACACAGCTCTGCAAACTGAATGTGTTTAGCGCTGGGATTTAATTCAAGCCTCGTGGGTCCTGAGATTTCGCAGTCTGGTCTAGTTAGTGATGAAAACATCTCTTCCAGGAAAGAATTAAGGCAGACAAAGGGGTTATAACAATACAAGAAATTGTAAAAGTTTGGTAGAATATTGTCTACAGTATTTTTGGCAGAGGTGGGACCAACTTGTTTAGCAAGTCTCAAGTCTTTGTCCTCAAGTCTGAGTCAAGTCCCAAGTCAAAGCAGTCGAGTCACAAGTCAAGACCCACAAGTCCCAAGTGGAGTCAAAAGTCAAGACCAACAAGTCCCAAGTCGAAACATGAGTCAAGATCAACAAGTCCCAAGTCGAGTCACAAGTCAAGACCAACAAGTCCCAAGTTGAGTCACAAGTCAAGACCTACAAGTCCCAAGTCCAGTCACATGTCAAGGCCAACAAGTCAAAATCAACAAGTTTCAGGTTCAGTCACAAGTCCTACTAATAATGTTTCAAGTAATATCAATTCCACAGATTATGTGTGCTTTTAGGAACTGTGTTTAGCATTCATAATAGGTCTATTGCCACCGAGGCCATTCATCCCCACTTCAAAAATCCAAAATGATTTCTGTACGACAAAAACCCAGAGTACCACATTTGAAATATGGTAAGCCGGAGATGGCAGGTGTTACTTAAGCCTTAGTCACAACTAGGGATTCAACGATACGGTTTGCTTACGGTTTGATACGTACTTCCATATGAGCGTCATTGTCCGGTATGTAATGAGCAAGACAAAATGAACTCTGAAATCTTACTATTCCACAGATGATGATTTATTTTGCAAAGGGTGTGCACTTTTATGTAGGGTTTTGTGGCAAATTACAAGTCATGAATTGTTGCAGCAGTTCCAGTGGTCACAAACCACTATTATGTCAACTACTAATATTATTTTCATTTCATTGCAAGTTTTCTTGCGTTTATTTCAAGCTCTGTTTTTGACATGAGTCAGAGGGTACACAATGTAATACAAATAAATTCAGCAAGATTGAAAAAGGCTGGGAAACTCTGAATTAGGAAACAAAACAAACAAAAATCTCATATTTTGTTGTGAATCAGTTTAGAAAGATAAGCACGAACTGGCCAACTGAGGATTTTTTTGTTGTTGTTACTTTGACAATGATGAATATTCTCTGTCTGGACATATTTAGGTTTTCTTCGGTTTTGGTTTGTGTGGCGATCTGTCCAGGGTGATGCCCAACAATTGCTTTGATAGACTCTAGCAGTCCAGTGACTCCAAAAGAGATTCAGCTGCCTTGGAAAATGTATGGATGAAAAAGAAAACATTTTCTCAATTCATGTTTGCATAATCCCACACAGCTTCCAAACAGATGGTAATACATTAACATTCTACAGTAAGATACACTCACTGACTGCTTATGTATACCTTGCTTGTACTGGGTTGGACCTCGTATTGTCCTCAGCGCCACCTTAATCCTTGCTTACATAGATTCAACAGGGTACTAGAAACATTTCTCAGAGAGTTTGGCCCATATTGACATGTTAGCATCACACAGTTGCAGCAGATTTTTTCTAGATCTGGTGATTGTGGAGGTCATTAGAGTTCAGTGAACTTATTGTCATGTTCAAGAAACCAGATTTGATTCCAGCTTTATGACATGGCGCCTTATCCTACTGGTAGTAGCTATCAGAAGATGGGTCACTGTGTTCAGAAAGGGATGGGCGTGGTCAGCAACCATAATCAGGTCGGCTGTTATGTTGTAACCATGTCAGATGGTACTAAGAGGCCCAAAGTGTGCCAAGAAAATATTCCCCACACTATATCACCTCCAACAACCTGAATCGTTGGTGCAAGGCAAGATGTGTCCACGCTTTCATGTTAATGACATAAAGTTCTGACACTTCTGTCCGAATGCAACATTCAAAGTCAATTAAATCACCTTTTTCCCGTTCTGATGCTTGGTTTGAACTACAGCAGATGTTCTAATGCTAAACTGCATTATGTTGTTGCCAATCACATGGCTAGTGAGTGTATGTTCAAAGCATTACTATCATGCAGTCCTTTTATATTGTTGTTTAAAGATCATTTTGGGGGGTCATGTAGGGTAAACCAGTAAATCCAAACTTTTTTATTATTTAGCCATTCAGGAGTGGCAATCATGTCGTCTCACCCAGCAGCAGACTGCAGGGTTGCAAACATGTCATAACGGAGATATATGATGCGATCACAACTTTCCTGCTGAAATGGCAAATTTTAACCGTCTAGGCCTATTTCTTATATGACTTTGGAGTATTTTTTTTCTTTTTTTTACTGGACACTAAAGTAAACCAGATGATTGATGAATTCAATTGGAGCTTCTCTAACTTTAGGGTGTAGCAGCTAACCTTTGCAACCTTTGAACATTTTCTCCACTGCCCTTGTTGACATGGAACCACATCACCTGAGACCCACTTCACAGAACTTTTAGAGCAAAAGCACCCTTCGGAACAGCATTCTAGGAGGCTGCGGGAGAGGAGTTTTGCCATTGTCCTTTTCATTTGTAGAGGCCACCGCTCTGATCTAAAGCTGCTGGTGTTCTGCTCTCCCACCTACCTCTCTGAGCACCTGCCTAAGAACTGCCGTCTTTAATCATCAAGCTGGACAAAACTAAGCACGGATCCCACATTGATCATGACAGCCTCCCTCCTGTTTTACAGATTGCTACTGCTTCAGACCTGAAGCTAGACAGCGACAGATTGACCTCCAGGAAACAAGCATTCATCATCTAGCTGGAGAAGATATGTTGGTAGAACATTTTCAAATTTTCCAAATGACTTTTTGATTTGACAATATCGTGCGTCTTTTTTTTTTCCCGTACATTCCTATTTTTTTGCTATATGAAGGGAAAATCAGTGAAGTGATATGGGATCATTGATGTGTTGCCCCTCATACAATTTGGCAAAACAAACAGAAACAGTTTTTTTTTTGGGTGGGTGGATGGATTGATGGATGGATGGATTATTTTATTATGGCTTTAACTGTTTCCTGGCATACAGTACTAGAGCATCAATGACAAAATTAAATCAAACTGTTTTCAGCTGCTTAGGTCTGAACAAACTGCAAGAAAATATGCTTAAACGTATGAGTCATGTGACTTGGAAGCTCAGTCCCAAACATTTGAAACTCAGCCATATTAATAATTATATAGGATACTGTTTTTCTAACTGCAATTGCAGATGGAAGATCCGTAGGAACTCCATCCATCTCCAAAATGGACATTCATGACCTTTTGCAGGGGTCAAATGTAAGTTAATGTTTTAACATATTGTGGATAACAAACAAAAAAATGCATAAAGGTTTCATTTCACTACTGGTAGTTGAGTTAAGCTTTAAATTATCACCATATTAACAACCATTGAGATGTGATGTCTTCTCAACTAAGTCATACTATAAAGCATGGGTGTCAAACTCAATCGCACAAGGGGCCAAACTCCAAAACACACCTTAGGTCGCGGGCCAAACAGGATAAACATTTATTGAAGACTCTAAAACCAAATTTTTTTAACATTAAAATAGTAACTTTTTAACATACTTATGAACTAGATATCTAGTATTACCTGTAATAATGCCAGTGTGAATGCTGTAAGCAGAATTTGGCCACTAAAGATGCTAGTCCTGGAAGCTGAAAATGCTAAAATTGATAGCTAAAAATGCTAAAGCTGATAGCCAGCTAAATAATTAGCTAAATCCCAAATTAGCCAAAAAAAAAAAAAAAACGTTAGCCAGAACAGCTAGCACGTAGCTGAAAAAATTGCTTAAGTTCCAAATAGCCTAAAAAAACAGAAAAAAATAAGCCTAAACAGCTAATATGTAAATATTAGCCTAACTCCAAAATAGCCTAAAGAAACTTTTTAAAATCCCAAATTACCCAAAACAGTAAGCATGTAGCTGAAATATTAGCATAACCCCGAAACAGCCTAAAATACTTTTAAACATGCCAAAATTAGTCAAAAATTAGTCAAAACAGCTATCATGTAGCATGTTGCTGAAATATTAGCATCACTCCAAAACATCCTTAAAAACAAATAAAGAAGCCTTAACAAAACAGCTAGCATGTAGCTGAAATATTAGCTAAACTTATAAATATCTAAAAATCTCAATAAATGTCAAAGCAGTCCAAAAAGCTAGTAGAATGTCAATTTTTTTAACTTTAAAACCATAACCTTTGAACATAATTATAAATAATAAAAAGGTAGTAATATTATTTCAGAATAACTCAACTTAAACCTTAAATAACTTTCAATATTTTATCCTTCATAAAAAATATTTTTTTGTCAAAATTATGCAGATATGAAGATTATTAACATAATATAATAACATTAATAACAATAAAATAAAATGACCTGGAGGGCCAGATAAAATGCTCGGAAGGCCTTGACTTTGACACATGCTATAAAGAATCAAAATCGTTTTCTTATTAAAAAAAACTAGTTAGAGATATGTCTGAAAAACTTTCCCTCATAAAGGAATATTTTTAAAACGTAATTCTATTTTGTTGTAACCCTGTGGAAAAATGGATGGATGGATTTTACAGTGTTCCCTTGTTTATCACATGAGTTTTGTTCTAAAAACAACACACAGAGGGTAAAATCCACAAGTGATAATATGCATGTCTCAGGAATGTAAAACTCCTCAATCCATACTATTTCTTGTGCTATATTTAGGTCCAGATAACAATGACATGCTAGCCATCCCATCACAAATTTTTAAGGAAGGAAGGATTTTATCTCTGCCATGGACATCAGTGAAAATCAAAAATGATTGAACAAAAATGTTCTGTGTGGTGTCTTGTGGGGTCCAGATGACCCCACGCCCAACGTTAACATACCTAGGATAGCACAAGGGATACACAATATATTTTTCAGACAGCCATAAGCACTTTTACTCTTTTCTCTCTTGCTTAAACTGAAGATTTTGTGCAACTTTGGCAAGCTGAACAAATTCTAGACAGGAGACAAGGCAGGGAGGAGGTTGATTGACAGTGGCCTACAGCCAATCAGGATGCAGAACATAGTGCAAAATAAAATGTTTTATGAACTTTGTTTTTTTACATGTTGCTCAACTTTTAAGCATCTTCTACATGCCAACCACTATAAATAAGGAAATTAATTATGCAATCTGGTTGAAACATCCAGCAGAAGCACACTTTAAAAATAAACACTTCTTTGACTTTTATAATAAAAGCAGGGAAAAAAATCTTACATAAATGTGTGATATGGCGAGAAGTGGTCTGGCCCAAGACCTGAGGAATCAATATGAAAACCACTCTGAATGGTGGGTTACAACACCATTAGATGGGCACTGATCTCAGCTTTTCAAAGTCCTCCCTCCTACCATCCTCTCTTTTCAGTTAACATATCAGAAGTTTCAAGCTGGCTCTAGCAGGTCTGTGGAATATAAATGGTCTTTTTGGCACCCCATCCATGCGTGACCTCTGGGCCTCTATTGATGATCAAACAGTCCCTGTGGAGCAGCTGACAACAGGTTGACACTAGAGAGTTAGAAAAATAAATCAGGCGCAAACTTTACAACTAAGTTTTAATCCTTAAAAAAATAACAAGTTTTATTCTTCATATTAGTACCAATGCTCCAAAGTCTCAGTGTATTTGTGAAAGGCTGGAAAATTAAACAAACAAGTAAAACTGAAAATCCGTTATGTTTTGCCACACACTTTTAATTGGAAAAAAGTAATTAAGGGAAACTTTGTTTTTTCCTTTTTACTTAAATTCAAATAATACGGATTCACGGAAAAAAACCTTTTGTGATATGTTTTCTGACAGTTACATTCAAAAAAATGTGATAACATCATCGCTTCTGACAATAAAAGAAAGCTCATTACGTTACATTTTTCTTCATCACATTCTGAACATGGTAAATTTTTAAAAACAATTGTGAGAAATAGCAATATAGTTAAGCTAGGTCACAAAGAGGACGGTAAACTAAAGTGATGCAGAAAATGGGAATGATTTTAATAGGGGTGTGCATAGTTGTCCCTTTAAATTTTGTAGGTCTTACAACTTTTTCTTTGCATACTCAGCTCCAGATTTCCCCTGTCACCCTCAGCACAAAGCCACCATTTATCAGCCTTTGAGGGTTCTCGGACTCGCCAACTCTCATAATCCTGATTGCTGTGGATAAAAAATGCACACTTTACCCAGGATTTGATGTCTAAAGTCAAACATTAAAACGGGGTCCTGACCTGTCTAATGTCCTACTTACACTGGAGCTGAGTTTTTATAGGTTACTTGAACTTTAGTTGAAAGCATCTGAGGTTTATGACCTTTATTCTGGAAGTAAGAGGTTTCTATACCAACTAATTTCATCAGATAACAACAAAAAGAAATTATCTCATTTTCTGCACTGTAGAGCACACTTATATTTAAGGCACATAAAGTGAGACAAAACAGTTAGAGATAAGTCCAATAGTCAGTCTGACTTTTTTTTAACTGTGTTCACAGTGAGTGTAGAGCTTGTTTGTAACGTGCCACACGTTACCATATTCACAATACTTACAACCCCCAACCTTGTTAGCAACACGTAACAACAAAAATATAGACTGCTACCATTAAAACATACATTACTGTGACTTTGCCAACTCCCAACCTTGCCAGTATAACACAGTTCAACACTGCTACACATTAGCAACCAACAATTTAGCCTTGTTTCCACTGAGTGGTCCAGTTCGGTACGATACGGTAAAGAGTGGTACGGTCCAGTTAATTCTGGTGAGCGTTTTCACATAGTTAAGCCTCGTTTCCACTGAGCGGTTTGTGCTTTCACTGTGCGTGTGTGGTGTAGACCGCTAGCAAGTCATTGCATCATTGTTGTGCGATGACTAGAAAAGCAACAACAATGGAGGTCATTGAGCAGCTTGTCTTTTTATTGTTTTACTTTTTGTACTACATGTATATTATGAATTTAATGTATTTTGAAAGAAGATTGCGGGCCCTAAGAAGAATGGAAATGTTAGCTTAAATTAGCGCTTATTGATGCTTTTTAACGTCGTCATCCCTTTCTGCTGCAGCGGAAACCATACCATTCCACCTTTAATGGGCCCAATGTAATATACTGATTGTCAGTTTTTTGTACCCACTTTAGGGTGTTCTACCTACAAGGTTGCAACAAAGGCCTTCCCTTCTCTCTTCCGCTCCATTTGAAGGGGCATTTTAAGTGCAAGTGTGTCCAGAATTTATTTTTTTTAAGTCCGACCCTCCAAGCAGAGGGATACCAATCCTCCACTGGTGAGGTTAAACTGCGTCACACTGAGAAGCACTTTTCTTCTCGTGGCTGTGCTCTGAACCACAGAAGTTTACATTTAGTTTAAATAGTGACTTTTTCTTGTAGCATAACCTTATTAAAGTTATAAAACTGCAGTTGTTAAAGCTCTGTGCTATCATTAGCGGACTGGCGATTATTGCTGACGTTATCGGACAAAAGTGACGTCCAAAAAAATGAGACACTATTTTTCATAACTCTCTGTTTGGAGGGATAAATGAAGGAAAGAATTCGGAGTGGGCCAAAGTTACATACTGAGAGTGTTGAAAATGGCAAATTAAAACACTCGTGTATGGCTTGATTTACTCTCCTGTTCTTTTATTTCAACTTGTAATACCAGAAAGGAGTATACAACACCCACAAGCAAAGGGGCCCCATCACAAGGTACGGTTCTGTATTGTTTAATGGGTCAATTTTACAATGGAAACACTCAAAATACCGGACCGAACCGCTAAGTGGAACTGAGGCTTTTGACAAAGTGGACTGCACCTCTTAACATTACGTCAACACCAGTGAACATAACCAGAATTAATCACTATATAGGGCGCCTCGGACATTGAGATGTACTTGTTTTTTTTATTGTACCTTTTGTGCTATCCTAGGCATGTTTACATTAAAAGTGGGGTCATCTGGACCCCACAAGACATCGTGCCGCAATAAAATCCAGTCCACTTTTGTCATGGGAGGGATTACACATCAATTTAAGGGTCAGGTCATCTTGACCCCATAAGATGGTACAAGACTATAGGCCTCTAAGTGTGCTTTAAATTTCTAAAACTATGGCATTTTTATGTTTAAGTAAAAAAAAAAAATCCATTTAGTTATTTAAAATGCACTTATTAAAGATAAAAAAGAGTAGGTAAAATGTGTCAAATATACAAATTAAACATTTTTAGCTTAATTTTAAAAGTTTTCAAATAAAACTAAGAGCAGTAAGAGTTTTTCTAACACATTTCTCATGAGGCGCTAAAACTTAGTCTTAACTTTATTGTAATTTTTACCATGTCTCAGTAAGAATCAATGCTAGAGAGGGAGATTATCACAACATTTGTTTCTGTAGAAAACAAGCGAGGCATCAGAAAATTTAGTCAATCAGATTCAAGTTACTTCACAAGAAATATACAGATATGTCACGTATTAGGAAAATTAATTGACTCACTTTGAAACATTTTAACCCTTCCGCTCTCCTTGGGGTCCAGATGGCTCCAACCACATATTGTTATGCGATTTCTTCCATGACAAATGTGGACGAAGGGGGACAGGATTTTGTGTCTGCCATGGACATTAGTGAAACTCCGAAATCAGTGAAAAAAAAAAAGTTCAGCGCACTGTCCTGTGGTGTCCAGATGACCCCACTTTTAATGTAAACAAGCTAAGGAGAACGTAAGGGTTAAAAATGTTTTCAATTAGGACACATAAGGTCTGTCAATAGTTTTTCTTCATAAATTCCGATAAAACAGGGAGTTTTAGTAGGAGTTGATGTAGAAACGCATGTGTACCGGCTCCTAGTGACAGAAAACAGTGTCAGACTGAACAGATGACTGGTCAGACTGTCAAACACATGTTACAAAGGAAGGAGACAAAATGCTAAACCTGTTACCCAGCTTGTTCATGCATCCCCGTTTACACACTCTCAACCCCCCACGGGCTGCGCGGCTTTGACCCGGCGCTGTAATGTGCCCACACAGAGTTTTCCTGTGCAGCGAGGCATTATTAGCATTCAAGTGCCCTCGCTTTCCGTTTGACCTCCAAGCAAATTGGTTTAGATAATATGGATAAACCGACCCCTTTGTGTCCCATCTGACTTTGTTGTAGCTATTTAATCCTGTTTTCAGATCTCGGTAATTATTTTGGGTGAGCACGTTATTGTAGCTGAAAGAAATGAAGGTCAAAACCGCCAGGTTAAGCCTCAACTCCTAAAACAACACTGCCGACCTCATAGGTAGGGTTTTAAAGATTCAGACAAGCTTCTTACAAAGTTGTAGCATTAAAAATATATAAAATTTGGATTTTTCTGAAAAGGTAAACATATACTGTTTAGATGATACATCTGTTTTTACAGTCAGCATTAATTTTTGATGACTGTAAGAACAGAAAAGAAGTGTTATAGTAATCTTTATTGCTGCAGGCTGGATCTTTACAAAGGGCTGCCTCAAAAATGGCTGAACTGGTGCATGACATAAACAAAATAATAATAGCTTCTGTCTTTACATGCTGTCATGGTTTTGGCTCCACATTGCCAACCTGTACCTGTTTGTGCATGCATCCAGCTTCACCCTCATTACTGGGCTGTGACTCACCTGTTCTACCTGTCAGAAAATCCTCCGGCACAGTGCGTGCCCTCGCCAGACTTTGCCTCAGGACTGTGACATTGTAGCCAATCCTGACTCTGGCCGGCTTGTTTCCTGCTTGTTTGTGACCTGTTTGGGGCTTGACGTTGGGTTTTGGCCACCTCTGTTGGAAAGTGAGTCTGACACATTTACCTCGATACTTTTGGATTTCATGGACATCAGATGCTGTTGCTCATTTGGATGCCTCGGAGGGGTTTGATGCAGAATTCAAACATCTGAGTCAGGTTGGAACATTTGTATTATAGATGAATGGAGAGTTGAAAAGAAGGTTGAAAGCAAAAAACACTTTATCAATGTACTCAACTGCCAGTTAGCATAGTCTCCACTATGAAGGACACAGTAACTGTTTTCCGTATTCAAGGACCAACTTTATGCTTTAGTCACATGGACCTATATGGCCAATTGTAGCTAGTTGACTAGAAACTAAATAGACTCTAGTTAAAGTCAAAGTTAAGTTCGTCTGAGACTAAGTGCTCAATGATTTGGCTACAAGTGGATCAGAACAAGAAAAGTTCATTGAATAGTTCCACCAATTGACATGCAGAGGTGCTAACAACCAGTCCTCCAGTCCACTGTTGTCAACTTGAGAAAAGTTGTCGGCTTGGATGTGGGTTTCAGTTTGGGTAGGGCATTAAATCAAGGCTTAGCAGTATACAGACCCATTAGAACCTGGCCAGTTCCCCATTCCAATTTCTCATACCGCTTCACTCAGCCCTGCAGCTCCTGACGAATGCACTGACAGCCTGTCTGACTTCCAAAAACAAAAGTCATTGTGCACACCCCCCTTACAGACCAAGTCTCACTATAACTTCACAATAGTCTTGTGATATCACACCAAATCTGGGCGGAGGGCTCAGTGAAGCTACAAAAGCATGCCAAGGTAGCTGGTGGTTTTTTGTTGTCTGGGCTATGGAGTGTCATAGACAGGAGCGGCTGCATTTTAAATGCAGGTGTGTCTTGCAGTTCCCTTGAGACTAGTCCAGCCCCCTAGAAGGATATTAAAATGGAACATACAACTGCCCTACGTGTGGTAAAAGTATTAAGTATCTCTAAAGCTACAGACACAGCGGGTATGTGACACACATCAAAGAATACACTAAACTGAGGTTTTTGAAGGTGCTATTAGTCCATTGTGTTTGTACTAGAAAAGCAGGGAGGGGCTTCTTTTTCTACTGTTGACTTACTCGTGTCCGCCACCTTCAGTTGGAGAAAGCTTGGTGTGAAAACTCAATACGGTGTAAATCTCTCTAATCTCGCTCCAGTTTGTTTAGTTTCTTTTCTGATACTCAAAAGACTTTGTCGTATAATTCTACGCACTATTTCAAACAGTTGGCACTCTGTGAATTAAAGGGGATTTCCCTCAAATCTCACTACCAAATCCGGGCACCTGTTTGGTCAAAGATCGACCTGATTTAACTTTGAACTCACCTTCAATGGAACATGTTTTATATGTAGAGTTTGAAAACAGTCATAAAAACACGCGTAGCTATACAGGAACGCAAGTGTTTTGAATGAAAAAAAAAACTAAATATCTATTTATGCACGGTCACATAGACTTTTCATTGGAAACAGCCAGAACAAGCGTTGCCGATGGTGGTGTGACAGTAGCCTGAGGCCAATTTAAGTTACATTCGTTATAACAGGGATTTTGTCATACAGTGCCCGTGGGCCACTATACTGCTCCACAATACGCACACAGCTCCTTCATGGCTATGCTATATCCCCCTGGGGGTTGGGGGGGGAGGGGTCTTAAAGGTGCCTAAAGTAACGAACACCTATTTCACCTGGAATTTATTAAAGACAGGACACAACTGGAAGATATTGACATGCTCTGATTGTTTAGTTCCCTTTTCTCTCATGTTTTGTGCAGGTCTGCTGTGGCTCCTCCTTGCTGACCCCGCCCACTTCCTTTGCTTGATGCTGGGGGAGCTCACAGCTGCACCTTATCAGTTAATTTAGTTGTTTGCCTATTTAAGTTCCCTTAGCCCATCTCTCTGTTTTGGAGCGTGTTGCATGTTTCTAGGTTTTCTTTGTCATGTTACTCTCTAGTTTTTCTTTAACCAGCTTTAACCTTTTTTCCCCATCAGGAATGATGATTTTTTTGTCAATTGCCATTAAATAAGTCTGACTTGTCTCTTCATTTGGGTTCTTGGACTCTAGCCGTAACAGATATACTGTATTCTGCATCTGAAAATATATATATATTGTTTTAAACACTAGCTCTGTGGAGAAATTGAGTGTTGCATTAGACTGGCTGCGGTGATCTCAGAGCAGACTCTTCCTGGAGGGAGCTGTTGGCAACGATCTTACGTCAGCACGTTTCCAACCGCATGTTTTTGTGGGTATGGGACTGGCTGCTGCAGACTTTTTAAAAAATTTTAAAAGGATTACTCTTAAATCTATGAAAGGATCAAAATAGCAATTTTGGGGTTCTTTATAGAGAGGAATGAACAGTAAAATCATTTAAAAAACATCAAAAAGTAGAATTTTCACGGTAGGGCCCCTTTAATCTCTGGCAATGTTGCTTTCTCTCTGACAATTTTAAAGATGTTCTCTAAATATTTGTCACCAGGCAATCTATTTAGAAGTGTCTTCTTTAGATGTTTCTTTTGTTTTGCTAACATGTCTTTGAAATTGAATTTACTTTATTATTAACTGAAATTGCCTCAATAAATGCCAGGAATATACAGTTATGTTAGACATTACTTAGACAATAATCACTGATTTGAAAATATAAATACTTGAAATAGACACCAGGCTGAAAGGATTTGTGAATTCTAAAACTAAGTTGGTCATTCTTAAATTCTGCCAGTAAATATTAAGTTTTGCATGTAAAATGTTCCGTCTTCCTCCAAACTTTTTTTTTAAATGAATGATTTACCAGTTCGTTTAGGTCCCAACTATGTTTCATCCGAGGTTCCGACATCTTGCACTGCAGTGTTCATCCATGCAAGGAGGCGTTTTTGCTTTGCTGGTAGGCTAATTTGCATGCTAGCATAAGGAGCCCATCAGCCAGGTTGCTTAGATTGCGTCTCTCATTTCTTTTTTGATAGCCTTTGAAAGATTTAATGGGCTTGCTGACCCAGATCCAGCACCCGCTTCTTTCAGTTTAATGAAAACCTTAAATGCTTTAATCTCCTCCCTGCCCTCCATCAAGTCCTCACTCTTTGACTTTCCAGTCACTGCTGAGTATACTATCTAACTTTTTTTTATCTTTGTCGAAACTTTTTCCTCACACCTTTCCTTTTTCTCCAATTATATCCTGTATCGGCATCGAGAAAAAATGGAATAATAATGTGTAGAGTACTAAGACCAGACAAATTTTGAAACAACAAGGCAGTGGCAGATAAAGAGAATTCGCTTTTGTCAGAAACCAACAAGGGTGAAAGAATTTCAGTGAAGGCTTTAGTTACCATTTACCTAATTCCAACACAAAGAAATTCTTAAATTTAGACTAATTCACCCACACAGTTTATTTGGGCCAATGATTCTGCAAATCTTAAAAAAACAGGCAGACTGCAGATGACGTGCAACCAGATACAATCAATCAAACTGGATTAATAGGAAAAAAAAACTGATAATTGAAGGAGAGTAGCGCATTGTGCACAACCTTCACAAGAGAAACATCCAAATTAAAACTAATACTAGCAAAGGGAAGATAGACATACATAATTAATGTCACTTTTAATTAGCATGACTGGTTCTGTGTCAGCTCCCAACTAATCCAGAAGCTCACAGATTGCTGGATGGATGATATGTCAGTAATCTTAACCTCTGGCATTCCAGAATATTCCTCTCAATTTTTTGTGCTTTCAGCCAAAGACATTCATTTATCAAAAGTCTAAAATTGTGCGCTTTATTTTGGATGTAGTGCTCTATTTTGGTAGTTTATGATGGCTGCTCTTAATTGTCAGATTTGACACATCAAATTAACTTAGCGCCTGAATTAATTCCCAGCTATGAAAAAAAATATATTCACTTATGTTTTGCTTTTAAGTAAATGTTATGTTTTGGTAATTTTTATAGTTAATTTGATTTGTCACATATTTCAGACAACAGACATTAAGCATAAATGTGTACCTGAAAAGTAAATTAGCTGTTGTATTTACCACCATAGCGAAAACTGGACTCAACTTTTTATTAATATGTAATTAAAATTAAATTAAAATAAGAATTTGATTTCTTTGAAAATGAAAAAGAAACTGACAGTCTGTCATTCTAATGGTAAGTTCATATGAACAGCAAGATATAGAAAATCAAGAAATCCACTTTAAACAATTTATTTTGTATGTATTTATTTACATTTAATTGAGGGAATTAAGTGTTTGATCTGCAGTAACTATTATGAGTTGTGGCTCACACAGACCAGTTGACTTGTGGACCAGAAAGGGTTCTAAAATTTGACACCAAAGCAGAACCAGATATCAACAAACATTTTGAAGTTTTATTTAAAGCGTTTGTTTTTTGTTCTCATTTTAGTGGCAATTGCACCAGTGGGTTGATGTCCTTCAGGGAAATATGCATTGCTGCATTCATGTGGTACTGGAAAGATCGCACAAATGACTTTCAGACTCGGAAAACATACACAAATGTGATGAAATCAACAAATCCTCCAACACCACATGAATGAGGAATAACTTTCTGCACCTAAACAATGTATTTATAGTGCTCAATCTTTGGGTAGATACCAGCATTAAAGAGAAAATTAAACATCAGTAAAGATCATCAATAAAATTTATTCCAGTTTGGCAGGCCAGATAAAATGGTTTTAGGGGTCTGCATATGACCCCCGGGCCTTTGCCCGCCCCTGATTCAGACCTTACTAATCAACCTGAATTGAAGACACCTGTTTGAGCATGGAGATGGAAACATTATGATTTGAGGGTGGTTCTCAGCAAAAGACTACTTTTTCAAAGGGAATGTACTGTCGTATCCTAAGTGAGAACCTTCTCTCTGCCAGGAAGCTTAAAATGAGTCATGGGTGGGTCTTCCAACAGTAAAATGACCCAAAACATACAGCCAGTGCAACCAAGGAATGTCTCAAGAAGAAGTAGAACAAGATTTTGGAATGGTCCAGTGAGTCTTTGCACCTCAATTCTACAGAAAATCTATTGAGAAAGCTGAAGCTCAAAGTTGCTAAGCAATAGACACCAAGTCTTAACCATTTAGAACAGGGGTCCCCAAACTACGGCCCGCGGGCCGGATCTGGCCCTCCTCCACATTTGACCCGGCCCCCCAAACTAATTTGGCTAAATTATACATTTTTCCAGGTTTTTTTAGGCTATTTAGCTAACAGTTCAGCTGCATGCTGTTTTAGTTGATTTAGTCCTTTTCATTTTCTTAGGCTAATTTGGAGTTTAGTAAGTATTTCAGCTACATGCTAGCTGTTGTGAATAATTTAGAATTTTTTGAGTTATTTCAGCAAATTTTTTGAACTTGCTAGCTATCAGCTTCAGCATTTTCAGCTATCAGCTTCTGTGTTTTTAGTTATCAATTAAAAAATCTTCAGCAATTAATCTTTCGCGGTTAATGCTATATATCTAGTTTTTCGAAATGTTTTAGTATTATTTTTCTACAAGGATTACAGAAATTAATTATGTAAAACTCGGTTACGCGTGGCTTTCTGGAAAACCATAAATCTTTAGGTTTAGGCTGTGATTCTTACACGTTTTCTGTTAGCTACAAACCGACCCCGGCCCCCCATCAGAGAGGAAAACAGTTATTTGGCCTTCACAAGAAAGGTTTTGGGACCCATTGATTTAGAAATCATTTGTTAAGAAGAATGGACCAAAATTCCTTCTGATATGTGCAGAAACCTGATCATCAACTACAACAAACATCTGACCACTGTGCTAATAAGGGTATTGCCACAAAGTCTTCCTGGTAAGAGGGTTGAAATACTTATTTTGCTTAATGAAATAAAAAAACATTTATTTTAATTCTTTAAGGTCAGTTTCTTGGGGTTTTTTTTCTCATTTTCCATCTCTTGCTGTTCAAAAACCAATTTGATGACAGACTGTCAATTTCTGTTTAAATGGAGAAGCCTATAAAATTAGCAAAGGATCCTCTACTTATTTCCTTCACTGTATGAATGTTTTCAATGTATCTACAATTAAAAAGGGGGTGGGGCTGTTGAGGTCTGATGCCTAAATTAGCGGACTAAGTCCTCCTTGGGAAACTGAACCAAGTTTTTCAGAAGAGAAGAATCTTCTTACTATTTGCTGAATCACTCTCCAAGTGTTTTTGTTTTCTGGATGCCTCTGCCTGCTTACCGCTGCACTCCCATAATACCGTACAGTGGCCACATCTCCTCTCTGACAGCTTTACAGTTCAGTTTTTATTATAGTGATGACTCCTTACAGCATGGCAGTAAAAATGACAGGTAGAAATAGACTCCAGGTTACTATTCTTTCTCTGATCTTTCTGGCAGGTTTCCACCCCCTTCCATGCATCACAGCTCATCAGCAAAACCCACACTGGCTCGGTATAAAACCCAAACTCCTCAACCTCCTCTCACACTGCCTGACAGCACGAAATAAAAAAGGGAATCTGGTTTGGAGAAGATGCTGATTGGAATACAAATGAGACCAGATTAACTAAAACTGGTAAATATGGAAACAATTTTGCACTTGTTGCTTTTAACGACAAATATGAAGCAAAATGGTAGTGAAAGCCCAAGTATTACACAAATGAGGATACACTTTTCCAGTTTTAATAGATTGTTAAAACTTGGACTAAATGCTCATTTTTATTGACTAAAATAGCGAATAAAGCATTTGAAATGTAAAGAAGAAGTTAAGAATTTACCATTATTTTTATTTATTTTTTCATTGTTTGTTCAGAGATTCAACTTATACTCAGGAGCAACTTATTTGGGATTGTTTTGTGTCTTGTATTTGTTATTTTCCACTAACAGCCACCAAGAGCAATGTTCCCAAACCTTTTAGTAGCTGCGAACAGGGTGTGTGTGTGTGCGCTGGGGATGGCAAAGAGACAGTATGAATTTTTCAAAATAAAAGATTGACTTTTATTTCCATTAAAAGACTTAGCATCCTTTTGTTCCTAAGACACTGCCCTGTCTTTATTTGTATAGATATCCAACTTCATATTGAGATCTGATGGATCTAATGTGATTCTTTAAAGGGCTTCTTTAATTTCTGTGAGCTGTGTATTTCAATCTGTTCCCACATTCCTGAGTGTTTTTCTAAAAACCAGCACTCTCTACAACAGCCCCATCCATACCCACAAAAATGAGTGGGTTCTCACGTGCTGATGTCACACAGTGAGGACCGCCCCTTTCCGGAAGAGTCTGCATTGCCAGTTCCGCCCCCGTCTAACATAAACACACACCCACGTTCTCTATGTGGAGCTTATGGCTATAATCAGCAAAGCGTTATTTTAGCATCGACTCTGAGAACAAATGGTTCCTCTTCTATAATCGGCAGAGAAAACAACAGTTTGTAATATTGTGCCTTTTCAATGGAGAAAATGTTTTTTAGGCTGCAAGAGATTTAGGAGTTTGTTTAAAAGGAGAGCCGGTCAGAAATGGTGGAGTTTAAATTTTTTGTCTGTGATCGCCACTTCACAGATGCCTGTTTTGTTAACCATGGCCTGTATCGAAGTGGATTAAACTTCAAAGCTGATGCCACTCCTACAGTCAAACCTGACTGGTTCCTCGCGCACTTCAAATTCCGCTTCGGGCTGTGGGCCAAGAGTGTAAGGCTCCAAAATATCCACATCCAAAGTTTAGAGGATGTCTAGAGGATGCGCAGACACGTGCAGGCATGCACGTGTATGCACTGCATGGGCTGCATGCACGTGTATGCACGTGCATGCAGCCCATGCACGTGTATGCACGTGCACGTGCATGCAGCCCATTTCACCGCCTCAAGCTTAATGTCGTGAAATGGGCTGGACCAACAAGTAACAAAAGGTGGAGCCTCAAAGATTGAGTCATTTTACTTCCAGGTCCACAAAAATAGCTCATATTTCATAAATAATTTGTTTTTTAGTGTTCCAAAGGTAACATATGATCATTTACAGTTTATGGACATAGTTTACTCTGAAAGGCTTAAGAAAATATGGAATGGCCCCTTTTAATTCTCAACATTATCCGTGTCTTCTGTGCATTCTAAATGAGATTTATATGGAACGATGAGACTAAGTACTTCACTTTAGCTTCTCCCACACGCGACAACAGTATCTGATTAATGAACATGTTTTTGAACTAGCATTGAGCCTTGAATTTCATGTAAATTCAACACATGAAAGGTACATAGATTGGACTATGTACTTTACATGTGTTGAAAAGTACATAGACTGGACTTGGTGGATTTGTTCAACAAAGTTGCACTTTTTTCCCAAAAGTGCAATTTATACACATGATTTTTCTTCTTCATTATACATTTGTTTTGTTTTTTTTTTTTGCTTTTTATTGCAGTTCAGCTGGATATGTAGCTGTTGTTGTAGTATTATCTGTGTTCTTGGAGGACAGAGTCTGCTTGACCTTTAAACTTTCTGCACCTTCATAATGTAACACATCTCTCCTACATCAACTATTTTCCCATTCCACACAATGTATGGAAACACTAAACAATAACTTTTTTTCCAACTATGCGCTGCATTTTCACAGCACTAAATTTATATATATATATTAACGTGTCATTTTCGTCTCATTAATTTTATTTGATTATTTTGTCTTTGTTCAGTAATGTTTTGTTTTCTAATTCTGCAATTATTGACTAACAAGTGTTTAATCTGTACTTTGTTTTCTCTGACCAATCCACTAAAAACAGTTGTAAAAAAATTTTAAAACAACAGTTTTGGAAATAATTTGTCTTTCCTTTAAAAATAGGACATAATCCAAAACTCAAATTTGAATGAACTTCTTGAACTCACTTTGCAATGCTATCAAGGTGGCAAAATGCTTATCAATGATAAAAAAGTATATAAAAGAGAGATTTTAAATTATTATATTTTATACCATAACGTTAAATATATTATATAAAAGCAGTCACTTATGAGTTTGACACTCCACTTGCATGCGAAGTGTACAACTTTTAAAAACAACATTTTCTCCTCCAACTCTGAATAGTCAAGGTCAGAGATTTTCTCAGAAGTTTGTTTTTCCAATAGAATGGTCAAAGAAGATGTTTATTTTTACTGATTTATTAATATTTCTGAACTTCTCACATTCAGTTTGAAGTTTCCTTTAAAAGCCGATGGAGGTTTTTTTAAAGTCTATGATGTGGAGCACACTGTTTTTCTGGCTTAGTGAAGAATTGTGTGCTGTTTCTGATTTTCTTTTTCCCTATTCTTCCATGTTGGGGAGATGCTCTTTCTCCTCAGCTGCCCAATTCCAGGCTCAGTATGGGAGCATCTGCCAGAATATAGCAGTTTTCTGGTCTTGTTCAAAAGACGTTTTTCCATAAATGCTTCAAACCACAGCAAAGTGCAACTCTGTGCAGAATAGACTTACTAGAAAAGCATTTAAAAACACAGTCCACTTTAAAGGATTGCACTTTAGAAAATTTCATGCCAATCTCTGCATTCATGCCCAGAAGGACTCTTTCAAACAGCATGTGGGATCACAATGAGGTTGCTGCTTTACACATTATTAGCAGGTGTTAAACCTAGAAGCCTGATGAGTAAGCCTCAAGTGATTTTACTGAATTTTTACTACAGACTAAAAAAAATCATTTCATTTTTTTTCTTGAGCTATGCTTAATTATTTAAAACTACTGGTATGTTTTTATTCCCGCTGAAAACCGGAAGGCTCAGCCCAAGCCAACTGTTTTTTGTGGAGTTTAGCCAACTTAGTTTCTTAGTTTTGATCTTTTTTCCAGATTTCTTTGTCTGACAGACAGTGAGATTGGTGAATGTCCTTGAAACCGCTCAGTCCTTCACAACTTTATTCCTTTATAAATTTGTAAGATCTCCAGCTCATATCCACTCTCGCTCTTGATTATCTTCTATTCACATCCGTACATTTTTAAATCTCCTAGATCCTGTTCAGAGTAAGTTAGTTGCTGGAGCCTATCCAACAACTGGAAAACAGCTTGCCAGTCAACCACAGGGATGAGTCCTCACCCAATGGAAGAAATTCAAGGAATTTAAGACATTCCCATCAAACACTGACATTGTTTTTAATTGTTTTGTTTGAAAAGTTACATGCTGTTTTTTAATACTCTTCTTTAAGTTTAAAAACTTATCTTCAACCATTTTAATGCCATAATTCTTGGGAGTCCTCTTGGTGTTTATCCCTCGAAAAATTGAAAAAAGCAATTAAAAAGTCATATTTTTTTTATTTTTGCTTGGCAAAATAGCAACACAAAAGTAATGTTTTAAAATTAATTTACTTCTGAACAGGAGGAAGAACAGATCATACAACCTTTAATTAAAGGTAAGACTTGTAAAAATTAACTGTCATCTTGTTCTCTCAACGTTTAGAACTGCTGTAAGTTTTAAACTTTATATCTGAACCAGTCATTCAGTTAGCTAACTATTTTGAATGGAAACTAAAAAAAATAAATAAATAAAAACTTATTGATAAATTTGTTTCTTGTGCAAAATGTAGTCAAAGCTTTCTTTGTGGTTACTTCTCGTCATTACATCAATGCTCATGTTTCATTTTGTTCCCATTTGATTATGTGGGTCACATGGACTGGTCACTGGAACGATCACATGGTCCACAAAACTCTCAAGAACCCACGATGAACAGCCTGCCCCAGCTTTAACCAGAAACACATGAGCGGGGTTGGACGCCAGACCTCACAATTTAAAGAATCACCAAACAGGGAAGTTGGAGGCTGACTCCACCCACAATCAAAATTTGAAAATCCAGTCTGAGTGGGGTGTGGCTGGGGAACAGGACTGTTATCATTCCTGGAGCTGAAGATCTTGACATGGAACTTAAATGGTTTGTCCAATCACAAAATTCAAATGTAATACCTCCTTTCAACCTGTAGGGGGGCAGCACACATGTGGTTTTGACAATATTTTTTAAGAATTAAACAAGTTTATTTTAATTATTCAAAATACTGGCAATGACCAACAGACAGTTCTTTTAAAGCCCCATTTAAAGAGGTCAACAGTCAAAAAAAGGTGGATTAAGGGTTTGGTTACTCTTTAAGTTTACTTTTGCTCTTCTTTACGTCTTTTTGATCCATCATTTTTTTTGTTGTTTTTTTGATAGGTTTGGTCATCACAATTAAATATATGTGGATTTGGTTTTACTTCAGATTGAACCCATCAGTGAGTTGACAAGTGATGCTAATGCTAGCATCAGGTGTCTAGAGAAAAGCACATGGAGCAACAGTCAAATGAAGCAACACTGCAACGACTGACAAAGTCCTGCACTTCATCTCTTTCAACAACCACACTCTCCTCATGATCTGCAACACTGAACTCTGAACTGTGACTCAACAAACTGATTCTTTTGTTTTTCTACATAATTAATCAATAATTTTCTTTCTTTTCATCTTTATAAACACCTGGTACAAAAAATAAATTGTGTTTGTGCCTTCAGCTAGCAAACGTTCCAGGGAATCTTCTGAGTTTCTGTAATCCAATATATATTTCTTTAAACTTCTTTTCTAACATAAAACTTAATTTTTCTTTTATCTCTTTTAGTGCCACACTTGTATGATCCTCCTGTCAGTCACACCAAGTTGATAATTATCCACAGCTGTCTTCATTTAGGCTAATTATGCTTCGTGTATTTAAGTGTCTCGTTTTCACTTCCTCTCTGTCTGGTCATCTGTTTTGTTACTAGTTACATCTGTTCATGTGGTTGTTCTGTGTCTAACAGTGCATGTTTAAGGTTATTAAATCTCATTTAACATTTATATTCTTGCAATCAAACCTATACCCCACCAAGAATGCAAAGAAAAAATAAAAAAGCACAGGAACTCAGTTAAAGAATGTTATTGTTTTAATTCTTTGTATCACTGAAGCTAGCAAGCTAGCTTAAAAAAAAGATTTTTTTTTACAGCTTTGTCCAAATTTCTTCCCTAAATTCTAAAAAATTATATAGTGTAGATTATAGTACCCTGGATTTTAAAAGCAAATTAGAAATCACGCTCACTACTTTATTTTCTTTTTATATTAAATTTCGTGAATAAAACAAAGCAAATATTACAAATGAACATTTTACAAAGTGTATTTATAAATCTATTTTGTTCTGAAGATTGGATATAATTTTTTTTTTTTAAGTACATAATTTTGACATTAAAAATGTTAAAACGCAATAGATCGTGATCTATAATTGTGACTCTAGTGAGCATCTATCTACACTGGTTTTTCGCAGAGCCTTCTGGGAAATTTTCAGGGCACTCAATTTTGGATTCAAACAGCTCTACAAAATGGTAAACACTATATAACTCACTATATAGTGAGTAGTGAAGGAATTTTAGACACAATTTATGAGCCTTTATTTTATATCACTTTTTTATTTCTACTTAACATCTTTATAAGTAATGTTAGTCTAGCTGAAGTATTGTTTAGAAGTATTTTACTAAAAATGTGATGCAAACTTCTGTGTTAGGCTGATAATTCTCTCAGTTTGGCCTTTTTACTTATTTTTTTTAGGTGTTTCTTTAAAGCTGAAATGCTTTGTACTTTCGTCTCATTAATATGCTCATTATTCCCACCACCGGTCAAGGAAAAGATTAAATTGACTTAAATCATCTTATCATTGTAATGTTTCCAGTAATAATAGTAGCATCGTAGATTTGTTTTGCCTCCCTGGTGAGGCGTCCTGAGCTCCTCCAAAACTTATTACTGAAGAGTTTTTTCTGTGTTGATTTGTTGCTTTAAATATCTCTGAAACAGCTCTGCCTCTAAGCAGATCCTGATATTAGGTCTACTGTGAGCTTGTCACTTAGCTGTTAACATGAGGGATTTTATTTTAGATCAGAGGAGCATTCTGTTTGAATGTGTTCTTCCATCTGCTGCCTCCTGTCTGCAGCTCAGAAGAAGATCAAACTGCACACGAAGAAAGTTTGTTTTCATCTTCTCACATGTGTTGTTGCTTTCGGCTACTCTTTACTACCTGCTCAACCTGTAAAGAGATTCCCAAAGTTCAGCAAAACACATTTGAAGACCGTTCAAAAATCTGTTTAACAGACAGAGGAAAGCTGCTACCTTAATTTATACTAAGGCTCCAAGACATCAGAGTTTAAGGGAAACATTGGATGCATTAACAAAAGTTCTGTAATTTTCTACATTTAAATTGTTTAGTTGTCGTCATATTGAAATTTAGGGTTGATTTAAATTTAGAATCTTGTGTGTCTTGTTTGGTCATTACAGGATACAAATATGTAGCGTTTGGGTTTTTTCTGCACAGACAGGTAAGATTGAGCCCAGCTGTCCAGTCTCGGAAAGGTCAACTTCGGTGGACCTGCATCATACATGCGTCTTCTGTCTGACATCCCAGGTGGTTTACTGAAATACCAGACCGGTCAATGAAATGAGCATTAATGACCAGATGGGTTTAAGAAGGAAAATGAGTGGAATACTAACGTTATGGAGAGGAAGTGACTCCTTCCTAAACAGAGGGCAGCTTTTGTGACAGACAAGGCAAGCATTTGTTAGGTTGATGTACCATTTTTTTTTAAATACAAAGTAAAAATTAAGAACATTGTTGCAGGTTACAAAAAAAAAACTAAATGAATAAATAGATAAAAGTTGCAACAACTCTTGCATAAATAATGAGTATCAGCACCTTTGTAAAGTTAAATCTTTAGTTAGAAGAGCAAATGTATTCAAATGTGTGTTACAGCAATGTCTAAATAATGACTTAATTTGATTAGAGCCAAAAACAAGTCATTTTCTATGAATAACCTCACACTCACTGAGTCCAGTTCTACTATACAGTCAATGATCTGACTCCAGCAAGTCCTAGTCCAAGAAGACTGTTATCGATGCATTCATGTGGCAATGTGTCAACGAGTTTATCATCAAATCCTCTGAAAGGACACACACTGTAAGATTGTACACTTTTATTTTGCTTTCCAGAAACACATTTCTGTTTTCTTTTGCATAAATAAGGGTAAATTTTTAAAGTAAAAAGGAAGATCTGTCCTTTTTTTCACAATTATTGAGATGGTAGAAACCATATTTGCAATGAAAAGTGTAGTTCAAGAGGCTCTGACTCCATTTTCAGTTTAAATTATGCAGATTATTCTCCCAGTCTGCATGTTTGACTTTTGAACCCTGTCTTCAGTTTAATCATTGTTGCTCCAACACTCTTTACTGCTTCACTTTGGAAGAATTAAACAATACATATATATTTCTGTTCTTTTTATTGCTGTTAGGCTATCGTGATAAACTAATAGAAGATGATTTTTTTCAGCAACTGAAATTACATTTTTTGGTATGGTTGGTTGCACTTTTACAGTCCCCTAAAGCTAAAACTTCTTTAATGTAAGAACTATTTACATATAAATTTAGAATTAATGTCCATCTGATTGTGAGATTTATGATCCAGCATATTTAAGAATTGTTTACAATTTACTTTTTTTATTTTTATTTTTTACAATTTACAACCACCAGCCTCTACATCAAACAAACCCTCTGAAGTGAAGAACAGTCACTTTCAGGGGTGACTCAGGTGACTTCCAACCCTTAAAGACACATCTTAAAATGGCAATAATCCACCGTCACTTATCTTAGTTAAGCTGCCAAGTAAAAAAGAAAATATATTTAAAAGAAAGTCCTGATAATCCATTAAGACACGCTATGGAGTCATTCTCTTGCTAGTTTATGGTGTTGTGTAATCTTTAATCCCACCCTCACCGCTCACTCTGCCATCCCTCGTCCTTTTTTTAAAAAATAAAAGTGGAAATGAAACTACAACTTTGCTTTATGTATAAGAACAAAAAAAGAATGCTTTTTTTACAAATTGAGAGGCTCACACAGAGCAGGTCAGAGTTTGTCAGTGTAGCAAGTGGGACTTGTCTGAGTACCCCCAGAATATTTGGGATTTGAGCTCAAGGAAACACTAAACCAAGGCACGGTTGGAGTCGGAGACAGAATTCAAAATGCACATAAAATTTAATAAAGTTCTTTATTTTTTTGGTTATTTGGTTTTGTTTTAAGAATGTAACTTTATAAGCCTTTCATTATAAACTTTAAATAAAATTTTATTTTGTACTTTATATGTTTTTATCATCTCATTGTGCAGCACTTCAGGTCTGTATGAGCAATTTAAGTGCTTTATATATAAAGCTTTATGATTTAAAAGTGGCTAAAAACTTTGTTATAAATCCATAAACCATTAGTAAAGAATCTGGAAGTTGGGGTGGAATAATAGCAAGACCTAAAAAATAATCAGTCACTAAAAACACACCAAGGGTGATCAGACACACACGTGAGATGTCCCAGCTGGAAAATGCAGTCTGCTACTTCCTGGATCCCAACTTCTGTGATCAAAGACAAGAAGAAAACAAAAAACAATGCATTACTAAAAAAATAAAACAATACAAAATTTAAAAGGAAAGAAGTTTCCAGATTCCAATTGTGGTTGTGGAGCTACTGCAGAATCCAACGGATTGTTGGGTTGTTGGGGTAAAGGGAATAACAGAGCTCCACAACACAAGAACTCCATAGAAAAATAAAAAGGAAAGGTAAAATCTTATTAAAATGAGTTGATTTGATAAAACAATCCACTGTCTGGTGAATGGAAAAACGGAGCAGTTGAGGTTCTGAGAGAGACAAGATTTAGCTACGTTTACAAGTGTAAAATGTCCTTGATTGGAGCAAATATTGGATTAAATTGAATGTGCACATGTTGAATGTGCACATGACCCTGGAAAACTATAACCGATTGAAACAAACGTTTCCATGCACCACATGTTCGATTGGACTCAATCATTTGGACATGCGCAGAACTGTCTAAAATGTCCGAAATAGTCGTAAAAGAAGAAATGGACTGTGGTCTTACTTGCCCTCAAGGAATGTTTGATATGTGCGTGGAGAGGTCTTATTTCTTACATAACCCACCTGTCTCGATTGGAAGGAAATTTGGATCCGAATGAGCCCGATGGGACCAGAGTATTCCAACTGCCGTGTCTAGATGACGTGTCATTATTCTGATTACTTGTGTCCATGTAAATGCAGCTTCTGTCCAACATTAATACTAGCACAGAAGCTCAAGGCAAGGCAGCAGCTATCAGCAAGGGGGTGGAGTCAGTCACTTACGAGATGCGTCCTAAAAGGTGGCTTGGTGCTTGAATGCAGCAAAAAGTTTGACAATTCATGGTTCAACCCATGAATGCCAGCAGGCAGTCGCAGGACAGCTGCCGCTAAACGTCGCAGTGACCAGTGCAGAGGCGGAGAGAACGGGGATCAATCTGTTACTAGTGTGCCCCATGTGGCCCGGCAGCAATAACGCTGCTCCCAAAGGCGCCTGACCAGCGATCCGAGCTTGCTTTGTGAAATTTGCACCTCCACCGCCACAGCAATGCATCGATCATTGTGAGGAACTTGTGCGTGCCCTTCGTATACCTGTCCCAGTAGCCTATGTCATTGACTGGAACTGGGTGCTCAGGTAAATCTCAATTAAACTGAGAAAGATCAGCTTTCTCCTTGCCACATAAGGCAGAAAGTTACTGAGGTAGTAACAACAGTAGTAGCGCACAACAAACGCATCAGATTTTCAACAAATACAGATCTTGGCATTTAAATCTTTGGGCTTCATCCATTTACCACAGCTACAAGAAAACTTTGCATGGTGCAGCAGTAGGGCAGTCGACCCGTGATCAAAAGATTGCGGGTTCGATTCCTGCCTTGCCACTGAGACACTGAACCCCTCCTTGCCTCTGGTGGAAGGTTGGCGCCATTTTTCAACAGCGGAGCAACCACGTGTGTGTGTGAATGTGTCTGCGACTGTAAAGTGCGTTGGGCCTTCGAGGAAGGTAGGAAAGCGCTGTGACAACAAGTATACACCAATTACCATTTGTACATGTTTTCTCTGCACAACCGCAAGACATTTCTGCTGGATGTCCAAGTTCTGTTGACGATGAGATCTTAAATTTGTTTCACAATTGCATTTGGTACAAATAGAAATCTGGCGATATTGGAAAAGTATCTTTTGCCATCCACACCACGGGGAATCAGGCTGGTCAACACCTTTCCTTTCTGCCATCCTTCATGTCCCCGAGTCTTTGTTCACTCCATGACTTCTCAAAGCCCCCCCCCCCCCCCCCCCCCCCCCCAATAACAACCTTCTATCATAACATCTGAGAATAAAAATGTTGTGAGAAGTTTTCCTGGGGTTTGAGTCAGGCGCTCTGAGGTTGCCCTCAGTCCACCAGCATGGGTATTGCTTTATGTAAACAATAGGGTTAGACAATAACAACAGCAATACTGGTTTAAAGCAGCTCCTTCCTGTAAAGTGTCTGCTCTCTGCACAGTTTGGAGACCATCTCTCAGGCTCCTGGCGCTTGGCTGTGGGGGCACTTCTTCTTTTCCTTCTGCCTCAGAACACTTGATAGCTAGTTCCTCAGGGGTCCCGGACCTTCGATCTGTGGCTACTAGCATGTGTGCTCTCAGAACTTGAAGCCTGTCGCAGGATTTGTGTGGTACAGTGAGATTTTTTTTAACTTTCAATAATACAAAAGTGCATTACTTTTAGAGACAGTAGATGAGTTGTGTCCGGCTTCCTCCATGTTCTTCCTTTTTTCTAGTGTCACAGTTTTTGTCGTTTTTCCAAAAAGAAAAAGTGTATTAATAATGGGCAAAATTGAATTATGTTAAAAATGTATATGGCTTGATAAAACAGCAGATAATGAACATTTTATAATTTATAAATATATATTGACTGTAAATCAGAACTGGACTGAGCAATGACATCACTCAAATAAAATGATCTCCTTCTGCTTCCACCGAAACAAGATTAATCCAGTTTTCATTTTTCATGATGCAGATGGAATCATCAGGGAGCAGTGATTGGTCGACATTGGTCTGAGTCAACATGTCTGTGGCAACCACTCTGGCCAATCAGGAGTGAGCTTGTTGGAAGTCCACGCCTGATCATTTCAAAGAGGGTTCTGGAGAATATTAATCTTTAGCACCTTTCAAGGCAAAATAATTTCCAAAAGATGTGTTTTTATCTGCTTTTTAAATGAAAACACTGAGTCTACAGATCTGAGGCTGAGATGGAGGGAGTTCCAGAGGGATGGAGCCACTTCTGCAAAGGCTCTGTCACCTTTAGTTTTTAACTGAGTTCTTGTAACAACCAGCAGACTCTTGTCACAATATCCCAGGGATCTGCTGCGAGTGTACGGCTGCACGAGGTCTTTTATCTAGGCCGGTGCTTGGTTATTAAAAGCTCTATAAGTTAAAACCAGGATTTTAGCTGCACTCTGGAGAGCCAGTGCAGCTGGATTACACAGTGACATGTGACATGTGAATACTTGGAGGTTTTGGTTAAAAGCCTTGCAGCAGCATTCTGGACTACCTAAAGCCGTTCTAAAGACTTTTTACCAGATGGAGTTGCAATAATCAAGATGAATCTGTCAATTGAATGCTTCAAACATTGTCGCTATACCACACACTTTTATAGAGACATCTGATTGGTCAGTTTATAACATGAAAAACTTGAACTACAGACAAAATATGACCATGCTAAAAATATCTATCAGAGCAAGAACTGTTATTTTGACAAAAATAAGGACTGAGTAACAGCTAAGAATTTCCAATAGAGGTCTATGGGATTTGGCTACTTGGAACCAGTGGGTACTTTTTATTTGGAACACAAAGGGGGGGGGCACTCTGCTTAGTTGTCCTGTACAGACAATAATGTTTAACTTTCTTTTTTTGTGCAGGTTGGCACTTTAGTAAATAAATGAAGGAGCTTTTCATGGGCCTTCAATGTTGATGTTCTCCTTGTAGTCTGTTTTTTTTTTAGTTGAGTTTTTCAGGGTTTTTTATAAGTACAACTACAGACGTTTGAGAGCTTGATACACTTTTCTCAGAAAGACACAAACAATTTTTCACTTTTCTCTCTTGCTTTATCTCTCAAAGTTCAAACCTTCACATAAAAAAGTCAAGTTTTATAGAATGAAAACAAAAATCTGCTCAGAATCAAAAATGTATTTAGATTTGTCCAACTGAATGCATTCCGTACAGGAGACGTGGCATGGAAGAGAGTGATGACAAGGTCTGCAGCCAATCAGAACGTGGAACAGAGTGTACAGTTAGGAAAAAAAAATCACGCATTGATAAAATTCTACAAAACAGCAACACCATAAAAAGGTGAACTACATTGTGCGAGGAACCACTTTATATTAATAATATCTGATTTACTCTCATTTTGTACACATAACTAAATCCAAAACAACAACAAACTAGTCAGAAAATGCTAAATTCAGCTCTGTTGGCCTAGAGAAGCATAATGTCTTACATTAAGTGGCCAATTTAGTTCTTCCCTCCTATTTTTACTCCCCTGCTTTGTGAAATGTTTTTTCTCCAAAGACTCTGGTGGAGCACAGTCTCAGCACTATTACGAGTGTGACACTTGTTTTCTCACCTCTATCCTTTTCTTCGTGTTTTTGTGTCAACCTGCACGTGCTCATCCTCAGTGTGGACACACAGAAGCCATCTTTGAGCAAAACATTGCCGCGCAATTACTGCAGCTTAAAAATAGTGAAAGCAATAATTGCTCCGGCTCTTGTCTTTCGGTCCAAAGAGGCGGCTTTTTAAGAGCATCTTCGTGACTGACTCGTACAATAGAGACAAAGAAAGTATTTATTTTACCCAGCGCAAAGCAAATCTGAACCCGATTCCTTTGGCTGCTTTAAAAGCAACAATTTCCACCCTTCTGGTGACGCCAGAGGAGAAATCTTTCTTCTGGTTAACAGGAAGAGCTTGTGATGGTTTACTGACATTCAGCCAGAGATGCATGTTTCACATGGTCACACACATTTTTACATATTAAAAACCCACTCCAATAATATTTATTGTGTTTTAAACATGTTCTTTCAGCATTTTGTTCAAATTAAATGACCGATATAAAAAAAATATATGATTACCCCTGTATTTTAGAGTATTTCCTAATTCAAATCAGAAGCAGATGACGCTCCAACTAATGACGCAGCGACTGATAAATAGATTTATTGATGTCTTCACTTTCCTCATCTGAGCTGATGTCTGGCTCAAAATCGTACAGCTGGATACCTTAAATATTCCACTATGCACATTGTTGTTTTGCTAAGCTAATGTTAGCTTAGGGTTGTGAGAAGCTGTAAGCCAGGTGTCCCCAAACTTCTTTTTGTTAAAGCCACATAACGGTTTCCTTCTTTGATGTGAGGCCGGGGACGGTTTGTAGACTAACAGAAAAAGTGTAACAATCACAGCCTAAACGTCAACATTTACGGTTTTCCCATGTAGCCAAATATTAAATGAAAAAATAATACTAAAACATTTTAAAATCTACCTGCGATAGATTAATAACTGAAGATGCTTAAATCGATGACTTAAAGCACTGAAGCTGATAGCTGAAAACGCTGTAGCTGATTGCTAGCTAAAATATTAGCAAAATGCCAAATTTGCCAAAAAAAAGCAAAAATTCAAAGATATCCTAAACAACTAGCATTTAGATGAAATATTAGCTAAACTCCAAATCAGCATAATAAAGGAAACAGAAATTAGCCAAAACAGCTAGCATGTAGCTGAAATATTAGCTAAATTAAAATAAAAAATCTCTAATTTGGCCAAAACAGTTAGCACTGGCAAAAAACTTCAGAGTCATAATTTAAAGATCACAGCAATGATTTTACAGTAGAAACAAATACAGTTGGAGTGGGACTTTAAGGCATCGCATACATGTTGTGGATTCATCCAAAAAGACCAAAAGACACCTTCTTACCCTACTTGTTACCTGCTTTTAACATGATGGATACATAGCTTATCAACATAAATGTTCCTGTTCCAAAGCAATGTTTTTTTTTTCTATTTCATGACACTATTAGACTTAATAAGGACTTGTTCCAACTGAGCTTTTGTTCTCTGCTCAAAAGCAAAACTCACTTGTTGTTCAAGTTAATTATGGCAGTTTTCCACCACGATTGGATCAGAATTGCCTGAAGAGGGGCATTAACCTCTTAACTGCCTACTCCTTCAAAAGGTAGAACACATTTCATAGATAGAAAACATGTTATCAAAAACAGGACTTATGTGTGTTACTCTCTAGAGGCAGTAGTGGCAGATTTTTTTTGAGTAATTAAAGGGTTAAAATAGAAATTGCTGGAAGGACGAATTCACATAAAAGTGGGAAAAACGTGATTTGGTGTCATTCATGCTAATGTAGCATGAACCAGCAAGAAAAGTCTGATTTACAGTCGGTTTATGACAAGCTTGTGACTATTCTGATAAATATATTCTGTGATTTTTATTAAGCAGTATTAACTTGTTAACAAAGATCTGTGATCTGTGAATGTCGACAAAAGCTGCAAAAGCTCAGTAAAATGCAACTCATAAAGGACATTAATGCCTCAGAAAACTTTTGACAAAAGTATAATGCAGAGAATCAGAGCTTATCCCATAAGACTTTGCAGCTTTAATGGACAGAGACAAACTGAAGCTCCAAAGAAACAAATTTAATCTCTTAGCACACCAGAACGATTATAAATGTGTTTTTCAAAGTAAGTAGGAGGACATGAGGGTGGTTGGTGTCAGTGGAGGATGCAGAGAGAGGATAGGGTTTGATGGAGATGGATGATTCGCTGTGGCCACCCCTGAAGGGAGAAGCCAAAAAGTGTTGATGAAGAAGAAGAAGAAGAATGGAATTAATAAAATGTTAGTTTGCAATATAGCAGCTGAGTTGCTGCAGATATCGATATCCAGCAATGCCTTCTGTAAATTCCCAAGAAACTTCCTCAGTTGTTTCTCCTGAAATGCATCTTGTTTTTCAAAAAAAAAAAAAAAAAAAAAAAACTACACACAAAGCAACAAATGACTCTTTGGACCATTTTGAACTTTCTGTTTTGTAATAATCAAAATTTAAGATGAAGGAACATTGTGTCAAAGAAGTAAAAGATCCCAAAAGTATATTTGAATTAAATGCTTTTATTAAAATTAAACCAGACATTTTTTTTTGTTTTCTTAGTATTTTATATTTTTAAGACCATCTATTTAGAGTTTATCCTATTCATAGTGCATCCTGTTCACAGTAAATTCAATTATATTATATTTTATTCTATTACATATTTTTTATTTTTTAAATTTATTTTTATTTGTGCGGCAACTTTTAAAGCAGGGGAAAGCAAAGTGCCAAACATAAATTGAAATATAAATAAAATCTTAAACCAATATAGAATGCAATAAAAGAAACTAAAGCAATTAAACAAGTATACACTCTATTTATTGTACATCCTTTTCATAGTATATCATATTTGTACAGTCATTTGGCAGTACATATTTAGTAAATCCTACGTTCAATACATTGTCTTTATAGCATATTGTTTTTTTTAGTTTATCCTATTTGAATTTTACTTGTTTTGTGCTTTCTTGTTTTTGTTTCCAGCCCAACTGTGGTGAAGAGGTTTCCACAAAGTGGTTATTTTGTGTTTTCTTGATTTACTGTAGTTTCACATTTTAAGACTGCCCTGAGCTTTGGTTCGTGGTAAATTGTTTATTTTTCCTTTTACAAAATGCTAGTTTTTAAGCTTTAATCTTGACAAAAAGTAGATAGTGAAAAACACTGAAAACAGGAACCTGCAGAGCGTTAGGATTTAGGCAAATGTTCAAATAAAAGCTGTTTTGGGAGCAGCCTTTAAGCAAAGTGGTGGGGAAGAGAATGTGAGGTCAAAACCGACCAGCCCAATTTTTTTTTTTTCCCCAGTAAAAATGTTGTGACTAAATTGCTAAAATTCTCCAGAGGGTGCTTGTTTGGTGAGAGCGAGGGTCAGACAGTGGCAGCGTTTGGTCAAACTGAAGAGAATGGAATGGTGAGTGGAAAAACGGCAGGCCCCGGTACCAGGGAAACACGAGTAAAGAGCGCTTCTGAAAAAAAAACATTTGGCTTACCATTCAAATTGATTTGGTACCTTTTAGTTTGAGTGAGGTGTCAACATTATAACTGATCGATGGCAGAAGGATGCTGTTGATAAAAAAAATAAATAACCGCTTGCATCTGCTTATCCTGATGTCTTGAAATATTCAGATCTGCCTTAAAATGTATTGATAATAATGGATTAAAACGGTATTATTTTTGGAGGGCATTGAAACGACTCCCTCAGAAGTTTCAAAGCTGCCCTTGCTTTGTGTAGCCAGCCCCAGGCGGCCATCTTTAAGAGATTTGTCGGGCAGAGTCTGATCTTTAAACTCTGCTGCAGACACTTGTGGGACATCTGCCACAGCAGGAACAGGAACATCCTGGTTTATTATGGCGTTGGAATATTCACATGAAAGACCCCAGCTTTAATGTGGTCTGTGTTTGAAGAAAAATGTTTTCGTTGCTGAGGCACTTGTGGGTGAATTTGACAGACGGAGGAGGAATATGAGGGCAAATAAGCACTTACTGCCATCAGATACTTTATATCTCACTCACTGGGTTATTATGACAAATCTATTGGTTAAAAAATGGTTAAATATCCAAACAGCTGTGAACATTATAGATAATATTTTTATATTTATTTCACTAAATGTTTCCATGTTGGCTCTGGATTTTAGAATCCACATAATTTGGCACCTAATAGCCGAAAATTAGGTGTTACCAAATATTTGTTTTGATCATTTTCATGCTTGCCACCTCTGACATCTCAGTCAAAACCCAAAGATGCCGCAGCTTTTATACTGTTGTCTGGCGCTGTGACATCCCGGGAGCCACTTTGTTCTCGTGACACAAACAGAAATGTCATTAGATGAGCCAGCAACCCACACAGGTGCTGCTACAGACATTATTATAGGGCTGAATGCATGAAGACAGTTTTTGTCTTTTTTGCTGTGGTGCTTGTTCATTTTTCCAAGCCAGTTTTTATGTTGTCACTTTGAAAGTTTCGATAAAGTTTGGAGTTCAGTTGACAACAACCAGTGCCTTTTAATTATGCTGTTATAGGCTTAGACTGCTGGTTGTTGGACCATAATGCACTTGGTGCTCTTTTTCCTTCTTGTTGTCATTCGAGTGTTTGAGGTTTTTCAAGCGTACTTTTAAACTGTTGTTGTTAAGCAGGGATTCTCTGCCACCATATTTTCAACACGATAAGGTTTACTTATAACCATAACGTTAATATATAATAAGGAATTTGTGCGTCTGTATTACTGTTACATGACAGCAAGAAAAAATTGCCGATCTTTAAAAAGTTTAAAGGGGCTTTCACGCCGAAGGTGATTCGGGCAACAAATTTGCATGCCCCGCCCCTGTTTTGCTGCTCTCAAAAACTGTGTTTCGTACACCTCTACACATTAATCGCATCGGCATATTCACAAAAATACCCAACCTTGTTGGATTATTAGGCACCTTTTTTTATACTTTTGCCATACATGTAACTTCATATTATCCATAATTCTTTATTAAATCTCTAAACAAATACGTAAAATGCTGTTTTCAATTTACCTCAATAATTTGAATAATTCAAATATGAGCAGTTTCTGGATAAGAGCACCTTGCAGCTGTCAACAAAGAATTCTGCAGTAAAAAAAAAAAAAGAATTCTGCCAGAGAAAAGGCAAAAAGCTTCATATCCCAGGGTAACAATCCCCTCCAATCCAACTGTGAAAGTCAGAGAAAAAAACCCTCCTGCTCCTTATTTTTCCTCACCCTATGTATGTTGGTGGTCTTGCAGGTGCAGAAAAACAGAACACCACAATCATTTCTTTTAACTGCAGTGGTTTTCCAGAGAGCCCTCCTCAAGTTCTTTTCAACAAAGGAGAACCATCTCAGCTTGATGTTTAATCTGAGGACTGCTTTGGGAGGAGGAAAACAGCTGGATCAGAAAAAAACACATCCACGTAAGGGAGACGCAAAAAAAAAAAAAAAAAAGGAAATGCACAGAGGGTCAGAAAGCCTCTCTGCAGTCTTAGCAAGGTTGATTGGGTACGTGCAGTCTGTCCCTGAAGGGATCATTTCACGCCCTGGTATTAGAATAATTTGCTTTGTGTGGAATTGACATGGGTTGAGGGCATGTAGCCCCAGTGTACTCTGCTATATTACGTCCTGCAAGTTTAACAAACAACGTGGAATACATAAGGCAGAGCTAAATAAATGGTTCTGGGGGTTTGTCTGTCACTGTGCAACTGATGCATACCATTTAGGAATCCAGCAGCTCATTTTACACTGTTTACTATCATTTGATGCCAAATTGCAAAGAAAAAAAAAAGGGGTTTAATGCTGCAGGTTAAAATTGTGTTGCGTGCCAAATCAAATCAGACATTACTCGTACAGGCCTTTTGATAAGGAATGTCTGCAACACGAGTTGCTTCACAATAAAACAGGGAAAAAAAACATACATTTAAACCAAAAATTACCCAAAAAACCTACATTTCTCTTTGTTGAAAATAATAAAAAACAATAAAAATAAAATAAAGTCACAAAGTAAATCCAAAACCATGAATAAATCAAGAAATTACAAATAAACAGGAACAAAGATCCATAAATGAGGCTTAAAATAAATAATAAATATGATTGAAAGGTAAATAAAAAAAAATAATTAGTGATAAAAATTTAAAAAATACAAAGAAAATAGTTGTATTTAAACGAAACAAGACTAAGAATACATTTAGGTTTAAAATAATGAATTTGATGTTTTGAAAAAAGTTAATTGGGGGATCCAATGTCCTCAAAACTCACATCATGTGCGCCTCTTTTCCAAAGACTCCACAGGAGATGAGGTCCTCAGGGAGTCTATTCTATAGATCTGCTCTATAGTTGACACCTCACTGTTAGCAGAGTGTGTGAAGACAGCGAATGTGTGAAAGCATATCCTTTAATTAAAACTACTCAGCTTCTGTTGGATAAAAAAAAAAAAAAAAAAGCTCTGTTCAGGCTATTATTATTTTTTTTTTTATATAATACAGTTTATGGATGATTACGACTTAAAAGCTCCATTGGGGACAAGTGCCTATGAATTGTGCAATATTATGTGCTTGCTAAACTAAAGTGTGTTTTAATGTATTCATACAGGAACAAAATGGGTGTCCAACACTGGGTGCTCAGCTTCTCTGTCACTGACTCTCAGCTTACAGTGCCCCCTCATGGCCACCAGTGGAAGTGTTGCTATGAAAGCAGAAATATTGTTAAAACACCATATTTTTTTCTGTAATATATATATATATATGTATACACGTGTATATACACGTGTATATATACATATATATACACGTGTATATATACATATATAATACACGTGTATATATACATATATATACACGTGTATATATACATATATATACACGTGTATATACACGTGTATATATATGTGTATATATATATATATATTTTTTTTTTTTTTTCTTTTCTGATAATATATATATAAATGTATATATACGTATATATACATATCTATGTGTATATATATGTGTATATGTATAAAACGCCGCTCTCCCTCTTCGCAGATGGTTTCTCCTCCATGTACAGGTCTATTTATGTTAGGTATACATATATATATATATATATATATATATATATATATATATATATATATACTATATATGTATATATATGTGTGTGTGTGTGTGTGTGTAAAAGGAAAAATATTTTTAAAAGACAATATTTGGATGTTTTTGGCTGTTTTGTGTGTTTCCGTTTACAGCTCACCAGGAGAAAAATGCGCTGCTGCAAACATCACTGGATTAAAAATACAAATAAAAACATGTATGTCAGCTTGCAAATGATTGAAAGAGATGATGATACCATTCAGTGTTGCAGATGAAAGCCTTCTCACTTTACCCTTGAAGACTTCTCAGGAGAACGGGAGGGAGGGAGAGGCACTCACGATGGCGCCGACATGCCGGCTGAAGTATGTTAAACAACTAATGGGGTGCGCTCCACATTTTTATGCTTGCTAGAGGGAGCAGGGGAAGATGGACAGACAGGCATGTTTGAGGTGGAGCGCGTTAGCCGACATAGAAAACTCCATTATTGTGGAACAAATCGTTATCTGGGTGTAATCTCTTCAGCGCGTAGATGTAAAACCGCGCATCCAGATGCTGATAAGAGCAGAAAATTACAAACCGCAGTCCTCGCACAGCCCAGGTGACGTTGACTCAGCAAATATTTCCAGGTGTCAAATACAGCGTGTTTTCCGAGAGTCCAATCAGAGCGCGGAATCATTAGCTGAGAAGGCGCTAATGAGAAACAACATCTTATAAACGAGAGGCCTGAAGTTAGTGATGGGAAGTGGATTAGTAAGATGGAGCTAATGGATTTTTACTGATAGATACTAAACAGATACGTTTCACTGAAGCGGGGAATTATAAAACATCTAGGAGAAGGTCACAAGTAATCCCGCTTTAAATGACCGTTTTCAGATGCTCGACGGGACTTCACCGCTTGGGTGACAAATGCTGAAGCGAGCACATTTCCTGTCCTCCTCCTCCTCCTCCTCCCATTTGGGCGCGCTCCTCACACAGAGCCGAGAAGTCGTGTTGCAGGAGGCTGCCGTGCCAGAGAGCAGTCCTTAAAAGTCATCGAGAAAAAAAAAAAAAAAAAAGGATCCGTCCATGATATATCACCAAATCTTCCTGCACCTCTCCCCTTTCCTCCTTTGGTGACTTACTGCGCTCCCATCCTCCTCCAGCTCCTGGAGGCATAAAGCTTTAATATTGATTCAGGTGGCGAGCTGCTCTCCCCAGCGTGCCCCGTTCGAAAGGCCGAAGTATTTCTTCCGCCGTTTTACAACAAGCGGCTCCAAAAAGCAACCGTCGTAACTTTTCCACCTACTTCTCTTTCGCTCAGACACTCAACAGTTTTTTTGAAAAGTGTATTTTCAAATACCAAGCCACTCTTCTCAAAATGATTTTACCAAAAAAAAAAAAAAAAAAGGAGAAATTCTGGATATTTGTGGAATTTTTTTTTCCGCTCTGCAGCTTAAGGCTCTGCCTGAGGCTTGAGTAAATGTATATTTAGCTCATTGCTGTAACACTCCCATTGTTAAACAAAATCCTAATTTGCATTTAAACAAACCAGAGATAATATTCTAACGTGTTTTTTAAGGTCAAACATTACCCTTGAGGTAAAACTATTTTTATTAATAATCTTCCAGCGTCACGTTTGAGGACTGGTGTATTTTGGATTCTGCGGGGGGACGTTTTACAGCAGCACTGCAGCTCTAATTCATGCCCAATAACTTTGTTGAGCACTTTACTGCAGTGTTGTTAAATGGAGAGGTGTAATTGAAAACTATTGGAGGCCGTAACGGCTGGGAAACAAGTTTATAAATTCACCTTGTAACTGTCAAATAAAAGCCCAACATTGTGTTAAAGTGATGGCATGCTCAATTTTTATCAGTCTAATCAGGGAAATGAAGAGTAGCTTTGGAGGCTCGGCGTCTGCTTTCTCCATCATGAACCGTAAAAGATTCATTGTTGGGAGGTAGGATTTCAATTAAGCCTCACGTATGTTTATGAGTTGTTTTTTTGCTAATTTTGATTAAAATTGACATGTGCAAAATAGGATTGAAACATTAAACTCAGTTTAAAAGCAAAACAACTCATTCAACATTATCATGAGATGTATTTTCCAAAGACGTATATTTAAATCACGGTTGCTTCCAGACAGATATGTCTCCTCAGTAGCAGCATTATTAGGATGGACAACGCCTTTGGATCGGTTCCAGAAATATCATGAGGACCTTTATTCATTTATCTTGTGGGGCTTCAGTAAAAGCTTTGAAGACAATGAAGTGAGCTGTTTCTAAAGCAACCACTTCTTTATGTTATGGTCAAATACAACTGGCACTGCTCGATGGAGGGGGAATGGTAGTGTCTTCAAAATGTCATGCCACTGTCCTAAATCTGGTGTGGTCATGAATGGCCCGCTTTTTGAGAAAGCTCCCTCCATACCAAATGTTCCTTAAAAGAAAGTCACTTCTTTGTGTTTGGACCTAAGACAGCTCCTTATGCTGGTGTAGGTGGCGTGTAAGAGGATATTTTGTCAATTCTAAGTCCTCAAAAACAGGGTTTTGGTCAATTTGGCATGAAAAAAAAATCCAGTCACCTTGTTTTAGAAAAGAAACCTGGGAAAATTATGAAATGAAATGAGTTTTAAATGAAAGATAGAAATGTAAAAAAAAATGTTTTAAGAGAGGGTTAAATGAAATTATTTTTAAATCAATAAATGTGATTAAAAGAAAATGAGTATTTAAGTTATTTACATTACAGAAATTCAATTTATCAAATGTGACATTCACATTTGACAAAAACTGTCAGAAAATAAAACTTAAAAAAAAATATTGATGGCTTTAAGTTCAAATGTGACATAAAAATCAATGACCAAAAAAATATAAGTTTTAGGTTTGCAATTAAAAACAATTTGACGACTGTAAAATGAGACCAAACTGACAAATATGAGAGGTCATGAGTGCACATAATGTTTCTATACTTGGAGCAAAGTAATTTTTAAACCCTCAAAGCACATCATCTCTCCAGCCCAAAGGCTGTGACTCATTTTGAATGTTTGTTATTTTCAGAGGCACACTATTTTGCAATGTCAGTGGCCATTTAGTCTACACTGTAAAAAATGAAATGTTGGTTCAATTAACAAAAGCTATGTAATTGGTTATGTTTAAAGATGTAATTATTTTTATCAAATAAAATTATGGAGTTGAATAATCCATCAACCAAAATTTTTAATTTGATGTAAACAACAAATTTAGATATAATAAATTACAGGACTTTTGTTAATTGATCCAACATTTTTACTATTTTCAGTGTTGTAGGCCCAATAAGCTACAAGTGTTATGATTCTGAAATGTTGAATAAATGCATAGTTGATAACATTTCTTATCTGCATGTGGAATCTTCAACATTTTGGGAACAAAATTCAATATTAGCTCCACATTAGCATCACTCTGCTAATGACATTCACTCCATCATCACGCACAGATCCGAAGGAGCTTTTGAGTTTGGCTTCAGTGTTGGTGCCATCTTCTTGTGTTAATTAATTATTCATGTATCTATTTTACGTATGTTCCAAACGTGTTGGGGATCCAATTTTTCAAATCTTATTTTAAAAGCAACTGCCAGCCAAATCAAAATTGACCTGTAGTGCCACACTTTGGACACGCCTGCTCTTAGATTTCCCCCACCACGGTAACATTTTAACCAATAAAAAATAATTAGAATATCATATTATCCACACATCACATAATATACACAATATTTATGTTATAGCTAATAATCTAGAATTTACTATAATACAGCTGGAACGTACATATGAATATTCAAAACAAACTGTAAACCAAAGATGAATTGGTTTGAAAGATAACTTTTCCTTCTGAAGCCGATGCAGATCCACAGAGGAAAAATTAACATTTTGTTTTCCATATGCATTAAATTTGCAATGTATTTTCATAAGAAACCATTATCAGATCTGCTTAATCAAATATACTTCTTAAAGTCAAAGTAAAGCATCCTTCACACAGATTCCTGTAACTAATGTTCCTTAAGTTGTTCATTAGGTAACCTGGCTTGGTTTATTATTTTTTAATAGCTACACCAAAATCTTTTTTTTCAGCTATGGTGTTCAATAAACTCTCCAAGTCCTCATTAACAGTCTGCCAAGTCAACAAAGAACCTTCGGTAATAGGAAGGAGAATAGTTTGCTGTTTTTAGTTAAAAGAGTTGCGTACTTTCACTGCTTTGCAGGCATTTGCATTTCCCAGCATGAAAATGAATCACTCTGCAAGGCTTCATTTTCTGTTATTTCAGCTTTGATTAAATAGCATAAATTTTAACGCATGCTGGCAGTTAAATATTGAGGGAGGGGATGGATGGATGGATGGATGCATAATGATAGTACCAAGCACACTGTACGTATATGATCAGTTGGGTTGGCACTCAGGAAACCAGGGTTCAATTCCCAGTTGATACCCAGAGGGCACAGAAAGCAATTGATGGAGCAATTAATATAACAACTGTGAGCTGATTAACATAATCCAGTGAGGGTCCTTGGGCAAAACCCTTAACGCTAATGCCTTCCTCATAACCAATGAGAGACAAGGAAATGCATGTCATGCCGGCTCAGACGTCACCCGGCCAAACAAGGTCTGGGGTACCAGAGCACCTTGATAGAAAGTGGGCTACTGGAACAAGAAGGAAATGGACGAGATGGACCAGACAGCCAAATATCTCCAACGAGTAAGGCAAGTCCTGAGACGCCAGCTCAATGGCAAGAAAAAGACCCGGGCAATAAACAGTTATGCACTGCCAGTCATCAGATATCCTGCAGGAATAATTAGATGGACAAAGGAAGAGATACAGAGCACAGACTCGAAAGCTCCTCACCATGCATGGAGGTTTCCATCCCAAATCCAGCACCCTGAGACTGTACACTAGCCGCAAGGAAGGAGGCCGAGGACTAGTGAGCGTAGAAGCCACTATCCAGGATGAAACATCCAAGATGCATGAATACGTCAAGCTCAAGGCCCCAACTGACAGCATGCTCAGTGAATGATGCTGGAGGACAGAGCCTCATGGGAGGACAAGCCCCTACATGGGAAGTACCACCAGACAATAACTGAAGTGGCTGATATCAAGAAGTCCTACCAATGGCTAGAGAGGGATGGCCTGCAGGACAGCATGGAAGCTCTGATCCTGGCAGCACAGGAACAAGCCCTGAACACCAGAGCAATAGAGGCTCAGATCTACCACACCAGTCAAGAGCCAAGGTGTAGACTGTGTAAAGAGGAAACAGTCCAGCACATAACTGCAGGGTGGAAGATGCTGGCTGGGAAAGCATACATGGAACGCCAGAACAAAGTGGCTGGAATAATGTACAGAATATGGACTGGAAACCCCAAAATCAAAATGGAAAACACCTCAGAAAGTGGTAGAAAATGAGAGAGCAAAGATCCGGTGGGACTTCCAGATCCAGACAGACAGGATGGTAGTAGAGAACCAACCAGACATTGTAGTGGTGGATAAAGAACAGAGGAAAGCTGTTGTGGTGGATGTGGCAGTACCAAGAGATGGTAACATCAAGAAGAAGGAACATGAGAAACTGGAGAAATACCAGGAACTCAGACAGGAACTGGAGAAAGCTTGGAAGGTGAAAGTGACAGTGGAATCTGTGGTAATTGGAGCACTCGGGGCTGTAACCTCCAAACTAGAGGAGTGGCTACAGCAGATCCATGGAAAGACCTCAGAGATCTCAGTCCAGAAAAGTACAGTGTTAGGAACAGCTAAGATACCGCAGGATCCTCAAGCTCCCAGGCCTCTGGTAGAGGACCCGAGCTAAGACGAGAAACCACCCGCGGAGAGTGAGAGGGGCATTTATATGTACATTTACAAATTAATGTTGACGCATCAACACGCACAATTAATAGAACATAATTAACAAGGTAAAATCTATTAACAACCTCAGGCTCACCATGCAGCTGTGAGGTCAGCGTAACAAAAGTGTCTAAAATAGACTTGAATTTTTTTTTATATTCGGTGATTGAGATTCTTTCCTAATAAAGAAATAATATGTCATTTACTTGTAGTTTTTGGACAAAAGCGATCTTTTCTGGCAAATATTATAACTAAAGAGAAAAAAGGCGATTCATTGAGATTAATTTTTTCCAGATTTGCGATTAATTAGTTAATTTTTTTTTATCTACTCCTGGCCCTAATATATATATATACACATAATTCAATCTAGTAAACAGAACCATTTTAAGGTGTCATGTTCGCAGGCAGTAGGGTCAGACATTTAGGTTCTATTCAGAAAGTGTCTGTACTATTAAAAATACATTAACAATATATTGAGTATACCCTCATGAGTATATCCTGCATAATGTCCTTACAGATGCGGGGTGTCTAATCATCAGAGGTCAGTATGTGGCCGTGAGCTGATGTGCCTTTTGAACAAGCCAGTAATAATGTAGGAGTACTAGGATCAAGGAGAAACTGTGCCGGGCCCTTATTTAAGCTGGGATCACTTATTAATCAGAGGAAGTTCAATATTCCACCCATCCTGCCTCTCCTCAAAGCACTGACCTTCTTTAAACTGGCCTTGGACAACAGTTTGAAGTTCTCTGACTCATTGCTTCGTTCAAGGGTTCGCTGTGAGTTTTTTTTTATTTTGCATGAGCTTCATGTCCGTTGGTGCGGATGATCTAAAAGCTGCACAAATTTGAAAAGAAAAATATCTCTAGAGATTAAGCAAAACATCTCCAGCTAAACAGACTCAAATGTTGATAAAAATACTTAATGATAAAAGCTAATCAGCCAGATCAGAGAGATTTATCTTATTAATCTGTTTACATGTTGGTTTTACTATCTAATTCCAAACTAGTTTGCAGTTGCTGCCTCCTAATCTTCTAATCGCTCAGTTGGTTGAATCTGAAATCAAGTGATTGGTTCCAATAAACACTAAGGATGTAATGATTCTTCGGGAATTGGTAAAAAAAAAGATTCAAACTCGTCAACATGTTCTTCGATGCAAAAAATTTTAAAAATCGATTCAACATCTCTCTGCGCAGGCACCCGTGTGTGTATAGGTCAGGGGTAACCCATTCAAATTTCAATTAGTCCAGTTATAAAAACTGCCTTCATACAAATGTCCACTCGGTATATTTTGGGTTCATTTGAGTAATATTTACTTTTGTGTTAACATTAAGACAGTTTTACAACAGCAAACAGGGACAACTTCAGGCAATTTAGCAAGATGAAATATATTTGAATAAATAATACTAATAATATTAATAAACAAAATGTTTTTTTTCTAAAATTATGCAAACAAAGTTTAAAGATTTTACTTTCACGGCGTCATGGTTTGAGGGTTACGGCTCAGAGAAAAGTAGAAAAAAAAAGAGAGACAGCAAAAACAACAAGATAAAAGCTATACAAATTTTTGGAAACACTTCATATATTCAATAAACATATAAAGTACTTCACACACAATATATATATATGCAACATCAAAACAAGAATTTGAAGAATTTCCCCCTGTGGGACTAATAAAGTATCTTGAAAGCATTTTCTCATTGAGGCCTATTTATTAAATAAAACATATTTAAACTTTGAACACAAACAAATTGTTAAAACATGTAGTTTCTGATTACATTTAAATGTCTTGAGACCAAATCGACAAAAACTGAAAGAAAAGAGTGGTTAAAAATGAAAAATCAGTGTTGAAAATACCAAATCTTTCTGGGGTAGGCCTACCCCTTAAAATACAAATGTTCTTGTCCCACACCCCTATTACCCAAATTATTTCATAAAAAAAAGTTAAAATATATTTTCTGTATTAATTGTTTTATCAAAACTAACTATGGCAACATTTAATTATGTAAAATAGTAATTGTTATCTGTAAAATGTGATATTCCTGAGCTCGCTTTTCCTGGTGATTTTTGACCTATTTGGCTTTCCATATATTAGTCCCCTGACGGTCCATAACTCCTGCTCGGGACAGCTGCTGCTCCTCATTGGGAGATTCTTTGAATCCAGAAATGCAAACGTGTTCTGATGCTTTTATTCAGCTCTTCAAATCAAATAAACCTGATATCTATCGTTCCGTTTCCTTTATTCTGAAGTTGAAAAAAGTTTTTGCCCTCTGCCTTTTTTCTCGGCAAGCTGCATGTGAACAGAAATTTGGGCTGAGTGCGCGCTCAGTAGCTGAGGGGGGGTTGGGCTGAGCTGGTGTGGAGCTGTCCGCCACGCGGAGCACAACATGAACAGAGTATGAAAGGGTCTGTGATCATTTCACTATTATGTTTACCTGTATTTGTCTATTTGTATTGAATCCTTTCTGTTAATAGGAAAACATACAGTTTTATGTAAGGGGCAAAAAGAAAACATACATGGCCTTAAAATACCTTTAATTCATCATGTTGGGAAAAAAGATCAAAATTGTGACTTAAAAACTATGAATCAAATTGTGGCTTAAGCGAATTGTTACATCCCATATTAACACTGAAAGACTATTCAACCTTTGAGTTGCTCTTCTGTGGCTGTAATTCAAGCTTTCGTTGCACTTTCAGTTTATTTCCTCAAAAAGAAAATAGAACTCGTGCGACCACAAAAACTGTGTAGTAGGCCATGCATATTTGGATGTTGGACAAAAGTGTTGAATTATTGATATTTAAGAGAGAATTCTCCCATTTTTACTCTCAGCTTTGACTTTTAACCTCTCAGTCTTAAACTCATTTATGCATGGACTCCATCATGAAAAAATGTGACAAAAACATGCTAAAATCACTATTTTCATAGGATGTTAAAGAAGACTAAGGGGTATTTGTCTGATTAAATTATGTGAAAAAATTCAAACCCCTAAGAGTTCAGGGAATTAAATCAGAGAAACCGGTTAGAGTTGTTGGACTATATCTTCAAAGGGGGGACGGCAGAACCTGAAGAACATCATTGGAGGCAGGCTAGACCAAAGCGTTAAACGTCATGCCCCCCCCACGTCTGGTAAAGAACAGCAGGAGACAGATCCAAACAGTATGTCAATAGAAACCATGGGAACAGCAGATGCCAGCCTAATGGGCTCTGCGCTGCCAGACGGTGATGTGTAATTGTGGGTGTGAGTTTCGTGTTCTCCCAAACCGTTTGGTATGAAGCTGTTTTATCTTTGGATTGTGTCATACAGGCTGCTGCTCTTTCTTTAAAGACTGAGTGAATCTGCTCTTTACATCTGAGTTAAACACAAGTCTTATAGGGTTTTGACGTAAGTGTGGATGGGACGTTGGGAGGCCTTTGTCAATGTCAGTGACTTCAAAAACCATTTTTATTATTGTTGCCTACAGGCTGCAGAACTGTACTATGATTTTAAATGTTAGAATAACTGGGGGAAATAGAAAAATCCCATTGCTGATGACGGAAACTGAACACTGAAGAAAACTCAGGTAATAGGCTACGATTATTGCTTAAACATTTTAAAAAATATTTTGAGGTAAATAGACTAAATAACACAGCCAAAAGAAGAATCATTTATCCACAAACCTATCCCTAACCCAGGTGTTAATTGTTACATTTCTTAAGTTAAATAGAATAGTTTTGATCAAGAGCGTTCTTAAATTTAAACTAATGTCTGAATACTGGTAAACACTGCTTCAAAATGAAATAAAAGTTACAATTGTGTCATGATTAATTGGTCTTTTTTTTTACGTCAAAGAAATCCAAAATAGTAAACGTTTTCTAGAACAGACCCACTCCAATAAAAAAATCATGTTTCTGGCATTTTTAGTATGTAATTGTGATGGTTTTTTCCATGAAAAAGAACATTGATAAAGAAACACAGCTTAATATTGCATTTCTGATTATTTCTTTATCCAAATAATTGTAAATCAGGAGAAGACAAAAAAAAGAGATAATTCAAAAAAGCTTGACGTAGAGGCTACAACGGCAAGCAATAATTGCAAAGACAGTAACTGAAAGTGTTCACTGTGATTCATTTTGCCGAGGGCGGTGTGAAACAAGCACAGTGAGTCCACCTGGCTTCTGAACTAAATTAGCTTTTTCTAAACCCTCCTAACCCCTGCTGGAGCCTATCCCAGATCCAGATTCAGCCGCTTGTAGACGGATAGATCCATGTACGTCTTTGCTTTCCTCGTCTGAGCTGACATCTTTCTCCAAACTGTACAGCTTGATCTCTCAGACGTGAATTTTGAATGAACTCAGAAACTGCAGTAAGTCTTAGAAAACAATGCAGTTTTTATTTATTCATTTATTTATGTACTTATTTTGGTTAAAACAACAACCACATACAGAGGCCACTCAGGACACTTTTACAATAGATCAAATGATGATTGAATGGGAATGTAATATTCTTATGAATTTACTATTTTGATAAAGTTGATGTGGATATTTGACTTTCAAGGTAGCTGGTGATTTATTAAGTTTGAATAATTTTTTTTTCCTGACTGAAAGAATGTGAAGGCACAGATTTTTTTTTTTTTTTACTTTTATTTCTCCTGTAAATTCAAAGCAACTTCACATTTAAAATAAAATAAAATGAGAAAAAAATCCAAACTGAAAACAAGAATCCCCTAAAAAGCTGCAATTTAAGATACAAGTATAGCATATACAAAAATACTAAATACTTCACATAAAAAAGCATGGAAGTACCAGTGGAGAGCATTAATAGATAAATGAGCTTTGAAGGTCAATGGTGTTTATTTTAGTGTTTATTTTAGTTTCCTTTAAAAGGACATGATCTTACAATAGAAAGCATAGCTCTTCAAGATATATTGATGTTTTTTGAGCATTTCTTTAATGTGATTCTTATTTTGTTAGCTAAACAGAGAAGTGGAGCATCTTTTTAGTTTTGTCGTTAAAAATATTGGTGTTTTTCTTGGCAGAAATGAAACAGAATGGAGTTTAAAAGATGTCAGCTTTGCACAGTAACTATAGCAATATGATGAAAATAAAGACATACAAAAAGCAGATTACCTTGAAGATTATTTTTCTACCTTTAGTTCTAAAGTATGGCTGAGCTTTTGTTGTTAACTAAGACTCTTTCTTAGACACTTCTCCTCAAAATATTCATAAATAAAAATACATTTTTAAGACTTTAAGTTTAAACTCAATTAAATCTTATTCAGCATTTAACACAAGTCACCAGTATGATATATATGAAAACAAATGTTATTTTGCAAATATTATTGTGTTAAAATGTAGTGTCATCCATTATTCCAGTGGTAACTAGATCATTTCTTTCACACATGCCCTGCTTTCCATTAATCAGGTGAGAAGAAAGTGTCCCAGCGGCATTATCAAACCGCCTTCCAGCAGCTTTTTTTTAACATTTGAACAAAAATATCATGTCACGTACACACCAGACAAGTGTTGTGCGTTCAAGATCGACAGAGCGCGGGTTCTTGAACATGTTTTCTGCATACGGTGTTCAAAATCAATTGTCCGTCCACACCGAATGCAATACGTGTCAAACTCATATACTGTGCACCATCTTTGTTTTAACAAGCGCCAAAGTTGCTTGCTGACGGTTATCAAGAAGTCTGTTAACCTGAAGCTCCCGCTGCGCGTGGGAGGAACTTCCGTCAAAACCTTTTCTCAAACTCGTCATGGAGGATGAGGATACTGAGAGATCAGGCTTAGTTCATTTGAAGAGCTGAATAAAAGCATCGCTGCACGCCTCTGTGTCTGGGTTCAGATCTCCCAGTGAGGGGCATTAAATACCCCCTGCTGCTGTACGGCAAGTCAAAAGGATCAAAAATCACCAGGAAAAGCTGGCAGAGGAGTCCCTCACCTGCACATGTAATACAGATAATAATTATCATTGAAATGTTCCCACGGTTAGTCTCAATACTTCAATTAATCCCCAAAAATAATGAAAGTTTAATTTTAACTTTTTGGACATTGGGGGGGTGGGGGCAAGGAAAAAAAATACACATCAAGCATTCTTTTCTCTCACTTTTTATAGGCTTGGTCTCCAGCTCAGTGGCCTTGCGGTAGAGTGTTCAATCACCCTGAGATTGAAATCTTATGAGTTCAAATCCTGGCCAAGTCATACCAAAGACTCTAAAAAATGGGACCTATAGGGCCTCCCTGCTTGTCACTCAGCATGAGAAGGGTTGTATTGTGGGGTTAAACCACCAGATGGTTCTTGAGCGCAGCTGTGTTTGCAGCTGACTGCTCCCCCAGGGGATGGGTCAAACGCAGAGAAGACATTTCACCCATACAGGTGTGTGACAACTAATGGGACTTTAATTTTAAATGTAATCAGAAACTACATCTTTTTACATTTTTGTTGATGTTCAAATATGTGTGAGTGTATATTTTTGCTTATATATATCTTTTTCCAAACCCGTTGTATCCCATTTGGGCTCATAGGGTTGCTGGAGCCTATCCTAGCTACTACAGTAAGGCGAAGACCTTAACAGTTTGTCGCAGGGCAATGTAAATACCCTCTTATGCTTTAAAACTTTATGCTATAATATAGCAGAGCTCATTTTACCTGCACAACAATAAAAAAAAGCTACTTTCTTCATTATTTGGGCCACATCAGTTTGACTGCAGCTTCTGCTGTCAGTCAACCGATACATAAACACTTTAATATTTAATCATCCCAAAGCTTCTCCTTTAGGGTTTCTGAGAAAAAAGAAAAAAAAAAAACATCACTTGCTGCTATTAGTGACACCCTAAACACCATAAAACTCACAATTGTCCAGAGACTGGAGTGGAGGAGGATCTTTACTGACAGAGATTATAGAATTTGGAGAGATTACACTTTTTTCTAAAAAAAAAAGTGGAACATTTGTTTTGTTGGAGTTTTATTCACTTTTCTGCAAAATTATATCAAGAAAAAAATCTGCATTGATGGTTGTTTGCTTCATTGAGACAAGCTGAAATTTCTTGTGATGAAAGAACAAAATCAAAAGCAACTGAAGGCAGAAGAACGTTTTCCTTTAACAAATGACATCCAAAGCATCCAGCTTTATAGCACTCTTTTCATTAAAATTGACTGCAAAAGTTAATAACTGTATCTTTGTGTAATAATTCCTTTTTTTAACTTGCATAAGCTGTTAAATCATTTATTTCAAATAACATCCTTCAAAGAAAACAAGTGAAGAAACATTGAGTGAAAACCTTGAAATCTGATTAAAACAGCTGAAAAAAAAGAAAACTTCTGAATTAACTCAGCAAGACACAGCTCTGCTGTTATTGTAAAAAGGGCAAAAATGCAAACAATTCAGACCCTTCTACATCAAAAGAACTACAACAACACATTGAAAATGATAATAAAAAAAGATTGGTACCACGGATGAGACTTTAAAGGATTATAATCCTGTCGACTCAAATGAACATTTTGCCACACTATAGGTAGAAATGTTAACAGGCAAAATTGAAAATGGAAAAATACTAAAACCAAACCGAAAGGGAAAAAAAATGGCGGAGGAAGTAAAAACCAAAATGTTGTGACTCGTCATCTCTACTGGCTTGTATTAGGTGTAACACACAGTCATTGAATGCGTGTTAGAAGGTTTATTTCAAGCAAAATCAACGTTTTTACCATGTGTGAGCTGTGGGTTCATGACACTGAATTTTGTTAGGGACATTGAACAATTGCATCAAACCTTGAACTTTTCCTGACCTTCCAACACACATTTTGTTCCACATTTCATTGGCTTTATTTGAGTTTGTCTCTTTTTAAATTGAGTTTTTTTGTTCCTGTTATTTAGCTTACTGTCTTCAAGTGACGACGCATTCCTGTGTGCACACCCTCTGGTTTCCTTTGTTCCGTCTGTGATCATTTCCTGTTTGACTTTCTGAATGTTTGATCATGATGTGCGCTTCTCATTGGGGGGTTATGGGTGTTCTTGTCTTTGGGTGCCTTTATGTTGTTCCTTTGAATTAAAGATTTTTGTTTTATTATACACTTGATAATCCTCTCACACATTTTCATCTCATCCCAGAAAAGTTCTTCATCTGACAAAGTTCAAGTAACCCTTACTTTGGCGTTGTAGGAGTGGCAGCTGAGTTTGAGTGCTTCTTCTATGACAATATATGTTGTGACTCAAAGTCATTTTAATGCGATTCATATTTACTTTCAGTAAGTTTATTTAAGGTGCGTATAGTTTGAGTGGTATTTGTTTTGTTTGTTCCTTTTTTAATCTGCTCTTATGACCTTTTTCCTGCCCTTATGAGACTCTAGCTGAACAGGTTAACAGCAAATTATGCATTCATTTTACATACATTTAGAAAAAAGATAGATAGATAGATAGATAGATAGATAGATAGATAGATAGATAGATAGATAGATAGATAGATAGATAGATAGATAGATAGATAGATAGATAGATAGATAGATAGATAGATGTGTATATACTATTCACAAAAATTAAAGGAACACTTTTTTTATTGATCCTGACATGAATTGAATGAAACCTGTCTGATAATGTTCTTGTTGGTTCATTAGCTGAGGGCCTCGTTAATCAATTTCAGCTGTATTGGTGTTGATGGAATTAACAACAGGTGCACTTCAGTGGCAACAATTAGAAAACCCTCCAAACAGGACTGGTGTTACATGTGGAGGTCATTTCAACAGACTTCATGAAGGTGACCTGAGGGCCCCACGTCCTGTAGAGGGCCCTGTGCTCACTGCTCAGCACGGTGGAGCTCCACTGGCATTTGATAAAGAACACCAAAATTAGCAAGTCCTCCACTGACGCCCTGTACTTCTCATAAATGAGAGCAGGTTCACCCTGAGCACCTGTGATAGACGTGAAAGAGTCTGGAGAAGACAAGGAGAACGTTCTGCTGCCTGCAACGTGGTTCAACATGACAGGTTTGGTGGTGGGTCAGTGATGGTCTGGGGAGGCATATCCATGGAGGGACGCACAGACCTCTACTGCATAGGAAATGGTGCAATGGTGAAAAGCATTTTGAGTTGCAGAAATTAAGTTTTGGAGAAAATGGACTAGCCTGCCACATCTTCATTTCACTCTGATTTTATGGTGTTTACACAATTGAGCCTCTGTAGGCTGAAAACTTTTATTTCCATTAAAAGACTTGGCATCCTTTTGTTCCTAAGACACTGCCCTGTCATTATTTGTGTGGATATCCAACTTCATATTGAGATCTGATGTATCTAATGTGTTTCTTTAAAGTGCTTCTTTAATTTTTGTGAGCAGTATATGCAAAAATATATATATATATATATATATATATATACACACATTTTGGGACCAGATGACTTTAGGAAGCAGTGATTGGTCATCATTTATGTGGTGACCATTCTCGCTAATCAGGAGTGAGTTTCTTTGGAAGCCACACCGCTTCTACTGAAAGCTCTGGGAGAATCCGTCAATCAAACATCTTGAAGCGGGCCCACATGCTCTTGTTGAGGCGTCTGATTGGCCAGTTTATAACTTTAATTACTTGTGATTTAAAATAAAATATCATGAAAAAAAAACAGGCTTGGCAAGAACATATTAAAATACCTGATTATTCCGACAAATACAATGACTGAGTGATAGCTGTTTATTTTTCAACTGAAGTCATAGGATTTTGACTTTGTGGGACGAGCGGGTATTTGGAACATAAGGGGGAGGGGATGATCTGTCCAGTTCTTGCTGTATACTGCCTATGGAAATGATCATTGATGGTATAAAAGAACTGGATTTAGAGTGTGACATCACCCATAGAAAATGGCTTATTTCCATCTCCGACAAAATTAAATCAATTAAATCGAGATTAATGACACTACAGTGTTAGAGTCAGACAACGTCAGTGATTGGTCCAAGTCGGTCTGAGTGAACAGCTCTACGGCATTTCTATCACCAATTAGGGGTGAGCCTATTGGGAGTCCACACTCCTACCACGCGAAACCAGGTCGCGGAACGTCAATCAGATGCTTCTAGCATTCAGTATCAAAGTGTATATTTTTACAAAGGCATCTGATTGGTCCGTTTATGTCTTGAATATCTTGCACTACAGAAAAATATGAAAAAAGAAGATTATCAAGAACATATTTAAAAACTTATCTGTTATTATGACCACGAAAATGGTATAAAGTCTATAGGATTTTGGCTTCTTGGTGTCGTCTTGTTTGGATTGTGAGGGGTGACAGGGGGTCATTCGGTCTATTTTTTTAAGATACAGTCAATCATAGTGACATAAAAGCCGTTTCTGTTAAATTTAAACTAAAAAGTGTGTTTTTCACCTTCAAATCTTAGCTTGAGATATCAGAAGGTTTCAACAAAGTCCCTGTCTTATTGTTAGTGACTTAAAAGTCTTTGTGAAAAGTATTTATCAAACTAGCAAGTTATAAATTAATTAGTCTTGATGGTATTTTTTCAAGATGACAAACAGGTTTTGTCATCATGTTGCAGACGAGACGCGAAACTCCTAATAAGTTCAGACTGGTGTTGATCTAAAGACCTGAAAAGAAGAAGACGTTCTGCACTCAACAAAGACGGAGAGCTGTGGGGTTTGCATTGACTGAACTCTGTAACAACTTCACCTGCTTCCAGAAGCCACTGCCGCGTCCGTTTGAAGTGCAGCTCTGATTTAAAAGGGGACCTCTTTCCAAATTTTGGTGTGAAGTGTGAATAAAGCAGCTTTGATCGCAAGAGGTCTTAAGAGGCCGCTGCAGTGTTTGATCTAGCTTTTGGTGCATGTTCCTGTCCTGTTAAAGAGTGATTACACAGTACTGCTTCAGCCCACCTCCACCTACGAGACACAGCAGGGAGAAAGTGTTTGTTGCAGGGACAAAATAAATGGCGCGCAGGGTCCACTGATCTAATTTTGTGTCAGAGTGATAAATACAGGTGGAGCCAGAGTTGGAGGCTGAGTGGATTTCAAATTTAAAGGGGTTTCTGCAAAGCTGTTGATCCAAAGAATAATTTCCCTTTAAATTGTTTTAAGTGGAGCGTTGTAGCTGAATTTGTTAGAATTATGGAGAGCAAACTGGAGGAGAATGCACCGCTTAGACTTGATAGCCGTGCAGGGAAGACAGGGAATGAAACATTCTGCCGGCTCTTGTTAAAATGACAGGATGGGATGTGTCAGCTTTCAGGGGAACAAATCTGCCTCCATATTCATACCTGATGCAATATTTCACAACTCCAGCAACACAAACGTTGCATCAGCATTTTGAATTGAACTGAATGGAATAACACCTATTGAACCCCACCCAAGAAGGATGGCTGTGTCCCAAGTGTCAGAATTATCAATGAACTCTTTTGTCATAAATTTTGTTGTTTTTCTCTCTGAATATTAATTGGTCCCAAACACCTACATCTATGTAAATTGTATGAATATCTGCATGAAAGTCTGGGTTAAATTCACATCTATGTGGATTTTAGGAAAATCGTCTGATTAAATGATAGTTTAAACTGTCACAAGCCATTAATAAAAATCAAAACACTCATCTTCTACTATTTCTGTTTGAAATCTATTGTAACTCTTCCACTTTTGGCTTAATTGACATAATTCTGCAATACTACACTATCAAAAAATCAACTAATTCTGTCACAGAGAAAAGTAGCTTTGCGTTGTTATGCAACACTAAGTAATGTGTGGCAATGTGGATGGTTCTGTGTCTGAATTTAAACTCTCAGTCCAACCAATGTTCAGTAACATGTTGAGTAAATATTCTCAGAGCACTTCAAGACCCGTTGAAAATAATCAGTTTGTTAGTGATGCCATGCAAGCCCTCAGGGGAACACTGGATGTTGTTGTCCCTCTGAAACTCAAGCTTGTTAGACAGAACAGAGCAGCACCGTGGTTCAATGCTGAAACAAGGTATCCATAAGTTAGAAAGAAAATGGCGCCGCTCCGACTCAGAGCACTCTCTGAATTCTTGGAGCGAGAACTCAATACTATTCAACTTTAATAGCAGAAAATGCAAATAATCTAAGATTTCTCTTTACTACTTTAGCCAGGCTGACCAGCAGCCACAGCTCGGTTGAACCACATATTCCTGCTACTATTAGCTCTGAAGATTTCCTTCAATTCTTTGATAGTAAAATCTCAAATATTAGACACAAGCTAAATGTGGTTATTCCCACCATCAGCCCAAAGCAGAAATGAGGGAATCCATAGAAACGTCTGTAACATAGCAGCAGTTATTATGTCTTCTAAAACTTCCAAATTTCTCTTAGACCCAGTCCCTGCTAAACTTTTTAAAGAAATGTTCTTAATTAGTGAATCAATATTAACTAAATCCCTCTCTAGAAACTGGTTATGTGCCTTAGTCTTTTAAATATGCGGTTGTTAAACCTCTTTTGAAAAAGCCCTGGATCCTGATATTCTGTCCAACTGTAGACCAATATCTAATCTTCCATTTATTTCTAAAATCTTAGAAAGAGGTAAAGTGAAGAAGCTACAGCGCCACCTACAGGACAACAGTCACTTTGAAGATTTTCAGTCAGGGTTTAGACCTCACCATAGCACTGAAACTGCACTGGTTAAAGTTACTAATGACTTGTTATTGGCTTCAGATAAAGGACTAATCTCTATTCTGGTCCTGTTAGACCTCAGCGCAGCCTTTGATACCATCGACCACAGCATCTTACTCCAGAGACTAGAGCATGACATAGGGATCAGAGGATCTGCCCTCCAGTGGTTTGAATCCTATCTTTCTGATAGATACCAGTTTGTTCCTGTAAATGGACAGTCTTCTCATTGTACTCTAGTTAGCTACGGAGTCCCTCAGGGCTCAGTTCTAGGGCCCATCCTGTTCATGCTTTACATGCTGCCCTTAGGAAACATAATCAGGAAACAAAGCATTAATTTTCACTGTTATGCAGATGATACGCAGCTGTATTTATCCATTAAATTCATCCATCAGTCATTGTATTTGTCAGAATAACCATTCTTGCTCAGATGCATTCTTCTTAGCACGCTCTTTCTAATACACATTTTTTAAATATATTTTTCTTTATTCAAGTTATTCAAGTAATAAACTGAACAATCAGATGCCTCAGTAAAAGCAGGTGGCTCCCGCTGGCCCCGCCTTAAATTTTTGATCGACAGTTTCTCCCATGCTCACTTTCAGCGGGAGAGGTGTTGACGTCGAACAAGCTGGAACAGGTTCACTCGCAACTGGCAACAGAAGTTCCTCAAAAAACGTGATTCAGACGACTCAGTCGTCTAATCACTGTCGAGAGGTGGCAATCGGTTGCAATATGGCGGAAGTGACGGAGAAGACCCTGGCCTGATATTGTGATGGCTGGAGGTAAGGCTTTTCCTTTGGGGGACCTTAGCACTAGTTCATGTCCAGTTCCTCCTTTAACAGTCAGTGGATAAGGGTAAGCCAGCTGAGGTCTAAAGCTTGTAGTGGTCTCATCTTCCTGTTCCCACAGATACAGATACCTCCTAGCATTAATGATGCTGTAAACCAGATTTCTTGAGGTGAATGTGTTCCAGTAAGTATTGCAGTCATTGTTTTTTTTTTTTTTTTTTTTTGTGATCAAATTTTTATTTATTTATTTTTTTTTTTTTTTCAGAAAAGCAAGTGTACAGAATAGGTACAAACAATTGAAGAGTAATCAGGTTTTGCTTACATTGTATACTTTTTACAATCAGAACAAACATACAGAACAAGGTCCAGAGAAATGAAAATAAATAAATAAAAAGGAGAGATACTGGAATAAACACATAAACAAAACTGGCAAGTCACAAAGATGCCTCCAAAAATGTTTTAAGTGTCGAAATCGTATTGGTCCACATGTTGATTGTTTCCTCGTGAGCGCCATGAATACGTGCGGTGGACAGCTCAAGATACCCAATATCAATAAATGAGAGCACCCATTGTCTTCGAGTGAGAAGGGACCCCTGCTTCCACCTGGTTGCAATCATCTTTTTTGCAGCTGTTAAACCAGCGAGAAAGATATGCTTCTTCAGCTTATTCATTTTTAACTGTTTTAAGTTATTCAGAAGTAACAAGGAAGAAGAAAGGGGAACATAAATTTGCAATAAAAATAGAAAGATTATTTGTCACCATCCTCCAAAACTGTGCCACTCCTGCGCATTCCCAGGTCATGTGGTAAAAAATTCCAATTGCCCCGAGGGGGCAAAGTGTACACTTGGGGTCGTCTAATTTTCATGTTATATAGTCTGCGTGGTGTCATATATGTTCTGTGAATAAAGTTAAGTGAATTTGTTGGTGATCTGGTTTCTAGATGAACTGCTTAACTGTATCCAAATGTTATCCCAGTCCAAATTGGAGTCAAGGTTTTAATATCTTGACGCCACAAAGCAAGATCTAGCTTCAGTGGGAGGGAAGAGATTCTCAAAAAGTGATTGTATAGTTTTGAAGCATTCCTCTGCTCCTTTGTCCTAAGCTTAAAATGGATGTTCTAAAAGGGGTAGTTGCCATGGTACACCATATGTTTTCATTGCAGTTCGCAGCTGTAAATAGAAGAAGAAAGTTGAGCGTTGTAAATTAAACTGCACAGAGAGTTCTTCAAATGTACAGAGTCCTTTGTTTCCAAACACCTTTCCCAAGATCGAACTCCTTTGTCAAACCACTCTTTGCAATTGGAAGCTTTGATAGGGACTTGATTGATTAATAAATTATGATTATTAAATATGGGCGAAAGTGAGTTCCATCGGTTTAATATGGCAGATGCCTTTTCAGCTGTTTTCCAAGTTGTGATTGCGTAAGACACGATTGGTCCAAACCTTATGTTGTATTGTTTTAGAGACATGTTTGCAAAAATCACTTCATGTAGTCTGTAGGGTGCCGACTAGATTTTCTTCTAAATTATGCCATGCTACCTCTGGTCTGGTTTTAAACCAATGAGTCATAGGCCGCAGTGTAAAAGCTTGATGATATAACCTAAAGTTGGGAAGAGAGAGACCGCCCTGAGATCGTTCTCTCTGTATTGTTGATAACTTGAGCCGGGGGCGCTTACCATTCCAAATAAACTTTTGTTATTGACCGCTGCAGTCTGTCCCAAAACTGAGCTGGTGGGGGTAAGGGTAGCATAGAGCTTATGAAGTTGATACGTGGCTGCACATTTTTAACTATAGCTATACGAGCCCTCAGTGATATAGGTAGTGTAGACCAGTTAACTAAGTCGTGAGAAATCTTTTGTAAAACATTTCCAAAATTATCGTCTATAATGGTTTTTAAAGATGCAGAAATATCAATGCCCAAATACTTAATTTTTTTGACTATAGGAACATCAAGTGGAAGTGACATCGCCCTCATTGAGTCATTTAGGGGCAACAGGGCTGATTTTGACCAATTAATTTATATCCAGAAATGTTACCGAAATTTTTGAAAATTGACCAAATCTTAGTTATAGATTGTTGTGCGTTTCCAGTGTACAAGAGAATGTCATCTGCATACAGGGAGATATAATGTTTGGTTCCATAAAGTGTAATAGGAGTAATACTGTCACACAATCGAATCGTTTGAGCCAATGGTTCCAGTGAAAGTGCAAAGAGCAGGGGGCTCAAGGGGCAACCTTGTCTGGTACCCGAGCTATGTTGAATAATGAAGAGCAGGATGTACCTGTAAGAACCATAGCTGTGGGGTTAAGATACAATAGTTTAACCATACTAATAAACGTCAAGTCCAGTCCAAAAGCTTCAAGTGTCGCCCACAAGTAATCCCATTCGAGTCGATCAAAAGCTTTCATGGCGTCCAGAGAAATAACAGCTGTTGGTAAGGACATAGATGTTGCCTCATGTATTATATGTAGTAATCTCCTTGCATTGTCTGAGGGTAATCGCGATTTGATGAAACGGTCTGATCATTGTGAACTAATTTAGTTACAGGGAGTTGAAGCCGCCTTGCTAGGAGTTTAGCATATATCTTTACGTCTGCGTTTAAGAGGGATACAGGCCTATAATTGGAGCAGTCTGTAGGGTCCTTATCTTTTTTCAATAGAAGTGTTATAACTGCTATATTAACATCTCTAGAAAAGGACCCTTGGGCCAGTGCTCCTTGAATCATATCATAAAGTAGAGGCCCTAGACTATCCAGAAGGTGGTGTAAACCTCAGGGGGAATCCCATCCAGACCAGGGGATTTGCCTGCAGACATATCAAAAGCTGCATCTCTGAGCTCATTCAAAGTGATGGGCTTACTCAAGTTTGTAAGGTCCTCAGATGTAGGTTGACTCAGCTCGATACCATTTAGAAAGTTATCCACCATAGTTTGTCATAGGTCACCTCCGAACTGTACAGTTCTTATAAAAATCGCGAAAAACTTCATTTATCTGAGGAGGTTCGGTTAAGATGTTGTCATCCTTTCTCTGATTGAAGTTATATTTGTAAACTGTTCATTTGCCTTTAGTCTAAGGGCAAGTAAATGACTGGGTTTAGAGCCATAAAATAATATGATTGTCTAGTTCTATGTATGAGGAACTCAGCCGATGTTTGAGAATGGCATTAATCTCTTTCTTCACTAATTCATATTGAGTGGCAATAGTTTGATTAAATGTAGCTGTAGTCTGGTATTTAAAGCTGAAAGCCTACTTTCAAGAGCCAGTAATTTAGCTGTTTGCTTTTCTTTTGTTCGACGAATAATAGTGTAACATTGTTCCTTATAAAACCCTTCAATGCATCCCACAGGATCCGGGTCCTTGACTGACCCACTATTGATATAATAATCTGTTGAGTTCACACAGGAATTGTTGTTTAAAGGCTTCATCACGGAGTAGTTTAGTGTTGAACCGCCATTTTGGGGCTTTTGATGGAGAACCAAAAATAGACACCAAGACAGTAACTGCTTTGTGATCTGAGAGAGATACTAATTGGTGAGTTGCCTCATAAACCTTGTAAAAAAGGCTTTTTGATGAAAAGATATAATCTATTCTTGAAAAAGATTTGTGTCTTGGTGATAGATGGGTAAAATCCAAAACATTTGGGTTTAGTAAGCGCCATAAGTCTTCCAATCCCAAGTTTTCTTTGAAATCTTGTAGAGTTTTAGATGCCCTCTCCTGTTCTAAAGTGGCTGTTTTTCCGGATCTATCTAGTGTAAGATCCAAAACGGCATTGAAGTCTGCCCCTATGATAAATCCAAAGCCTGTGATATCCAGGAGCGCTTTAGTTAGATGGTCAAAAAACTCTTTTTCAAATCTATTGGGGGCATAGGCAGAAACCAAAGCAATATTTCTATTTTCAATGTGCACTTTAGCAATGACAATTCTACCTATGTCATCAGACCAAACATCTATTAATTTAAAATTTAAATTCCGTCGACAAATAATTCCCACCCCCTTGGACTTGTTAGAGGCAGAGGAATGTGCAATCACCTTAAAAAATTTGTTGGAGAGGCGATGTATGTCAGCCTTAATTAAGTGAGTTTCCTGCAACATAATTACTTGTGCACCTTTTTTGCGTAAAAAATCTAGAACAGCTACCCGTTTGGCGGGGTTGTTTAGTCCTCTTACATTAAGACTAAAGAATTTTAAAGTTGGTCTGTCAGTCATTGTGTTAAAAAGAGAGACATATGTAAACTATTGGTAATCTTAAGGTAAAAGAGTAAAGTTGTGACACAGTTGAAAAATATGATCCATTCTCTGGACGGAACATACAACATACCATTTAAACTATGGCAACACATAAGGAAAGATTCAAAAAGAAATTTGGTAGACTCCAGAGGAGAAAAAAAAAAAAAAAAAAAAAAAAAAAAAAACCCCAAAAACAAAAATTCAGTTGTTGTATCTTCTACCACTGAATGAGAGACTACACTCAAAGTAAAGAGGCGAGAAAAACTAAAATTACTACTCCTTGCTCTGATGCAGTTAATGCTAGGATAAGCATAAAGAGAGAAGAAGAAAAAAAATCCTATCATTTAAAATCAAAATTAGCATTAGCTGTATCCCCAGTATAATAAAAACCCATCTAATTTGTACTTCCACTGGAAATATTTTACTGACTAAAATTTGGTCAAGTAAGTAAACATCCTTTGTTGGGAAAAACTGCCATACAGAAAAAAATAAAAATAGATAAACATTTAAACTCAAGACAGCGTCTGTATTATTAAACATGGAATAGTTACACTAAATGCTAGGTGCATTTAGTATTGTCTGTCAGTCTGCTGATAAAATAAAGTGCCAATATTACAAGTATACACGGACTTAGAAAGGCTAGATGTTACCCTGCAGGAAAGATTTTGCGCTCTCCGGGTCTCTGAAAATCTTCAGAGCTCCATTCATCTTGAAGGACAGCACAGCAGGATAGCCCATCTGGAAGCGGATATTCCTCTTGATCAGCTCCGTGCAGATGGGGTTAAACGCCCGGCGACCGGCACGAACTGCAGGCGGGATGTCTGGTAGGATGCGAAGCTGTCGGCCCTCGTGTTTCAGCTCCTTCGCCGTCCGAGCAGCAGAGAGGATCGCCGCCACATCTTTGGAGTAGTGGAGCTTGATGATGACTGGCCGCGGTCGAGCATCTGCGGGCGGTCCGGAGATTCTGTGCGCTCTATCGATGGTCACGGAGGTGACGGATAGTCCCACCAGTTTGGGAATAAACTTCTCAAAGAACGCCACGGGATCTTTGCCTTCCACGGATTCTTTTAGATTGAGGATCCGTATGTTATCTCGTCTAGAGCGGCCTCCAAATCGATTATTTTAGCTTGGAGTTCAGTTTGTAGCTTCTCCAGAGCGGATACTTTGCTCTTCAGTGGGCCCACCTCGTCTTCCAAGCCGGAAATACGCGTCTCTGCTTCGGTCTGGCGTGATACAAGTGAGTCGGCAATCGTCGCAACTTCTTCCATACGTTTACCGAGACCATCGATCTTTGCATCGATAGCCAACTCAAACTTGGAGAAAGCTTCGCTGATGGATTTTTGTGTCTGTTTTCCTTGTTCGTCTACCACTTTGGCGATGTAGCTTAGCAGCGTCTCTGGGGAAATGTCCGAAAGCACATCGCTAGCACCCATGTTAGCATCGCTGCTAACGCTAGCTTCTCCCGACGCGACATTTTCTTCATTTACGCCGAGAAATTGGTCGAGTTTATGTTGTTTCTGATGTCTTGGCATGGTTGGGGTTAAATAAAGAAGGTGACTGCACAGTTTGGGGTAGATTTTGAATAAAAATTAAGGTAAAGAGCCAGGAGAGTAGAAAAAGCACGTCTGGTCACACCGGATTCATGCTCCGCCCCCCGTATTGCAGTCATTGTTGACACAGTGGATTAATTTTAATTATTTTTTTTAATCTTTGCTGAAATCTTGAGATAAGACATTAAACAATAAAAAAGAATATTTTAAGCCCCCTTATGACATTTTTTTAATTTAAAAACGTTCTCAGTAGTTTTTTAATTATGATTATGAAGTTTTTAACCAAAATCCTACAACCTAAATGTCTTCAAAAGCTGTTTTTTCATGTTGGTCTGAAACTTCCGTCTGAAAAATATCCTCTGAGGGGGCGTGGCTTTTGGAGGTGCTCTGTTCTGGACCCGCCCCGTCTGATTATGGTGGCTCCGTGTCTTGTTAGCGTAAATCAACCACAAAAATATCTAGTAGTTTTGTTTTGAGCTGTTTGTCAGCTCAGACAAGGAAGTTGAGAGACCGAACTTTCACCGATCCTTCACAATTACAGTGAAATGAGCGTTTCTGTGGTCACATCAGGAAGCTCCATGGTATCTTTCCAGCATTTTCTCAGTCCTGCTAAAGTAAGTATTTTATGAAGCTCATATAAAAAATCCAGTGACGGCTGATTTGACCACGGAAATGCGAACGGCGGCTCATTTCACTGCAGTCAACAGGAAGATTAGCTTCTGACCTCGGCACAATAGCAGGGACAGACGCGGAAGTTTGCACATGTGTAGTAGAGCAATCGTGACGTATTAACTACTCAGATTTTCTGAGACAGTTTGATTGACAGCGATTTAAAAGGAGAAATGCCTAGAAATGCAAAAACGACATGATTTCTAATTACATTTGTTCTCTTTCATGAGAAAAATGCCACACATACATGTTAAAAACTCAAATCATTTTCATCAGAGGGGGACTTTAAAGTCTGTCATGTACATACTCTTAGAAGCATGCATCGCTCTCAGCTGTTGTCCTCTGAGACTGCAACGTGGGAATGTGTGCAGACTTGTTATCTGATGTAGTGATGTGTGCAGAGGTGTCTGCAGGCGATGGGAGTAAAGAGTGGCACGATCAGAGCCTACCTGGCATTTTATAGGGCACGCTGGGCCGTGTTGAGTGACTCCTGGAGTACAAATGGAGTGGAAACGTGGCATTCACAGCACATAAAGCTGGATTCTGTTGTCGTGGTTTGCAATTTGCAGTCTAACTCAATGTTTGGAGACATTACTGAGAAATATTGATTGGAAGATAAGAGAAATGAACAACACTGAATACATATCAACAGAACGTATAAGTGGAGAATAAAAGCGCACATTATGAGAAAGCTTTGGCAGTGGGATCAGAATGCCGGCATTAACCTTTAATTACATGCAGTGGATGCAACAGTGGTCACAGTTTAGTCACATCTATCTGAAGGTGCGCGTCCTCATCCCATTTTCCATTTCAGCTCCACACAAAGAGGCAGCAGTGCACATCTTCCCCTTTTTAGTGCCCTGCCATTGCCACAGTTAGTGCCATTGGGAGCAATTCAGTTCCTGATTGAAACTCATGCAGCTGGAGACAAGAAGTAGTAAAATAGCTCATTTAGTGAGCCATCATTCGCTTTTGATTCCCTTTTGAAATGAAACACCTGGTTCAGAATGGCTTCATTCATCTGAACTCTCTTTAACTCTACAGCTGGCAGGATTTCACCCATTACACTAGGTATAAAGAGGGCATTAGGGGAGGGAAGAATGGTCACAACATGATCAACACACATCTATTACATTTCTTACAAAGGAGTCTTAAAACTCCCCAAAGTTGTTTGTTATGAAGTAAATCATGGTTAATCATTTTTGAAGAAATCTTAAAAAAATATTATTGACTTTCTTGATGTAGTTTTATTAAAAACTCTGTGCTATAACTTTGGTGTATGTTGCCAAAATTAGTAAACATTTCTTGGAAGCTGAGAGTCTTTGGCTGCCCAACATCCATCCATCCATCCATCCATCCATCCATCCATCCATCCATCCATCCATCCATCCATCCATCCAAAAGTGGGATAGAGAGCTCACTTTTCTGTTGCCTGGCCACACAACCACATACAAACTCACATTCATGCCTAGGGACTAGAGGTGGGACAAAATATCGGTATTTCAACTCACGAACGAATTCCGGTCCTCTCTTTCCCTTAATCAATTTTTAAAATAATACCTAAAATATCCACCAATGTCACGTTTCATGTAAGGATACTGTAACAAAACTGTCATCAATTTTTACCGGACAGATACGTTTTTAGCCTAAATGCCTGGAAAACATGATTGCGCGGGAACAGTGCGAACACGGAGTGCTCTTTCTACGCTGCTTTTCCGCATGCAGCGGGGAGGGGGAAGGGCCCTCCCGCCCTCTCACCACATAATCCGCTAACAGGTAAAAAAAAGCCACGTGGGTGGCAGAGCAGCCGTGATTTTTTGCTGTTAGCCAAGAGTGCTAACCACAACACAAACATACAGCCATCTTGATGAACATATTCACCTAAAACGTCATCAATTGGGCATGTTTGGCATTACGGTATACAGTAGGACAGCCTGTCTGTTCCTGTCAAGAAACCTTATTTTTTATTATTGTATGTATTTGTTTTGAACAGGAAGCATGAATGGAAATCATGAATAGCTCTTCTGAACTTGGCTTCTTTCTTTACTTTTCCTCACATGTCTGGCTTGAAAGAAGAAGCAGTCCGTAAATATTGCTGTAAAGAGGATCATTCATAAGTCAGGATGAAGACTTTTTCACATTTTTGCACAAAACGTGTTCCCAAAAAGACACATGAGCCGCTTCACCATGTGAGAAAGCTGGGAGGCAATTCTCCCAAAAAAAGGCTTGGGCTTGTCTGATTTTCCTTTCACCTCCATGAACTTGGATTTTGAGGTCAGAGCTGCACCGCAGGTCAATGAGCTCCGTTTGGAATACAAGAAGGGCATCTCGAGGTGACTGGATCTCGGATGGCGAGCGCTTAAAAGGCAAAAGCCATCTGGCTCACACGCCATATGCTTTTGCAAGTGTGGAATGCACAAAGCAAGTAGAGCTTCAAATTAATAGAGATCTTTCATTTTGAAAGGGTAACATCTGTTTAATTTGACACTTGGAGCTTGTTTCCTGTGTTCCTCCAGCGGTGGCTCAAGATCAGTTTGTTTACTCCAATTGATGTGAGTGGCGCTTAACATCAAGACTTCTGTTTGACTTGGGCAGTGAGAATTGTTACGCTGATGAACACAGAAAGCATTCACTTGCGCCTCACACAACACAACTGCTTTGGTGTGAATTGGAGGTTAGTCAGTCGCATTAATCACTTTAATTTTTATGGTGTGGGCCTAAAAAAAAAAAATGGTTCTCTTGACCAAAGTTTGAGACCTCTGATCTAAGCTCTTGTCTCAAAAGGATAATAAAACAGAATACAGTATACACAATGACTCTGAATGTCTATGGACACCTAAAAAATTACAATTTCTCCATTTCCAGTTCTATTTCTTGCTTTGCTAATCCAGAGATGTACTTAAGATGACATTCACGTGAACTAAAACACCATTATACTTTACCACCTTCTTATTGCGGTATTGTCCAATCTCGCACAAGTGGCAAATCTTGCAAACACAGCACGGCTCTCAGCATCAGTGTCAAACGTGTGTCTGTATCTAAATGACAGAATCCTGCTGCTTTCATAGAGAAGGGAAGGCATTAAAGATAAGTACCCCGTGTCTGAAAAGGGTCTGTGCTGAAGAAGCACTCAAACTGAGCCTCAATTATCTTTGACAAAGGCAAATTGTACACCCAGATCCAAGCCCTTTAATATAAATGTAAATAGTACTGATTCAATGAATTTTAAGTTCAAATGACAAAAAAGAGAGCTTGTACAGCCGTTCGTCCATCATGTGTAAATGCTGATCTGAGTAAAAAAGCTTTTTTTTCTAAAGTAACTCTCCAGAACGTTAAGTTTTTAGGAAAAAAATACATTTGAAAAGGATTTTAGTAAATATTTCTTTACAAATTTAAACTGCATTTTCCTCCATCAAACTCCACAAAAAGTAAATAAGTTGAGCAATAATGTAATCAACTCTAAAAGAATTGGATTGCAGAGTTTCCATGGAAGTATTTGTTGTTTTCCTGTAGAAAGGATTGCTGTGTTTGCGCCATCGTCAATAATGCATGGCTTTAAAGTAGTCTTCTGGCCGATAGGCCACCTGCTCCTGTGCGGCGCGGCAAAGACTTAGCCTCATCTCTGGGTTAATGGCTGAGTGTTTGTGGCAGGCAGGTCTCTACAGCCTCTCTGTGTCACCCGGGGGCCTGCTGGATAAGAGTGGATGGGTGTGAAAGTGGAGACGGTTAGCACATCCACATCTGTCAGCTGTAGTTGGCAGCTCCCACCTAACACATAGGAAGGTGATAAGGGCAAGGACACACAGGGCGGCACATGAGACATGCGGGGTTATGTTTATAGCTACTTAAATGATGTCAAATTTCTGCTTGAAGGCTGAAAGGTTGAGATAAACGGTAATATTGTCATTCACATTATAAAAATATGATTACTCAGATAATCTTGTGATCTATTGTAAAAGTATTCCCAGTGGTCTTTTAATTAGGATTTTACTGTTTTAAGCCAAAATCTAAAAACCTGCCATTTTCTAGAACGGTGTCTACAGAGTCTGCAAGCATCTGAGTTGTGTGCGAGATTGTTGGCGCAGTAGAATATAATTAAATTTCAATTAAATTTTATTTATGTAGCCCAAGGGTCTCAAACTCATTTTACCTTTGGGCAACTGAAGGCCAAGTCTGGTTGAGGCTGGGCTGTATGGGGTTCCATTTGTGCCAAAAGTATATGTTTAGTTCATTGTCTATATCTTCTAAACAAGTTTGTAGAACATTTGTTCATTTCTATGCACTAATAAGCAATATTTTCTGTGTGTCCTATGAAACGACAGGTGCTAACGATGCTAACAACTGTTGCTAAGGACTTTTCTGAACTTTCATATTAAGGCGGGGCCCGCAAATGGCCCGTGGGCCGCCAGTTCTAGAGCCCTGATATTTCCTAGTAGTAAAACACAGTTGACTCAACGGGTTTCGCAACAGTAAATTGTCCAAAAACATCAACGATTCTTTCATCATGATGGGGACACCTGGGGGCCAAGACGAGCCAGTGGCGAGGTCCACTGCCAAGAACTGGAGCGCAGACAATCCTTCATCCAGGTGAAACTGGGGGACAGCTGGGGGTCGCGGGACGATCCAGTCCACTCACAAGGACAGGAGCACAGACTGTCTTTCCTCTAGGTGGGACTGGAGGACATCTTTTCCCCATTTCCCATCATCAATGTGTTTACAATCTCTCCTGCTGCCCCCTCATTAAACATTGGAACCATCCTAATGTACAGGTTTTACCCAGAATCCAACTCATACAAGGGAAATGAAGACTTTGATGGATGTAGTTGTCTATAAGTGCATACATCAGAATGGAGCATTGCAGGGAGCTCATGGCGTTTGTATGATACAGTTATAAGCTTTTTTCTAAAGGTACTGTTTTGTCTGGTTCTGATCCATGACCATTGAGATAAAGAATAACTCAAATGCAATTTAATGCTGAGTTTGTTTTTTTTTATTTATGTTCTCCATCATGAAAAAAATATTACAATTACATATTAAAAACACCAAAAGAAAAGTTTTGATTTAAACCTCACTTATGTCTCTTTTTATATCATGTAGATCCTTCTTTTCATCTTCAGTAGAGCTCAGGTCTCTCACTTGTTTCATTGTTGGCATTCATAGTTGCTCTGTTTCACTATCTTGTTGCCAAATGTTAGTGGTTTATCTTGTTCCCAGCTTTCTGTAGACCGTCCAGTTCAAGTTCTCAACCACATTCCTTCTCTGACCAAGATTGAGGCCAAACCAAAGCAGGGACCAAATTCTGTCACTGCCTCCGACTACCATTCATTTTGGGATTTTTGCCTTTAGATAAAGATTCTTTGTTATTACAGATTACATTATTGGCTTTCCCCAGTATATGACCATTTAACACCAGAGCTGCAGCACTCTTTGAATTAGCATAACTCCTTAGTCGTTGGATCTTCTAATTTTCTCCTGAACATGACGTAGATGACCTTGTTCAGTTACCGGTTCCGTTTGTTCAGTACCGTTGCCAGATCCAGCGCTTTTAAACGAAATAAGGGTTAAATGAGGTTCAGGTAAATCCTCGGTTCAGGGCCTCCCCCATACATTGTGAGTTCTGGGAATCGCAGCCCACATAATGATGCAAAATGTCAGAGAATTTACAAAGGAAAAGGGCTAAAAGGCCGCTCAGCAGGACTAAATCACTGCTCGTTTGCTAGACCTCAGCAATTTGTGATCTAAAATATAGGAAGAGATGTAACTTTCAGCCTCTAATGATGGCAATTTTTCCTCAGTCCATCTACCTTTCTTTACAACACCAATTATTTTATTGAAAATTGAATGTATTGCCTGTTTTTTTTTTTTACTTCTCGTGCATTAAAGTGAGCAAAGGGAAGGGTGCAGGGAAAGAAATACAAATGTTTTGTTTAAAATTAGTGCCATAGAATTAAAGCGTTGTGTGTTCATTTAGCATTTTTAATAGTTATCAGTAATGTCAAGACATTATCTTTAAAGAAACTGATAAGAGAGAGAAAAGTAATGAATGTGAGATTTTTGTTTGTTTTATGTCTTTGCTTAGACTGTACTTGCCCTGTGACCCAGTTCAGGATGAGTGGAAGAAAATGGATGATTTTTTTTTTTTTGTTCTGTTATGTTTTGCGTTTTTCACTGTCACACCAGGTTTCATGTGTCGATTTCTCAAAGACCTTTCTGTTTCATTGACTCATTTCAAAAGCACGTTTTATCTATGCTTCAAGGCAAATCCTATCTGTCCTCATGGGTTTTGTTATGGTTCAAGGTTTGGTTTGGTCCCAATTAAGTTCAGGGTTTGGTTTTTGTCAACTCATTTCTCAAATGTATTAAATGAACTCACTTCCATCAAGTCCGTTCCTTGAATTTTGGTTTTTCACAATCAACATCCCTGACACTCAAGAGGAGCAATCCGTATGAATAGACTTTAGGGAGCAGTGTCCTTCCCCTCTTTTTACAAACTACTTTTCTATGGTACTTATTTGTATGGCTTATTCTTTGAAGATCCACTCTGATAAAAAATGTTTTTTTAACATGTTTTTGTGATATTTTTCTCATGATTAAGGACAAAATTAAGAAAAATGAAGTGAAAATACACTGTAAAAAGTGAAACACTGGTTCAATTATCTAACGCTCTGTTGTTTGTTGCATTTAAAAATATTAATTTTTATCAAATTATATTTTTGGGTTGAGTTAACCATCAACCCAAAATTTTAGTTTGACGAAAACAAAAAAAAAATGTAAACATAACAAATTACAGAACTTTTGTTAATTGATCCAATGTTGCATTTTATTCATTATAGCATTTCATTATCCAATTAGAAAAAAAAGCAGTTTGAAAAAAATTCAAAGTTGTCAAACTGCAAACAGCAGTCCACTGGCTTCCTGTTCCACTACATTAATACATATCCTCTTGTAAACAAATGGATCCATAGAAGTCTTTGTTTTCTCGTCCAGGTTGGCATCTGACTCTAAACTGTGAGGCTGGATAACTCCAATATCACTCCACATTTTTGTTTCACTGGTAATGTTAGGTTGGGACTGTAAGCTAGCAGTAGAATGTAAACAAAAGGTTGCTGGGAAATGAGAGAAGACTCACTCTGCGCCATCAGTCCTGCCCACAACTCAGGCGAATTACTAATTTCTAATGAACCCGTCGCTCTGTAGAAACTATATCTTACAGAATGACAGAATTTTTGATTTTTCCCTAAAAAAGTCATAATCATAATAAAAAAGGACCACTTTTACATTGGATCAAAAGATTATCAAACTGGGACCTAAAGGGTAAATATGGGGCTGTCTGCAGGTGAGAAATGTGCAGGGCAGCTATGTACAGGAAATTTTAAAATTGCAGACAACCCGCTGAAGGGTAAATGTTCTTTCCCAATTTTTCTATGGGCATGCTGCGGGAAAACGGGTCGTAGTGAACATTTTTATTTCATCTCCCCACAAATTAGGAAATTAGGTTGTTAGAAATTTGGAAAATAGACAATCAGGGCGTCGTTTATGGTAGGCATCCTGTGGGAATCTCACAGGTACTTGAGTATCGTGTGCATATGACTTGTAGAGTGTGAAGTCCGTAAGGACCCAGTGCATACACGTTACACACTCCCAGTTGTTCTGGCGAGACAGAAAAAACAAGATTTTTACCATTACATTTTTTTTTCTATCAAATTTCCAGGCCATTGAAAAAAAAATTAGAAAGAAAATTCAATGATTTAAATTATTCAGAATAGATGAACAGGAAAACTTCCATACACCTGCTCTCCCTTTAACCCTCCCACTAACCCAGGCATGTTTACATTAAAAGTGGGGTCATCTGGACCCCACGAGACAGTGCGCTGAACTTTTTTTTAATGATTTCGATCTCCTCGTCCACCTTTGTCCTGATAATGCTTCAATGTAAGGGTGGGGTCATCTGGACTCCACAAGAGAGCAGAGGGGTTAAGATGTGGCCACACCTCTCTACAACCCTCCACGGGCTCGGACAACCTCAAAATACGTACATGTGACCAAAGCTCAATAAAAAAATGCATTATGTCTGCTCCAACTGAACACTGATTTAAACAGAAAGAGTTTTACTCACAGTAGATTACCTCCTGCAATAATACTTAGTATTTTGTTCTTACAGCTTTAATGAATTTACTCCAACCTGTAAAGATGCTTCTCAGTGTGTTAATTTAGATGATCGAGTGAATTACTTTTTCAAGAAATGTTCAAAATGCATTTTCTTAGATGAGAAAGTCAAAAAGAAATAAGCCTTACATTCAGTCCAATGCAGACACTATGAGCAAATCCATATCACCAGAATTGTACAGCTGCAGAGCTTGGCTTCCCTGGAAATGTTTTTAGGAAAATACATAGATTCAGTACAAACAGGTCTGGATTGTTCTAATCTTTGTGTTAATCTCATACCAGCTCGACTGCTGCTGCCTCATGGATTTTACCGTATGAACAGAGTGTGTGTGAGAATATGTTAAGAGAAGGAGCGATAAGACATTGAACTCATTTAGCGAACATGTTTGCGAAGATAATTGAAACAACAGTGTTTGCTAAGGCATGGAATAAAAGAAACAGTTACACAGAGCTAATTTTGCCTTGCGTGAAGAAAAGTTTCATGATTCATCTAGTTATAAAAGTCGGAATTCTAAAAGGACAACAGGAACAAGGTTGAAAAGATTTGGGAAGTATCTCAGATAAATATTTCTCATCTCAGACATGGATTCCAAATGATAAAAAAATGAGTTGTGGAACAGAGATGTGCACTGCACAAAAATAATCAGCTCAGCCTCCCCTCCAGTCTTCTCTTTGGTGTTTTGTTATTCTGTAAGATCTGACGCTTGACAAAGTTGGGAGACGGATGAAAGCCAAGCTTCCTATTAAACATGCCTCAAAGTTTTTGTGAAACATCTAAGAAAGCAATTTACATGAGATGGCTTCCAATGTGGCTCTGTGACAGTACCAGCTACATGCCTCTGACGGAGGGAGAGAATTTCTGTTGTCTCTGCATTTGCAGGTTCTGAGGTGGGAAGAAGCAACACAGCTCCAGTGAGATGAGGGTCTGACCTAATGAGAAAAAGGTGAAAAAAGAAAAACGGGAGATCTGGAGAAAGGAGTTTCATCGGGAATCAATCCCAGCTCCAGCAGTCACGACACAAAAGACAAATGATGAAAGGAGATGCGTCTGTTTGAACTGCTGAACTCCTAAACTCAAACATCAAAACTCAGTAATAATTAATCATTTGACCAAGCTTTTTTTCTTATAGTAATTGTGCAATCTGACTGGTTAGAAGTGTCTAAATATAGGAACACAAGGGATACATTTATGCTTTTTTCTGTTATTTGATCCAAAAGTATCTCCACTGAAACCAGATTTAATAAATAATAGTTGATATATACACTAAACTCTTTGCCACAACAGTGTGATTGTCCAACCAGCTGCTTCCAAAATCAGCAAGGTGGGGATTTTCGACTCCATCTCCATTTTCTCCATCTTCTGTTTTTGTAATTGTTGGTGAAATTCAAGAGCCAGTCACCTTTTGTACCTTTGCAATTCTTCATTTCCTCGTAATATAAGTTCGGTGGCTGAGAACCGCCATCACAGGAGAAAATGGAACAGCAAACAAAAGAAACTGCAAAAGAATATATATATATATATCTGCCAACAAAAAAGCAATCTCAGCAAATATGTAAGTAACTAAATTGAAAAAGGATTGCAGCAAAAATAAGAAAGTAACTGTAAACAAAAAAGCGATGCAAACAAGAAAGGGTCATCCCGATTATCTGGGGTTATTTTTGCCAACTGACACACTGGAATTGATCTTGTTTTTGCCAGAGATAAGTCTGACTGACAGACATATCTCTGGCTTTTTTGTCTCACTTTATGTGCCTTATAGATCATGTACCTTATATAAGAAAGAAGTTTGAAACTAGACCAATCACTGACGGTGAGCCTTATATTTCAGTGCGCCATATTGTACAGAAATCCCGCTAAAGTTACAGATCTAGCCTCGAAGCTACAATACTAAGATAAAAAGTTAGTTTTCTTTTTCGGAATTAGTCAGTTTGTAACATCAATCATTATTTTCTGCTCCTGAATTTTGACTCAAGCCATCAACTATATATGCATAAGATTAAATCGTAAAGTATGACAAAAATTTATAAATGAAGTAAATGTCACAGAACAGGCAGACGGCTGGTTCCAACTGCAGCAAGCTTATTAACACAGCTGAAAGTCGACAAATTTAAATCATGCTCAGGTGGTCAGAAGTAACAACAAGCATGGGAACATCAGAGAAAAACCAGAGAGTTCAAAGTCCGGGCAAGGGTCGGGGCAAGCGGCAAGCAAGCCAAATCAAAGCTGAAGCCGGATCAGGGGAACATGAGATCAGGCCTGGATTTTTGGAGTCCTATTTAGAGCCGGAGTACTCTTCTATGGAAGCGTATGTGACTCAAAAATAAAAGTCAATACTGGAAATGCTATTTCATTTTCAAAATGTACATGCATTATTTGTCTCTTAAATGAAATTAAAAAGCAATTATCAAAACTGCTATTCATTTTAATTCTGTCACAGAATGAGCGGTGTCTGAGAAGAAAATGAAAAAGCAGTTCTGAGAATTGCTTTTTCATTTTATTTAAGAGATAAATAATGCAAGTACATTTTGAAAAGTAAAAAGCATTTCTGTTAATCCGTTTTAATTTTCAAATTTGATATTTCTCATTAAATATTGGTACAAATTTACCAAATAACTTCTTGAAAATGAAATGTCAAATGCCATTTTCATTATAATTTTAATTCTGTGAGAATGAAACAGGACTTCCAGTTTTGATTTTTAGTTTTGAGTCACATACGCTTCCATATTTTCTGTGAAGTTGGGGAAAATGAAACAACCTAAACTGATAATCATGCAAGTGAGTGTAAAGTACATCCGGTACATTTATCAAAATAAAACCTATTTTACGCTGTACTTGCTGTATTTACCATGTTGTAAACGTTACGTCACAAAGTGTGTGGTGGAGCATCATATTGGTCATTTAACACCATGATAATTGGGTTTGTTTACTACTACTTCCTGTATAAATGGCAGGTTTTCATGTGGATCTACACGAGTTCGGAGTCTTGCGGCAGCAGAACCTGCGCCTGCAGCAGGACTGCAGCCATCCATAACCAATGTGAGTCATCTGCCGAAACCAGACCGCTCCAGTGGCTGCACTGTCGATTTTTACAACATCAGATTAAAGGAATGTCAGACAAAGATGTATTCATTTAGAATTAAAGTCAAAGTTATTTGAAAAGTTAGCTTTGTTTTTTAACCCCCATCATTTGCTGCATCTAATCCGTCTGGGATTTTTTTAAGTACACCTGTTTACGGCAACATCTTAGTCCCGGAGACACCCATTTCTGCCAGATGTTATCCAAGTCCCAAATGTGCAAAGTGTGCACTAGTCGGTTGCAGTCAGCATGGATTTTTATGACAAACATCTGTCAGTGTGAGTGGTGAGTCAGAAACCTGTGGGGATGGGACAGGCCTTGGCAGATGGCATTAGTAATCCATCAGATGTCTCTCTTTTTTTTTCTTTTCCAATTTTATCCAGACGACATGCACCTTCTCTTGTCTTCCACCAGATCACGACGGTTATCGCACATTTTTGCCTGTTCTGCAGAAATCTCTGAGATGATGAAAGAAAACTGTCCTCAGATTGGTCTCTGAAAACTAGAACTCCAAGTGGTGTAAAGCTTCATATTGGACCTTTCTGTGAACGACGCTTAAGGGTCATCATTGATGAACCGCTTGATTTTACAGAAAACATCTCTTCCTCTCACAGGGCGAGCAGAGTTCAGCCAGGGATGTGATTTATAATTAGGTGTGACTTATATGTGATTAAAACAATATATATACTCATCCATTTGTTATTTTCCCACTAAAAACCACAGTAGGTGTGTATATCAGTCAGTGTCCATGGACAGAAACAGTGACCCCTTAGCTTTAGGTGTGTTACTCACAGATGATGGGTTACACACATGCAGGGGTTTGTGTGGATAAATGGCTGGATGACAGGAAGAGTAAAAGCGAGCTGAGTAGCAATAGGTAGTAAAGTGCTGTTCAAGTGTAGAGCGTTTACCACATGTGAGTGAGACAAGCAGCAAATATATTTAATTCTATAGAATTACTTGTGATAAACGTCTTTAGTACCACTGACTGTATATGAGAACTGGAGTGAGGGACTACCCCCCACACACACACAAATAGGAAGCTGGCTCCAAAAAGACAAAATAGGTTGGACTTTTATAGAGAAATTCAATTTTTTTTTTTAAGTTTTAAATGTTTGATTGACAGCTTTTGCATTGCTCATTTTCAACTGGAAGGAGGTGGAGCTTCAACAAGCTCACTTCTGATTGGTTGCCATAGATGATTGAAATTAAGGGAAGTTAGAGGTTTAAGATTGAGGTTTTCTTGAGCCATTAATGGGGTTGTATTCTGAAAAGGTCTTTGGTAAAAAAAAATATACATATAAATATTGAAGGGTGACTGAAATATTTAGTAAACTATTCTTTTTAATCGTATTAATTCTACCAAAAAGACAAGTAGCAGATTTTTTTTTTAATTATTTTAATGGAGGGCTAAAAAAGAGACAATACAGTGAATAAATCCTCTGATAAATATTTATAATGACTTTGGCATGGTTTTAAATAATTAACAGTCACTTGCAGTTTTGTCACATGAAGTCCCGGTTGTCGACCACGTTTCTCCCCTCGGCCAAGCTAAAGCCTTTCAAATCTGTCTGCCCTTTGGATTTTCCTTTTCCAATCTGGACAGCCTTTATGGATTACAGTCTGGATTACCTTTTTCAAGAATACGTCTGTCTGGCGGCCTGTCTACCATGGGATGACAGATTCCTGCTTTATTGACCCCAACTTCCCGCTTGCTGCATAAGTTATTAAACTTTAATAAATCATTAACTTGCCTCCTGGCTGTGTGTTCTTTATTTGATCCAGTGTGAATTCTTACATATGGATCACAATCTTAACTCTTTAGCTTCATAGATCTGACTTTAGACTCTTTGGACATACGTTTAGGGTGAGGATTGTACCCTTTGGCTTCATTTCATTCATGTTTTCTTGGTTTTTGTCATTTTTTTTATCCCATTTGTCAGTCACGCCAAGTTCAAGTTGATAATTAACCACAACTGTCTTCAGTTCAGTTCATTATCCTCATTCTAGGAGTCTGTTTTCATTGTTCTTGTCAGATTTTCTACTTTGTCACACTTTTTTATTTTTCAGTCATCTCACAGTTTGTTCATGTTTGAGTTTATTTGCCAAATACTTCAAATTTCTGGCATCAAACTCTTTCTCCTATATTTTGAGTTCCTGATGCAGCAACACTGAAAAACGAGTTTACGATTAACGTACAAATATTTGACATGATCGAAAAATTAAGAGTAATCAAGATAACAATTAATGTAATCTGCTTTTTTTGTTTCATTCAGAAAAATAAAAATCAGCTCCCAGTTTTTGGATTTAAAAGTTTTTGAAATTATTTATAAAACTTCCACCTCTTTGCAGTTTGTCATCATTTCATCAAAAAGCATTTTGTAGATCCAAACTATTTTTTTTAATGTAAAATATAGTCACATTTTTTCTAATTCTGAAAGCTTCACAAAAACTCATTACTTAAAATCACAATGAGTATCTATCACAAACTCGTGATCCAAAATTCAGTTTAATAACTTTAATATTAAGGCATTCATACTTAAGGAACCTCCTTTATGTGTGTTTGTTGAGGGATTGCAGTGGTAAAAAAAAAAACTAAACAAAATGTGTATTTGAAGGTTAAATTATTTAAAAAGTATCTTTAATCTCATCAGCAGAAGAAAACTGAACCTTTCCTGACATTCATGCATGAACACACATTCAAAGATCCACTCCAATGAAAATGCTGCCTCTAACATTTGCTTGTAGCATTTGTCACATGATATACATATAAAACAAATGAAGATTAAAATTACATTTCTGAGTATTTCTCTAATCCTGAGCAGATGAAAAAGTGCTGTTTGAAAAATGTCTTCTTTTTTGGGAAAAAGACATGTGTTTTATGAATTCGATGACATGCCGTGTAAGCTCTGAGTAAAACTCCTTCACTCAGTGCAGTTTCTGAGAAAAGTCCTGCACAGTCTTCTATTGACGTCATAACAGATTACAAACAGTTTTCTAAAAAAAAAAAAAAAAAAAAAAAAAAAAATGACCTTAAGTTTTATTGAGAAATAATTATTTCCTTAAAAAGGTAAAACTTGAATATTTTGAGGCTGTTTCAGGAACACCAGCAGCCTGTGTGGGAGTTACAGGTCAGGTGACTCACTCAACTTTAAAAAAACGGCTCGTCCATCATATCACGGCTCTGATTCAGCCTGGCTGTTTTCCTGATTATATAATTACATCTTTAACATTTAAATTAGATTCGGATTTGTTTTGCATTACAGCCATAATTAGAGCCCTTCGCTGCCTTCATCTCTTGAATGAGGAAACCAAGCAGCAACTTCTCTGAACCTCTCTTTCTCTTCAGATTTACACAAAGACAACAAAAGAAAACAACAAAGCGTCAGCCTGACACTAAAAGAAAACCTCATTACCTGTCTTTGAACTCTTTTAAAGTATGTCAGACTGTATGTAGGTTACTGTTGTTTTTGCTTTATGTGTTATAAAAAACATTCTGCAACAACAATATCTATACATGTCTGTGTAAAATGATACATCCGCGCTCTGCTGCAATTCACACCAGAAGCGTATTTTCCCACGACGATCGACGGGCGCCGCTGCTAGAGTTTTTTTCTGTTTTTGCCACCATGGGCAAGTTAATTAACTCAGGATTGTGTGGCCCTTTAACAGACTGGAGACCTATCCAGGATGCAGCCCGCCTTCATCCAACAGTAGGTGGGATAGGCTCCAGCATCTCTGTGACACCAAAAGGGTTTCAGCAGGTTGGTAAGATGGATGGTTCCAGTGGTTTGAGGAACTGTATCCATTTCTAAGTTAGCTTAAAACTCAGACATAGAAAGATTGAAACAATTATCTTCCTAATTAACACAAAATGTAGCCATTGTGTGCAGTCAACCACACATGACACACACTATTAAGCTAATGATAGTGCTACAGAAGGTGGGTTTTTGGTTCAGAGACGTGATGCTTTTTAGCATTTTAGAAACCAATTACAGACTTTTCTTGTGAATTCAGTAGAGATGACCCTGCAAGTTCTGGTTTGTAGTTTCCCTCTGGTGGGAGGCGTCGCTGTCGGGGTTTGCTTTGTGCAAACAAATGAGCTACGACGTACAAATAAATTAAAAAGCAGATGGAAAAAAGAGTTTTCTAATGGGTAAATTATTGACCAATGAAGAGTTCACCTGTGACACCTCATACATCAGTCATAACCATTTATGCAAATTTCCCCTTGATTTTAGAATGTGGTCAAATTAAAAATTGTATATTATTTTTTTATTAATTTTGTTTGAATTCTTTTTTTTTTTTTTTTTGTACATTTTGTAAATTATTTAATTTTGGTTTCCTATTTTATATTTCAGAACAAAGGTTTTGAAATATTTTTCAAAAACTTTTATTTTGAAATATTTTTCAAAAACTTTTATTTTGAAATATTAAAAGTTGTCAAAAGCTGGGAAAGACGAATTCCTTGAGTACCTCTGTGGTCTTCATACGTTTCATTGTCATTTAAACAGTTGAACTATTATGAACATGTTCTTATCTACAATAACTAAATAAATACAAAGGTAGATTAAAAACGCATCACAAAATATACAACAAATTACTTCATGAAGTGTAAGTTTTTTCTTGTCTTGGAAAATTCGTTTTGTCTTTTGAGAAACGAGGCCCCTTCAAATCAAAGGTGTGTTTCATGCTGCAGCTTTCAAAATAAAATCATAATCCGTCGAGTTTATCGGTCCGTGGAAAATTTCAGAAGTAGGGGTCAACACAGACGGAAAAAAAATTAAAAAGAGCATCAAAGGCCTCATTGGTCTGTTTGTATGAGCGGCTCATCAGTCTGCTTCCCCAAACTGCTGAGATATCAGCATCATGACGTAACTCCTCTGCAACCAACTTCAAACTGGGTCATCCCACAGAAAAGCTTTACATGTGCACAGTTTATAGGCCTGTCTTCAAATGCCGCCATCTACAAAGGCACAGCGCGCTCTGATGTTAATGAATCTGTGGTGTCTGTTTCAAACAGAAATTTCCATCACTAATGTATTTATTATACATCTCCTTCCTGAACCAGAAGTGACACGCTTCACTGACTCGATGCTCCTCATCCACTCAGCCACACTCACGTATAAGTGCTTTGATTGCTTTTTATTTATTTATTTCTTCGACGCATCGTCTTAGACAGCTTCAGGTTTTGTCTCCCAGTATTTTACATTTCTGCTGGAGCAGAGAGCGAGACATCTGTTGTTCAGTCACACAATGCACCCGATTTAGAAAAAGGTTCCCCTTAATTTGACGAGTTTGTTTTAATTTGAATTAATTTCTTCACTCTGATCCATTTGAGGGATTTAGTTAAGTTCAGCAAACAAGATTAGCACAAAGACTTTAACTCCCAGAGCCTCAGAGTGTTGAAGAATAACAATTTCCAAAGGTGGTCCACTGAGGAGCTGTTTCTCTCAAGCTACTTTTAACCCGAGCTATAAACTGTTTAGTTGTTTCATTGTAGACAGAAAGTTTTTATTTGTTTTAACTTTTGACTTTAACCCAAAAATTGGAACACATTTCACCGATTTTAAAGTCCCTGCACTGGCTCCCTGTCAGCTTCATTTTAAGATTCTTTTATTTGTTTATAAGAGTGTTAGTGGTCTTAAGCCTTCTGATCTATCTGAATTACTTTTAGTCTATGAGACTCCAAGAGGTGCAGGATTACTGAAAGTGCCTAGAGTTTGAACAAAAACCCACGGTGAGGCCTCGTTCCAGCACTGCGGGCCTCGCCTGTGGGACAGCCAGCCTGAGGAAGTGAGGACCTCATCAACTGGGGAGGCTTTTTTAAAAAAAAACCCTCAAAACTCATCTTTTTAGGTCAGCTTTTAACAAAATTTTAATATTTTTGTGGTTTTTTTTAATTGTGTTATTTATAATTTTATATATTGTATCTCATCTTTTTTTATGAATTATTACTATTTTTAAAATATTATTAATATTATTAACTTCCTTATTTTTATTTATTTATTAGCACGTTTCTTTCAGTTCGTCTTTGCTTTTGAACTAATGTCTCCTCACTCTTGGCTGGGTCGTCTGTTTTTGGGCCCAGGGGTCACTGCCCTGCTTGTCCCCATGGTTCCCTCACTCTGGTTTCTCCTTGGGTGGCGGGAGCGGGAACTGCAGGGCTCCGCCTCCTCTGGTCAGGATGTAGATGTCAAGCTGACAGGAGGTTATTGCTGACAGCATCTGCAGGGTTTCTCTCTCTTTTTAGTTTTATTTACTCATAAATATTTTTACATATACAAGTCTGTATGTGCACGTGTGTGCATATAAGTGCATTTATATATATATATATGGGTATATATATTTTTTTGTTTTGTTTTTTGTCTGTATATCAAGAGGGTGTCTTTATTGTCTTGTTTGTTTCTATATGTAAACCACTTTGAGATGCATTTTTTTTTTACATTAAAAGTGCTTTATAAATAAAACCAATTTGATTTTGAGTTTAGTTTACTAACCAGTTCTATTTATAACTGGGGTGTAACAAATTCCTGCGATCCAACCAGATCACTCTGTCTAAGTTACTAATCGACCTATAGAAATCAGTTATATCTATCTTGTCCAAACGACTCAGTGTCATTACAGTGGACAACACAGATGTGATGACAGCCAATAATGATCAACTATCATGAAGCTGTGCTCTCACTTAACACGATTTTTCGTGATAGAGGTGACCTGTTAATGACGTGATCTGAGGTCCTGCGGCGCGCTTTGAGCAGACTTGCAGCAGCGTGATTTGGGTGTAATTTAAATATTCCTACTTTGGTGAGGACGTCGTGGTGTGTCAGCCAATCACGGACTCGGTGTGAACGCAGGAATGGGAATTTATGCAATATTGTTTTGTTTTTTTCAACAAAACTATTGGAGGATCTTATCAAAGCAGCCAAAACACCAAAGTTAAAAACCAAATGCAAACGTTGTCAACACCCCACCTTGTCGAAACTGATGTCCTGCCACTAGCTCCACATGTACTCATGTGCTGGCCTCCAAGTGATTGTTCAAAAGTAGCACTATGTACTAGTATTATGGTGAGTGGAGACCAAAGTCGAGCTCTTAGCCATTAAAGGGGAGAAGAAATGTTGGCTCTGTCCTCCCAAAAACATAATCAAACATGGAGGTAGAAAAATTATACTTTTTTCTGCTTTTGGCTTCTGCACCACATCAAAGGAGAGATGGATGGACCCACACTCCATCAAATCTTAGGTAAAAACCTCCTTTTCCAAGCCAGAGTACTGAAAATAGGCTGCGTATTGGTCTATTAGCATGATGCTGATAAGGAAACAGAAAGAACATTCACGTTCTGAGATGGTTTAGCCCGTCCGTCTCTGTTCTCCAAAGTCTGAGACAATCTGAAGATTAGAGTTATGAAGCGTATACTCACTGGGCCAGAACCCTTTGAAACCGGAACTTTTTGCTCATGCAATCCCTAAAAAACTGCTGATTCTGTCGTGGTTTAGCTTTTCTCCATGTCAGAATCGGCTGACAGCCGCGGTTCACTGTAAACGGTCAAATAGTGAATCAAAGAGTGTGTGTTGGTTAAGTGTTGGTGTAAATGAGGTCTAAAGAGGACTAACTTTCCGGAGATGTAAGAAAACCTAGTGGATGATTTAGCAAATTTGGACCTCTGTGGTACCAATAAAGTGCTGTTTATCATCGATTTATAATCGATTTGAATCGATCTAAGCTTAATAGATCAATAATCGATTCACAAAAGATATAAATTGATTTAGCACATTAAGCGAAAGATGGCTAGCTTGATGCTAACGTTTAATGGACTTTCCCATTTGACGGCTTTTTCTTTACACTGTTGTCTTCTTCTTGAAAAAGATGTACTTCTTTAGCGCGATCGACCTAGTGGCCAAACTGAAACGCCCTCAAGGAGAAGCAGAACAATGTTTACAGAACATTTTTGTTAGAACTTCTGCTTTTGAGAATCCATGCAACACTGTACGATATTAACACTCTTTCACTAATAAATGTATTCAAATTATATAGTAGATTATTAAAGTAATTTTAAACAAATATGTATAAATGTGTAAACTCAAAATTGAATTGTTTTGAAGAATCTAATTGATTCAGGCTCTTGTGAGTCTAATCAAATCGTTACTAGAAATTACAACCGATACCCAGCCCTAATCATGGGGGATACCTTCTAAAAATAACATAAAAATAGATAAAATATTTCATCCATTCATTCATTTTCTAAACCTGTTTTGCCGCTTTTGGGTCATGAGGCTGTCAGTTTAACAGCTCTCTTGGGCAAAGGCAGGATGCACCCTGGACCGGGTCACCATCACAAACCAATACACACTCACATTCACACCTAAGGACCACTGAAGTTACCAGTTAACCTATGAAGCATGTTTTTGGTTTAAGATGAAACCAGCAAAGTAGAATTTTAGATCTATTAAACATTAGGACCCCTCACTTCACACTTTCTGTACTTTTCTCAGACAGACAGGATCCTTTTCACACTTTTCTCTCTTGCTTGAAGTCTCAAAGTTTAAACTTTCAAGAAAAGTAGGTCCAGTTTTATAGAATAAAAACAAATCTAATCCCAATCAAACATTCATGTAACTCTGGGAATAATATCATCTTTTCTATAGGAGTCGTGGTGCAGGGAAGATGACTAATCAGGATGCAGAACAAGAAAGTGAATACAAAATTACACACAAAAAATTTAAAAAACAACAGGACCATGAAAGATCAACCACCTCAAAGTGAGAGACCACGGTAGTCTCATAAACATGTTTTGATTAGATGTTTAGTTTACTAAAATGCACTTTAAGTAAAAAAAAAAAAAATCAGTTTTTTGATCATTTTGAGTCTCAAAGTTACACTGAGAGGTTTTTTGCATTAAGTAAAAGTACCCAATCAGAAAAATTCTCCACATGAAAAGAACATTTTGGTTAGTTTAACGTTGGTGCGAGGAGTTGCATCCATCAGCGTCCTCATTCTGGACTCTGGAAACTGTCCAGTAAAGCCTCAGAGGTGCAGCATTTCATTGTGCTTCTAATGAACTGCTTTTCCCGTGTAAGAAGAGCAGTCAGAGGTGCCTCTTTGGTGCCCCCAACTGTTTAAAAACCTCACCAACTCAGATTTTTTCATGTGAATTTTGGACAAATCTCCTCCAAAAAAAAAAAGTGACGTATTTGGAACAGATTTGATTTCTGCTTTTCAGAGTGAAGTTTCAAACTAAGCCGTCCACAATGGTGTTGCTAATAGAAAAGCAGATATTGAAACAGTGTGTGCAGCAGCAGTCCTGTTGGAAGCAGGTGTGATAGTGCAGCTGCTGCAGCGCTGATAATGGCTGAACTTTTCTTCTCGGCGCCAGTTTGAGCATTTCTGGATGCAGGTTTAGAGACAGTGTAAGGCCTGTCTGTTTGAGTTTAACACAAAAAGAAAAATACAGATAGGAAATGAAGAAGCAGATGATGTTCAGCTTCCAGCAGCTGCTGTTTGTGCCGCACAGCTGCTGCTTTTAACAGACAAGCCCAAAAAGAAAGAAAATTAACTAAACAACACAGAATTTCTTTCCACACAAACTGCTGGAGAGAAAAGATGGACAGATCCTCATAAACCCTCAGAAAAAAATATGCTGAGCTTCTCCAGTAATTTTAAAAAGGTAAAAGAAGAAACGCTTTCACTGTCAAGTATGCCAACACTGCCCTCTAGTGTCTAGAAACGATATTACAACACAATCTCCCCCGATGCATTCTGGTTATGTTGTGACATCTTTAATTGGATGTTTGCTTTACTGATAGAACTTGACAATTACATTAATGTCAGGCTGACTGTGTCCTAGCATAGTCTAAAGGGAGCTTTACAGGAGGACTTGCAGTCATAGATAATAAAATAAAATAAAAATGGAAAATACTTCTTAGGATGAAAAATATGCCACTACATTCAGTACAGTTTAAGTTTAGAAACACAAATAGGCAAATTTTCAATTTTAAATCTATAATTTCATAGTTTTTCACAAGTTCACTAAACTACTTTTTGGCAATTTTTTAGTAGCACTTAAAGTTGCAGTTTGTGCTAATAATGTCTGGGGGGGGTCAAGATTTCATTGAGGCGGTCATGTTTTCACGTGTATCCAGTCAGATTACATTCAAATCATTTTGACTTTATATTCATCACATATCAAATGATCAAATTCTTATAATACATTTCTAGTTTTATACATAGAGTTTACACTAGAGACTCACTTACTAGATGTTGAAAGCAAGAAATATCAGATAAAAAAGTTTACTTATGTAAAAAGGATCATCAAAGTTTGATTGATTGCTTTTATATTTTACTACAGCCACTTGTTTGTCCTTTTTTAAAAAGAAGGGATTAACATCTTTGTGATTTTTCCAGCTTTTGGAATCTTAAACGTGTCAATACAAATGACCAGAAAAAAGAAATGTGCATTACAAAGCAAGCTCTGATTTTAAAAAGGATGTATCTGGTTAAATTTTATTTGTAGTATTTTGTATACTTTACCTGTGTTTGATAATTGTATGTGTACTGTCTATCTCTTAAACTCTGTTTTATGTCTTCTAACATCAACCTTTCCAGATGGAAATTAGCCTGAGGCTAAAATCAGGCATATTTATGTTTGTTTTCATGTTCATTAATATGCATTGTCTCTTTCTCAATAAACTGAATTAAATAAATAAAAAAATGATGTGATAGAAATGCAGTGATTTTCAGGCAGGAGATGTGAGCTGGGATTTATTCAGAACATAAAACAGTCCTAGACTTAATTATATTAAACTGTTAATTTTTCAGCACATCAGGAGCATTTGGTTTTGGCAGATCACTTTACTCTGGATGCCCCTCCTGAAACAATCTCCGTATTTATCCAGGCTGGGGACAGGCACAGGGAGACCCAGACTTTTGTCCTTTTGTGGCTTCATACTTTGATAAAAAAGCAGAAATGGTTTTGCCTAGGCTGGATTAAGGTCACCACGCCTCCAGAAACGTGAATCCTGGTTTCCCGCGTGGCGGTCCTACCCACACCCAGCCGACGGAGTCATTAAATTATATTCTATCTTAAATTAAATTAAATGAAATGATTACTCTTGAAACAAGGTTACTTTAGCAGGACAGGTTTTCTCCAGACAGAAAGACACAGTTTTAGGCAATATATTTTTATTATAGCAAAATAAAGTCAAGTCAAAGTCAATAGAATAAATTTAATGAATTAAGTTAAAACTTGCAGCCATGCAGCTTGACTCCATATGGCCTAAAATAACCTCAGTGTCATTTCAGATTTTTGGTTTTATATTTTTAAAATTTGTTCCGTTTATGATTGTTTATATCGAGTCACAATAATATTAAGATTTCAGTCTGACTAATCAAAACCTTTTGATTGTATCATGTTTTGAGATCATAAAAAAAGAGAGTTCAAATAAAATTTTTGCTGACATTAATTTCCAGGTCAGACTTAAGAGGATGAAGAAGAAATGAAAGAAGGAGCCACAACCAGGACGGATGAGAGCAGCTTTATGACGTATATGTGTAGCATTTGCTCACTCTTCATTTTGTAGTAAAATATTGAGTGCAGAACGTTTTCATTGAGAGTCTTTTAGAGTGCGGTATTGATTTTTTTACTTATGAAAAAAGGGCTGTGAGCACTTCTGCCAATTCTAATAACCAGGTAGAATAAGAAACGGTGTGCTGGCTTGCAGAAATTCTCCAATCACTCCCGCTCTCAAGTATAGTTTCTGAATGACAAATCAATTAGACAAAGCTCCTTCCATTCCAGGAGGAATTTATGGCAGGTTCATAAAACCCCTCATAAATTCCATAATTCCCAGATTTATCACATGGTAACTCTTTATTCACTTCAGGCTCAAAAAAGCAGTTTGAGAAAAGGAAAGGTGACGTTCACACAGCAGCTCCTCATGTGAAAATGTAATCCTTTTAAAACACCATTTGAATTTTTTTTCAAGATTTGAAGACTTAATTGTAATCAAATTAAGTGATTTTTAAAAAATATTATTTTTAAGTATGAATGTAATAACGGTTAATGAATGACCAGCAGTAATCTGAATAGAAGAAAAATCCCCATTATCCACACGTCAAGCCTTCCATGTTTGCTGCTTAATGGAGGTATTTTGAACGAGCCTGCAGACATAATTTTGGGCTAATCCATTTTTTTTTACATCAAAATATGGAAATTTTCTTAGCAAGAGTCCATTTATTCTATTCATTTTATCATTTTAGATCTGTGGACGTGTAAAAGAGACGAGATGAATTGGAAGTCGCCTTTGTGTCCGAGTCAATAACCATTTTTCTTTCTCTTGGACGATCAGCTTGTTCAATTGGAGGAAAGTGAAAGGAGGGAAACAGAGTGTGAAAGGTGATGACCACTACACTGAAAAATTTCATCCAATCTAGTACAGTTGTGCCTATCTGGTGAGAGATTAAAAAAAAAGTATCCAAGACCTTAGTGGTTTAAACCAGTGACTATGGCCATTTATCCCAAAATCCCACCGGAAAACGCAAGTTTTTCAGCCAATTAGACCGGTGGCCTCGTCGGCGCATTTGTAATTGGGAGTGCCGATTCTGTAGCTGTGGAGCTATTAAGAAAAAAAATAAATAAAATTTCCTGACGACTTTTCTCTTAAAGTTTGTAACGGTCAGAGGCCGCCCGGACATATTTTGAGGTTGCGTGGTGATAGGCTTGGAAGACGCTATTATGAAATCAGGTGACGGCCACAGGATGAATCGCCGGCCGGCCAGCCAGCAGCAACTCTGACTGGGACGATGTGTAAATGTCTCCAGACTCCGCCGTCTACATTCAGGACTATACTAACAATTTTTAAAAAAATCAGGCCGCACCATGAAATCTTGAACATTCTGTCAATGCCCCGCCATTGTGCCTTTGCAGTTGTATTTGTGACCGCAGCATTAAGGGTGATGCATTTAAGTGATAAGAATAAACCTCTGAAACAGTATTTTGTATATGCTTATATATCTGAGGCCAAAGGGTCCAAAGCCTTGATCAGAGTAAAGGGTGCTTGAAGACACTAGAATATCAAACATGATTTCAATTATTTTACCTTTTTTTCATGGTGCTCTGTATGTGTTCATAGCTGTAAGGCTACTTCTTTTGTTTTTTCCTCACTTTGGGTTATGATTTATTTCTGTTTGTGATGAAGTATGAAATACATTTTCGTCTTTCTTTCTTTTCATTTGAAAATTGTTACTCCTTATTTTAGATGGATTTTTTCTTTTCCATGTTTAATGCATTTATCTTTATTTTCTGGTGAACTAATCACATACATTTCTTTATATTCAGCAAAGGTACAAAAGGTTCCTTCTTATGTTTGAACTTCTATCTGGGAAAATTTGAGTGTCGTATTTGCTCACCCTGGGGTGCACCAGATTAGGCTTTAAGATGCACGATCAATGACGGTTTTTAGTAACATATGCCAAATTTTAAGGCACGTTAAGTGAGACTCAAGAGCCAGAGACAAGTCCATCTTGTCTTTCTCATCAGACTGCATTAATAGTAACTCTAGAACTGTTTTGTGACATGCTATGAGTTAGCCGCGTTAGCGTAAATATAAACCATTTCTCAACCTTGTTTGCAACTGATAAAAAAAAGAGCACTTGTACTGCTTAAACAAACATTACTGTGACTACGCTAACTTCTAACCTCATTGGTAGCCTAACACATTTAAAAACACAGTCTGACACCAACATAGCTAATCTTTAGCATAGTTAAAATAACGGTCAATCTTGTTAGCAATTTTTACAAAAAAACAGACTGATTAGCAGTAAAAAACAGATTACTGCAACTATGCTAACTTCCATAATTGTGTAAAAAATATCACAGTCAGACACCGCTGCATGTTATAGTTAGCATAGCATCCAACCTTGTTTGCAACTCAGGAAAAAAACTGACTAAAATTTTGACAGAGCACCATGTAACTCTAAAAAACCAATTCAGCATCCAGTAAACAAAGACAGGATCATCTGAGGCAGTGTTGTTTCTTAAATAATAATAATAATAACGCTTTTAGGTACAGGCTACCTTAGAATGTGGAAAATATAGTAGGTTAAATAATTTTCTCAATGTCTTTGACATCATCAGTCTTAGAAAACTGCTTTTATTGATTCTATCATTGTTTATTGTCTATTATCTGTAAACAACAAATGCCACAATAACATATCATATCTGCATTACTGTATGTTTTCTTGTTTTAATGGGGTGATCACAGAATAAATAGTGTACATTTGATCCAGTATTAGCCACTCGCATTAATATTTCTCCACACTGTTCATGCTTAATTACAGCATGACATTAAGTTTTAGCTGCAGATTGGTAATTACCTAAAAATCTAGTCCAGAGCAGCACAGGTAATGGCTTCTAAAAGCTCTCTGGGAAACACTTGTACAGGAGTAAATGTGGGAGACAGGTTAAGCCAAAGTAGCTACATCATAATTATCCTATTTAATGACAAAGGTGTACCTGGCACGCATGTGGCAGTACAAATTAATCATGGATAATGGTATATGTTAATATTCAGACTAACACTTTACTGAGACATTGTGAGTGACACAGCCTAGTTTATCTGTGATGAGATAAATGAAGAACTGGAAATTTGAGATAAATGTTATCTAGAGGTGGCTGAAGACAAAATCCAAACTAAAGATGTTAAAGGACAATTTTCCTGTTAAACCACAACTTTATCTAAACTTTCAGCCAATTTGATTGAGAGGACTCTCTTTATCTGCTAATATTCACACCCAAAAGAAAGGCATTGATTGGTCAGGGAATCATCAAACACTCAACATCTCAAGAAATTGATTAGATAAATGTTTTTGGCATTGCTAAATATAGCCGTCGTGTATGTTACATTATAGGAAATGTAATAAAACGTATAAATAACTGTGTGACACCTTTTGTATTTTGATTATGAATGTTAGATTATGAATGGGTGTTAGACACAATAGTTTTAGGATTCTCTCTGCTTCTTTTCATTAATAATTTCTAAATTGAATATTGTATAATGTCATTAATGAATAAAACAAATCAAGATTACATTAATAGTTTTTTAGGAAGTTCTGAGTAAAGTATTTGTATTCTATTAAGTAACCTTGTGCTACGTCCAATGAAATATATTTTTCCAAATTATGTTTGATTTGAATTGAGAGTTAATTGGACACATTTCTTCTCACGGGAGCATTCTAGTATTGTTGAATAACTATTTATTAGTTTTCTAATCCCACTTCCTTCCGATTCAGGGTCACAAGGATGCTGGAACCCATCGAGCACCTGATGGGTGAAGGCGCGGTACGCACTGGACAGTTTGCCAATCCATTGAAGGGCAGTTGGACAATTACTGCCTGATGCTGTTGGAAAGATGTATATCAGCAGTCCTCCAAATGTGCACATAATGAGTGATATTGATTCTCATCCCCCTCACCATCAAAGACAATATGTCTATTAAGGTTGAGAATGTGAGGTTTGTTTCTCTGTCGTTTGCCAGAAACATCCACAATAGCTCTTTAGCTATCAAGCCAGCTGGAAGCTGAGCTCATCTAATTACATAAGGTTGGAAATAATTTTCTTGATTTCCTATCATACATTGTATACAATAATAATACCCAATGAATGCATGAATTACATAACATATATCATCATATTTCACTGCAAACCCGATGTATACAATTGGTATCTCATCACTTGTCTAAAGGCCATTTCTTCAGGTTATACAACACACATGTAGACACCAAGCCCAAACTTTGCTTCGTGTTTCCTTTCAAATGACACCCTGTTTGATCATATGACTTGTTTTGATTCCTACAAATGTGGAAACGGTTGGATTTTACACTAAGAGAGGAGTTTCTGTTGACTTTGTGTTGTAGTTAGTCTAAGTGCCTTGCTGGTTGAGCTCCAGAGCTTCTACAGAACTTGCAAGTTTACAAGGCCAAGTCAGTGCAACATCATTTTGTCATCAGAAATGCTATTAGATAACTGAAATGGTGTTAAAATCTCTAATGTGTGGATTTTAGCGGGGTTGACAGTGTCAACTGTGTTAAAAGTCTGTTTCTGGTCTCTAAAATAGATTTTTTAAAACTCCTCTGATATGGGCTAACGGGTCTAGAATCAAGCTGTTGCTTCTGCATCCATGAAAGGTCAATGCACTCAACCCAGTTCTAGGAGGCACAGAGATTTCTCACTATGACAATTCTGTTAATCATTCTAAAATTTGCTGACAACAGTTAAAAAAAAAAAAAGATCAGAAGATGAGATTAGCAGGCGGATGAGTCAGAAAGTCAAGCTCTCAGTTTACCAGTTAATCTTTGTTCCAATACTCACCTGTGGTCATGAACTATGGGTCATGACAGAAAGAACGAGATCCCAAGGGACTGAAAGTCAAAGTAGAGCTGATGCTCCTCCACATCAAGAAGAGTCTGTTGTGGTGGCTCAAGCCTCTGATCCAGATGCCTCCAGGAGACCTCTCTTGGGAAGTGTTCCAGGCTTGTCCAACTGAGCGGGGATATCTGTTAAAACCCAGGAGATGCTGGAGAGACTGTCTCTTGACTTGCTTGCAAACACCTCAGGGTCCCCCCAGAGGAACTGGCTTAGACTGCTACCCCGTGATCCGATCCAGGATAAGCAGAAGAAAAAAGACAGATGGACATATTTCCCAGAAAATCGGCTTTGCAGTTTTCATGAAAAGAGAAGCACCACACTAAATATGGTTAATTGTATGAATGATAACCCACTGATTTTTCTTAAGTGCTATGGCAACGGTTTTGACAGCTTGAAAGAGGGATGATGCCGACTGTACAGAGGGCAAAGTGATGAGTCTCCTTTTAGAGCACATGGTCTTAACAGAGTTTCAGGCCTTAAGCTAGAAAACTTACATGAATTTGATATTAGCAAAATGATTGCTGCATTTTGTTATTCTAAATATTAAAGAAACAATATCAAGTTGTGTTTTTATCCATTCCATTCATTCATTCTGCACGTCTTCTGGCATAGTGTCAGTCCTTCAGATTTATAGCTCTGAGCGGTTTGGGTCATTAATTGCAATATAATAAAACAGATAATGGCCTGGAGTCATTCCCGTTTTATCACATTAATTAACAGCTTGCTAAGTGGTGATAAAAAATGGACACATTAGAGCACAAATGTGTTGTCTAGTCTGTTTGAGGCCTCAAATGTGCCTATGAGGAAAACCTGACAGAGCTTTCCTTGTCAATTTGTTAATGAGCTTAGAAAGGGCATCCTATAGTTTTATTTTTTTTTAAAGACCAACGTTTGCATTAAACTTTGTGTGTGCTGCTGATTTACCGACTATTTTGTTTTTAAAGGGATTCCCCAAGGCTGAGACACAGAAGCCAGTATCAAGACAGGGTTCTGGGTCAAGCTTGGTTCTGAAGACGAAATGGAGTCAGATCCGTCAGAATTGAGTCTAACCGCTAAAAAGGGTTACCACAAACACACTGACTTTAAGGCAAGGATGTGAACCCCTTACAAATCAATTGACAGATGGATGCATGAGTCAGTGAGCTATAGATTTTCAATAGTTCAGATGTTTTTCAACACCTTCTGTGATGGTGTTGTTCTGTGCATCCAGACCTCCAGCAGCTGTGGATACTCATGGATCTCCTCATTCTTTTCTTTCTTTATCAGCCTCATTACCCTCACCCATCGCCACTCTACTTCTATCCTGGTTTGTTGTAGTTTGGAGCTCTATTGTCAACATATTTCTATCTTTTGGACCTAGAGTTTACCTGCATATTATTGTGAGCTTTGTTTTCAGATCTAACCTCTTTATATGGATTGTTGGATTTTTCAACACCACCCTGACCACTGTAGCTCCTCATCCTGCTCTGTTCTTTCAGAAGACTCATCTGTTCCTCTTTAGTCTGTAGCATTTTTATCGAGATATATGATGTTACAAAACAGCCTCCTCTAGCTGAGATGTAAAAATAGCCTCTCTGTGTGCATACATTGTTGTTTATCTCCTCGTGTCTTGCCTGATTTAAACAAGTATCTAATAATAACATGTTTATGACTTTTTATTTACAGGTCAAAGCACGAAATGTGTAAAAAAAAGTCAGTAAACAGAGTTCAGAGCAAAGCTTAACATGTAGATCACAAGGGAAGATTTAACAAGGTTGACTGTGTGTGAATAATTCAAAATGTTTGAATTATTGACGACACACTTTATTTTCATTTGCGTAATCCCCTGTACTGATCATGCAGTCAGTGACTTCTCCCCAGTGGAAATAAACCTGAACCGGAATGACGGAGAAAGAGGACCATCTGCAGGGACGGGTCAGAAAAAAAACATGGAAAAATGCATTTAAAAAAGAAAAATAATGCTAAAATGTCAGACATTTGGGAGATATTGAATCAGACATAAGACATGTAACGAGAGAGGTAAATAACATAAGACATCAGGTTGTTTGGAGAAATAAAACTTCTTTCTTAAGCTCTTCCTACATATTCAACATTTGGTGCTTTGACCTCAAAAAGGAAATGTCAGTTTAACTATCCGACAAGGCTTGCACAGCTAGGACTTCCATTACTCTCTCATGTCTTTGCCACAGCCCTGTAATTCCTGACAAATGGCTGAAGAGATCTTTAGTCACATGGTACATCATGGAAAACATTGAGGACATTGAGCGAAAAGGTTAGCTTTATATGTTCTGGAGAGCTATTCTTTTACTTTTGACAATAGCACACAAGTTTCTATCAAAATAAAATGCATCCTCTATCAAATAAGCAAGAAAGTCAAAACACGGCTTTTTATATTTTTATGATTTTAGTGCACTTTATCCATTTTCTCCTTTTTACTATCAAATATAAACAAAACACTGTTTTTTTTTTCATTTTTTAAAATAAATCTTGATGTGATTTGATTGTATTCTAATAATTAACTTGTCTTACCATTATTTTTCTTGGTTATCTGAGGTTTTAAAATTCTTAATATAAATGACAAAACTTAATTAGCTAAAATAAATTAACTAAAAACTTTAATTTACTGAAATCATTCGCATTTTTGTTTGAAGCCAAAGAGTCACAATGGAGGGATGAAGGAGGTGCATGTGGCTCCAGAGCCTCAGGTTGCTGACTCCTGGTATTAGCTCAGCCGGAATCTGGGCAGCGGAGCTCGCTAGCCAGCTAAGCTGTTTACCAGGCGGCTGGCTAGCGTAGCCATTGCGCCAGCTTCATGGGGTCTGTGACAGCCTGGCAACCTGTTCAGAGCGCACCCCGCCTTTGCTCAACAGTAACTTAGACAGTCTCCAGCAACTGTAAGAAAATGGATGGAAGTTCAGAACAAAAATCCTTGAATCTGGCCGCCATAATGAATCTCTTTTTCTATGCTTTGATCTGTAGTCACTGAAAAATTCCTGTGCCCAAAGCAGGTCAGATCTTTTCATTGACTTAACATTAAAATTTGATGCCTCCGTCGCACTTGTCGCATCCGGTGTGAATGTAAGCTATACAGTGCACTGTTTAGTTTAAGTTTAGGTTTAATTCATTTATATAGAGCCTTTGAATGACCTCGATCAAACAAACCGCTGTTCATTAAAAGTTCAAAGAACAATAAAAACAACAACTAAAATATTAAAAAAAACATTTATAGATAAAAAGTACAATTAGAGATTTAAAAAAAATAACATAAAAGCATAAAAGAGAGTAGGAAAGGAATTTGGATACAACCCATGACTGCTGCTGGAGACAAAATTGTTATTGAATGAAACTTTGAGAGTTGTTTTAATCACCTATAAATCCAAAGTAGTTTGTGTTAAAAGTGTTGTTTTTAACATAGAAACAGATCAAAGAGCCTGTTTTTGAATTAAAGGCTGCTGTTGGTGGAATTTTTAGATGATGCGAGCCTTTTCACCGGTTTGATTATTTTCTATTTGTCTTTTGGGGGAGAATATCTGCTTCCCAACTCTTTGCCGTCATTATAAAAAAAAAGATCCCTTGTTTGTGTTTGCAGTGAAAGTGTTGAGAAATATTGAAGCAAATGGGATTCTGTGTTTGCTTGGTTTGCATACAGGTAATCATGAGCTCCTTGTTATTGAATGTCAAAATGATTCCACATTCAGGAGATGCTGGCTGCATGAGAGACGGAACTGTAATGGGGAGAAGCTGACAGTCAGGGAGCTGGAAGGAGGATGGAAAAGACGCGAGGCGCGGGGCTGAGGGAAAAGAAAGAAAAGAGAGCAAGTGGAAGTGAAGTGGAATGAAAGGGAGTTGCAGACAATGGGAGTGGGTGGAACGGCAGATAGAGGAAATGTCATTTCTCATTTGCAGTCATTTATCTCTGGCTCCCTCCTCACCCCCGGATCTCTCTTCCCGCCCACACAAAAACAGGGTGTCAGCTGAAATCCTTCCACACATGCTCACATGCTGCTGTTTCACCGGGCTTTTCTGAAACAATCGCTTTAAATTTAGAACTGGAGGACAGCCTCATAAATAAAGCCTCCCGGAGGAGGCAGGGTAACGGAGCACAAATGGATTATGAGTTAGTGACCACTAGATGTCACCGTAGAAACACCTTGACGTCTAACTTTTGTTTTCAACAAGTCTGAAAGAAAAATGAGGGCTTGTGGTAAAAAAGTGCATTCATCAGTTCAATAAAATGACATTTAGAAACACTAAAGAGGTCTCCAAAATGACATGTCCAACAGGTACAGCACTTTCCAAACTGAATCATGCTTGAGGATTACAAACACTACAAAAAAATTGAAAAAAAAAAATGAGGAAAGTTTGAAAAACATTCAAATTTGTCAATCTTTCATCTACACACATCTCTACATATCTGGAAAATTCTATAAGCAACAGACATTACCAAACCCTGCCAATGGGTCAAAAAGTCTAGATTGAGGGTGTATGGAAAGTGCAGGAAAAAATAGACAGAAAAATAGACAGAAAAACAGTACTCAGATCCACTCTGATCATCTCTTGATCTCACGTAAAAGGATTCACAGTGCTCTTTTAATTATGATTATGTCATTTTTTGCCCAAAAAATCCTCCAAAAACGTGTTGCTTTCCTGAATTGCAGTACGCCAGTAGTTTATTCGAAATTCTTTGAGTTGTGGGGCACTCCTGCCCCCCTTCCCCTCCCTTTTGCTTTAAGCTTGGAGCAGGGACCTTATGGTCTGCCCACCATATACTCTACAACACAAATACGACCTTTTTAAATGACATTTTTTTGTCTGCTCTCAATTTTTAATAATTTGAATTAAGAAATATACAGAAAGCTTAATTTCATTATGAATGATCTCCATCCTGAGAAAAATTGCCACAAGAACATGTTAGAAACATTATTTTCATCAGAATGGGTCTTTAGCGTCCTACTTCAACGATATTTGTTTCAATTCTAAAATGTTCCCAGTGATCTTTTGATTATGATTATTAAGTTTTTAGCCAAACTTAAAAAGCCTTTGTCATTTTTTGAAACAAATTTTATACACAACTGCAGTAGTTCATTAGAAACACAATTCTGGGTTGTTGCTGTTGACACAGAGCAATCCGCCCCCCTCCCCGTCGCTGAGAGCTCTGTTAACGCACTCACGTGCGAGCTTATAGCCTCAAGCTAACATTAGCAGTGCAAAAATAACTACAAATAATATTGGATCAATCCAATCAAACAATTTTGAGCCAGAATCGCAGCAGAAGTGTTGAACGCCCATTATGTCTCGCACACCTAAATGTCAGGGTGTCAGGGGGGGAGGAGACTTTGGCATCCACATTACAGTAGCTACTCATTAGCTTTTTCTAGCATCTCATTTTCTGGTTTAATGCAATTTGAAATAAAATACTCAGGCAGTTTTAATTGTAAATTATTTCATATAGGTCCTCTACTATGATAAAAATGCTACAAGAACATGTTAAAAACACAAAAAAGACGATTTTCATTAGAGTGGCTGCTATGGAACAAGCTCTAAGGACAAATACAGATACGGGTTGGGGTGTACCACTACAATAGGGTTCTTAGTGTAGGTTGAACAAAAATGGCCACAAGATAACACACATAGCCGCCAGATGTTAAATACTTGCAGCCAGAGTACTTAGGCAAGCGACTATGATAAGTTTACTGGGACGCCTGTCGATTATAAAGGTTGAATGTTTCATAGTTAAAGTGGGAATGACCTGAAAGGTCAATGTAAATGAAGAATGTATAGTGGTGATAAATTAAAGAGGAGGGAACCGGACAAGCCTGATCAAGAGTCAGAAACCCAGGTGCAGGGACAGCACTAAGTTTCAGGTTCACACAAAAAAAAAGTCTTTAATAACAAAAATTTACCTCAACAGAGGGAAAAAGGAGCTGCAAAAATACTAGGAAAGCCCACAAGCACAGGGGAAAACACACAAGACAAACTGATACTGAGAGAAGACAGCAGTCAACTTCAATATGGGAGAAGCCTAATCAGGTGATTGCAGACAGCTGTGTCACCAGCAGATCCCAAGGAGGACCCACAGACTGCCAGCACAGAAAGAAAAGGTGAAACTAAACCAAACCAATCACACACAACACAACACAACATGTCTATGTCGACTGCTTCAGAACATCTGACAGATGGAGTAAAAAATCCTCTCAATGAAATAAGTCAGTTTCTTGTACACTAAAGCTATTATTCTAAAGAGTTAACTTTCTAAAGCTGCATCAGCCCAAAAAAAGGGGGGGGGGGGGGGGGTTCTAAGCAAGGCAAACACAAAAATGTGACCATTGTTGGTCGGATTTCTGGAGGTTTTTGAAACTATGTAAAAAACAGTTTATTATATCAACCTAATAATTTTTTCTCTAAAAAAAATAATAATTTACTTTCAAAATGAAAGAAAAGTATTATTATTATTATTTATTTGTATTGTTCTTTGTGTTTTAGTTTACATGTTTGTAATAAATTCAAGATACTTTATTAGTCCCAATTCATTCAAATCTAATCTAATATAACATATTTGTTGACTTCTTGTAAGTATTCATATCAACCTGGTTCATTTCTTTATTTATTTTGATGTATACTACGTTTAAAATAATAAGAATAAATAGGTAAATAAAATGACCATAGATAGTACTGCCACAGAATGAGTTTTCAGTGGGTTTGCGTGCATGTTTGACGGCAGGTGCAGGAGGCATGGATGATGAGGCAGGCCCAGCGCACGCAAGGCGGAATCCCCGCTTTCTGATTGGCTGGGAGGCGCTGGTACCCTACCATGTCAATGCGGATGTCATACGACTGTACCGGAAACACGACTTTCAAAACAAAGGTTGAGTTTTTTTTTAAAGGACAGCTTTGTTAAGTAAAATGAAGTGCATTTCACATATTCTAATTTTATATTAAGAATATCACAATAGGAGCTTCATTACTGTCATTTTTGTAAAGAAATAACCCTTTTTGACCTGACAATATCGGCTGCTGCACTTCTGTTTCCGGAAATGGAATGTTCCATTTCGACGAACTTCACTGTGGTCCAGAGAAAGAGGAAAGGATGAGCCCTTCTCTTGTTCCTCAGCTGCCCTTTAACGAAAGGGAATGGAACCAGCTGGAAAATAGCTAAAGTGCACCTCCTCGACAACTTCTCCCCACCTCTGGAGAATGATCCACCGTCAGGTCCTTTTATCCCAGGTGAGCTGCCTCCATTGTTGCTGTGTAATGTTGATGCAGCGGCCCAGCGCTCCATCACTGCCGTACGTGTCCTTCTCCCCTCGGTGAAGGAAACGATGCGCCGAATCATGTAAACACGGAAGGATTTACTCACTTTAAAACACGAAGGCGATGGGGTTTATAGCCAGAGACATTATGGTTCACCACGTTGGCAAACATATTATTTTGTGTATGTGTGTGTTGCTGACAGGCGTCCTCTGTAAAACTTCGCATTATGACAAATTGGAAAAATTAAAGTTGGCCCGTGTGAGCTCCCGTTGAGCGAGCCGAATCAAAAAGGGGGTCCTGAGCGAACTAGTATTGTCGTTTTTTTATTTAATATTTTAACGAAGAGAGCGTAACGTAATTTATTTAATGGGGGGTTGACGTAAAGTGGTGACGCTGGGATGTGGGGGGCTCAGGGAGCGTCGCCCTACTTTCTCCTGCTCCTGTGTAAAGAGAGGGTTCCCCCCTCCATGTCTTTTGTGTGGGAATCCCCGTCGTGAAAATCCTCTTAAAAAGCTGGAGGATCGCTCCATGTGTTTTTGTCTTTTGTTTACCGTTTGTGTGTCAGAGATTTTGGGAAAACAGCGCAAAACATGTAACAAAATCATGTCCCCTGCACTCTTATTGACCATCTGTAGTGTTTTTTTTCCAATAGCAAAGGTGTTAGGAAACATGTAAAGTTCATGAATGACAAATATTTGATTTATGGCAAAGTAAAAACTATCAGTTTTATAAATTTTTAGGACAATTCACCCCCAAAAGGGGAGAAAAAAACATTTAAAATACTCAGTAGTGCCTTACTTTTAGTACAAAATATAATGCAACATAAATAATGTATTTTTTTATATATATTTTTAACTAAAACAAACATTTATTTGTTGTTTTTTTCTTGTGTGCCTTTCATATGGTCTTTTAGATATCTATTTTAAATGTTTTATTATTGACTGTATTTTAGAACTGGACTGAGTGACTCCTCCCCCTTTGCAATCCAAACAGGAAGTCCCAAAAACCTGAAATCCCATAGACTTCTATTTAAAAAAAAAATAGACAACTATTACTCAGTCATTAACCGTGTTTGCTCAACTACCTTTTCTAAATAACATGTTCTGTTAATCAAAACAATTTTTCATATTTTTTTCTACAGCTTTGATTATTCAAGAAATGAACTGGCCAGTCAGATGCCTCATTAAAAGTATGTGGTCTTATGTGGAACGTTTGATTGACAGATTCTCTTGATTCTGCTTTCAAGTGGCAGGATGTGGACTTCCAATAAACTCACTCCTGACTGGCCATAGTGGTTGTCATAGAAATGATGACTCAAGAGGAATTGAACCAGTCACTGCTTACTGAGGAATTCAGGTTACAACATGCTGGCATCTGTACTGTGTAAAAATGGCCACTGAATTGACTTAATGAAATTGGAACCAGAATCAAGTAATTTTCTATAGGTGATGTCACACTCACTCGCTCCAGTTTTCTTCTATTTAATATGCTTTACCTCTTTTTTTCCCTTTTTTTTCTTTCAAATTTATACTTTTATTTCAATTTATTTTTTAATTACGTGTATGTATTTTGTTTTGATCTGATTATTTTTTTTCAACACATTTTTCTTTATTAGACCTTATTTTCTGTTAATTGGTAGTTCATGTGATGTCACCACATGAAAAAAGAGACAATGGGTGATGCTCATGTTGAGAAAGGAGGTTAACCTGGACTTCTTGTTTTCTTCAACCTTTTTAAAAGCTCTCTGTTGCATCACAGACTGCTATTATGCTAAATTCTAACCTGGACATGGTTCCAAGACAAGATTGTAAAACGATACCAAATGCACTGTTTGTGAACATTTTTTCCTGTTAAACCTGCCTTTTCTGGACTATACACTTTATTATTATTTTTTTTTTTACTGACTTTTAGTCTGATGTTTGTGATGAGTAGGACTAAAACTGGCCTTGTCTGGTTGCTTCTATTTTACTGTTAGGTTTTGTTCTCTGCTGTTGTCCTTGTTTTGGGTTGGAAATAAATTCCTGTTTTTAGGAACTAGAGAAGCTAAGTAACACCCCTGGAAACTAGCATAGGTGCTAGAGACAAAGGCTTTTTCATAACAACAAAGTCAAGTTGATGCCATTATCTTTTGGATTATTTATTTATTTTTTGAGAGATATGGAAAACAGTTGCTTCTTAGTGCAAACCCAGTGTCAGAATTCCTTCACTGCTCAGTACCTATTTGCCATTTTGTCGGGGTGTTCAAGGCCAAATTCTCACCCTAATCCTTAACGACTAATAAACTAATGAAGAAGAAATAAAACATATACTAGTCGCTCTGGAGTAGAAGTGGCACTTTTATGAGAAAAGTCCAACATTTATGAACAAATTCACCAAGCCTGACATAACTACTCTAATTTATCATGTATTGTCATATTTTTTTTAATTATTTTTGTGAGAAATGCTTTTTATTGAGTATTTTATATTGGGTAAAAATGACCCGCCAAAAATGATCATAATTTTAAATAGCAAAAGTGTTCTAGGGTTAAGAAAATATATTTGCAAGTGACTTTTTGAATGTTTGTGCTTATGTTAACCCCTCATTTGCATCAGAAACAAGTTGGTTTTAAATTTTCTGATCGTAAGTCTCATTCAGATCCAGGACCCCGAAGCACTTCTTAGTTTGCTTCTCTTCTTTGCTTTTCAAGGTCAGACTGGATGTAACTGGCATTACATATCACTTTTTTTTAAAAGAAATTCATAAAGTCAGGTTATACTGAACTCTCATAGGCGTGTAATGAATCTGAATGTTCTCTGCTGTCACTCGCATAATGTTTCTTTTTTTAACGATTACTTTGATCCATGACTGCAATACTCTGCAAATCTATCCTGTATTTCTCTTTCGTATTGTTGTTTGTGCTCATGCTTTATTATGTGAGAGGGGGAGCCTCTTTGAAAGCAATGGCATTTAACAATTTCGCAGATTTATGTTTAAATTTGCTTTTAGGTTCAGTTTGAGTTCCTGTCATGTTTGATTTTCTTGGTTTTGTTTGATAATCACACTCAGATTGCTAATCATTCACAGCTGTTAGTGTTAATTATGTTCCTAACATACATTCAGCCTCACCTGCAGTCTGTAGTTTTCCTGAAGTTTGTTTCCGTCAATATGTGTTGCAATATGTTACCAGCACAAGTTAATAACTGGCAAACCATATATAATCCCCCAGCGGGGTCGGATCTGGCCCCCTTGACTTTGACACATGTAGTCTACATCCAATGGGACTCAGAAAACAGTGTACTGTAAAACATGAAAAAGACACATGTACAAATTGATTAAGAAAAATTGTGAAAAAACCCAGAAAGGTGAACTGCAATATACCTTGTAACATTATTGTAAAGTCCATAAACCGTTACCAGTAAACATCACTGCCTTCACCTTAAAATATTTGGAATAGTTTCTAGAAACCCCTGTGACCATTAGCAGTAACAATTAATGAGGACTTACCACTGATTTGACTTTAGAGATATTCTGGGTCTTCCTCTGAACTTAGTTGAATATTTTTAGTCATACTCTCTGAAAAGTAAAGCCTAGTCCCCACACCGTCTCCCACTGTAGTCTCTTTGTTTCCCACCCACAGACTCAGAAATGGTTTGAGACTTTGTGATTCCATTTAAGCTTTTAGACCCTGTTGATGGATGAATATAAGGCTTGAATTAAAAAAGGAGGTGCTACACACATTCAAAAAAGAACTTGAATATCTAGATCATTTTACAAAGAACAAACGATTAAAGTTTCTTCTATCTTGAATTTCAGATGCTTTTGAAGATTGGTGATGTATGAATATTTGCTTTCAAAACACTTCTTTATCCCCCTATAATAACTTCTACAGTTATTTAGCCAGCTCTGCTTCTGGTAAACAGTAAGACCCCAGGGCTTTACCCTCTCTGCTCTTCAGTGGTGTGATGAGCCATCTATCCATTGACAGTGTGTGGAGACAGCTAACCCAGAGGAAAGCTGGGGAACCTCTGACATTAGAGTGCAGTTTCCACTTTCACAGTCACATTAAAATCTGTTTCCCTTTGCCCTTCTGACAGTGCGAATACGCACCACAGTGACATACAGTATGGTAGGGGTGATGTTTTCAATTTACATTCAGGTCTAAAATCTCAGGGAAACATATTTTGAGAGTATTTGGAAAGAGAATCTTGAAAATGAAGATTTGGAGCATTTTTTGTTCTTGGTATATTGTTCGTTTTAGCTTTGCTATATGGACATGAGTCATAAAAAAGGTTGTTATTGTCTGTAGAGTCACAGAATTAATTTTGTAGGTTTCAGTAGCTCTTTTTTCTTTTTCACATTTTTTAAAATTTTACTTACATACAATATTTTCCGCAACATAAGATGCCCTTCAAAGCCTTAATTTTTTTAAAATAAAAAATTACGGTGCACCGCATAATTTGAAGCACCTATATATGGATTCAATCTTATTGTTCTTACTGATGTTAATACAATTTTGGAAGGTACATGGCACTCTGTCAAAATCTTTGGTTGTGTGATATACGCTAACGCGGCTAACTTATAGCGCTATTTTTTTTTTTTTACGTTTTACTAACAAGATTTAACGTTAGTGTATTCACAGTAATGTTTGTTTTAGCGATATCTGTTCTTAATTTTTACATGTTACAAACAAGGTTAACAGTTACATGTATAGTTGACACTGTAACGTGGCTAACGTGTAGGGTTGGGTACCAATTGGGTTTTATTCAGTTCCGGTGCCAAAGCCGTTCTTTTGCTTCGGTTTTTGTTCTTAAGTCATGCCACTTTCAGTTCTTCATTAATAAAAATAACAATACTTCTTTTGATAACTGTCACAATGAAAATAAGAAAAATGCCAGAGTTCAGGAGACCCGAGCAGGCTGCCTCCGCTCTCTGCAGCAGCTGTCAGTCTGCCGGCGTATTGAACGCGCAAGCTCAGCTGAACTTCGGGAGGCTGGCTGCAGCCAGACAACTGTGACTGGACACAAACACTCATATTGGATCAGTATTTTTACCCACTGGGTCGATGAAAATGTCAGGTGCCCAAAGCTGAGTTCCTGATTGGCTGATGCGACGGAGCGACCTGTCAAACTTCTGTGACCTGCTCTGAAATGCAGCCAGACATTTGAGTTCTGTGCACTCTCGTGTTCGCCCCGTCAGCGGTTTTATATGAGCCCGCCCAATATCGCAAGAGAGGGCCAAAAAATTGGCTAGAACTTTAAAGTACTGAACTGAGTACAAGTGATTGACATGTCCTAAGACAAATAGACCTTCAATGAAACTAAGCACCGATATGAGGAGCAGCTTGTTTTGTTTTTGGTTAAACCTTATAAATCAAACTGCTTCCTACTTTAAACCAAATTTCAGTGCCCAACCCTACTAACAGGTAGCGTGTTTCATGTGTTGACGTTTTTATCTTACTTAATTTCCATTTTAGTACTATATGGCTTTTGAGGCAAGTTCAAAAATAGACCACTAACTAAAGCCTTGTTTTCAATGAGTGGACCGGTCCGTTATGGTAAAGAGTGGTATGGTACAGTCCAGTTAATTCTGGCGAGTGTTTCCACTCAGTTAAGCCTCGCTTCCACTGAGCGGTTTGTTGCTTGTCATTGCGTTACTGTTGTGCGACGACTAGAAAAGCAGCAGTAGTGGAGGTCATCCAGCAACTCGTCCTTTTATTGATGTTGTTTGCAGGCATTTTCAATATAGACTCGTCACCAAAAGAATACCCAGGAAACCGCAAAAACCTGAATGCTTACAAACAATGGAAATGTTAGCTTAAATGAGTGCTATACTGGCTCTTTCTAATGTCGTTGTCACTTTCTGCCAATCAATGGATGGTGGCTCCTCCCCAATCGTTCCGTTCCACTTTTCAATGGATCTACGACCGATGGGGGCCGCTAAGAGATACGGTTTGATACTGTTCAATAAGTCTATTTTATGCTAAAAAAAAAACTGGACTGCTCAGTGGAAATGTGGCTTAATGGTCCCCCTTATAATCCGATGCGCCCCGTAGTACGAAAACTTTGGATACATCTTTAAATATAGCACAAATACATAATCTCATACTTTACTTTTGAAAATCTTGATCTCAACATTTCGTCTTCAAAACCTTCAAACTGTGAACAGTTTTGCCTTCTACAGTGCCATACACAGACCGTTTTGGCAAATAAAGTTTATCCCATTTTCTTCTCTAACTTCTTTCTGTTGAGATTGCACCAGTTTGCTGGAAGCTTTCCCAGCCATCTATTGTTTTGGCTCACAGGAAGGGAGTTTGGACACACCACTTAAATAATGTGCAGCTTTAGCACAATCACGTTGTCTTAATCTCAAAAGACCAGCTTTGTGGTTATTTTTACACTATGTGAATGTATGCATTTTTGTGCTGAGGAATCTCAAAAGTAAACAAGAAATATGCTTTCTTTCTTTGCAGACGGGTGTCTGCCTCTCAGCTGTCTGTAAAAAAAAAAAAAAAAAAAGTCAGAGATGTACTTTCTGTACATTTCTTAATGGCACTGGGGAGCACAACAACAGCATATCGACTTTCACTGGAAAATGGACGCCAACAGAGGCGATGATTCGAGTAAACCGCCGTGATTAGATCATAGCTGCGGTTACTCATCCTCACTACAGAACTGCAAGACCTAAAAGGCCAGCTCAGGCTGGCCCAACAGACCATTAGTCTGTCATACCGGATGAGTTCATTATCATTATAGGGCTTCCAGTCTAACTTGTACAGGCAGTGCTACTCTGCGTGTGCTCTAAAATAATAATACTGCTTAATTATGGCGGTGGCAGAACAGTTGGGGGAGATTTCCCAGGAGAACTTCATGCCAGCAATGTCACCACAGTAATGTGTGATGAAAGACCCACCCCTACCAATATTATATTTTTGGTACTTTTACCATGTTCTTGTAGCATTTTTCACATGATGGACAAATAAAGGACAGGTAAAGTATACTAATTGTTCTGAATCAGGTGCAGACGAAAACATGCAGTTTGAAAAAGTCGTCACATATTAATATTTGGCTAAGACCCCCTCCACAAAGTTTTTTTGACGTTATGGCTATTTGTAAAATCAAGAGTCTGCAACCCTCGAGACCCGATCCGAACGCCTGTTTTCCTAACCCAGTGCCACCACTGTAACCCTTACCTGGCACTGGTTTGTGTCCGGTCCCTCGTCCGGTGCCAGGTAAGGGTACTGGTACTAGATTTGGTACAGGTGCGCTCCGCATGGCGGTACTGGACCGGTTCTGGTTTGGAGCCTGGAGATTGGGGACCGATTATTTAATGAGGACAGCCAGTACATCAGAAAACAACTAGTTTGGGACACCCAAAATGTCAAAAATTGACATAGAGGGGTCCTTAACCACACGTCAATATGTGACCACTTAGAAGTGAGGATGTGTTGGTTTGTGACATAAATAAATGAAATGGACGGGCCATAAACTCCCTGCTCGTCTCTTTTTTGCAGATGACTAGATCTTTGTATGTCTTTGTTTTCCTGGTCTGAGCTAGTATCTGGCTCAAAACTGTACTGGTGGATTGCTCCAATCTGTTTTTTTTTTTTTTTTTTTTTTTTGTACTGGTAATGTTGGTTTGGGGTTATGAGGTTTTTTATGCTAGCAGTAAGGTATAAAAGGGTCAAAAGTAAGGGTTTGAACCAAAGGCTGAAACTTGGATTTATCCTTAATCTGCATCTTGTAAAATACTCAGCATGTATTCTCCTCACTGTTTGAGTTGAAGGTATAACATTTCCTCCTCTCAGAAAGCCCTGTGATCCTTTCAGGCTCTCACAGGAGTTTATGTAAGTCTTCGCGCTCACGCTCCCACAGTGGATGTTCTTGAGTGAGGGCACCAGCTTCTGTCAACTCCTTGCAGATTCAGTCTTGATAGCTGACACTCACTTGGCAGATTTCGAGAAAATCACAAACAAGGCAGACAGCATTTCAGACCAGTTATGGTTACAGCAAAACCTCATACCAATCAAACAAATTAACACAAAATTATACAGATAAATTATTCATTTAAAAGTGCTATAATCACAATAATAACATTTTGTTTCCCAGCGGTCTCTTTAAATAGTTATAAGCCGTTTGATCTTTGCTGTGAGATTTTACTCTTTTTATATTTGTTGATGAAGCTTAAATTTTCCACAAATCTTAATTCCGCTTACCGAATGGTTCCTTCCTTTCTGTGGTAATAGGTATTTCCTCAGCTGATCTTTTGATCTCCAAACCCCATTTTCAAATAGTTGTAGATAAAATTCACAAAATCTGGTGAGGCCGGCAAGTGGCAAAAGGATTCAAGACAGAATCACAGTTACATGCACAAGGGTTGACCCATATGATGCTGCAGGTTTTCTGGACTTATAAGGAGTTGTAGACGAAGGGTTGAATATTAAAGGGAGTTCAGGTGGATCTTGAAGTTTCCATGAGGCTCATACGACCACCACAATGGATGTAATGAAAATAACAATTGTCATGTGAATGGCAAGTCTTTTGGGAAGTATTTGTAAGGCCACTGATGCTATCGTACAGTGCCCTCTCATTATTAAGGTGTGAGTATTGGCCCCTTACTGACTGTGTGAAAGGTGTATGAATGGGGTATGCATGTAATACACCAAAGTCCATTGGCCATAGGATGTTCATACAAACTACTCTCATAATTGGACAATCAGTCTAATTTTTAATTGTCAGGCAGCATGAAATGTTCCCAAAAGGTGCCTTCACTCGTCATGTGATCAATACTCAGAAACAACTTGAACAATGCTCAGGAATTGGTGGGGACTTGAAGAAAATTTGTATGACAAGTCTAAATGTTTTATGAGAGTTGGCTTTGACCTGTTACCCATAGCATACCCATAGAACAAAAGACGCATTGACATTTTCACACCATGGACTCACCAAGTGGTTTGCTTTTTTGTGTGGGCCACCCACCTGAGTGCCCTGTACAGGTTTTGGCTATTTTTCTCCTGAAGACTGCTCAATGTACCTGTTAGGACATTTGAGACTAGGGCTTTAGCAATAGTCTCTTCTCAGAAGCAAAAGAAAAGCTGCAAAAGTAATATGAGACTTTTTTTAAAAAGTGGATTTTGCTTAAGAAATATGAACAGTTTAGATGTGTTTCATACACAAAAGACCATATAAGAGGCGGCGTTCAGTTGGCTGCTTCCGCAGTGAACCTTAAACTGTCTAAGTGTACCTCTTTGTTCTGGGTTGTACTGAAAAACAATGAATCTCTGTGGGATTGATAAAAGTATCTTGAATCTTGAATAAGATGACAATGGTACATTCACTACATGTTGAGTTAGATTTACTGGACGAAGAAATGCTGCGACCATAGGCTTTCAGAAATTTTGAAAATATTTAAACATGGTTATTTCAAATGTTGATTTTATTCATTTTATGTTGGTTTTATCTGTGTCTATACTGCTGTATCATTCCCAAGACACACAGACTTATTCATGTCACGTTGTCAAGAAATGGCTGAAACATGCTATTATTAATGCAAAATGGACACAGAAACATTGTATTTTTAATCATTAACTTTTTAAAATAAAAAAATATGACGTCTTGATATACGTAGACATTTATGTAAACAGAAGAGAAAAAAATGTCAACGTTTGTGCTCCTACATGGAAGGACTACGCACAATCTTCAGATCCTAATTTATTCAGAATAAAAATAGCCCGTTCAAATATTACAAAACCAAATGTTTTTTTGTTTGTTTTGCTTTATTTTTTTTTTAGCATTCTCAGTGCTTCTGTAGAAAAAAAATTTGAATAGGTGTCTAGGTACCATCTGTATCATCAAAGTGACAGTCCGCTGTGGATTTTTGACCTTTACTTCCGAACACTTTTTTGGCTGATACACCTCAAACTCATTGGACTTCTATAGCACCAAGACACAGTTCAGTCATCTGTTGGGAAAGTTTTACACCAACAGATACTATAAGTTTAACAATTTAGTTTAACTTTATTCGTCACAAAAGGGGAAACAAGAATATTCCAATTAGTAAATTAAAAAGCCATTGTTGAGCAAACATTTGACAAAAGACCATTCAAAATACTGTGAGATCTAAGCTGAAAGAAAAGAAAAGAAAAGTACATAAACACAAAAGGTATTTCTGTATGAGGTGGATCAATGAGCTGCCAATTAATTATGCTTCATTTTCAGTTCTATATCTAAAGGAAGTCGTGTGCTGTTTTATTTTTAACTTTATTCAACAAAATGCATGTATACAACACGAGAAACAATCAATGCAGTATTAAGTAGACAATCAATGTAGAATACAGAAACAATATCAAATAGTCAGGGGAGTTGATTCAATAAATATTTGCAGAATATTAGAGATTTCTATAGTTTTGAGAGAACTTTTTGTTGATGGAATATGTTTTTATATAAAAAAAAATATGTTTTTAATTAATTGTGGGAAGTATGGGGTTTTATTATTCAATTTAAATTTATGTGTGTCTAATTTTGTCAAAATAATTAATACATTCATAAAAAAATATCTTGTGCTTGTTTTAAGGTCCTGAAAAAGCAAAGCAACACATTTTCCCATTTCAATCATGTGCTGTTGTTCTGTAGATGTGGATTTCACCTCATGCTAAAATTCACTATGATCTAAACATTTTGTTTGTTCATGGAGTTACAAAGACTTACTTTTTTCTTTGGTTGCAAATGCACCATCATCAGACGATGCTACTGTGTTCTCCATGTTTCTGTCACTGTTGTCTGTCTGTTTCTGCTTCTTTGTTCATATTTCAATCTGATGAAGTATGAAGGGTTAAAGTTGATGCACAAATGCTGTCACCTGCCACATCAGCTGCCTTTGCCGTGTTTTTTATTTTTATTTTTTTTGTTCTTGTGGTTTGTAACACGCCACCCTTCTCCTCCCACTTCCTTCAGGTTTTGGTCTGCTTTGGGTTGACTGGTCATTATGCTGATGCAGCTCTGTAGTTTCAAGGTCAGTGCCCCCTCTTCCCTGCTGTCCAACACCCACCGCCGTCTCCATTTCCATTTACCCTCACACAGCATGGTCAAAAACAAAACACAGAACGTGAATCCTGACATCCCACTTTCATCTTTTTTCAAGGACCTCTGGTTGCAAAATGAACTCATTAGTAAAACACAAATTCACCGTTAACATAGCATGGTGTATGTGGGTTTGCATGCTGCATCACTAACTGCACTCACAAACTCCTTCAGCATTTAGATCAGTCAGTCAAGGCTGGCAGATTTGTGCCTTGGAGCTGCTTTTCAACTGGAGCATTCTCTGATCTGATCCTGTCTGAGCCCCCGCCCCGATAAAGCTCTCCTCAGTGCAGATCTGCTGCCAGAGATGCTGCAAGTTGCCAAAAATCCAAGCAAAAGTTATGGGCATAGTCAGCTTTTCTCTTAAATCAGTGCTTCCAACTTAAAATAAAAAAAAAAAAAAGCATAATAAGCTTTTAAAAAACCTAAGGTGTTTGCATATTGGACACATTTGTTCACTTTTAGTAAACCAGAGTTTGTTTCCCCGATAAGCCGGAACAAATTTCCAGTCTGAATACATCCCTATCGGATCCTGGTTCAGGACCAAGAAGTTCTTTCTGACCCATTGTTTAAGATAGTCTCGGTTCAGTCCCAATCGGACTGAGCTCAGGTTCGCTCTGAGTTTCTTTGGTCTGAATAGGCTCTGTGATCAGATCATGACAAGCAAAGCAAAACAATCTCCATAGCGGGCATTATGGGATGTAAACAGAGTAGACAATTGTGGAGTAATGATGAGACTCAGCAACTCACTGAAATGTGGTCAGATGAATGCAGGTTTATTAAAAAAAACATTTAACGTGGTACACATTGCTTCTCACACTATTTTCCGGACATCAGAGTATCTTCTAAATCCTCGTCTCCTCAGCAACCAGCTTGCAGCAAGCCTCCAACGTACCACAGTATCAGTATCAACCTGATGTTGATACAGACGTTCAAAATTGGTCAGTGAAAAATAAAGTTTGAAGAAGTGAATTATCCCAGCAAGAATTGCAGAGTGTAGGATTTCCATTATTATTTCTTTTGCTGCTTTGCCCCGCCTTCATAATTCCTGGCCAATGAGTGAGGAGATCTTTAGTCACATGCTTTTGTTTACAAGCCTCAGTTTGAAAACCTCGATCCGGACAAATTAACCAGATTCAGTCCAGGTCAACGGACTTTTCCTGTGTGAATACACCCATATTGACTTAAAAGGATTCTGTGAACACAGACATATGTAACCATTTAGCCTCAGAAAATAATAACAACATCCCGTAACATATACTGGATTTTCAGTACGCTAGGGCGCAATACACTTTAACGCACATCAATGAATGGTCTAATCTTGAAATTATGTAATATTGGCGCAGCAAACTATAAGATGCATTAAGCAAGACAAGAGTCAGAGATACTTTATTGACTTCTTTCTGGAACTTGTTTGTAGCACGCTACATATTAGCCACGATAGAAGCAGGGTGAGTGCAGGGTACACCCTGGACAGGTTGCTTGTTACACGTCCACACACTCACTCACACCTATGGACAATGTAAAATAATCAATTACTTTATGAAGCATGTCTTTTTACTGTGGGGGGAAACTGGGCTGACCAGAAGAAGCCCATAGAGAATCTACAAGCTCCACAGTGAAAGGTCCCTGCTGGGATTTGAAACTGGGCCTCTTCACTGTGAACCAAGAGAATTAGCCATTACTCCACTGGGCTGCCCACCCATGCGACAATTTAAGATTTCCGAAAAACCGTAGTTTTTCAATAAATGGATGACAACACGTTTTCATCAGGACAGTAACCAGATAATAAATAACTACTGAGACCGGGGTCGTCGGAGTTGTGTGATGCCAAGACATCTTTTTGGCAATGGATGGACTCACTATGTTTCCAATAGTGCAACACAAAATATGAAACATGATCCACAACACTGAAAACAACTTCTATCGAAAAATGGAGAATTCTTTCTAGATTTAGTAGAAATTTGTTTATTGAAATATATTATATTGAATAATACTGGTTAAAATAATATTTATCAGTCACTGATTGTGCGAGTTGTCTCACTTTGTGCCAGAATTGCAAACGTCTTCTTTCTTTGACCTCTTTTCAGTAGAATTTTGTCCCAGCTATTACATACATCCATGTGTCAGTTACATTTGCCTTCATATACCTCTGATTTTTTTCTTAATAATTTAAGTATACTTGTTTTTTCCTTTAAAACTTGAAACAAGTTATGGATCTCATAAAATAAACTATAAAAATACATATTTTTTCATCTGATATTTACAACCAAACATGGTTGTAAATGATCATTGTTCTCTAGCCAATTTTACAATTGAAACATATAAAGCTGGAGAAAGCTGATTAATCATGTTGGAACATCATCTACAGCAGAAAAGGACATCACCTTTTGAAACTGTAGGAAGCTTTTGAAATAAACTTTTGTTGTTCATCTTTTGGTTTGTCCCTTCAGGGGCTCCATACCTTTTTTAACTTGCTGTTTGAACTTCTAACTCTGGCAGTCCAGATGCGTTTGTTTCTCACAGCGCCTCCACGTGTCAGCAAAAGGTGGTGATTTCTTTCACTGATTACGCATACTTTATTCAAATAATTTACCAATAAACATATGTTAGCATCATGCTAGCTTTTTGGCCTGTTGTTCACCTTTTATCGTATCCCTTCAGGGGTCACCACAGCGAATCAGCTTTCACTGGTGGTTTGGCAGATGGCACAACGCTGTATTTTAAAGGCGCAGGGAGACCCATACTCAGCAGATTGCCTCTTTGCATTTCTAGCAAAGCAAACACCAGTCTTACTACACCTAGCCATCTAACCATTTACTTTTAAAGAAACTAAATAATTAAAATCCTGCTGAAGTTTTGACAAGAACAAGCTACCTCTGTTTAAATGTGAATAAGGTCCAAATCTACCTACAAACACACCAACATTCTTTAAAAGATACCGTAAACTATTTTGCCAGAGAACTATAGCTAATATTTCCTGCAGATGTATTGAAGGATGGAAACTGTCCAGGTTAGGCACTGCTCTCATATTTGCGGCAGACTGTCAAAGTTTCACCACATCTCGTGAAATATTAAACAAGCACTAACAGATGACCACGACCATAATTCATGCTACCGCAAATTTCATCCATTGATTTGGCTGAAAGCATCCTGCTCTGTGTCTGCTGTAGAACTTGTACCAAAACCGGCTCCTGAGCCTGGCTGCAATGGCCTCCCCGACCCGCAGTGGGCCAACGCGCCAGCGCTGCAAGGATGCGGCTCGTCACAGCTACGGCGCCGAGACCTACAACGTCAATGGCCTGAACCAGGAAGCTTTCTTGTTGGGTTTATCGCGCTCCACCAGTGACACCGATCTGGTCTCCCCTGATGCCCGCTCCACGCTGACTGTTAGCTCCTCCCACTACACCATAGGCCAGTCTGAAGATCTGGTGATCTCTTGGGACATCAAGGAAGAGGTGGATGCTGGAGACTGGATTGGAATGTACCAAGTTGGTGAGTGAGATGAGACTTTAAAATGGCAGAGGGATCATTCCTTGAGCTACGTACACACTGGGTATGTGTGGTGCGTTTAAGAAGACATTTTAGCATGTGGTGTTCATACAGGTCTGTCAACACATTCTCATTCCCAAGTCATCGCGTTTTGGGTGTCCCCAACTCGTCGTTTTTTTTTTTTTATCTGCAGACTGTTCCAATTAAATCAAGGTTTCCTGACCTCCCCAAACCAGTACATGTCCAGTACCGGGACGTGGATCGCACCAGTACCCTAACCTTAACGCAGATTGGTACGGGACGTGGATCAGTACCAGGTTAATGTACTGATACTGGCCACATCCCGAGGTTTGCTCCTCGCCTGGTACCACCGCATCTGACAAAACGACCAAACCCCTGATTTAATTGGAACAGCCAGCTCGTAAAAAACACAGATCTGGGAACACCCAAAATATAAAGAAATACATACAACACTACCAAAATAAGATTCTCTTATTGGTCAATGTTCAACTGGTTTAAATTTGAATGTGTGGAGCCCACAGACGGACTTATAAAATTCCGTAGCGACTCGTGAATGCGAGTTTTGAACGAGGAAGCCTGAAATGCGTGTATCCACGTGTTCACATAGACTTTATATCAGAAAAAGTCCCTTAAATTTGTGTTTTTGAACCCAGTGTTAACATAGCATTACTGGTTCAGTTATGTTTTCCATTCTGTAGATTTCAGATGGTATATCCAAAGTTTCCAAAGTGACTTTAATTTTTTTTTTTTTTTAAAGGAAACTATAAAAATCAATGCAGTATTTATATATCTGTTTACTCTAATTTATTGTGCGAGTTGCGTTCTAAAAATAGATTAAATCTGCAAAGTAGGATTACAGTTGTTTAAAGGCAGTAAAACTCTTCACTACACAGTTTATACACTTTTCTCTGACAGACATGAACATTTTCACACTTATCCCTCCTGTTTTAACAGATTGAGGGAGATTGATTGACAAGGTCAACAGCCAATCCAGACGTAGAACACAGTAAAAAAAAAAAAAAAAAAGGAAAAGTCGCACTGTAGAAAATCTGCATTATAGCGAAACTACTAAAGGTGATCTGTGATAAACCAAGGGAACACTGAACTATGAAGCCATTTGATCATAGTGGTTTTGGTATTTCAAACAGTACGTTTCCCTTGTAGCTGTATTGTTTGTTCCTAAACAAAAATTTATTTTCTATTTTCTTGTTGTAGCTCTGCTGCTGGTTTCAGATGATATTGTTAAATGATGCCGCTGCCTGTTCTGTGTCAGTCGTGGACAGCAGCGTGTTTGGAACATGGAATCCTAAATGTCTGGGAAGGTGCCCTTTTCAGTTTGATCTCTCCTTCCAGATGAAGTTCTGTCTGAGAACTTCCTGGACTACAAGAACCGAGGCATCAGTGGATCTCACAAGGGACAGATCGTTTGGAAAATTGAGTCCGGTGCAAACTTCAGTGACGGTAGGTAACAAAGAGCAAAAATAACTTTGATTTAAAGCCAGAATAATCCATGTCGATAAACAGTATGTGTAAAATCATAAAGAGGTATTTTCTTTATTTTGTTTAAATGTCTTCATCAATTCAGTTTATTAATTTACTGTGTTTTCATCCAGATTATACACATAGAATACATATATTCTATAACTATTTGGTTCTTTTTTTTTTAGAGGCAAAATTAAATTACATTACTTTTTTTGTGTTTTATTCAAACAAAATATATTTTATACTGAAGTACAGATGGGGATGCCTTATGGGACGCCTCTTTAGTTTGTTTTCAACAGCAATGTTTTTTCCTCAAACTGTTTGTACAACAGTTTTACAGGAACATGCTGACATAGAGAGAATAGGTTTGACACCGCAACAAGTCTAATTATGAAGTCATGTTCATTTTATAGGAACATTTCCCTTGGTATTAGTGTCTGAAATGCTTGTTCCTTTCTTACAAAAAAACAAACAAAAAAAAAAAAACAACTGAGGACTGTTGTAACTGTTGGCTTAGAGAACACAAGGAGTTTTATGTAAGAAAAAAAACACCTGGCAAATAATCTACAACTAGCCGATTGTCTTGTGGTTTCATTTTATTTAAAAAGGGATAAAAAATCCTGCGTATGACAGATTTCTGGTACGTCAGACCAACAACATCAGACCAGCAATTTCAAACTCTTAAAAGGTCAAAATTATGACCCTTCAACTGTGTGAAATGTATATTTTTCTAGGAGTTTAGGAAATTCTAAAGATTTGGTTTTACTGACGTCATATTCTGTTAAAAAATAGCTTATGTAGAGATATTAGATGTAATTTGTCTAATGTCAGTTTCTTTTTCACTATGTATTTTTATTACGTTTATAACAATAAGTCAACTGCTTTTAATTATTTTATTAAAATATAATTTGTTGGTGCACATTTTGCCATTAAAGTCTATTAAACATCAAACATTCAGAAAGAAATGCATGTCATTTATGTCAAACAGCGTAAACAACAGTAAACACACTTCATTTCCTTTGATTATTGTTATATCTTCTATCATCATAAATATGTTTCAGAGTTTTTGAAAAATAGGCACATTTTATTCCTTTTGAAGATGAAAATGCAGCTTAATTAAAGTTTTTATCAGCTTAGATCTCAGTTGCTTTAATTATAACTCTTATTTTAAATCCAATTGCTATAAAGTGTTATAGAACAAATCCAGGTTTAAATACACAACACAGAATATTTTTCTTTACCTTCAAAATTATCTTTCTATGTTTCTTGGATACTTTAATCTATACAAAATTACACTTACAAAAAAGTTAAATGCTTTAATCCCCAAAAAATGAAAATCAGAAATCATATACTCCCATTTCAGCTCCTTAAGTAGAAATTAAATAAGCCTGTCTTTATGATTTCTTTTGTTATATTTAACTTTTTTCATGTATGGATAGATTTGTGTTTATATATTTCATATGTAATTGCCTTTTTTGTTCCTTCAAGGTTATATTCACAGCAGCTGTTTATGTTTTAGTTCATTACTCCTCCATGTTAAACCCAGGAGTTTAGTTACTAGCTGTTAGTTAGTTGCCTGCCACCCTTTGTTTATGTCATTCTCATTTTTTTTTTCCGGTTTCATCTCTGCTTTATTTTTTTTAAGAGTTGAGTAAGTGAGACTACAGTTAATTCAATGTCCAATTCAATTTAATTTATATAGCCCAAAATCACAAAGAAATTTTGCCTCGTTGGACTTCATGCAGGTAATTTTACAAATGCAGAAATTTGTCATGAAACATGAAAAAATAGCTAAAGACTGTACAGACTAAATACACTGGATATCCCTGCCCTTAGACCCTCCCTCCTGGTAAGGAAAAACTCAAAAAAAAACTCCTTAAAAACCTGAGGACACCTGTTTCAGGTGTCCTTTCTTGGATCTTCTAACTTCATTTTATGTCAGTATAATGCGACAAACTTGATGAGCTCCAGCGGAGGACTTACTTGAACAGACAGTTCAAAATAATAAAACATTACAAATATAGAGTCGAACAGCAGGAGAACAGAGCAAACTGAACTAAAGGCAGATATGAAGTTCAAACACAGGAAATAAAAGTAAACATCAAATGTGTTGAGATAACCCAGGAAAACCTAATTGAAGAGAGAGAACCTTGTTTAATGCTCCTGTCAGTTTGATGTATCTGTGGGATCAGCTTTTGTCTATGGTGCAGTGGGCGGGATAGACAAACTCTGTCAGTAATCCACTCTCTTCTCATTCTGCTGGGTTCTGACTTTCAAATTAAACATTTTATCCCCAGGCTGCATCTGATCTGTGTTTACTAGACTCAACAGCACAGAAAAGCTACGACCACATGACCTGACTGTACTCATAACTCCAAAACAGCCTCATATAGGAGCTCTGCTGGAGTCTGTGGCAGTAGGATAAAACTCTTGTCTTTGTTTAAATCTCATCATTCTTGATGCTATTCTTTTTCCACAGTGGAGACCCAAGTCTGCTTCAGGTACTACCACGGCGTCACTGGAGCGCTGAGGGCAACAACACCAAGTGTTACCATCAAGAAGAGTACTCCACCAGTAAGTTCATTTACACAGTTTAACATTTCCTTTTGTTAAAGTATTATAAAGTCAAGGTGATTGTTTTTGGAAGTAAAATGAAAAGAGGGAAAGAAGAGCAAATCTCTTGTGGGAAAGTATGCATATAAATAAATGGATATAAAGTCAACATGACCTCTTTCATCAGTTTGACCCCCTGCTCACTTCAATAATCGTAGTCACTCTTTCAAACTAACAAAAAAGAAAGTCTCAGTGACAAACAGCAGATCATTGACTGACGTGTTGGTTTATTGTTTGATAAAATTATTAGGATTATTGTTCAAAAATTAAACAGAGAACTAACAACTGACTGGAGGTTAACTATGAGACAACCGTGGTGCAGAGGTAGGGCAGTTGACCTCTGAACCCCACCTTGCATCTGATGGTTATAGGTTGGCACCAGTATGCAGTAGCAGAGTCGCCATCAGTGTGTTAAAGTGTGTGTGAATGGGACTGTGTCTGTATCAGTTTCTTTATCAATAATGTTTTTCTTGAAGGTGTGTGTTGGGTTCTTTATTAGTCATAGTGCATGGAATGTCTTTCTGAATTTGGTTCTGTTGGAATTTTCTCCCTTATCTTCAATTTTAGGAGAGTTCTCCTCCCCACTGTCTTCCTGTATGAGGAGAACTCTGAAAACTCTGTAATGCTGGTCATTTATTGGTAAAAGAAACCCCTCTTTCTAGCTGTAAGTTGGCTCCATAGCTCAACATGATTGTTTTCTTACTTATTTTTCCTTAAATATGTTCTAATATAGTTATTCAATAATATTGACAGTGTTCAATTCCAGCCAAATGAAGGATTTTGACAGAAATCAATTCACTGTGTTGACGTGAACATCTTTGTGGGCCAACCATTTGTTCTGACATTCTTTGAACTATCTTAATAACATTAGATGCATATTTATCATATTAATTCATCCAAAGACTTTTTGACAACAGTTTCTGTCAATTTGTCAAATTTCGCACCATTCATTCCCAGTATGGTAGTCCCTCTGGATCATGACCTTGAAAACAGCCAGAGTCTCTTGACATATAATGCAGACACAGTTGTTTGAATTTCAGTGGGAAAAAAATGACAATTTCCACTTGTCCTGGAAACGGTGTCCCTCACTGTCAACTTTACTTTTTTATTTACACTTAACATTCAAACTGTTGACAGTGTTGCCACAGGTTTACAATGTAATTTGGCCAACCACACTCAAGAAGCCGTACACACAGTTTTTAGAAAGTGCTGGGGTCCACATGCTTTTGTTTTGTTTTTTTCGATGGAAGGATCCAGTGGGCTGGCCCAAGGCCAGACTTTGGACATCCCTGGTGCATGTAATCAATGTGAGTCAGCTGATTCCTACGTGGAAAAGCGACTTTTTACAGCGGCTTTGCACTATGACAAAACCAACTATTTCATGTTGATTGTGTAAACATGTAAGGTGTTAAATATCACCGCAAGGCTGCTTTTCTCTGCTTCAGAATCCCCTAGAATCACGTTATTTGAGGAAACAGTTGAAAAATGTCTTCATTCTAAGCACACTTAGAAACAGAGTCACACAGAAAATTGGAGCTAAATTTGATTTTTCAGTCCCTTAAATGATCTTGAGAATTAAGTTTTATTGTTGTTTTAGTTTTAATCTTGTGAAATGGAAGTATTAGCTGTCCTTTACTAAAAGGCTAATACAAAAGGTTTCACTCTTTGATCTTCTTTGATGTCAAAACTTTAAAGTATGTTGTCTTTTACCTTCTAAAAGCCAATAGAAAACAATGTTTTGATAAACACAGCACTTTCAGAATCGGTCTATTGTCCTTCCACCGTGGTTGAGTCTTAGCTGTTATCTGCAGGGTGTCTGCATCAGGATTGAATTTCCATGTTTGTCTCCACATTTTGCTGCTGTGGCCCCCCGTAAAATGCTGATGGGCCCAGAACTTGATCTGTACTTTCTTCCTGAGGACAAAGGAGTAAAAATAACCAGCACACAGGACGGGGAGAAAGACAGGGAGGGTGCCAGCCTGGAGAGCAAATATCAGTCCAGCCCCGGCGAGGCACTCTGGTTTTTGGAGACGAGGTAGGGTAGATGCCGAGGCAGGACGAGGGAATATTTATTACTGCTGACTGGAGCTCGGGGAAGCTGCAGAACCTGTCAGATGCAGCAGACAGGGGAGACACGGAGCTTATTTCTGCATGTGTGGGATGGATGGCATATGTCTCCAGCTGGGACTGCTGTTTCCCAGTCACCAGAGGAGGAGAGGGAGGAGGAGGAGGACAAGGCTCAGCTGGATATCCGGGGTAACTGCAAATATTCGCTCAGTCTGTTTTACATCTTTCAGTTATGTTTTCAGCTTTTCACTAAAATCTGATTGATTTGATTTACTTTTTAAATAAAGGATGAAGTTAGTTTCAAGGTGTCAGAGAGTAAAGATCTCACTTGTATCCTGTACTGGAGTCTATTCTTAAAATTTGTAATAAGACGTTTCGACTGATTACCAGAAAATTCTATAACTGTGGAAGAGAATTTAGTTATACTTTTATCTTTGGCCTCTTAATTCATCTCAGTAATTAAAAGAAGTTGTTTTTTCTTTGATTTTAGTTTCTTTTTTTAGTTAATTACATTAAATTTGGCTTTACAACTTTCCTGAAAAGTTTCAGTTCTGCAAAACTATTTTATCTGGGTTTGTAACGGATCATATTTCGGATCACGAAACGGTTTTAGGGTCATTGTTCGGATCATTTTTCGGATCAGTAAAAAAAAAAAAAAAAAAAAAAACAGGAGAAAACAGGAAAATAAAAGCTTAAAATCATTTCTTTGAAAAGCTTTAAAACATATACTTGAGAAAATATACATAAAGTATGTCAATGCATAGACACTCACACATTTTTGAACATAAACAAAAATATAAAAACATGTATTGAGACCAAATCTGCAAAAACTGAGAGAAAATAATGCTTAATTTGCAATATATCCCTTGCCCCACCCCCAATGTCCAAATTAAATCTTAAATGAAAAATGTAAAACTTTGATTATTTTTTTGGTATTAACTGTAGTATTGAAACTATCTGTGGGAACATTTAAATATTTCACATAATTATTATAATCTGCAGTACATGTGCAGGTGAGGCACTGCCATGCCCGCTATTCCTGAGGATTTTTGACCCTTTTGGCTTGCCATACTGACTTCCCCTGACGACACGTCCCTGCAGCTGCAGCTCCTCTCTGGGAGATCTAAACCCTGACACAGAGATGCGGGAGCAACTTTGACACTTGTTAAAGGAGTTTTAAAGGAGTTAGAAGACCTCATTGAAGTCATAGCATCCGCTCGTGTCTTTGCATCTCATTCGGTCAGGCCTATGTGTCTGTGATGCTAGAATGGTTTCTCTAACTTCCCGTCTGATAATGTAACAAGCAGCTTGTCAATATGCACAACAGCAAAAATATGTCTAGAAGATGCCATCTTTTAAAAGTCAAGAAAAATCTAGGGGCAGGATCAAATCAAAGAGAAAATAATTTTCAATTTAAAGCTGTTGGGAGAAAAAAAAGTCAAATTCTCAGCAAAGAATAAATGTTTGGATTTTGTATTTCTACAATTATTTGCACAATTACAAGATCATTCTGTTCCAGAAAGTGATGTATGAATGTCTCGAGAAAAAAAAAAAAAAACATAAATTACATTTTTACATTGTTGTGTTTTTTTCCTGACAAAATAAGACCATATTGTTTTGTTTTTTACATGTAAGATTATTTCTGAATTATTTTTCAGTTTGGAGTTGCTAAGAGGACCACTTCCTGGTTAGAGACATTCTGATTAAAACTGAGTTTTTGGTGTTGCATTTTTCTGATGATGAAGGACATATGTAAAGAAAATTCAGCCTAAAATTGCATATCTGAGTATGTGTTCATTAAAATCGTTGTAAATCAGGAGCAGATGAAAAAGACTGTATTAAAAAGCATCTGTGAAAACGTTTAGAATAGATCGTAGAAGGTCTTTAAAAGATTTAGTACGAGTTTTGTCTGACAAATAATAGATGATGGTTTCTCATTAACCAGCCTGACCTGACCTTATCTAACACTGAGCTGAGATAAGCCCCTCTGGTTCTTTGTGCTGCTGCACTAACTAGGTTTGACCACATGACCTTTCCGTCTGGAGTGTCATTGGCGTTTCCTGACATTTCCTGCTCTATAGTTGCGTGTTCTTTATCAGTGATGACTCATTCAGCTTCAAATCAGCAGAACATTCATTGCTATTAATCTCTCTGATCTACATATATTCAACATAGGAGCTTTTCAACTTTATTAGAAAAAAAAATCCATTAATTCAAGTTTTCCAAGAATGTCTTACAGTGGTAATGCAAGTCAAGTAAACAACTAATTCTTTGTTGTTGTTTGGAATCAAATTGACACCATTGAAATTGATTGCACTGCAAAAAGTCTGCTTTAAAAAATGAGAAAAAAATGTACAGAAATAAGGTAAATATTGCTTAAAATAACAAAAATATCTGCCAACAAAACATGAAAAGTGGCCTGGTAGCCTCATAGGAACCACGAATATCTTAAAATGAGTGTACTTTTACTAATATCAAGCTCATTTTGACTAATTGTGTGAATGCATTCAATGCATTCACACTATTGTTTTTCACCTATTTACGTCTTCTTCCGTACGTTTTTTGACACGTAAAAACTCAAGCACACTTTATGCAATTTCAGCAATCTTGGTATGAAAACGTTCAGCTCGTTGAGGACATTACTGCTTGTATTTTTGGTTTTCGCAAATTTTACGGTTTTTGTGATTTTGCACAATTTATGCTAATTTTTAGCCCTATGTTAAGTCAATGGGAACATTTTTCAAATCGTTATAAAACTTGCTGCACTTATGCTTTTTCGGCTAATTTGGCAACTTTTGAGGTTTTTTTGGGCTAATTTGGAGGTAAGCTAACATATTAGCACTGTGTAAGCATTTTTGGCTAATTTGGCAACTTTTTAGGGTTTTTGGTGCTAATTCAGGGTTAAGCTAGTATATTAGCAACGTGTTAGCTTTTTTGGCTATTTTGGCAACTTTTCAGGTTTTTTTGGGCTAATTTGCAGTCAAGCTAACACATTAGCAACGTGTTAGCATTTTTGGCTAATTTGGCAACTTTTCAGGTTTTTTTGGGCTAATTTGCAGTCAAGCTAACACATTAGCAATGTGTTAGCTTTTTTTGGCAAAATTGGCAACTTTTGAGGGGTTTTTTGGACTACTTCTGAGTTAAGCTAACATATTAGCAATGTGTTAGCTTTTTTGGCTAATTTGACAACTTTTTAGGTTTTTTTGGGCTGATTTTAAGCAAAAATCTTCAGCATTTTCAGCAATCACATTCCGCAAAATGCATTCACACATGCATTATCGGAGGTAATGCACTTTTCTAGTATAAATATAGATTTTGAGATTAATTTTCTCAGAAATGTTCAAAATGATTCTTTAATCAAGATTTTTCTAGTAAGGTGATCTTGACATGATGTTAACCAATAGAGATCTGTTTCTTGAAACCAGCCAAATAAACTAATAAATATAGTACTTTTCTATTATTCAAAAAGAATAGTAAACTATTAGCACTATTCTTTTCTTACTGTGAATGATAAACTACTTGAAATACTTGAATTACAGCAAAACTCCTGGATTAATTTTGGCCATACAAATGTCACAGGTTTGAATGAAGATAATCTCTATTGCGATTCTAGTTTCAAGTGTGTTTTTACTTATAATAGGTAATAAAATGTTTAGTAACAAGCCTTAATATCTTATTAAATACCAAGACTCTTAAAATAAGGGAAAATCATCAGGCATAAAATCTACGAAGTGAGAAAAATAATCTTACCATTAAAAAAATAAGCATATATATTCTTGTTTTAAGACAGTTCTTCTCACTTAGATTTCACTGAAGACTTTTTTTTATGAGAGTTCTCTCTTTCATTGTAGTCCTCACTCAGCCACTACAGATGGGGCTGCACCTGCTTCTACTGAGTTTTTGAAGTGAGCATGAAAACTCAACTTCAGGGATCCTCTGACCTACTTTAGGATAACAAGCAAAAGATTCCTTAGAGAGAAATAAACCACGATTTCTACAATTCTTCACACTTAGTCTGAGAAGAATGGAGTTTCAAATCTTATGATACATAGCATATAGTAGGTTAGTTGAAGGAAATCCAACTGTGTCATCAATAATTCAGAGAAGGACTTGTATTGCATCCTTGCTTCATTTTTGTAACATTTGCCCGTTGGCCACGAATGAAGGAAGGCTCTTTCTCTGCATGCTGCAGCTGACAGGACTCAGCAGTATTTATTCTCCTCCACTTCCTGCCCTCTTCCCCCACCCCCTATCTCCTCCTCTTCCTGGCTGCAAAATCAATGTCAGCATAATGAAGACACGGTATTGATCACGGGACACGGCCAAGATCACCCAAACCGAGCTCTGGAAAGGAGGGTTTCTCATTTCTGCTAAAACCCACTAAAAACGATACGACTGTAGCATCCAAGTTCAGCACTAATTTACGTTGCTGAATATTAATGTGCAAAGTGTATTTTAATGTAGTTTCTGAACTGCTCTGTGGTTTTCATGTGTCTACAGGTTTCAAAGCCAGTAGTCAGTCCTGAGGTGAACCATGGAATGGGGAACAGGAGGCTAATTAACTTTTGGTTGTCAGGTAAACTCTTCCTTTTTCTTAAATATCTAACACGCTCTGTCATTCTCATTTTTTCTGCTCTTTTTGTTACAGTTTAGTTGATATTATGCCAAACTGTAAAATGTTATCAGAAAATAATTGAACAAAATATTCATTTTAAAGCTACTGCCCTTGGTAAGCTGCGTTCAAGCAACCACTTCCAATAAAAAGTCTCTGTGTTTCAGGCTTCCTTGTTTTAAAACACTTAATCACACATTACTACTCAAGTTTCTGAAGCAACATTTGTACCATTTTGACAATTTTTTCTAACTGTAGGTGGCGGGCATGCACAGGTAAACAGTAGAAAAAGAAGAAGAAGCCCTTCCCTGCTTGTCCAGTGTGAACACTATGGGTTATACTGTAATTATAGCTGTAATCCATGCTGAAAATTGCATTGAGAAAGTGATGAAAATAACGTATTTTGAAAAAATTAACTATTTTCTTGTATTCAAATAGATTTTTAAACTTATTTTTTGCTAAAAAATGAACAAAAAACATCACAGCAACTGCGTGTTTATTTTGATTTTCAGCAACTTCTCAGAGGATCCTGACAAGTTCTGTCTATTATTAATCGATAAATGCTAACTTTTCTAATTATTGTTTTTTTTTTAAGTTTATTTGGCTGCAGCGCTTTTTTTTTGCCTTTAGCATAACTGCAGCTTCAGCTATTAGTCTAATTATATCCTCACCTCACAAGATCTGATGACAGTGTTGGCTTTTGGCAGCACAGAAAGCTTTTTCTCGCTCTACTGCCAAAAGTGTGTGGTGGTCAGTGTGAGATGAAGATTGTTTTGGGACAATGTGGATTGTCCAGTTTTTAAAAATGATTGCACCTTTTATAGTTGTTGTACCAACATCTTAAGAGCCTAAAGAAAATCAAAGTCACACTGTCCCTTTTTTCTCAGTAGGTTTTGGTTTTAATATTATAATCAAAACAAATGAAGAAAGCTCCTAACTCTTTGTGTTTCCGCCTGTCAGATCTGCAGGCTGTTGGACTAAAGAAAGGGATGTTCTTCAACCCCGACCCCTACCTGAAGCTCTCCATCCAGCCGGGGAAGCACAGCATCTTCCCCTCGCTGCCCCACCACGGGCAGGAGAAGCGCTCCAGGGTGGTGTGCAACACAGTCAACCCGCAGTGGACCACAGAGGCGAGCAGACACACTCGACACACTGCTGCACCACACTTCAATATGTGCTGCTGGATCAACAAAAAAAAAATCATAATTACTGTATTCATTTTTGCTTTCAATCGTGAAATAAATTTAAAAAGTCAATCGAAATTAAATGTGCTTTCACTAGTCAGATCTCTATTTTTTTCTTCCTAAAATCCTCACATTTCTTATAATTAATGATCTATCGAACTATTTCTGGATAGTTTTGTTGACAGAAGTCATCTGGAAAACTTTTATTGACAAAAATATAATACCCAGTGACATGTGTGGGATAAAACTGCAATTGTTTCTTTTTATGACTGAAATATTAATCTTTTAAGTGATTTCATCATAACATTTTGACTGGCTTTTCAAAGTAAAATACTAAGACTTACTTTCTGATATATTATGAGTTTGAATAAGGAGGTGACTGAGGTCTTTTAGGGTTTAAAAGGTAAACAAGAGAATCAATGTAATCCATGGCAATTGTGTTTGCTTTGTACAAAACAAGATCAGGAAATTGATTCTTTTCATTGATGACCTTTTCTTGAAAAACCATGTGTGTTTCCAGAGAAGTTAGCCTTTTATCGCCTATTTTGGTTGTTGTGGGGACAGATCTGCTTTGTTATCAAAAATGTAACGTGAACAAAACAAAATAATGCAAAAAACATATGTTCTGGTTCTACTTAATAGTAAAAGATGTTCATTATTTTTAGCTAAATTTGGTATTTTCTATTTTTTTTTTTCATCAATTCCTTTTTATTTCATGACGTCAGTCAGCTGCAACTTCTTAATCTAATCAAGTCCATATTCTCCATCTCATCACAGTCAGAAAAATTAAAATAAAAATTACATGTAATTTAATTCAACCTGTTTATTTAGTCTGTAGAAATATTTACATCTCTAGATTCATGACAGTCCAGTATTTCCCAAAAGTATAAATAATCAGAGCACGGTACCTGATTGATCCATGGATGCAGTTTCTTTTCTCTGTACGTCTAGAACCATCAGAAAGAGCAAATGACTTGAGGAGCTGATCATTACTGATAGCAGTTCCAGCCATTAAGGCATTTTCTGATTTGACAGTGAAGCTTGACTCTGCTGCTGTATTTCCTGCAGATTTATTTGCCTTAAAGTTGTTCTGGTGCTTATTGTAGCAAATGTTGGGGAAAGCTGCCACACTGAGGTCAAATGATTGTGAAAGGGGTGCTGATTTTTTTCTATTTGATATCAACAAAGTGCATTCAAATTTAATTAGGTGATCATTAAAAATGATATACTCAGAAAAACATTTAGCTATTATTTTAAAGTATTAGTCTGTCAGCAACAGATCTGACCTTTTTGATGCCAATCCTGACAGTATTGAGATGTTATTTTTCCTAGTAAAAATAATATATCTCTTTAGACTTTTTCTCTTTGCAAAAGTATTACGTCACAGGTCATGTCAAGTCACAGATCTGAGATGTCGACCTTAGCCTATCTTCTGGCTGGCTTGGATTTACACTCCTTCACATCCAAGTTACCAATGCTTACCTGCTACATCCAATGGTTTGCCTAGGAATTATTGTTTCAGATTTCCCTGTTCACATCAGGACTCTTTGTTTCATGACTCAATGTCTACTTCTGAAATATGTCTTTCTTTGACTTTGAAAATTTGACTCACTATCTCCCCAACCTGGTCACAAAACTGTGTCCCTCTCTGTTCAGTGACATTGAGGTTCTTAACCATATTACTCGTATATCTGTTTGTCTGGGATGACTACACTACATTGGCCAACATACACATCTATTACATTGCAATATGTAAAAACTACTGCAGTCTGGTAGTGGTATGATGATAGAATGGTTACCAAATACTTGAGGGCACAGGTAAGGTTTAGTGATCTCACCACATGAGGAGGCACAGAAGATCCCAATATGGTGATCCTCCTGATGTCGGGTAGAGGAGCAGGATCATTTAGGTCATTAAAACAGCACTGATTCAGACCTGTGGCTCAGTGACTTGCAGTATTTAGCTAAATGCACAAAACACCTCTGAAGAACCAACACATATATGGACGTAATGTTGGGGCCCCTTTCGTGTCACTTTTTGACGTTTTGGGTGTCCCAAACTCATTGTTTTTTGATGTGTTGGCTGTTCCTATTAAATTAGGGGTCCCTAACCCCCAGGCTGCGAACCTATACCAATTCGAGTGCCGCTTAAATACTGGGCCACAAGCAGGGAGAAAAATGCATACGCCATCAGGGCTCAACCCTCAGGAGATGGACCAGTGCTGGACCTGTACCCTGATGGGGGGTTATAGAGTGTGCACCGATCCTGCGCTATGATGGAAGGTAGGGTCTGAATACCGATGCACTAACCCTAACCAAGCAGTGGCGCTGAATCTGTTTCTGCGTCTGGTACCACGTCCGGTACCGCGTCCTGAGGGTTGGGGACCTGTCAAAAAACGATGAGTTGAGGTCACCCATAACGTCAGAAAGTGACAGGCCCAAATCACACGTCCTTATATGATGAGTTGGGAGTGAGAATAGATGGGAAGAACATGTCTTCCCCAGATATATTGATACCGTCTGATCTGGCCACAGTGTGAAGCCTAGAAGACTAGATCTAGTGCCTGCAAAGCAGCTGCACCAATAAAATGACGAAGGCTGGTTTTGATAGACTTAGTCCAGATGTCATAGTCGTCCTCTGCACCTCAACGATACCCAAATGGTTTAATGATATCAGGACCAAAACTGACTCCTAATGAACATTTGTGTAAAAGGTCGTGGAACGCCGCACCGTGCAGCGGATCGTTTGTCCTCGAACTGCGAGCGATCCGTGTCAATTCTGGCAGGAATTCAAGATACATGAGAAAATTTGGTTTATTTTCAAAATATAACCAATTTTTCACAATAAAACAACGCAATCGACAAATGCGATGATGTTCTTGTATCTAAACAGAAAGTAGAGATGAAAATAAACATACAATCACAACACGCACACACACACAGATCAACGTAGTGGTCCGACTCCAGAGCGGGGCGGTTCTTCTTCGTAGAGACATGGGGAGAGAGCGGTTGCCGCGCACACTCTACTCCGCTTTGCAGGACTTCCAGTGAGAACCAGACGTAATACTGTAGATGATTTTCAGGACTTCTGAACTGCACTGATAAACCTTGTGGTTTGTTTTTCCGTACTCTTGTTAATCAGTTGGTAGTTTTGTTGGACCTCTGAAGTATTAGAAGAAAGTTGGAGCGACTCTTCTGGAGCTGATTTATATTTTTTAGGTTACACTTATGTTTTTTTTATTTTTTTTAATACAAATTTTAATGGTGTACATGTTGTTCGAAGATGCCTCTGAGAACTCTCTGAAGTACAGATAGGAGCTTTTTGATGTTTCACTCTGGGGACTCCTCTCCTTATTTTAATGTTGCTCTTTTCTGGGAGGCATGCACTCAGCTGCTCTTTACTCCTCATTTCCACATGACTTGCAAGCAGAGCAAGTATGAAAAAACTGCAATATGTAACAGAAAGATACCACTAACAGTCTTTGTTTCACTGCAAGAAATAACACATTTTTATGTTTTTTAAATGAACAGTTCTTCTGGATCTGCTTGTGGTTAGACTTTAACGCATGTTTACCCTGCTTGATAAAGGGCGCCATCAACTTTCATTTTGTCACAACAACCACATTTGCAAAAAAAATTAAATATTTTTACTTCAAAAGACTACGTTTCTTGACAGCTATATTTTTGCAAAAGCTGAAAAGAGGTGCATCTAAAATTAAATCTAAATTAAATTAAAATCCAGAATAGATGCATTCCAAACTGTTTTTAATGAAAAGGCTAAATAACTCTTTTGTAATTAAACTGCACAATCTTTAAAACATGAATGAACCATCCTATTAAAAAATAAGAGGAAGATTTTTAGTTTAGCATTGAGAGCAACAAATCTGCACAAACAGTTGCACCATTTCCATTTTGTCCTTCACAAAACTCTGTTATCTAAAATGACTTACAAAGAATATTGGAGCTGGGTTTTGTGCTTGAAGCTGCTGAGGTGTATGACGCGCTAAGTACGAAACCGTCATTTTCCTTTACGATGAGCAAAATAAAAGTCTTTGCACTTCGATCTAAACTATAGATTGTTCATTTTATTGCTTACATAATCAATATGGAGTTCAATTTAGCTTGTTAATTTTTGTAACGCAACAGTGCTGGAAAACGTTTAGCCTTTTTGTCTAAGGTCAGCTAATTAACCTTTATTTATAATTAAAAACGATATTGCTATAACAACTGGATTAATTTATATGACTCAGATGAAGAACTTATATCGCAAAAGAAAAAAACAAGCAAACTAGAATCACCATATTTTATGTTGACCACTCAATGCAACATCAGGTTTTTGTTCAAATGAAACTGCAAGAATTCATCTCTTAGCATTTGCGTTGAGGCAGCTGTATGTGGACAGTTAGATCTCTTCTGTCATTCTAGTATCCCAGATTTTGACTGTTGCTGTGTGCTGCAGGAAGAAATCTGAGCTTTTCTAAAGGTCCAAAAGCATATGCTCAAAATCTCTCGGTTTTAATGAATGATTTTAATGAAATGAGTTGGGCTAAACTGATAAGAAAGGCTCCATGTTGAGATTTTTTGTGTCAGAATGAGCCACAAATGTGTTAACCTCGGCATGTTTACATTTAAAGTGACGCCCTGAAGTTTTTTTTAAGGATTTTTTATCTTCACTGGTGTCATGGGAGGAATGGGAGTTAAGGCTTTAGTCACATCCACCTATATGGACACTGCAGTTTTTTGGGTTATCTGGGCCCATGGAGGGTTCTGGGGAAGAGCGGTTGGATCTTGAGGGGAGTACAGGTGTGTCTTGGGGTTCTTCTGTGGCTCGAACAGCTACATAGGAGTGATATTATAGAAGCTGAATGTTCCATTGTCATGCATGCACTAATGATGAGCGGGTGATGCTGTCTTATGGTGCCTTTAACCCTTGTGCTATATCATAGGGTCCAGATGACCCAAGCCTTACATTGACGTGTTATTCATCCAATGACAAATGTGGATGAAGGTGAAAAAGGATTTCATGTTAAAATCAAAAATCACTGACAAAAAAAAAAGTTTAGCGCACTGTCTTCAGGGGTCCAGATGACCCCACTCCCAATATCAATATACGTAGGATAGCACACTCCTGTCCACAAGTGAATGGGCAGAAAGGGATGACAACACTAGAAAGCACCAGTATAGCGCTCATTTAAGCTAACTTTTCTAACGTTTGTATGAATTGGGGTTTTTGCTGTTTCCTGTGTACTCTTTTGGTCATGAATTTATATTGAAAAGGCCTGCAAACAACCACAAGGGATGCTAAGCGGGGGTACTGCAAATGTTCATCTTTGGCGACAGTGTGATACAGAGTGAGCTCGCGGTCTACACCATGCATGTGCCTTGAAAACCGCTCAGTGGGCTTAACCCACCACACACAAATGCTGCATGTATGAGGTGTGCACGAGCCTGAAGGATGCTGGGAGGATGTCCACACAGGCTACGCTCTGATTATCTAATCCTCTAAATCAGCGTTCTCAAGCTCAATTTACCATCGGGCCACAGAAGGCAGAGTCTGGCTGAGTCTGGGCTGTATGGGGTTCCATTTGTGCCAAAAATATGTTTTTGTGTCCATGGTCTATATCTTTGGTCCAACCTGCAGCTCCAAAACTACATGTGGCTCTTTTATCTCTCCATTGTGGCTCCTTGGCCAAACATAAAATTAGTCATGGAGACTGCTAGATGATAAACTATGTAGGTTTTTACATCCATGTTGACCTGAAGACGTCTTGTTTGCTCAATGTTTCCTCCAGAATGAACAGATTTTATTTGCAAAGCAAAACTGGTAAAAAGTTTGATCTTTAATGAATTAAAAGCACTTATTATCTTGTGCTGCAAAACATTAGTTACTAGATGCCCGGAGGTGAACTGAGATGATCCGTTTGGCACAGAGCATATTTTATTTTGAAAATACGTTTTTAAAAAAATCTAATTTTAAAAGATACTAGTTTTTTTTTTATTTTTGCTTTTGTTTGTGCCAAAACATATACATAGTCATATTTATTATTTGAAAAAAGGAAGGTCCTGAATGCAAATCCAAATTTCTTAAAGGCTAAAATAAGAATTTGCGGTTCCTTCTAGGTTTTGATGAGTAGAAAACAAACCCAAATGGCTCTTTTACTGTTAGAGGAGGCTGATCCTGGTCTATGTCCACTGAACAAGTTTAGAGAATATTTGTTCATGTCTACGCAATATCTTCTGCTTTTCCTGTGAAACGATAGAAGTTGACGACGTTGTGTTTACAGTTAGAGCAGGTGAGACCAAACACGAGTTCCTTTCCATAATTTCAAATTACTTACATCACTCTCATGCTCTTTGAAAATGAAAAACAGTCCAAAATCTACCCTAGACCTGCATAAATACATCTATAGTCGTTCTTAAGGCATAATATTCACATAAATATAGATTCTAAAGGAGACCCAAAGGCAGGAAAAACTAGCCTTTCATGGGAGAACAAAGGTAACGTGATAGCACCGCTCCTGCTAAATCAAAGTCCTGGATGTCATTGAGATAATATCATCTGTCAGCTGACCTTAGCGTTCCTCTCAGCTGTTGTTATCTCTTCATTGTCATGTATTTTCCCTAAGATGGATGCAAATGAATCTCCTCCAACAACCAGTTCATAAAACGTCACTTGATTTGTCATCAAAATTCTTGATTTGTAACACCAAAACTGTGACCGATATAGATTCTTTTGTGCTTCTCATGGCTGCTTCAGCAGAGTGCCACTGCAGAGTTGCAATATCACAGATGTAATATGCGAGACCGTGACCTTGCTGTATTGATTTGTATTACCCTTCGACTTTACAGGAGGGCATATCTAAATTGGTTGGACCGCTTGTCTGTTTCTGCACCAAATCAGCCACTTTACCTCAATTCTCCGGCTTTAACCAATCTCTCATTTCTTTTTCCTGTCTCCAAATTCCATCCTCCCTTTTGGGTCAACTTGTGAATTATTTACTTTTGCTTCTCTTCGCTTCCGTCCTTTCTTTTCCTCCCTCTCTCCGCCCTGCCAGCATCACGTTGCGGTTTACCTCCATCCTAAACGACGAACTGCACTTTTTTCTCTTCTGCATGTTGCTTTAATGTCACATTCATGCTCCACTTCCCTTCGAGGAAAGACAATGGGAAAGTGTGAGCAGGCGTAAAATGCTGCAAGTTAAGCAGAGATGCAGGAACAGTCTTTATGCTGCAATTACAGTGGAATTACATCAAAAAATGTAAAAGAGCCTGACAAGCTACTGTAAATGAAAACTATTAAATATATTGGAGAAGAAAGATGGAAGTCTTCCTTAAATCAGCACAAAAACTGACTTATTTCTCTCATATGCACCAGATATGATAAAAACTGTGTATCTATAGATGACAGCACAAAAGACAGCAGCAGCAGCTAAAAGCTTCTTTTTCTGCATTATTCATGTCTTTACAGTCATTGTAAAAGCTCTAAGCTACAAACAGAAACCTCTGCTCTATGAATGCTTTACTGACACGTCTGCTCTTTTAAAAGCAAGATTTTAAACAGAGATGAAGAATTTTAAGTATCTATTAATTTATTGTAGCATGAATCCTAGATATTTTGAAGAAATACTGACTTTTATTTGCTTCTGCCTCCTTTAACTATTTTTTTTAATCCACAGACAATTTGCAGTGTTAGTCTCGCAGTTCAGTTCATTAAAAGTTCAATTTTACTCCAGAACAGTCAAATATTTTTTCTTAACACAAGCAACCCAACAAGTTTATTTTATTTAAATGTTTCGGGCCACAGAAGAGCAACAGTAGAACTAATCAGACCAAAGCACAGTTTGAAAGGTGTTTTAATTTTCTTTAAAAAAATAAAATAAAATCTAGAAAAATTAACTACATTGTGCAAAAATAGAAAAAAATATTGAAACATTTGATAGTTTTTAATCAAATTAGATTTTGTATCAATATGTTGAAATAATAAAATGAAAGCATCAAATGATTGAAAGTGATGAGCAATAAATGGTGAACTGTTCCAACATGGTTCTCTGTTGCAAACACTGCAACAGACCTTCAATCTATTTTCAATAAAAATGTAAATAATATTTATTTGTAAGGATTTACTATAATTAGTGATAAAAAAGGGACTACTTTGTAATGCTAATGTAAGTGTTATTGATTATCAAATTTTTGTATTTCCGTACAGGTTTTTTTTCAAGATACAATTTTATTTTAACCTCTTTTGTAGAACATTATTCTAAATCTACAATTTTAGAAACAGAAACTGAAAATGTTGCTTTCAGATGTTGACAGTTAATCCTCTTTTTTTTTTTAATTTTTGATTTTTAATTTCTTTTTTGTTTCAGTTACAATTGTTAATCGTATGCAGAAAAAGTAAATAAATGTGTTTCTATTTCATTTTAAACAGTTTAACATCAAGTTAGAATCATTTTATCCTCCCGTTCAGTCAGGATTTGAGTATGTAAGAGCTGAGTAGTGACAGTGGAACGCTTTTGTGTTTTCTTTGAAATCCCTCACCGATCATCTTTTGATGTGTTGTAAAACCATTCCCAATAGTCCGTTAAATACAATAATGCTGTTTTTAGGCAAAATTAAAAAAAAAACTGAGTTGTTTTCTAGGGCATAGTTTCTGCAGAGTGGTAAAGGTTCTAAGAAATTCAACCTGAGTTGCAGACGAGATTGTTAGCCCAACCCCTCTTCCCATCATCCCTCATATTACACCCTCTCCTGCTAGTTTACAGCTTCCTACAATCTCAACTGAACATTAATGGTGCAAAAAAATGGAAGAAGCTCAGACGAAGAAAACAAAGACAACCAAGGATCTATTTGTCTCCAAGTGGATGCATCAGAGCAGCAGAGATGGGAGTTTTTGGTCTGCTGATAGCTTCATGAATAGGATTTTTTTCTAACAGCATTTTTTCCCCTGCTCCTGATTCATAACATTTTGAATAAAGACATACTCAGGGGTTTAATTTTCTTTATAAATTCCCTGAATCATCAGAAAATGCAGGAAAAAAACAACTTTTATTAGAGTGGGTTTGGTTTTTCATTGTTGTGTTTTTTCTGGTTGTCGTTTGGCTGAATGTTATGTTTGTGTCCACAGAGGTTCAACTTTGTTTCTCTGCCCACCGACGTCCTGGAGATTGAAGTGAAGGACAAATTCGCCAAGAGTCGACCAATCATCAAGCGCTTCCTCGGAAAGCTGTCGGTCCCGGTCCAGAGGCTGCTGGAAAAACACGCCATCGGGTTAGAGACAGAGCTCCAAACGGCTTCTTTTGGTTTTGCTTCTACTCTAATCTTCTCTTGTCTTCCGTCTGCAGGGATCGGGTTGTGAGTTACTCTCTGGGCCGCAGGGTGCCGACGGATCACGTCTGCGGCCAGCTGCTGTTCCGCTTTGAGCTGACCTCCTCCATTCACCCCGGTACGTCAGAATGAGAGCTACATTTGTCATCCCTCCTCTTCTGCGGCTGCTCTGTGTGTGTTCAAATATAACGTCCGTCCTCAGATGACGAGGAAGTCTCTCTGGTCATCGAGACGGCCTGCGCTGAGGCGGGAAACGCCGCTGACGACGCCGGCGGAGCGGCGGACGACGACACGCTGAGCGTGGGCCCCGACATGCCCAATCTACCGTTAGACGCCCCCCCTGAAGCAGAGAACTCAGTCCCTGACACCTCCACACATGAGGAGGAAACCCATCCTGCTGAGAGGGAGGAGGAGGAAGGAGGAGCACAGGAGGAGCGAGGAGGCACGGAGGAGGACAGGCGGGAGGAACCTCTAGCTAGTCAGCAGCAGGAGGAGAATGAGGAGCAGCAGGAGGCCAACGGTATACAGGAGGAAGGAGGGGAAGCGAGGGCGGAGGAGGAGCAGAGACAGGAGGCCGCTCAGTCGCCGGCGGTTGAGAGGAAAGATGGAGACGAAGGAGAGCTTGAAGCCTCCTCCGGTGGAGCAGCTGCAGGGGAGGAAAGCGCCGCAATCCAGGGGAACCCCGCAGGAGCAGGCGAGGGGGCCCCGACGGGAGAAACAGAGGGAGGAGAAAGGAGCTCCCCTCCCTGCTCCTGCCAGCCTCCGTCATCAAACCTAAATTCCAACGCTTCCTCCCGGCGTAAAAACCGGCCCTGCTCCCTGCCGGTGTCGGAGCTGGAGACGGTGATCGCGTCGGCCTGTGGCGAGCCGGAGACGCCGCGCTCCCACTACATCCGCATTCACCACCTCCTCCACAGCCTCCCGTCTGCCCAGCAGAGAGCTCCCAGCCAGGAGGGGGAGGACACCAGCAGCACCGTGGACGCCACGTCACCGACGCTCAAAACCTCCAAGGAGGAGAACGGCCGCGAGGAGGAGGAGGAGGATGATGATGATACGACTCAGTCGCCGTCACAGGTGGGTTAAAGGTCATCTCAGAAGAGCTCACAGATTTAACCCGCAGTGCAGCTGAAGATCTCTCGGTTGTTGCAGGTGCCCGAGTGTCCGGGGCCGTGCTGCCGGCGCTCCCTGCCCCGCAGCCTTTCCATCGAGCGCCTGTCGGAGCTGAACCAGCTCCTGGAGGGCGACGGAGGCAGAGGGCACCCCGTGACGAGGAGAATCTCCCCCTCCTGCCTGGACAGCGAGGAGGGGGATTCCAGCAACGTGGGGAGAAGGGTCTGTGGCGGCACGCACAGACCTTTGGGGGAGAACGAGTGCGAGTTCTGCGACACCTCCTGCTACAGCACGTCCTGCTACAGCACCTCCTGTTACAGCACCTCCTGCTACAGCAACTCAGGCTTTGAGGGGAGGGGCCGATTCTGCAGCCACAACCGCCTGTCGTCAGTGGACAGCAACCGGCTCTCCGGGAGCACGGTGTTCTCCTCCCAGGACGAAGAGGACGAGGAGGAAAGCGCCTTCGAGTCGGTGCCGGACTTCGCCCACCCTGAGGGCCAGAATCTGGGCGGGTCAGAGGGAGGCAGAACGCCACCGAGTGGATGCAAGGAGAACAGGAGAGGAGAGCAGGGGGAGCCGGCTGTGGCTGGACCCAGCGACAGAAACGGCATAGGTGAGAAAAAACCTAAAGTTATGTTGACTGATAAACACACAATAATTCACAGGTTGTGTTGTTCATGAACTCACTTATATTAAATCCTTCCACTGCAACAAAATAATTGCAAAAAAAAATAATATTCTACATCATTCTAAAATAAGTTTTGAGTGAAGTTAGAAGGTTCATTCCATCCAGAATCCCACAGCTAAAGAGATTAGTTTCTAAATTTGGACCGATTTTCTTGTCCTCCAACACACAGCTTTTTTAACCTTCTTTATAAAACTGTTTCTCACAATGAGTGAAAAAATGGAACTGTCAATCAAAAAGAAAGGAGAAGTCACTTATTTTCTCATAAATATGTCTGCATGATTTCAATTTTTATTTGCAGTCTGATTTCAAACCCGTTGGCCTAAATGTCTGTCTACGGTGGCCCTGAAGTCTAAATCATACCAACAAATCACTCAACCCTAAATCAAATTTAAAGATTGCAACAACAATTAAAAAGCATAACAAATGTTAAAAAACATGAAATCTTGGAAAAAAAAGAAAATTCCAGAAACAAAAACATAATTTCATAAAATGAAACAGAATAGCAGTTTAATGTTTCAGAAAGCAAAAAGAATTTCCAGAAATCAAACTAAAATGTTAAAAAATGAAACACAATGGATAAGATAGATACTATGAGACGTCACTGATTGAATGATGATGTCCAGGATCACTTTATTCCAAATAACATTCTGTTGAATTTATTGACAAACATCAGCAACGTCCTATAGTACCTACCATCTCCAGTTTGTTCTGTTGTTTTATTTCAACATTTAAGTTTAATTTCTGGAAACAAATTTTGTGTTACATTTTTTTTTCTTTTTTACAGAAACTTTGATATGGTTGGTATTATAAAACATGACTGATTGGATGAGGACGCTTGTCCGTAATTTTAACTGAATGTTATTTGACGTGAAGCGATGTTGGATTTGTCATCCAGTCAGTAAGCATCTTCTTAAGCCTTTCATTGTGAACCATATCCATATACATGATCAAATATTACCTTTGGAACACTAAAAAACAAATTATTTATGAAACATTAGTCATTTTCGAGAGTTTTTTTCCTGCCTGAAAGTAAAACGACTCCGTTCCTGAAGCTCCGCCTCCCGCTGCGTGTTGCTGCTACCTATTTCATGATGTCATCCTAGAGTCAGCAGAGTGTCTTTATTTTTAAGAGAAAAATAAACAGTATCCAAATGTATTCAAAGATATATGCACACGTCATAAATGTCCTCTTAGTAGCCATCGCTACACTAGTTCACAACACAAATACACTCAACATCTGCATGACTGTACCCGACCAAGGGTGGGAGGTGTCTCAAAGAAGCCCCGCCTCAAAACTAATGACTGCAGTTATTCATTTTTCCATAATGATCAATTCTCGATCACTTGGCACCTCCATGAATAAAAAGGGTTTCCATCCATACGTGACTTCCTAATCAGAGTCTCTGATTGGTCAAAGTCCAACCTGTGTGTTCAATGGATGGGCATTTTTAATGTAGAGTCTTAAAAATGTGTATTACAACAAATTAATACCAGTTTTAAATATGAAGGCCCGTAACCCACATGTGTGCGTTTACATAAGACCTATCATTGAAATTGGCTGCTTGAACGCTCGTTCCGAGGCCGGTGTGAACATAGTTTAAATAAAGAAAAAAGAAAAAAAGTAGCCAACAATTTTCATTATAAGAAAAATCACAAGACTCAAATAAAGGATAATAGGGAAAGGTGATGATGCTATTTTGTAATGTCATTTAAAAATGTATTACCAAAAAAGCTAAATTTTAGTGGGGAAAAAAAATCAAATGCTCAAAAAGGTATGCCAAAAATACTTAAAATAATACAAAATGCCAATAACACTTGACTTTAGATCATATTGTTTGAAGGTTTCTCCATTCATTTTCAATTGTGCACTTACATCATTTACATCAATCTTTTGATGGAATCAAAACAATTTTGAAAAAGCTGAATGTAGGCCAAATATTTTCTGTGCTGAAGTGAAGTTATCTCAGTCCTTAAACAGCTCATATAAACCACATTGTAAGTTGAATAGAAGCTGCTTAATGGTCTGCAGTAAACTGAGACTGGCTGCCACGCTTCACTGGATGATGCATCTCCGACTGTACCGCAGTAGATTCTTCTGGAAGGCTGTCACTCAGTGGAAGGAGAAAGCGGGACACAATGACTTCTTTGTTTTCCTCTGTTGGCAATGGCCCTCCAAGGCTTGTTCATTTACCAACATTGATCCTTTCTTCCTTTCTTTAACCCTCACCAAGAAACTAAGGGCACTCCCTGTTTTGGTTGCACATAAACACAAACGCACGTAGTCCTACACACAGTCCCACACAAAGGAAATTACATTAACCTTCTGCAAAATGCAATAAAAATGTCCGACTGTCAGACTCCTGGACAGCTGTGGGCGTTTATGTTGTTTCTTTTGGCTTGTCTCATTGTTTAAAACACACACAAACAAAAATACTATTCCCAATTTTAAGATTATATCTAATTGTGGTTAGCCAAAACATAAATCCAGGGTACTAACAATTTTACTTTCTCTGGTCTGGAAGAAAAATGTTGACTATTCCATCTTGTCCTGCGTGGTGTAACCTGGTTTAAAGACCAGCAGGTGGAGGAGGAACAGGGAGGTGAGTGCTTCATCTGGAAGGAGCTGCAAAGATTTACTTTAGCCTTAAGACTTTGGATTTGCATTCGTTACCTTCTTTTATTCCCCTAAATAAATATGAATTATGTCATTTTTTTTTGGCACAAACAAAAGCTAAATGTGATTTTTTTTTTTTTTTTTTTGATGCCAAGTTAGCAAAAAAGCAAACTTGTTGCTAATAATAAGCTAAATTCCTCAATGCCTGAAATTCCTCAATAAACAAAATTAGTCAAAAATGTTAGCCTGTTGCTAAAATAGAAGCTAAACTCTAAATTAGCACTAAAAATCCCAGTAGATAACAAATTATCCAAAAATGTTAGCATATTGCTAAAATATTAGCTAAATTCCAAATTAGCATAAAAAACTGAGAGGCCAAATTAGCAAAAAAAAAGCTTCATTACTAGCTGAACTCCAAAATAGCTACAATGGAAGCCAAACTCTAAATTAACCTTTAAAGCCCCTAAACTCTAAAACAGCCCTAAAAAGAACTCCAACAAAATGTTAGCATGTTGCTAAAATATTTGGTAAACAAATTTTTTATTTAATTTTTAGTTTTTAATGTGCCGAAAAACGTACAAAAAGTAGCAGGAGAATCACTACCTTGGGAATGCTTACTAAGAATTTGTACAATAAATGCTAACTAAGTAATCCTTACTTTAAAAAATTACAATTATTTTATTTTTCTTCAGCAAGAGAGCCACCATGAAGAGATAAAAGAACCACATGTGGCTCTGGAGCCGCAGGTTGCAGACCCCTGATCTAGCTGGACTGTGGCTGTTTGGAGACAGAACCATAGTGAAATGTTACTTTTAGATAACACTGCAGATTGTGTTCATGTATTTTGGGATTTATTTGGATGGAAGGATTAAGTTACAGAAGAGTGCTTTAAAAAATAAGTTGAAAATGTAAGTTGCTAAATTGGCTCTCAATGTGAGTACAACAGTAGGAAAAATTCTACAACCCATGATGTCATGATAGTCAGGTATTAATGATGTGTAGTTGAACATGAGAATAAACTTTATTTAAGCTAAAAAGACAGTCATACAGCATTACAATCACACATGTACCTTCCCCTCCATTTATTTTCTTATGAATGCATGTCTTTCTTAGGATTTAAGCTGCATTTATGCTGAATGCGATTCCCATGTCAGAGTTTCTCGCGGCGCATTTTGAGCAATGTGCGTGGTAGTCTGGCAGCAGCGCACTTCAGCCATCGTGGCGTCTCTAAATGATCTCATGAACCCAAAAGTGGAGACGTGATGACCTTTTGTAGAACTTCTCAAAATAAATAAACCTGATCGCTCAACATCATCCATGTCTTCCATGCATTGTTAATGAGATATACAGTCAATCCACACGCATTAGGAGTGTCAACTTTATGAACTCAATTTTGGACGAGGATCGAGGCAGTGGGCACAAATTCCCAGCATTCTGCAAACGCATGTCAACACTGAACATAAAATATACAATTGTAACAGAATCCGTGGAGACGTATTTAATTCTGTTTCTGTGCATTGATCTTGTGTTAGATACATTAAGCTGCTGCTGTTTTGTTCATGTTGTTTTCTTGTTCACTTATCGCAATTAATGAAAGATTTGTTTAGTTAAAAACACAAAGAATTGATCAAAAAAAAAGCAGGAAGTACAAATTTAATTTTCTCTGAAATAATCAAATAAAAATAATTATGAATGAAGAGACTTATGGGAAAGCAGAACCAATATATAATCCCTCAAAGTAGAAGTTATCCCTGCCAATCTTTACTATCCCCTGCCACCTACCTTTTCTTTACCCAGAGGCTTAAATGTGTTACTGTCAGTTTCTTTTATCAGCTATTTATGTAAGAGCTAAAAACTAACTGTACTGAACTCTTAGGAAGGGCCTCAGAGATCTAAGGAAGTCTTACAGTCGTGACTGTGTAATGAGGCTAGATAGAACATTCTAGATCAACGCTGGTCTTCAAGAGCCACAACCCTGTCTGTTTTACAGCCCTCACTGCCCATGCTGCTGTTAAATAGCTGACTGGAGTTCTTCCATATCCTGATTGACTGAACTCACCTGATTTAGGATGTCAGCATCAAGTAGGCTAGTGAGAGCTGAAAAACAGGCAGGGTGGTGGCTCGTGAGGATCAGGGTTAAACAGTTGGCTGACATAACATACAGAAATGAACTGTCATTAGACCGACTATCCCTGTCTTCTCTATCTCATCGGCTTTTGTTTTAAACATGTAAGATGTAGTTCATGCATGATGGCATGTTTCTTCTCATTTTAAGCAACAGGAGTATAACATGGAATGCGCCGGCTTGAGGCTATTTTTAGCCGTAATGAGGAAAAATGATGATCGATGCTTCGGTCTCCTGCAGCCAGGCATCCCCTCCTACTAAAGCCATTTACCACTGATCATGAGGTTTCTTCTCTGTGGGCGATGCCTCCCCACTAATGTAAATGCACTCTATAGATTATGTGTTCTCAACAGTCATTCCATCTGACTTCACCATCTTGCCACAAAGCAAGCAGTTCATTTCCATTTTGCATTAACACGATATTTCTTTCACCCCCATGTCAGAGCGATAAGAAAAAAACAAGACATTTCAAATGAATGTGTATTTCTGTGAAATATGCCTGGCTTCATAGGATTCAAAGAAAGTTAATTACTCTTTTGGTAATAACTCCACAAATACCTTGCGTCTAAGTATCCCATTTTACTCTAATATTAGAAACATCATAAACAACAGAAAACAGATTTTGATGAAGACATCAGTCGGCAGTTATCTTCATTACCATCATTGTGTTCTTTGGGCAAATTAGTGTAATCTGTTACTAGAAGGATGGTGCAGTCAGTTGCTCACGAGATGCTCCCTACTATTCTGAGACTCCCATCAATTATATCAAGCTGATCTGATCTGTCTGGAAGTGCAGTGTTTTTCTGCGCCCCGCTGCATCAAGAGGACAAATTTGGTTTCTATAAGTCGTAACATGGCAATGGGTTAAATGACGTGTCTTCAAAGTCTGATTAAAGCACTAAAAGGTGAGTCGACTTCTGTTGTTTGGATTGGTATCATATTTGAATTATACCATGGATTCAATTCAAATGTGTAGGAATTACTGAAACACATTTAAATTTCCATTTAGTGTGACTCAAAAGGCAAACTGAAAAGTCATAAAGTTCCAACAAGGTTATTGACAAAACAAGCCAAAAACTAATATAGGATAGAAAATAGAGGATACGTGGAAAAACTGTATGTGTCCTCCTGTTTTAACTTTTCCTGTCACCTCCTGACTGTTTACGCTTTCCAACTGTTTTTGTCACTCGTGTTTCATCAGATCCACACTTTCAAACCCATCCCCCGCCCCAGTCATGTTACATAATACTGCATTCAAATTTAATTCAATTCACACGTCAAGATGCAGTTTCAATGTTGAGTCGATGTCAACGACTCAGGTCCTGGGCACAATCTTAGTGGTGAGTGTGGTGGTAATCTTTGGGTAGTGCAACAGCACAGTGCTCTGAAAATACAATACAGTACAATACAATAATACTTTTTGTAGGCAACACATAAAACACATATTGCCCAATGGTGGACGTCACCCATCCAAATCTGGTGGCGCTAATTGCCCAGAAAAGACACATGAGGAGGGTACAGGAATGATGTCAAAAATTAAGCATCTTCAATTTGTGTTGCAGTAGAACGGCATAGATGGAAGTACAGGCGAAAATACATCAATATGGTGTGCATTTTAATTTTTGTCTGAATTAAGAAATCTGAACTTCTGTAAATACTGTACACTATTCAAGAGAATGAAGGGAACACTAAGAAAACTTTACCTGAACTAAGGAAATATTCGCTTTAGTCTTTGCATAGCTGAATGTACTGACAACACAACCATACCAAGTTATTACTTGGAAATGAAATCTATTTATGTATAGAGATCTGGATGGGGAAATATAGCCAAAATTAAAGTGGAAAGCCAGTGTAAAAGATGATCCAATTTTGATTTAATCTCTTTGAAACGAGTCAAAAGGAGATTCAGTAGTGTGTCTGGCCTCCATGTACCCATATGACTTATGTCAACACCTATGGGTGTGCTTTTGATGAAGGGGCCAATGGTCTCCTAGGGGATCTCCTACAATATCTGAACCAAAGCATCTACCAACTCCTGGACAGTCTGTGGTGCTGATGGACTGACTGAGACGTGCTGTCTCAGATGTGCTCAACTGGATTCAGGTCTGAAGAAAGGTCCTTCACATCAATAGCTTTATCTAGTAGAAACTGCTGACACACTCCAGCCACATGAAGTCTAGCATTGTATTGTATTAGAAGGAACCCAAGGGCAATCACACAAGCACACGGTCTCACTTGGGTCTGAGAATCTCATTTTGGTACTTAATGGCACCTACCTCTGGTCAGCATATGGAAAGCTGTGCACCCCTCCAAAGAAATGCCACCCCAAACTGGTCATGTTGGATGATGTAACAGGCAGTTGGACAGTCTCAATGACGTGCTCCAGGGTTCCAGTGGCAAATTTGGCCATCTTGGTGTTCTCTTGCAAATGCCAAACATCTTGAGCAGTATTGGACCGGAAGCACAACTCCCTCTTATGGGCGCTTGTTTCTAAGTCTGTTTTTAACTGTTTGAGCAGACACATGCAGAGTTGTTGTGTGCTGGGGGTCATGTTGTAGGGCTCTGGCTGTGCTCGTCTTGTTTCTCCTTGTACAGTAAGGATGTAGTGGCCCTGATGCAGGAATATTTCCCTCCTTCGGCCCTCTCCACATCTCCTGATGTACTGGCTTATCCTCTAGTAGTGCCTCTATGCTCTGGACACTACCCTGACAGACAGCAAAACTTCTTGCCACAGCTCACATTGATGTGCCGTACTGAATGAGTTCCACTACCTGGGCCACTTGTGTGGTTTGTAAACGCTGTCTCATGGTACCGCTTGAGTGACAACACTATCACCATTCAAAAGTCACGAAAACAACAGCCAGAAACACAAGGATGGAGAAGTTGTCTGTGGTCACCACTTCCAGAACCACTCCTTTATTGGAAGTGCCTTCCTAATCGCATATTATTTCCACCTGTTGTCAATCCCACTTCCTACTTGGACAGTTTGATTACATGGAAGTGTTATTGACTTGGAGTAAAACTAAATTGTTTACCCTTGTATTAGGTTGGATCAAGAAATCAGGAACTCGACTTTTGGAGATTTGATGTTGTGATCTGCGGGTGAAGTCAAAAACTGCAAAAAAAAAACCAACAGGGAGGAAAAGCTTGTCTTTGTTTATGTTTTCCTGTGATTCATGGTGATAGGTTGGCCACGGTGCAGAGGTAGATTGGCCAGTCTTTGATTGGAAAGTTTGTTTCCCATTTGTGTGATCTGCAAACTTATGAGTTGAAGTGTCCTAAAGCAAGACACTGAACCCCACATTGCTCCTGTTGGGTATAGGTTAGCACCAGTTTTCAGTCTGATTCTGTTTCTAGTGTGAATCATATAACAGTCCCTGTTCCCCCCGAAATGGTGAATGAGTCTGTGAATGTAAAGCGCTTTGGGCTTTCAAGAAAGGTAGAAAAGTGCTATACAAGTATTTACCATCATGTTGCAATGTAAGGAAAAGCTGAATTGAAATGATTGAAGAAACAGATTTTAGTGGTAAATCAAAACCAACCATTGCTTCAAAAGACTAATACTTTGGATTTTTCTTTCAAATTCCCACCATTTCTAATAAGCTTGTCCCTGCATACCAGGGAGGAATATCTATTATCTGCTGGAGGCTGCCATGTACATTTATCTCAAAAAGCCAAAGTAAGATTAAGACATTGGAGAATCTGAGGTATGATTAGTCATTTAACCTCCTAACTATCGGAGAAACAAATTTTTGTTAACTTTTTTTTGTAATCTATCAAAAACTACAATTGCCAGAGTCCCACCATGTCATATTGGGTATGATTAAAAAGCCCCAAATGACTTCTGTAGCTACCAGAAGGAGTCAACTCACTTTTAGTAGGGAGATATTCTGGTTTAATGTCTTCTACAGAGGACAAATTCTCCTTGCTGGTAGTCAGGAGGTTTGTTTTATACAAATTTATCCCCAGTAATTTGAGGAACATCTTAATTTGTCCTTTCTGGTTGAGGATTGTTAAAACTTATAGCATGTAGGGATTCTACATCCTGTACTTTCTTGATACATTTGTAATTGGACAGTTGGCGTAGGACATCCCCCTTTACTGAAATTGATCCCATGATATCTCTCTAATGTCCTGTAGGCTCAGACTCCTCCCCTCCTGTTGACCATCTTCCTGTTCTGCGACCCAGCCATGACCTTAACCATTTTCCTGCTGCCACAGACCAAGCCTTACCTCCAAGTAAGATCCCACAACTCCCAGTCTTACTATGGAGTCTCATTATCACCCCATGGTGTGCTAACATGTTCATTTGTGCATGTCACCCTCAATATCTGCTTTTTAGTGTGTGTCTTTTATGTTGTCTTTCATTCACATCCATCATTTGAACTCTTCGTTTACACCTTCACTTTTCATCAGTTCATTATACTTATTCAAAGCCAGCTTGAAGAAGTGAACTTTGGCTCTGTTTTGATCACTTGTACTTTTAGAATAAAGAAACTCTCTTTCAAAATCACCTTTCTTAAAGTCTCACTCCGATCATCTTTCAATCTATTGTAAAAAGCGTTCTTAGTGATCTTTTAACAATAATTTATGTCAAAATCAAAAAACTTGTGGATTTTTTTTTGGACATATTTTCTGGAGAGTGTAAACAGTTCATTAGAGATTTACCTCTGAGCTTCAATGTTGGCACGGAGTAAGCCTGATCCCATTTCCCATCATCCCCCTGTTTACATGCTCTCCTGCTAGCTTACAGCCCCTCACACCCCCATCCTGACAGTACTGGTGCAACAAAAATGGCAAGTAATATTGGAGCTATCCAGCTGTCCAGTTTCGAGCCAGATGCCAGATCAGACGAGGAAAATGAAGAATGGAGCGAAGCAGGAAGCCGTGACCTGCCAAATTTTCTCAGCAACAGTCTTTTTTTCAATTTGTCTGCTCCTGATTTACAATGTTTTGATAAAAGAAATACCCAGAAATGCAATTTAAAGATTACATTTATTTACCAATGTCCTAGAAAAATGCTACAAGAATATGTTAAAAACACCAATCTGTCAAAACTTCAATAACAAGTCAACAGTGCATCCATGAGACTAAACTAAATAAGGTTGCATTTATTAGGTCATATTTTTTCCACCTTTTAAACATTTTTAGAAAGACAAAAATTTTGACTTACAGAAATGAATCAAAGATTATTAGTTTTTATAATTCTTAAAAAAGATTTTAAAACACTGATGGTTGAATAATATTAGGCCAGATAAACAGTTCAGGAGTATTTAGGCAAACTATATGAAATGTTAGTCAAAGAACAAACAAAACTGCTATGTATTCCATCAGTACTAGTGTCATAGTTCTCTTTCAGGCCTTGACACACACAGACTGTACGAGGGTGAATGTATTTAGCATACAAGTTCTTTTTGTTCAATTTGTCTTTTATAAAGAGACACTCAGTTGCTCTTTGTGAATGTCACGTTCATGTTTCCATTGCATTGAAATGTCAACATTCATCTCCCTCACAAATGACTTTAGTCTCATTCATACGTGGCAGTAATTATTCCCCCAGCTGATGTCAGCTGCATACAGAGATTAAAACATCGCTGTATTCTTTACATCCTATCATTAAAGCATCCAAAATCCTGAAAAATGCTTTCATAAAATGTGCATGTGAGGAGCAGTCATGACAAAGAGCACACAGTGAAGTCTTCCTCCTCCTCATCCTGTTGCAGTTAGTCAGTTCTGAGTAAAGCTGCTTTCATGCAGTCAAACTGTGACGACTCAGAATTCAAATTAGACCGTACTCGTGGCTCAGTGGAACTCAGCGGTCTCCTCGGCTTTCAAACTGTGTTTCCATTATCAGATTCCAGATCAGGATTCCACACAGAAATGGCGGTTAAAACGGAAACAAGCTTCTCTTTTATTAGATAAGTCCTTCAATGAGTGTTTAGCTGACATATTTAACTGATGTTAATTCCCATCCAGTCCCAACCAGTTATGTCAGCGCCATGCATGGAGATTAGGAAGCAGAAGTGACTTCTCACAGAATCCAAAATATAGAAAAGTTGGAGCATTTCTTGTGTGTAAATCTCTATGATTACAGAGACGCGGGTGCTTATTAGGCAGAACATTTGGGTTTCATTTCTTGGTCAGATCCTGTTTCAGGTGATAATGTCTGCAAACCCTCACAGTCATTTCCAAAAACTGAAGAAAAACCATTAACTGTAAATGAGAACTGGACAGAGTGGCCCTTCCCAATCCACGTTCCAAACAGGAAAATTCCATAGACTTTTATTTAGACATGAACAGGTTCTACTCAGGCAATTAATCTGTCAAAATAATCATTCATGCTTGGATACTTTTTTTTTTTTTAACATGTTCTTGATAATACAAATTTTCATTGTACGTAATATTTTTCCTGTAAGCTTTTAAACCGATGCCTTAATAAAAGAGAGACAGAGGGACAACATTAACACAAAACGTAAAGAAAATGAGAGACATTAGAAAAGAAGAAAAAACTGGATCCATTTGACTTTTATTGATAGTATGAAGGAAATAATTCTGTAGAACTCCATAACCAACCTGTGCAGAATCTTCTCTAAAACAGAGCAGATCATTACTGATAGAAGAAACCAGATTACATCCTCATAGCTGAGACTCTTTTTTTCTTTTCTTAATATTATTGTGAATACAATTATTTTATTGGTTTTGCACACTTTCATTTGTATTTTCGGTTGTGGTTGCAGAGTTTTGTGTTGTTCACTTCAAGTGTGTTTAAAAGGAAAAATGTTTAAAATGTAGTGTTAAAAAATGAATTATGAATAGGTCATTCCTTTTTTCATTTATTTTGTACACTTTATCTGAAAGGGATAAATAAAAGCATATACATAATATACAATTTATACAAATAAAAGCAACATGTTTACATTAGTTACGGATTTTGTGCATAATCCTACATAGTAGTTGATAATACATTAAATAAAGCAAAAAACAACCTAAAAAGCCATTTAGCTGAAAGAGTTTTCAGTGAGCCAATGCAAAAGAACAGAATCTCTTGACTTTGTCTGAGAGAAAATAAAAGAAACATTAATTAAAAATGATTATTTTAAAGTTTTTTTTAGATGTTTTTTTTTTATTATTCTTTAATGATAATAAAGGTACAATATTTTGAAGAGATATACGTTTTATTTGAGCAAATTGACAAATGATACCGGTGATATTTTGGGGCAAAAAATTGTTGGGGCGCAAATTTCTTCATGGGGGGGTGTTAAAGAATTAAGATTGAGAAGCACTGCTTTAACCGTGAACGCGTGAACAAAGTTCAAGCTCCGGTCGAGGACTTCTGGCTAATGATGCTCCGGCGCCATCTGTTGTTGTCTGCGGCCAGGTCCTCTTGATTAAAGGAGGTGTAAGCCACTGGCCCCCCATGTAGAACTTTGGTAGCCATTGAAAACGGCGACTCAGACCGATCACTGTAAACATGACGTTGTCTGGCTCCAACATTGTGTCTGTATCACAAAAATAACATACTGAATTGACATGATTTCGTGGGAGCCGGTTTTGATCCATCATCAGGGTGATATCACATTTGCTCGGTCCAATTCTCTTATACAGTCAATGAGTCAAACCCAGAAGTTTCAAATGTTGCTGTTTCTCAAATGACCACTGGGACTGGTTCCAGAAGAGAAGAGATTTCTCTCTGATGCTCATAAATCCAATTTTAAACCAAAAGGTAAACCCATGCACAGACTGATATCTAAAGATGTGTCTTGCTTTAGTTTCTATTCATGAAAGTCTGTGTATACACCTGCATGTGTGTGTGTGCACATTTATAGATGTATGTGCATAGTGGAGGTAGGATTGGTTAGAGGTCCTTTGAATTCTCATCTGAACTGTCTTTTGCTTTGTCCCAAACCTGTTTCGTATCCTATTGGTCACATCAGAGATTATCAATCCAGTCAAGTAAACTTTTCTTTTAAATTATAGTTTTACCCAAACAAGCTGTTTCTTGAAATTCCTCCTCTTTCAGGCGGTTGGGTCTGCTGCAGTGGAGTCTGTCTTACACACCAAAATAATTGTCACATTTATTCAACCGATTCAAATGAATCCTTTAAAATGACTGACTTGTGTCATGTAAATGTATGAAATGTGTAACAATATTGTCTTCCCTCAACAGTAGCTGTAGCTGGGTTGGTCCCAGTAACTCTGTGACCCTGAAAGGAATTTCTGAAGATTTTAAATGAACCTACAACGAAAACGAAACATGTGACTTCTTTGGTACCATCTTAAATTCTCTCCTACTCTGTTAATCCAGACTGGGAAGCTCGCATCGACAGCCACGGCAGAGTTTTCTACGTGGACCACGTCAACCGGACCACGACCTGGCAGAGACCAAGTCACAGCACCAAGTGCAACCACGGCATCCCTCGCTCCAGTTCCACGCAGCAGATGGAGCAGCTCAACCGCAGGTCAGTCCGTAAATCTGTGTCCCCAAAAATGCCTCATCACTTTTTATCTCTCAATTTTACAAAACTCCTGAAGAGACACATTGAAGTACAAGAAAAATAAAGTTTTCTGGTTACAATGTGGTGTGCATCAGTTAGTAAACAGAAACTTTTTTGAAAAATAACTTTTTTTTTTTACATATACTTAATTTTTTTTGTAACTTTGATGTCCCGTTGGGGACACCGTACAAATAAGACTGTTAAAAAAAAAAAAAAAAAAAAACAGATGACGCCTTATATTTCAGTATAATCAAATCTGAATACATGTTTTTTACTTAATCATTTTGAGTATGTTCCTCTGTTCTTCAAAAAGATGGCCACTTACTTATTTATTACATTACAACTCTCAGACAGTAAATTATTTATCATAATCACATTTTAAGTCTTATTCTTGTACCTAAATTTTGAAAAACAAGTAAAACTACATATTTGCAAAAAAGTTTTATCAAACTACTCTGGTACTTTAAAAGTTTATTTCTTGATGTCTGTTATTTTCTTCTATGGGGTCAAATTAGGATCATCTTAAAGTGAATAAAACAAACAGCTTATAATTAAAAAAAAGAAAATAGTTTTAATTTAAAACTGTACACTTGAAGAAATACTGAAAATAAGAAAAATAAAATGGTGAAATAAAGCTTAAAATAAACATTGAAAATTTGAGAGAAACAAAATAGATGAATTTGAATCTTCAATTAGAAAAACTCTAAAACTGTTAATAAAGGAAAAATGTGTTTGTTAGGGCTGCTCTTTTGTAGTTTTACCTGTTGTCTTTCTGTTCCTTCCATTTCAGACAGTCTGAAATGAAAGAAATAATCTGTTTGTCAATCTTACAATCCATTGTTTAATTGTTTATATTTAACCTTATTTTCTTCATTTCTGTACATATAATGTCACTAATCAACAGTGTGATACAGAAAAACACTGAATGTCTATTAAAAAACAGGAACAATCTAAAACAACCCAAAGAGAAGAGCAAAACTATGCTTGTACATGCTTTAAAAATTTGGTTTTTGTCATATTGTATAATTAATTGTATAATTGAAAGTTATATTATTTTTTCTTTTATTTACTATTATTTCTTCAATGCATTTTTCAACTCAACCAGAATAAGTTAAATGTCAAAGAAGCAAACACAAATTTATATTTATTTTTGAATTTTTTTTTTTTCAATTCCCATTGTTTTTTACACAAAAAATAAAACAAATGGATTATTGTGTTTGGGTGAGACATCCTAAAGTGAGGTTAGGCTGACATCTGGTGTCCAGAACAGGAAGCCACCGCCTCACATTTGTCAAAAGGCATGGTGATGTTCAACCAGCTGCACAGAAACATTGATGCTGTGGTTCTGCTGCAGGTACCAGAACATCCAGAGGACCATGGCCACAGAGGAGGACGGTGGGAGTCGGAGTTCAGACGGGGACTCTGACTCCCCACAGACAGGTACAGCTTCTGCTCCGCCTCTCATCAGTTTGGTTCCGCTGCATTTTAAACGTGAAGGCTTATTAGGTTTCTTTTTATTTCATTCTCCTGACACCTGCAGTTCTGCCGGCTGATGCAACGTTTTGCAAATCAGAATAGTTCGACTTGAACCTCACTTCAGCAGCAGAGAAGCTGCAGCTCATCAGCTGCTTATTGACTTCCTTTTGTTTGTCAGTGCGACACTTTAAATCTTTTGTAAGCTGGTTTTATCATCCTTGCTTAATCATAGGATTAGTAGAGTAGTTGTGGATATATAAATATTTATGTCTCCAATGTTACACATTTTTGGAATTAAAAAGTGTTTTCTTTATTTCTTATCGACAGGATTTAACCTGGATTTCTGCATTACAGCCAAACATTTAAAAGGCATGGAAATTATTCAATTAAATGTTTATGTAAATAATTCCAAAAAATGTTAAAAATATTTACTAGCAATCCACACCTACAGATTATCATGATGAGATACATTCTTGTAGAATTAAAAACCCTTGTTCCTTAAAATGCTCAAGTGAAAAATAATTAAACTAAATCATTGGCAGACTTATGACAATCAACATCCATGTCAGTGGAGGCCAGACTGACTTTCCTGTAGGGCTGTGTATCGTTGGTGGTGATCTGATGCGATTCATGAATCAAGCTCAACGATTCACGAATCGAACCACGTATTGCTATGTGTTTAGCTATTTATCAATTGTAACATAAAATAATACTGCTGTTGAATTAATTTACAACAAAACTTGATAATTATTTTCCACAGTTTTTTTTCCTCAAAATCCTTCAATATTTTACTTTTTAAGCATTACATATTGGTGCAGAACCTGAAAAAAGTATTTTTTTCCGCCGCAGAATCAGCTGATTCACAAAGATGAGTTTACTTTTGGTGACGGTGCTGCGGCTCTTTCTGCTTTGTTTTTGTTCAGAGACTTAAAATCCTACATTAATCTGTATTGCAGAGTCAAAATACATCGTCCCCAGATGATATTTTGATCATATTTTACTGCAAAAGATTTAAAGATCGCATAATCAGCGATCGTGGACGTCGCAAATGTTCGTATTCGAATTTTAGGGAGCAGATCTCGAATACCCGAGCACCCGGATACTCGTTACAGCCCCACTTTTCATAGTTGGGAAGCAAATACCAAATCAACATTAACTTAAAATAATAATCTGTTGTTTAAAAATACTATAAAGAGACACAAAGCTCAATTAAAAACAAAAATGAACAAGATATTAATTAACTTTTTTTCTTGTATGACATCATTTACAACAGGGGTGACAAACATATTGCCATATCCGGCCCACCAGGTGGTTTAATCCGGCCCAGTCATGAAGAGAAAAAATTATAAGGATGTTGAGATTTTAAAAAAAGCACATTTGTAGCTCATTCCTGTTGCGAGTTCTGGTTATTTAAAGAAAGGGCTGTAATACGCTATTCCGCCACTAGGGGAAGCAAAGGAAAGGAAATATTGTACAACACAACTCCTCATGGTGACTGATCAGCATCCTTCGTCTCCAGGTCCCTCCTCTCCCGTCAATCAACAGAAAATCACTCACCTCCTCCAATCCCCTGCTGTCAAGTTCGTCACTCACCCAGAGTTTTTCACTGTGTTGCACAGCAACTATGTAAGTGCTGCTCATCTTCACCAACGGTTACCAAACACAGATAAAGTGGTTTTTATGATGCTTCTCTAGCATGTTGAGTTCAAATAGGTTGGATACTTCTCACAACTACTGTTAACCGTTCTGCTCCTCCACAGGCAGCGTACCGCATGTTCACCAGCAGCAGCTGTGTGAAGCACATGATCCTGAAGGTTCGCCGGGACGCCAGGAACTTTGAGCGCTACCAGCATAACAGGGACCTGGTGGTTTTCATCAACAAGTTTGCAGACACACAACTGGAGCTGCCCAGAGGCTGGGAGATCAAGACGGACCCTCAGGGAAAGGTAGGACCCCTCTGGAGGTCATTCTGTAGGTCACGAGCAGTGCTCAGCCTGTTCCTCCTTGCACAAAGGAGCAGGCATCGGTCCTGCTGAGGGGTTGAGGACCTTCTACGGCCCTGTCCAGCTCTCCCAGAATAACCAGCAGTCTCCTGAAATCTCCTCCATGTTCTGGAGATTGTGCTGGGAGACACATTAAACCTTCTTGCTGCAGCACGTGTGGATGTGCCTTCCTGAAGAAGTTGGACAACCTGTGCAACTTCTGTAGGGTTAAGGAATCTCCTCATACTGCCAGTAGAGAGAATTACACAAGACAAAATCAGCACGAGTGGAAAACCAGCCAAAAAAGATCAAGAGGGAGAAACTTGAAATGACCTCCACATGGAACACCAGTCCTGTTTGGAGGGTTTTCTAATTGTTGCCACTGAAGTGCACCTGTTGTTAATTCATGAACACCAATACAGCTGAAATTGATTAACGAGGCCCTCAGCTGCTGAACCAACAAGAAAATGATCAGACAGGTTTCATTCAATTCATGTCAGGACCAATTAAAAAATGTTCATTTAATTTTTGTGAGCAGTATATAATCTAATTTTCCACTTTTGTGCTTGCTGTCTTTTAATTGGCCGTCTGCTCAAAGGTGGAACCTGCAGTCTTTATGCACAGAAACACAGGCAGGCAGGAGACGACATGTAATCACAATGAGAGACTAAAACCTTTCAACATATTGAGCTGCAGCTGCAGGTGAAACTGATCTGCTTTTTGATTGGTTGAGTTAGTTAGTGGATTATTTCAAGGATTAAAATATTAGAATTATTCATAAAACAAAAAAAAACACGAATATAAATAAAAACTGTTTAAGATATTAAGTTATATGCTGAAAATAAAATAAAATAAAAAGTAGGAATATTATTTATCTTCTTCAGTGTGTACTTACATTATAAAAATACATAAAATGTTTTGTTGAAAAAACACAAAATGATGTTTGTTCCCCTTTAAGTCATATTAGGACTTTAGGGAATGTCCATTCTGACTTTTGCAGAAATTCTAATTCTAGTAGCAAAGTTATAAATTTTAAGTAATAACAACAATATATTCATATTTTTTAATTGTGGCGTGTAAGATATGCAAAGAAAAACAAATGCTGTCGGTATTGGTGTCTATGTAACAAACAAACAGCTTGCATATTTTTATTTATTTATCTTTACCTATTTATCTTTTTTTTAATTTTTTTGTGGTTAGCATTAAGTCTTGCCTCACAGTGAGAAGGCTTTGGTTTAAATTCCAGCTCCCTGTGCGTGCATGGGTTTTCTGTGTTTGGGGTGTACCACACCTTTGGCCAACAGTAGCAAGGATAGGCTCCAGCAGCCTCAGGTTACAAAAGTGATTTAACAGATTTGCAAGATGGATGGATGTGAAGGATTCTATTGACATAAAGTGTTGACACATTTTTCTTCATGTTTTTTTATAGTCAAAAATACTGAGAATATGTGAAAAGACTAACACAGGATTTGGTTCTTATTGAAAATTAACTTTAAAATCTTCCACAGCTGGTTTTTATTAACATTTATAGAGTCTTATTTTGTTCTGTTTAATTTCAATCAATAGTTATATTTTTTCCAGTTGGTTCACATTTGATTTTATGTTTCAGAACAGCTGAAATAATCTGAATCTGCTTCTCTCAGTCTTTTTTTGTAGATCACAACAGTCGAGCTACGACTTTCATCGACCCGCGGATCCCTCTGCAGAACGGCCGGTTACCGGGTCACCTCGCCCACAAGCAGCACCTCCAGAGGCTGCGCAGCTACAGCGCCGGAGAGGTACAGTAACCACGACTTTTACAGAGGACTACATGTATGTATTTAAAGAAGATTTGACTCCTTTAAAGGATAAAGTTAAGTGTGTGTTGCTGGTGTTCGTCCTCAGGCGTCTGAAGTGTCCCGGAGTCGTGGGGCCTCGCTGATGGTCCGTCCTGGTAACAGCCTGGTAGCAGCGATACGGAGCCAACACCAGCCAGACTCCCAGCCGCTGAGCGCTCCATGTAAGAGCCGTCACCACTCACTGTTGGTTCAAGAGACACAGGAAGTCGAGGGAAATTTACAAAATAAAAGACGTTGCATGTCTGAGATTTAGAAGTATTTCTAACAAATTTCATCCAACAAAACTCATAAAGAATTATATTTTTTTCACTAATCTGGATATGAACTCAAGAGAAATGTTGTTTGTTTCTTTGCCTTCAGCGTACAACGATAAGATCGTAGCGTTCCTACGGCAACCCAACATCTTTGACATGTTGCAGGAGCGACAGCCCAGCCTGAGCAGAAACCACGCTCTGAGGTAGACCCTCCCCTCGGTGGATTTCCACACCATCATTTCAAACTAAATCAGTTAAAATGTGATGAAAGATGTTGCAGCTTTGCTCTTTACACGGAATGCAAATAAACTAAAGCGAGAAAACAACTCCGTCTATGACATCAGAGAACGTGAAGCAAATTTGATAATAAAAGCTTTTATGAACTTCCAAATAATTTTTTTTTTAGTCTAATTTGTTGCACTTTTGTGCCGAAATATGCTAAATAAGTTGCTTAAATATGTCTGACAACATGATAAATGTACTGTATTGAAGCACGTCTCCACGCTCATTATTTAAAATGTATTAACAAATGTTACTATTTAACAAGTTTTAGTTGCTGTACATTTAAACTGATACTGTTGTAGTAAAACTTCAATGCAACTATTCTGAATCTTAAACGTTTTTAAAATGTCAAACTTTTATTGACAGTTTCTGTTAAAAGTTCTTACATTTAAAGCAAAAAAAATCCAACAAAGGTGAATAAAGAGGGGTTACAAATCCATGAATTCCTTTATTTAGCTGTGAGATTACATACATTTAACTTTGTGTTACTACCTTTAAAGCAGCTAAATTAAATTTTATTTGGAAAACTTTATATTTCATGGATTCAGTGTGTCATACAGTTTAATGATCAGGAATAATTATAATACCATCATTTACATATGTATATATATGCATGTGGGTATCTACACAGTGTATGTATTTCTTTGTTTATTTGGTTGTCTTCTTTAGTTTTTTTATTTTGCGATTGTTTTAAATGAATTAATTCCAATTTTCATTTAAGTGGTTCCACAACAAAAATGTACATTCACACTGAAAGCGATTCCAACGCCGGAGGCGCCAAGTTTCAATGTTAAGTCAGACAGGAATCGAGGAGATCTGAAGTCCTGCGGCGCGATTTGAGTGACAGGCGCGGCCTGAAGGTCTAACTCGATTTGAGGCATGAATTAGGCGGCACAGCCAAAATTGAAATATCTGAAGCTAATTCGCTGTGTGGCTAAAAAGGGGCGGGGCACGCAATTAAATTAAATTAAATTAAATTAAATTAAATTAAATTAAATTAAATTAAATTAAATTAAATTAAATTAAATTAAATTAAATTAAATTAAATTAAAACATCAATGCATATTTTAAAAGCAATGCATATTTTTAAATATTAAAAACAAATTCTAATCTTTGACAAAAATCTCAAAAGCAAGTAAACTAAAATAACTATTTTTATTGTTCAGAGAGAAGATCCATTACATCCGGACAGAAGGGACTCAGGGGGTGGAGAAGCTTTCATGCGATGCCGACCTGGTCATCCTGTTAAGGTTCATAAATCCAGCCATCCTGAACTGAATCTTCACAGATGTTTTGTCAGAAATAAATAAATGATTTTTTCTGGTCTCCTCTACAGTTTATTTGAGGAGGAAATCATGTCTTACGTCCCTCCTCACCCCATCCACCCCGGCTTCAGCTTCTCTCCGCGCTGCTCACCCGCCTCCTCACCCCAGAATTCTCCTGGTAGGTTCTGGATTGGATTGTTTATCTCTTAAGATATACGCTAGCACAGCGTTTGGCACGCTCAGGTCTGTGTTTTTATTCTAAGTTTGTTATTTAGCAAGAATTGCTACTTAGTTTTACTTTAAACTTATTTGGTATTTGACCTGTACATCAGTCCTTTATTCATAAAGACAATTGATTTGCATTTAATTCATAGATCATATTTAAAATAAAATAATAGATAAAAAATTAGTATTAACAAGAGGACCTGGCTGCAGAGATTAATATTTAGAATCGGAAGTCCTCCGATTAAAAAAATATATATATATTTTAACTAGCGACCCTAACGGCTACAGTTTTTCCCGTTTTATGATTTAATAAATATTTTTTTTTTTTTTACAATTCTGAACACTTTTGAGTTAAGGTTAGGATTAGGGCAGGGGTAGGGAACCCTGGTCCTCAAGAGCCACATTCCTGCATGTTTTCCACCATACCCTGCTCTGGCATGTTCTTATTGGCTGAACACACCTGAACCAGGTAATCAGTGTAGGGACTCATGACAATTACCTGGGTCAGGTGTGTTCAGCCAATAAGAACATGCCAGAGCAGGGTATGGTAGAAAACATGCAGGAATACGGCTCTTGAGGACCAGGGTTCCCTACCCCTGGATTAGGGTTTAGGTTAATTGAATAGTTGGCCAATGCCATCTAGTGCCATCTTATCTGCTCGTCTGGTGAGGAGGATTATGTGTTCCCGCTTAGAAAAATTATTTTAAAATAGTACAATCATGTTTTTGTATATGTTGTTTTACCTGAAAATTTAAACAATTTGATACAGATTTATTTGTTTGTTTGTTTGTTTTTTATCTGACCTGTAGTCATTCTTTAGGTCAAGAATCAATGACTTTCTTTTTTTTTTTTTTTTACTTTACCTAATACATGTTTAACAGAATTGTAATAAAACAATTCAGTTTTCTGAAAAGTTTGTACATTTTCCTTCCACCAACTATTTTTTTTCAAAAAGGATGTTACAAATCATTGATAAATTGCATGTTTACTTAATTCTCCAGAACTTTTGTTTACTTTGTCCAGTTTATAAGATAGTTAATAGATCAACATGGAGCGTTTCCATCAATAGTCTTTTTTTCTCCCATAAACATTTCATTTGCTGTGAATCCTGAGGTAAAGCGTCAACATACGGCGAGAGCTTCTTCTACCCTGTTTTCTTTTTTTTTGTTTATTTACAGCTTAAATTAGTTCCCATATATAACTTTTTTGACTTCCAGAAGTGGTTCTAGAAAACCTTTTCCTTTTTTGTTGTTATTAAATTATACTACTTAATTTTATTGAATAAAACTGTTTTGGAAGAAAACTCTTCTCTCCAACAGTGTTTTGACCTAGATGGACCCAACACCTGCCCTTGCAGTGTGTGTGCCCTGATTTTAGGTAACAAACCCTTCGTTACACACAACAGGACTGAAGAGATGCACAAAAGATGTTAGTGAGGATCACACAAAACGCACAACAGCCATCATCAGTGTTTAACCACATGCTCGGCTGCTCTGAGGGCTCCTCGATGAACTCCAGCAGGCCGCGTGTGTGTGTGAGGGGTGAACATGTTCATTACAGGAGCTTCTATTAAAGGAAAGTGGGTCACAGCAGGGTGATTAGTTTGTAATTGCATCTCGTTTATCTGCTGTGTGTTCTCGTCTTTGGGGAAGATTGACCCGGAAATCCGCCGACAGAAGCAGGACTGCCGGTGGAAAGAAACGGCATCAGGAGTCCATGCTGTGATCCTAATGGAGAAAATGACAAACACCGTGTTTCTCTTTCCTTAGCTTTACAAGCTGTGAGCTTGTGGCGGGAACCAAACTAAATCCTGACGAAAAGGCTAAATCAAACTGGATCATTCCAGTCAATACTATTTTTAATTTCAGTATTTGTATTTACAATGCAATTTTTCTAAAAGAATATTTTTGTTGCTTAAAAGTATGCACATTTTATAATTGTGTGTCTGATTGTTAAATATTTATTGTTTTATGTACAGTGTTCCCTTGTTTATCATGGGGGATACGTTCAAGAAATACATTGATCAAGTTTGCAAAGTAGGATTACAAAGGCTGTAAAACTTCTCATTACATATATTTTCAGACTTTTTTCTCTTGCTTAAACTCTCAAAATGTAAACTTTCATTGAAAAATATCTCCAGTATTAGAGAATGAAAGCAAAGATCTGATCACATTGGAGCGTTCATGTAAATGAAAGCTAAACTCATTCTATACAGGAAACACGAAGGAAACACTTGATCATTCATTTCATATGTCTTTCTATTTTTTAAAAGTCTTTAACTTTTGCTCAGTTTTTGGGCTTATTTGCTCACTAAACAATATAATTGTCAGCATTTAAACATCTTTAAAAGAACCTCAGCACGCTTTAGCTTTAAAGATTGAACAATTCCCAAAACATTCTCCTTTTGTCCATGTAGGTAAACAGGTTACTATCAGCTCTTTGCAATTTTAGTATTTATGTTTACATTTAGGCATTGTCAAAGTTTTTGTGTTTGCTTTTGCAAATGTGGCTAATTTATTCACCATAATAAAATGTCCCCTCGTTTGTCGTGGAAGTTACGTTCTAAAAATAATGAGCGATCGGTGAAATCTGCGAAGTTGGATTGCAGATGTTTTAAGGATGCAAACGTCCTCACTAACAGATATTCTTCAGCCACAGGGTGAGGCAGAGATAAGGGGGTTGTTCGTGTTCGCGGATTTGCAGTATGAGAGGATGTCTCCGGTCCCTAACTCCCATGAATTCTGTAACTCTAAACACATTGTGTACTGGAGTCACGGCGTAGAGATTGATCGATGAGGTCTACTCCCAATCAGGATGCAGAACAAATTTTGCTGTCTTAAGAAAAAAAAAAAAAACATACAAAAAAATGAAACAGAAAATCTGTGAGGGGAACCCTAATATAGCGAGGGAACATTGTAGACAGTTATGTTGGCATTTGAGAAAACCTTTTAAAATCACTGAGCTAAAGCTAAAGAACAGAGAACATGCAGACCAAGGAATACCTCAGCGTGATCCATTAGGGCTACAATAAAATATATATATTGTTTTGATCAATTAAAAGTGCCACATACTCTGCCACTTTCTTCACAAACAAACATCTGAGTTCTGTGTGTTGACAGGTCTGCAGAGGGCCAGAGCTCCAGCTCCGTACCGCAGAGACTTCGAGGCCAAACTGAGGAACTTCTACAGGAAATTAGAAGCGAAAGGCTACGGTCAAGGACCGGGCAAGATCAAGTAAGACTGAGACGTGATCTTTACCCTCAACAACACAGAGAGCAATCGTATGAGGGGGTTTGTGTGTCCTGACTGCAGGCTGCTGATCAGGAGAGAGCATCTGCTTGAAGGAACCTTCAACCAGGTGATGGCGTATTCCCGCAAAGAGCTGCAGAGGAACAAGCTCTACGTCACCTTCCTGGGGGAGGAGGGGTAAAACTGCCACACATCTGAACACAACCTCATTCGCATGTCATCACGTGTTGACGTTTGGTTAATGACCCCTCCGCGTGTTGGAATACTTTTGGCGTGTTAACGCAGATGAGCAGCAAGCCAAACTTGTTCACAACCTCCTTTATTCAGGTCTCCTTAATCCATCTCTCAAAGGACTAAATGACTTGTAAATGGACGAGTGAAACTGAAATACATCAAACACAAACAGAAAAAATACACCAGTTAAGCACTGAAAAATGTAAATAAATCAGGAAACATCCTCGAAACAATGCTTTAAATGTAACTAAAACATCTCCAAGTTGTAGGATGCATTACTGATGAAAACATACATGTATATGCTAATTGGTCAGTTAACATGCTCTTTGTTATGCAAATGTGCAGCAACCAGGTAGCAAAAAATCATGGGCTAGGTCTATTTCCTGAAAACAAACATTACAGAAAAAACTAACTTAAACAGACTTTATGAATAAATTAAATTAACTTATCCTTATTATATTTATCATTGAACACGTATTAAACTTTCAGCTTTGGTTTCTGAGGTTTTGGCTACATGTGAAGACAGCAGAGAGCAGTTTGAACATTAAACACTTCTCACAGAAGCGGGACTTTCTGCTACCCAGAATGCAATGCAACTACCGACTATCCAACCAAAATAAAATACAGGAAAATCACTGCTGACAGAATAATCACTTTAAACCTAACTCGTACTGCTAACAAAAAATTATGAAATCATTCTCAACAACATAAATGAGAACACTTTTTTCTTCTTATTCTCTTTTTTTTTAACACTTAAATCATTTTATATGGGGCAGAACACTGACTGTTCCCATTAAATCACAGGTCCCCAATCTCCGGGCCTCGAAAAAGAACCGGTCCAGTTTTGCGATGTGTACCCCCAAACCCAGTACCAGTACTCTAACCCGAAACTGGACCAGATCCAGTACTGGACCCGAACCAGTACCAGGTTAAGGTTAGGATACCAGTACTGGGTTAGGGTCCCGGTACTGGATGTGTACGAATGCACATCTGGTACTGCATCCACTACCACGTCCCGAGGGTTGCTGACCCCTTGATTTTGTGTTTAGCCAGCAATTCAAAAAACAACAAGTTGGCGACACACAAAATGTCAAAAAAAGTCCTTAACCAAACGTGAAAAGATGAAAATCTGTTGGTTCTGAAGTTACAGCTTAAGCACAGAACCTCTGCATGTGGCTGCAAAGGTTTCTAGTATTATCCAGCTTCATATTCTGATTTGATGACATTGGATGCAAAACAAACCTTTTGAGGATTCCAGCACAAAATCTAAAAAAGACTGATACGTTTGAAATTTGTTTTACAGCCACTTTGTGCATACATTGTGTATATTTTGTGTGTTTACTTACATTCTGTTTACAGACGAGTTCTTTGTTTGAAAACTTGCACTAAATGTAACATTTTATACATCAAAAAGTGATAATATAAGGTTTTTGTCTCTCTAATTTGTGAGCATACGAAGGTTTCTCTGTTGATCTAGTGTGTATCCTCACTAGTTTGTTGTTTTTTCTTGTCTTCTCAGATTGGATTACAGTGGTCCTTCCAGAGAGTTCTTCTTCCTTCTGTCTCAGGAATTGTTCAACCCGTACTACGGCCTGTTTGAATACTCCGCTAACGACACGTACACGGTCCAGATCAGCCCCATGTCTGCGTTTGTGGAGAACCACCTGGAGTGGTAGGTTACGAGTGAGACGGCTTCACCTCACTTTTTTACTTCATAGAAAATGACAACACTTCACTGATAATTCTGTGGAATTTTTGTACTGAAAAAGGAAAGTCCAGAATCGTCAGCCTGTAAACCACCCTGACATCACAACAGCAGAGGAACATTGAGATGAGTGTGGATTATGTTACAGGGAAAGCACGAGTGTGGTGGAATGTGGATGAGATGTTAACCAATGATCTTCTTATGGGGTCTGAGAACAAAGATTTTTACAAAATATTAAACTATTTTTGAACAATTGTCTGACAGAAGAATTTTACTCTCATTTTACTGTGTGTGCTTAGACATATATCATTGTTTACTAACATGTCCAATATGGCGCCATTCTTTATCTTGGACAATGGTAACAGGCTCAGTCCACTCTCTTTATTCCCTTTAAGTGACACAAATTTCACTCCAAAGTCATCAAAAATTGGCTTTTTAGGTGTCCCCAACTTGTCATTTTTTGATGTGCTGGCTGTTTCCAATAGACCACGGGTCCCCAACCTCTGGGCTGCAAACCAGAACCTATCCAGTCTCGGTACGCAAGTCCGGGCCCGGTTCGCATCCGGTAACACGCCCGGTGCCGGGTTAGGATTAAAGTACCTGCACTGGGTTAAGGTACTGGTACTGGCCATGTCTTGAGGACCAGTCTGCACATGGTACCATGTCCAGTATTAAATCCGATACCATGTACTGTTTACAAACAGCTAGCACTTCAAAAAAACAACTAGTTTGGGACACCCAAAGCGTCAAAAAGGGTCCTTAACCGAATGTCAATAGGTGTGTTTGAGATCATGCAGGCGGACGCGGTGTTGCGCAGATCGCCTGGATTGCGGTGCATGCTGGGTAGTTTCTTGTACTGACGTCACATGTGCGCCGTCACGAAGTATCGCGAGAAAGGGGCGGGTTCAAGGCGCCTACCTAAGCCAGCGCAGCCAGAAAATAGGTACTGCGCTGGCTTCAATCCGCCTTTATGACTACAAAACAATGCATTGTGGGAAACGGTGTCCTGAATGTTCTTGTAGTGCGATGTGAAATAACTGGCGCTAAATGAAGGAAATGGGTTTATTTTTTAACTCTTTCTGGAAGGTAGTGAAACACTGATGAAAAATAAACAAGATTTTAAATAATCTGCAGTTATTTGTGTTATTGTTCCCTCTAAAACTAACTTTAATTTTTATTGTATCTATTTATTTGGGACAGTGCAAATGAAATGAATCCCGCGGCTGATTTTGTATCTGCTTTACTCCGAAAGATGTTAAAAGATACTATAAAAGACATAACAGCACAGATCATACTTGGAGGAGTGGCGTATTAAAATTCAGCCGAATGTTGAGGACAACCCCCAACTCCTTGTTCTTGTACAGTCTCGTCGTTCATCTTCATCTCAGGCACCTTTCTCCGCCCCCTCCTGCAGCAGCTTGGTCTCGCCGACGAAGCAGGCGAGGCGCTGGGGGATCTCAAACACACTTAATATGTGACAATGCTAAAATAAACACTTGATACTCTTCACATAGTTATTTAAAAAAAATTTTTTTTTTGAATAATAGCAAAGGTTCATACTTTAAATCATTTACTTTAATATTTCTAACATTTTTTTATAAATGATCGATTCTAACATATTTTCCATTTTGAAATCCATTTTATTGAATTATTTATTGCAATGGAATTCCCATTTTTAAATAAATTCGACTGATATTGCTAAATAAGAAACTGCTTCCCACTATTCAGTATTTGAACATTTGACAACATTCTTTATTCGTTCAGATTTAATGTAAGTTTTGTTATTCTTATTGAGGGAAGTCCAGATCCCACGACTCAACTTTACTCAGCTTTACCTGTATGAAGGAGAATCTTCATCAAGTTGTTTTTAAATGTGCCCCATCGTTTGAGTTGAGTTTAAAAGTAGATTAAAATAAGTAAAGTATGTTAACTGTTGAGTGTGTTTTCAGGTTTCGGTTCAGTGGTCGTATTCTGGGTCTGGCTCTGATCCATCAGTACCTGCTGGATGCGTTTTTCACCCGACCCTTCTACAAGGCGCTGCTCCGGCTGTACGTGCACACTCACACACCAACAACTCACTTCTGCGTGGAACATTTGTTTGAGATTGTGGAGTCGCATGTGTGAACTCTGTCGTCCTTCAGACCAACAGACCTGTCAGATCTTGAGTATCTGGATGAGGAGTTCCATCAGTCGCTGCAGTGGATGAAGGACAACGACATCACAGACATCCTGGAGCTCACCTTCACAGTGAACGAGGAGGTCTTTGGTCAGGTCAGCACGCTCAAAAAACCCAGAATGTCAAAGATTTACAGACAAACTGGATGCTTTTGTCTTTAAAACAACATGTTCTGGATTTTTTACAGTAATTTCATTTTTATGTTTTAGCTTTATAAACATTATTCGTCTCAGTTTTTAGTGAGGTTATGTGATAGAAGATAGCTGTTGAGTTTAAACCATACCTTTTTAACATGAATAAAAACATAGACATGCTTTTGGAGTTTTTTTAACTGAGAGAATACTTTGAGAACTACGGTTCTGAACTTAAACTCAAAAGTATTATTGCTGGGCTTCTGGGATTCAACTGTTGTTTTTCCAGGTGACCGAGCGGGAGCTAAAATCTGGAGGCTCCAACCTGCAGGTGACTGAGAAAAACAAAAAGGACTACATAGAGCGAATGACCAAATGGAGGGTGGAGAGGGGAGTGGTCCAACAGACTGAGGCGCTGGTTCGAGGCTTTTATGAGGTACGTTGTGATTCCTCATAGCACCTCTAAAGAATTAAAGCTGCTTTAGTTATAAAAATAGAGGATCTCTGCAGTTCCCGGTGCTCCTGGTGTCGATCTTCTCCTCAGGTGGTGGACTCCAGGCTGGTGTCCGTCTTTGATGCACGGGAGCTGGAGCTGGTCATTGCTGGGACAGTGGAGATAGACTTGAACGACTGGAGGAGCAACACTGAATACAGAGGAGGTGTGTCCTATCATTCCTGAACAGCTTCTGCTTCATCAACATTACTCTACTTTTTGTTGTATGGCCTGTTTCGTTTTGGATCTTCACACCGCGCGTTCTGACTTTCAGGTTACCATGACGGCCACATAGTGATGCGATGGTTCTGGGCAGCTGTGGAGAGGTTCAACAACGAGCAACGCCTCCGCTTGCTGCAGTTTGTCACAGGGACGTCCAGCGTTCCTTACGAAGGCTTTGCTGCCCTCCGTGGATCCAACGGCCTACGGCGGTTCTGCATCGAGAAATGGGGCAAAGTAACCTCATTACCTAGGTACCTGACCCACAGTTTGTCTATTTCTTTGCTTCTTTATTTTTTTCTTTCTTTCTTTGAATAACATATTCTAACAATATGACCTAAACAGTCATCTTCACACATACTAATATTTATATTTAATTTTTTTCCTCTTAGGTCATAAAGGTAAAACCTCCAAACAACACAGAATGTCTTGTCTTTAGGTTCAAACAAAAACCAAAAAAACATGAAGTTTCCTCACTCAGTCAATAAGAGTTTGTAAAAAGTTATGAGCCTGCATGCTAACATATATTCATATCATACCTAAGCATATATAACTATTTGTGTAGCACTAGAAACTCATATTTCATTATAATTCCACCGGGGCCAGTAGAAGGTATTTGTTTCAAAATGGCTGCTTCCATGAAATCTCAAAATTACTTTTGGCGGGAAAAGGTTAAGCTATTTTTATTTCAAAACTTTATAGTGAAAATAGCTATGTATTTTTTAAATGCCTCTTCCTGTGTCAAAAAAATGCAAAATCTATAGATGATGAATTATTTTCAATACAGTTTCACCATGTTAAAAATGTGTGGATCGAATTTGAGACAGTGGGTAAATAAGGTTCCTTTTTTCGTGCCAAATCATCTTAAGTTTCGGGATTCTGTCTGTACTTCCGACTGTTGCAATTGTTTTCTGTATTTCATCAAAGCCGTTTAAAAAAGACATCCTAATTAAAAACCTTAGTGCATTTCCATAGAAAAAAACAAGGCTACTTTGAGGTTTTTATCTTTTATGCTTCTATCAGAATAGAGTGTTTTCATTTCTGTAATGCCAGAATCAAGCTAGAGGAGCTGCTGCTAATGTTTACAGTGTTGTATTGTTATGGTCTTCTGATGAGTTATGAAGACCGAGATGTTAAATACAATTCTAAGATTGTTTTTTCAGATTGTTTTTAACATATCTCCAACACAGGACGTGAACCTAAAAACCTTTCCTCTCTGGGTTTATATTTGTCATTTCAACAATTTTCTTCTGAACAAACGTATGCTTTTCTCCTGAACTTATTTGATTGATATTTGCAATACTGGTGGAGCTTCAAGCTTTCTGATCTTTTTATTGGTTTCTTTCTGGATTGTAGTCTCCAATGGCAGAATTCTGGAGTTTTTGTTCCACATATAAACCATGAGAAAGCCTCAGGATTATATCTTCTCATTCTGTCAATGATTAAGTTTGTTTAAAGCATGTTGACCACTTTGCCCTTGCAAGAGGGTTAATATCCTTGCAGGGTTTATGCAATGAAACTGAGTCCTTTGAGAGGGGATGGATTCTCATGAGTTCAAGTTTTTTACGCTAAGTGTTAACGCTGGTGGACGAGTGAGGGTCATGTCCTTGTGCTTTTGGCCTGGACTAGGTCTCTGACTTTGCTTTCAGCCAACAGACAGCATAGCATGGTATAGCATTGTATGGAGTATCCGGCCTTTTTTGTGCTTCTTGGAGGAATACTGGAAAGTTCCTTCCTGGGAAACTCCATCGTAGCAGGAGGACAATTGAGACTGCCTACTCTGGACTGGGAGGACAGTATTGAGAGGGATAGCCTTCCTGTTTTGGGATTAGAGTGCTTGGTTTGTCCATAGCAAACACCATGTTCAAAACTTGATGATACGTACCATTGGAACCAAAGGATGCTGGGGACTCTGAGCTTGTGTTGACCACGTTCACCACTTCTGTTGTCTTTGTGGCTGCATGGAGCTGTGGCTATAACATCTCTGGTCCTTTTTCCTTGGCAATCCCCAATTAATGGATGAGTTTCTGAGCATGGCTGGCCTGTGGGACTCTTGAAGCAGCTAACAGGTACCAGTAGTCCAAGCAAGCTGCAACCGGGAGAGTTGTGGAGGGGAAAACGTCGTCCTGGAAGGAGTTTGGTGAGGCCATGGAGAAGAACTCTCTGTCAGCCCTAAAGAGATTCAGGCAAACCGTTCAGCACCTCAAGAGGGGGCAGAAAGTCCAGTGACTGTGATCATTTTAGCTGGACCCTGGATATTCTTCTCCCAAAATAGGCTTGCTTCCAAGTATCACATTGGGGGAAAGTACTTCTTGGCCCATGTGCCTTTAAGTGCCATAGCTTTGCCATGACTACAGTCATCTGACTATCATTAGGGCTGAGGCAAGTCAGGCCACAACCTAAGTGAATGTCTGACTGGGTGCAGCTGAGAGAAAGGGCCCTATTCTGGGAAGGGAGAGGTAAACTGCTTCTCAGCCAAAGAATTACAAGGGCTTCAGGCCATCTGTTACCAAACTTTTCACCTGAAATGTTGTGAGGGTCCACCGTGGCAGTCATGGTCATACAGCATTGTATTGCTCCAGAGAAACAGCCTTAAGGCTTAGAGGGTCAGTCAGCTGACATCCCTTGGAGACGAACCATAGCATGTGCAATCATTCAACTCCGACTGAGGGGGAATGGCTACCCCCATCATGGGTTGGCTGCTGGGAGACTAACTTGGTACATTAGCCTGCAGCAAGAGAACTAGAGATGCTATAAAAACTTTGGTGTGTTGCTGCCCCAAATTTGAAGCAGATTGGGTGTCAGCTCCGGAAATCTTGTTCCCACGCATGGATGCATGATAGAAAAATGTAGTGTTGAATAGTTAGTATGGTGGATACAACAGATGATAATTGGTATCAAGTCAGCTACTTAAGCTGCCATTAGACTAGTAACCGAGTGACTAACTCGCTCTGTGAACAATCTAAGCTTGTGTCCACATGAATCGTCTGAGGGTTTGCTTCTGGAAGCAAGATGAGGTGTCAGTCTGAGGGGGAAAAGATACTGTACAACCATGCTAGGAAGAGAATCCCCCTTTGAAAATTTGTGTTAGACGCCTCTTTTTTAACGCACGTCAAATTTTCCACTGGACGCTTGTCCAAAAATGTGTTCATAAACTAGAAACTCCAGAAGCATGTAGGAGGAGCTACAGCCTGAAGGTTTTAGTCTCATGGCTCCCTGGGAGCAATGAATATATCTCTTATCTACAAAGCTTAGAGGATATGGATGATGTTGAGAGATTTGGTTTATTTATTTTGAAGAGCTCTGCAAAAGCATCAGTAATCACATCTCAATGTATGGGTTTATGAGATCATTAAGAGACGCTCCCAGTACAATGAGGTTTGCTATCTACGGCCTCTTTCAACTGCACTTCAGTCTCTATGTAAGACAACTTCCTGTCCGACATTAGTCTACGGAGGACAAAAACAACAACAAGAATAAAATTAGACAATCTTTTTATTGTTGTCTCTATGGGAATAAAAGGAAAATATTGTTAAGGTCTGTAGAAGAATCAGATTCTTCTCCATGTTGGTTTTGGACTCCACCTGATGGTGATGTCATCGTGTTAAATCCTTGACTGGTTGACACAACACATCTTCTTTGGGAAAGTTCACATTTTTTAACTCTTGACACGCTTTTATGCCCAAAATGAACTGCTGCCAGACCAACACACCAGGCCTGAAGTTCACATCCCGCTGCAGGACCTCCGATTTCTTCTGCACATTGACTTAATATTGAAACTGGAGCCTTTCTGGTGCATGATTTGTGTTTGGTGTGAACGCAGCGTCAGAGTAGCTGTCGCCCTCAGTCTGCCAGTCAGGCATAATGTAAATAAAGCTTCTAGGAACAGAAGCGTGTTCGCATAGGGAGACACCACAACACATATTGAAAGAGAAACCAAGATTCCATCAGAATATCTTAAGCACATATATATTAATGTCAATGAACCTAGAGTGTTTAACTTTATTTTTAACTGTATCTAAAGTCAAATCTATTGTCTCTATGTTTCTTTCTCAGGGCTCACACCTGTTTCAACCGCCTCGACCTGCCTCCATACCCTTCGTACACCATTCTGTACGAGAAACTGTTGATCGCTGTGGAGGAAACCAGCACATTTGGCCTGGAGTGAGGAGGACTGATCGAATGCAGCAACTCACTTTGTGCTCTTCTGGCTGGGCCAAAACTCTGGAGAAATGGGGCCTCTTTTTGGCTGAAGGCGTTGTAAAGACTTGTGACCCGTCCAGGACAAAGTATGATGGTGTGAATTTATGTACGTCACTGTCAAGTGTTCGTCTTTCACCTAAATATAACGGGCTCAGGAGAGTGCCCACACTCAAGCCATCCAGCCGGACTACAGTTATTTTTATATTATTATTTACAAGTGTGGCATGTGAAACGCTTCACTGGATTCAAAAAGGAGAAAAAGAAAAATGTATATATTTACTCCATGTGTAATCAAAGAAAGTATGCAAAGAGATTGGAGATCATATCTTGCATGAACCAAATTGCATCATCCTTTCAATGATGAAAAATACTTAGTAAATATGATTACAAAGAAATCCTATCAAAAACAAAACGTTGGGAAAATGCAGGGGATGTCAAATATCATTAACATAATGCTTTAGTGCTGGAAAATGAACAGAAATGTATCTTTAATCCAGAAATTAAAATCTACTTGATGATTTATATGAAATCAGATTGTTTAATTATTGCTCAAAAACAAAATTATTATATAAGACCAAAAAAAAAAAAGAAGATAGATCTACATGCAAAAATACATATTTGAAAGTCTTCATATGAACATTGCTGGGCTTCAGGTTCAACAGAGAAAAATACTGATTTTTTTTTTTTTTTTTTTTTTTTTTTTTTTTTTTAGATACCAATACGAGACCGCAACGTTAAAAGGTGTTTTGACATATCGTTACCCTATTTTTTGTTTTTTTATTTATATTTCTAAAAGCATTTATGAAGTCTGGAAAACAAGTCTTTAGGTGGTCTGTTCGTGTTAAAAAAAATGAAAGGTCTAACATCGGTTTATACTGCGTCAAAGGAACAATCAAGTATAAATATTAAGATGCTATTTTTAAGAAGTTAGCTGCATCTCAAAAGGAAGGCAAAAAAATCTGTTTTCAAATGTGCAAAGAAAATGTTTGAAGCTGTTAACTTCTGCTTCAACACATTCTCACTTTTGGTTAGGCCACCCTCTGGGTCACTTTTTGACATTTTGGGTGTCCCCAATTAGTTATTTTTTGACATGCTGGCTGTTCCCATTAAATCACGGCTCCCCTACCGCCGGGCCGCGAACCGGAACTGGTCCAGTACCCCGACGCAAGCACACTGGTACCCAAACTAGTTACTGATAACCCGAACCTGGCACCGTACACGGATGCGGTAATGGGTGCAAACCGGATGGGGTACCGGACGCGAACCGGTTCCGGGCCGACATGTCCCGAGGACCAGTCTGCGTCCTGAGGGCTGAAAACCCCTCGCCAGCACGTCAACAAATGACAAGTTGGGGACACCCAAAATGTCAAAAAGTAACACAGAGGGGTCATCAACCAAACATCAATATGTGACGACTTGGGGATGAGAATGTGTTGTCTGGTTTAGATGGCATTATCCAAATGCATGATCCAAAAAACAATATTTACACAATATTAGGAACGTATAAGGTGAACAAAATGAACTAAAACTGAGCCCAGAACACACTATTGTCCGAGTGTCCTACTTAAAAGTTTTGGTCTCTTAGTGTGAAATCCCCCATCACTCAGATCGCTACTATCATCACGCGTTTAAGTTAAATGAATTCTTTCATGACTGCTGATTCTAAATACATTACTAAATATTTATCACCCGATGGTCAGTGAAATGACTAATTGGATGTGATTGAGAAAATGAGGACCTCAGTCATGCAGCGGTAGAACAGAGAAAGTAGATTCTGAAGAGCAAAGACAACTGAGGTTGACAACCTCCTTCAGTCAATCACTGCAAACCTCCACATTTTATGTGGTTTTCAGAGTATTCCAGTAACCGTCTGTATAGTTTCACAAAATGACTTTTTGTGGACAATAGAAATGCAGTCACTCTTCTCTAACAATCTGATGGATGAGTTTCTCAGTTGCTTGGAGGACATACATTCTCTGACTAGACTTTACTGAGCGTGAAGTTTGATGGAACGAAGGCTATGGTGTGATTACAGTGAAAAAACCTTTTGAAGCTTCATTATACCATTATACAAATCCATGCTCCCAACTCTGTAGGAACAAAGTATGGACCTTCCTGTTCCAACATGACTCCTAACAAAAGAAGGTCCACAAAGAAAAGGACGAGTGAGTTTAGTGTGGAACTTGGCCGGCCTCAATAGACTTCAACCCAATTAGACACTTTCAATTATCTTCTGGGACAAAAATCAAACATTCTATGAATTAAATCTTTTGAAAAGTAAAGAGAAGATTCTGTTACTTCTGTTGGAACAAACCAAAATAATTGTAAAGTTTATGAATTACCAATAAGATTTGACTTAGTGTAGATATCTGAGAAACTGGTGAATAGTTTTGGTTATCACCTGTTAGATAAGTCATTTCTACATGTTCTGTTGTCATAATCTTCATGTATGACACAAACTCAAAGCAAATACCATGAAATCATTCTTTTTAAGAAATGCTACTGTACATCCTTAAAAAAAGTAACTCTTTCTGTACCATCCCAGTACTTGAGCTTTATACAACATATACAAAAAGTAGAGGGCAAAAAGTTGTCTTTTTGATATCAAATAAAGGATGTAATTATGGAATTTATCCTTTTTTCGCATTTCTTCGGCAACTATATATCAATATGCTACAAAAATCTTATTCACATTGGCCTATTTTTGAATAAAGTAAAAAGTGACTTCAAATTATAACTGCTAATCAAAAAAAAAGTTTTCTGCAAAAAAATAAATAAATAAAAACTGGAAAACTTGACTGCAATTCTAAATCTTCAACTAGAAGATCTAGTTGATCTAGATACACTAGATCTTGGAAAATAGGAAAACAAAAAGCATAAAGTTCAGATATACTTTATAACTCATTGATTACCAAGAATATCTACTCATTACTTTCTAAAATGTAATTCATGATTGACAGGTTCTTTTTTATGTTTAAAATTAAACAATTACAGCTTTGTTGAAAATGATATTCTTAGTGGAAACTGATTCCATTCAAGTAACTGCACACTTCTAGATCTCCTGCCAAGGATTGCTCATTTACTGACTTAATCTAAAGCAACATCTCTACTAAACTCATTGCAGTTGAAGTCAGGTCTTCCAGCACACATGTTCCTACAATCCATATTTCTATGGGTTCTTCCATCTCTCAGTTCAGGTTTGCATACAATCCAAAAGTAATTATCTGAAATTGAAAAATTCAAGAATTTATAAAAAATAATACAATGTTCCTTACATTTCAGATAAACCAGTGGATAAACCACAGTAAAACATATAAATACCAAAACCTATACTCTAAGATGTTTCCCCGAGTCCTTATATTATCTTAAAAATTGACTGCAGTTCATAGTAGTGCACTATTCCAAGCTCCTGACTTACATTTTTGTTTCAGAATGGAAATTGTACCTTAGATATGGCGGTTTTAGAGCTTTGAATATGTTTCAAAGGGAGGTCAAGTAATAAATGCCAACCAGTTACTAGAACTCCAGGTGAATAGTAATATGAATTTCAAGTGAGGTCTCTTAACTGTAACAACCATTGTTAAAATATAAGTAACATAATTCAGTAATTAAGGTAAAGTCTCGGCTTCGATGCTTTCATTCTTTAACACAGAGACGTCGCTGGCGACATTTAAATAACACACAGTCTTTGGCGTAAAAATCTATGACCGTTTACTGGATCATCGTGAATCCGCAGAATTTAACGCGGAGAAAAGGGTCTTTTCACATTCCTTGGTACTAAATGCAAAACCACTTCTCTTTGTTGATTACACAAGCACTTAACAACTGCAGTGTTACATAAAGTGTCAGTGCAAGGTTGTTTTTCTGCACTTCAGAATCAGCTGGAATTACAATAAATGGTTGTAAAGTGACTCTAACTGAAAGAATGTAAACACTGGAGTTAAAACTCCGGTGTTAAAAGGGTTAACTAGCCTCCGAAATTTGTCAAAAGATTACATTAAACGTCACAATTTAAGCAAAATTGTCAGTTTAATCAAACAGAAGTACGTTTTTGATGAAAACTAAATCGTCTGTCACTAGAACATTAAGAGAAGATCCACAATAGGGTAAAAATAAGTCTGACCCAAATGATTAAAAACTTAAACAAGATCAATAATTATGTGGTTTCAGGTGTTTTTTTAATAAAGCATTTATATATATATATATATATATATATATATATATATATATATATATATATATAAACAAGTTATCCTAGCCTAGAGCCCTGAGGAACATCGTTTTTGATTTGAAGATGTACAAAAAAAAAAACTAAAGACATTTACAACACAGTCCTTTATAGGAATGTCAATTATAGTGATAGAAAACGGCCAGTTCTCATGGTGAGTGAGTATGTGTTTCTCTACTAACAACTAACTGCTAAAGCTAGCAGTAGCTCTATAAAGTGCTTTCTATTCTGGATAAGTCACACACATGGCAGCAGGAGTTGGGATCAGAATTATTATAATAGCATCAAGAACTAAACAAATTCTTGGTGTAAGATGTTAACGGGTACAAACCAAACAAAATAGTTTAACGGGCAAAGTTCTGAGGAAGACATGATCTAGCCACAATTATAAACCATAACCCAATAGAAATGTATTTATTTTTAACTAAAAGAATTAACCCTTTAACTTTGGAGATGTCGCCATTAAGACCTCCTAAATAACACGCTCTGTGAACAACCATGACCTTTAAACTATTTACAAAATAAGCTAACAAATTCTGATGCAGAGAAAAGCAGTTTTTCATGTTAAGCATCACATGCAAAAACCACTTTTCTCTGTCAGTAACAGTTAGTTTATGTTGATTTCGTAATCACTTCACTACTGTAAATAAATACTCAAAATGCTTTCCTCCACATTAGAATTGGACAGAATTTTGTTAATTGTGCAAATAGTTGAAGAGTTACAGTAACTGAAAGACTGTCTGGTGTTAAAGGGTTAACTTATTTATTGAGTCACATTGACTCATTAAAAACTGACATATTGTTTAGACTGAAAGTTACGTATAAAAGTTTAGTCAAGGTTTATGTTTGAATCAAATCTTTACTAAAATAGTTTAACCAAGTAAACTATATTTCAGTATTTCCTAAATTGAGGTGGGACACACTCCACTTATTATATATATATATTTTTTTTGATTTAGTAAAATCCACGAGGTAATTAGTGAGTAACAGGTGAAAAAGAGAAAAATGGCAATTAACTGTTTTCTTTAAACTTTATTGTGTTGGTGCCTGACTGAACCCGTCCACGAATGACAATCTCTCCCAGAGCTGACCCATGGCAGAGGTTTAGCCACTGGAAGTCTACGAAGACTGTTTCCTGGCACTGTGAGGGACAGAAAAATATTCTCCTTCAATTTCTTGGTTGAAGATTTCTGGTGAATCATGTTGTCGTCCTGGTGGAGGTGGGGGATATGGTGCTTTTTCGTGCTGTTGTAGTCTTAGAAAGTGTTCCAGAGTTGAAGTTTGTCAGCATCAAGAAAACACAGGAATGTTAGGATTTTCTAGTTTATGTTTGGTTTTGTTTTTTATAATAGTGAAAGACGACACACATTAACTATGACCATTACACATATAAGAGTCAATTTTATCAGATAATTGTCTTCCTGTCTTCCCCAGCGGTCGGGTTCTGCTTTAGTAACGGCTGGGCGATGAGGGCTTACCCCCCCCACATGTAAATGAACATGGGTTACATTGCATTTCTGTTAGTTTCCATTTTTCTGTTGCACTGTTAAAAAACTGTTTTATGAATGTTTTGTTTTTGATAAAATGATAAAGATCAGCTTTCAATCTTTGCCTTTACTTCTGAAGCCTTTATATGTTTGGATGACGACTCCTCAATTGAATTGGTGTGTTAACTGGCACTGTTTGTTTTTTTTGTATTTATATTCTAAAAAGAACTTTAATGTACAAATTGGACAAAAGCTGTTAATTTTTGATGTGAACTCACTGAAGCATGAACATTTTGTTTCCACTGGTGTACAGGTGTACCGCTGTCTTACATCCATGTATATAATTTTGAAAACTTCGCCTCTGATTCAACTGAGACGGGACGGCTACATTTTCAGGCTATGCAGCCATCTATAATGTGGATATGAATCTCAATTAAACTCTCTCTTTGGTACTGCACCAACTCTATGTGGCTTCATTGAATGAAAGACATCAACATTCAAAGGAGTTAAATATATATAATAATTCAAACAGTTTATTGTTTCAACAGGAACACTGTTTGATAAAGGTGCTTTCACACAGAACGGGATTCGTGCAATGGAGTTTCAATGTTAAGTCAATGGGAAAGACGTGATTGAGGCGATCTGAAGTCCCGCTGTGCGATTTGAGCAACGGGCGTGGCGGGAAAGTCTGGCAGCAGCTCGGCGGAGGCCAAATATAAATATCTGAAGTTTGACAGGTCGCCGCAACACATCTATTATTACATAATTGGTAGCTTTGGGCATGTGACGTTCTCATTGACTCATGCAGTCGGTAGAATATTAATCGAGTGTTTTTATCCTGAACTTCCATCTAATTCCTCAACTCCGTCGAGAAGCGGCTGTCATCCAAACAAAGTTCCCGGAGTGAGATAGAACGGGGAAATATTTGATTTGAATAATCTCACATAGAGACGGGATTACCAACGTTTTCATAGAAGTATTCACAATAAAATACATAAGAAACTCGTTAAAAAAGACAATTTGAGCAGATTGCATTTATCAAAGAACGATTATTATAATGAAAAAGTGTTAAGTAAAAAATCATGCTTTATTAATGGAAAACGTCAAAATAATCTCATTAAAAGACAGTTTGAGCAGATTGTATTCAGACCAGAGCTACATCTTTGTTTAGGAACAGGTTTAAGGCCACGTAAACCATCTTCGTTGTTTTGACTGAGAGACTGTGAAGGTCTCATTTCAAGGGAATTGAGCTTGAGTTCTTCAGAATCGGGTCAGAGTTCGTATTCAACGGTTCAGACGGTTTTATGAGTCCACAATTCACATTTTGCTTGAATTAGAGGTTCAAACATGCGTAATCCCACAGTTCTCAAAGTCTTTCATGGATTTTATCTCCAGAGGCTTCGTCAGGTCCGCTGATCCGAGTGGTTTAACAAAAATTCTGGAGTTCAGTACCCAGGTTGACTGGATCTGTCGCTTAGATCGCAGAATTCTCGCGTGTTTAGCCAGATCAGCGTTATATTTACTTAGGTGATCACTTAGGTACGCCGTCGATCTTTTTAATTGCTTACATTGCCATCTTGTGTTTTCGATTCACGAACCTGATCAGGATCGCTGGTTTATCCGTGGTCTTTCTCCGAGGAACTGGATGACAAATCTCAACGGTGTTTGGGTCCCAGGCAATCCCTTTTGACTCAAAAAAGACTCCAATTTGATCCTCCACCGTCGCTTTAGCATCCATCATAGCTCCGTTAGCATCCGTGCTAGCGCTGGTAGCACCAGGCCGCACTCGGGGTTGTAGTTGGAGTCCCGTGAGAATCACATTATTCATCCTTACTTGTTGATCATGGTTGAGCATTCTTCTCTCCAGGAGATCTTGGCGATTATCCCGTTGTTCGTTACGTGCCTTTTCTTGTTGTAACTCCTCCAAAATCTGGGTTAGCTTAGCATGTAGCTCAGCGAGTGCTTAGCTTAGCATCCCAATGCATCATGGGCGCTAATTTCGATTGAATATCAGCCAGAGCGAGTCTAAACTCCGCCAAATCGGCTTCGAAACTTTTCTTTGGTGCCATGTTACACTCTCCTTGTCCGGTGTCTGGCTTGCAGTGGTTTAAAGTCGCTTGCTAGCAACTTAAAAAGCAAGAAAGTAGAGGAGAGATGGAGACACGCGTCTGCTGCTCGTGACCTGGAACCGGGATTTATATTGATATTGTAAGTTCCAACTTTATCCTGTTTAGGATCACAAGCAAAGACGAAGAAATGTACATGTGTTTCCCTTTAGTTATTCTTGTTCTGGCTGAACAAATCCACAGAAATATATTAATACAGCAGTGAAAATATGTAATCTGGTAATCTGAACATGGAGACAACAGTATAAAATACACAATAATGCAACAGTCAATTTGCATCAGTGTTCATAACCAGCTAGAAAAAAACTGTCTCTAAATTTAATTCATACCAGAAGAATTTGAGATGTTTCTTAACTGAACTTCCTCATCTGTCAACTCTAGTTGCACATACTAAATATGATCTTCAAGAACTTCTGTTTCCACTTAAAACGTGTTTTGTCTTGCTCTACATCAGAGCGACTGATGTGTTTTTCTCCATCAACATCTAAACTGCTTCCTCTTTTAATGATACGCAGAAAGATGACATCCGTGGTAAACCTTCTGCTTCTTGTTTTACAAGACACACCCTAAAGGAGAAGTAGTTTTAAAGTCATGTTGCTGGTAAATTACAATTATAGAGGTGTTATTTCAAAAGGTGGGTGGGAGACAAAGACAAATGTCCTTATAGGTTTGCTTCTGTTGAAGGTTGAGTTTTAATCAATTTGCAGCAATTTAACATTTATTTGAGGGAAAATGATCAAATTTGTGTTGTCTTTCTTGGCTTTGTTAGACCGCAAAACACAATAAAAGCTCTTTAAACTCATCTGCTGATTCCTTATGTAAGTTAGGCAACCTGGCTTTATTTGAATTATTTTGACTGAAAATGTTTTCAATAATCCAATAATAAAGTTGTAATTATTAAAACGTGATGTTTTTTTGGCTTTTTTTAGTTTAACTAACGGCAGCAGTTTTTGACAGTTTTTCCTCAAACCTCTAATTATGTAGTAATTGGATCAAAAATGATCAATAAGATTTCAAAAACAAACAACTATCTATGTATGTATGGATAGATGGATGGGTCTTTCCAGTTTTTTGTAGGTCTTTGTGTATCAGCTGGAACTCATGTTATCAGACGTTAAAAGTTTCTTGGTTAAAGCCTGTGTTCTAAGAAAACAGGAAGTTTGATTAAAAATATTTTTTATGACCTAAGAGGCTTTAAAAGACGACTTGCTCCGTCACAGTCAAAGACGGTAGAATACATATAGATATCTGTCTATTTCTACACCACTCTGACTTTAAAACAGAGAAGTTGCTTTTTGAGTTTCTTCTTAGCAACTTGAGAAAAACTTTCCTGTTTCTCTGTTCCAGCTGCAAACTCCTCTTGTGAGAAAACACATTTACCTCGTCTTCAGATTTTCTCTTTTAATGCTTTTTATCAACTTTGTTAGAATATTGTCAAATGTGTTCAGTTAAGTCTTTCTAATGTTTTCTTGAAAGCCATTGAAGTTTCATTTGGGTCATTTTTTCAGGAGGAATTGAGTTAATTGTTGTCATTTTTTTTTCAGTTGATGTTCTGATTTTTTTTTGTGTTTTGCTTATGTAAGATCCTTTTGTTTTTTATTATTCAATATAAGTCTATAGCACCGCAAATGCTAGAGTAGGGTGTGAAGGGTTGTAAGCTAATAGTATGGAAGATGATGATGGGAAATGAGGTCAGGTCACAACTCAGAGCTTAATTCTAAATTCTATAGAAATTTCTATAGAAATTCAGCTGCTTTACAGAAACTGTCCTATTTGTTGTGGCTAAAAACTGCAGGGTCAAAATTAAAAGACCATTTTGAATGATTAGAAAATAGATCAAAATGTGTTTGAAGAGGAACCTTATAGTTAAACAATGGCCTATTAATTGATCTTAGACCTTAAAACTACATTCTTTCCAAATAATCCTCTAGTTTCCACAGAGATGAAGAGTGAATGTTGGAGTTCAATGGCAGCTCTGTCTGTGAACGTGTTGACAGTCTACATGTTCCTGACTGTCTTCTTCCTTCCAGGTCAGATGTTTGTTCTCTTTCATTTACAGACATTTTGAATCATTTTTGTTTTGAAATATTTGATTCTGATGTTGTTTAAAGCCTCCATGTGGAGCAAACTACAGCTAAACTTCATTTTTTTAATCAGGATTCATCATTAAATCTCCATTTTCTTCATCATTCCAGGAGTTTGGGCTGAATGTACTAAGAAATCATACCTTCACATGAATGCACCAAAGAAGCTGGAAGCTCTGAGTGGATCCTGTTTGATAATTCCATGTAGCTTTGACACAACAACAGGAAATGGAGGAAAGAAGTTTGACAGCAGAAGAAAAATTATTGGAGTTTGGATTAAGAGTAATAGTAACTTTGTCAATAATCCAAGCAATGTGATTTTCAACAGCAGTAATCAGACAAACATCTATCCAATGAAGATAATTGGAAACCTGACACAGAAAAACTGCACCACTTTGTTTTCTAATTTGACCACAAAATATACAGAAAGATATTATTTTAGGATTGAAAATGGAGAATTTAAAGTAAACGACATCTGCAATAATATTGAGATAAAAATTCATGGTGAGAACTTTTTCCTGACATTGACAATTAGTGATGCTAGATGTATTTCTATTGAGGCAAATTACATTAAATACGTATAACAAACTCCAAACATTTGGAGTTCCTGTGTTTGTATCTGATAAGTTTTTCTCTGTGTTTGAAGCACAGATTCTCCTCAGAGACCCATCATTGAATTCCCAGATGATCTGAAGGAGAAGACGTCTGTCTCCATCACCTGCTCGGCTCCCACTCCCTGTCCTCTCTCTCCTCCTGAACTCACCTGGAATCTCCAACCAGACTCTCAGAGACAAACGGAGACAAACACAGATGGAAGCTTTACTACTAAAATCCAGAAGAACATCACTCTGTCAGACACTCATGATGGATTCACCATCAGATGTTCTGCCAGATATCCTGTGAATGAAGGACCACCAAAGACAGCAGAGACACTACAGACTCTCAGTGTTTCATGTAAGTGATCCGTCAGCACATCACACTTCAGCTGCTTCTGATCAATAAAGTTCCTGTGTGTCACATTTTCCTCAGATGCTCCTAAGAACACCTCAGCATCCATCAGTCCATCAGGTTCAGGTTTAGCAGTTTACTGGGTGAACCTGACCTGTTCCAGCAAAGCTAAACCTGCTATAAACAACTTCAGCTGGTTCAGGAGCAGCAAAGATGGAGACCAGAAAGTAGCTGAAGGAGAAACTTACAGCCTGAATGCAACAGAAGGAGGAGCTTATTACTGTGTGGCTACAAATGATCTGGGGAACCAGACGTCTCCAAAGATTGATCTGATTGTAGCAGGTAAATAGAATACTCATTATTTAACAGTAAAAGAAACAGAGATTTAATTGAACAACTTCATGGTTTAAACAGCAAACAGCATGTTAAACTCCTTTGAAGTTGATGTTATAAGTACAGTATTGATGTTTACTGGATACTCTTCAAACAAATCCTTTTCTGCTGTAGATCACCAGTAAATGATTTCACTCTGCAGCAAAAAGGAAATATTTATCTACCATCAACATCAAATGCAGTTAAAACCAGTTAAATAAACAATTGAAGACAAAGTATCAGAATTTCAAATGGCTAAAATCTACAAATCTGGAATTGAGATTTGAGTTAAACAGAAATGTAAAATACCTTAAAAGAAATAACATGATCAGTACTTCAAACTTTCAAGCTTTTAAAGTAAAGTCGAGGTCTAGGGAGAATAAACCATCCATCCATTTTTTTTAATTTGATGAATCCCCTTCCGGTCATGGGATCCTAAAGCCTCATGCCCTGTGGTACACTCACAGCAGGATACCAACACGTCTGCTACCAACATTTGGAAGAGTCTTTGTGCAAAATGTCAAAGCGGTGCAAATCTCGCAGATCTTGCTCCAGATTATTTTTTTACAGCTTTATTCCAATATGAAAGACTAGGTACGGGTTCACTGTAGAGATCACTTGCGTGCCCTGTACAGGTTTGTCCAATTTTCACCCACAGACAGTGCGTATTCTCCCGTTAGGTCTAATGGGCTTTTTGTTTTAAAATTTTCTCTATTCTTCTCTTATTTTAGCAAGTTTTGATCAATTTTTTCATTCACAGTTGCTCCAATTTTCAACAATATTATGTTTGGAGGAGCTGCTGTGATCATCATCCTTATCTTCTTGATTATCTGGATTTGGTAAATGTTTCCTTCCTTTTTGACCACTTTTATCCCTTTGAACAATTTTAACTTTTCTTTGATGTCTTATAGGTGGTTTAGGAAAATTCAACGACAGCAACAGGTTAGTAGAGAGTCATTTACTACACAATGTACTTTATGTTGATTTTCATGGGATTTAGTATTAATAATGGCACAGATTGCTTTAAGTTAAGTCCCACAGAAATGTTGTGTTTGTCTGTTCTACTAGTTTTTCTCATTGTTAAACTTTTCACTCTTTTACTCAAACAACATATCTTCTATTATGTTTAACTCTGTTTTCTTTTCTGCTTCCTGTCTTCTCATTGTTGCAATATACAACTTAGATTCTTTTTATTCTAACTGATGTTCCTGTTTTTGTGTTTGTCTCTTTCCTGTCGTCCCTGAGCTCAATCATTCTCTGCACATGGATTCATTTCACCATTTGTTTTCTTTAAAAAAATAATTTTTCTCTCTACAGTTTCCAGTCTCTACAGGTTTTATAGGCTTTCTTCAGTTTATCATTCTTTTAAAATGAACAAATTTCAAAAGTAAACCAAATATTCACAACATTTTGGTTCTAGGTATAGTTGGAATTAGTTTAAATCACAAAATATCCTTTGCAGCAAAACAAAAATCTTAATTTCTGATAAAAAAAAATAAAAAATTTTTGGAAAAATAAATATAAGTATTTAGTGTTTTTTTTATATAGATTTTCAATTCCATCCTAAACAAAATGAAGTTGCATTCACATTTAGGTTACCATTATGTAAAAAAAAGTGTGTCAACCTAACAAAGTAGAATTAAGGCATTATGATTGAAAATAATATTTATGTATCGTGGTCTTTATATTTTTTTTTTACATTTTCTTCAGATTATATTTTTTCTGATATATACATGGGTACATTTGCATGAATGTATGTACGTACATATTTACACACACACATATATACATACGTCTTGATAAATGTTTCTATACACATTTCTTGTGTTTCCTACAGCAACAGCTTGCAAATGCACTTGATCCAAGTCAAGTTCTTAACAGTGAAGATAACCTACATTATGGAGAAGTGAACTTTAAAAAGAGATCTGAGGATTCTTCAGCCTCTCCACAGGACACAAGCCCGCAGCAGGAAACGGTGTACGCAGACGTCAAGGTGTCTCAAAGAGGAAACAGTTCCACTCCGGCTGCTGACAAACCAGAAGATGTATATGCTCAAGTGAAGAAAAAATGATGTTAGTTTCACTCTGAAATATAACATATCTATTTTTCAAGTTGATTCAGATCTACTTTATCTACTTTAATACATTTTTTTCTCCTTCAAAAATATTCTTGGTCATGAATATTTAGTTTATAAGTAGTATGAAACTTCATTTTGACTGATATTATTCAAGTCTTTATATTATTGTCACATAGTTTGTGTGTTCATTTGCTTTGTTTTGGATTTGTGGTTCTTTTCATTTTTTGGCTGCTTAACATTTTTTCAGTAACCTTTGTGTATAGAAATGTTCACTCTTAGTATTTATGACTTTTTTTAATGGAACCATCTATTGTCAGCTATTTTTAAATATGTTTTTTTTGGTAACAACATTGGTTGACCTTATTTCTCTTCACAATTCTCATAAAATTGTAACAACATTTAATATCAATTTATTTTGTTCTTGTTTCAGTTATTTACTATTAGGACTTTTTCATCTGCAAAAATGTTAAATCTTTTTAAAACTCCACTGTAGCTTATGTTTCTGGTAATCGTAATTGTGTATTTATGCCTGTAATCTCACTTACACAGATTCTTATTGGTCTCCTTAAACCAGGTTTTGTTCTTTTCTGTTGTAAATGTTTTGTCCTTTTCTACAGTAAATTTTAACTTTGGTTGTTTTTTTTTTTTATGAAGAGGCAGACCATTTAAAGACACAATCGTAGCTTTAAGTTTATATGACAGTTTTCCTATTAATTAATCCAAAGTTCTTAATAACAAAGATCTAAGTCCACCTAGCGATAGTATATAACAGGATTTTGGGAGATTTAAAAAAACTAAAGCTTCAGTTAAACGACATAATTAACAAACAAACACAATTCCAAATACAAAGACTTAGACTAGAAAGATTTGAAAACTCTAATAAATCTGGTAAATTTTTAGCTAATCAGCTTAAAATTAATAAAGAAAAATCAACAATAACATCTATTACTGATGAGTCAGGAAATGTCACTCATGACCCGATCAAAATTAATGAAACTTTTAAAGAATTTTTATAAGAACTTATACACTTCAGAGATCAATCCATCAGAGCAAGGCATCAATTCATTTTTCTTAATAATGTAAACCTTCCCAGATAAAATGAAGATCAAATCACAGACTAGACTCGCCGCTCTCATCATCTGAACTTCATGATGCTCTGCTGCTTATGCCGAACAACAAAGCTCCGGGCCGGATGGCTTTCCCGCCGAGTTTTACAAAGAATTCTGGAACAGCTAGCAGAAACTTTTTATAAAAGGTACATTTATAAAGGAAAATCAGTTACTTCCACCAAACATGAATTCAGCAAATATAATCCTTCTCTCAAACCAGAGAAAGATCCCACAACTCCTTCCAGCTATCGCCCCATCTCACTGATCAATGCAGACGTCAAAAATTATCTGTAAAGCATTAGCACAGAGAGTAGAAAAAATCACTCCCCACATAATTCACCATGATCAAACTGGATTTATTAAAGGTAGACAATCAAGTGACAATGTCCGCAGACTTATTAACGTCATAGACATTGCCACTATTAAAAAAAACAGGAAATGAACATACTCTCGTTGGATGCTGAAAAAGCTTTCGATAGAGTCAACTGGAAGTTTCTCATCGCTGCTCTCCACAAGTTCGGATTTGGAGAATCATTCATTGATTGGATTAAAATTATATCACAACCCAAATGCTTCAGTCAGAACGGACAAACAGACGTCCAGCAGGTTTTTTCTTGGAAGAGGAACCAGACAGGGTTGTCCACTCTCCCCCTCTCTCTTTGCAATATTCATCGAGCCTCTGGCTGCAGCAATAAGACAGAATGAGAACATTAAAGGAGTTAAAACAAAACATGGCAATCATAAAATTAGTCTCTACGCGGATGACATATTACTTTTTTTACATAAATCATGTTTCTATAAGTGAAACGATAACAATTATTAACACATTCTCCTCCATTTCAGAATATTCAATTAATTGGAATAAATCAGTTTTATTATCACTAAACAGTAACGCTGAGCAATCACTCTCAATACCGGTCAAATCAGGCAATATCAAATATCTAGGTGTTCACTTCTCTCCCAAACTATCAGAACTGGTGCAGCTAAATTATACCCCGTTACTGAAAAACATTCAAGACGATCTAACTCGCTGGGTCAACCTGCCCCTGTCGCTTATGGGCAAAGTAGCCACAATTAAAATGAACATTTTGCCAAAAGTTAATTATCTATTCTCCATGATTCCCACACAACCTCCACTAAAATGGTTTAAAACATTAGACTCAGCTATAACCAGCTTTCTCTGGAAAAATAAACCAGCAAGAATCAGCCTTAAAACTCTAAAATCTGCAAAACGATGTGGAGGCTTAGAATTGCCAAACTTCAACAATTATTATAATGCTAACAGATTACAGTACATCTTAAAATGGTCAAGAAATAATCCAGAAAATAACTCATGGATGGACTTGGAACAGGAGTTATGTGGAAAGATCAAACTGTCAGATCTTACCATTTATCAGCCAAACAATAAAAAACATGATTCTTTTCAAAGTATTAACATAAGATCCAGTCCAAGTCCTCTGTCGTACCATGTAAAATGACACCCATCTGGAACAACCCAGACATCCTAATAAACAAAAGATGTTACACTTCCCAGCTTGGGCAAGCGGCGTAACACTACTAGAGCACCTAATTATTGATAGAAGATTTATAACACCCAAACTACAAAAAACATGGAATAAATCACTCTTGGAATACCAGCAACTGAAACTCTATTAATTACTAAAAAAGTTAATACAATGATAATGACTTAAAATTACCAGAACTAGTATATCTCTTCTTTAAACTTTCAATGAATAAGATTTTCTCCAAAATATACAAACTCTTATGCAACCTAGATAATAAATTTCAATTCACAACAACCAAATGGGATGCAGACCTGTAGTAGCCACAGATCAAAGCTTCTGGAAGAAAATGTGCTGAACACCTTTAAACTGACTAAAAGCCAAACTTACCAACTAATCCAATTCAAAACTCTCCATAGAATTTATTATACTGGTCAGAGGATGTTCAAGATGGGTCTCAGAAGCTCAGACATATGTGAGCACTGCGATGGTAACTTACCTGACAGTTACATGCATGCACTGTGGTTCTGCACACCTGTCCAGGCTCTCTGGCAACAGGTTTGTGCGGATCTATCAGTCTGGCTTAATGTTTCTATCACTGCTTCACCGTCACTTGTGTGCTTGGTGACATGAGTGCCATCGATATAGAAGGAGGATTAGTATCTGTAATCTTCATAACTCTTTGTATAGCAAAAAAACTATTTTGTTAAATTGGAAAAACAAGAAAAACATCAACGTTAATCAGTACAGGAATCTGCTTTTTGATCATATCAGTTTGGAAAAAACATCAGCTAAAAGTTCAAGTAATTTGAAAAGAATTCAGTCTCTCTGGTCTCCCATAGCTGATTTCCATGATTTAGGTGGGGAGCTTGGGCTGTCGCTGCGCCCTTGATTGTCTGCTGGGGCTGTCGGGTGGTGGCCGGGGCCTCCTGGTGCTGGCTGGGACGTGGGGGGGCGCTGCTGGTTGGGGGGTCCGGTCTGGCGTCTGGAGGGGCGGGCGGGGGCGCCGGTGGCCTCCTGGTCCCGGGTGTAGGTGGTATGGGGTGCTCGGCTGGGTGGGGGTCTGCCGCGGCCGGTGGGTGGTCCGCCTGCTTGTGCTGGGGGCTGGCGTGGGGCCCCTCCTGGGGGGGCCCGCCTCGTCGGGGGGCGGCTCGCCTACGCCTGGGGGCCGGATCACTCCCTCTCTGGCTCTGGGGCGGGTTGGAGTAACCCCTTGGGGCCCCCTGGCTCGGGCGGCGCCTGTCCTTCGGCGGTCTTGGGGTGGCGGGGGGTGGGCGGTCTGGCCCCGTCTTGTGGGGTGTCTGTGGGAGCGGGGTCCCATTAGATACGGGACCTGGGGGGTCTGGCGTCGGTTTCTCGCTGAAGAAATCGGTGGGGGCCGCGGCGGTCTGGCTGCCTAGGTCCCGTTGGTGCCTGACCAGTACACCCACAGGGGAGGCTCTTGGGGCGGGGACTCGGATTTTGTCCCTGGGACTGGCTCCTTCTTGGCTCCTCCCTCCTTGTGGGGGGTGCGGGTGCTGCGCCTGCGGGTCGGCTCTCGGGGGGTGGGACGCCTGGGCTGGGGGAACTTGGGCCCAACGCGGAGGGGGGCGGGGGGACAGGGGTCTGCCATCGGGGTCAGTCCTGCCAACTGACCCCAACATATCCCTTCCTCATACAAACATGCAATAGGAAGAAGGGGAGGTGTCTGTATTGCGGTGCGCTGCGGGGTGGACTACCTGCCAGTGGCCCTCCTCCTGTGGCCGCTGCAAGGATTTTGCCCCTCCCCTCTTTTATTTGCACTTAGACATTTAGGGACCCTTGGTGGGGGGGTGCTTGGACATCACTGCAGCAAACAGTCGATGTCCTTTCAGTGCCCTTCGCCAATTTTAACCGCACCATAGACATGTAGGCCGCTGGTGGGAGGGTGACGGGGCATCTCTGCGAGAAATCAGGAGATGCCCTGTTAAGGCCTTCTCACCAATTTTACCGCACCCCTTTAGTACACACACCTCTAACACCACAAAACATACACTCTAACAAGCAAACACGCACGCATCACACAAGGAAGGTGGGACCTTCGACCTTCTGTCCCCTACCCATCCCTGGCGGGTGCGGAACCTCGGCCTGGTGGTCTAGTCTCTTGGTGCCGCGTTTCTCGGCCCGGCAGTCTCCTCCCCACGCCGGGAGTGGGATCCCCGAGATTTAGCAGGGGATCAATCTACATCGGAGCCGGGGGGTGTCCAGGTCTCGGTGGTGCGGAATCCGGTCCCTGCTTTCGAGAACTAGTCCTCTCCTTAACTCCATCAGTGGGTGTGCCTGGTCGGGCCTTGTTTTGTACATCACTCCTTGGGGCCTCTGTTTCTCTTGGGTTCTCTTCTGCTCGGCGGGGGTGGGCGGCCTCTGCCCTGCTTCTCCGCTGGACCTTCGCGGTGGGGGCAGGCGGTTGTCTGGAGTGTGGGGTGGGTTGCCCTTGGGGGGCCCTGGCTCGTACCTGGGGTGGGGCGGGGGGGTCCTCTGCGCCACTGGGTGGTGGTGGGCTGCTCCTCGGGGGTTGGGGGGCTCTCGGGGGTGGGGTCCCGCGTTGGCCCTCCTGGCGGGGTGGGGGGGCTGCTCCTCTGGCTGGGCTGGGGCCTGCACTCTCCGTGTTCCTGTGCCTTCCTGCTCTTGGGTGTGGGGGGCCTCTGCGGCGGTCCCGCGTGCCCCGGTCTGGGTGCTCGCGGGATTGCCCGGCGGGCGGTCTCTCTCCGCGGCTCCACGGCGGGTGTTGGGGGATCTTGGCTGCAGCTGCTGCCCCGGCGGGGGGTCTGGCGTGGGGATGGCCGGGCGCTCTCCCCCTGAGTACATTCCATCACCACCCACCTCAGTGAAACATAAACACTCACCTGAGCACTAACCGTTTGTGTGACAGAATGAAAGTCTTTATCTGAATGGGTTTGTATGATGGAGTGTGTGAGCTGCTGTTATAGCTGAATTGCGTACATGTGTAGTATATGTATAGTATATGTGAGTATGTTTAGTTTAAATGTAGAGACTATTTTGGCCAACAAGTGTGTGTGTAACTATAGAGCGTGTGTGTAGACAGGCCCCGCCCATTCTAGTTTATCACTTAGTCCTGGTTGTTTTATGATGTTGCTTCCCTCTGTTGCCATCTTATCTCCCCCCCACCCCTCCCCACCCTCTTCCCTTTTTCCGTCCGGTCCAACGACAAAGAAAAATAAATAAATAAAATAAAACATAATCAATATAAATAAAGTTTAGCATTAAATACAACAGGAGTTTATACTCAATAAATCCCTGTTGTGACAGTAACATCTGCCCAACACAAGAAGCTCTCAGCCCACATCTGTTGGCTCAGCTGTTGGACAGGACAAGTTAAAAAAAAAAAAAAAAAAAGAGAAAAAAAAAAAAAAAAAAAAAAAAAAAGTATATAACAGGATTTAAAACGTATTAAAGATAGAAAACATAATACTGCAAAATTTCACCAACTTTATAAAAAAAAAAAAAACTTGGTCACAAGCCGGCTAAAATAAATAAGGTATTCAGATGTTTTTTTTACATATTTGAGCAAAACTTTATCAAAATTCTAGGAATTTTGAATAATGAAATGAATAATGAATTGCAAATTCATTTCAAATTGCATGATGGATTTGCAAACCGAATTGTCAATTGAATAATGCATAATACTTTGAATTATGAGTTAAAAAAAACTTCCATATCCAAGCTGCAAAAGTGCGTCTGCAGATGAAACGATGAGGAAAGGAGGAGGAGGAGGAGCTGCAGGATTCAGTATGACCCGCACTTTCTGAAGAGCTGCAATGCTCTGGGACATATCGATGCGCCCGCTCTGCAGCGCTCAGGACAGACACTTCATACCAAGGAGCGTATTTATTTAGAAAAAAAGTGTTTCCATTACAGTTTTGCAAAAAATGTTTATTTCGAAATGCAAATACCACCTCCTCCAGGCGCAAAAACTTTTTTTTTTCGAAAAATGACATTTTTTTCTCGAAATTGTGGTGTTTCTATTAAGATAATTTATCGAAATTCAAATTTGCGAGATTTCAGAGTTAATGGAAATACAACTAGTAGTCAGGTGTATATTTTTGTCAAAAGGGGGGAGGTTGACCATAGATACATAAAAATATACCTGTTGGTTTCGATCTTCACATACAAACATGTCAAAACTTGCATAACACAGCTACAGCTTACACATACTCATGATACAAACACACACATGTTAAATGTTTAATTTGGTCACGCATATTTGTGGAAAGGTGAGCTAGCACCAGCTGTGCTCAGGTGAGTGTTTGGGTTTTACTGTGGTGGATGATGAATTGTAAGGTGCTTCAATGACGATATTCAGGTAACATTAATCATTCAATATCAACTGATCTCTGATTGCTTGGTTTTACCATGACTCTAAAATATATTTCCTGTCCACCATAAGTACAGATCTGTTGCTAAACATGCCCTAAAATATCAATGACAATCATTTTAAAGTACAAACCCTCGCCGACCCTGATGTCATCTGGTGCTGGACTTTTAGTGGTTCCTAAGGTGAGGACCAAAACTTATGGTGAGCCTACCAGAGAACCTCAGGGCCGTGGAGAGCATAGAGGGTTTTAAGACTTAAAACCAACTTATTTCATTTTACTTCTAGATAACTACCTGTCAATTTATTTATTTACATAATACTTTATATATATATATATATATATATATACATTTTTTATCTTTTCTATGTATTTCATTTAATTTTTCCTTTATGTATTTACAAATTATTTATTTATTTATTTGATTTGAACCTTTTCTTATTATGATTTTAGCCCTAGTTTTTCCTAATGCTGTGGCTGGTGGTCGTTGCCGTGGTTCTCGCCCGTCTGCTGCAGCTGGGGTTCCGAATTGCGCCCTCACAGTTGTGGAGTGAACCCTGTTGCTTTCTTGGTCTGGGTGGGAGCTGTAGCGATGTTCCGAGTCAAAGTTGGCTCCTGCTATAAAGAGATTCCCAAAACCTAAATTTTCTTTTAGAAGTTATTTGTATAAGTATGCATTTGTGTGTGGGGTCATATGTGTGTGCTACTGGAGGGGGGAGAGTAAAGGGTGGGTTGGGTTTTTATTTTAACTTTTGTGTTTCTGCTTTTAATTGCAAAGCGCTTCGAGCTACCTACTTATGTATGAGATACGCTTTTAAATGAATAAATGACATTGATTTGATTGATTGGATTTATACTTTGAAAACTGACCGGATTTTCTCATGTGTCAGGACTGACGTCAGATCACTCACGGCTTGCGCAAAAAATAGACCAGACACCAAAACGATCACTGCACGGCGGTTTGAGTCTGGCACGAACGACACCGTAGACTAACAAGTACGTCAAATGTAAGCACCCTCCGTTCCGCACCGCTTCTGTATGCGTATGAACCTGTCATGAGATTCCAAGTTTTATCTTTTTGGACAGAGAATCTTGGCCCAGCAGGGCATATTTTTGGTAGCAACGAAGGCAGAACCCTCAGAGAAGTCAGATTACATAAAATGCAAGTATTAATTTGTAAAAGTACTTATATGGCTTGTGCATAACCAGCTCGAGCTAAACTGTGTGTTATTAGTTTCCATATAAACCACATGTGTCAAACTCAAGGCCTGGGGGCCGGATCCGATCCTCCGGATGATTATATTCGGTTCTCCAGATCATTTTATTTTATCGTGATTAATGGTGCGATGTTATCTTGCACTCATTTATAACTTGTGTAATATTGACAAAATATATTGTGGCGGCCTGACTGTTATTTTGGAAATAGTTCCTTGTTAGTGGGTGGAGTTGGTGTCTGTTCTTGTGTTGCATTATGGGACTCGAGTGTTTTACCGGCACCATGAGTGAGAGTGGCGTGTGTATGACTTACTTCCTCACAGTGTCAAATCTTATCTCTGTTAAACGAATGGTGGACAAAGTGTTGACATTAATTAAGTCTCGAAAACGTGTGGTGTATGAGACAAAAGTGATCTCCGGATTTGACCTGCTAGCAGTCTTCTTGGTTCTGCTCTACAGTAGTCGGGAAGTGCAAAACAACAATACATTTACCCAAACACAGTTACAAGTTCATCAAAGCACTTTTACAAATTTATAAAAACACACTTACAAATTTATTAAAACACTTACAAATATGCAAAAACACATTTACATTTCGACCGGAACACATTTACAAGTTTGCCCATAGTCTGTATATTTGATGGACAGGTGTGAGCGTGGATAAATTAATAAAACTAAAATCATTATCCCATGTCTCTGCTAAGAGGAACTGATTTCTGTCCAGCCCGCTCAGAGTCTGCCCTCATTGACTCGTCGTGTGCGTGGCTGCGTGCATGTCTGTTTTGTTTGTGCCTGTAATCGCACGCACACACGTGTGCGTGTTATGATTGTATGTTTTCCATGTCTACAGTCTGTTTAGATACAAAAACATGATCACATTTGTCAATCATAGTGTTTTATTGTGAAAATTGGTTAGATTTTGAAGATAAACAGGATTTTCTCATGTATGTTGGTGCAACTTCCTGCCAGAATTGACGCGGAGCGCTCGCGGCTCGCGCACAAGATAGAGGAGACGCAGAAACGATCCACTGCACTGCGCGGGCCGCCGCATGTGTGCATGCGACCACAGGCACGCACCAATCAGACACGCACACACACAGATCAACGTGGGCAGACTCCGGTGCGGGGACAGAGCTGGGTTTATGGGGTTAAAAAACAACAACAGAGAGGCAGACCTATTGTCCCTACAAATTTGCCAGAAAACCAAATTATGTCCACAATCACCACAAAATCTTCCTAAAACCGGGTAATAAACTCCACAAAACGGGCAAAACATCTTCGCTTGTTATTCTGTCGGCTATATCGATTCCGAAACTATTGTTTCCGCGGTCTTTTCCTCCCAGAATTCACCTCTGCACCCTTACTTCAGGGTCATGTCGGAGGTGAACCTCATAGACGCTATACTATCTACAGGACGTCATAGGAAATGAATTGCATACTGGAGCGGGGGTTGTCCATCAAATATACAGACTATGGGCAAACTTGTAAATGTGTTTCGGTCAACTTGTAAATGTATTTCGGTCAACTTGTAAATGTGTTTTTGCATATTTGTAAAAGTGTTTTAATACATTTGTAAATGTGTTTTTATAAATTTGCAAAAGTGTTTTAATATTCCTGCTTTTTCATTATTCATATTCATGTGAAAAAATTACATTGAAAATGGCATTCTGCTTGCTTTTTTGGAGTGTTAACTAAGATTATTTTAGGCTTTTGGGGGGTTAAGCAAATACTTCAGCAACATGCTAGCTATTATGGCTAAGCTATGATTTTTTTTTTTTTTTTTTTTTGGCAATTATCTAATATTTCAGCTGGTTATCAGCTTCAGGATTTTTAGCCATCAATCTCAGCATCTTCAGCTGTCAGCACTAGCATCCTCAGCGGCTAAATTCAGTTTCCCACTGGTATTACTGTATGTAATGCTATATATCTAGTTCATAGTTGTGTAAAAAAAAAAGTTACAGTTTTGAAGTTTTAAAAATGTAGTTTTAGAGTGGTCATCAAATCTTTATCATCGGTTATCGGCCCGCGACCTAATGGTGTGTTTTGGATTTTGGCCCCTTGTGTGATTGAGTTTGACACCCCTGATATAAACCAAATGGATTTTAGCTGTTTTCTAACTGTATTTATTCATATGTTGAGTGTAGATACTGAATACTTTAAAAATACCCAGGATGACTACTGTTTCTACTGTTTCCACAGTAAAACATATTTTATCAGATGATCGGCCAAATTTAAGATCAGGTTTTTCTCGCATCGACATCTACACTTAATCCTCTTTTAATGCTGTGCAAAAAGCAGAAATGCATCTTGGGGAATCTCTTTGCATCTTGTTTTTATGTGACTGTTAAATCTTTAAAGAGAATTAGTTTTAATGTGCTAATGCTGATAAACTTAAATTAGAGAGGTGTTATTTTAAATGGAAACACAATCGTGAGTAAAAAAGTTGGCCACCCTTCCTAAGTTTGCTTCTGCTCTTTTTAAATTTGTTTACTATACGAGTCACTTTTCTTAACAGCTTAACATTTATTAGAGGGATAACCCTAAAATTCAATATGTACTATTTCCTTTGCCTCTGGTAAAAAAAACTAAGACTATATGACTGTAACCCTTCCGTTCTCCTTAGCTTGTTTACATTAAAAGTGGGGTCATCTGGACACCACAGGACAGTGCGCTGAACTTTTTTTTTTCACTGATTTCGGAGTTTCACTAATGTCCATGGCAGACATAAAATCCTGTCCCCCTTCGTCCACATTTGTCATGGAAGAAATCGCATAACAAAATGTGGTTGGAGCCATCTGGACCCCAAGGAGAGCGGAAGGGTATTAATTGAGTCACCTGAACTAAATGACTGATCTGGATTAAATTGTTTCTATTAAAGCTTGGTTGGATGCTTTTTGGCCTTTTGTGTAGTGTCTTCAGTTTCTTAATTTGACTTTTATAAAAACATCTTTATAAAAACATCTTTATAAAAACATGCTTCACAGGTTTATTGATCGTTCTGAAAGTTTTCCATTGTAAATGAGCGCATGTGGTATTCTGAGTGTCTTTGGTCTCATGATAGATTCATAAACGGACAAAATCATGTGTGAACCTGATCATGTAAAGAAAGTTAACAATCAACTATATTGAAAAATCAATTGAATTAACAAAATGAATCAACTTTTCGGAAAGGAGAAAAAATTAGTTTTATCAACAACCTTAGGTTGATACTCACTGATGATGAAAGACTTTCAAAAACACGCTTCAGCAGGAGTTGTTGAATGCCTCTTTAGCATAGGATGTTCACACTGGACTGGTGCTCCCCAAAATAATAGGAAGATACTTGATATGAAATAATGAAAGGAGGCAAGTTTTGAGAATCTTGCTCCAGGCTTTGTCTTTCACAACTCTGACTGATAACTTTTTGGATGATTGATGTTTTATATTTCGACTGATCCATGCGTCACCACAATACCCAAATCCCTGATTGTTCCAAGTTGAATCTGGTTTAACTTTGAACAAACGTTCAATGGCAGCTCGTTTTGTAGGTAGAACCAGAAAACAGTGGTAGAAACTTGTTTAAAAGTCTTGAACGCACGAGTTTTGAACAAAGAAGCCCAAACATGCGTACACTGACCTTTTATCGGAAGTGGTAACTTGAACGCACATGGCTGAGGCCAGTATGAACGTAGTGTTGAAGTTGCTGTAGCTGCTTTATTTTCTTGTTGGACTATATTTTTTAAAATGCAAAACAATGAAAATACGTATTTTATTCTGAAACTTTCAGCTGAGCAGAGATCAGTGAAACAGTTTGTTCAAAATCGTCCTGAAGACTAAATGAACCATCAAAGCTCTTATGACTTTAAAAGGCTTTAAAAGATGACTTCCTCTGTCACAGAGGGAAGAATACATTCATCTTCATAATTATCTGTCTATTTCTACATCACGTTGGTTTTAAAACAGAGAAGTTGCTTTCAGAGCTTCGTCTGAGCAGCTGAAGACAAAACGTTTGTGTTTCTCTGTTCCAGCAGACTCATCAGGTCAGAAAACATTTACTTTTTGTCTTTAGATTTTCTCTTTTATACTATTTTTTAATAACTTTAATAACATAGAGACGTTTACTCAAGTAAGATTATTTGTAAGCTGGTACTACGGTGTTTTTTTTATATTGAAAAGTAAAAAAAATTTAAATGTCTTGTTGATTTAAGGCTAATTTCAAATGTCATCAATGGAGAAAAAATTAAAATTGATCAAATTAAAATGATGTAAAATGTGGAGACCACTAGGGGCGCGTTATGGAGTAGACGTGCGAACCACGAGTTCCCAACTTTTTTCCATATTAATGTTTTGTAGTTCGGGTTACAGCCCAATTTTCCTTTTTTGATAGCACTGCAAACCCGCTACGCACATTTAGAACATTTTTTGATTTTCTGTGTGCTGAATTCCTCACCGAAAAATGCCTCCCAAACCGCCAGCTAAAGGAGCGCAAGCTAACAACCTCGAAGCTGCTAGCAAAACTGCCGTAGATGCTAGCACACTTCATGCATTCCGCGACATTGTCAAAGAGGTGATCCAAGAAGAAAATGACAGTTTGCGTGAAGAAATTAAACGGGCTATATCACCCATTAAAATTGCACTCGATGAATGCACTGACAAGCTCCGTGATCACGAGGAAGGCCTGAACAGCTTGGACACTCGCTTGGTAGCCATGGAATCGCGCTATGCGGAGCTAAGCGATCAATACAAAAAACTGCTCCTAAAAACCGATGATTTGGAAAACAGAGGGAGACGATACAACATCCGCATTCTTGGCATACCTGAGGGAACCGAACAGGGAAGTCCAACCAAATTCGTCGCTGACCTGTTGCATGGAGTGCTTGGTGGTCCCGGAGGTCTGGAGAAGCCGCCGGTTCTGGATAGAGCCCACCGCGCTGCAGCTCCGGTGCCTCCGGTAGGAGGACGACCGCGCCCGTTCATCGCTCGGATTCACCACTACCAGGAAAAGGAGCGCATCCAGCGTCTTGCCAGACAAAAAGTCCGGCTGGAGTTCCAAGGAAAACAGATCTTCATCTTTCCGGATTACAGTGCCGACCTGTCCAGATGCCGCGCGGCTTTTAACGAGGTAAAAGGAGTTCTCAAGGGGAAAGAGGGGGTCCGCTACGGTCTCCTCTACCCGGCTCGGCTGCGTGTTTCGTTTAACGGGGACTCCCACGTGTTTGAATCTCCCGCGGCCGTGAAGGACTTCATCGACTCCAAGTTCGGAGGTAAAAATTGAGAAAACAACGTTGACTGGAAGGGTACACGAGACTGTTATATTTTAGTTCATGGGGCATTTAACACATTCCAAAGAAGAATAACTAAATACCGTCATACTCCTTAATTATTTTTGTTTGTTTATTTGTTTTACTTTCCCCCTCTTTGAAACCGATTGTTGCTGTACTCTGTTAATTGTTGTTACATATATCAATCAGTATTGTTGGGTGTTAAGATAATCTGGCGTATTCTGTTCATCGTACTGACATAATGTGCGTTATTTACTTTCCTTTTATTTATATATTTCTCAAAATGTTTGCCTCTCTCTCTGTGGTAGGATTATTAACACAGTAACAGGCATGGAGTAACTTTGTGCTCATTTTATTTTGCACTTCCTTTTTTTAAAAAAAAAGGTAATAGCGGGCTGATTTGAATACACTTTGGGCAGTATTGCGAACTATAACTTCATTATTTCTTAATGTGGACTGTGGTTATGAACAAGGTGAATGGAACTCTGTGAGGAAGCATCGAAGCTTCGGGGATGTCGTGTTAGTCGTTTGGGGACAACAATTGACATAAAGGGGCGGGATCTTGTGTGTAAACGTGGGGGGGGGGGGGGGGGTTGTGTGTTTTGCTCCCTCCCGCAGTTTTTTTTTTTTTTACTCTCTTTCTTATTTCTTTTCTTCTTGTGGCCTTATGGTGTTTGGTGTTATTCCAGACTCTTTTTCTAACGTAATCATTTATAATAAATTTGGGGATTATGATTCAGGACCTTTCCCTTACCAAGCACATCGATGGTGGTGACACCTTCAGATGACACTACCTCCCCCTCAGTGAACAACAGCCACCATATTAATTTCATCAGTTGGAATGTGAAGGGGCTAAATCACCCAGTTAAACGCAATAAAGTCCTCTCTCATCTTTGCCACCTCAGAGCACAAATAGCATTCCTTCAAGAAACACACTTTAAAAATGTGGACCATCCAAGACTAAAGAGGAGTTGGGTCGGACAAATGTTTCATTCTAAGTTCAATGCAAAAGCAAGAGGAACAGCAATTTTGATTAATAAAAACACCCCTTTTTTAGCTTCAGATACACTAGCTGATCCAAACGGTCGTTATATAGTTGTGACAGGCTCACTCTTCAACATCCCACTTATTTTGGCTAATGTTTATGCCCCAAATTGTTGACTTGCATTCAAAAAATTTAATTCTTGCATTCGTTACCCCAAATTGCTACCCATCATTTGATTTGGGAGGTGATATGAATACTGTCATGGATCCATTACTGGACCGTTCCTCACAAAAATCTCTTTCTATATCTAAATCTGCATTAGTCTTGCAGTCTTTTTACAGTCCTATGGAGCAGTGGATGCCTGGCGATTTCTCTATCCATCTGCCAGACATTACTCATTTTTTTCCCCAGTACATCAGACATACTCACGGATAGATTATTTTTTTGTGGACAAAAAATTAATGTCTAATATTAAGTCATGTAACTACAAAAGCATTGTAATATCTGATCATAGTCCATTGATCTTGGAGCTCACTTTTCAAATGAATCCCAGAATATGCCTGGAAACTGAATCCTCTTGTTGTCTGATCAAAGATTTATAAGTCATATTTCCAAACAAATTGATATATTTATGAATACTAATTAACCCTGATGTATCATATGGTACTATTTGGGAAAGCTTGAAGGCCTTTCTCCGTGGTCACATTATATCATAAGCTCATCTATTAAGAAGAAAAAGCAAAAACGTCTTACTGAACTGACAGATCTCATTTTTGAATTAGACAAACAACACTCTATTACTCCCTCAAGAGATCTATATGAACAGAGGTTAAATTTGCAAACTGAGTTTAATTTACTTTCAACTCAACAATCTGAACAGGCGATTCTTAAATCCAGAGGAAGATGGTATGAGCATGGGGAAAAAGCATCCAAAATTTTAGCTCATCAACTTCGTAATCAGAGTCCTCTCACTTAATCTCTGAGATCAGAACTCAAACTGGCAATGTACTACTGACTCAGTGAAGATAAATGAGATGTTTCAGTCCTTTTATTCTGACCTCTATCAATCTGAATCTTCACACATGCCAGAACTATTTGATAACTTCTTTGAGAATATATCGGTCCCAACTCTTGACCCACAATTCAAAGATCATTTGGAAGCAAATATTACTGTAGAAGAAATTAAATCAGCCATTACTTTGATACAGAGTGGAAAGTCTCCTGGCCCGGATGGTTTTCCCATTGAATTTTTTAAGATTTTAAAGATAGTTTATCCCCATTACTACATAAAATGTTTATGGAGTCCTTTAACTCTGAATCCCTTCCCCCACTTCGACAAGCAACTATTTCACTTTTATTGAAACCAAATAAGGACTCACTTGAATGCTCCTCATATCGTCCAATATACAATTTTGAATGTTGACTTCAAATTTTGTCTAAGCTAATCGCTCACAAAGGATGGAAAGGCTTTACATCTATAATAACCCCTGATCAAACTGGTTTTATCAAAGGCAGGCATGGATTTTTCAATTTGCGCAGGCTTTTTAACATAATGTATACAAAGTCAGATGTTGCTCCTGAAATAGTGCTATCACTTGATGCCGAAAAGGCATTTGACCGTGTAGAATGGGACTACCTATTTTATACTCTGGGTAAATTTGGTTTTGGACCTAAATTCACTTCCTGGGTTAAATTACTTTATTCCTCACCTTTAGCACGTATTAGAACAAATTTCACTTACTCTTCTTACTTCCCTCTATGTCGGGGCACAAGACAGGGGTGCCCCCTGTCCCCTCTTTTATTCGCTCTATGTATCGAACCCCTTGCAATTAAACTACGAGCTGAAGATAAACTTAAGGGTATCCATAGAGCAAATCAAGAGCACAAACTTTCCTTATATACAGATGATCTTCTTTTATATGTTTCAGATCCAATGCACTCACTTCCCCATGCTGTTGCCATTCTTGAGGAATTTGGTAGAGTTTCAGGTTATAAATTGAACATGCATAAGAGCAAATTGTTTAGACTTAACACTAAAGCAAAGGGAATTTCATTTGCAAATTTTGAATTCAAAATAAAATCAGACTACTTTACTTATCTGGGTGTTAAAGTTACTGATTCGTTTGGAAAACTTTATGAAAAAAACTTTGTCCCTCTTCTCGAAACAACCAAAACAGACTTTCTTCGTTGGAACAACCTACCTCTAACACTAATTGGCCGTATTAACTCTGTAAAAATGAATGTGCTGCCCAAATACTTGTACCTATTTCAATGTATTCCAGTTTATATCACAAAAAATTTTTTTGATTCCTTGGATAAATGTATTTCTACGTTCATTTGGAATGGTAAACCAGCTCGAATACGTAAAGATTTCCTACAAAGACCTCGAACCGTAGGTGGACTTGCTTTACCAAATTTTACGTTTTATTATTGGGCAGCCAACATCCGAAATATGCTCTATTGGGTCAACGTCCCACCTCAACAAATTCCAGCCTGGCTTGATATTGAACTTACTAGCTGTAATAAAACTTCCCTACTAGCATCACTGAGTGCAGCACTTCCTATAGAGCTGTGTTCATACAAGTCCAACCCGTTGTTATATGACTCTCTCAAAATCTGGAGGCAATGTAGAAAGAAACTTGGTTTACATTTGATGTCATTAAAAGCCCCATTGTTCTCAAACCACTTATTTCCACCCTTAATTTCTGACTCTGCTTTTAAGATCTGGAGAGATAACGGACTACATAATTTCAAAGATCTTTTTATTGATGGCATTTTTGCCTCGTTTACACAACTTACTGAGCAGTTTGGCATCCCAAGGACTCACTTTTTCCGGTATTTACAAATTCGACATTTTACAAAAAGCAGGTACCCACAATTCCCTAACCTGCCTGAAGAAACAACCTTAGACACAATTTTAGATATAAAAATTAATAAAAAAGGGCTGATTAAAGAAATTTATGGTTTACTACTTAGCCTGCAATCTCCTTCCCTCTCAATTATTAGATCACACTGGGAAAAGGATTTAGCTTTCAACATAACAGATGATCTCTGGGAATCTATCCTACGCCGGACACACTCCTCTTCTATATGCGCCAGACATGGGCTACTCCAATTCAAAGTTGTTCACCGCCTACATATTTCTAAAGAAAAATAAGCCAAGTTTCACTCAGACTCCAACCCATTGTGTAACCGATGTAAAGTAGAAATTGGGTCATTATATCATACTTTCTGGACATGTCCCAATCTCCAAACATACTGGACTTCTGTATTTGAAACATTTTCTAAAGTATACAACATCAAATTAGCCCCTTCTGCCCTGACCGCACTCTTTGGGGTCATCCCTCTCAACGTCTCTATCCCTAAACACTTTTCAGATGCAATATCGTTTTCCTCCTTGATTGCACGTCGCCTTATACTCTTAAGGTGGAAGGATGAGGCCTCTCCCACGCATGACCAGTGGATTGCTGAGGTCATGAAATTTGTCCACTTAGAAAAAATACGATGTACAGTAACAGGCTCAACAGAAAAATTTTACAAGTCCTGGCAGCTGTTCTTGACATATGTGAAATCAATAAAATTGAACGCCTGACCTGGAAGTGCCACAAGTAGACCCTAATTTCTGTGGTTTCTATGAAACGCTTCTGTTTTCACTTTGGCTATTTGCAGTAGGCCATAATTAGTCATCTTTTTTTTTTTTTTTTTTTTTTTTTTATGACTCATATTTATTATTTCTATTGTTGTCATTACAACTATTATTATTGTTTTGTCCTCCTTTGCATTTTTCGTTGCTGTTTGCGTTTTTTTTTTTTTTTTTTGGGGTGGGGTGGGGGTGGGAGGGACGGGGTGGGGGGTGTTAGAAAATGGAACAGCAATTCATATACTGTCATGTAACTGTAAAAATTTATGTGCTGTTGTCATAAATAAAGTTTAAAAAAAAAAAAAATGATGTAAAATGTAACATGTAAAATGTTTACCAATATTGAATATAACTAAGCCTAACGGGAATCTGCCAACAGAATATGTGAATAATTCATTATATATTATAAAGACATAGTTCAGTCTGAGTGAAATGTGACCTGACATGATTTTATTTTAAAGAAAAATAAATTAATAATCTCAAAATAAAAAAACAGATTTACAATTTTTACAGGGATCTGTTGATCAACAATCCTTGAGTCTTCCAATCTCTTCATAAATGACAGTAACTTTTTTCCAACTGTTCATCTAGTTTCCACAGAAATGAAGGATGAATGTAGGATTTTGATGGCAGCTCTGTCTGTGAACGTGCTGACAGTCTACATGTTCCTGAATGTTTTCTTCCTTCCAGGTCAGATGTTTGTTTTCTTTCATTTACAGACATTTTGAATAATTTTTGCTTTGAAATATTTGATTCTGATGTTGTTTATAGCCTCCATGTGGAGCAAACTACACCTAAACTTCATTTTTTTAATCAGGATTCATCATTAAATCCCCATTTTCTTCATCATTCCAGGAGTTTGGGCTGAATGTACTGATACATCATACCTTAAAATGACTGCACCAAAGAAGCTGGAAGCTCTGAGTGGATCCTGTTTGATAATTCCATGTAGCTTTGACACAACACCAGGAAAAAAAGGAGAGAAGTTTGACAACAGCAGAAAAATCATTGGAGTTTGGATTAAGAGTAATAGTAACTTTGTCAATAATCCAAGCAATGTGATTTTCAGCAGCAGTAATCAGACAAACATCTATCCAATGAAGATCATTGGAAACCTGAAACAGAAAAACTGCACCACTTTGTTTTCTAATTTGACCACAAAATATACAGAAAGATATTATTTTAGGATTGAAAATGGAGAATTTAAAGTAAACGACATCTGCAATAATATTGAGATAAAAATTAACGGTGAGAACTTTTTCCTGACATTGTCAATAATAGTGATGTCATGTTTTATCTACTGAAGGAAACGTTACAAAGTATAGTAGATGACAAACTCCAAACATTTGACAATTCACAAGAATTTATCTAATAACTTGTTTGTGTTTGAAGCACAGATTCTCCTCAGAATCCCAGCATTGAATTCTCAGCTGATCTGAAGGAGAAGACGTCTGTCTCCATCACCTGCTCGGCTCCCACTCCCTGTCCTCTCTCTCCTCCTGAACTCACCTGGAATCTCCAACCAGACTCTCAGAGACAAACAGAGACAAACACAGATGGAAGCTTTACTACTAAAATCCAGAAGAACATCACTCTGTCAGACACTCATGATGGATTCACCATCAATTGTTCTGCCAGATATCCTGTGAATGAAGGACCACCAAAGACAGCAGAGACACTAAAGACTCTCAGTGTTTCATGTAAGTGATCTGTCAGCACATCACACTTCAGCTGCTTCTGATCAATAAAGTTCCTGTGTGTCACATTTTCCTCAGATGCTCCTAAGAACACCTCAGCATCCATCAGTCCATCAGGTTCAGTTTTAGCAGTTTACTGGGTGAACCTGACCTGTTCCAGCAGAGCTAAACCTGCTGTCAGAAACTTCAGCTGGTTCAGGAGCAGCAAAGATGGAGACCAGAAAGTAGCTGAAGGAGAAACTTACAGCCTGAATGCAACAGAAGGAGGAGCTTATTACTGTGTGGCTACAAATGATCTGGGGAACCAGACGTCTCCAAAGATTGATCTGATTGTTGGAGGTAAATGGAAACTTTGATTATATGACAAAATAATTATTCATTCAGTCATTATGATTGATTCTTGTTAGATACTCTATTAATCAAATCCTTATATATGTGTTTTTTTAGAAGATTTACATCAATACCAGGAATTACAAGTGAAGACCTTTCCTTTGCTGTGAAAATTTAATTTAGCCAGTATTACTTTATTAGAGTCAATCAATCAAGCATAACATTGTACCCACTAAGAGAGATAGTAAATATCTTAATTTTTGTTTTCTCAAGGTAGAAAAGTGGCTCATTGGTCCTCAGAGTTTCAGTATTTATCATTGGAGGAGTCATTAAAGATAAATTATCTGAACTCCAATTGGTTCAAATCCACTATTCAGTCATTATTACACATTTATCTGACAATGATTACATACAACAGGAAACAGCTGTAGTACAAAAAAGGCACAAAGTATGTTTTAGAGATGGAATCAGAATTCATCCTTTAATTCTAGGGAAATTCAAACTTTAAACGCCCTCAAGACGACTAAATAAAAACCAAATCATCTGGGTTAAAATAACTTAGACCTTTTCAAAACACTGTAACAACTCAACCACTAATATTTTTTTAATATATTCCCTGAGGAAAATATATTTGTTAGTAAAAATTGAGAGTTAGGAGGCAAGTTGTAACATAAGAAAAAGCAGAGTGGTGAGTGAAGAAGCAACTGCAGTTAAAAGCTTTTGATTATTGGTCCATTTTTTCTGCACATTTTTTCTTATCTGAATTATCAGTATGACGTCATATTATCAAATATTGGCTCATAACTATCGTTAACCAATATTACCATGCAACCAGAGATTCTACTAAAGCTAGTTTAAATAACTCTAAATCAGGGGTCTCAAACTCAATTGAGCCGGGGGCCGCTAGAGGCAGAGTCTGGGTGAGGCCGGGCCGCATCAGGATTTCCACAAGCAAATCGCTGATAAAACATTCCAATGTTCTCAAATATCTTTATTTTTAACACAAAATAATGAATGAATTAAATTAATTTTAAAAAATGAATCAGAAAATCAATTTTTATTAATTAAAATAATAACAACGACCATACAGCAGACACAGACGACTGAAACCACATATTGACTGACTGACTGATCAGTGTTTCTCAAATGGTGGGGCGCGCCCCCCTGGGGGGAATGCGAATAAAAACATGTTTACATTAGAGATGAATATTGTGCATAATCCTACATAGTAGTTGATAATAAATTCAATATAGCAAAAACAACCTAAAACTCAATTTACAGTTAGCCAATGCGAAAGAATTGAATCTCTGAGAAAAGACAGAATCCTAGCACTACTGTGGAGAGAAACATGGAAAGATTGTTTTTACTTTGTCTGGAAGTTTTGGAGGTATTCTAAAAAAAAAAAAAAAAGAGAGAACAATTAATAAAACTGATTATTTAGAAGTTTTTTATTATTATTATTCTTTAATGATAATAAAAGTATGATATTTTGAAGAGATATACGTTTAATTTGAGCAAATTAACGGATACTAATGATGCTTGCAGCTGAGGGGGGGGGATGTCTACGAGAAAATACCTGAGAAACACTGGACAAGAGAAAACTATTTTTATTCAGTTTCAAATGTCTGTATTTACAGAACCTTCTTCATTTCTGAGCTGAGAGCAGTGCGCTCACTGAAAGGTTGGAGTGCGCGCTGCTACGCAAGTTTTTAAATCTGAGCTCAAACTCTGCGCACAAATCGTGCACGCACTGAGCGCGCGCTGAGTCTTCAACCCGGTTCAATATTTCACACACAGTCGCAGCAGTGCTAATGAACGGTGAAAACACCATAGAAGAAGAATCTCCTCTCTGCTGCTGCGTGCGTGACCGCGCTGCTCCGGTGTGGATACCACCTGCTGAGCGTGCGTTCATACACCCGCGCAGACATGCGGCAGGTGTGGAAGCACCTTTGAAGATTCTGCTCGCTCGCGGGCATCACTCACGCACGCGGAAGTGGTCAGTCTCTCTCGCGAGGACTTTCTCTGATCGTGGAGGAGGAAAAAGCGATCGCGAGGGTCTGATTTGTCCGCGCGGAATATTTGATGCGTGCGCGGAATTGTCGCGTGGAACACGCTTTTTGACAAGCGGCAGGCTGTGTTCACGTGTTATCACGTGGCGAAAGAGGAGCGGGACCCGCGAATCCCGTTCAGTGAGAAAGCTCTTCACAGCTTCATGGCTCCTCCTCCTCCGTCCAGCTGATTGGAGGAATGAATTAAAAAGTGAGGAGGCTCTGGACAGCCCGCTGATGTCCCGCCCTCCAGAGCCATATACCTTACCGTGATTGGTTCGTTCAGCTCAGCACACAACAACTGTCATTCATATCAGCCTTGCGGGCCGCACTAACAGTAATCTTTCATATGACGGCGGGGGCCGCAAATTATCATCCCGCGGGCCGCAGATTGCCCGCGGGCCGCGAGTTTGAGACCCCTGATCTAAATATTTGTTTAAATCCATACAGAGTTTATGAATGATCTGCTACGCTGAGGTAGTTATCAGAGTAACTATTTAGTGTTGAACTTTTAGAACCGGTTTTCATTTTAGTTTAAAGGGTGTTTTTGTTTTTTTTTTTTAACTTTTGTCTTAATAAGTGTTGTTTTTTTTTCTCTTTAGATTCTCTGAAATTGATTCTTACAAATGTTGGAAGAGTTGCTGTGATCCTCATTCTGACCCTCTTAATTTTCTGTACTTGGTAAGTTTCAGTCCCACATGACAACATTTACTTCTTTATTCTACCCTGGATTTTACAAGGATGTGATTGCAACAATTTCTGCAAATTCAACTAACTCCAGCTCTTTTCTCTACACAAATTTGTCTAATATTCACAAAATTGTTCAATCATCATAACTTTGGCCAAAAGCTCTTATTTTGAAAAGGTCCCACTGTCAAACTGTCTCTTCCAATCATGGTTTGTTTCTCTAAAGTTGCATTCACACATGCACCATTAGAGAGGCAGCAAAGGCGGCCAGCTGGTTCAGGCGAGGCGCAAATTGGGCAGGACTGCCAAAATGTAAATACCTGAAGTTTGACAGGTCGCTGCATTGCATCAGCCAATCAGGAACTCAGCTTTGGACATGTGAGGTTTTCAGTGACTCAATCAGTAGGTAGAATATTAATCCAAAGTGAGCGATTTTGTCAAGAACTTTCCAGAGCTAATCCAGCTACTTTTGGGCGAAGGCGGGATACTCTCTGGACAGACCAGAGGCTTTCGCTCACGCGGCAGAGCTCACTCGCTCAATATGCCGGCAGAGAGAGAGAGACACTGCGGGTACGGAGGCTGGCAGGTTCCGGCCTCATTTAGACATCTAAGAAAGAGGAAAAGCGTCTCCTAATTTTATTTTTCCCCCTCGGTTTAATAAGTGAGCCTTCAAGCTCAGCCACAGAGACGCAGAAACACAGTTGAAGCGGCTGTCATACAGACACAGCCCCCTGTACTGGGAAACTATTTTAACAATAATCGTAACCCAAACATGGAGACATGATTACTGATGTTTTTGTAGAACTTTTTACTATCAATAAACCATATTCCTTGACATTGTATGTGTCTTCCATTCATTCTAAGTGAGATATGGACAGACAGAGCTGGTAGCTCCTCCCACCTGTGGCCATGGTGTCAGAAACACATATTTTGAAAGCAGTGAATTCACTGCATGGCGATAAAGGGGCAGGGCATGCAAATTTTTTGTGCAAATCATGTTCAGTGTGAAAGCACCTTAACATATACATCCTCAGTCTAACCAATCACATGTGAACATCGTTCTTATTTTTGCTGTGACATGGCTCAAATAGTCTATGAGTTCCCAACAAAAGTCTAAGATCAACAGTTTCCTGCTGGTTCTGGGATCAGGCGGTGTATGTAATCAAGACGCTTGAAAACTTGCTTCTGTTTGGCATCAGAGTCACCTCCTCAGTATCACTCACTACATATCAGGTTCATGGGAGATGTAGTGTTCATAGCTATAAAGTTGGTCACTTTTGTGTAAAATCTTGTGAACATGCTGTTATTAAAGTGATGCTAAAAGGTAAGAGTAGTTTTCACACACTTTTTGTCAATAAATCACTGTTTGATTGAAATGTATTGGTTACACCAAATACTATTGTAAAATATTGTTGCTTTTATTGCGAATCATTTTGGAAAAACTGCCACAAAAATCATAAAACCCCACAACTTTATGGAGGTACAACTCAGAAATGTTATCTTATTGTTTCTCTACAAACATCTGTATTCTTTGCTTTTTTATTAGTTTAATGGTCACTTTAAACCATCGTCTCTCTGATGTCTTTCAGGTGTTTTAGGAAAATTCAACGACAAAAACAGGTTAGTAAAGAGTTAACTTTACTACAATGATCAAGTATTGTAAAATAATTTTCAGGGGTTTGATATTGATAATGTTCAAGAGTGTTTGAAGTTGAAATTGTGAAAATCTACCTTGTCCTAGATGTTATATTTATTCTATTCCTGCTCTTTTCTCTGAAAAGTTAAATTTTTTTTAAACTCGCAAGTTTATTATTTTTTCTTCTATGTTTTTTTTTCCTTCCTGTCCTCTCATTCATTGAATAGATCATTTGGATTATTTATTTTATAACTGATATTCCTGTTTCAGTTGTAAGAAAGAAATGGAATCAGAAAACATATAATGTATAATAACTGTGATTTTCCTCTTTTTTTAGGCAAAAACCCAACAGAAACAACCTGAAATTGAGCTTGATCTCCAAAGTCCAGCCATTAACACTGTAAATGAACTGTGAACATTAAAAAGAGAGCTGAGGTTTCTTCAGCCTTCTACAGGACAGAAGCCACAGAAGTTTTCTGTGTGAAACTCAGAACAAAATTGTTTCAAACTGAAAAATTGAATCGGTTTCTTAAGTGTCTATTTGAAACGCTGTTGATTTGGTTTATACAATATTTAAAAGATTTAAATCTGTGCATAAAATGCTATTTCTTTCTGCTTTGATTTTTTAAAATCTTTTATTCAAGTGTCTTTGTGAAAAAGCACCTTTATTTTCTTTTTTGGTGAAAAATTTTGAACATGTCATACACTCTGCAGGATCCTCTGCAAGTCTGTTTATGATGTATTTTTGTAATTGTTTTTTTCTGCATTTTCTACATTATTGACAGTTCATTTTTTAAACTATATTGATGGTTCTTCAAAATAAAAAACATTAAACTCGCATTTGGAAATGTTAACTTCATTCACTCCTAGAAATGATATTCATGACTTTAATGGAATTAACTACTTCTTTCTGCTTTTTTTTAGTTTAGGTTTGAATCACTTTTACACAGTGTTGGGGTTAATACATTACAAAGTAATAAATCACAGCTCAAATGTTTGCAATAAAGTGATTAGATTATAGAAACCATTGCACCGCAATATAGTATTATACATGCGCCTTATACCGTATTATAAGGCGCAGTCTTCATTAGGGGTCTATTTCTGTACTTAATCCATACAAAAGGCGCATCATATTATCAGGCACACAAAAAAGGCGAAAGAAGCAAAACCTTGAGTTTAGTTCAACTTCATTCCACTATTTAAGAAACCACTCTTATTATTTGTAATCAATCTTGTCAGGAGTCAGGCTGCCATGTTCCTCTTTGACCACCAGAGGGAGCCATCACCCGAGTATTGACACGCTCTGTGCCTCCTCAACACTCAAATTCCCATCAGCCTCTGCTCCCTTTTCCCAGGCTCTCCCAGCTGTTCCTCATCATGTCATCATTACAAACAGAATTTAGACAGTCACTGATCAGAGCTCAGTTTGAGGTCTTGTTTTGTATTGAGGCCAAGTGTTCAGCTTATCTTATGTTCCTGTGCTTTGAACTCTGCCTGTTTTGACCACGTCTTGTCTTCCCCCTGCCTGTTTGTGTTAGCTACTAAAAACCTCTGCATAAGGATCCAAAGGCTCCTGCCTACTTCTTACAAATCTCCTCCCACAAAATATCTTCAGTGTTAGAATTAAACAGTTGTTTATCAAACGTGCCGGTTCTCTCTCATTGTTGTGGTGGTCGGTCTCATTGTCAGGTGGATTTAACCAAAGCTCAGACAAAGTTACTGCAGATCTTTAGCCCAGGTGTCAACAATCCTTCACCTATGGAGGCGTAACTCGCCCGGAGCTGCCTCCTTGTAAATTGTGTACGCTGTCTGTTATCCATCGCTCCCATCAACAAAGACGTTTCGCTTTTCCTCCGATGGCACCGGGAACCTTTCTTTTAAAACCTCACGGGATCCCGTGCAGCGTGATCAAACAGTATTTAGCCGGGCTGCATTCGCGCACAGTCACTAAACACATTGAAAAATCATGCACGTGAAGTTTGATTGGATCTCTGCGCGGCACACGCTGTGCAGAATTTCAGGAGCGGAACATAGTATCATTATTTGAAACTACACACAGAAATAAGACATCTCCATGCATTAACCAAAAATCCCTCATAGGTAATTCAGACACCCGTGTGCCCTTCTCTGTTCCTGCGCGGGTGTTAAATCCTCCCCACAAGCAGAAAAAGTCAGCGCGGGAGATGCGTCAATTCCACTGCTAATTGTGAGTGAGCTGGTCATCGTCACATAACAACATATGTGCTAATTCAGCACTGTTGAATCTGAGTGAGTGTAGTGCAGTCACACGCAGTCAGCAAACATACTGGAAAAACACACGAGTAAAGTTCGGCTGGATCGCAGCGCGGCGCGCGGCACACAGCCGTGCATGGGGAAGCGCAGACTCTCAGGAGCGCTAAAAATCAGCGTTGTAGTTTGACCTGCGCGGGGGAAAACTGCACACGACGTAGCAACAAGATCATCTTCTGACCGAACAATTGAACGCTGTCAGACAAATCCCCCGCGTGTTTTCAGGACTGTGCGTAATGGCGCAGGCCAGGTAAAGCTTGCGCCCTGAAATGCTGGCGTACGCCAGAAGTCCTGGCCTATGAGTACAGAGCGCGCGTGAGTGCGTGTTGCTAAGTAAGTTTTTAAGTCGGAGTGCAAGCTCTACGTACAAATCGGGCACACATTATAGCCGCTGAATCTTTATGACAGTGTAGTAGAGTGGTAAATGGCCAGCCAATTCCCTCTTTTTCTTAAATACTTATAATTTACAAATCTATTAGTTACAATAATAATGTATTTTAATGATTATCCTTCTGTGACTACTAGATGTTTTGTAATAAGTGTAATACTGTTAATTTAAATGTTGTGTTTAGCCAGTAGAGGGCAGTGTCGCTAAAGTTATCACTGGACATTTTATTTTGAAAATACGCAAAGCAGTCGTCGTGTTCTTGTTCGTCTTCCTGTTTAGCTCTCTGCTCCGCGGTCGTTTCATCTGAGTGAAAGACAAAATATCCCAGAAGTTTTAAGGTAATTTATTCAAAACATGTTAAACACATCTTTTAATATTGCTTCTTTTGAGTTATTTGTTGGTGTTTCTGCATGATTATTTAGTTTTACATGGATTTCACTGAGGGCGGAAAAGTCCGTCGTGGTAGTGAGGAAGCCATGACAGACGCGTAGCTTATGAGAAGACGGCGCCATTTCTAGCATTTCTGAGTGTAAAACAGTTGAAAGCTGTGAGTTTTTGTTTGATTATTTATTTGTAACTTTTACAACGACTTGTAAGTAATTTTGAGTTTTGTGTTTATTCTCTGTGGTCAGAGTCCACTGCCGTATTTCTATTTTACTTTATTTAACTTTTATTTTCTGGTCAAACCTTTCGCCACAAGATCAACCAGTTGTCAAAGAAAACTGATATTTTGTTTTACTTACAGAAAGCAAGTCTTTGACTGTTTTTGAGCGCGATTTAAAAATAATAAATTGCTGTGTAAAACCCCAGTCATTGTCTCCTGTGAGGCAACATCATTTCTTCAGGCTACACAGGTTAACATTTTCACGCACAGACGCAGCAACACAACGGTGTGACCAACCGGGGACTCGGATTTAGGAGCTGCTTGTGGGTGGCGTCTCTTTCAAAGCACAGCAGTGCCAAACATGATCACGAAAGAGAAATTATTGCCCGGTCGTGTTAATATGACACCCACACAGACATTATAAAGGACAGCGTAGTGAAAACAAAAAAAAATGGAGTAAAATTTGGGGGATTTTCAACCCCTTTAGCTTTTAGCCCAGAGGTAGTTGTAGGTGACCGAGTATCACTAATGGACAGTAAATATACAGTAGAAAAAGATTCTCCTCCCTGCTGATACATGCGTGACCGCGCTGCTCCGGTGTGGACACCACACGCTGAGCTCACGTTCATAAACCTGCACAGAGTCGTTCTTGAACTCCACGTGTCCCTTAAAATGCGCACAGCGTGATCATCAGTGCGTTCGCAGCTCCTGTGTCAGCGAGAAATGGTCGGACAGTCAATCCAGCAGGCTTCCCAAAGTCGCACAAGAACATTTTACTGATTTTGGAACTTGGTCCACATATAAGGCGCACCGGATGATTTTTGAAAAAAGTTCAGGCTTTTATGTGTGCGCCTTATAGTGCAGAAAATAGATCATTTTGTTACGTCAGTTTTTACTCCAGTGAATCCATCATACGTGACTAATAAAAACATCAATTTGCGTAACCAGTTGGCTCTGATTTTAAATAAAACAAAATAAAGATTATTAAAGAAAAACAATAGTTACTAGTTGGAGGTCAACACAAGATGGTGAAAGAAAGTGGACATTTTGACGTAGATTATTTGTTGAGGTATTCAGCAAATGAAGATATTTCTCTTATTTCCAATTTGCTGATAGCAAAAAACCACTTGAGTTTAGTGCCAGATATGTCCTGGTGATAAACTGCTTTCCTCTGCTGTAGTCCAAACACTTAGCAGGATCAGACAGCCACACCAGGCCTGCAGTTAAAGATCCCCATGGCTGCAGCTACAGTGATGAGAAGTCTCCTAAAGCAGGCCTGACGTCTAGGACCGCAGCAGCAACGCTTGTTGATACTTTCTTGTTTTATCCTGCTGAGGAGATACCCACACAAGAAATAATTTAATTCAGTAGTTTGAACCAGGTTACACTTTAAGGAAGACAACAGGAAAACACACATTCATGCAGCCCTTTATCTATAGTGATCGGTTAGAGGAACACTGTGGGTTTCCATTTAGACCAGAAGTATTTTAGCTGTTTCATAACCAGACTTCCTCATCTGTCGACTTGTCTCACATTTTTTTTGCTAAAAACTTCAAATTGAGTCGTAGGAACCTCTGTTTCTTCACCAAACCTTAAGATCACACTTTTTCCCCTTCATGTTCTATCTGCGTCTTGTTTTTACAACACATGCATACCATTAAGGAGAATTAGCTTTAATGAGCTGATGGTGATCATTTTAGAATGTAGTGGTGTTATTTCTAAAATAAATACTGTGGTGAATTATTGAGATTGCTTCTGTTGATGGATTCTTCCTTTTCATTCAATTTCTTGAATCAAATCTATAGAAAATGGCTTTTCTTAACAGCATAATGATTATATATTATATAATTATAATAATAATGACAAAAACATCTAAAATTTGAACCTATACTGTCTTGCGTTTCTTTAGGTTAAATTTATTTATTTTTTAAAACATTTAATGAAACAAAACTATTTCTGTTTCCATTTGGATTCAGAGAAACCTTAACAAAGTGAGTTAATGTGGTTCAAATTTTCTTTCTTTTTTTTTTTTTTTTTTTCACTTGTCCTTTCCAACAGCTGCGCAAACAGATGCGGACTGAGAGCCTCTTGTGTTGGGCAGATTTTACTGTCACAGCAGGGGTTTATTGAATATAAACCCTTGTTGTATTTCATGCTAAACTTTATTTATATCGATTATGTTTGTTATTGTTTTGTTGGACCGGACGGAAAAGAAAAAGAGAGAGAGGGGAGTTAAAAGGGGGGATTTAGAGAAAAAAACAAGACGGCAACAGAGGGAAGCAACATCCTAAAACAGCCAGGTCTAAATAGTAAACTAGAATGGGCGGGGCCTGTCTACACAATTACAGACATACCTGTTGGTTGAAATAGTCTCCACATTTAAACTAGTCAAAATGTACACAATAGAACTGCAGCTGCAACTAACAGACTTAATCATACAAACAGACACACATAAAGCCTTTCAATCCAGTAATATAAACCTGCAGAACTGGAGACCCAACAGCGCTCACAGGACCACGTTCTCAGGACCGCATTCTCAGGACCCAGGTCTTTTTGAGACAGCGCCCCTACTGGCTGGAGGACGAACTGCACCCTCGGGACGATTTAAGGACTCGTTTTTTTGAGACAGCGCCTCCTTGCTGCTGAGTGCCGTTTGTCTTTATTTTATTTTTTTACTAAGTGTTACAAATGTTGACTGAATATTTCTAATGTTTCTTACTGATGAATCATAGATTTATTTTAACCCTTTAGGCACCAGAGTTTTTCAGTGGAAATATAATTCAGTACATATAGATCTTGAAACATTTGGCTAGAGAATCCAAAGTGATTTCTCTTTATTGTTTTATCTAACTGCTGATAGAGAGTTGAGTCTGGTATTATCCACCCACCTAAAACTTATCAGAAGTTGAGAATATTTGGATCTTAATATAAATTCGTTTTTACATTTTGTCCTTATTATGTTGCACTAATTTAACACATTCTCAATGAGAAACAAATGTATTTTATAATGAATAAAAATGGAATATAATAAATTAAAACGTGCCAGAAAATCAAATAAAAACCTAACCCAAAACATTTGAAAAATTATACAGGATCTGCTGAGGTGGGAAGAATAACTTTTATTAGAAGTTACATTAAACAGAATAAGGTACATTTATTAGGCGTTACATTAGGCTTAAAAAGACAAAACAATACTTGTAGCCACCTAACAGTTATTTTCTGTACAAGAAATCACAGCTGTATATTGGAAAGGAAAAATATATTAGAACAATTTTTCAAATTAAACATGAGATTACAAAATACTTTCAATTTGGAGAGTATCTATTTTTTTTTCAATTCTATACCAATCCTCTGTCAAATGTATCTACTTTACTAAAAGAAATATTTTGCTCTCAGAAATGTTTTGTAACAGTTGCCATTTTTTTTTTTTTTAAGTTTCAGAGTTTTTAATCATGAATTTGAACCTTTTATGCTATTGTCGGTTGGAAATATTTTGCAGAACAAAGCATTCACACACTGTTTCATCTGGAGATTTCCTCTTTTGAATTGTTGTATCTATCTGGAAAAGAAGATATACAAGTAAAATGTAAAGTAAAGAGTAAATACGTTCTAAATAATACAGCAGAAATACTTATTACTTAAAAAAGTAATATTATTCAGTAATAGTAATGAATCAAGTCTTTATATTACATTACCAAATAGTAAAATACATATAAATTCATACTTGACTTTGCTCAGTAAACATTTAATTTTCCCTGGTTTTGTAATACATGTCAACTATATTTGGGTTATAATGACACAATAGTAATGAATTGCACAAAAAAAAAAAATTATAACACATGAAGATGGAAAAATACAAAAATTAAGTATGCTGTAAAATGCTGAAAGATGTAATCCTAACAAACCATCATGAATTTATTTTTGCACAAAGAACATTAATTTGGATAAAAGCTAAATAAACATCACTGTTTATGTTTCTGCAAAACATGGAAATTAATTGGTAATTTCACTTTTTATGTTTTAAGATTCATGTGATAATTTATCTAGTTGTTTATCCTTTAGCAGCGCTTGGATCATTTTTTAACTCTTACTCATACTACTCACGTGTGCAATGTGTCTCGTAAAGTCTCCAGAAATTAACATAACAAACTCCACCCTGTAGGAGGCGCTGTGTTAAAACCGCCTGGGTCCTGAGAGTGCGGTCCTGAGAGCGTGGTCCTGTGAGCGCTGTTGGTTCTCCAGGCCTGCAGGTACACCCTACTCTTTCAATCTGTCTCGCATACTGTTAGTGCAAAGGTGAGCTGACACCTGTGCTCAGGTGAGTGTTTATACTTTTGCTAACGTGGATAATGATGAAATGTACAAAGGGGGAGAGCACCCAGCCATCTCAACGCCAAGACAAAACAGTTTTTTTTTGCTATGCAAAGAGTTATGAAGATTACAGATACTAATCCTCCCTCTATATCGATGGCACTCATGTCACCAAGCACACAAAGTGACGGTGAAGCTGTGATAGAAACATTTATCAAGACTGATAGATCAGCACACACCTGCTGCCAGAGAGCCTGGACAGGTGTGCAGAACCACAGTGCATGCATGAAGCTGTCAGGTGAGTTACTATCACAGTGCTCACAAATGTCTGAGCTTCTGAGACCCATCTTGAACATCCTCTGTCAAGTATAATAAATTCTGTGAAGAGTTTTGAATTGGATTAGTTGTAAATTTGGATTTTTAGTCATTTTAAAGGTGTTAAGACACATTTCTATCCAGAAGGTTTGATCTGTGCTGCTACTCAGGTCTGCATCCCATTTGGTTACAGGAATTGAAATGTTATTGTCTAAGTTGCATAAGAGTTTGTGTATTTTAGAGAGAATCTTATTCATTGAAAATTTAAAGAAAGAGGTAATTATTTCTGGTAATTTAAGTCGTGATTTAGCGTTTTTGTAATTGTAGATTTCAGTTGTTGGTACTCCAGGAAGTGATTTATTCCATGTTTTTCTTGTAGTTCCTGCGGTGTTATAAATCTTCTTTCAATAATTAAGTGTTCTAATAGTGTTACGCCCCCTGCTTACCAAGCTGGGAAGTGTAACATTAATTTTGTTTATAAGGATGTCTGGGTTGTTTCTGGGTTGTGGTTCAAATTCTTCAGGTGTTTAGAGGAAGTTATCTCAAAGCACTTCTTTTCAGTTCAAGATCAACTAAAAACCGTGAAAAAACATCATAAATCAACAGTTAGTGAAAATGAAGAGGCTGATTTTGGGTTGTTTTCTTTCCAGACATTCAAGATCTTAATGTCTCTGCTGGAACTCTACATTAGATGTTGAAAGTTTCTTGTTTAAAGCTCGAAGAAAACCTGCAGTTTGATCAAAAAAGGTGGAAAACGAAACACGTTCTGACAGAAGGATTCTGCTTAAAAGCACAAAAAATGTATTGGTCTCTGGTTCAAATCCCAACTAAGCTCTTTGTGTGTGGAGTCTGAATGTTCTCTTTGTTCATGTTTTGGTTTTCTCAGAGTTCTTGAACTTTTAGCATGCTATGTTCCCACTGGACTGTAGTTATCCCTGTAGTCACAGCTGGAAGATGCTTGGTGTGAAATGAAAACAGTGCAAATCTCGTGAATCTTCTTCCAGGCTTTTTCTGTCACAGCTCTGACCTGGAGTCCTATAATTCCAGCTGGTCCCTGATTGTTCAAAGTTGAATCTGGTTTAATTATAAACAAAGGTTCAATGGCAGCATGTTTTGTAGGTAGAACCTAACAACTTGTTTAAAACTCTTGAAGGCACGAGTTTTGAACAAAGAAGCTCAAACATGCGTGCACATACAGACTCTTTATCGGAAGTGGTAACTTGAACGCACATGGCTGAGGCCAGTATGAACGTAGTGTTGAAGTTGCTGTAGCTGCTTTATTTTCTTGTTGGACTATATTTTTTAAAATCCAAAACACTGAAAATACATATTTTATTCTGAAACTCTCAGCTGAGCAGAGATCAGTGAAACAGTTTGTTCAAAATCATCCTGAAGACTAAATGAACCATCAAAGCTCTTATGACTTTAAAAGGCTTTAAAAGATGACTTCCTCAGTCAGGAGGAAGAATACATTCATCTTGATAATTATCTGTCTATTTCTACATCACGTTGGTTTAAAAACAGAGAAGTTGCTTTCAGAGCTTCGTCTGAGCAGCTGAAGACAAAACCTTTGTGTTTCTCTGTTCCAGCAGACTCATCAGGTCAGAAAACATTTACTTTTTGTCTTTAGATTTTCTCTTTTATACTATTTTTTAATAACTTTAATAACATAGAGACGCTTACTCAAGTAAGATTATTTGTAAGGTGGTACTACGGTGTTTTTTTTTTAATATTGAAAAGTAATAAAATTCAAATGTCTTGTTGATTTAAGGCTAATTTCAAATGTCATCAATGGAGAAAAAATTTAAATTGATCAAATTAAAATGTAACATGTAAAATGTTTACCAATATTGAATATAACTAAGCCTAACGGTAATCTGCCAACAGAATATGTGAATAATTCATTATATATTATAAAGACATAGTTCAGTCTTAGTGAAATTTAACCTGACATGATTTTATTTTAAAGAAAAATAAATTAATAATCTCAAAATAAAAAAACAGATTTACAATTTTTACAGGGATCTGTTGATCAACAATCCTTGAGTCTTCCAATCTCTTCATAAATGACAGTAACTTTTTTCCAACTGTTCATCTAGTTTCCACAGAAATGAAGGATGAATGTAGGATTTTGATGGCAGCTCTGTCTGTGAACGTGCTGACAGTCTACATGTTCCTGAATGTTTTCTTCATTCCAGGTCAGATGTTTGTTTTCTTTCATTTACAGACATTTTGAATTTTTGCTTTGAGATATTTGATTCTGATGTTGTTTAAAGCCTCCATGTGGAACAAATTACAGTTAAACTTCATTTTTTTTAAATCAGGATTCATCATTAAATCCACATTTTCTTCATCATTCCAGGAGTTTGGGCTGAATGTACTGATACATCATACCTTCACATGAATGCACCAAAGAAGCTGGAAGCTCTGAGTGGATCCTGTTTGATAATTCCATGTAGCTTTGACACAACACCAGGAAATGGAGAAAAGAAGTTTGACAACAGCAAAGAAATCATTGGAGTTTGGATTAAAAAAAATACTAAGTTTGTGGAAAATCCAAACAATGTGATTTTCAACAGCAGTAAGAAGGAAAACATCTATCCAATGAAGATCATTGGAAACCTGAAACAGAAAAACTGCACCACTTTGTTTTCTAATTTGATCACAAAATATACAGAAAGATATTATTTTAGGATAGAAAATGGAGAATTTAAAGCAAACGACATCTGCAATTATATTGAGATAAAAATTCATGGTGAGAACTTTTTCCTGACATTGTCAATAATAGTGATGTCATGTTTTATCTTCTGAATTAAATGTTACAAAGTATAGTAGATGACAATTCCAAACATTGCAGAATTCACAAGAATTTATCTAATAACTTTTTTCACTGTATTTGAAGCACAGATTCTCCTCAGAGTCCCAGCATTGAATTCTCAGATGATCTGAAGGAGAAGACGTCTGTCTCCATCACCTGCTCGGCTCCCACTCCCTGTCCTCTCTCTCCTCCTGAACTCACCTGGAATCTCCAACCAGACTCTCAGAGACAAACGGAGACAAACACAGATGGAAGCTTTACTACTAAAATCCAGAGGAACATCACTCTGTCAGACACTCATGATGGATTTACCATCAAATGTTCTGCCAGATATCCTGTGAATGAAGGACCACCAAAGACAGCAGAGACACTAAAGACTCTCAGTGTTTCATGTAAGTGATCTGTCAGCACATCACACTTCAGCTGCTTCTGATCAATAAAGTTCCTGTGTGTCACATTTTCCTCAGATGCTCCTAAGAACACCTCAGCATCCATCAGTCCATCAGGTTCAGGTTTAGCAGTTTACTGGGTGAACCTGACCTGTTCCAGCAGAGCTAAACCTGCTGTCAACAACTTCAGCTGGTTCAGGAGCAGCAAAGATGGAGACCAGAAAGTAGCTGAAGGAGAAACTTACAGTCTGAATGCAACAGAAGGAGGAGCTTATTACTGTGTGGCTACAAATGATCTGGGGAACCAGACGTCTCCAAAGATTGATCTGATCACTGGAGGTAAATGGAAACGTTGAATATTTGACAACAGAAGAAACACAAACTTCACTTACACCCCATTCATGTTCATCTTCGGCCCCTTACTTTAATGTTCTCGTTCAAAACTGTCAACTCTATTTTAACTTCTCTTAAATTAGCACAAAGACTCTTTTTTTTTTTGCTAAATTTTTACTCAACAGTTTATAACTATAACATACTTTAAAATTTAACATTTTAGCTTGGAAAGAGTCTAAAAGTGGTGTTTAACAGGATTTTTTAAAATTAGAAACAAACAAAAAAAAGCAGCAAAAAAGATGCAAAGAATGAATATGTAAGAGAAAATATAAGTGGAATATCAGAAGTCAAAATCAACATGAATTTGTATGTGTTTGTAGGAACTTGAATGTATGCATGCGTGGCATGTGACATATTTGGGCAACACACTTGCAGCATCTTGCATGATGTCAAACTCCAGGCCTCGAGGGCCAGTGTTTCAGTTTTTCATATGATTTCCAACCAACCTGCCATTGAAGCTCCTTATTGACCAAACACAGGTGATCCAGTGTTAAGAATGATAAAAAAAAGGTCTATATAAGTGTATTGCAAAATCCAAGAACCAGTCAGAAGTTTAAAGTTGAAATCATTCTTTGCAAAGAGAGAGAGTCGGCTGGAAGACTCGTCCAGAGTGTCTCCGTCCGGGTCTCTCCGTCCGAGTCTCCGTCGAGTCTCTGGCCTCCTCGCCCCACACAATCACTTTTATTAATTAAACAGGAACTTCTAAATATGGTCAGGTTGACGTAATATCAGCCCAAAGTTATAGTCATACAAGAACTTACAGAAGATAAGAAAGTGAGAAGAGTCATACCATAAAAGGAGTTGTTTTTCACTGTAGCAGTCCAGTCCAAGGACAAAGACACAAATCAGCTAAGCTGGTTTGAGCTGGTATAGCATGCAGACAAAATTCAAGGCTCACAGACAACTTCATTTTCATATTTGCCACATCCAGGCAATCAGCTTGGCAGAATTTCTGGAAAACCAGTAAGAGGCCGGTCCTCGAGGCCTGGAGTTCTAGTGGGAGCACAGAGCTTATAGCACTTCTTTTTATGACCAAGTCCTTGTTGGGAAAGTAAATAAGTAGTGCCCTTTTCATTGTGTCCAGAAAACTGGACAATCACTTTTGACCGTTAACACCACAGAGTTGATTAAAAGTCATAATTAAAAAAAAAAAAAAAAAATCACTTTTCATTGTGTGGAGAACATCATGAGACATTGAGGCTTTCAGATGTAAACCATACATATTTTTGAGCGTTTTAAGTGGTAAATGTGTCAGATTTGACACATAGATAACTGTAGGGTGAAATAACTTCAACCAGCATGGTAAACTTCTGTAAAGCGGACATTGTTACTATAGAGTACAGAGAGAAGTAACCATTTATACATTTAAAGACTAAAATATGATTGTGTAATTGAAACGTTAAAGTGTACCATTTAGCGATTGGTTTAAAGTGAAAACCAAATTGATGATGGTGTATCTGAATAACAACCCTGAGTACCTGTAAGTGAGGTAGATCGTTCTTATCTTATATGAACCTTATTTAAAATGTGCCAGATCTTCACTAATCAACCTATCGACTTAATACAAGTTCCTACAACTGCATCATACACTATGATCTTTTGTATGATTAGTTTAAAAAACTGTAAATATTATTTGAACTGAAACAACTGATAAATGTCTCATTACTTAAGAAGAATGCATGAACGTAAGTAAAGTCACTAACTGGTTTTGAGTCTTTGTTGAAAACTGTGCAGTGAATTTATAATTTACCAGGATAAATATATTGAAGTTTTTTAAAATTTTGGATTATTTGTAATCGTCCTTTTTCTTTGTTTAAAGGATAGTTTTTACATGGAATATCTTTTTAAATATAATATCCCATCGGGGTATTTAAACTGGGGTCGTTTTAAACCGAATGCCCTTCCTGGCAGACCTCTATTATCTACTGAGACAAAGTGGTTCACACTGGACGCGGAAGCGCCACAGAACGGGGCCCTCCGTTAACCTATGGTGTACTTTCAACTGCTTTTATTTAGCAAGTATTGACATGTTTTTAATCTTCAGGAGATCCACATTTAAAGTACATCATCTATGGAGTAGTCGCTGTGATCATCATCCTTATCCTCTTGATTATCTGTGTTTGGTGAGTTCTTCCCTCCTTGTTTACCACCTTTGAACTGTTGTCACTTTGAACCATTTGTAAAGTCTCTCTGGTGTTTTTCAGGTATTATAAAAGAATTCAACAACAGCAGCAGGTCAGTAAAGTGTCAACCTCACTACGTGATAGATAAGTAATGTAAATTAATTTTTGAAGATTCTTTTTATGAACTAGAATTCCAATTAAATTACATGTAATCGATGTAATCAATGTTTTTATAAATTAAAAGTTGCTGCTAGAATGCTATATCAAGATAAAAATAAGTGTTTTACTCCATAGGTAGTGATCCAAATTTGGTCCACTTACAGGAACCACTGTTTAAACTTGGGGAGGTTGAAGAGTTTTAGTTTTTCAAAGTTTAATCCCAAACCACCCTCATGTGCATTCCATTTTTTTTAAGTGGTATGGAATTTCACCCATTGAGCGATATTGTTGTATTTGTGGTAGTTCAATAAGGACTAGCGCTGGGCGATATGACAATATTGTGCGGGCGGAAGAAAAGTGTCAATTGTGGCATTTTTCCTCTATCGTTTATATCGTCTCTGAACTAGTTTGATCAATTATTACTCAAATATATAATTAAATAGCCCGACACAATTGCGCAGGTGCTGCCTCGTCAGTGTGTAAATAAAAAAAATTATAAAAGTGAAAAGAAAGACAAATTAAAGAGATTCTTCATAAATAATCTCCGTCTTGTGCATTAAACTGCTTTACACTCTTTGATTCTCACGCACGCGGGTTTTATGACAGGCTTTACGTTACTTAACACGAGTGGAGAAGGACGAAGGATGAAGTTATTTTCCTGGAGTTGAAACAGACAGAAACACCGATGCAAACAGCCCTAGAAGAAGCACTAACAGCAAAAGAGGAGTACGTCTGTGATTTGGTTTCATTTTGGACTCCAGATGTCGAACGGTGAGCAGAAGCCGGCAGTATGTAAACAAGCTAGAAAGGTATTCCAGCCACGATGCTAACTCGACAAACCGTCTATCACTAAAGCAAAGTCCACAAAAATGAACATATGAGATTACAAAAATAAGAGGGAAATAGAAAGTTGTGGAATAGAGCTGAAACAAGTATCCAAACACTCGGATTCTCGTGATCTACTAATGAAAATTTGCAACGTTCAAATCACAGATTCATGATCTTTATAAATAAAGTGTCATAGAATATTTATTGCTCTTGAATACAGAATAATGTTGGATTTTGAAGCCAAATATACTGTGATACTGTCACCAGAAGTAAACAAATCTTTTAAATAAATTATCGGTAAAACTAGCAAATACTTCTCTATCCGTTCAAAAAATCGAGACAAAACTTCTGCTCACTGATTTAAGTTCTGAGGAAAAAAATAGCTTCAACATCAGAATTTTAGCTCCAGTGTTTACATTGTTTTGGTTATGATAACTCTTCAACAGTTGACACAATTGATGTAATTCTAGCAGAATTTTGTGCAAACATGTGTTTTTCTACTCAGAAACATGAAACTGTTGTGAAATAGAAAAAATGTTTTTCATAAAAAGTATATTTTTTTTACAAATTCAGCTTAAGTACATTTGATTTTTGGAAGCAATCTGAAGGCTGCTGTCTATCAGCCTCATCTGTTTTCAACTGATTGATTTTGCTACACTGAAATGTTTGTTTCTCAATTAACTATTCAGTTATCTGTTACGGAAAATAGTCAGAAAAATACACTGACATTTTTCAGAGAACTGCTGAAAATATACGTTATTGTTATATATCGTGACATATATTGTTATCGTGATATAAATATTTTATATGATATACATTTTTTTCCATTTCACCCAGCACTAATGAGGACGGAGACCAAAACTAATAATTATTTATACAATGTAATGACTTTTAAATAGATCCAACAAATGAAAACTTTGATATCAGTATATTGTTGATTTTGGTCCCATATAAGAGAACAGAAACTTGTCTCATAGTCTCAGAAATTAGATTCAGAGTGGGAACATTTTCTAAAGTCTCATTACCGTTGAAATTAGACTTTAGGCTCGCTAGCAACACCGCTAGCGTGTCGTTGTGTGATTGTAGTGCAATGGAAGTCGTCCAGCAGCTCGTCTTTTTCTTGCAATAAATGACAGTTGGATTTGTGGTGCTCTAAATGGTACAACTATCAAAATTGAAATGATTGGTGAAAGTATTTTAAATAGGGAGGCAAAAGAGAGTTTTAAAAAAAAAATCCAATATGGCAGAACATATTGTAAGACAGAAGTAGACAGTGATCTTATTTAAGAAAAAAAAAGGGTTTCTAACATCCAAGAACTTCCAGGAAAAAAATAATCATGGTTCCATGTGGAAAACTTAGACCCAGATATTTTTGTACCATAACTGATCACATGGTGGAGCATTTCAGCCACATATGTAACACCCCCACTGCATCCCTACGCCAAGGGAATTAGACCTTAAACTAAACTATTTTAAGTAGTCCTATCCCATCTAATGCCCCTACAATAGGAGGGGAAAGGAGAAACCAGAGGTAGAGGAAGAATTTGGATTTGGCTTTAGAATTTGAACGTTTGTTTCATTTGCTGGGATGTTAATTAAAAAATTATATAAAATAAAGAAAACGTACAAATGTAAAAAAAATTGTACAAGTGGGAAAAAAAAAGCTGAATAAAATACAATAAAGAAGGAAAACAACACATTCTCATTGCTTTCAAATACGGTAATGGTGTGCCAGAATGCTTTAAGGAAAAACATACGCAGATGTTATGTCTGCCTGTTTTATAAATCTCTTCTCTCATTAAAGTTTTTAACTATTTCATCCTATAGGATCTTAAGATTTAGACAAATCAAAGGCTGAAGTGTTCCAATAACATTATGAGTAACTGGATGAAGTTTTTTTTACTACTATTATACTATTCAAGAGGCCCTGTGTGCTTACTATTTCTCCACATTGAACAAATTTCAAATAATAAGATAGATTAAATATAATATATATTAATATATAGGTTTGTTGTATACTTTCCCTGTTAAATCATAATTAAATGAAGAACCATTTATATAGAGTTTAACAGTGGGTATAGAAAAGTATGACAACCCGTCAAGACTTAAAACATAAACAGAAAAAAAATACTATTTTTGACTTGTATTCTTGCTCTTTCAGTGTTTAATTCTCCAGAATTAAGATGTCTTTCGAAATAATCCCAGAATTTTTTTGAAAAAAATCAGCATAATAATATTGCTAGTGTTTAACATCCAGTTGAAAGCAACATGAAAACAATAACTGTTGGAGAACAGCCGTAACGACAGTCATAGGAAACTTTTTTTGATACTTTTCCTCCATGCTCCGACTATTTAATCTAAAACTGAATTTAAAAAACAAAATATGTGTTATTTTGATAAATATTCTTTCTTCGTATTTTTCTGTTTTCAACAGCAACGGCCTGCATTTGAGCTCGATCTTCAGAGTCCGCCCATAAATACTGAAGACAACCTTCACTATGGAGAAGTGAACTTTAAAAAGAGATCTGAGGATTCTTCAGCCTCTCCACAGGACAGAAGCCAGCAGCAGGAAACGGTGTACGCAGACGTCAAGGTGTTTCAAAGGGGAAACAGTTCCACACAGGCTGCTGAGAAACCAGAAGATGTATATGCTCAAGTCAAGAAACAATGACCCTACTTTTACATAGAAATATGACCTGTCTGTTCCTCAGACGTCTATGAAAAGCTGTTCAGGCGATAAAACTGAGCTGAAAGTCTGTTCATTCTGCTCTGAAAAAACAAAAAAAAAATATTGGTCATATAATTTTAAGTATTACTCTTTATTATTATTTATTTTATCTCAGTATTTTTACCATGTGATTTTGCCAATGAGTTTTGCATCCTTTCAAAAAAAAAAAACATGAATTGAACCTCATGTTCATTTGCAACAGTATTTGCTTTTTTTCCCCTTCAGCTAATTTTCCAACTATTAAGCGTTGTGTCAGTTTTTCTAAATGAAAATATTTTATACTCAGATTTTTCAGTAAACTGTATAATGGAAATGTTAACTGGATTAACTCTAGGAGACAATATCAATGACTTTTTTTAATGGAGACAACTTTTGTCTGCCATTTTTAAATTGCGTAATTTAATTAACTGCTTCTTTTTGCTTTAGCTTGGAATCATTTTGACATTAGAGCTATGTTGATGGACAAAGTTATTCTTATTTGTGACATCATTTAATGTTTCTTACTCTCCTCATTTCTCTGTTGTTTTGAATCTTTGTTCTGCATGCATGTTAAACACTTTTAGTTACATCCAATTCTGAATTCTCACCTTAATCCCTAACTACTAAAAAACTATATAGTGTGGGAGTATCTAGTGCCCTGGATTTTAAAAGCAATTCGAACACCATGCTTGCTACTTTTCTTCAGTTTTTTTAAGCGCCTGATATGGCATCAATGATAATTAATCGAATCAATATGAATATTTTGCAACATCTGTTTGTGACTCCTCTGTGTTCAAACTATATAGGGCACTCTATAGTGAGTAGGGAAGGAATTCAGACAAACCCTAAGTCTTTTATTCTGATTACATGGACATTTTTTGTTTTTCAATTAATTTTGAATGATTTTCTATGTAAATCATAACTGTAACAGACAGCATTCACTCACAGTTTGTCTTATAAATACCAATTACAGAAAAGATGATGATGCCTGACATCTTACTTACTTGCAATATGGATTAAAGTTTCACAGAATTGGTCAGCAACAATTTGAATGTGTGCTCTAATAGTTTCATGGGAAATAAAGGCGACAGCGAGACTGTACGAGGACAGGAAGGTCGGGGCTGTCCTTCACATTGAATTAATTTTAAAGTGCCTCTCCTCCTTTGTATGCTCTTTACTATTATGTATTTCACATTCATTTTTAACGTGTCTGCAGACAAAAGATGAAAAATTGCCTCTGGGTTAATTTAATGTGGACTGTCCCAGAGAAATAAATGCATTTTAGATTAAAGGGGCCCTGAAATTATTTTCTTAAGCCTTTCAGATTGAACTATATCTATATAAAATATAATATATTATCTTTGGATCAGTAAAAAGCAATTATTTATGAAATTATAGTTGCATTTCTTTTTTAATACCCGGAAGTAAAACGACTCGATTCTTAAACGAGCATCGTGACTAAAGTAACGACTATATCAGCTGGAATTTATTGAAGACAGGACACAACTGGAAAGTTCTGTGGAGAAATTGAGTGTTGTTAGTCTGGCAGACTCTTAGCACATTTCCACCAGCTTGTTGTCACGGGTATGGGAGGGGCTGCTGCAGACTGCAAGTTTTTTTAAGGATTACTCTTAAATGCATGAATGGATCAAAATAGCGCTTTGGGGTTCTTTATAGTGAGGAATGAACAGTAAAATGCATTTAAAACTTCAAAAAGAAAAATTTTCATGGTAGGGCCCCTTTAAAGTTAACTTTTGAAGGAAACGACAACACATGACCACAGATGATTTGAAATCTTGTTTATTTTTACATCAGTGACTGGTTGCAACATGTATTCAGGAGGGAGCGTGTGCTGCAAGAAAAAGAAAAAGGCAATACATAGTGCATTATCGACAGCTGTCATTTTTGGAGTGTGAGAAAAAATAATAAAGACAGTTCCTCTAAAAGAACTGAGACTGGTTCTTTGGCTTGACATGTTCTGGATGCTCAGGATCCAGACAGGGGGGTGAACACCGGAAAAAGAGCAACTTTCGGCTCTGGAGGAGATCTTTCCTGCATCTTCTGACCACGGTCGGCGAACAAAGGTTGAACGACTACTTTTCAGAATGAGTTGCGAAATACACAGATTTCCTTCATTTATTGCCAATAATATCTGATCAGTATCTCATCAAAGTGAAAGAACTACCAGGACACCGTTTCCCACAATGCATTGTTTTGTAGTCTCTTGAGCGGTTTGCGCTTAGTGCAGCCCCAGATTTCCACCCGCCTCTTTCTCACGATATTTTCATGATGATAAGTGACGCCAGAGTCAAAAATACCCAACATGCACCACAATCTAGGTGATCTGCGCGGCGCTTGCATGATCTCAAATACAACTGATGACAGTCTGTCAGTTCTGTTTTTTGTTTTTTTTCCTGTGAAGGTTGGCTGTGGCTTCTCCTGGAAGACTCTGTTGGCTCGTCCCGTGGGATGGGGGGGACAGGTCTTCACTTTAGCAATTTGTATGAGCTCTATTTAAGTGGTTTTGTTGGTTTCTTGTTGTTTACATGTCATCATAGTTGGGGTGGATCTTGTTTGTTTGTGGATTTATTTTCCTTTTGCTAAACACATATGTCAGAGGTTGGATTTTTTATTTTTGTATTTTTTTGTAAATACCTTTTTTTTTAATTGAAACTAGAATCTTAACTAACATCTGAGTGTCAATTTTCTTTGGATGATAAAGAAAACTTTGCTTTACTTTCGGCTCTAACAAAATGAACTCCATTCAATAGCCATTGTTTTTGGGTGCCACCATGTTGAAGCAGTCAGTCTTTGATAACCTCACTAGCCAGTCAAGAGTGAGCTTGTTGGAACTCTACACCCCTGCCACCTGAAAGTTTGCTCTAAGAAATGTGCAATTGTTCGTTGTAAGAACGCATAGTTTTGAGACATCTGATTGATCAGTTTATAACTTGAATACCTAGTACTAAAGAAAAGGATTAGCTGAAACATTTTCCAAACGGGCAGTGGAGCAAGAATAGTTATTTTGACAAATAGAATGACTGAGTATTAGCTGTTTATTTTTCAGTGATGATAAATTGAATTTTGGCTTCTTGGAGCCAGCTGGTACCTCTGGTTTGGAATGCAAGGGAGGAGGGGTAATTTAGTCCAGTTATCATGTAGAGTCGATGGACACAATATGAAGGAGATTGATTGACAATAGTCTAGAGCAGTGTTTCTCATTCCTGGTCAAGAGCTACCACCCTGAATGTTGAAATGAATACCACATTAAAAAGGCTTTCTTTTTGATTATTGGCGCCAGACTGTAGGACACACTGCACACAGGAAGACCACTATGTGGAAAACACAAAATGCGGTCTATCACCTCAAAACGATTGCCTCCTGATCCCAAAAATCTGTCAATTGAAAAAAGACCAAATACCAATTGCTTCTCTACCCCTATGACTTCTCTCTACCCATACATTTAGCCCTCCAAGCAGAGCGATATACACTGCTCACAAAAATTAAAGGAGCACTTTAAAGAAACTCATTAAATCCATCAGATCTCAATATGAAGTTGGATATCTATACAAATAACAACAGGTCAGTGTCTTAGGAACTAAAGGATGCCAAGTCTTTTAATGGAAATAAATGTTTCCAGTCTACAGAGGCTCAATTGTGTAGACACCATAAAATCAGAGTGAAATGAAGATGTGACAGGCTAGTCCATTTTCTCCAAAACTTCATTTCTGCAACTCTAAATGCTTTTCAGTATCTTGTGTGCCCCCCACGAGCTTGTATGCATGCTTGACAACGTCGCAGCATGCTCCTAATGAGACGACGAATGGTGTCTTGTGGCATTTCCTCCAGATCTGGTGTGAGGGCATCCCTGAGCTGTTGTACAGTCTGAGGAGCAACCTGGCAGCGCCTAATGGACCCAAACATAATGTCCCAGAGATGTTCTATTGGGTTTCAGTCAGGGGATGGTGAAGGTCATTCAACTGTTTCAATTCCTTCATCCTCCAGGCACTGCCTGCATACTCTTGCCACGTGAGGCCGGGCATTGTGGTGCATTAGGAGGAAACCAGGACCTACTGCACCATAGGGTCTGACAATGGGTTGAAGGATTTCATCTGGATACCTTATGGCAGTCAGAGCACCATTTCCTATGCAGTAGAGGTCTGTGCGTCCCTCCATGGATACGCCTCCCCAGACCATCACTGACCCACCAACAAACCTGTCATGTTGAACCACGTTGCAGGCAGCAGAACGTTCTCCTTGTCTTCTCCAGACTCTTTCACGTCTATCACAGGTGCTCAGGGTGAATCTGCTCTCGTCTGTGAAAAGTACAGGGCGCCAGTGGAGGACTTGCTAATTCTGGTGTTCTTGAGCAAATGCCAGTGGAGCTCCATGGTGCTGAGCAGTGAGCACAGGGCCCACTACAGGACGTGGGGCCCTCAGGCCACCTTCATGAAGTCTGTTCCTGATTGTTTGGGTAGAGACATTCACACCAGTGGCCCTCTGGAGGTCATTCTGTAGGGCACGAGCAGTGCTCAGCCTGTTCCTCCTTGCACAAAGGAGCAGGTATGGGTCCTGCTGAGGGGTTGAAGACCTTCTATGGCCCTGTCCAGCTCTCCCAGAATAACCACCAGTCTCCTGAAATCTCCTCCATGTTCTGGAAATTGTGCTGGGAGACACATTAAACCTTCTTGCTGCAGCAAGCAGTGTGGATGTTCCATCCTGGAGAAGTTGGACAACCTGTGCAACTTTCTGTAAGGGTAAGGAATCTCCTCATATTCTGCCAGTAGAGATAATTACACAAGACAAAATCAGCACGAGTGGAAAACCAGCCAAAAAAGATCAAGAGGGAGAAACTTGAAATGACCTCCACATGTAACACCAGTCCTGTTTGGAGGGTTTTCTAATTGTTGCCACTGAAGTGCACCTGTTGTTAATTCATGAATACCAATACAGCTGAAATTGATTAACGAGGCCCTCAGCTGATTAACCAACAAAGACATTATCAGAGAGGTTTACTTCAATTCATGCCAGGCCCAATAAAAAAAAGTGTTTCTTTAATTTTTTTGAGTAGTGTAGTTATCACTAATATGTGAAGAAAGACCTTTCTCCTCTGCGGCAGAAGCTCGACTCAAATTACCCTTCCAGCGGTGGGATACCCAGCCTTCAGTCCCTACAGCTTTTATGAAAAGACACTTTCAGACACCACCACAGCTCCAAATCCCCTTACAATTGGAGCAATAGGGTGAAGCCAGAAGGGAAGAGGAGTAATTGAGATTCAGCTAAACACTTTATATATGACACCCACTGAGTTTTTCACAATACTCCTAACTTATTGTGTGTAACAAAATTCAGTGGTTTATAATAAGATTTTAAAGGAGACATTAAAACTACTCCTTAATGCAAACATGCTCATAACAACGAGAAATAAAACTGTCTCTGGATTCCATTTAACCCAAAAAGATTTGAGTTGTTCTATATTTGTACTTCCTCTTCTGTGCACTTTACTTGCAGAATACCTAAAAATAACTCCTTTGAACTTTCGTCATCACATAAAACAAGTTTTATCAGATGATCTACACCAGACCAACATCTACACTGTTTCTTTTCACTGCTGTGTAGAGAGAAGAAATGCTTTTAGGGGAAGTCTAAGCTTTTATATTGCAAAAAGATATTCAAACCTTCAAAGCGAAGTAGTTTTAATGAACTGATACATTTAAATTAGAAGGGTGTCATTTCAAATAGAATCTCTGCAGTGAGTTATAAAGACAGACGCCCTTATTGAAACTGCTTCTGTATAAGCTTCCTTTTTCTCTGTGGGGTGCAGTAGCGGTTTTAGGCACGGGCAGTGCGGGCAGTAGCCCGGGGCGGCAGTTCATAGGGGGCGGCATCTCGGCTTGAACAAAAATTGGACCTCTATGGTGTTTAGTATCTGTGTTGTGTCAGGATCGGCCTGAATCAAGCGAATTAGCGCCCCCAGGTGGTGCAAGCGCCCAGGTGGTGCAAGCGCCCCTGTTGAAGGACGCGTGTTGAAGAAGGGGAGGGGTAATACTGTGTAAACTATATGTCTAGCACAAGTCCTATTTTCTCGAAATATTTTGAATTAACGTAACATCGACAGCAGTACTGCTGCGATGACGCGAACTGAGATAAGTCCGCCTCCGCGAAATAAAGGTTTTAATTTTCACAGCGTCATCGTGACCAAAAGAAGTGGGGTAGTGATCAGTCTCTCCCTCATTCTCACTCAGGGTGCAGGGAGAAGTGAAACACAATAAGCCAAAATAACAAATGGAAACAGTGTTAAACGGTCAGACAACAAAACACATAAATGAAAACTCAAACTTAAACCCAATTCTAACCAGACAGGCAAAAGAAATGGTTACCCACAATTCCTTGCGCTGGCAGATCTGACAGCAAGCCTGCAACCATCACTATCCACCTTATTCCTATGCCCCATGAGCCTTTGCGTGAATTATGTGTGATACTTCCTGTAGACGCCGGAAGTAGCATTTATTTACATTACAACTGTAGAGCCGACAGCGCAATCCCCCTTGTTTTGGATCTATAACTACATATAAATGTGGAAACACCAGCTGTCATGTCTTTAAAGAGGCGACGTAACAATTCTGGTGCTGTTAAAATTGAAGGATGAGCTTAAAAAATGTCCAAACATAACATATAGTAGCATTTTTAGCTACTTTCTCAGTTCGGTTGCGGCAGATGTTGAAGCTCTGAACAATCTTAAAGCTCCGAGACATATCAATACCTTCATACATGATTATTTCTGCTGGAGTTACCACACAGTGCTGATCAATTGTAACCTTATCGTTTTACGTGCTTGTGTTTACATGATGCGAGAGCCAATGAGGGTTGCATCGCGCGGTGTAGCTTTAGCCCGTTTCATGTTTTGACAAAGTCAGCTGTGGTTTAAACATCAGTAATTTTTTAATAGTTAATACCAGGAGATGCAGCAATTACACAGAAAATATCGTCCTGTTCTTGTGACGCTGCAGCAAATTCACCGCGCTGTCAGGTCTCTGCAGTACCCGGCGTCTCTTCTTCTCTGGTGGTCTGGAGTAACCCAACCAGAACGTCGGATACGGATTTTCCTCCGGGGTACTTTATCCACAAAATGAAACGAACATACATGTAAAGTCTTAAGTGGCTTCTTAAGATTTACATTTGGAGCCAAATCCTTCTGACTTCATCCTCGCGATGGACGGTAAAATCTGTACCGAGGAGGGCAGCTGCACTCCCTTTCGTCAGCGGCCCATGTTCCACACAACGCTCCTTAAGCCACAAATTTAATTTAGTTTGGGTGTTAGAACAACCATGAGCTGCGTAAAGCTATTTTTGAAACTTTTGAGGGATTAAGTAAAACACGCTTCTAAAGTTTCTATGCACCGCTAAAGCTAACAAAATCGCCAACTTTCAATGGAAACAAATAGCACTGTGTGACTTCCGGTTGCTATACCGGAAGTTGCCCCCATAACCCGTTTTACATCAGAGGCCCCAGGAATAAGGTGGATACACGGTTTTTAAGTTTCGTTTTGATCACGTGGTCAGACAACCTCTGGCGCATTTAAAAATGCTGGTTAAGGTTAGGATTAGGTCCACCAGGGGCCCGTTTCAAGAAGCAGGTTCAACAAATTTAGAGTTGAAACCTGAACTTCGAGTCACTGGACTCAAAATTCCCGAACTTAGAGTTTTCGGTTTCAGAACAGCTGAAAATGTTTGGTTCAATCAACTTGAAGTTGTTAGAACCAGAATCAGGTGCGAGCGTCGCGAGCATTAAAAGCCCTGATCAATGGAGCAAAGACAGCACGATTCACCATGGCAACGGGAACACACTTCCGAGTTTTGTGGCCACTTCCGGCGACGGAAATTGATAAATTCCTACAAGCATATGAAACTATAAGAAGATTTTCATCAAGAAAAGAAACCCAGCTGCAGCGGTAAAACATCTGCAGAGTTAATGCATACGTCTACATTTGAATCATTTCAAATAACGAATAAATAATATCAGGAAGGTTATTTTGTCACTTGTTAAGTAAGGAATGGTTCTTGATCTGTTAATAATTTAACCAGTCATCTCAGTAATCGCATGAATGACCGTTTTCCCTAACGCCCTGTCAATCCGTTTCCGCCACCCCACCCCCACACGCACCCATACACACACGGATATCACCGCACGCTAAAATGAAACACTGTAGCTGCCTGAGATATATTAAAAATAAGCATTTATTTAAATGTAATTCTCAAGACTTAAAAAATTTTAGCTGATAAGTAGTTTTTTTTACATAAAAAAGATTTGTGCCGGGCTCGGGATTTGAACCTGGGACGTCAGAAGCGGAGGCAGCGTTGCTGACAACTGAGCTAATAATTAGTATGTGATACTTGTTGTATACGTGTTCAAAGCCCGTAGCAGTTTTTGAGATTCAATTATTTCGATTTTTAAGAGCTTCAAATGATGAAAATAAAACTCTTTATTTTTAATATCAAATCCCTGGAATAACTCACTATTTATAATGGTCGCTCAAATAAAAATGAATCGGGGAAACTGCATCAATCGACTCGTGTCCTCAAATCCTCTCCGACATAAATAACATTTCCTCTGGATTAATCCAGCTCCTCTCTACATGATCCTCTATGAATGGACATGTCATTTTGGTTTCTACTGGTGGAAACGTGACGTCTCCAATGTGAATGTTCTCTAAATATTAATGAAGAACTCAGATTTGAACATCTTTCACTTTAAAAAGGGGCGGAGACCGCGAGAACTCTAAGTTTCCTGAAGAAAACCTGCTCCAGACCAGGTTTTCGTTCACAGACTCAGTTTCCACAGTGATTGATTCTGAGTTCAGCTTAACCCGCTTCTTGAAACGGGCTTGGTTTAACCCACTTTCACGGGTTTGAGTTATCTCTCTTTCTGAAACCGAAAACTCAGAGTTCTGCTGAATTTGGAGTTCGCGAACTCAGAGTTCCAACAAAACCTGCTTCTTGAAACGGGCCCCTGGGGATGTTTCAAATGTGGAAAAGACATTTAAACACATTCAGGACCGTGCAGGATCGTACATATTATATGCACGCAAAAACCGTGTTTCTCGTAAATTATGCACGGTATCCAAAGTCCTGGAATAAGTACGCATTTCACTGAGGGGGGGCTGAGGGGTCTCTACCAAATTAAATGGACGGACGGGGGACAAAAGCGGGGGTGTGTCTACATTATGAAACTTTAAAAAAATCAATTGTTCCAAAAAAATTTTTTTTTTAAATGAGAGAAAAATATGATAAATATATAAGCCTATTAATTAGTGCCAAATTTTCCTGTTAACCTGAAGCTCCCTCTGCCTGAGGGCACTTGTCTGCGGATTCTGAGATCAGGTTTATTTATTTTAAAGATCTGAATAAAAACATCCGTGCACATCTCGGTTTCTGGGTTTACATCTCCCAGACAGTAAGGTACAGCAGCTGATATTAAAAAAAAGTCAAAGGAACAGCGGGCACAGCAGTGCGTCACTTGTACATGTACTACAGATAATAACAATTATTTGAAATATTTAAATGTTCCTATAGTTTCAATACTACAATTGATACAAAAAATAATGAAAATTAAAATTTATTTTATTTGAGATTAATTACTTCAAAAATCGCCAAAAGTTCAGCTACAAAAGAAAGAAAAAAAAGGTCAAAATGAAAACGTAGTTTTAAGTTTTATTTTCTTGTCTTTTCCTGTTTTTTCCTGGTTAGTCATTACTTTAACCTTAACATTTTCAATTTTTTAAACCAGTTAACTGGAGATTTTAACTGTTAAAGTGGATTAGTTGTGAGCCTGTGTGCATTAAGTTTATTAATTTAGTTTCATCATGTTGGGTTCTATGTTTAGGCAATAGTATATTCATAAATCTGTTGGTAGTTTTTAAGATTAATATTAACCATAAACAACTACTCCATGGTGACAAAACATAATGTAACCAGTCTAAAAATGTGCCAATCATAGGATTGAAGACAGCAACCATTAGCTAATTTTTTTTTTTTTTTTTTTTTTTTTTTGGGGGGGGGGCCGTCTGGGGAGGCTCTCGCCCGGGGAGTCATTCAGTGTAGAACCGCCCCTGGTGGGGTGGCTTGTCTAAAAATATTTAAATTTGAGAGAAAATTCTAAAACTCTAACTTGTAGTATCTTTCTTTGGTTTGTTATTATGGGAAATAAATCAAAAACTCAGTCCAACAAAAATCGTGTTTTTAACATGTTCTTGGAGCATAATTCCAGTGATGAGGACATATATAAAAAAATGACAATTAAAACTATATTTCTGAGTATTTCTTCATTTGATGGGTTTAGAGGCAGATAGAAACCTGTGGTTTGAAAAAACGAAGAGTTGTGATGCAGCAACTGATCTGGGCGGGCCAAAGTCTCCAGTCAAATAGATCCCAGTGTTAATTTTGTTGACGAAAAATTTTCCTCATTGTTTTTTGTCAACAACCTTTTACAAACAACAAAATACACCCAACGATAACTAAACAAAAAGTTTCGCTCAGACAAGAAAACTTTAACTCAATTGATTGACATTTTCGTCAACGAATAAAAATTTAACGAAAATGCTCTTTCAAGACGACATCCAATCATAACGACTGCTGGTGGGGAAGGGCGGGAGCAAATGCAAAGCGATCCAATCAGAACACAGAATCTCTGAGCCAGCACAGGAAGATGCTAATTTGATGAATTCTGTGATTTAGGTGAAAAAATGTCAAAACCGGGTAGAAAAAGAAGAATATGTAAAGGGACAAATTTTACATTTGACACGACCTTCAACAAGATGTTGTGTTTATTGTGTGAAGTGACCATCACTGGAAAAAACACAAAAAAACCTGAAGCGACGTTTGCAGACAATCCACCCAAAGGTAAATATTTCCAGTGAATTGGACCAAAAACTTTTCTACCCTTCCAACTGTTATGACATGTTAAAGGGTAGGATTATCTGAAATAGTTTTTTTTTAAGGGGTTATCCTCGCCAAGCTAAATAGTGCTGGTGCTGTGCGGCGGAGAAGCGCTTTTCTGCACGTGGATGCGCTCTGAAGCTCAGAGGTTTACATTTAAATGCAAGTGATGCTTTTTTGTTGTAGTGTGACATTTGTAAAGTGATAAACCAATGTTTTTGTGTATCTCTGGGCGCTAGCGGCTCCGCGCTAAGAAGTGAAAGAAGTGAGAAGTGTGGTCTTATTGTTATGAGTGACTGCACCACATACTGGTCAAGGACAGATAACATAATCACACCTCCTGCCAGTGAAAGACTCTGTTTCCCAAATAGCAAATGACGTGTGTTGGGACCGCTTACTCCCTATGTGAGGGTTTTTTTAATGCATTTTTTGCACTTGACTACCTCTTTTTTTATATTCAGATATTTAATATAAATGGGATGGAATTGCAACTTATCTTCTTTAGTATATTTTAGGTTGAATTTGCAGAAATGACAAGTTTGGAAAGTAAGTAAATATTTTTTTTCCAAATAAGTAAAATCTCTGTGTTCTTCATATGTTCATATTTATTAAAATTTCATAAAAATGCTTTACTTTTACTCTATGATTTGCACAGAAGATATAAAATAGAGGGAGGAGAAATGAATGAGAATAGAGGGCAGACCTCTAGTACACCATACATTACCCAGTTCCCAACTTCTTGCATCTACTAGTAACTAATTGTTGTGTTTTTTATTCAAACATGCTTATCGTAAGATGCATGTGATATATAAATTGAGTGGGTGTCGTTGTCTTTATGCCTGAAGTCTCGTCATGGAATCTTAGTGGATGAAGTAATGTAAAAGTCAGTTTATTTTTTGAAATAAAAAGGGAAGTGAAGAAATTGGGCACGGAGGAAAGGAAGAAGCTGCTTTTTGCCACATTCTTACAGTTGCTGTTACTGTTTTGTCTTCTGATTAGAATAAAATGTTAAGTGTTTAGAACACTGAAATTACATACTTAGTCGGAAATAGATCGCTCGAAGCAACTGGTTAAAAATCTTCCTTAAGAGTAAATGAACGGTTAAAGCTCTTATGACTTTAAAAGGCTTTAAAAGATGACTTCCTCTGTCACAGTCACAGGAGGAAGAATAGATTCATCTTAAAAAATATTTGTCTATTTCTTCACCACACTGGCTTTAAAACAGAGAAGTTTCTTTTTGAGGTTCGTGTGAGCAGCTGAAGACATAACCTTCTTGTTTCTCGGTTTTAGCTACAGACTCCTGTGGTGAGAAAACATTTACCTTGTCTTCAGAGTCTCTCTCTTTATCCTTTTTATCAACTTAAAAAAAAAATCGTATAAAGAGGTCCAATTAGGTAAGGCTATGAAATATTTATATTTCAGATAGTGATGTGTTATAAACAAATAATTTTGTCTCTGTCAAATAATATTTGAAGTGATTTTCTTTCAAAAAGATGCATTAATATAAATGAAATTATTAATTGGCCTCTAAAATTGGCAAATACACAGATGAAAATTCTTTGTTGTGAGATGTGTTTATTACTAATTCTTAAAACTTCATCTTTTTTCAAAAAATCCTCTAGTTCAACACAGAAATGAAGGATGAATGTAGGATTTTGATGGCAGCTCTGTCTGTGAACGTGCTGACAGTCTACATGTTCCTGAGTGTTTTCTTCATTCCAGGTCAGATGTTTGTTTTCTATCATTTACAGACATCTTTCAGTCATTTCTGCTTTTATTTTTTATCTGATTCCAATGTTCACACTGCAGCAAAACTGCAGTTTGATTTTCAGAATTCATCATTAAATCCACATTTTCTTCATCATTCCAGGAGTTTGGGCTAAATGTACTGATCCATCATTCCTTCACATGAATGCACCAAAGAAGCTGGAAGCTCTGAGTGGATCCTGTTTGATAATTCCATGTAGCTTTGACACAACACCAGGAGATGGAGGAGAGATGTTTGACAACAGCAAAGACATAATTGGAGTTTGGATTAAAAATAATACTCAGTTTTTTGAAAATCCAAGCAATGTGATTTTCAACAGCAGCAATCAGACAAACATCTATCCAATGAAGATCATTGGAAACCTAACGCAGAAAAACTGCACCACTTTGTTTTCTAATTTGATCACAAAATATACAGAAAGATATTATTTTAGGATTGAAAATGGAAAATTCAAAGTAGTTGACCGTTGTAATTTCATTGAGATAAAAATTCAAGGTAAGAACTTCATTGACAGTTATATTACTTTCTTTTTTTACTTAGAGGAATGAAATAAAGAGTGTTAGATAAAAAAAATAAAACAAATATAGGGATTTACAGTATTTGTGTTTGTATCTGATAAGTTTTTCTCCGTGTTTGAAGCACAGATTCTCCTCAGAGTCCCAGCATTGAATTCTCAGATGATCTGAAGGAGAAGACGTCTGTCTCCATCACCTGCTCGGCTCCCACTCCCTGTCCTCTCTCTCCTCCTGAACTCACCTGGAATCTCCAACCAGACTCTCAGAGACAAACGGAGACAAACACAGATGGAAGCTTTACTACTAAAATCCAGAAGAACATCACTCTGTCAGACACTCATGATGGATTCACCATCAATTGTTCTGCCAGATATCCTGTGAATGAAGGACCACCAAAGACAGCAGAGACACTAAAGACTCTCAGTGTTTCATGTAAGTGATCTGTCAGCACATCACACTTCAGCTGCTTCTGATCAATAAAGTTCCTGTGTGTCACATTTTCCTCAGATGCTCCTAAGAACACTTTAGCATCCATCAGTCCATCAGGTTCAGTGTCTGCTGGTAGCTGGGTGAACCTGACCTGTTCCAGCAGAGCTAAACCTGCTGTCAGAAACTTCAGCTGGTTCAGGAGCAGCAAAGATGGAGACCAGAAAGTAGCTGAAGGAGAAACTTACAGCCTGAATGCAACAGAAGGAGGAGCTTATTACTGTGTGGCTACAAATGATCTGGGGAACCAGACGTCTTCAAAGATTGAGCTGATTATTGGAGGTAAATTAAAAACTTACCAGGGTTTATAAGTAAAGAATCTTCTCATGTCGGTCCTTAATTGTGAAAATTGAAGTTAACCAGAATTAATTTATTAGTGTAAACTGACCAAGCACAGCATTATGATCACTCAAAGAGATTTAGACAGTCAAAATCAATTGTGGGGAAAAACGGAACCAAAATTGAACCAACTGAAGAACGACCGCAGACAAATGATCTGAACTCCAAATTGTTAAAATCTAAAAGTCAAGGATTATGGGTTATGTTAAACAGAAAAGCAAAACAACCAAAATAAATTAAGAAATATCAGAAGCTTTTCTCTTGAGATCAAAATACGACAAAAAACTCCTGTAGTGAGAAAAAAAGCTGCATTTCAGTTGGAGGTGATGAGGCAGAATGCATTATCTGATTAAAAAGAAATGCAAACCTCAAAGATCATCATCCGATTTAACTTACTAGTTTTTTTAATTATTATATTAATGCATAAATAATTATAACTTAAGCTATTTAGTCATTTATTTACACTCTTACAGCTGAGAAACATCACAAATAATTCATGAATGACCTGCTGCACTGAAATTACAAACATTTTAACAGAAGTATTCATTAGATTGAGTTCTGAACAGACATTCTTATATGAAACAACTAACAAATGAGGAACAAGACAAGTTTAAAAAAAGAGAAAAAGGAGAAGAATCTGGTATGTGTCACAGTGTAGTATGTTGTAAGAAAAGTCCCTTGTCAAGTCAAGAGAACTTCCTCTTTTCGTGTGTCACAAAATGTTTCAATTGTGAAAGCTTTTGGTTTTTCTTTGGAGATTGGACAGTGAGTGCATAATTTTGCATGATAAATATGAAGTTTTTACACATTTTTTAGGCTTTAGTTTTAGTTTTTATGGAGCTTTTAGTCACTTTATGTCGGCAAGTCTAACTTTTTTCAATATCTTCAGATAAAGTGTCTTTAATATACTCCATCATTGGAGGAGCTATTGGAGGAGCAGCTGTGATCATCATTCTTGTCGTCTTTATTATCTGTACTTGGTAAGTTTTTCCCTCCTGATTGACTGCATTAAAACTATTGTCCCTTTGAATAATTGTAACGTCTCTGATGCCTTTCAGCCGTTTTAGGAAAACTCAGAAACAGCAGCAGGTCAGTAAAGAATGTCTTTTACTACAAAATACTTAAGTATTCTATATGAGCATTCAGTATTATATAATGGTCCAGAGTGCTTTAAGTTAAATATAAAGATGTTATGCTTGTTTGTTCTTTTCCTTTTCCCTCATTGGTAGTATTTTGTCCTGTTCACAGAAGAAGTTAATAACACATACCATTAAAATTGAATTTCAATCCAAAGTGAAAGTTCAAAAGAAAAGAATGACATCCAAACAAAAAGGGACTTAAAGCCTTAGTGTGCCCTGAAGCCGGGTTCATGCCGCACGTGGAAGCGCTGCGAAACGATTTTTTTCATTCAACACCCTTGATAACCTATGGTGTAGTTCACACCTGACGGGAAGCACCGCGCTCCGCACAGTACAGCAATCATTTTGCCGTCCATTTTTTGCACGAGCCGCAAGTGATCCACGTCAATCCTTGCAGGAAGTTACGCCAACCACGAGAAAATCCGGTCAATTTTTAAAATTTAACCAATTTTTACAATGCAATATTGCTTTAACAAATATGTTTATAGTTTTATTTCTAGATAGAATGTAGAGATGAATATACAGTATTCCCCCACTTTCCTATGAGAGTTAGGGACTGGAGACCTCAGCGAATACAGATAACCTCGTTTCTGTCACCTCCACAGCCGAAGAATTTCTGTTACCGATCCATACTCCTCAAAATCACTTTTGAACATGCTTCGTCAACATTTATTAAAGAGGCCCTAGCATGATTTTCTTCAGCATTTCAGATTAAACCATATACAAGACAGAGAGACAGAGATGGGAAGGACATGCAGCAGGTTAGATCAAGGATAGAGATGGTAATGTCTTGACAGGTGTCAGTGGTGGAATGGAAAGATGGAAAGAATACTTTGAAGAGTTGATGAGTGAAGAGAATGAGAGAGAAGAAAGAATAGAAGAGGTGACTGTTGTGGAGCAGGAAGTAACAAAGATTAGTAAAGGTGAAGTGGGAGGGGCTTTGAAGAGAATGAAGAGTGGAAAGGCTCTTGGTCCTGATGATATACCTGTGGATGTATGGAAGTGTCTAGGAGCCATCTTTAAGAATAAGGTGATGTGCAGAGTTGTGGTAACTACAGAGGAATAGAGTTGATGAGTCATATATTTAAGTTATGGGAAAGAGTAGTTGAAGCTAGACTAAGAGCAGAAGTGAACATTTGTGAGCAGCAGTATGGTTTCATGCCAAGAAAGAGCACTACTGATGCAACATTTGCTTTGAGGATGTTGATAGAGAAGTACAGAGAAGGTCAGAGAGAGCTCCACTGTGTCTTTGTAGATCTGGAGAAAGTTTATGGCAGAGTGCCCAGAGAGGAACTATGGGATTGTATGAGGAAGTCTGGAGTGACAGAGATGTATGTTTGAGCAGTGCAGGGCATGTATGAGGGCTGTAAGACAGTGGGGAGGTGTGCTGTCGGGGTGACAGAGGAGTTCAAGGTGGAGGTGGGATTACATCAGGGATCAGCTCTGAGCGCCTTCCTGTTTGCAATGGTGATAGAGAAAGAAATGAAGCTTTATTTGTCATGTGCAGTATCAACACTGGTCAATAGTACAATGAAATGCTTGGGATGGGAAGCCAGTGAACCAAGACATAAAGGTAGCAGCTGTTAGAGTGGAGTATACTGATTCACTGTGGTGACCCCTGAAGGGAGAAGCTAAGAGGAAAATGAGGTGTTGTACATAAAATCAAGTAAAAAGCACATTAAAAAAACAAACTATTAAAAAATCTAAAAGACATTTACCCAAAAGATTAACACCCCTCCCTCCCCTGGTTTCTCTCACTATCCACTCAGTTCCCCCGGTATAAACCTTAACAACCTAAATGAACAAAAACTGAAGAACTGCAGTTCTGAATAAACAGTCTGGCTTGGTACTGCTGTGCAGAAACAATATTCAAGGTTCCATTGATTCCAAAGCCAACCCAATTACAGTGATGATCACTGCAGCGCCCACCCAGCACAGGGTCCACTCTACAGGGCGGGACCCCAGCCACCCCAATGAGAATGGGCAATGCAGCAACAGCCCCCCCTGCAGGAGGAGCCAGGAGGATCCAGAACAGAGGATCCCTGTCAGGAAGCACTGGAGTAAAAGAAGAAATAAATAAAAAGCATTGACAATTATTAAAGCATACACTTAAATAATGTGAATATAATAATTATAAAAACAGGGTTAGAATATTAGAATAATAATTTTGTCTATAAATTAACAATGAAATGATTCAAACTTTAAAGTAGTCATTACATTTTCTCATTAGTTTAAAACCTAGGCAGTTAAATGGAGATGTGTCAACTGGGTGATACTGATCTAATACCAGCCAATATCAATACCAATATCAGTATTTTTTTGGTAAATACGGTGGATGTGACATAATCCTCAAACTCTAAATTTTTTTTAATTGCTGTGAATTTTTAATCACTTCATAAAACATAGAATCAGAATTGCCATAATATTTTCAAATAAATGGAAAATAGTTTATTAAAATAAAAAAAAACTATTTTAAATAAAATAAAGAGTGAATATAAAAAGAGTCAGCATTCCAAAAGAAACAAGTAACTATAAACAAAAATAAAGCAAAATTTTTAACGATAAAAAATTGGTGGAAATATAAATTCTTTGCAAGTTCTTAGCCTTTAAAGGGATAAAAAGTAAGCATGGACTGCGAGATCTGCTGCTGATATCTGGTGAGAGGGATGAGGCAGCGACGGGTCATTTTAACTCATACAGAAACGTTTCAAACAAGAGTGGAAATATCGATATCTATGGGCCAGTATTGATCTGATACCGATACCAACTATCAATATATTGGATTGATTTACCCAGCACTACCATCAACTTAAAATAAATCTAAAACCATCTGGTGTCTGCTTTTAAATTGGGATTTTCTCCTTCATCTTCAAAATTGTTCTTTATTCATGTTGTTGATGTTTTTTTGTTTTTTTTTTTGTCACAGCAACTAATTGCGTCTGAGATTGAACTTCAAAGTCCAGCCCCTAAAACTGAAGATGACCTACACTATGGAGAAGTGAAGTTTAAAAAGAGATCGGAGGATTCCTCAGCCTCTCCACAGGACACAAGCCAGCGGCAGGACACGGTGTACGCAGAGGTCAAAGTGTCTCAAATGGGAAACAGCTCCACTCAGGCTGCTGACAAACCAGAAGATGTATATGCTCAAGTCAAGAAAAAATGATGTTGGTTCCACTCAGAAATATGTCTTATTTGTTCCTTAAGTGTCTTTAGGAGAAGCGATTGCATTAGTCTCAGTTTATGGAAAATATAAAGATCTGTTCCTTCAATGCCCTATCTGCACTGAAAATATTCTTGTTTTTGTATATTATATTTTAGGAATTATCACAGTTTATTCCAGAGAGGCCAAGAATCCCAATATGTTAAAGCAGCTGATGTTTTTTGGACTTTCACAGCTATGCTGATGACACACAGCTTTACATCACCGCGTCTCCTGATGATCTTGAACCTATAAACTTCTCTTAAATATCTTTTAAATTGTATTTTAGACATTAAGTCATGCATGGCAGAGAACTTCTTACAGCTCAACCAGGACAAAACGGAAGTTTTAATGACCGGTCCTGAAGACAAGGATTTTAAAGAATTTTAAACCTGCTCTCTGTGTGTGAAACTTGGGCGTTCTTTTTGACTCTAAGCTGAATTTTATCCCTCAAATTAAAAATGTTGTTAAGACTGATTTTATCATCTTAAAAACATTGGCTGAGTCCACTCAATCCTCTCTCTTGCCAGCACAGAGGTGCTGATGCGTGCTTTTATTTTTAGTCATTTAGATTATTATAATGGCCTGCTATCTGGTTTACCTAAAAAATCTCTTTCAAATGTACAATTATTACAGAACTCAGCAGCACGCGTTCTGACGAGGACCAGGGAGCGGGAACACATTACACCTATTTTCAAATTGCTGCGTTGGTTCCCTGTGCGTTTCTGGATTGATTTTAAAGTTCTCTTAATGGTTTATAAATGTTTTTATGGTCTTGGGCCTTCTATTTTAAGATATGAGCCCTCGCTCGTGTCTTAATGAGGTCCTCCGGCACTGGCCTGTTAGTTGTCCCTAAGGTGAGGACCAAAACTTATGGTAAAGCTTCGTTCTCTCACTTCAGTCCTCGCCTCTGGAACATCCCGCCGGAGAGACCCACCTTTTTAATTTTGCTTTTAGTTAGTCTTAAATGTGTGTTTATTTCTGTATTGTTCATTAAATTTTAATATATATTTTTACCAGTATCTAATTTTATTTTGTGCATTTAAGGATATTTTTCTATTATGTTTTTACATACATTTTATGTATGACATTTTATTATCTTTATGCCCCAGTGTTTTCCCTTTGGGGATCCTTTGTGCCAGGAGTTTCCCGGTCCTGTCTGGGGACATTGTTTTTGTGATTGCCGCCCTTTCGGGGGCGGTCGGGGTCTGACTTTGCTGCTTGAGGAGTGGACCCCACTGCTGTCCCTATCTGGGTGGGCACTGTGGTAATGTTCCTGTGGCTGAGCTGCCTCCTGGTTTGAATAGATCCCCGAAATCTTCACAGCAGAGCCAAGCCCAAGTTTTTAGTTTTTTTAGTTTTTAATTTCTATGAGTATTCATTGTTTGTGGGGTCATCTGTGTCTGTTTATGGAGGGCGGGGGGTGGGTAGAGATTGGGTTTCTCTCTTTTTATTGATTGATTTATTTGCTTGTTTCTGTTTAATTTGTGAAGCGCTTTGAGCTGGGCAAGCATGAGAAGCGCCCTTTTATAAATAAAGTTTTATTTGATTTTAAATGTTAAAAAATGCCAGAATGAACCTTGTTCAGTTTGTTTCTTGTCTTTTTTGAAGTTACAATGAGTCATTTCTGTCAGGGATGGTGGTGGAGGACCCAAAAGCAGGAGATCAGACTTGGTGGCAGAAACATAAACGTTTACTAAAACAACTTAAACAGGACAAAACCAGGAGAACAAACCCGTCACGTCACGTCACGTCACGTCACGTCACGTCACGTCACGTCACGTCACGTCACGTCACGTCACGTCACGTCACGTCACGTCACGTCACGTCACGTCACGTCACGTCACGTCACGTCACGTCACGTCACGTCACGTCACGTACGTCACGTCACGTCACGTCACGTCACGTCACGTCACGTCACGTCACGTCACGTCACGTCACGTCACGTCACGTCACGTCACGTCACGTCGTCACGTCACGTCACGTCACGTCACGTCACGTCACGTCACGTCACGTCACGTCACGTCACGTCACGTCACGTCACGTCACGTCACGTCACGTCACGTCACGTCACGTCACGTCACGTCACGTCACGTCACGTCACGTCACGTCACGTCACGTCACGTCACGTCACGTCACGTCACGTCACGTCACGTCACGTCACGTTCACGTCACGTCACGTCACGTCACGTCACGTCACGTCACGTCACGTCACGTCACGTCACGTCACGTCACTACGTCACGTCACGTCACGTCACGTCACGTCACGTCACGTCACGTCACGTCACGTCACGTCACGTCACGTCACGTCACGTCACGTCACGTCACGTCACGTCACGTCACGTCACGTCACGTCACACGTCACGTCACGTCACGTCACGTCACGTCACGTCACGTCACGTCACGTCACGTCACGTCACGTCACGTCACGTCACGTCACGTCACGTCACGTCACGTCACGTCACGTCACGTCACGTCACGTCACGTCACGTCACGTCATCACGTCACGTCACGTCACGTCACGTCACGTCACGTCACGTCACGTCACGTCACGTCACGTCACGTCACGTCACGTCACGTCACGTCACGTTCACGTCACGTCACGTCACGTCACGTCACGTCACGTCACGTCACGTCACGTCACGTCACGTCACGTCACGTCACGTCACGTCACGTCACGTCACGTCACGTCACGTCACGTCACGTCACGTCACGTCACGTCACGTCACGTCACGTCACGTCACGTCACGTCACGTCACGTCACGTCACGTCACGTCACGTCACGTCACGTCACGTCACGTCACGTCACGTCATCACGTCACGTCACGTCACGTCACGTCACGTCACGTCACGTCACGTCACGTCACGTCACGTCACGTCACGTCACGTCACGTCACGTCACGTCACGTCACGTCACGTAAATGAGCAGATGACCTGACAATGAGAAACAGAAAACCAGACACTTAAATACACTGAGGTTGATTAACTAAATGAAGACAGCTGTGGGTGATTAACCTGAACATGGTGAAACAGACAGGGAAAACAGAACATGACAAAACCTAAGCACAGAATCATGACAATTTCATTCCAGCAGATATCACCATGTAACAATATAGTTTTAATAATTTGAGAAATGTGCCATTTAGACGAGGAGGTCTCATCTGGCTTCCACTACCTCAAGAAAATGTCCAAACACTCAGTAAATCCACTGGTCCAAAGGGTCAGTAAAGGAGCCAATGAGATATAAATAATCTTGCATGACGGTAACCACAAGGAATGTGCAGCTCAGAACAGGTGAGAGTAATGAGGCTGAGAAGGGGGTGTGACCACACCTGAACAGCAGAGCACAACAGTAAAGTTTTACCTGAATTACCTCACTGCTCACTATTTGCCACAGATCGGGGCCAGTAATTATATCCGGCCCGCCAGATCAATTTATATTATTGTTATTAACAGCCTGATGATGTCTTACATTGGTCACATATTTAAGTAACACTACAATTATGGAGGCTGGGAAATCAGTTATAATAATCTATGGCTTTCTTTTTGGAACAAATAAGAGTTTTACATCACAAGGGTGTTATCATCCTCTCCATCCCTCTCACTCATGATGTAGAAAGAATTAAACAAAAACGGAATAAATAACTTAAGACAAAACAGCCAAACAACATTTTGCAGCTAAAAGGCAATTGATATTCCTATATTAGTTTATTAGTTCTCCAAAATATTCTAAATAAGCGGATATTCAGTTTCTTTCCCAAGAACTCTTCGACACAGGCGGGCAGGGCGAGATGTTAACCTGCAATTTTCCAATCAGCCTTGCGGCTAAAGCAAAGAACACCCGTTTGAGCTTGAATTTATTGAAAACGGGATACAATTGTAAGATATATGGTATTCTGCATCAAAAATGAGTTTTTTTGCTGATCACCACTAGCTTTGTGGTGAAATTGAGTGTTGGACTGGGGGCGGTGCTGTCAGAGCAAGCTCTTCCTGAAAGGGGATGACTCAATATTTTCATGGGTATGGGAGGGGCTGATGTTCAGAGCGCAGGTTTTTAGAGGATGACTCAGAAATGTGTGAACTGATCAAAAGACTGGTTTGAGGCTCTTTATAGTGAGGATTGAACAGTATAAAGCACTTAAAAGCTTAAAAAGCTGGTTTTTCGTGGCATGGTCCCTTTAAATCTTTGTCAATCGAAACATTGCTGACAGTTTTTGTTTGAATTTATGAGATTTATTTTACATCACAACAGCTATAGGCTACTGTGAGGCTGTTGGACTTCTCGCAGCGCCCACAGTGCAGAACTCAGACACTTCCTAACAATAAGTGCATTTCATTTAAAAAGTGTTTTCATGGCAGTTTTGCGAAAAATGTCAATTTCAATACCCCACCTCCTCCAAGCGGGAAAACTTTTTCTCAATAAATGCAAGTTTTGTTTTTTTTTTTTAAATTACGGTGTTTCCATTAAGAGAATTTGTTGTTGAAAATCCAATTTGCTCAATTTCATAGTTAATGGAAACGCAGCTACTCTCTAATTTATGTTTATCAGCAGCAGCTTATTAAAAGGTGTGAGTGAGTGTTTCTTAAAAAACAAGAAGCACAAGGTTTCCCAAAATGCAATTCTTCTTTCTGCACAGCTCAAAAAGAGGAAGCAAGAGAAGAGCAACGGTGTGGTTAACGCTTGATGGTTTGGTGTAGATCATCTTATCAGTGCAAACTTAGAAGAAAAAAAAAGTCTTTTTGAAGATCCGGATTCAGTCGCCCTTGTGGCTACATAGGTAGTAGTGTCAAGGGTCCACACTGGATTTAGCTCATCGTAACCCCTCAGAAGTGAAAAATTGAATAAAGATAAAATTTAAAATAAAAAAAAAATAAAATAAAAAAAAAACACAACTGCAATAAAAATATTGTTCAAATTGGGATCTTAAACTTATGGAAAACGTTCAAACTGCCTCAAAAGCACAACGGAAGCACAATAAAACATCTCACATCAAGAAAAGAATTAAAATGTTCAACTTTTGGGTCAGAATCTCCCTACCAAGGATCACCGAATGCATTTGCAAGAAGCCCAAGAAGAATGCATTGACAAACACTTCCACAGAATCAACAGCAGAGGGCAGCAATGCAGCATTTTGGTCTGTAACTTCCACTTTGGTCTTAACATTATGAGATTTTTTTTCCTCCTTTCTTTTGACCCTGAAACCCTCAGACCTGGACACACTCAGCAAGAAAAAAAAAAAAAAGAGCAAAGAGGACACTGTGTCTGATTTTTCAAGAGAAATTAAATCCTTCCTGTATATTATAAGAGGCGAATAGGGTAAACTTGTATAGTGCTTTTGAAGACCCAAAGTCCTTTAGGTATTAATCAACAGAACTACTGCTGATTAAGTATTTGTTTTAGTGTATATTTTATTTGTACTTTTTATGGTTCAACTGGGAAGGAGACACATGTACTTCATTCATTTTCTGTTTCAGGTGTCAGGAGTCATTTTATGGTTTTAGAATTTACCTCCCAGATGTTGAAAATTAAGTTTAAATGTTTGTATATTTTGATGCATTGAAGTTCTGCGTGTGACTAAATGTTTTGTAACATTGTACAGTGACAGTGACCAATTGATCAGTTGTCATGTCCAATAAACTCAAAAAACTTTGAAACTTATTGAATTCAATTGTACGTATTTTTTTCATGAAGTTTGGATTATTCATAGCATATTTAACAACTAATTACATATAAAAAAATATTATAATTAAAGACAATTCATAAAAAATAAAGTTATATTTACTTGTGAATACTTGATATTTCAATTACTAATTAAGTACAATTTAAACATTAAGTACATTTTTTAAGTTATTTTTTTGCACAAAAACAAAGTAAAATTTGGCTTTTTGTGACTTACACATAATTCCACTTTGAGTTTACTGGTCTGATCCCTTGAAATCCGATTAGGCTACCAGACTAAAATGAGTTTGATACCTAAGTCTGAGGTAAAAGAAAACCTCTTATATTTTTATTACAGACACATTTTAGTTAAAGGTTTATTGGTGTTAGAAGAAGCTGGTGGCTCAGCGTCGTAGACAGAGCGGTCCAAAAAACACATCAACATTAATTGCTGTTACCCGAGACCCCCCAGAGCAAGAGCCAGTGAGAGGAAAGCTTAACCACTTAAGAAAATTTATGAGGTCAGACTGGAATTAAATGGTACCAGTCTGGATCAGCAGGTCACTCCCCCATATTTCTAGAGAGTAAATGTGTCGTGTTCATTTAAGGAAGTCATTCATCAAACAAATAAAGTCATTTATTCAGATGAATAACTTTAATCGTCATTTTTAAGTGTGATTTAAACAAGTTATGATATACTTTGTCATTGTGAGAAAGTGAAAGCACTTTTAAATATGATGGAGTTACCCTAGAAATTAACTAATGTTTCAATAAAAAAAAAAAAAAAAAACTTGGGCAATAAATTCCTTTTTTCACTATATTTCAAACTATCATGGGGTGGATGGTGGTGTAGTAGTTTGCACTCTCACCTCCGACATTGCCCGACATCCCCTAAAAGGGACTCACCAGGTTCTGACAATGGATGGATGGATAGAGTGTTTTTCCCAGACATATTAAAGTATTAAAGCACAGCCTTCTCAAACTGTGCTCAGTACAGAAGATAAATAGCTAATGTTTGAGGATCTGTCAAGCAAGCGAGCTGTCACAGCTGCAGGTGCACACACCTAGCACGACGACAGCACGACTTTGGTGCTGTTTCCTGCAGGCAACAGAGAAGAAATCACACTTGGCTTGCAAAGAGGTCAGTTAATGTCCAATCCAGTGGGTGGTGGTAATGAAGCTGCATATCAGCTTGCTAACAGATATTAATTCCACCAAAAAAAAAAAAAAAAAAAGACAAGGAAAGACTGAAGAATTTTACTTAATGTCAAACAAACTGGAAGTGCAGAAAAATGAATTAAAGGCAAAAGTCTTCCTTAAACTGCGTCAAATGTCCAAGTTCAACCTTCAAGGGTCGTTGGTGTTTGACTTGTTTTTAACTAACTCTGTCCTTGTATTTTTTGTCAAAACTCAGCTGATCCAGTGAATCCAATGTAATTCAAAGTGCCGTACAAAAAGGTATAAAATGACACATGGAAATAAAAATCAAGTAATAAAACAAAAGTAAAATCATAAAAATCAGTTAAAATATAAATGTATAAAAATCAATAAGATTAAAATTCAAAAATGTAAAAATCATTAAAAACATACACATCATACATTATAAAACACATAGCTAAATAAAATAAGTTTTCAGCCTAGATTTGAACATTGTCAGACTCTCATTTTCAGGGAGTTTGTTACAAACCTTTGATGAAAAACACTGAAAAGCTGCTTCACCATGTTTAGTTTTGATTGTTGGATCCTGAAGAAGACCTCTGCCTGAGGTTCAATGAGGTTTAAGAAGAAACTAGGATATCAGAGACGTACTTGGGTGCTGGGCTGTTTTAAACTCCATTCTCTGAGCGACACAAAGCCAGTGCAAAGACCTCAGAACTGAACTAATGTGGTCATATTTCCCTGTTTTTGTCAAGACTTGAGCAGCAGCATTTTAAATTAGTCGTAGTATTGGTTGCAGTTGTTTTATCCCTCGTTTAGAGAACTCAGTGAGAAGGCCATTACAATAGTTCTACTGGACACCAAAGCATGGTTTAGTTTTTCCAAGTCAGGCTTGGACATCATATTTTTCATTTTGGCGATGCTCCAGGCTACTGATGTAAGCATGGAGATGTGACTATTAAAATTTAACTCCGTCTGATATAATTCCTCAGTTTCCAACCTGATTTTTTGGTTTAATAGAGAGGCATTTCAGATGACACTTGCCCTTTGATTTTGACGACCAAACACAATTGTTTCAATTTTATCTGAGTTTAGATGAAGGAAATTATCTTGCATCTACGTATTAATTTGTTCAAGGCTAAATTAAATCCTAAAGTTGAACATCCCTATTGAGTCTACTGTAAAATGACAGGGACAGTTTGGTGTGTAAGTGTTGAGCAACTTCTTTAAAAAATGAAAGTGAAGCAAAAGATTTCTGAAAATTGTTTGCGGTTTAAAAAAGAGCAAGACTCCAAAACTGTTGATTTTTCTATGAAATGAAGCATCATTCATTTGAATGTGTCACAACCTGGTTCATTTCTTTTTTTATTCATTATGAAAATTATTTTTTTTCATAAAAAAAGGAAAGATTTGCAAAAAAGAAACAAATATGGGAATTATTTAAACCACTTGAATCCCAGTTTTCACACTTGATTTAAGTCTATAAGTTCTTTTTTTTTTTAGTTCTAAACTGCTTTTCAAATAAAGTTTGAATCGTGAATTTTTGGGGGGTTAAAACGGAAATAGAATCATCTTTAGCAAAGTTAAGGTACGGAAATCCATTCCATGCTTAAAGACCAAAACTGCAGTAAACAAATGAAATAAAATTAGGCGTTCAAAAATAAAAAAGACTTATTATCAAATTGTTTTACTCCATTTAGTCTGCATTTTTCCTGTATGAATGAACATTTCAGCAGAGGTTTGTCTGCTTTAATGCTAATGAAGTTCACATCAGTCATGTGGATGATGACTTTCTTCCTCTAATGTCAGTTTGATTTGAAGGAACTTCATCTCTGATTCATTTTTTTGAGGACTGTTGTTCTCAATGCAAAACCTAGAATTCTGATATATTAGCTCAGCAAAAAGGAAAAAAAAATAGGTCATAGATTTGCATTGTGAAATCTAGTCTCACTGGTAATAAACAAAGAGAGAATAAAGAGGCCTTGTTAGAGCACGCCGAGCTGCCAGAGTACATTGCTAGTTTGACCTCATTTCTGGGGCTTATACTAGTCCCAGAGACGTGGATGGGACATAACGGGCCTGTTAAATCCCAAGAATGCAGATTCGTTTGGCTGAAAACGCAGAAAAAAGTCCCACACAGAACTTCTGAGCATATCAAGCACACGAGTGTTGAACAAAGCAGCAGACTGTCTAAATGATTAGGAGAGAGCGGAACAGACGGAGCAAACATAACTGACTGAACGCTCATTTGAATGTGTGGTAACTTCCCCAATAAAAGCACTGTAGAGCTGCTGTTGTAACCTCATGTAATATGTAAAATCATTTGGATATATGGAGATATATGAAAAAAAAAATGTTTTTGCTGAGTCAGCGTTGTTTTATTTTTGTTTGAAATACTTTTAGAGAAACTAAGGAGATTTACAACCAGAATTCCTCAGTATAGGAGGAAATAAATTAAATAAAATTAAATAACCAAATAAATATGAATATACTTTATAAAATTTAGATAAGCCACAACAAAAGATTAAAAAGTTAAGACGGTTATTCTTAATATTATAATCAAATAAGTCTTTTTAAATTTCTCAAATTGTTCTTGCATGTAAACAAGAATGCCACATGTTTAATGACAAGATTACATTTTAAATTTGATGCTTTTGAAAGTTTGTTCCCATCCCATCATCTGCAGTGTCAAACAACTTTAAAAACTTAAAGAAATCTCTGTGTGTCAGGAACATGGCTGAACACTTTTGACTTATTCACACAGCAGAAACTGAAAATCAAGAAAATAAAATGATCGTGGTTTCAAGAAAAACTAATATTATCAAGAAAGTAGCAAAATAATCTTAGTTTGAGAAAAGGTCTGAGTGACTCGATTTTTTTTCTTTTAAAACTTTTTTGGTGAGAGTTCCTTATACTTCAACAGCATATTATTTATTTAATTATTTGTTTGTTAGTTTGTCTATTTATCTGTTTGTTTATGTGTTTATTTGTTGGTTTGAAAATCAACAATCGAAATAAAAATGGAAAAATAAGCTAAAATATTTATTTCATTTAATCTTTATTTTACCAGTAAATCCCATTGACATTAGATCTTTTTTAAGGGAGACTTAAGCTAAAATGAATCATAACAGGAAAAATTATACAGTTAAAATGAAAAGTAGAAATAAAATACAATTACAGCATAACAATAATAAAAATGTGCACATTTATTGTATCTTTTTGATACAAATACTTCAAATTGAAAGTTGTACAGACCAATAACAATTGAGTTTTTATGCATAATAATAGTTTATTTTGATGGCAAAAAAAATTAAAAGGAGGAAAGACTTGTTTTAGAACAAAATGTGAACAAACAGAATATGATCTAAATAGGTCATAAAGTCATAGGAAATAAACACTCATGAAATCTAAAATTAGCACTTATTCTTAGAACAAGAATCTATATTTTTGTTTCAATTAATATGAAGTAAAATTATTAGGAAAAATGCATTTAGATGTCTCGTGAACATTTATGAAATCAAAAATTTGAGTTTGAATGTTTTTCTATTGACCAGAGTTTGGAGCTAAAGGATTCTGACTCATTTTAAAAGTAATTTCCTTAATTCTGGATCCTAGAGAAGTTAATACAACTTATAACCTGGTCATTTTTTATCTTTACATGTATCAAAAAGTTTGATTGTGAGTCCATCTAACATCTAAAGGATGAGAGTCAAGCTGAACAGTGACTAAATTAATGCTTTGAATGACTAAAAAACCTTAAATCAAAAAATTGTAACAAATGATGTCTCAACCATTTCTCCTAATAAAGAAATATTTCTCAAACTTCTCTTTGAGTCTGTTCTTGTTGACCTACATCCACAGACAGGAGACTCTACCCCCCCCCCTCCCAGCAGTCGACCCTCCTGTATGTCTGATTTACAGCTTTCACATCTAGAAACGGGCATCTGAGGAATGCTGACCCCATTACTGTCATCCTGGAGTTCACCGGCTCTCTCGCTCATGAATCGCTACTCTTTGAGGCTCCAGAGAGCCAGAGTTGAATCCATTTACATCCACAATTCTATACACTGATGTTTGGGTGGGTTTGATATTCCCAAGGCCTCATTACCACGTTCCAGTCCCGCCCACCTCGCCCTCCCGCTCCACTGCTCTGTGTTTTCCATATGGCTGCTGCGGAGTTTCATGTTCACTTCAGACTCATCAGCTATTCTGACTGTGGTCGAGGGATCATTTGTTTGCTATTGGGCCGTTTCCCCTGGCAACGGCTGCAGAGACTATTCAAAGGAGGCAAAGTGAGCAAATCGCAGAGGTGACAGGCGGTCACATGGTCACCTCTAGGCCTCAAAAGCTCACGTCTGATAGGAAACTTTAAACAGGTTCTTTCAGTCCACATGAGAGGCAGAACTTTAGCAGTTTTAGCTTTTAACAGGCTGGGTTTAGAGAGGATTGATAATCGGGAATGCAGAGTTGATCTGGGACAGGATGTCCATTACAGAGAAAAAATTGATTCTCTATTGCACAGAAGCTGATTTCCCTATGTGTTCCATCCATGAGATACTTTTAAAGTTTTTTTTTCTTGTTTTACAAGAAAATAAAGTCACAAACTAACAAAGTGTGTTTTGTTATGGTAGTGTTGTGCACACAGGCAGAGAGAACACAAAAGTCTGGGTGAGTGCAGCAGGAACTCACCGAGAGGACAATAAAGTTTAACAGAGGGCTGAGGTCCTTTAAAGGGAAGCATCAAGCCAACCAAACTGCAGAGCTTTGCTCAAACACTAAGATGCAGTGTCAAGAATATGACCTTCAAAATAAAAGTCCAAAAGTAAATAGTGTTTTTTTTTTTTTTTTTTTTTCCCAAAAAATATAATGCTTCCAAACATGAGAGTAAGACAATACTTTTCTGTGTATAAATAAAAAGAGGAAAACATGTATTCTTTTTTTTTGTGTGTGTGTGGGATACCTATGACAAAGTATCTGGATGAACATAAATGAAGAAAATATAGATTAATATGGGAATTAAGTCCAAAAATTAAGAAAAAAAATGTCAACATTTTTATGAACATAAAGTTGAACAAGTATGAAAAAAATCATGAATTTACAAGAAAAAAGTTGCAAAATTAGATACAAAATAAAATGTTATATTTAATTTTTTAAATGTTTAGTTTCTTATCTTTCTTATTTCCTTTTTAAATCACAACTTTTGAAAGCCTAAATGAGGATTTTATGTTTAGAAAATGTTGACTTTTCCTCTGATAATTGCATGACTTTTTTCTCATAAATTCTAAACTTCTTTCTTTTTAATTTAAAGTCTTCTTTAAATTACAACATTATTGTTTTGATTTAATAATTTCATTATTATTATATTTATAATTATTATTATTTATAACTTAGAGTACTTTCATTGTACCACTTTATTTTATTTTTTATTGTTGCCCAAATACTCAAATTTATATTGTTGTACAAACACATTTTTAAAAAAATGAATCCTGAAGAAATCCTAAATCCTGCATTTAAATGCAGTGGTTTCTTTGTGCGTCTTTTACTTTGAAATCCAACCGGAAACGCATTTTCTCTGCCCTTTTCTAAGCTTGACTGAGTTTTAAAGCGCCTCACAGCTGTGCCAGTGTTTGCAGGCTTCAGCAGAGTGACAGTCCGTGTCTTGGGGAGGTTTTCCTCCGTTTCTTCTCCTCTGAAGTTGCTGTTTTCTCCAGGAATCATCCGGTAAGTTGAGTGTTGTGTGCAGACAGTTCTTTGTTGTGTTGTTGAAGAGCAGAAGGACGCAGGACATGCTGCCAGCTCCGCGTCCTGAAGGTTTAAGGTGTGTCGCCGCGGTTTGGGATAAATCCACGCTCCTTCCTGGCGACACGGCGCGCGCAAAAACCAACTTAAACCCACAGACCCAAAAGGTTAATGAGTGTTTAGTGAAGTCTGCAAAGAGGAGTCGGCCGTCAATAGTCCACACAGTCAGGTATTGTGTTACACATGACAACCAACAGCACAGTTTTCTGCAGAGAAATTAAATGATGCATTTCTGAAGAAATAGTTTAGTGTTTGTTTGTGTGACTCAAGTTCACTAAAACAATGAACCTGTTTGCAATCAGGAGTTGCTGGTTCTGCATCACCTCTTGCAAAGGGAAGCTCATCTAGATGTTTCCTCTCCAGCTAAACACTAATGGTCAGGGGCCACCCAAACTTTGTGTAACACCTCTACAAATTATTATAATTATTTTTTATGTTTTGATTTCTATTGCCGTCTCAGGTTTAATGGGGACTGTCAGTCTTGAGGTGTTCTCGTGGATATCTACAGGAAACAGGTTATTCAATGCCAAGCTGAGGTTTACAATCAAGATTGAGCTGCTGTTTGTGTATTTTTTTTTTTTCCCTGCTGATATGATTAGTAATGTATTTACAGTTTTAACAGATTATGTGTTATTTTTGGCTGCAACACGGCAGCCAAACAGGAAAATATTGTTTCTGATTGCAACGCTTGGAAAGATAAAGCCAACGTGATGTAACTGTAGTTTGATTCTGGTTGAGTTTTTTTTCTCCTTAAAAACCATAAAATCTGAATCCGTTTTTGTCATTAAAATGTACATTGTATTGATATTTGAGCAGCTCAGAAAGAAAAAAAAAAGAACAGGTCACTAATTGTACAAAATGAGTGTTAGATGGATAAAAATAAAGGTAAAACATAGTGTGCAAATATCCAAGGATGCAATAGTTCAAAATACATAATGCATTTTTATTTATTTTATTTTGTTTGTGTACAGTCAATTACTTTGCTTTAATAATGTATGTATGGCTTTAAATGATTTTTTTAAATCCAAAATTTCCACCTTTTCTTAGTAAAAATATTATGGTTTTTGCATCATCACAGATTGAAGTTCAGGTCTGCAAACTAAAATGTAATCTAAATCTGATGAGTTTTTGTGAAAAAGGTTAGAAACGTTTACATTGAAGTTGCATCATAAAATGATACATTGGATATTTAACAAAAATGAACACATTTTGTCATCAGCTCTGTTTTTATTTAATGTGGTTGAACTTGATTGTTCTACTTTTAACAAACTCTAATGTCTGCATTCAATAGATTTGTTGCTTTTTCACTTTTTTCCTGTTTTTTCCTGCATAATCTTTTAATTTTCATATCAGAAGCTACAATGCAAATCTGTTTGAATTGAGCAGACAATGATCTTTTTATGAACTGAGCTGAACAGTTGTTTTGTCTTCCAAATGCTGATGGATTATCTGATGTGCTTTCCCATTAGTCGAGGGAAATTTGTTTGGTTGCGTTGGGAACTGCAAAGAAATTCACAGCTTCATTTGGTTGGGTTTACTTTCACACTGCAGCCTTGAGAGTGGATTAAATTATCTAAAATTATTTTGGAATTGCACGAGCTACAAAAATTGCTCATTTGGGGGTAGTGTCATCTACAAAATGCACAGACCAGGAACAGTCTTGAGTACTTGTCACCCAAATGACTAATTTTTCAGTTTGCAACTTTTTTTAAATTCAAAAGTGACTCAGTAACATCAGCTTTCTTTTGATGATTCTGAAATGATGCTTAAAATTACTTAAGCTCTTCTTTTTTTTTAAAGATCCACTCTGATGAATGTTGTGTTTATGGTGTTTTTAACATGTTCTTATAGTATTTTCCTAGCAATTTTAGGACTTGTTTTAGGAGAGAATTAAACTCAAAGTTGCTTATCTAAATATTGATTTATTTGCGCTGATGTAATTGAGAGTACCAGATGAAAAAATGCACTTTGTAAAAACCGTATTTTTGATATGGATAATATGCTGAATGGGCCACAAGCTCCGCCCCCATCCTGGTCTGAGCTGACATCTGGCTCAAAGCTGTTTGACTGGATAGCTCCACTATTGCTCGCCATTTTTGTTGCCTCTGTAAATGTTAGGTTGGGGAGTGATGGGCTGTAAGCTAGAGGGAGAGAGCGTAAACAAAGAGATGATTTGGAAATGAGAGAAGTCTCACTTTGTACCACAATTCGCAACACAACAAATCTTTATGCATCAAAACAGCAACCAGGAAGTGAGTCAAAAAATGAAATCTACATTTAAGTAAGGCATTGAAAGAGAGGACAACATAACCCTCAAAAAAATAAATATATATAGGAAAAACTACTACAAAATAATCTGTAACTGTTGATTTGTAGTTCTCAAAAGTCATCTTCTTAACTTGGAGATAGTTTTGCCAAAAAATATATTTAACCTGAAAGAAAGAAATGTGTCAAAACTGGGAATATTTTACATTCATTTTATTATTTACATTTCCTTTGCAGGCTTTTTCTCAAATTTTTCATAAATCTTAAAGCTTAAATAATTTTTCCTCTTTAATTTGCTACTTCTTGTTTGTCACTTACACTGAAGTGAAGCGCACCAGAGTTCATTTTCATGTAAGTCAACTTCTTAAAGTTTTCATTTGTTTGGTCCATGTTTTGCAAAAAAAAAAAAAAAAAATGAGCGATCTAATAAATGGACTCTGGTTTGGATCAAACAAACATTGCAGAGACATCAGCGCCGTGCATTTCCAGCAGAGAAGAGAAACGACCTACAGGGCAAATCCAAAGAGGCGCTAATTGCTGGCCTTCTTCCTCCATGTGACCATTGTGTTGTGAAAGCTCATTGTCAGGCATGTTTCCCTAGTCTGCAGCTGTCACAGGAGTCCTGTAATTTCAGCCACAGTAACTTTGTATACCTCCAGTCCATTCCAAAGACGACCTCAAAATAGCCTTTTACATAAGCAGTCGATTTGGTTGAAAATCTTAATGATGTTAAAGACAGACAAAAGGAGAAATGGATAAACAGTGTCCGTTCTGGCCCAGAGATCCTGATGGCTGCTTAGATTTGTCTCGCTCAATTTTTCTCATTTAGAAAACTTTATGTAAATGGAGACAAACATGCTGTCAGAAGCAAACGCCACACATCTACCACCATTGTCTCCAGCAGGATTTTCCTCTATTTGCCTTGTTGTCGCATATTTAGTCTCTACCTGTAGCCGTAGATAGTTTTTCTTAACCGTAAAGTCTCACATACAGAGAGTGAGCGAACTTCTCTCGGGGCAGCCACACAGGCCGCATATCTGTGTCCGTGCCATACTCGCACTCCTGCAGGATCTGCAGGGTGTGGAAGGCTGATTATGTTCCATTTCTCTCAGGTCCAGTCAAAGAAATTGCATCTGGTGGTACATTTGGGAACGTTTAGAAATCCCCCTAAATAGTCACGTATACATTTGATATGCGTTCAAGAACACATTAAACGTGGGTTCTTGAACTCTCGTTTAGCGCATTGTGTTCACACTGGACAAGCAGGGAGGGGCTTCTTCGTCTACTAGCAAATGTCCACTACCTACGGATGGAAGAAGTTTGCGTAGAAATGTTAAAGCGTTGAAAAGCTTTTGAATACTGATCCAAGATTTTTCTTTTCTATTCCAATATATGAAAAATATCTCAATTCTACCCCATTACTTCTTCCTACCCCTTCAATTGTGGGGCATTTGGGGGGTAGGGTCGTCCAAAAGAGTTTTCTTTTTAAAGGGGCCATACCATAATTTTCTTAAGCCTTTCAGAGTGAACTATATCCATATACATTATCATATGTTACCTTTGGTACACTAAAAAAGCAAATTATTTATGAAATATTAGTTATTTTCTAGAGTTATATAACCAACTCAGTGGCCTTGTGGTAGAGTGTCCGCCCTGAGATTGGAAGGTCGTGGGTTCAGACCGGGTCATACCAAAGATTCTAAAAATGGGACCCAGTGCCTCCCTGCTTGGCACTCAGCACTAAGGGGTTGGATTGGGGGGTTAAACCACCAAATGGTTCCCGAGCGCGGCTGTGTCTGCAGCTCACCGCTCCCTTAGGGGATGGGTCAAATGCGGAAAATAAATTTCACACACCTAGGTGTGTGACAACTAATGGGGCTTAACTTAACTTATTTCCTACCGGAAAAGTAAAAGGACTTGATTCCTGAGGCTCCGCCTGACGCTGCGTGTGGATGCTGCCTATTTCATGACATCATCCTTGAGCATTTGGCAGCATGCCTGCTTTTCTCCCTGAAAAATAATACAACATTTTTTCAAAGAGCTGGAGTTTATTGAAGGCACGACACAATTGGAAGATATACGGTATTCTGCATCTAAAGTGAAAGTTTTTTGCTGATCACCGCTAGCTCTGTGGAGAAATTGGGTGTTGGTGTTAGACTGGGGACGGTGCTGTCAGAGCAGAATAGACTCTTCCTGCAAGGGGCTGTCTCACTCTGTGACATCAGCATGTTAGAACCCACTCATTTTTGTGGGTATGGGAGAACCTGGTATTTAGAACACAGGCTTTTAGAGCAGGGGTCCCTAAACAATGGCCCGTGGGCCGGATCAGGCCCGGCTCCCCACACACTATCAGAAACTCAGATCGAGAACCACATTGAACATGAATTTTTATTCCACCCTTCCACACTCTGAAATTATGACAGGAGAGGATAGAATATTTATTGGTTTAATAGTGATTCACTTTTTATTGATGTCTGTATTATTATTGTTTTTCTTCCATATATTTTTTTTTGGACGTCGATAGCTCTTCAGCTCTTTCAGCTATTAAAATATTCAACTCTTTTTGGCAGTTACTGAGGATTTCTGGGCTATTTTGGAGTTTAGCTAATATTTTAGCTACATACTAGCTGTTTTGGTTAATTTAGGATTTTTTAGGCTAATTTTGAGTGTAGCTAATATTTTAGCTAAGTGCTAGTAGTTTTGGTTAATTTCATGTAATTTGGAGTTTAGCTAATACTTTAGCCAGATGCTAGTTGTTTTGGTTAATTTAGGGTTTTTTCATTTTTTTTAGGCTAATTTGGAGCTTAGCTAACATTTTAGCCTTTTGCCAGCTGTTTTGCATAAATTACACATTTTTTCTATTTTTTAGGCTAATTTGACATTTAGTTGATATTTTTGCTACATGTTAGCTGATTCGGCTAAGTTAGGCATTTTCACCATTGTTTAGGCTATTTTGGGGTTTAGCTAATATTTCAGATATCTGCTGTTTGTCTTTAAAGCTAATTTGGCATTTCGCTAATATTTTAGCTAGCTATCAACTTCAGCGTTTTCAGCTAATAGCTTCAGTGTTTTAAGTTATCAATTTTAGCATCTTCAGCTATAAGTGCAGGCATCTTTAGCGGCCACATTCAGCTCACAGCATTCACACTAGCATTATTGTAGGTCATTTTTTCTATAAATATTACAGAAATTAATTATTTGAAATTTGGCTATGTGTGGCTTTTTTGGAAAACCGTAAATGTTTATATTTATGGTGTGATTGTTACACTTTTTCTGTTAGCCTATAAGCTGACCCCAACCCTATATCAAAGAAGAGAAAAATTGTTGTGTGGCCCTCACAAGAAAACATTTGGGGACCCCTGGTTTAGAGTATTACTCAGGAATGCGTGAATAGATCAAGATATCGCTTTGGGGTTCTTTATAGTGAGAAATGAATAGTACAATATACTTAAAAAGTCAAAAAGTTGGTTTTTCGTGAGATGCCCCTTTAAAGGACCATCCCTTGCCTCTGAGGGCTCTGGATCCCTCCACCGCTAAGGTGTTTCATGCCACGCTGTGCCGTTGAGGAGAGACACATTTCTGCATGGGTGTTCTCTGTAGCACAGAAGTTCACATTTCAATGCAAGTCATGACTTTTCATTTATCAAGTTATAAAACCGATGTTATCTTTTTTTTGACTGCTGGCGCCGCCACGCTAACGTAGATGGCCGGCGACTATTGATGACATCATCGAACACTATTTTTCCTTAACTCCCCATTCAGTTAGGGGAACGCGTTGCCAAAGGTGATGTGAACGTAGCTTTCAATCTGGATTATCGTGTGTCCAATGGCCACGTGTTTTGTACATATAACCCAAAAATGGTCATTAGTGAGTGTTTTGTACGTGGAAACCCGAAATGCACATTTACTGACTTTTCGTTGGAAGAGTCTGCTTGAACGCGTGTGACGTGAACATAGCTCCAAACTCAACTCCACGTTTACTGTGGTTGAAAATGAAGAAGCCTCATTTTGACTCGCAGTCGTTCCCAGGGTCTCCACCTTTCTGTGTTTCACAGTGAAAGAACTGCCAGTAAAGGGTTGGTTACATAAGGGCATTGCATCATTGTTCTGGGGGCCCTCTTCCACAGATTTGGGCCCAGCAGGTCCCCCGCTCCTCAGCATAACTTCTCCTGCTGCCAGTGGAGACGGAGAGGAGCTGGTTGCTTCAGATTTTACATGTGCTCTTTGTTTGTTGCAGCTCTCCTGCTTTGGGTGGGCTTTGGTTGTCATGACATCAAATAGAAAACAGGAATGATTTATAGATGTAGAATCCACAGAAAAACTCCACCTCAGTAAATCAGCCACCCAGAATATCATAAATATTCACCAGAAAACTTTGCGGATGTGTATTAACAGTTTGTGAAAAAGGTTAACTTGTGATGTCACGATCAAAACATTTAGAGGAACTTTTTATTTTTTGAGTATCAAAATCTGAGAAAAAAATCAGTTCAAAGACGGCTCTGGAACATGGAGCTTTCATGTGGTTGAGGCCCGTTTTTATTCCACATTCAAATTGCGTTCCACATCATTGCTTCTTGAAAACAAACTTTGGCTCCAACCTGAACATGAAGCCCCTCACACACACTTGCCTAACGTTTTTTCTTGTAGATTATTTGTCCTTCAGTCCACTGTGAAATGTTAAGGACAATTCTATGAGTTATCTGATAAGATAAACAACAGAAACACCGTTTTCAGAAGTTCTAATGTTTCCCACAGTCGACCAGGATGCAGGACACTTGAGGTTTGAAGAAGCAAAGACAAAAACAATGAAGTCCTGGAAGAATAATTGAAGGCGGTGAATCCATGGGAAGTGATGCATTTCCAGGCAGCAGCTGTTCTCTTCTGCTTCTCTGAGCCATCTTTATCACGTTTGAGGTGATGACACTGAAGAACCACGAGGTTAACAAAACTTTACTTCTTGGTTCACCACCAGTTACAAATAAGCCTTTTGGTCCTTTCACTTAAACTAACTTATATTTTATACAAAGTAGAAGAAATGCACTCATTAAACTTGTTTTGTCACTTTCTTACTTTGTTAGATCTTTTTTTAATTTGACTATTTAATATTCGTACTTTTCTAAACCTTTAAGACATTTGGGCTTTAAAATTATAACTATCCCAAGTTTTTGATTTAGAAACTGAATATTGACTTAATTGTGCTGTTGAGGAATGCAGTGGTTTTTTAACGGCCTGGACACATTAGACATTGATTATTCTTAATTGTCCCTGATGCACAGAGATTTCTCACGTTCTTTTTATTTTAATGGGCTTTGAAAATGCTTTTCTTTTCCTATTTTGACTTTATATACCTGCTACAAGAATTGCATTTAAAAATAATCTCATTTCATTCATTTCTTGAATATTAGTTTTCTTCTGTATTTGTTTTTTCATGTGGTTTAAAAACATAGTTTACATGTCAATATACTTATTAATTCTATTTAAAAGTTTGATGCTGTTCTATAATCTGGAATGGAAACTTTCCATTTTAAATAAAATTCCTAGAGTTTTGTTTTTTTATTCATCTTTTTATTGTTCCCAAAGAAATCTCTTTAAAAAGTGAGTCTCTGCAGTAGATAAAGGATGTGGGTCATTGAGACAATGCTGCAGTGTTGCACAGCAATTATTGGCTATTTTCTTTTTTTTTTTAATCTGTGGCTCATTTACTGACTTGGTTGTTTTGGATGAAATATAATCAGTTGCTCTTGTTGACCTGGCTGTCAGTTTTTATTGTCTTTAATGGAACCAGATTGTTCCAGTTTGTGGTTCATTGTTGAAAATAACAGCGTTGATCATTTTTTTTAACAGTTTTTATTTCATTTTATAAAAAAAAAAAAAAAAAAAAATCAGGATTTAAAGGCCAAAGATGTGAAGTTTTAGTTTCATTTCGATTTAATTTTTGCAAGAAAAACAGAGACTTACAAGTGGATGCATTGGTATGGAGAAGAATAAGGAGCTCGTTGCCCGCTCAGCATGTTTGCTACATAACAAAAACTATCTTTTTAGAAATGCATTTCATTCATCTGCTCCTGATTCACAAAAATTTGAATAAGGAAATAGCCAGAAAAACAATTTGGAGCCTAATTTCCTGTAAATATGTCGATCATCAACAGAGATAATTTTAAAACAAAAAAACAGATTTTATCAATGGATTTTTAAACTTTAATTTCAACTTTTACTTTCCTTGCCTGTTTCAATAACATGTTAAGTGTGGAATTCTACCCTGTATTTTGCTTCATGACTCCCAACAGTCCAACTGATTTGGTGTTGCAGCAATAGGGATTCATTGTACAATAATATTGCAGCATTTTTTTTTTTTAAATATGAAATGGTTATCTTACCAGTGCAGATCATGACAGGTACTCAGTTTTTCATGCGGAGCAGCTTTTGTTTTCTGAGGCCTCTTTGGGGTCCATTCAAGGCTCAGCTTTCAACTGAATCACTTTTTCTGTTCTAATTGGAAAAAGATGGTGTGTCAAAGCGCTGTGAGTCAGTTTTTTTTTTTTCCCTGAGAGAGAGAAAACTCCAACAAGTGAACGTGGAGTTGAAATCCCGGGCACGCTGGTGACTGTTTATGATCTGCTGTTTCAGGCTGGGTTGAGAGGCGCTGACGCTGCAGAAGAAGTCGTCTGAACTCCTCTGGCGCTGCGGTGGTTTGGTGAGTCTTCATTTTTTTGTGGCCTTTATGAAAGCGATTTTGTTTTTAAAAAAAAAAAAAAAAAAGATCAGAGACGCTTCTCTATCAGAAACACATTTTCTGGACTGAGACACAAGCTGATGCTGTTTAGCCAGTTGACATGTCATCACTAGCCATTTGTCGGCGACATCATGTTCATCCATAATGTTGTAATTTAACAGACGCCAAACTTTACACCCCTCTCCATGGTAACGGCTTATTTTCTCGTCTCCATTTGTCGTTAAAAACGTGTTTGTTTCTTTTTTTAAGCATTGCTTTAGCAGGGGTTTGTTAACTATATAAGAGGAGCTGAGTTCAGAGCATAACAAGTCCTGAAGCAGCTTAAAGCCCACAATTACTTTTTATGTGTTTCACTTGCACTGCATGGTCATAAAATTGAGTCTTTCAAGCTGTTGGATGTTTTTTCTTGCTCACATAAGACTCAATTAATTTTATGTTTTTTGTTTACATTGAATAGCTGCTAAAGAGTTTGAGGCTATGCTTGACTGTTTTTGTTGTTGCACCTTATGTTCTTCAAAAGTAAACACCATGGTTAATTCATCATCTGAACTCTAATGGATATTCTTTGCCTCATCTTCTTTCCTCCACCTCACGTACACCAACTCCATTTTCTTCACTGACTGCATCTATAGACCTCCTTTTTGGGCTTTCTATGGGCTTTCTTCTGGTTGCTCCAACCTTAGCATCACTTTGTCAACCTCATCACTGTCCCTGCTCTCAACATGTCCAAACTGTCAGAGTGGCCTTGCTTGCATTTATCTCCAAAACATCTGGCATGAGCTGCTCCTCTGATGGATTCATTCCTGATCCTAACTATTCTGGTCACTTCCAAAGAAAACTTCAACATCTTAATATCTTATCTTGTCTTTGGCCCTTGATCGGATGATTGCAGGCTTGATTCCCAGCTTGCCCACCCATGTGTCGAAGTGTCCTTAAGCAAGACACTGAACCCCACCTTACCTCTGGTGAGAGGTTGGTACCTGTGTTTGGCAGCGGTGTGTGTGTGAATGGGAGTGTAAAATGAAAGAAGCTCCTCCCTGCTTGTCTGTAACATAGACCTTAAAAAAATGAGGGACAGCGCAACCCTTACCCGCTCTTGTTCCAAATAAGAAGCACCAGTTACAAGAAGGCAAAAATCCCATAGACTTCCATTGAGAAATTGACAGATTACTTAGTCATTTTATTTGTCAGAATAACCATTCTTGCTCTGATACCTTCTTCTTGACATGTTCTTTCTAATCAAAACATATTTTAAAGATATTTTTTCTGTATCACAATTTATTCAAATATAAACTGACAAATAAGATGATTCGGTTAAAGTGTGTGGTACCCACTGACCCCACCTCCAACATTAGATTGATAGCTTTCCCCGAGCCACTTTCAGTGGAAGGGGTGTGGACTTTGAACAAGCTCCATAATGATAGACTACTGTAGCTCCTCTAACTAGACCGATTCGGACCCAATCACTCTTATGGATACAAAATGGCGGAAGATGACCAGGAAGAGACAGGCTTTGGCCTCCTTTTGTGAGGGACGGAGGTGAGGCATTTTCTATGGATTACATCAACACCTTGATGTGTCCAGAAAATAATACATGTCAATGGTCTGTAGTAGGGATCCATTGTACTATGAGTATTGCAGTTTGTCAAGTGTGAGCACCATGGGGTATAGGCATCTTCTTGAACTCGTGGGATGTGCTCAGTGTGTATGTAGTTTCAAAAGCATTGTCTCAGTCTAAACCAACAACACATCTGCTCTCACCACAGCCTTCTACACTTTTCTTTTGTCTTGCTGACATTCTGCTCCATTGTTCTGGACTGGTGACCCTAATTACTTGAAGTCCTCCATCTTCTTCACCTCTACTTCCTGTAACCTCACTAATCTACTTGAGCTCCTCTTATTCACGCAGATATTCTGTCTTGCTGTTGCTTTCATTCCTCTTTTGTAGAGCCACTTCCACCTCTCTAGATGTTCCTCCACTTGTTCTCACCATAGATCACAATGTCATCTGCAAACATCATGGTCCATAGATGTCCCTGTCTAATACACAGCACAGTGTGGTCATCAGCACAGCAAACAAGGGGCTCACAATTGATCCTTGGTGCTGCCCTTCTCCACTTTCTTTTTCCTAGACTTTCTCTAGATCTACAAAGACACAAAGCAGGTCTTTCTGACATGCTTTGTACTTTCCCAAAAATGTTCCCACAGCCCTTTTTACATTTCTTATAGTTTTTATTGGCATAAAGCCATACTGTTACTTACAAATGCTCAACTCTGACCTCTGTCCATCTCACACCACTTTTTCAGATAACTCTATTGTTTCACTCTCAGCTTTTATTCCTCTGGAGTTTCCACAATTTTGCATCCTCCTGTTGTTCTTAAAAATGGAAACTAGAATACTTCCCCATTCCTCAGACATCCTCTCTCTGCAAGATCTTGTTGCAGTCCAGTCGATCTCTACAGCCACCTTTTCTAAACACTTGTCATCACAGGTATGGCAGGACCAACTTCCTTTCTGTTTTTCTTTTTCTCCAATGTCTTCCTCACATCATCCTTGTTTCTCTTTGCTCCTTTCTGCTTCTACACAACCACCTGTTCTACTTCTCAAATTTCTTGTTCCATCTTTTCTTGAAACTTGCAACACTTGTCAACACATTTGCTGTCCTTGACTACTCCAACCTGGCACACATCCTTCCATCTGTTTGTCTGCCTTGCTTACCTATACAGATCTACATCTCCTTCATTTGTGATTGACCAGTCAGATAAGTCCTTAAATGCTTGACCTTTGCCACCTCCAACCTCACCTTGTATTGCATCTCCAAGGACTCCTGTCTCTTGTCTTTGCAGTGTCCCACTTTTTCTTGGCTAACTTTTTCCTCTTTACACGCTTTTAAACTTCTTTATTTCACCTCCAAGTCTTCTTTTATACTTTCCAATGACCTTCCTCTTAGCCTCCATGATCCCTTTTGTTCTAGCAATACAGTCATTTGGAAGACCCTCCTGATCTTCCAAATCCTGTTTCAAATCCTCCCTAAAAGTCAGTTTATTTTCTTTTTAAACTCCAATACTTCTCCAGTACTTCTGCTCTGAACAAGTCGTTTTCATCTTGCTCACCACTAGAGTAATCCTCACAACACCATCCTGTTCTGTCTGGTTGTTCTATCCCCCTTTTTGCTGTCACTGATCTCTTAATTGACCCTTATTCTATCTTTGGGGTCCAGATGACTCCAACCGTATATTGGTGTGTGATTCATCCATGACAAAGGTGGACAGGATTTTATATCTGCCTTGCACATTAGTGAAACTCAAAAAATCAAAGATTAAAAAAAAGTTCAATGCACTGTCTTGTGGGTTCCAGACGACCCCACTTTTAATGTAAACAAGCTAAGGAGAGCGGAAGGGTTGAAAATACATCATCCACAAAAGATATTGTCCACTTTTGTTCTCCTCACTCCATACCGTTTCAGTAGTTGAAAAAGTATTTTTCAGTCTCTGATTCTGCAAGTTGTTGCTCTAAGAAAAAGATGATTGTGAGATGCATTGTGTAAAAAAAGTGTACAGTATGAATCTTTTTTTTAAAGAATTTTATATAGATACAATTTGAATTCACCTTATTAAAAAAGTAAATGTTATATTTTAAATTATCTTTAAATGGTATCAATCCAGTACTCAACACCAACAAACCAATTTTTTCTAGCTTTTCAGTTCCATAATTATCATGGGAAGCTTTCTCCTAGTCATCATGCGTGTCTTTTTAAGTTCTATTGAAATGTAGGGTTTTTTTGCATTAAAGTTGTGAACACATTTATGCTATTGAGAAGCAAATCTCACAAAGCCTTGACATTACAGACCATTGTTTATGTTACTGACTCATTGTTAGTAGAAATACTTTCTTGGGACGATGGTCATTATTTGGGGCAGGAACTCTAACTCGACATGGACTTGAAAAATAGCAATGTAACATCAGCTAACATTTTTCTTAATGTTTTCCTGCTGTTTGTTCATCTACTCCACCCTTACTCCTGAGCTCTCCTTTCATACACTGACTTGTCTCCAAGAAAAAAGTAAATACATTCCAGAATTCACTCTATAAATTAAACAAAAGTGACGTTTCTACATTTAAATAAACCTTTAGCAGTTGGATATCCTTGAACCCTGGCACAGTATGGGCGCTGTACCTCTGTGCCCTGGCTTGTATGCATCAGCGAGAGATCTCGACTTGGCATTGAGCGGCGTGTGATAAGCCTGACTCATGAAATTGGACCTTCACGTTGACAGCAGTGCTGAATGAGAAAGGGGCTTTGACTGCTGTGTCAAAAAGAAATATTGGAGAACTGGCTTCTATCTTCACATCTGATTCAGAACTTTTCGGATTGGGACTGGTAGGAGGGGAACCCCACCCAAGTGGACTTCTCCTCCAGCTGAGTCATTCGTGAAATGATTGCTTTGTGGCTTTTGGGAGAGGAAGCGAGTCATCACACGCTGATGCAGTCTGACAGGGAGACTCTGTGGAGCTGAGCTGCTCTCACCTACACCTGGTGCTGCTCTTCATCGGGCTCGCTCTGTTGGCATGCGAGACATTAAGACTTGCCATATAAAGGTAAGCATACAGGGAAGGTGATTCAGAGGATGTGCCCGAGTGTTTTATTACAACGAACATTCAGTTCAATGACAACTACAATTGTAATGACAATTACAATGAACTGAATGTTCATTTGCTTTAGCCAACCGTTTGTTGCTATATTTTGTCACCTTTCAGAACTTTATACAAACTTTTAAAAAAATTATCTTGAAAGATTTTTGAAACTTTTTTTTTTGGCATCAGATTTAGCCAATAGCTGTTTTCTCATCTGAAGAATTGGAAAGAGAGGTTGTAAAACTTCTAACTTCTCATTTTATATTTAGTTTGCCAATAGTGACATTTCTTTATTGATTTATTGAGTTTCCTTCAGGATTATTTTGAAAAATGTGTTTGATTATATAATAAACATAACAATTTTTTTTTCTCAATTTTGCTTTTTTGTATCAGAGGAAGCTACTTGTAATTTTTATTTGACAGCAGCTGCAAACTCCTAAAATGTAATAGAATGATAGTAAAGCCCCTATTTTGGAACTTTACAAATTTAAATACCCAGTAAGTCACATGTCAAAGTCAAGGCCCGGGGGCTGGATCTGTCCCACCCAGTGATTACATCCCTCCAGATCATTTTATTTTATAGTTATTAATAGCTCCATGTTATTTTGTGCTTAACTTGTTTAACTGTGATGAATTATATTTATTGGAGAGTAAAATATTGAATGTTATTTAAGGTTTACGTTGATTTATTCTTAAATAATATTCCTGCCTGCTTTTTATTCATAGTAAAGTTTAAAAATTACAGTTTTAAAAATGTAGTTTTAGTGTGTTCAATAAAGCTTATCTTGTTCGACCCACAATATAATGTGTGTTTTGGGTTTGTGCGATTGAGTTTGACTTCCCTGCAGTAAGGGCATTTTAAGGCAAAATAAAGTGACAAAATTGGCAGGGTTGTAATAGATTTGATAAATTTATTGGAATATTAGTGAAGCAGAATAATTTATTCCAATAAAAAAAGTCAAGTTAACACTTAATAAAAAAATGTGTCAAAAAGTGACAAAACTACATTTTTTATAATAAAACCTTAATCAAACTGATCAATTTTTCTTTTTAAAGTCTACATTTGCACAGTTATGTTTAATAACTTCCCATACTAACTTGTATAATATTTTGGGATTTACCATAATTTTAGATATTTTTCATATTTTTCAACTTTTTAATTTTTATTTTTTAGGTGGGCATAAAAAATGTGTTTTTCTGTTTTTCAGGGATGTCTTTTACTGTAACTATTTTGCAGAAATTTTGGTTTGTCTTATTGTTCTTAATCATTTTTAATATTTAGGGCCTTTTAACAGTTTGATTCATATCATGATTTAGCATTGATGATCTGATTCAAGGTCAATACTGTTTAATTTTGAAAAAACTGATTCACTGACCTAAAATGGATCCAGTACATCTTCAAACAAATTTTCAACCAGTGTAACTCGGAGATAATTACCTGATACTGAACAGTGCAGGTACATATTATTATTTTTTTGAGATTATCAAGTGTAAATTAAATATATGAACAAGTAAACAAGAATTAATCTGAAGCCCATTTCCGTTTTAATTTCCCTAAAATTCAGTCCACATCAAAATAGTAGGAACATTGCTGCATCACGTGTGTTGTCCGCTGAGATGATACTTGGTCATTTTTATGTTATAGTAAAACAAATCTACTGTACTTAAATCCAAATGGTATTTTCCAAGTTTGATTATTCATTTATCTCTCTTTGAGACAATTTTTAATGGTGTTGTTTGATTTGATTCTGCCTCAACAGATCGATCTGACAGATCGTAAGAATAGAAATTTATAATAGAAATTATTCATAAAGAAATAACAGACTTTAGTATTCAACTTTTTTTGAATACACGTTAGGGTTCTATAAAACTGCACATTGATTTTAAAGCTGCGTCTTGCTTTTTTTCTTTTTGTTCTTTTTTTCTCTTTTTAATAGTGTCCAGGTCCGTCCAAGTGTTGCATTTTCCGGTGTGAACCCCTAATGTGTGTTTTAAGGTGGTCCCCATACAATGAAGTATGGGGACCACACTAGCGCCCTCTGATCTGCTGAAGGAACCGGAACTGTTTGTCGGTTCTAGCTGATGGACTCCATCCCCGGGGGAAAGTAGTTCTCTCTGTCTCTGAGTATTTCCCGTCTCTGCCTTACTGCCCTTCTGTTTGACTCATCAGGCCTGCTGGGAGAATATAAAGAAGTACCTCCCCTCCCCATCCCTGACGGGTGAACCGGTCAAACTCCACTTCCAACCCTTCGTTCTTTTTTTGTTGCTCATTAGAACAGATCGCGGTTTCTGCTCATCAGTCATGATGTCCGTTTGGTGTCAGAAGTCCTCCAGGAAATGTTCTATTAACCCATTCCCATGCCTGTAACTGTGTGACCCCCCCCAAACTTCCTTTTTTATCGCCAAGATGGGATAGCCCCAGTGACACCTTCAAAGCCGTCCTCTGGTTCTGTGGTTTGCTGGTGAACCGCCTTGGCTCCAGTCTGGTCACATGACTCCTTCACTCCTCGCCATCTGGCAGTCTCTTTCTCCGTGTTGCTCATGTGTACTGTCGCCTCCTCAGTCTGTCTGCTTTCTCTCTTGTTTCTTAAGCGACTGGATATTTGTGGAGCAGGTTAACTTTTTTTTTTTTGTCCGAAAGCGGCGAGCCAATGAAAGGTACAGTCAGTCTTGATATTCCTGCTTTGGCTTCATCCTAAACAGTCACTTTATTCCTCACTTTCTTATTATTTTCTCTCGACTAAAGTCCTTTATAGTCTGTCTGGGTTATTCTAGGGTGAAAGCAAAAGGGGATTCTGGTTTGTTCTGTTTTTAGACGTTGGTCTCACTACCGTCAATACCCGAATCTTTCTTTGTCTGCTGTTGTCAGGACAATGAGTATGCAGCAAAAGCAACTTCATGTTATTAAAAACATTTAGTTTATATTTTATGATATTGGGTTTGGCTTTAGAATCGTATAATTTAGTGCCTCTGCATGTGCTCTGACTCATTTATTCAGTATCAACATGTTTTATAGAATCATATCTGCTTGTTCTAGATCTATGTGTGAAGTGTGGATATTCATCATAAAAGTTTAGAAAATTCTTTTTTCTTTTGATTAAGTTGGAATTTTAGCCTTACAGGTTCTGCTTTTTTATTTTATTTCAGCAGGTGCTGCTCTTTAATTTGAATGTGTAGTGGAAACACTTTGTCACAAGCTTGAAGGGTAACCAAACAGGGAAGTTAGAGGCTGACTCCACCCACAACCAAAACATGAAAATCCATCAGAGGGGCGGGGCTAGGGAACAGGACCATTACTGGAGCTGCAGATCATGACGTGGAACTTAAATCCTTTGACCAATCACAAAATTCAAATTTAATACCTCGATTGTCGGGGCCAGCTAATTACTGCTATTTACTAATTTACTGATTTAAACTTTTATTCCTATTTTATTTTTCCCCTGACATTTTCCTTGTTATTTTCTACTTTCGTTTTTCTGCGTATCTCTCTTAAGAGAAAGAAATTAGGACATGAAGACGTTTTTAAGCTTTCTAATACTAATGCATTATCCATTCCTCTTACAAAACAGGACTATCAACACACATTGGGTTGATTTGATTTTGAATCTGAATGTATTTCCAGAATTTACCGCATGATTTGGCTTTCATATATCTTGATGTACATATCAATAGGTGGGTTCATTTTCATGACTGTCTACATTGTCTCATATTGGCGACATTATAAAGGATCTGAAAGGTGTTTTCACATGAGGCTGATGACTAAACTGTCTCTTAAATTCTAAAATAATCTCATAGCACAACTTTTCTTTTTAATGTAAAACTAGAAATGTTTTAATATTCATGGTAAAGTGATACATGGAGACTCAAGAAATTTGGGGACATCGTCCTTCCTCAAACTGGCAAAGTGGGTTCCTCTGTGAAAGCAGCAGAGATTCCTACGAATTCACGGATAAATGAAAGGTGGAGCTGACTACAACTTGTATCTTTTTTTAAAATTGGAGTGATGGTGGCTCTTTTTTATTTTTTAGTTTAATAAGCTAACTTCATTGTGCAAAAATGTCCTCATGAGAGCTGCAGGAACTGTTGGAGAGTTGCACATTAGAGTCCCTTTCCCAGCTTCAACTTCCTGGTAAGAAATCAGCAGTTTGAGGAATCGTGAATCTTCTGTTTTGCTTGACATCAAACATTTTTTGCACCTGTGCAGGAAAAATATAGAACATCTCTGCATTTGAAAAACATGTATTTGGGGTAAATGAGACCAAATTTAGCCTGTATTAAGTAAAATATTTATTATTTTCTCTGGAAATGGACAAACAAATTGAATGTCATGTGAAGTCTTACACTTTAAAAAAAAATACACAAAAAATACAATGTATTTACCTCAAGTTTGAGAAGATATTAAAACTCAAAGAAAAATCAAAAAAATCTCAATTAGTAAAGATGATTTAATCCTTTGACAGAAAAAGACAAGTTTTCAAAAAGATATATACATAATCCACACCTTTGCTCTAAGGGCCTTGACGGTTGGACATGGCTTAGTGCTCCATGTGTGAGGCCAGATCCTCCCCACATGTTCTACTGTCTGTCAAAGCAAAAGTGGATGCCCCTCATCACTGTGCAGCCTCGCACATTTCCAGTTCTCTCTGCGTGGCCCGTCTTTGTTTTGGTGTGTCTGCAGCTGTTTATGGGAAAACAGGAGTTTTCGCTGTGTGGTGCTGACTGGTCATGCTGGTCGGGCTGCAGGCGGTCTGTTCAGCTCTCTTTTAATGAGGAGCTGATCTAAAATCTTTTGTCAGATCTTTCTCTGCTGGCTCAGATCTGGCCGTGTTCTGATGGCGGTGATCCCTGCAGTCCCTGAACTCTTGGTGTCAGCACAGAATCCAGCAAAGCAGGCCGGCAGAACATGGTTTGGACATTTTCCTCCTGCTGGCACTAGATGGTGCTGTTGGCTGAAAGGCATCAAACTTGGATGGAAGTAGTCTGAGAGAAACAGAAAATCTCTGCTTTCACGGTTTCTGTTCACTTCTTCATCCTCATCCTGTGAGTGGGATGGACTCCACCTGGTTCAGCATCAGAGAGAGTTGATGTGTAAACACTTCACACCAGTAAATTTCATGGTACTTTAGGAAATATACTTTGACTTTTTAAACTGTAATTAAATTATATTAAATGCTTAAAAAATTAAAATTATTCTGAAAACTGCTTTAATTCTGAATTACAAATCTGCCCCACTTTGTAAACTTAAACATTTCATTTAATATTCTTTGTAATCTGCATCAACTGCTTCTTTTTACAGTTTCTTAAAAGTTTTTTATAACTTTATTTGTGTTTCATTTACAAAAACATCAAAGATTTTCCTAACAAGACTGATGAGTTGGATAAGAGTAACTATTACTACTTTTATTTGTTTGCCGCTTAAAAATTTTATTTTGTAACTTTAGTGATGGTATCATTTTTTAATCTATTAATTAATCAAATCCATCCAATCCAATAAAACAATTCATCAAAAATAAATTGAACACACAAAAAAACAATAATCATATGGAAAATCAAACAACCATTACATCGACCTAAATAGATTTATGAATAAATAAATGCATAAATAAAATAAAAGGAGTAAAAAAAATATTTAAAGACAAACCCACCCCCCACCCACACATACACACCCCTTAATTGATGGAGATGCAGGTAAATATTTAGTAACAAGTTATTTATTTTTTATTTATTTGTTTCTCTCTAGAAAAAAAGGTTTACATAAGAAGCTGCTGTGCAGTGATGTGACAAAAAATTTTAAAGTTACAAAATCACTGGTCAAAGATTGTTTTGAAGCTCCCTCGTGACTGTCTGAGGTGAAAAACAAGTTTTTCTTGCTTCTTGCTCATCGTTGGCTAACTTTTTTCTCTTTTTGTCATAAAATTGAAGTTACAGTCATATTTTTCTGCAGTTATCTATTTTTTTCCAAGAGCTGCACTCTGGCAGGACAGAGGCATTAGGAGATCCACTTTGACCGTAAAAACCGAAACAGCCATCCGAACCATTAATCATCTCCTCCTCTGTGTTTCTCGGCAGACGGAAAACTGTGGTTCTGAATACAAACCTCAGCAGCCTTACAGGAAAAGAGAAGCAGCCTTCATATCTCTTCACTTCCTTTGTGTTATCTGTTTATTCGTCACATAGATCTCTCATCTGTTTATTCATACAAACAAATGTTTTGTTTTAAATTCTTTCTTCATATCAAGTCATCACTGGAAAAGACATTGATGACTTGGTTACAACTACAGGTGTTATAATCACAGTTTATCTATTGGAGAAGTTGCTCTGGTAAACTAGTATTTATTTTAAAGGCTAAAAAATATAGTTTTTGTTGTGAAATCATATTCTTAATGTGAAGTAAAATGGGACTGAGCATCATTTAAGACTCACTCCAGTGGGGGAAAAAAAATGTTTTTGGTGCTTTTAGCATGTTCTTGCCACATTTTTCTAAAAATGGAGGACATGTATAAAGAAAATTAAGCTTAAAATTGCATTTCTTTAGTATTTTTTTATTATACTGTTTGAAAAAGATCATATCTGTGATGTAGGAAATACACTGGGTGAGCCGTAAGCTCCCTGCTCTGCTCCATTCAGGTGCATCCACCCGTAAATGACTTGATTCATGAACGTCTTTGTTTTCTCTGGATAGCGCCATTTTTGTTGCACTGGATAATATTAAGTTGGATATTAAGTTCTGGGGGGTGTAAGCTAGAGGGAGAGTGTGTAAACAGGAAGATCTTATTGGTGGGAGGGGAAAGGAGGCTGCTTTAGATAAACTATGTCCTGGAAAACAACCCAGTTTTATTTATTTATTTATTTTAATTTGGGCTAAAAACAGCACATTCATAGTTAAAAGACCACTGGGAACACTTTTAAAAATGGATAAAAAAGGATCAGAGTGGGACTTGAACTGACTCAAGTATAGTTATTTATTTATTTATTTTTTTCAAACCTGTTCTAAACCGTCAGTTGTTATTTTCCTTTTTTTTTTTTAAAAAATCCTTCTAAAGGGGGCATTTTTTTAAATAGATGGAAAGCCCGGACAAGCCCCCAAGTTGTCACGACTGGCTCAAATAAAAGTCATGACAAACAAGTGAGAGACTGGGTAAGCTTTGACCAAAGATCTATTTTAACATATATCTAACTCAACTAAATCTGTAAAGAAACGTAGATGGGTTGGTGTGGCTGCAGCTTCATCTGTCAGATGGCAAAGGGTAACACCATGACTCCCAGCAGCTTTAATACCCTCTGTGTGACTGGCCTGGTCTGCCCAAAGGGTGGAGACACCAACTCAACCAGGACCTGTAGACAAAAAGGGGAAACGCACAAAGACACACAGGCCTGTAAGTGGGGAGGAGCGGAGTGGTAACATTCTTTACGGTGGTGGTCTCAAACCTTTTCAGGCAACAGACCGGTTTAATATCAGACAATAGTTTCAAGGAACGGCCCGTACAAGACTGGATTGGCCGTCAGTTTTGTGGTTGGAGCAGCTGATTTGAGGAGCAAGTGGATGTCTTTTTGATATGTGATCGAGTGTCAAGAATGAGTAGGATGTGGTTTAGAATCCAGTAGTTTCCAAAAATAAAAACTTCCTTCAGAATCAGATCATAAATACAAAAAAAGTAGGATTTTTGTGTTGTTTTTGTTTTCTCTCTTCGTTTTTGTACCAACTATCCCACGGACTGGTACCAGGCCGCATCCCAGTGGTTTGGTAACACATTAGTTGTACTGCTTTCCTCCTCACAGGTATTCAGGCTTTTAGTCATAATCTAATCATTTCAAACCACTTTTTTCTTTTAAATGGTCTTTTGCTAAAAAGCAGACGGTGATGGAATATGGAGCTATTTTGGGGTCATAAATATTTGAAACCCAAATAAAACATTTTGAAAAAAAATTTTTTTGGCCAAAAAAAAAAAAAAAAAAAGTAAAATATCCAAAACTTTTTGCTATTCTAAAATAAGTTTAATTATTGTTAAATTAAAATTTTCTGTTTTTTTAGGTTTCAAAACTCAACATTTCAAAACTTTTTTTCTGTTTTATTTATTTATTTTTTCTTTAATCTGAAAATTTTAGTTTCAAAAGTTTTGGCCCCATTGTGGCGCGATGGGCGGGGCTAACACAAAAGACCAATCAAAATCCACGAGGGTGGTAACTTCAGTCCCACTGCATACAGTTTACTGACTCTGAGAACTGTGATAAATACGGTAAGAAAATGTCTGGTTATTCGGTCTGAAGTTGTCCCAAGACGGGTGTAAAAAGCAGTTTTATTGTGTACAAACCGCGCGTCCAAAACGCCGTTTTAGCCCGTTCAATTGAAAGTAATTAGAAGAGCAAAAAGTCTTTCTTGTCTTGTCAATCTTTTTTTTTTTTTTTTTTTTTTTTTGACTAAAAACCAATATTTTTTATTTGGGTTTCTCATTTTTATTGCCCAGATTTGGCTCCATATTGGAATGCTTTAGCTTTATGAAATAAAGACCAACTTTACTGGTAAAAAAGGAAGGAAACTGGCCGTGTATATAAATGACGCTACCTCTCCTGAGTGTCTAGTGAGTCATGACTCTTTGCTGCTTTCATCATCTGATCAATCTTCACTGATGGGACGGGGAAAGCACCGCTCTAAATATACCACCTGTCCCCCACCCCCTGCATTAGACAAATGCCCCCCCCCCGTCCTGAAGGAGGCTGGACGATGGAAAATGGGTGGGGGCAGCATACGCTGTGGACCCTTCAGTCTGTCATGACCCACGGTCCTCCAAAGCTCTGTCCTTCCACCGAGACGGAAAACCTGGAGAGTTCGGGTTAACCAGAAACCCGTCTGCTTCATAGACACTAACCCTCTTCTTTTGATCAGGTATGTGGTGTTCAGTGGATTCTCTCATATCATGAAAAGAGTTAAACAGCCGTTGGTGTTTGATGTTGGGGAGTTCAATTGAGTCAGCTTGTCTGATGACTTGTAAACAATTACAAAACGTGTTTCGTTAATCAAACAAATAGACTTTGATTGTTGGGGTGGGGGGGCGGGGCTTGTGACTGTGCGAGGCGACAGTTGTTAATTGTGCTGCACCTGCTCTGGCTGTCATGACACACCGACAGAAATAGAGCGCTGCCTAACACGGCAACACACATCAAATATTTTTACACGACTTTTTCCATGTATACACGGCCTTTGCACAAGAGCTGCCCCCCAACCATTACTCATGCCCGACACGAGTGCAGCCTTCAAACACTGACGGTTTACCATGTGAAGATTTTCAGTCCGATTTTTGAGATTTAAAACCACTGGATGTTCATTGTGTTTCCGTCTTCCTTGGGTGCAAAACGACAAAACAAATTGCTTATTGACTTCCTGGTCTTTGAAATTTTAGTTTTACCTGTTTGGAGACCAAACAAAAAAATGCATTCAGAAAGTAAAGTAACTGCTGCTGCATTTTAGTCTGGACTATTTAGTCAATTATTAAGTAATTATTATTAGCTTTCATACATGGTTTTTTTTTTTTCAATCCTCAACAGTTTTTTTGGGTTAGGATTGGGGTAAATTTCATAATTCCCATTTACGATCGATTATCTCAGGCGCCATCTTGTCTCCAGCCAGGTTCCTCTCACTTTTTTTGCAAATCCTAGCTGGCATTTCTACTTTTTAAAGTTTATGTAAATAATAACATGCTGAAAACGGTTGATTGGGTGGAACAAACCAATTACTTTAACCTTATAATCATTAAAAACAAACACGTTCCTTATTATGGTCAAGTCCCTCCTGTTTTTGGTAGGAAAAAAGTTGTACAATGGGAGTTGATGGGAATTTCCTTCCTTTAAACTCCAGCCTCCGGTGGTCTTTTGAGGAACTACAGCAATTGGTACAACCAGGTTGTCTTCAAATTCAGTATTTGAAAGTTTGTCATGTTAGCTGAAGCTTAAAAGTAATTTTGTCATTATTTTCAATAACACTAGTAAATGTACAACTAAATGTAAGACAATAATTATAATTTAAACATTGCAGTGGTTTAGTCCAAACTTCTACCAATATATACAAGACTGAATTCCTTGAAACTCTACAGTAGAGGATGAACTTCAACATTGTTGTATAAAAGAGCACATGCCTTTCACCATAATCACTGGTAAACCCAAATTTGATTTTAAAAAATACTATGAACTGCATGAAAAAAATGCTTTATATTCAGTATTTAAAGAGATTAAACATATTTGTCTTCTAAACCAAATATGAATACATTTAATTATTTTGCAGTTTTATTCAACTGGGGAGAACACTAAATTAAAAAAGTAATATGTCTCTAGAGAACTTGCTAAATAACCTTGAAAAAAAACGTAATTTTAGTGGTTTAACATTGACACGTTGCTAAATACAGCTCAATGATTTTGTCAACCACTCGTGTGCTTTTCCTGAACACGTCTTTGAACGCTCTGAGCGACAGTCTTTATTTTTACCCTCTGCTCTAAATATACCAGAGACCTACTCCAGTTACTTAATTGGCTGAAGTCTGATCTGATTTCCGGCTCGGAGGAAGGAGGTGAGGAGGATGGCAGTGTAATGTTGTGGCTCTCCTCTGTTACACATTTTCAGCACCTGACCGTGTCACTGACAGTTTGGTCAGCTGTTTCTCAGCTCATGGTGTCAGACTCACTATCGTTGGATTGGCTCTGATCCAGAGTGACGGATGCTGGACGCAGAGAGCAGCATCATTGGATTATGTTATGTAGCAATAACCTTTTAATCTCACTGAGATCATGCACTGGTGTTGCTAAATCATTTCAATTTTACTATGCAGTAATAGGTCGTATAGACCAACCTTCATAGTGCAAAGGCTAGTACTTGAGGCTGTATTTGGACTAACATGTTCTATTCATTCTATATGTATCCATGTCATTTCTGTTCCTTATTATTAAATATTTGTTGGACATAATTGACTATCTGTCATTTGCTCAACTAGAAATTATAGTTATTTTATGAATTTAAACAAAATGTGCAGTCATATATTATGTAAATCAGAGGCTTGTTTTCATTCTATGTTCATTGACAACGCCTGTTCAAGCGACCAATGAAAAGTCTATGTAAACATGCAACTTTTAGGCTTCCGCGTTCAAAGCGACCGTTTTTGAACTCTATAGAAGCACAGCTATTAATCAATTTAGAGACCATTACAGCCATACTTCTCGTATTGGTCATCTTGTCTGTCAGCTGGACTTTAAGATGGATTTTGGGATTTAAAATGACAAAATGGAAAAAAAAAACATAAAATGTGTCAGAATGTTCCTTTCCAACGTTGAACTTTTAGTAATTGATTTAGCAGAGCATAAATGGATGGATGTGTAAAAGTATCTCATCAGTAACAATAACAAACCATGACTAGTCATTCTTTGGACTAGAATTTGCTGGTTATTGGTACACAGTTCACCGAGTTTGTGGATGGCGGCCATTTTTCCAGGTTCTGATCCCTGCACCTGTGTACTAGTCTATGCTCCAGGAAAATTAGAAACAAACTCAGTGTTTCTTCATCGTCTGGACGGCATTGCTTGGGAAGGTATTTATGGCAGCTCAGGATGGAAACAACCTTCCTGGCAAGCAGGACTGATGAGGAATTCTGTTGTTCTGTCTCCTGACCAGATGTGCTTATTTAACAGCTGAAAGCTCGGTGTAAGAGTGCGCTGGCTTTGGTGTAGATGTCTCCCCGGAGATCTGTTTGCATCAGAATCATGAGTGTTTTAGCATTTCAGGTGCATCATGTGCCCTCAGGGTCTCTTCATCATTTTAGAACAGATAAACATGTCAATTCCAGCAGATTTTGTGTGTTTGGAAAGTATGCAGTGTGGTCTATTATTTTGACAGGTACTTTTTCAAACATTTAAACAAAAAACTTTTTTAGGTATGTATTTTCAAGAGATGCAAAAGTTACCTCTTTCCAATTTCTGGATTTTACCAGCACGTCAAAGAAAACTGCAAGTACAAGCGATTGATCAAAGCATTAGAAGAGAGAGATAATAATAACCAGTCTGCATAATGAATAGGGAACAGCTGACGGAATGAGGAGTAAATGTTGAGATGTATTACAACTAAAAATATGTAAAGATGAGCTTGACTTGAAACTGGTATGCACAAATCTTAGCTTTTATCCTAAAGACCAAATATGTATTAGTCAAAAATGATAACACGACCACGTAAGCTGTGTTTTTATTACACATACGCAAAACTTTTGCAACATTTTAGAAGCGTCAAAGAAATACAATTTTGCACCTACACAGTTTCCATTAAATCATAATTATATTAATATTGCATAATAATTATACGATAAGTCATTAACAAACAGAGTAATGGATGTGAACAACACTTTGATTTACAGCAGATACATTCACACTTCTGTCACGGCACTGGGACACTCATCACCATCTATCAAAGGAGACGTCTGCGTCTAATCCAGGTTATGGAGCAGCAAACTATGTAAAAGCAACTGCAGATGATCAAATTTGGAGAAATCGTGGTTGGTGATTTTACAGAGATGTGGATCCAACAATTTTTTTGATGAGCTGTGTGATGCTTTGGTGCAATCACTTGGTTATGTGACTCATTTTTTATGGGAAAAAGTATTTCCATTGCAGTTTTGCGAAATATTTCAATATTTATTCTCCAAGCGTGAAAACTTTTTTTGATAAATTCAAAATTGTCGAGTTTTCATTACAGGCTAAATTTATTACCACAAATCAAATTTGTTCAATTTCATAGTCAATTGAAACGTAGCTGTAGTCTTGTTGATGCCCTCTGTAGGATTTTGTAGATAAACCCATATTTTTGAGTTTTTAAAATTTCAACTTGAAATGCTTTATCTTGGAACAAGTTAAATAAGGCTCACTGTAACCCTTCCGTTCTCCTTAGCTTGTTTACATTAAAAGTGGGGTCATCTGGACACCACAGGACAGTGCGCTGAACTTTTTTTTTTCACTGATTTCGGAGTTTCACTAATGTCCATGGTAGACATAAAATCCTGTCCCCCTTCGTCCACATTTGTCATGGAAAAAATCGCATAACAATATGTGGTTGGAGCCATCTGGACCCCAAGGAGAGCGGAAGGGTTAAAACTACTACATCAGCTTGTTTCATTGGACCATAATTGGTGGCATTCGTGTATTTTTGGTTAAAGTCAAATTTTGTTTAACAAAGCTGAAAATTAAATGATTTTGTGTAGTTCTAGTTTCATGAGACCCGTGAGTTGAATGAATGTATGAACTGAATTCATAAACATTTCATTTATTTTCTCTTCTATGCTAGTTGATATAAAGGAGAGAACCCTAGTATTGCTGAACAGCCATTTCAACATTTTGTGTCCAGCAGAGGTCGAAGAGCAGTCCCCTCACCCGTCTGGTCGATTGCTTCAGTCTTCTCCGTTCTATTCTGGGAAGGTCGTGCTGAGGTGTTGCTCCTGACACAGCGGCTGTTCCTTGATGTGACTATTTGCGGTGCGATTTGTAAACCCTCAGAGACTTGAGGCTGTTATGGAAAGATGTCGATTATGAGTTTTGCAACTCTTGCGCGCGAGAGTCTTTGGTACTTCAGTCTGATATTTGATCCGAGAGGCCCAATGGAGCTTAGAGTGGTAACAACTGTGCAGATGGGTAATGACATTTATGCGTCCTTGCAAACTCTGTTAACACATACTTTTGTATTGAGAGAATGCTCACAATACTCGGGTTACAACAACTTAAAAAAGAACTCAAATTAAAGACCAGGATAAGAATAAAGAAAACGTCTGAAGCTACGTACTCACCTGTCTTGTGACGTGCATTCTAGGACACATTAAAAGTGGGATCTTGAACGTGCGTTCAGTCCATGGTGTCAATGCTGGAGAAACAAGAATGTGGCTTCTTCTTCTTTTTCTACTGTTTGCTAGCACATTGTCGCCACCTACAGTTGGTAGTGGCTTGGTACAAAATGTCAAAGCAGTATAAATCCCTCAAATCTTGCTATATAAATCTGTCAGGGAACAAACCACAATTATTAATTTCTCTTCAATGATCAATTTAAAATAGTTGTCTCTTCCATTCATTAAAATGATTGCCATCCATACGTCAAATCTGAGTCCCTGATGAGTAGCAGTTTGTCCTGGTTCAACTTGCAATGCTTGCAGGTTGTATGTAGAGCTCTGTAGGTAAAAGTGTGTTTACATAGACTTTTCATTTGAACGTATGTTATTGAGGTAAGTATGAATCATGAAGCAAGAATGTAGGGCTGCCCTATTCTGGTTCTTGAAACTGACCACCACAGATTGACAAAACACATATAACCCAAAGAAAACAAAATTTGGAATCGCCTAATCCAACTAATTCACAGCAAGCAAGGAAAGGCAATAAAGAACCTTGTGGTTCTTAACTACTATGTTTGGCCAACACTGAAGTAGACCTTCTGAGGTAGAAACAGGTATGGACCTTTTACATTTGTTGAGCTTCCTTAATCTATCAGTAAATGGAGCTAAACAAGAAACTACAACACCTTTTTGTGTTTAAATTTTGATCCACTTCCATTAGCTGTTAATTCTTAGAGCTTTCTGGATCTAGTGATTAATTTAATATGATCTATTGTCATTTAATTTGCTTTTAATTATACCAATGGAATAAGTCTTCTCCTAGGCCCAGATCTAGATTTATTTTTCTTCTTGTATGGGGAACAGTGTTTGGTGCTGAGGCTATACTTGCCTACCTCAAGTTATAGCAGTTTTTAAAGTTCAGCCCAGAAAACCAAGAGTTTCCTTTTGCATATTCTCCTTAACCCTTGTGCCATCTTATGGGGCCCAGATGACTCCACCCTTATGTTGATGTGTGATCTTTCCCATGACAAAGGTGGACAGGATTTTATGTCTGCCACATACACCAGTGAAGATTCAGACTATGCATTTCTACAAAGATAAAGCTTTATGAAGCAACATAACCCAATGACCAGGGATTGTTGGTAGTTGCTAACTCGAGAACTAAAACAGTTTTTTTTCTAAAAATAAACTGGAGTTGGAGGGTTAAAAAGCAAAAACTTTATTGGGCTATCACGAGTAAGTGTTCCTGACTGGATTTGATTCTGGGATCTTGAATTATGACTAGTCCAACTCCCAATGAACAACATAAAAACCTCAACACATCTGTGTGTTTAACCAACTCTCTGAAATTGCTGCTGTCTGCATTTATATTATGCAATTCAGTGACATCAATCAACATAAATGTTAAAGTTATGACCTTTGTCAACCTTACATTTGCTGCCTTTTATGTGCATTTGTAAATTACTGCCACCTATTCTCCAACGTCCATCATGAAATTATTCATATTTATGTTGGAGCAATATTTTCACTGTGTTTGCAGAGAAGATATTGAGACACGCCAGAAACCTGGAGCAGGAGACGCCCCTCAAAAGAATGCTTTTGTCTATTTACTCTATTCTTAAAGGTGCCTTATGGGGGCATTAGGCTCTTTTCTAGAAGCGAGCCCATCATGAATCTGTGCTCTGGGGGTCATTCTCAGTGCAAACACACACTGTCTGGAAATGTTTTTCTAAGAGTGACCCAGAGACTGGCTGCACATGTGAGCTTATCCAGGCTGGAATCAATGAGCTTTGAGGAACATCTGGATGGATGATTAGTGGGGAGGTGTTTCTCTACTCCTGTGATCTTAAACACAACCCGTCCCACAGGGGTGAGATGATGGCTTTGTCATAAATAAATGCAACACTTTTCATTTGATGTAGTCCAGGTAATCTCCAGATTTACCTCAATTTTTGGTCTTTTTTATCATTTAATATTATTATTATTATTCATGTTTAAGCTTCTGTCTTTTTCCCCAACACATTCTCACTCCCAACTCGTGACATGTTGCCGTTTGGTTAAGGACACCTACGCGTCACTTGTTGACGTTTCGGGTGTCCCCTTTTGAGGGCTGGCAGTACCCATTAAATCATGGGTCCCCAGCCTCTGGGCCACAAACTGGAACTGGTTTAGTACAGGGACGTTGAGTGCACTGGTACCCTAACCCAGTACCAGTTCTAGTCTGGTACTGGTTCACGTCCGGTACCGCATCTCTTACAGGTTCATGTCCAGTACCGCATCTGGTACTGGTTCGGGTCGGGTAAAGCATCTGATATTGCATCCGATACTGCATTCGGTTCCGAGATAGAGTTAGGGTACCAGTACCGGCTGTGTCCCAAGGGCCAGTACAGCATCCGCATGAGTTGGAGGCACCCGAAATGTAAAAAATTTGACTCGGAGGGGCCCTAAATCAAACGTCTATATGTGACAAACTGTGAGTGGGAATGTGTTGTTTATTTGCCTGCTTTTGCTCCTTACTCATCTAAAGCTATGGACACGCCAGATACGTGATGTCTGTTCAAGAGGAAGCTCAACGCGGGTACTGGATCTCGCGTTTACCTCATGGTGTTCACACTGGACATGCATGGAGGGGCTTCTTTTTCTTTTTCTGCTGTGTACTAGTGCATGTCCGCCACTTACAGTTGGAAGAAGCTTCATGTGAAATGTCTAAGCAGTGCAAATCTCACAAAACTTGCTCCAGACTTTTTCTTTCACCTCTCTATTCTGATAAATACTGTTTGTCTTTCTAATTCCATCTGGGCACACAAATATTAATCACGCCTCGTTTTCAAATGGTTGGCATTTCCTTAAATTAAGAGACGTCATTCATGAATCTCTACCAAATCTGAGTCCCTGATTGATCAAAGTTTAACCAGGTTTAACTTGCAACGCACATTCAGTGGTTGCGCTTTTTGTATGTATCGATCGAAACTGGCTGAAAAACTTGTGTACTTACTCTTGACTGTGAGAGTTTTAGACAGAAAAGCCCAAAGTACTATTATATAGACTTTTCAATGGAAGTGGCTGCTTGATCTTGCATTTTCGAGGGTGGTGTGAACGCAGTTTTTTTCCCCAATGACTTGATTCTGAGTTGACAATAGACCAACTTGTACAGATTCCTCTGCTTTTACTTTGACTGCCGTCAGCACTTGTTCTTTTGACTCAGCGGCCGTCATCTCCTGCATACAAAGAATGACCTCATACTTTGACAGAACTTACCATTTCTGCTGAAATAACTCCTTATTTCTTTTCATCCCCTTGTTACTCTAACACTTAAGCGCTACTTCAGACCTTTTTACTGCCTGCGCTTAAATCACCATTTGGCTGCTAATTACATTTAACCAGGTTTCTTGTCACCTTTCTCTGATCTTCTAATTTTAAGAGTTCATAAATTAGCTGTCTCTGTAAACAACAGAGATGGAGCCCACACAGATGGGTGTGATGGAGTTAAAGGATTAGAGTTTGGGAGGCTTTCAAGACTAACAAATTACAGGGAAAACGCTTTAAGCTGCAGATAAGTGACATTTGTTTTAGGTTTACCTCAGCCTCGGAGAGCATGTGCTTGCTTGTTTAGCTGCGGCTTCTCTGGGGGTAAAGCGTTGTGTTGTTGCAACAACTTTGTGAGGTTATGTGTGTCTTTCGCAGACTCATCACTTTTAATTATGGGGTGGAAGTGGATGTATAAAACTGATGTCATCCTTTAAAGCACATGACTCAAAGAAATGAATATGAGATATCAGACATCCAGGTGTGAGGAGGTGATCCGTACACGGAGACCGGTTTAGATCTGCCCGTGTCTGGGAAAGCTCCGCTAGCCATACTGACGTCATTTAGGATCATCATAATGAAATACGTCTTTTTATAAGTGCAAACGTGATATACTCCTTATACCTGATAAAGTTACAGCAAAATCCCACAGTGGTTAATTTTTAGAACTTAACTGCACTGCAGTAAGAAAGTTGAATTCACTGGGAATTTCTGTTTCTTAAAAAAAAAAAGCATATTCAGTCAGTGTTCTCACTAATCTGGAACACATTGTACTGTGGCACAAGTGATATGCTTTGATTCTTCTTTTTTCATATTTTTAAACAGCAGCAGACAGCCTTATCTTTACACAACTTATTTTCAATTAAAAGCTATAAGAGTATTCATCTATGGGTACAAAACTATGCAACCATTTTTTTCAAAGTTCCACTCCGATCATCTTTTGATCTATTGTAAGTGTTCCCCATGGTGATTTAATTATGATTATACCGTTTTTAGGCTAAATAAAAGTTAAAAAACCTGTATTATTTTCTGCAGAGTGGCAAGAAACAAGGCGGAGGCCGATGGCATCGAAGTTGGCCTCCACTAATATACCACCGTTTCTTCGTTTACACTCTCTCACACTCTCCCGCTAGTTTACAGCCTTTAACAACACCAAGCTAACATTACCGGTGCAACAAAAATGGCTAAAATATTGGAGATTTCCAGCTGTGCAGTTTTAAACCATAGAGCAGCTTACGCAAGGAAAATGAAGATGCTACGATGTCCTTTTGTCTGCAAGTAGATGTATCACTTTTTTTTTGTATTTTTCAAACTTTATCTGATTCATCAAGATTTCAATAAAAAAAAAAACCCTCAAAAACAGAGTTTTAATCTTATATTATCTGTCTACCATGAAAAAGTGCTACTAGAACATATAAAAAAAAATGATGTTTATTGAAGTAGGTCTTTAAATACTGACGTTTTTCTTGCTACGTTAATGTTAGCTTGGGAGGTGCTAAAAGCTAGCAATTGAGAGGGTAAACAAAGAGCTAATGGGAAGTTAGTGGAGCCCAAAACCCAGAAGTGTATTTCTAATGATCTCATACCGCTATGCAGAAGTTATGACAAGTGTTTTGCTTTTGGGTAAAAACTGCATAATCATAATTAACCATTTAACACCTAAGGCGTCGCCGGTGACGCTTAAACACACAATCTTTAACATACTTTAACTTTTCAGTCGAAGGCACGATCAACGTAATTCAACAATTAAAACATTACAGTAAATCAGAGAACCTTAACACTGGAGCTCCGGTGTTAAAGGGTTGAAAGACCAATGGGAACAATAACATTTTAAAGTTGAAGTGAGACTTGAACTTTTAGTTTATTGCAATCTAAAAACTCACCACTAGGTGTCTACTGAATCTCTACGGAAACAAAGAAGTCTGTCATGAGCTCAAGCGACTCTCCCTCCCGAGCTTTGGCGCTGTCATCTATTGCTCACATTCTGAACCGCATGAGCTCATCTGAGATCCCTTCATGCCATCTTGACAGTTTGCCCAGGCATCAGCTAGACTGCCTCTCACCACACCTGTTGGTGTGATTTGGGAAATTTATAGGTCTCAACAAATGTGCGATAAGCTTGAGAGTTTGCGCTTTTAAAACAGACCGGCTTAAATCCATGGTTAAAGCGCAACCTAAAAAAAGCCAGCGGGCTTTGTTCAGCTTCTTGCTATTTGTGATTCCTGCTGAAACTCTTCTTTGTGGATCTGCTTTATGTTGCTGCCTGCCGGTGGTGACAGCTTTTCCCTCTGTGTGCTGCACAAAGATAAGATAATGCTTCCATCACCGTCTGAAAAGCAGAGTTGGGCTCAAAGCCAACCCTCCGTTCTTTGCCCTTTATGGAGCAGAGAGCTCAGTCATGCTGATGCATAGGTGCTGCCTGCCTGCACGTGCACGCTATATGTGGAAGAATGCATACGTGAAATCACTGAGTGTATAAGTTTATGGGTGCTCTGGGACACGCTGCCATGATTTGTGTCTAGTAAATCAGTTTTCTCTCCTTTGCGCCTCTTTGAGCTCCTCTAGGAAGAGCAGGACTCTTGGCGTCTTGCTACCATCACTCACAAGTTGACACATCAGTGTTCACATTCCGCCTCTTTTCTTAACTAACTTAGTTTTTTCTCACATTTCCTCTCTTTTCACACCTTCTCCTGATTTCCTCGTGCTGCTTTTTTACTACCGTTCCCTCTGAGGGGTGATTGGAATTTCTCGGCCGATTGAGAAAGTCCTTTAACCGTTCTTCATTTCCACTCCCATCCTCCGGTCCTCCTCACGCCTGCTCTTCCCTCCCTGCTCTGAAGCTCTGCACCGGTTTCTCCTTTGGCATCTGCGAGCCACAGGGAAAGGCAGCGCTCTCGAGGGACACTCCTCTGTCTCTCTTTTCCCCTCCTCTCTGCTCCTGCGAAGCTCACTCTGCATCATGAAGGAGGACAGTTTAGTCCAATCTGGAGAAGCCTCATTTTTTTTGCTTTGGCTAATGAGCTTAGTCCGTGCTGAGCTGCTTTCAGCTCTGCAGCTCGTTGTTAGTGGAGCAGAGCCGTAACTCCTCTGCATGCTGACCGGGACAACCTCTGCCTGAGTCGACGCTGCGGATGGGACGTTTCCCCCTCCACTGCGTCTCCCTGAGCTACCTGACTTGGCTTTGACGAGCTGAGGAACACTTTCATTGCTACTTTGCACCAGACAAAGCCTTCCCGTCTTTGTCCTTTTCCCTTATAATCTCCAAGTCTTTGCCAAAATGTACCGGAATCCTTGGATCTCAAATTACCTGAGTCATGTCAAGTTCTGCAGCCAAGGTAAGAGCAGTGACCGAGGCTCGGGGACAGCTTTCTCTGTGTGTGTGTCGAGTGTGTGCTTGGGGAAGTTGGCAGTAGAAAAACTACAGCCCGTCTTCCTCCCTGCTCTCTGTCCGATTTTTCAGCCAGCTGTCCTTGCACTGCAGCTGTAACCTCTGAGGACACAGCGCAGCACAGATAAGGCGCTCCGCAATCTGCAGGGAGCAAACTATTTCCAGACTCGCCTCTTACTTGGACCCAGATTTGTTGGAGCAGATGTATAGTTTATCCTCAAACCCTCATTGCTAAGATATATTGTTCTGTATCACTGCTTTAAATATATAAAAAATAAAATATCCATAGAGCTTATAAATCCAATTAGCATCTTTAAAACTTAAACAGTTATTGTTGACCTTAATGTAAATAAAAGCTGTATTGCTGTTTTTTGTCCAGGTTGAAGCACTGATTGACACATTAGTGGCTCAAGAGAACAAACAGTACATAATTTAACTCATAAAAGAACCAAAAACCGATAGACGAAGATCTTAGTTTTGATAATAAGCATCCTTATGTAAAAATCTGACTGGGATAGGCTCCAGCAACCCAGTGACCCCAAAAGCAATTGCACCACTATGGAAAATGTATACATATACCCTGAACTCCCAAAAATAAAATCTCGATTTAGTAGCACTTTTTTTTCAATGTTTATGAAATGATCCTATTGTGCTGAATTCCCCAATGTGTTGTGAGTTAGTTGTGTTTGTACTACTGAGCTTGCACAATTTGCAAATTCTGCGACCGGGCTTCTTTCCTGTTTTTCCCCTCAGAAAGGGCTTCAGGTTGGATGAAGTCGTCTCTGCTGAGCTACCAGGAAACACGATAGCGTCTTCTCTGACAAAGGCACTTCTCTAGTGTGTAGCCCGTTCTGTGGAGTCAGTTAATCTCAGGTTTTATCATGGCTTTTGAACACTTGAAAACATGGAGCTGTCCTCATGTGCACCCGGATGGAGGCGCTGCTCAGGATTCCCTTTAATTTTAACAATATTAGATTAGAAATATTTTGAGATCTGTAAAAATCTTGTTTTCCACTTTAGTCTTTATAGAAGTTCCAGCACATTTAAAACTAAAAAGCATTGTTAACTGAGCTTTTACTGCAAAGTTCTTAAGGAAATTGTACTCTTTCCCATCTCCATCATATTTTCTGTAATTGTTTAAAAGTTTGTCATTTTGGTCTTTTTTTTACTGTCTGCAATTTTCATACTGCGCAACTTTCAGACTGATTGGTAGTTGAAAGCATAATTGGCTTATTCTCAACCTCTCGTTAAGTCTAATGTTTGTTAAATTGGCGTCAACTCACCTCTTCTACTCCATCTGTGGGTTCCAAAGCCTTTACTCCTTAAGCCTCTCCTGGAGAGGAGGCTTTGATTATAAGTCAAGCCGCCCAGCTGACAGTGTAGGTGTGCAGCTGTTAAGTTCACAAGTATGTTAAGAAGATACAGTGACGTAATGCAAACAGTTGGTGACATGTTTTCTGTCGGACTTGATGGAGAGTGCTCCTTTCAGAACTGATTTCTGAAGTGATATTAGTGTGTTTATGATATCATTTATATACATCTTCTTGTCTATATCTATTCCTCTGTTTCTCTTGTCATATTGAATATTTTGTAAATATGTAGCAGTCACAGCTGTACGTCAAATGAATTATAGTGAAGGCAAACATAGATCTAGTAGCCATACAACTAGCTTTGATTTGGCCAAATTTGTCTTTTTTAGGGTTTGAAATCCAAATGGCTTCATATATCATTGACCTCTTCCTGCAGTATACTGCTAATCCACAATTTACCATTTAATCCAGGACTCCACTTAACTTTGCATCATCTTGAGTGAAAAACATTGAATATTGCTTTATATAATTGAAAATAGTCTGGCATTAAGGGGTTAATATTTACTTAATTTTCCAAACTCTTTAAATAAACCTTTAATAATGCACTCTCCTCCTGTCATTCTAACAAACACATTGATTTGACCACTCACTAATGTCTTCCTTCATGCTTGTTGTCCTATAATTGGCTTACTGTTCAGCAGTGTGACCCTCTGTCACCTCCATGTGTGGAATCCCAGGCTAACCACACTCCTTCATAAAATTCCCCCCGTGGGGAATACTTATCCCTCTAAATAGTATAACTAGTGTTTCTATGTAACATTACAATTTTTGTTAATCTTTGATCTAAAATAATTGAAAAGCAGTTTTTGAAAAATGCAAAGTAAATATCACCAACACTATCTTTTTATTTATTTATTTTGCATATAATGCTTCATAATATAATGTTATGCATTTTATTGTTACTAACTCAAACAAAACACCTTATGAAAACAGTTTGTTTTACCACACATTCTCATCCCCAAATAATCACATATTGACACTTCAAGGCCCCTACCGCATCACCTTTTGACGTTTTAGGTGTCCCCGACTTGTCGTTTTTTTTATATATTGGCTGTTTGTAAAATCAAGGGTCCACAATCCTCGGGACGTGGTACCGGATGCGCACTGGTCCTCGTGACTCGTGTAGTACTGGTACCCTAACGTTAACCCGGCACTGGTTTGCGTCTGATACCACAACCGGTTAGGGTACCTGTTCCGGGTTTGGGTACTGGTGCGCAACGTGCTGCGGTACTGGACCAATTCTGCTTATTGGTCCACAGGTTGGGGACCTGTGATCTAATGGGAACGGCCATTATGTTGGAAAATTACAATGTTTTGGGACACCAAAACATCAAAAAGTGAAGGTTCCTTAACAAAACGTCAATATGTGACGAGTTGGGATTGAGAATGTGTTTGTGTCCAATCCATCATCAAGCTGTATTTAGTTTTTTTGTTTTGTAAAGCTGTTTTCCCATAAATTAGCCTAAACAAACCCCATTGGCTTTTTTTTTTGTTGGCAAAAAAATAAACTGCATCCACTTCTGTCTGATTACAAATACGGTACATTTAATATTTGTTAACCTTACAGAGTAAATCTGAAGGATCCATGCTTTACCTCTACCCTATCCTGTGGTCTTCTTCACTAACTGCCATCTGAAGTGTTCCTTTGGTTAAAGACTCTCGTCTTTTAGAAAATTTGTCAGATCAAAACTATCTGAATCTATGAATAACTTCCTCAAAATGTGGGGTTTTGCCTAAGAGTGTTTTAAGTCCAACCAATATAATACAATTTAAAAATCTATAGCTCTATACAAAATAAAAATGTAACCTGTCTGCTTTGGGTTCAAAGAGAAGGACAGTAGTCATGGGCTGAGAAAAGCAAAAATTACAATGAAGTGATTGACGATGAGAAACATCAGAATGTTGGAGCAATCCAACTTGTTAGGATTGTCTATGTTTGTAGGTTCGGTTAAGTCTGGATCATGTTTTAATTTGCCCTTGTTCACAAAACTTTAGACCTTAATAGTCTAATTCTCTAAGTCTTAATATTCTTATTCCATTAATCATCAAAAACTATAATGGTTTAATCTCCGAGGGTTGTATAGAGCCAAACAAAATTACAAATGAGTTGTCATTTGATGGAGTTGTGCATTTTTTTGTTCTCTACTCCTAATTTGAGATGTAAATTAAAGTCAGATCCGTCGAATCAAAAAATGTAAAGATCTTTTGTGTCCTTGTCTTACAGTGTTCATAGTACTAGTAAATGACAGCGTTTATCACATACATCCTTGCTTTGTAAATCTGGAAGAGACTCTATTGAATAGTGCAATGATTTATCTTTATTCCTGTGTTTTATCATTATCACGTTGTTTTAGGGCTTCATCAACAGGAATTCTTGCCACATTCCCTCACAGCAAAAGCAACCACGGAGTGTAGATTATAAGCCGCACCAAAGGCTCCGCGACATCTGTGATCATTGTAAAGTTTTTTATGTCCGTGTCTGGAATGACGGATGTGTTCAGGCACTCGGGCTTTTTGAGTGGGGGGGACGCTCTGATAGCCCACATGCCTTGATATATGGACTGTGTGAACTGGACGGCCCAGGTCTGGATTGTGGCAAACTCTGTATACTGGATCTGACAAAACCAAGAGATGACTGTCCAGAGGATAGCTCCTATTTTTGCTCCAGCAGTGAACATTTTTACTGCATCTGGTTCTGGTTCACACTTTCAGTAAAGAAACTTTGGTATTTGTCTCCTTTAGTATCTGTCTGTCATCCATTACTCCTCCCTGAGCCCATAAACATGCATACGAATAGTTTGGTAATTATCTGCTTCTTTTTTTTAAGTGATCAATATGAGAGTCTGCATGTAAACAGGAAAACTCAGTTATGCAATTAGAAATTGGTTGAAGACATGTAGATGTATCTCAGAAAAGCTAATATTTTGTGTCCAAGGTTGTCACACAAATAAGATAGTTTTCCAGTCATGCTTGTATAAAAAAAAACCAGAACACAGACAGAATTATGGTTTGCAGTACACCACTGTTTCAGTGTTGTAGTGCCAAGAATAGGCCCTTCTTGGGTCCTTTCTGTGCTGAACTTGCATGTTCTTCCCGTGTGTACATGAGTTTTCTCTGAGCGCTCTGATAGTTGCATAAAACATGGTTCACAGGTTGACCGGTCAATCTATGTTGCCCCTTAGGTATGAATGTGATTATGTTTGGCCAACTTAGAGAATAGAAACCTTTCCAGGCTGTACCCCACTTTCACTCGGCAATATCTGGGATAGGCTCCAGCAACCGTGTGACCCCAATGGGGATCAAGCGGGATGGATGGATGGAGTACCATAAAGGACAATGATAATACGTCTGTTTTAAATACATTACTTCCCACAGTATTGACTAATAACAGAACTCTGCTTTTTTAGAAAGTAATAGGAAGTTTGAAACTTGTTTATTGGGAAAATTCTGCTAAATAAATCTAATACCTATTTCGACTTGGAGTAGTTTTGGCTTTTTTAGAACTTTGCATGTCCAAAGACATTTTTCACAGATCCAATTATTCCCATTCATTTTTTACTCGATAGACGTAAATCAGATTTACAGTCTACCTGCACTGTAGAGATTTGGACTGTAACGTCTCTCTCAAGTGAAAATGGCAAAAGGCTTTTGGTGGCCTCCAAGGAACACAGAAACCTAATCTGCTGTTAATCCCTGCTGCTTGTCTGGGAAACACTAATGTTCTTGTTTCTTCAGTACAAAGAGGGGTCCTCTGACTGTTAAAGGGTTAAGGCTCATCCAGAGATGAAATGTCCAGTGTATTGTATTAGTATGTGACTTAAACTATTAAAAAAATGCAGGAAATTTGCTCCCCGGATGGCAATTATATACAGTTTAATAGCGTCATTTATGATTTGGAACCACATGTTCAATAGTCCAAGTTTACCCCAGTTATCTACATTAACACTTACAACTCCTGAGCGATGAGCTGTGTTTTCTTTAAGACTTCTAGCCAGCTGAAACAATACGTGACCACTCCTAACTCTCCTCCCTCCTCAAAGAAGCCTTCTTTCTTCTCAAGTTTTGTTTTGTTTGAATTTAGAACGTCCACCTGATCATCTGTAGGAGGAACTAACTGATCCAGACTAGACATGTGAGGCTGAGACCACTGAGGAGAAGATAAGGTGAAACAATGGGGGGGCGTTGGGGTTATTAGGTGAACTCTGGCGTGAACTCTGAGCGGATGGAGTGAGAGCACATGTTTGAACTGAACTCGCACGCCTGTGGCCTCTTGGAGGTCCAAGGTCACCGAGAACCGCACATTAGAGGTTTGGAATGAGTGTATGAGTCAACTGCAGAGCAACCTGAGGATTCCTTCTGCCTGGTTCACACTGGACGTGGAATGGAGGCCACTTCCATTCGGTCCCCATGTTGATCTATGGTGCGGGGTCACATCAGGCGTGGAGTGCTGCGGTCCTCTGCAGAAGGCTTGTGCTGTCCAGTGGATGTATCTAAACACTGCTGGGTAAATTAAATAAGTGTAGGCCTACTAACTACTTGCTTCTTAACATGGGGTAATATTTTAGGGTTATTAACTTACCCGTGACGGCAAAAACAAAAAAAAGCTCTAGTAGAATCAGTTTACCGGTAATCCTTGACAACATTGTCAGTTAATTTTAATGCAAACTCTATATTTTAGATTTTGTAGGAATAAAATATACATAAAAACCGTACTGTATGGTCACGTGACTCAAAACTCTGGGTTTCCACACATTGGACTGATCAGTTTTTGCTGTTATCCCGCGTGTTGTTTGCTGTGATGACAGTTGTTTTAAAGTTGTAGTAAAATAAACCTACTGTTCTTCTATTCAAATGGTATTTCCCAGTATCAATTATAATCAATTTATTTCAATTTGTTATAATTGTATTGCTCGATTTGATTAACATCTTGTCTCATACGGGTAAGTCTGGTTGAATCGTATGAATATAAATAGATTTTTTACAAATTTGTGGATTTAAAATAGGCAGTTTTTTTTTTTTTTGTCATCCCTCCTGCATTCATGGTGCTGCCCATCACATTGATGAGTCTTGACTTCTCATGGCTTCCCTCCAACTCCACTGCATGCAAGTTTGCCATGTGATCAGAGGCAGTGTGACTTTGACCGCGTCCCGCAGGCTCCCCCATCAAATGCTCGGAGCTTTCATGATATCCGTGTGTTGTTTTTTCTTTGAGAAGCCGCGGGTGTATCTGTAACTAATACAGATATTCAATTGATGTGATTAAGGCTGGCAAGTTACTGTTTTCTACATAATTTGTTTTCTCCGTGGAGGTCCATTTAATTACTACGCATCTGTGCCAAAAGAGCTACAGACAAGCTGAAAGCTTCGCCCATAAGATGCCTGGCTGCACTGTGCTGTCTGGCTGTAAAAACCAACAGCTAAGAGTTTTTTTCTGCTCAGGCTGGACTTAATGAATGCTGAGACTTTATTGTTTTCTTTTTTTTTATCCTTAGGACTCGGGAGTGAGACCCCAGCCAAGGTCAGCAATCCCAGGTTACTGCAGAAGAGGGCGCTCAGGTACGAGAACAGTTTGTTTTTGTGGACTTGTGTATGATCAGGATTCATGTTTTACGTATAATTAATATTACAAGTACTACTGGAGTCAGGAAATTTCTGGACATTTAAAAGTGTTTTATGCAAAGCCACTCAATAAATGAAATAGGGAATTTATGAACAAAAGCTACATTTTACAAAAAAAAATCCAGGTCTAGCACCAGACAGGAAATTGTTTCCACTATTGGTGAGGTTATAAATGGATAAATAGGGTTTTTTTATGCACACTAAGCTAGCTGCAAAGAAGTTCAGCTTTTAGCTTTTTTTAACATGTTTGTTTGCCATTTTTCTCATGACAGAGAATAAAAAATGAAAATTGCAATTTAGAGTATTTCTTTATTCAAATCGCAGACGAAAATGCTGTTAGCAAAAGCTTGTAGCACAGACGTGGATGCTACAATCAGCAAACCACAAGCTCCCTACTCCACTCCATTCTGATGCATCCACTTTAAGACAAATAGATCCATGTATGTCTTTGTTTTTCTTTTCTGAGCTGAAATCTGGCTCAGTACCTCATGGCTGAATAGCTTCAATACTGCCCGCTGTTTTTAATGTTAGCTTGGGGTGGTAGAGTGAAAACAAAGCGATGGTGGGAAATGAGGGCAGGCTTACTTTATGCCTACAGTCCACCCACAACTTGGAGGTGAATTTCTAATTAAATAAACTCCTCTGCAGAAACTATCTCCTAGAAAACGACAGTTTATTTTTGTAGCTGAAAACAGCTTCATCGTAATTAAAAGATCACTGGGAACACTTTCATAGATCAAACGATGGTTGCAGTGGGGCTTAAAACGGGTTCAGTCCAGAGGACCAAAGAGGGCGAATGGAGACAATTGGTGCCAACAAATTTGGAAACATAATTAGGAGCCTGCCCATTAAAAGCTTTAAAAATCAAACCTAAAAATTCTGAAATTGAAAGAAGATAAATAAAACAGTGAAATATGAGCCCTTTTACTGGTTCCTGATGAAACCTTTTCAGCTGCATTTTGTACCAACTTCAGGTTTGCTGTGGATTTATTCAAACAAGTAAAACAAGAATTGCATCTGTCTAAATGAGATGAAAAAAAAGCATGTGTTGGAATCGCCAGGCCATCTTTAGGTTTACTTTTTTAATCTTTCCTTAAAAGTGACCTTTGGTAACAGCTGCCATTTAAGATGGAAAAATCCCATGTGACTCTTTGGTTTTTATTGGACTCGATGCAACTTCTTTAAGCCTCGACATATTTTTGAGGTTTGTAAAAACAAACTCAAATCTTATTTTTTTCCAAGTTTTTATTGAGTTTGAACTTATCAAATAACATCTACACATGTAATATATACAGCAATTTACAGGTCAGGTTCCAGAATCAAAACAAAAGGAAAAAAGCAAAAAAAAAACAGAAATAAAAGAAAAAGAACAAAACAAGACAAAGTAATATTGTAAATAAGATTATTATATAAAAGCAAAAAACAAATAAAGTTAATAATTATATTTACATGACGAGTTAGAAATAAATAGCAAATGACATGTTGGAACCATTCACCTTACAGTGGTATTGGACCAGAAAGTGTCCCAAATTAATACTGTGGTGGGGTCTCCATATCTTTGAGTTTTTAAGCAGCTTATTTCCAGTATTTGACAAAAGGTCAAGCGAGACGTTGCACACAATTACCCCAAAAATACAAAATTAAAAGTTGGACATCCCTTCAAAAGACACCATCAGTTCATTTTTCTTAGATGTTAATTTTAACCACAAAAATAAAAACGGTTTTGAATCTACAATGTAAGTAAGTTTATTTTGGTGGCAAGAACTTGTAGTGACTCAATGATTTTTTTGACCAGCCTCCTAGAAGACAAGACAATGTTCCTCCTATTTATGGAAAGCATTCTTCTGGTTTGCATGGCATGTTCAGACCAAGTTAATTAAGATGGCTTTCTTTCGGAAATAACGCTGAGGAATTAAAAATATGTGACAAATTCAGAGTATTTTGACCTCAGATTGCTGTGCTTTAATAAATAATATGGTTGCAAGAAATTGATCGTGTTCAGAACATTTTCTTCACATAGCAGTTCTGAAATTCCTAGTAGTTCCTTCAAAACGGGACACCACGTAAGTACCAGATCTGTATCCCAGGATTGGGGCCCACACGAGAGAGAGAGATTTCAGGAAATACCAGCTGACCAGAGCATTGCTTCATTCTTCACCATAAAGATGACCAAATATATTCAAACCACGCTGGAGGACTGCATGGATGTGCATAGAAATTATACAATTTGAAGCAGAGTTTTTTGGCTTTGCAATGATATGCAAGTCAAAATGACATGTTAGAAGACAAGAATGGAGATGGTGTTAGGATACACAAAGATCTGCTCTGCCTGAGTACCCGACTATGTTCACAGCTCAATGGTGGCTGGAATGGACTCAACCACAGAAGGATGTTTTTCCAATTCTCAGCTGTTTCCTCACATGCCAGCTCTTTTATTGAGCCATTGCAACTTTGTGGTTTTGTTCGTGATCCATAAATTACTTCAGTCTGTTTATGAGACAAAAGCTTTTCAGTTTGTCTGTGGGAGGTAGAAGTTCTGAAGAGTAAAAAAAAAAAACCCAAAAAACTATAAAAAATTTGGCAATTTTTCCAACTGATATGAAATTAAATGTATAGATTTCTGGTGCTCTGGATCTCTAATTAAAAAAATGGTTTCACAAAGGTTTCCACATCTGGTCACACTTTAAGTGTATAAACAAATCCAGTTTCCCACAGCTCAGCCCCAGTTCAATAACATTTGTTTTTTTTTTTTTTTTCTGCCCCCATCAGCTTCCAGAAAGAATTCTCATTTGACGAAAAAGACAATCCAGCCAAAAGCGCCAAGGATATAGATGTGTGCATTGCAGCCAATCTTCCAAAAGGTCAGCTGTTTGGATTTTTTCTACTTTCAATAAGCTCATTTGGTACAAATGTACTATCGCTCACTGTACTGGTGAGTGTTTTATAAGCTAATGAAACTGTCTGCTTGTGTTTTTTATTATAGTGTCTGAATTAAGGAAACGGTTTGAAGGGATATCCACCAGTTCAAGTGACTGGGAAATGAATAGGTGAGTTAATGACATATTTTTAAGCGGTTGTTGTTCCAAAGCTGGGCAGGGTGGTAACATTTTGACTAGTGTCCTGTTGCCACCTTAATCTAGAAAGGAGAGAATTACTCGAAGGCTGGAGGGCATTGAGGGTGAAGTGCATCCGTCCTTGCTGCCTAGCTTGGTATCTAACCGGCTTTTAGAGGAGGACATTCCGAGATACACTAGAGCGTCTGATCCCGAGCCTTGCGTTGGTGAGACCTATGGAACTTTCTGGCAGATTTTTTTTGTATTCAATCATGTTAACTATATATCCTTCTGAACTGACAGTCCAGCAGTACGGTATGGAGGGAGTGGAAAGTCCAGACATGCTGCTGAAGTCTTCGGACCAACGACTGAGAGCTCGACGAAGACCAGAACCTCAGTCCTCCTCCAAATCGATCCTACCTATAGTTCAGTTACCCCCTCCAATGTCCCAGAGTCAAAGGCCGAACGCATCGCTCGCTACAAGGCAGAGCGCCGCCGACAACTGGCTGAGCGCTACGGCATCTCTTTGGACCACGAGCCCGACTTGGATCATCCATCTCGCTACAGCCGAGCCAGAAAAGAATCTGACGACTCTGAGAGTCGAACCAAAGGGGAATCTTTTAGAGACAAAGGTATGGATATTGTCCTAAGTGCGTACAGCAGCAACGCCTTCTCTAACCAGAGAGCACGAGGGTCAGCATGGCCGGAAAATCCCCCCAGCTCAGCTTACGATGGTCGGACCAGGGCTGACTCCCTCTCAGAGAGAGAGAGACTCATGAACTTGGAGAATCAACGCCAGGCTGCTCCGCCTGAGACATCCATGTCGTCATACATGGATGTCTCCTCATTGTCCTCCTCTGCCAGAGTGCCGGCCAAGGAACATCCGGTCGCATCTATCCCACCCACCTCCCCCAAAATGAGCAGACACTCATCCTTCAGCTCGCCAAAACATGGAGCTACTTCAGGGGATCTGTTCATCGAGCAGCAAGCCCACAACGTTCTCAGCAGACAGGGGTAAGTGCTCCTCATTCTTAACCTTTCATCTTCTAGATATAGTGTATTTCTTACACTGCAGAGAAGTCTTACATCTTCTGTGAAAGTCTGTAGCTCCTTTATTTGCAGTTTTTGATTGTAGGCCGCACTTCTGCAAAGTGAAATTACCCTAAATCCTTGTAATCTGGGTTATTCAAAGGGGTGTACTTACACCACAAAAAGCACCCAAGCACAGATACATTAAGTTGCTTGTTATTGAGGTTGAAGCAATAAGAATCTGGGCAGATACAAATATCTGGGAGGGCTTTGGCATGATTCTCCAAAGCTACAATGTTTTTTTGTATGACACTCAGATCAGCAGTCAGAGTGAAACCAAAATGCAAACAACCTTGAGCTTTAACCTCTTAACGCCTATTTCCAGCTATGAACAAAGATTTTCACTTTTAGCTTTTTAATAGAAGCAATATTTTGGTTAATTGGAGTCAAAGTAGTTTGTCGCATATTTGTGACAACAGGCATTAAGGGGTTAAAATATAGCTGGTAGTGGAAAGTGTAAAACCCGTATTTCGCTTGTACTTTGCCTTTGTCTTAAAACTCCTCTTTTTATTCATTGGTGGATGGTCAACCAATACATAGAGGCCTACCCTCTGCTGTACCATGTGTGTCCACACACGAGATTATGGACAAAAATAGTGCAGACCAGTGAGAATTCGGATCAGGTTAGCATTTGTCCTGTGTGAATAGTCCCAAATTTTATTGGTTGGTAATTTCACTTCTGAGGTTTTGCAGCTGTATATATGGAATTTAAGATAGTTGAGATTAAGTAAATTTTGTTTTGCTAGTTTTATTCTTGTCAAAAACGTTTTCTTTGTTAATCCAGCCTAAAACTAATTTGTTTGGGTGCCTTAAAGTCCAACTTGGATCTATTATTACACTGTTCCAGTCATAATGTAAAGTGAGCTGTGACCTTTCGGTTTTTCTGAACATAGGAAATTGACTTTTTCAGTTTTCGTTCCAGACATAGGCTCTGCAGAGTGGCAGTAATTCATTCCAAAATCATATCCGAGTTGCAGTTGGCCTAAAGTTGCACCTACTTCCCGTCTACCAACTGTTTACATGCTTTCCCACTAGCTTACAGCTCCTCACAACCTCAAGCTAACATTAATGGTGCAACAATAATGGCGAGCAATATCAGAGATATCCAGCCGTACAATTTAGATCCAGATTCTAGCTCGGTTACACGAGGATCTAGACATATACAGATGGATGCATTGGAATGGAGTGAAGTAGGAAGCTTGTGGTTTGCTGTCTTAGCTTCTACGTCACAAATACAATCTTTGTCTGCTCCTGCTTCACAACATTTTGAGCAAAGAAATCCTCAGATTCTGAATTTTAATCTAAATTTTTTCAAAAATCAGGAAAATGCCCCAAGAACATGATATGGAAAAAAAATGAAATAGGTTTTATTGAAGTCTGTTTTTAAATATTTGACTAGAAGTTGAGTTGCCTCAAAAATCTTAATGGGTTGTACTCAAACATTAAGCAAACTAAGCCAGGCTCAAAGTTCTGTTTTAATGTGACAGCTTTAAGGGAATTGGCCAAGTAAATGAGGGTTACGTAACTTAATGCCCCATTAAATCCATACTTTAAGCTAAGTCCACACATTTTCTTTATTTGGATATTTGACCTTCTGCACAGAACTGATCACCACATAGAATCTTACCTGTCTGCCTAACTTTTGTTCCTAATCACCATTTGTTTGCAGACTATTATGCAACCATTTGTTCTTTGAAAAGATATTTTAAACATGTAGAAGGAGATGGCTCAAATGATAGACAGGTATTGAATTAGTGGAAGCAGATTAAAGGTTTGAAGGAAATCTAACAAAAGGCTCAAACACCTGCAGACTAAAGCACCTATCTGTGTGTTTTATATTTTTAAATTAAACATTATGAGTAAAGATGTTTGATCTTCCTTTTACGAAGTTTACTTTGAAGTTTTTTTGTATTTACTTCAAAGGCTAAAAGAGTTTCTCACAATTACAGAAAAGTAGTGTTTTCATAGCATCTGAACAGGTTTTCCGGAGTCCAGCGTTGGCAAAGACCTGCTGGTGCATTCCTGGTCTCTCCATCCCAGCGGGTCACGAAGCTCCGTCTATCTCTGTTCAAGCTCGGATTTCAAAACTTGGCTGGAAGGGGCATTTGTGTGTGTGTGTGTGCTGTGGGGAGGGTGTTGTGTTACTGGGTGGCTCAGTGCGACTCCACAGTCACATCCCTGACCCACAGCTGGCTCTGATCAGAAGCAGCCAAGCCTGAAGAAAAAGAAACAAATAAGACAGCCCAATTAACTCTTTTCAGGGTCTCCGTGGGGATAACATGTTGAGGTTAGGTTACATTAAAGGGCCTTTTGGCAACCCAAGTACCAATGAATATGACTGCGTTCTAAGCTGTTCCCACATAATTCTCTGTCAAGTTTTTTTCCCATCCCACTTCCTTTGAAACACCCCCTGTTTTTCAAGGCCCCCCATTCATGCAGAGAGATGTCCTGTTGGGTTTAACCAGAAGAGACTGGATGCAAGGGTAGAGAAAGAGGGCAAGAATGAAGTTGGGGAATTCTCTGGCAGGAAAAAAATACACCCAAACTTCTGAGTTTTATGAAGTCATTGAGGTTTATTTATCCCACCACGTTAACCCACTGCAAAGCACTGAAAGACTAGGGAAGGAAGGATGATATTCTTCCAGAAATCCCTCTTATTCTCTACTCTTCCTTCACCCCGTTTCCCAACCTCTTCTGACTTAACAGAACATTTTAAAAACACATTGCATAACTCCATGTTAGTTACATTTTTTTGAAGTTAGAAAAAGATCCAAAATAGGATGCGTCTTTTTTTTTTCTTTTTACCGCCATTTAGAGCCCTTATGAGATTGCATGTTTATAAGTAAATTAATTTGAATTGTAGGTTTGAAAAACACTTAATTTTGTTAGTAAAACTTTTTTAAAAAAATTATTGAATTCTATTCTTGTAAATTCCATTATTAAATTGACAAAGCAAGCTCATATTTTTATAGCACAATATAAAACAATAAAATCATAAGTTCATTTTACACCAAAAATAAATAAAAAAAAACATAGACAAAAATTATAGCAGCTGACTAGTATGAAATGATTTAATATTAACTGTGTATTGAGTATTTCTTCATTCAAATGATGTTATATTAGGGGCAGATTAAAGCCAGCTGGTTGAAAAAGTTTAGGTTTGTGACGCAGCCAATAGTTTCCTTTCTCTTTTTTGAACCATCCACTTGCAGACAAAGTGATCCATTAACGTCTTCATTTATCTCGTCTGAGTTGAAATCCGGCTCTTAACTGTGAGGTTGGATACGCTAATGTTAGCTTGGGCTTGTGAGATACTACAAGCTAATCAAAGTGGATGTAAACGTGCTTGGAAATTTGCGAGGCTAACTTCCACATCATCAGTCCAGCCCACAGACCAGAATCAAATCTCTAATGAGCTCCAGCTGCAGAAAATATATCTTCAAAATGACAGGCTTTTTGATTTGTGCATAAAACTGCACAATCAGAATTAAAAGACCATTGCAAAGTATTTTACAGTAGAAAAAATTTAGCTGGAGTGGGACCCCTGAGGAACTCCGCAGGTCAAGGTCATTTTGTCTGACACGTTTATTGTGGCTTTCTGCAAAGGAGAGGCTGCAGCAAAACTGAGTATCTGTGTGCAAAAGAAAGGAGGGGACTCAAGTGGGACAGTGACGTTACAGGGAAGTTGGAAGACACCGAGTGCTCAAGACAAAATAATGTTGGCAAAAATAGCTAAAAGATTGAAGGCAAGATATTTATCTGGTATCTGGCAGACATAGAGCAACTTGTTCAAAGGGCTCAAGAAAAATGTTTATTGTACTTTTGGAATCAGCTGCTTCTTGGTGAGATATTTTTTAAGTATGGTTTTTTTTCTCTTTTCTAAAAACTATTTTAAGTTTTGCTTTAAGACCTGTTTAATGTACCGGTACTTATTTTAAATGTACCTTTTGTAAAGAGTATAAGTTGTAGTCAAACATCTGAGAGATTGTGCTCAATTTGAGAAACTAATTAAATGAAGTGTAACAGTCACAGAATAAAGGTCCTAGAAGTTACCCAATGCAGGTAGAACACTCTTCTAGACTTTCTCCCCTCAAGTAACAACAGATTTCTTGTTTACAGTTTATTCTGTATGGTTCCTCTTCAGAAATATGGCTTGTTTGTCTTGGACATCCTTTTCCTTACTTTGGTGTCGCTCCATACAATGTCACTGGTCATGGAGTCTAGTGTGTTCTTACAAGCAGAAGTTAAGAGACCCCCCTCCCCCCTGTCATGTCTCTCATTGGGTTTTCATTGGTACAGCACAAGACCCAAACTTAGCACTGATTGGTTTCTCCAGACCGATTCAGAAGGCGATACCCACTCCCTCATCAACTGGCCATCGAGGTACCAGCAGAGGGCAGTTGTGTGCCACCTAATTTGTCCCCATTCAGCCAAACTAAACCCATACTCCACCCCCATTGGCCAGGGCTTCTGTCATCATGGAACTCCACCTTGTTCTAATGATCTATTGGTTCTACTGATTATGTTCTTCCTCATTTTTGGGGCTTTTTGCTAACCTAAAGCATCCTAAAGAATCTCTGCCTTGATTATCCAAGGTGCACCTTCATCTGTCCTGCACTTCTTGCTGTGTTGACTTCATGAAAATCATGTTATAGAAGGTGAAGTTATTTGATCTAACCAATTATTCAATGTTTGACTGACTGATCCATTTGTTAAATTTTGTGAATAATCCTTACTTCACTGAACTCATCTTTCCACGCTTGTGTACATAAAAGCAAATCAACATCTAAGGTCTGTTTTTTTATGCTTCTTTAAAGTATTCGAGATGTTAATCAGTCTTTTGTCTCCCTGAAGAATAAAAGTTAGGGAGAGGCTCATAAGAGAGGATGGACAGCAAAAAGATCTGGACCCGTCGAATATGATGGAGGCCCCGGTGTACCGCAGGCAGCTCCAGCCTCCCCAGATGTCTGTGCGCCTCCACAGAGACCCGTCAGGTCCCCAGCAGGCCTACACCCACTTCCATCACCAGCAACACGCTTCTCTGAGCTCGACTGCTCACCATGGAGGTCAAGACGTTGGCGGTTACCCTAGTTATTTGTCCATGACATCTGATCCTGCATCCAGAGTTGTTCAGCAACAAGTTCAGGAGGATGAGACTGGGGAGTTCGAGGATGACAAAACGGAGGGTCTTCTGAGGAGTAGAAAAGCAGTCCTGCCTTCAGAGATTCGCCGCAGGGAGAGGAGCACAGAGGATCCACATAGAGGGAGAGAGGAGGGGGGCATGGGGAGGCCCAGGGTCCAAAACCTGGCAAAAGAAACTGCAGTGGAGGAAGGCTCAAGAGGCATTTCCAGGAGGGAGGAAGCTAAGACTATTTCCCATCAACCATCAGCAGAAGGCCAACCTCAAGAGAGAGAAGGCCTCATTTATATCCACAGAGGACAAACGGCCACCCACGTTCAGCCCAGAGCCCCCCACGCAGAGTATGGGAAGCCTCCCTCCAGGACAGTCATGAGAAGCTCTGTCTCTGATGCTGCAGATCCACAGGGGTTGGCCAGGAGCAGTGCACGGGACACTGGAGAAGTCGGGGAGGGGGCTTTTTCCGGAGAGAGTCAGCAGGACAGCCGGGTGTCCGTTGCTCAGCTCAGGAGTTCCTATTTGGAGAGCGCCACCACTCCTCCAAGCCGACGCAGAAACGAGCTGTAGGTGAAAATGACCCGATCTGCACCGCTGCTGCTTGCTGGCTGTGGGGCTTATGACATCCGCTGCTGAGACTAACGGCTACTAAACCCGCCAAGCTAACTGCATGGGTACTTTGCTGCAGAGTGTCTAATCCTAACAAACACTCACGCATTAACTCTGGAGCTTCAACAGCTGACACACTCAGCTTCACTTGACCTGTTGGATCCATCAAATGTGTTCCTTTACTTTTGCTTGCGGCAAACTCTGCCATCACATGCTTTTTGTCCTGATAGGAGTGTGCCATGCTTCAGCTTTAAGCAGCTGCTTTTCTGCAACCTGTCCATCTACATCTCCTTCACCACCATTCTATGTTTTCTCTTCGTTGGGTTTTCTGTCCGTTGGTCCCTCTTCCTCTTTCCCAGTGACTTTAAGGAGGACAAGGAATCGATGGGTTTCCAAGCCCCATGGAGAAGTGAGAGAGAACGGGGCAACAAGCCTCTACAGTCTGTTAGTCATGAGAAGAGTAGAAAGACCTCAGAGAGGTTCAGGACGCAGCCCATCACTTCAGCTGAACGCCAGGAGACACATAGGTACTGCATGCCTCATACAGAAGAACGCTGGACGACGGTCGCAATCATCCGAATGAAATCCTAATCACTCTTGATGCAATCACATCTAGCATATAGAATCTCACACAGGACGTGTAACATTCTTGAATGCACGTTTAGGTGTTCACACTGGACTGTGGGTTACTAGTGTATATCTATTACAGTTGGAAGAAGCTTGGAGCAAAATGACAGTGGTTCAAATCTTGTGAATCTTGCTCCAGGCTTTTTCCTTCTCAGCTCCCATATTTGAAAGACAATAATTAATTTTTCCTCTATCAATTTTCTCGAACGGTTGGCAATTCTGTGAATTTAAAGGAATGCCATCAATACATCAATTCCAAATCAGCCTCTGATTGGTCAAAGCTAAATGGGTTTAGCTGTCATTGTACATTCAGTGGACGCCCATTTTGCACATAGAGCCAAAAAATGGTCATAGGGACTTGAATTGGAACTTGCACAGAGACTTGAATACCGACTTGCACAGAGACTTGCATAGACATTCACATAGAAATTTTCGTAGTTTTGAAACACAGAAACCAGAAATACACGTTTGCATAGAATTCTCATTGAAAGTGGTCAATTGAACGATCATTTTCAAGGGTCGTGTGAACTTAGCTTTAGTTATAATTTTGTTTTTTTTTTTTACCCTTATTTGACTAATTCATAACAAATTCTTGCTGCACAATCAATAACTGTGCGTTTTGTGCACCAGCTTATACGTGATCAAACTCGCCCTCCCCCACACTCCCTGATCCTTTCGCTAACATGATCAAAAGAGGAGGCTTACCGTGTCCAAAGGTCTGGTTGGGTTTTGGCACTGGTCATTATATGTGAGCACTTTGTATTGAATTGGTCTTTGTTACTAATTATGCTCAAAATCGAACAATAATCTGTAACAACCTCTAATTCTCCATTCAGGTCTGCTGTACTGCTTCTCATTTCTCCTAACATTTACAGCATGTTGTTGTGTCTATTCACCCTGCCTGTCGTCAGTTGCAGTCCATCTTTGTGCTCTTGTTATTTTTTCTGCTTCTAAGTTGTTTTCAATATTTATTTTTTGTTTGTTTTTCATTTTTTAAGGTCTTGTGTGAGTTCAGACTTTGCGTCATCAGAAGGTAAGTAGCTATTTGCTTTTATTTGTTTTAGTGTGTTTTTAGTTCTCTTTGACTTACGCTTTTTTATCCTAATTATTCGATTCTTAGTTTGACCTGTAACTTTTAATGTTCTAATGTTTAATTTTGGGCATAAAATACATCAAGTGAATCAAATGAAGCTGATTACAGTACATTTTTTTGGACTTGAGCATAGACTTTGGAGTGAACACTTTTTGATTTTAACCCAAAACTGTACTGGTCAGTGAGAGACGGGAGGATTTTATTCTGCTAAGCTTCTCAGGTACATACATTGGCTTTAAAATGTGTTCTGCCTTTCGATGCAAAAATACCAAACTTGGAAAAGAACAGGTTTTAGTCAAAGAGCAAGAACTCCTGCTTAGGTTTATCTTGGAGACACTTGCTCATAATGCATTATGTCTGATCAAAGTTAAACTCTCTTTCAGCTCAAACTCTTCTTTTCAACTGTCAAGCATGACAGTGCAGCTACTATGATTTGGGCTGCTTTTAAGTCACAACCCCTGAACACAAAAATATGGTTTTATATGTTTATGTCTGTAATTTTCCGTAAAGCCATCTGTATTTAAGATTCATGTCATGCAGATTAAAGGGGTCCTACCATGATTTTCTTAAGCCTTTCAGAGTGAACTATATCCATATATGTGATCACATATTACATTTGGACCACTAAAAAAGAAATTGTTTGTGAAATATTAGTTATATTTCATAAGTATTTCCCTACCCGGAAGTAAAATGGCTCGATTCCTGAAGATCTGCCTGACGCTGTGCGTGGCTACTCTGCCGCTGCAGTTCTCTTTATCTCAGAGAAATCCTGTCTCTGTTTTTCTCCCACGAAAATGATCCCAACTTCTTCAAAGATGGACGCACCACGATATATCTCCCTTTAGTAGCCCCGGCCATCTTTACGCTGCTTCACAACACAAACATGGTGCTGATGGGGTTGTTAAAAGAGCGGCGCGTAAAAAGTAACAAACACCTATTTGAGCTGGAATTTATTGAAGACAAGACACAACTGGAAGATACACAGAATTCTACATCTATAAAAGTTTTTTTACTGATAATCACTGGAAAAGGGGATAAATTGAATGTATGTTACACTGGGGGCGGAGCTGTCAGAGCAGACTCTTCCTGGAGGGAGCTGTTGGCATCAATCTTACGTCAGCACGTTTCCAACCGCTCGTTTTTGTTGGTATGGGAGGGGCTGCTGCAGACTGCAGATTTTAAAAGGATTACTCTTAAATGCATGAACAGATCAAAATAGTGCTTTGCAGTTTTTTATAGTGAGAAATGAACAGTAAAATGCATTTAAAACCTCAAAAAGTTGAATTTTCATGGTAGGGCCCCTTTAAAATCCAAAACTGAGTTTCAACAGCAAAAGTAAAAAAAAAAAAAAAACGTACTAGTTTAATGGAAAGTCTTGTAGCATACCTTATAGAGAGCTGTTTTTCAACCTTATAATCAAACTAAATTATTTTAACAAAGAATGGGAAGTTGTTTCTCTATAATGATCCAGGAAGATAATATAAATGTGTGTTTTTAAGCTACTAGAATTGGATTTGCTGAATGTTTTCACACATTAATTCTGCTTTTTGATCCACTTTTGTTAACAATGATGCCGTCAGCTCTATATAGCATGGTGTATTCTGGCCTTCATTGATCAAAGTCTGAAACCCAACAGAAATCTTTAAAAGTTCACAGTGAAACGATAGCAAATTAGAAACACTAAACACTGTTTTCAAAATAGAAAAGACAATTAAAATAATTCCAGCTAAATATAATTCAAATAAATAGTCATTTGCAAAATAGGTGAATTTTTAGATTTTCTCACGTTAATTAAAGATCTTGGCAGTTCTGACTGAAAGCTCTCATCTCTTGATGTCATGTCTGCTTCTTGTAAACTAAACATCCTGGACTTGCCTTAAAACATTTTTTTTTACTTGACAAATAAAATGATGCAAATAAAAAACTGTGGTTTGGTTCTTGAAACTAAATTATTTGTAATGACAAGCCTATAAAATGTGTTAAAAATTTCCTGATTTTAAAATGTGTTAAAAAAAACTCACTCCTTCGTGTTTTTCTTTATTGGTTTGGTGTTTCATTAAATAATCGAGCTGCACTGTACAAAATATCTGCTTTGACTCACTAAAAGATAACTTTTTGTGCCAAGGCTACTCAGAATTGTCAGAAATCTTTAGTTTTGGTTTAAAAAAAAACTTGTTTTTGAAAACAAAACCACATTTCACAAGAGACTGGAGTTATGGACCGTAGCTAAATAAAACAAGTTATCTGCTTCCTTTCGTCTCTTTTCTATCACAGACTATAAGATGCTGGCTTGAGCATAGTGGAGTCAAAGGAAAATAGAGGTTTAATGTCACTGTATTTATATGCACTATAGTATTGCAGCAAATTATCCAGATTTTAAAGAGAGAAAAAAAAAAAACAGCAAGTACATAAGTAAAAAATGATCACTTGGTTTAACTGCTAGAATAAAGAGGTTATTTTTTCCCACACTTAGGAAAAAAAAAAACACAACAGTTTGACTGAGTTTTACAAGAAAAAAAATCTTAAAGTGAATTACTTTCTTTAGGTCAAACATGCTGGAATCACTTTCTAGCTTCTTCCAGAAAAGCTCTACTGGTGTTAGCAGAATTTCCAGCCCTTCACTTAAATTTAATGGCAGACAAACACTTTCCCTTTTATTCCCTCCTGCTGCTGTCAGACAGATAATTAAACTAACAGGAAAAAGCTGAATCCAAGCGGCACTCACAGGTATAAAGCTGAAGCATCAAGTATAATGATATGAGTCGACTAAAGCAGCAATTGATGCATATTTAGTCACATCACATTTTTCATAATTTTGTTTTGAATCTGCTTTGGTTTGCCGGCGGTTTTTACAATGAATATTGGGTAAAATGGGTTAGTTTGTTCAGCTTTTGGAGTCCATCACTCCTGTTTCTCTCCAGGTTGGAATGCAAAGTTTTTATGGATGTTTTTCTGTTTTCGTTCAGCTGATGAAGAGAAGCTGGACGAGCGTGCCAAGCTGAGTGTCGCAGCCAAGCGCTCTCTCTTCAGAGTGAGTTGTTGGTTTCTCCTCCTTCTATTTTTCTCTTGGTTTTGAACCAAGTTTCTACCTTCAGCTTCAGAGTTTAAGGTAAACCTAAATGCTGCAGTTCTTTACGTGACCATTAGAGGCTGCCTTTAGATTGGAGTAAATTCCCTATCGAATGAAAAATCTGACTTTTATACCTTAGTCACATGCACCTGTATGGGGGTTGTGGGTTGAACTAAGTGACTACTTGATCTCATCAGATCTTTAATAGGGAACAGTGCATTATTTCAGTGCATTTACTCATCCGTGCTTACTCACTGTTCTGCTAAATATCATGACTCATCCAAACAGTAAACAAATTAGTCATGATCATCTGTATGATTGCATCCATGGGACACTATCCAGCTTAGAGTGTTACAGTTGTAGCATCCTTCATATCTGACTAAACTAACATTCTTTTTTTTTTTTTTTTTTTTCGATTTTCCCCAACATTCCTATCCAGGAGCTGGAGAAAAGCATAGATGGTGGAATTCCTAAACCTCGGTCCAGGAACGCAGCAGTGGACAGAAGGCTAAGACGGACCCAAGACCGATCCAGGACCCAGCCGGTCACCACAGAGGAAGTGGTTATAGCTGCAACGTAAGTCTGCAGACGAGTGCAGATAGAAAAACAAGGACAGGTTTAGTCATTTTAAAGAGAATTTTGACTAAATCGAACAAAGGATGGCGTAGTATCCCTTTAAATCTGATTACAGTTGGTAATAGGAGACAGAGCAAGTGTGGGTTGGAGATTTGACTTTTTAGTGTGCCAAATCACCTTGTAGAAACTGTGGAAACTAACATGACTCCATCAATTTAGTATTACTATCTGCTAAAAACAAAATTACAAAGTGTTTTGTTTTTGGACCTTTGGGGCTTTTTTCTTGTGTTTTCCTTATAAAACTAAGTCTTTGACTAAACCAGGGGTCTGTAACCTGCGGCTCCGGAGCCACATGTGGCTCTTTCACCTCATCAATGTTTTTTTTTGTTACAATGAAATGTTTTTACAAATTTTTTAAGTAACTTTAAAGGTAAAAGTAAGTAAAAAAGTTTTTAAAAAAGTAAGTTAACACAAACTCATTCACAAACAGTTGAAGGACAAAAGGAATGATTTAATGAGGATACCAATAACAGTAGCCGTAATTCTCCATCAACCAACGTCATACTGACACATTTGGACTTAATTTTGAGCTTCATTTATCACAGAAAATCACTTTTTCAATAAGCACGACCAGAATTAAAGCTACGTTAAATTCATTACAAAACAATTTTCCAATGTTTGAACAAATTTAAGATTTTAAAGTGTGTCTCGTGGTTTTAATATATGGTAGGGGTCACACCATTAGCTCTGATTTTGATCTAGTTGGTTATATTGATGAATTTGTGGCTGAAATGTACCAGACACAGTAAAATAATCCCTTTTTTTTTATTAATGTCATTGATGACTTACTTGATGACGTCCCACTGCATTTGCTGCATTAACATGATCCTATGGTTAGGATGTATTTTATTTTGAAGGGAAGTCATGCAAAGCTCTGTCAAAAGTTATAAACTATTCCATATTTAAAATAAATATGTATTTTCTCTTCTATGTTTGTTTTATTTATGCCAAAAAAACCAACAGTTTATTTAAATGCATCATGTCAGTGGTAAAAGCACAAATATAAATCAAGATTTTATTTTCCTAAAGGGTGAGATTGGCGAGAAATCAACCCGAATGGCTCTTTAAATGTTGAAGGTTGCAGAATTATGGAATTGACCCTAAAAAAATTGTTAGAATCCTGGATGACCCACTTCATTTTGGTCTTAACTGTTTTTTTTTTCATTTCATTACTTTAATTATTTGCTCCCCCTCAAAGCCTTTAATCTCATATATTTGGCCCCTACTACAAAGCTAATGCCATAAAATCTCCCAACTTCCATCCTTTTGACACCTTAGTCATCCATGTGACCCATTTTGATCTTCTCCCCTCTCTGTGTGTCTGTGTGTTTCACCATCATTCCCCAAACTCCAGTGTCTCATCTCATGTGCCTCACATGGTGGCTGTTCACTCTGTTAGTCGTGCCTATAGCCCCACCCTAGTTTGCAGCTCCGCCCCTCCATACAGGTAGACATCCTCCAAAATGTGCATGGTGTCACGATTTGACTAACATGGTTGATCCTGACTCCTGATGTCTAACCTGTGTCGTTGGGGTTCTAGTTCTGTCCGATTTGGCATCTTTGGGGTATGAAATGACTTTGCATGAGAAACAATCCTTTACTGTCCGTAGCTTCACTCTACAGAGTATTAATGCACGCAGACTTGCATCAGGACCTCCGTTGCTTCAATCGTCTCCTCATAATTCTCCCCGTCATTAACCGTTTGTCTTTTAGCCTGCAGGCGTCCTTGCAGAAGACCTCCAGTGCACGGATACAGGCGGCTCAGGAGATCCAGCAGGCACAGGACTCCCAGGAAAGCCGGGGCTCCAAGCAGGCGTCTGCTATGCATGGAAGGGTTGAGAAGGAGAGACGGGAGGAGGAGGAGCCTGACCTGTGTTCACTGAGCCTCGCAGAGAAGATGGCTCTGTTCAACCGACTCGCTCAGCCTCCCATCAGAGTCACTCGTACCAGAGGAGACTCACAGCAGCGCCGGGCCAACGCCCGGTACCAGACGCAGCCCATCACTTTAGGAGACATGGAGCAGGTCAGGAAACTTTTAATCTTCATCTTGTGAAATTAGATTTTCGTTGTACCGTTTTTGGATGTTTGAAAAGTTCCTTACCTAACCTGTTCCAAAGTTTAGAGCCACACACAAATGATTTTTTGTGGTTCTTCTTATCAATGTGATCTTGAAGTTCCTACATTCCCTCAATTTGTAACCTCCTTCTTTTTATAAAAACTATTTTATAGTTATTGCACGGTAATCTTTTCCTATTAGTTCTGTGTAGAAGTTACACAGTGTAAAAATTCAACAACTTCAAACAATGTTTTCTCTGGACTTCCTCCTGAAGCCTTCCAAAGATGAACTCTTTAGTGTTTACCAACATTTTATATATCAGTAAAAAGAAGTGTAATAAAGAACAGAAAACAGTAGAATTCTTCATAAAACCCACGCCCTCCCTGACAAATGATCAGTTCATTCTCAATTACATCAATTGTCTTTTAATTTATTAATACAGTGAAAAAACCCCAGAGCATCCCGTGTGGTCAAGTCCTATCCAAGTCTGAATAGTGCTAATAACATTTTAAACCAACCTCGATTAAAAATAGTAATAATAAATAGATGTTATATTTTCTTTTTAAAGGAGGTTCCCCCTTGTTTCAATCCCAACATACGTACTTTTAGGCTTCTATGACGATTATTCTAATCTTTGTGTCTTCAGCCAATCAGAAGCTGCGAGGGTAGAGGGGGTTAAGAGAATCAGGATGACTGTCCTAACCGAAGCCAAAATCAACTTTTGTTGGCTGTTGACCTCTATAAATGATATTTTAAAAGTGTTGACGATTGGTCCTTGACAAATTTTATGACAAATGAAAATAAACTTGTATAATTCTAAAAATAATGATCTAAAACTGCCTGTGTGCTGCCCCCATAGGTTGAATCTGGTATTACAGTTGCATTTAGTGATTGGTCAAACCATTTAGGTCCCACTTCATGATCTGCAGCTCTAGAAATGATAACAGTCCTGTTCCCCAGCTCCACCCCTCTGACTGGATTTTCACATTTCGGCTGTGGGTGGAGTCAGCCTCCAGCTTCCCTGTTTGGTGACCCTTTAAAGTTCCACTCCGATTATCTTTTGATGTATTTTCAAAGCGTTCCCAGCGCTTTTTTAACGATGATTATGCCATTTTCAGCCAACATCAAAAAGCATGTGTCGTTTTCCAGGATACAGTTTCTACAAAGCGGCAAGAGTTTGGTAGAAATTCACTGCTGAGTTGTGGGCGGGACTGTTGATGTGGAGCAACCCCGCCTCCCCTTCCCTTCCCTGTTGCTGAGAGCTCAGAGCAGAGAGCCGGTGGCCTTCCCAGCATATTGTCTATGTCCCAGATACAATTTTTTTTCAAACATTTTTTTCTTCTGGTTGTGATTTTTAAACTTATTGAACAAAGAAATTCTTAGAGAAGCAGTTTTAAGCGTAATATTTTTTTACACATTTCAAGCATCATCATCATTTTAATCACACTGAGTCTTTAAATACAAGTGCGACTCTTTGTTCTAATCGAGACTTCTAATTTGATAAAGTACTTTGCATTTAGTTTGCTTGAGCTGAAGATTTTAAAGAACAAACTATTTTGTTGTGTCTAAATTTATGTTGATCTTTGACTAAAGTTTGAAGCTGTGTAGATATTGTGTGTGGACATATGCAGAGATTGCACTCCGGGCGCCAAAGGAACTGTTTCTGAAACAGAAACATCAGAACCTACACGTAAATGTCAGCTGTTTCAATACAAACAATCATCAAACACCTTGTTTTTGGATGGACCAAGCACACGAGTTCATGTTTCTGCTCCAGGAGTTCTCAGACTTCAGTGACGAACCGGATCTGAGCGATAGCCCGGTCCAGCTCTTCCAAGTAAGCTTCCCAAGAACAATCCCTGCCTCTGTCGTGGTTGATGACGTGGCGGCAGGATACTCAGGAATGACCCGGCGTTTCTGTGAACAGCTCGCGCTGGCTTTGGCTGGTCTTCATTATTCATCATGGGTTTTGCATTGCATGGCCCGGCCTCTGATAGAGTTCTGAGTCAGAAATAGCAGACACTCTTTGCCTCCTGCTCATCTCGGACACTCCTCAGCTTCAGGCGGAAAGAAAAAGAATCTGCAGGATTTTTGGAAAATTCTTGTTTTCGTTTAATGGATGTTTGCTGCTGCTTCTCACTGGTTGCTCAACAGTTTCAGGTTGGTGTTGTGCCTTTACAGTCAGACTGCTGGCATGGCTTTGTGATACGGGACAGAGAGGCTAGGATGGCTTGTGATGTGCAGGAAGTGCAGTGAGTCAGCTGGACTGTGATTACTCAGCCTGATTCGGTTTGCTGCTGTTTGCATTAAGCTGCTTCCCTCTGCACACTGACCATCTTTGTCTTGTACAGCTTCAGAACGGCGCTCTGAATGGACACCTCCAGTCCCCATCGTCGTCCTCAGTTCGAGCGGGAGGCACGGTCTCCACCGACCACGCGGGGGACATCCACATCACCAAAGCCCAGGTGGAGCCCGCCTTTCCCAGCTATGACAAACCTCTGCTGGCAAAGCCCACGGCGGATCTGAACCTGAACGCGGGGAAGAGGAAGCTGCCCTCGCCCGAGAGAGCGCCCAGGCAGACCGCTCTACCACAGCCCCTCTCAGGAAGAGAGAGGTGGAGGGAGCAGCAGCAGGAGGAGGAGGGGGAGGAGGAAGAGAGGGAGGAGCCTCAGCGGCCGGCCAGAGAGGAAGATGAGGGAGCTTTGGAGAGCCAAAAGCTCCAGGAGACACAAAGAGGCTTTCCGAGGGAGGGACGGAACCCGGAGCGCCGCAGGAGCAGAACCACCAGCAGAGGTATCAACAAATCTGAGCATCTTCTGTGTCACTTTTGGATTTATCTCCAACCTGTTTATATGTGCAGCAAAAAACTGGTTTTAATCCTTCTTTTACCCTCATTTCTGTTTTCATATTTTTTGGTGGTTTATTTGTTTAAGTCCAGTCTCATTTCCTGTATTTTTTTTTTATTTGCTGAATTTAGTGATTGGATCATGTGTCACTGAAAGTCTCTTTTTGCCTATAAAATAGAACAACTTTAAAAGTGTCTGCCTAAATTTGAAGACATTTTCCCAATTGCTATAAAAAAGCAAAAAATTTCTTAAATTATGAATTTCAAAAAATGTTTTGTTGTTTAGGAAACATTTTTATATATACTTATACTGCATTAGATGGAAAAAAACCTCCCAAATGGATCCTCACTGCCAGTATTGAGGCACTCACACTTCTATTTCCTGTTTTTGTTTTCGTTCCAAAAGAGTTTGGCGAATCCATCGTCGTAACATCCAGAGAAACCTGCGGCTCCCCCAGGACTGAGAGTCGGTCCGCCCCCCAACGACACCCAGACAGCCCAGTCGATCCTGAGCAGGGAGACGAGCTGAACGGCGTGATGATGGCCCGACACATGTCCATCAAAGACAGGTGGGCGGCTGAAGAAAATAAAGATTCACTTCGAGTCTTTTTTGATGTGTTAGCAAAGATTCCTGAAATTGGATTCAGTGAGATTATTGTCTGAAAATGAGATTAAAATGTAAATTAAAGATGCTTAAAGTTGATCATGTTGAAGAATATCATCTGAATAATGTGATTGAAAATAATCAGGTAAGCTTTCAGGAGACAATACTTGTTTAAGAAGTTTAAAAAATCTAAAAAGCAGCGTATTTGTTTAACCTATTGAAAGCTTCATATGAATCTCTTAACGCATCAAACTGGCAGTAACTCAAATCATTACATCAGCCCAGTTATGTCATGCTTTGCTGCTAGACCCACAGATTGATTATCGGTTAAACCGTGTGGACACACGTCCAGGGTGTCCGTCCCTCCAGCCACACACTTTGACCCCTTTAGGACTTCTCTGCTGCAGACTTTTGCAGCCTCTGTGTTCCACCAGGGCGTGTCCTCACTCAGTCTCAGGGGGGTGGGGGGGGTGATGTGACCTGTCGCCACCACCCCCACCCCCTCAGTGTTACAGGAAAACAAACGCAGCCGCAGTTGTTGGTCACTTCACGCATCTCACTTTCTCCTTTTTTTTAGTTTTATGTCTAAAATGGTTTTAATTCCATCTAGCAGATACGTTTTGAAACTTTTGTTTTTGGTAACTTTAAACCATCTGAGGTCTAATTTATCCCTGATGCTGCTAAAACACAAAACATTGTAATCAAAGTTGTTTGTTTGTATGTCAGAACATTGATTTATAAGATGTTTGGACAGTAGAAGTCAAATAAAACTACAGCTGGAGGAGAAAATATGTGAACCTTTTGGAATCACTGGGTTTTATGCATAAACTGAACACACAATTCAATTCAATAAAGAAATAAAATTGTGTAATTGTTGGGATTTAAATTGAGATAAGAAAAATCCAAGTACATCATGTATCTATTTCATACAGAAACTGAGGTACTCCAAAGTGTTCACATACTTTCTCCTTTTTAACATTTTGGTTGTTGGGCATTTTCAATGACTGAAATTGAATTAAGGGACCTTTGTGTTTAAGAGAGTTGGTTGAAATAATTCAAACAAAACAAAAGTAGAACCCACATCTGTGTGTACTGGTGAAAAGACGAACATCTCTACATCCATCATGTGAAGACAACTGAAGTGACTGTAAAAAAAAAACATTTGTCAGAGAAGATGATCTGAATAAAGGAGCTCAGTTTGCTTGAGAACATGATGACTGAACTGGAGCAATGGAGGAAGGTCAATCTCATGTGTCCAGATTTCCCATGTTAGGGCTAAGAACAGCACCCATCAGACCTATCATACCAACTAGTTGGGGCTGCAATGCATCAGCAGTTGGTGGAGTCGAGGTTCAGCAGCTCAGAGAATGAGGTCAATTGAATATACTGGAGGACAAAGTTCTTCCATTAATGGACTTTTTTCTTCTCTGGTGGAAGGTCAGATTCCAAGATGACAATGCCAGGATTCTTCTTGGTCAGACTGTGGTTTAGAGGGCATGACGCATCTGTTTTACACATGAATTTATTAACTTAGAGTTCAATGTCAATCATTGACATCCAACTTTATTGCATGAATCTGAGTTAATTTGCATGTAAAGAAATCTATAAATAAATTCTTTCTGTTGATTTATCTGTCAGTTGACATCTCCAGTCAGGTTCTTTAGGTTAAAAAAAGATAGACATCTGCTTGAGATCATCATGCGGATGAAATTTAGACTAAAATCTCCTTTAAATCAGACGGTGGAGTGATTTATGCATCTGGACATTTTCCACAAGGAAAAAAGCCCCCGACTCGAGGCTCTCTTGCCTCCGATGGCTAGAAGGAAATGATATCTGAGGATGTGGTTGTGTCTGCTAGAGAGACTAAGATCTGTGCCGAACAGAAATCCTCACTCTGTCACTGAGACTCCCAAACATCACAGCATGTACAGCAATTGTCAAGGATTAAGAGTTCCCACGGTGGGTTTGTGGGAAGTGCCTTGAATACATGGGCTCTTCGTGCAGATTCTCTTTTCATGCAAATGAAAGTAATGAAATAATCAAATGACGTTCCTCTGAGAGCTTTTCCAGATGCTCTGAGGGTATGTCAGTGTTTGGGAAATTGCCAGACAATCAGTTACTTTGATGTTCAGTCAACTCCGGTTCTTTCACTGCTAACATGACAGTTGCAGCATTTTTTGTGACTAAAAACATGAATAAGAAATGATTATTTGTTACCTAGTTTGTACACAGATAAGGTCTGTTGTGATGAGGTCTAGCTTTAGCAGTACCATTTCTCTGTCTCTGCTGCAGAGTTGCCTTGCTGAAGAAGAGCGGTGAAGAAGACTGGAGGTACAGGATCCACAAGAAGCAGGAAGTGGTGAAGGCGGCCATGGAAGAGCGTGAGAGTCAGATGTGGGAGATGGAGCAAAGCTTCAAGAAGAAGGTAACCGCCTGAGATCTCCTGACCTGAAGGACCGTACGCAGTCTTGTTTTTTCTTTTGAAAATTTGAAGATATCTTCAAACAATCTGCAAAGATTTTTCAGTAGCAGCAACACCTTATTGTTATTGAAATGTCCTGATGTTCTTATTATTCAGTTGTTCAGGTTGGAGTGTCAACAGCTTGTAGGAGCAGTTTAGAATATCTCTAAACAGAGAGGTTGTGTGTTCATGTCTGTCCTTTTCTCTAACAGCTGATGCATGCTTTTTTTCTTGCACTAAATCTGCATTAATCACAATTCTACCAGAAAACCAAGCACTGTCAAGTCTGGACCAATCATACTGTTTTTGTTTCATAAGTATGGATCCTTGAAGGAATCAACATTTAATTAATTTGATTAAACCAAATTTCACAACTTGTTGATGGATGAGAACCTTCAATGTAAATTTTTTTTAAGTTTAGTGTCACAACATCTTCTATGCTTCGCTGTTATAAATCAGGCTACTCCTTGGGTGGAAGCGGGAACTGGTCTCTACTCCATGGCACGATGGTTAGAACAAAAAATATGATTTAGATTAAAACATTTCTGTATATTGGCAAGTTTTGTACTACCTACATTTTTGAGGTTTATAATCCAGTTTCTAGATGTGTATTACATTAATATTTCTCAGTAACCCCTCTCCTCGGTCTTAAACAGAAGACTATGAGGAATTTGACTTCCGAAAGACTGTTGAGGTTTAAAAATAATTTGTCGGTCTCGATGTAATGCTACGTTCACATATGACACGTGTTCAAGAATATCATCCTTGAATGCGCAATTAGCCCAATGACTGTTGCTACCCGATACTAGTGTTGTCAGCCTAAATTAACTTGGCCCGCCAGCAGAAATGGTCCACTGTACTGTCCTTTGAACTAGTGGACAGTACCTGTTGTTTTGAAGTCACAAAACTAGACAAGAGTACATTCTGACATCAATTGTGCCTCAAAATATTGAAACCGTTGACCTACTGGTCATCAAACAGTTACCAACAAAACAAAGGGATCTATTGGGGTTAAAGATGGTGCTGGGTATTTGCTGGATTTAACCACAAATAGTCTTGTGGTGGTGACATAAGCAAGCTGTGATGCATCATGTCTGACAGAAGGAGCAAAGTGTTAGGTTTAAGCTCTAACATTTGTAAAGAAAAACAACCTGCACAGAAAGAGACACAGAGAATTGATTAAAGTTTAAAACTTGCAAGGAGAGTGGGCCAAAAGCCTGCTCAGTCACAATCTTTCAACCAACTCCGACCAGGCTTTTTCTCTCCATGCATTTTATTGAGTCAGACACGCCCCTAGTTACAGGTTGGTCTCAGTTGCTAAGGGGAAGGGAAGCAAAAGAACGTCAGCTGAGACCGGTCCAAATCTGTTTCTTATACAAGGTCAAAAACAACATTTAAAGTTTGTGTGTGCATGTTTTGACTAGGTGATATCGTCAGGCTTGTAACTTCTACTGGCTCCTGCTAATCTCTGGCTCAGCCGCTGCATCTTCCTTATCAGCAGCGCAGGGTTGTCCACTTCCAGCTTAGATCAAGACATGTCAGCACAGAATAAAGAGAACTAAAACGCATCTAATAAATAGGTAAAGGAAATAAGTAAGAATAGGATAACATATATTTACGACCAACAACGCCCCTGTTTTTTTTCGTTTTCTGCTTATTTATTTCAGCACATGACCCCTTCACTTTTGGAGATTTTCAGCCACAGCATCATTGTCATAACTTAAAATATTACACTCAGAGGGGTGGTTAGCAGGTTTCTGGAACTGAAAACAAATCTGGAAAGTTATAATTATCACATCATCCTCATCATCATTGTTGTTGTCGTCATTTTCACCATGAGGTTTGTCAGTCTGAGGCAGGAGAGCATACATCCTGGACACCTGTGGGTTAACGGCTTTTTCAATCATCCTGGTGCACAGAGCTCTTATACAAGGGATACAACAACATCCACACAAGGTCAGGGTGGCTGCAAAGACAGCAAGAGAGTAAAATGGGCATGACCAATTATTTATTTTTACCAAACTCTCCAAACCCGTCCCAGGGCGATGTATCAACTCCTGAGTGGTCTTTCATCATTTTGTTTCAAAGTTCGGAGGCCCTCCAGGGCCCTGGTGAGACTCCCGTCCGCTGCAGTGTTGTTTGGGATGAAGGTACAACACTGATCACAATATTGAAACAAACTCCTCCATGCTGTGACAGCACCGTGTCGACAGCCATTCTGCTTTGGAAAGCCATAAGTGAGGTAGCTGAAAATCGCCCGGCGGCAGTGTTCTGCCTTTGTTTAATTGCCTAATCTCTGAACATTGTAGTGAACGTTGTTCTATCTCATCAACATTTATTAATGGTGCAGGACAGATGGATGACTCGAACCTGCAAGAACCTGGTTAGTTAATTTCTTGTCGTCAGGTCAGAAAGTCTGCAACAGAAGTGGGGTTATAGAAAAGGAAGTAATAAATTCACAGAGGCACAGTGTCCTGTGGTGTTGTCAGGCAGTCTGTCATACAGCTTGTTTTCTCCACACACCACCAGTTGTCACTGCGGACAGAGGTTTGAAAGTTATGTTTACTTCAAGAGTTTCAACATACATATTTTAATTTAATTTCCCCAGTTTAGGTCCTGTGCCTTTTCTGTAAATACATGTGTAATTTTATAAACATTTCAATGTGCACTTTAAATCTATGTTTTTATCCTATTTCTGTACAGCACTTTGGGTCTGTATAGGCAATTTAAGTGCTTTATAAATAAAGCTTATTATTATTATTATTATTATTATTTATGTTGGTATGTGTCACATCTTCCATCAGTTCTTTATGTTCAAACCAATATAGTAAAGGAACTATTATTAATTCCTAAAAGAATTACTCCCATCACCACCATCTGCTGCTTTGGGGTCAACATCCTGTCTAGGGTCCTGAAGCCTCCCCCTATCACCTGCACAGAGTTGTGGACAATCTTTCACCGGTTTGAGACGACTGTAACCTATGGTTTCACAGCCCCCTTTGTAGTCGGCTTTGCTCTGGAGGCGCTGTCGGAGAGCTTCAGATTTCTGTGGCCTTCCACTAATCTGTGGTGGTGACGTATTTTTACTCTGTTTTAATAATAACCCAGTCTCTGGCTCGACTAATTTGGCTATCCTGTGAAAACACAGAAAGATGTGACATCATCATTAGTCTGGTCTGATTTTTGTTTTGGCTGTTTTGTAGCATCTTTCTCATATAGTCTGCTAAAGTACTTTCATCATCAATTTCCCATTCGTTTGTAAAATAAGGTAATCTATAGGGTTCTTCCAAACAAAGGTTTCATATGGAACCAATCCATTCGTGCTTGTTATATTTATATATAATTTTAACCAAATCAAACATTTTGTCCATGTCTCTTTGTTACTTCCATACATTTCCTTATCTGTCTTTTCTTTATTGTTCCATTCATCTTTCAACCAGTCCTGCACTTTGTGGATGATAAGCACAGTAATTCTTTTTTAGATTAATATAAAAGGCATGTCCTATTTTAAAAACTACATCATTCACAAAATGAGATCCGTTATTACTGTAGATTATTTCAGGTATACCATATCTTGGAATCATATCTTACATAAGGCTTTGGCTTACCGTTAATGCATCTGGATGAGCAGTAGCAAGAGTCTCTATCATTTTAGAGAATGAATCTATTATCACCAAACAATATTTCTTTCTTTTATTTTTGTTTAATTCTATAAAATCCATATGTATGTTGAAAGGATACTCTGCTTTTGGGTATATCCTCATTTAAAATCAGTTCCTTTTACTTGCAGTATCATTTTCCCCTTGTGCTGCTGCTTTAGCTGTTTTGTCTACAAGGGCTTCACAGTGATGTGATAAGCTTCACCTTCTGTTGGTACTAATGTGGCTGGGTTCAAAAACTGTACAGCGTTCTATTTTTAGATGTGGCTGTGATTTTAGTGGATTAATAAGCTATTGGTCTGAGTTTACTACTATGCATTTTTGAGTTAACACAGAGGTCATAAAATGACCTTTGCAATCAACATTCGTATCAACCTTTTTTTTCTTTTCTTCTTTTTTTTTTAGTCGGGTAAGGCAAAGTACTGCTGTTTACCATAATTTGTTTTTATGTCACAGACTGCTTCTTCGCTCAGGGGTCAGTCTAATTTATCTGACTTTTTTAATTCTTTCGTATACAACTAATGCTTGTAATGGAGCTGTTATTTCTGCATAATTTGGACCCAGCTTTACAATAGTTGTTTAATCCTAAGAATGACATCATTTGTTTCTTTGTTAAGGGTTTGGGATTGTAGGATAGCAACTTTCTTTTCTTCTAGAATAGTTTCTTCCTCTGCACTTAGTTGGTGGCCCAAATATCTCACTTTCTCTTGACATAATTGCACTTATGTTTCTCTCTTAAATAATTATTCTTTAACTGCTTTAGCAGTGCTAATGTATCTTTAAGACATTCATCTTCTCTTTTGATGCTACTAATATGTCATCCACGTAGGTGAGTAACTGGCTGTTACACGGCGGCTCGAAGGATGACAGACTAGAAGCCATGACTTGGAGTAAATAGTAGGGCTTTCACATAGCCCTGGGGCAATCTGGAATAGGTGTATCTTTTACCCTTAAAAGTAAATGCAACTAGTATTGACTATCTTTATGTACTGGTATAGAAAAGAAGGCGTTGCTTATATCAATTACTGTGAAATATTTGCCTCTGGGTCTAAAGAATTAAGCAAGGTGTGAGGATCAGCCACATAGGGTGACCTCTGAATAACAGCATTATTTACAGCAATCAAGTCCTGCATCAGTACACGGGCTTTTAACAGATCATTGATTACAGGTGCTGTGCGTCCACAGTCTGGCTTCAATAGATATTGTTTAATTCTCGGTCTGTGCTCTGTTTTAGGCCTTATAATAACAGGAGAGGCTCATTTCACCAAAAAACAAGTCTTCTAAGATATAATCACTTCTTCTTCTTTGGAACTATTTTCAACACTTGGAGCATCAGCTGGTGTGTAAGAGCATGCTAGTCATGCTGTTTGATGTGTAGGGGGTGTGATTTGCACAATCCCGTGCCATGTGACCTTCTTTTCACAGGACCAACAGACTATGGGGCGTTTAACTTGAGGCCCAAACGGCCTCCTCTCTCTCTCTCTCTTCCTCTACCACGACCTCTACTCTAGAGTATAAGCAATAGATCATTTTCCTCTTCATCTGGACCTTGAAAAAACTTCAGTTTATTTGCATCTTTTCCTTTCTTGCTCTTAATCATAACACTTAAAGTCCATGTTCTGTACACTCTAATCACCAGCTCCATCGCCGTCTTCTTTGCTCTGAGATTAGGTAATTCTATCAAAGGATGACCATCTGCATTTCCTGTAAATATTCCGTCTGCTGCCTGCTCCATTTGTCTGCGTGCAGCAGCATAAGGACCCGAACACTCATTATCCTCTCTTCTATGAAACATCACATTCTTTTCCTGCTTTCTGGCATTCTTTTTCTTCCTTTTCGCGTTCTCTTTTTTTTTATTTTATTTTTTTTATTTTCTTCTTTCTTCTGCCTGGCTTTACGTTCTCCATTTTCCCTCTGTTTTGCTATTTTTATCCATACTTTTGTTTCTTCAAATCCTTCTTTATCCATTTGTTTTTGTTTATGTTTGCATCTTTGTTTTATTTTGTTTTGTAATTCTACTATTTTTTCAGTTGAACTTACCATTAAAGTTATATTGATCAATCCAATATGGAAGTGTTTTTATCGCATTTGGGTTTTCATTTTCTACTATTCTGTAATCTTTGTAATGTCTCAAGGACTTATTGTTTACTTTGCCCCTTCCCCATTTTGAATAAAATTTGGTTCCAGTAGTTTGTTAATACCTAGGGTATTCTAATACTGGAAGCTTTTCTTTCAACAAGATAGTGATTAATACCCCTTCTGTGGTAAAACTCACTTCAACCTTAGAGGTGGAGTTTTCTTGCCTAGTGCATCCACAGAAGGTTCACTATTTCCATCCTTGTTGATTTGGTATGAAATCCAAATACCTAATGGTATCTGTATTTCCAATCACACTCACAGTCTCACACTTTCACACTTTTGCGCGCTGTTTTACTTTATTTCTCTTATTACTTCTTATTTCAACACAGAGGACGCGCCGCCCCTTCGTAGAATTTAACTAGTTAAGCTAGGGGAGTCTACTCCTCCCGCGGACTTTAACTGTTTGAAATAATTCTTCTTTTCACAGAGGCACAGAGGACGCCGCCGCCCTTCGTAGAATTTAACTAGTTCGTAAACTAGGGGAGTCTACTCCTCCCGCGGACTTTAACTGTTTGCTCTATTTTACCTGATAGTGTCTAGAATTGTCAGGGTTTTGTTTTAATTCTCCTTCTGAGAATCTCTCATTCTGTCATTCCTTTAAATAAGACTCTACTCACAATTCTCTGTGTCCGTGGATCCTCCGTCAACCTTCAGGTCCCAGCCCGCGAGTGAGGGCCAGCCCTGGAAACGGATCGTATGCTGTGGCCACAGACTTTCTGGGTCTCACTCTCGCGCTGGAACCATCAGGTGTCTTGGAGATCCGGCTCGAAGGACCAATTAAATGTTAGGTTTAAGCTCTAACATTTGTAAAGAAAAACAACCTGCACAGAAAGAGACACAGAGAATTGATTAAAGTTTAAAACTTGCAAGGAGAGTGGGCCAAAAGCCTGCTCAGTCACAATCTTTCAACCAACTCCGACCAGGCTTTTTCTCTCCATGCATTTTATTGAGTCAGACACGCCCCTAGTTACAGGTTGGTCTCAGTTGCTAAGGGGAAGGGAAGCAAAAGAACGTCAGCTGAGACCGGTCCAAATCTGTTTCTTATACAAGGTCAAAAACAACATTTAAAGTTTGTGTGTGCATGTTTTGACTAGGTGATCATCGTCAGGCCTTGTAACTTCTACTGGCTCCTGCTAATCTCTGGCTCAGCCGCTGCATCTTCCTTATCAGCAGCGCAGGGTTGTCCACTTCCAGCTTAGATCAAGACATTTCAGCACAGAATAAAGAGAACTAAAACGCATCTAATAAATAGGTAAAGGAAATAAGTAAGAATAGGATAACATATATTTACGACCCCAACACAAAGACCCCCACCTAATAGCGTATGTACCAACCGTCATATTTGCCAAAGATGGTGGGCTGAGAGTCAGTCTTTTGTTTCATGAAAACTTCTAAGTCTGCAGTTTGAGTTTACAGTGAAACAAAAGAATGCGCTGTCGAAAAAGCAGGAACGTTCCTTTCTCAAGTAGAGTAGTCTGTCTCCAATTTGGCTGTGACCCATGAAAGAGTTACCATTTTAGTTTGATTTGGTCTGCCCTCACACTGCACTGTCGAGAACACGCGATCTAAAACCATCACACTGCTATAAAAGCTGCTTTATTCGTATGTGCTTTTGATCAATTTCTGATCAAGGAGGACCATATATTTTTTGCAGTTCTATTGCTTCTGAATAACATGAATTCACTTGAAAGCCAACCAAACCACGATTGCACCTGAATGGTCGGTCAGTTTTTACACCATCTAATAAAACTGACCATCTGAGGATTTCGGATGTGGACAAAGCAGTCCAGTACAAATGTGTCCTTACATGTCTAACTGGACCAATTTACTACCAAATAGAGAGTGATAAACAGCTGGAGTCTGACCCAAGCTGCCATGGCTGACCAGCTTATCCAAAAGGCAGATCTTTAGAAGAGGTGTCGGTCTTTTCGATTAGGTCCTCTGACTTTTGACAGAAAGATTTCCAGTAGAAGTAGTATAGCAAATGCTATGTTTTCTCACAGATTTGATGCACTTCTTACAAAAAACTAACCAAAACAAAAAAAATTATCACGGTGTCATGACCATGATGTCAGTAAGTCTATGATGATGTCGATCTGCCTTAAATATCTTATCGGGTGACTTCAGACCCCTCCAGGGAGCATCTTAGTGGGAGGTTTGGTCGCAGTATTTAACTACTTGACTGGAAGCCCCTCAGTGGAGGTCAGGAAACTCCTTGGAGTCATGTCATTGACGGTATAAGAAAACTGGACTGGGTGACCCCTCCCTTTAAAAAAAAAAAAAAAAAAATCCACAGACATCTATTGAGAAATAAACAGCTAGTACTCAGTCATTATACTTGTCAGAGTAATCATTTTTGTTCTAATACTGATTACCCCATTATTTTTCGTTATATTTGTTCTTTAGCAAATGTTATTGAAGTCATAAGCTGACAAACATTTGAAATGTTTGTATTAAAATGTTGACTCGGGCCAATCAATGCTTACCGATGTCTGGCTCCAACGTGGCAGCATCTGTATTTTGAAAAAATTGCAACTGAATTGACTTCATTTGATTGGAGTCAGAAACGAGTCATTTTCTATCTGTGATGTCACACTAACTCGGTCCAGTTTTCAAATAGGTCAATGAGCCCTATTGAAGAAAACAGATGAAAGCAGCTAAAATAATAATTAAAAAAAATAAGTTAAAAAATTGTTTTTGGAATAAATTTGTCAACTTTATGAATTTGTAAACATAAACTTAACAATGATTATAAAGGTTTCCACTAGAATTACTGAGAGTTTGAGTTTTCTTTACACGTCTCTTTTTTTCCTTTTTTACATTTTTGATAGTGAAATAAAAATGTACACAGTCTTTACAGTAAATGATTGCTTTCTAATTAAACAACAAATCTATTGTAAGAATCATTATAAAACACTTTATTTTGGGAAATTGATTATTTCAAATTTTCTTTTTTTATGTGGCATAATTGTGTATTTATTCTACCTGCTTAAGTTTATCAAATGAGAACACAACATGAAAAGTAAAATGCATTCCATTTACACTTGTGTTACTGGTTACAGTCTCTTTTGTTTTTGCTTTTAACCATTAAGAACCCAACCCCATTTTGCCTGAAAGGAGAATTATGTGATCTTTATCATACACCAAGTAGTCCATGATAAAGACCATGTAGTCTCTGATGCAAGCCGAGTGGCCTTTGGTATAGACTGCTTAGTCTATGGCAATTACCAAGTTGTCTATCATGTAAGCCAAGTGGCTTGTGCTATAGACTACTTGGTCTGTGATGAAGACCAAGTAGTCTATAGCACTGACCAAGTAGTCTAGGGCATAGACTACTTGACGTAAGCCAAGTGATCTGTGGTATAGACTACTTTGTCTGTGGTGAAGGCCAAGTAGGCTATCATATAGACCAAGTGGTCTATGGCATAGACTACTTGGCCTATTATGCAAGCCAAGTGGCCTGTGGTATAGACTACTTGCCCTGTGGTGAAGACCAATTGGTCTAAGCTAAAGACTATTTGGTCTGTGGTATAGACTACTTGGTCAATTGTGTGTAGGCCAAGTGGTCAAGGGCATAGACAAAGTGGTCTACGGTGTAGACCAGGGATGGGCAACTTCAGGCCTCGAGGGTCATACTCCCACATGTTTCCCAACATACCCTGCTATGGCATTTTCTAAATGGCTGGACCCACCTGAACCAGGCAATCAGTCATGAGTAGAACTTTGATATCTGGAAGCCATGAAGACACATTGGCGCTTGAGGCCTGTAGTTTCCCATCTCTTGTATAGACCACTTGGTCTATGATGTAGACCAAGTGGTCTACCAAGAACACATTTCTGATATTTCTCTGTTACAATGATGTCATCATAAGTTCTTATGGGATAAAACTGTTTGACACACTGACTGTCCAATAATAATGACAGTAAAATCTGTCTTTTGAATGTAACTTCTGTAATCTGTCATTCCTGACCTCTTCCTCCTTGTTGCTGCATGTCACTTGTAACTTTTCAACTTCTTTTTCTTTGCATGCCCTTCATCTTTAAATAATAAACCTGAGTTCATTCTCTGCATGCTTTCTGTGTTTCTGTTTTTCCCATCTTCCGTGTTTTTGGAGGGGGTGAGGGCGGCTACTGTACACGGACCTCTCTGTTTAGACACGCTTTTGTTTCCAGCTGCTTATCAGGGTTTACTCAGCTCCACTCCGCACATCTGCCAGCACACAGCCTGATGTCGGGGTTGGGGTTAGTTTAAGCCTAGGAAAAACCCCAAACCCCATCTGAGGAGGATTTTTAGGAGCTGTAAACATGTGTTGACATTGTTTTAATTAGGAAGTGTGTGGAGTTCTTGATCAGGTTGAAGTGCAGGTCAGTAGGAAGGACAGGCTTTGTTGTTGATCCCGTTTTCTTTTTCACTCTGACACATCATCGCAGTCAGTTTCAGTTTAGTGTTAGAGAAAAGAGAAGAAAGAACAAAAAAAAGAAAGTCAAGCAAATCAAGCAAATGTCAACAACAAAGAAGAGGAGAGACCCTTGCTATCTGACACTGACGTTAGGGACGGCGAAGTTCAGAAAGTTTAGGTTTCCTGATCATTTTGTTTCCATTCTGCTGCTTTGGTTGGATAGTTTTCTGTATGATTAGCAGATGGCAGGCCAACATGCAAGCCCCGCCTCTCCCTCAGCAATCCTAATGTTGTACTTAATTCATCCATTTGTGCTACGTAAGAAGAACGTTAAGTTTGAAATCCTCAACGTTATGCAATCAAATAAAGGTTTAAGAAAGTATTAAACACATTCCAATAAAAGTGGTGTTTTAAGATGTTCTTGTAGGATTTTTCTGATGACAGAGAAAACAAATACTATTAAGATTAAAGGTGTTTATTGTTTATAAGATCCCCATTAGTTGTGCTTAGCAGACAGCTGTTTCTTCCTGGGGTCCTTCATAAGAAACACAACACACGACAACAAAAATAATAAAAAATAAAATAATTTTCATATCATCCCAAAAAATACATTTTGGAAACACATAAAATTCATATTTTAAATTTCAATAAAAAGAGTTCCTACACCCAGAACTTTTATACTTTAAAAACTGTGTTTCTGAGTGTTTGTTTATTCAAATTGTGGTGAATCAGGAGCAGACAAAAAAAATGCAGTTGGGAAAAGCTTATATTTGTAATGTAGAAAATGTTTCTCTGCCCCAACAGTCCCACCACAGCGTAGAGGGGAATTCTAATGAATTCTAACTTTGTTCTAGAAAACAACACAGATTTTTAAAGGGAAACCGAACCCTAAATCAATTTTTTTTTGGCCTTTGACCTGTACAAATGGGGTTTTAAAAACTACTGTCTGTTGATTATTGCCACACTTTTTTTATAAATTAAAAGGGAATTATTTAATTATAGAAAATATAGTAAAAAAAAATGTGTGTGCTGCCCTCTAAAGGTTTAATTGAGGTGGTTAATTTTGTGATTGGTCAAGCCATGTGAGTTTCAGAAGTCCCACGTCATGATCTGCAGCTCCAGTAATAACAGTCCTGTTCCCTAGCCCCACCCCTCTGACTGGATTTTGTCATTTCAGCTGTGGGTGGAGTCAGCTTCCAACTTCCCTGTTTGGTTACCCTTTAATAATTTTGGCTAAAAGACTGCATTTTCATGACTAAATGCCTGAAACGCCTTTACAACAGATCATAAGGTGATCGGAGTGGAACTTTTCTTCTGACGTCCTCTCCTGATTTTTTGGGGGATTCCTCTTTGTAACTTCCACAGGAACTCATTTTTGCTGCGACAGAGCCCTCCTCCCATCTTTTCTTTGATGATTCAGCTAGCCAGGTAGGAAACAGTTCCCGGTCATGCATTTTGCTCTAGCTCACGTGCTTCCGGCTGAAATCCGTCCAAGCGTTGCAGACACCAACTTCCACCTTCAAACTTCTGTCTCCTAATTCCCCATTGCGTTTAGCGCTTTAAATACTACCATTTCTGAGGAAATCTAATACGCATGACTCGTCCTCTGTAACCCGTCACACCTGGCCGCTGTTTTGCCAAACTAACTTCCTCCAAGTGTCAGATCTTTGGAGCTCCACAGCCAAACTCTGTAGCTTTTTCTGCTTCGGCATGGCTTCAACATTCTCTGCCATGTTTTTCTCATCTTATCTAAATCCTCATCCTTTCTTGCCTTCTTCATCCGCCTGTCTGATCATGAAGGAAACCCGCTCTTCCAGACCCATGCAGGATGAAAGACACCCATGGAGACGGAAGGTGACCCTACCAGACCTTTACACCTCCTGAAGGGATTCACAATCACTAGAATTGTATTGCATTTGTTTGTGTTTTTCGATTACATACTATTATTCAGCCTAAATTTTAAATTTGCAGCCATGTTGTCACTAGGAAATCTTTGTTTATAGACACGAGCAAAGCACAAATATTAAAGTCTCAATTCCATTAGTTTTCACACCTAGATGTGTGAAATTTGCTCTCCTCATTTGACCCGTCCTCTTGGCTAGAGATGAGCCTCAGATATAGCTGTTCAAGCTGTAATCTGTGGTTTATCCACCAAATTCAACCCCTTAATGTGGGTAAGTATCTTTAGTATGACTTCACCAGTCCAGGGGTGGGCAAACTTTTCGACTCACAGGACACTAAGTGTTCTAAAACTTGACAGATGTGCCGGATCAGATGCTTGAAGTGTTTCTGTAAGCGACCTCATGTGTGAAAGAAAAAACATAGAATCAGGACAAAAACATGCTTTATGTTCATTTAAAAAACTGTGTTTTTTGTTCCTATTTTAGTACTAATGGAAGTTTTTCAGGGAGAACCACAAACGGAGAAAAATGCTTTGTTGTGTTGGAATGAATAGAAAAATGACTGGAGAAACACACATAAATGTAAGGAAAACAACAAATCACCATCCACCACCATGTAAAACATTAATATGGATTATCAATATAATTTACTCCAGTATGTTGGGTCAGATTAAATGGTTTGATGGTCCGTATTTGGCCCCCGGCCCGTATTTTGTCCACACCTTGACAAGACTGTGAATTAGATATCTCAAGCTCCAGTCTCAGGGGAACACTACCACAAGGCCTCCAGGCTAAGGTCTTGAATGCAAATTTGTGTCTTTTTAAGGATCAGAAAGCCAAAGATCTCTTTGACACACAAACCATCGTCACAGCGAACACTTAAGAAACAAATACAAAACGCAAAAGATGAACCAAATCATATCTTTTAACCTCCTAAAACCTGGGCTAGTGTTAGAGATAACCTATAAACATTTACTCACAGGGCTCCAGGTAAGCACAACTATATAGTAAGACTTATAGTATAAGTGACTATGTTTACTTGTGGTCCATGTGCTTCAGTAAGTCTGTGTTTCATTTTTTGTTACTTTATAAATGGTAAGTTAGAAATTACTGAGTCCTTTTATTTCAAATACTCATTTACATTTTCTAAGTTTGTACACGATTTACATTTCTTAAATTACATGAACTTCTTACTTTAAAAAATGTACATACTACTACATACTACTTTTTTAAATTTACATAAAAAACCCAATAATGCTTTCTTACCCATTTTCTATTAGATCCTTGTATTATTATGTAACTAGAAGGAAAATATACCAGATTAAGAGTGTATATAGTATAGTATAGAAGTATGTAAGAGTGTATAGTGCATCTGATGGTCAACTGTTGTTGTTTCTGGCTAAAAACCAAAGTGATTTTGCAATGTTTTAGATTTGAGCTTTGTTAACTTCCCAAACAGTCTGTTCTTGCACCAAATTTCAGTGGCACAATCCTGGTCATATAGTCCCCAGTCATCATTTTTAGAGACTCGCTGTTCTTGAGAGACGTTACTGAAGATGATATTGTGTTATTGTTCATTAGTTGTAAGTGGTTGACTCTAATATACCTCTCTGTTTTTTCAGAGAGTAGCAGATGAAGAGATGGAGAGTCAGAGGATGGACACGCATATGTCCATCCAGGAAAGGAAGCTGCAAATTGAAGCCCAAGAGGAGGCCTGGAAGAGCAAAGGCCACGGCGCAGCCAATGACTCCACCCAGTTCACCGTTGCTGCGCGCATGGTGAAGAAAGGTCAGAAGACAGGCTGAACACACAACACATTACAGTAGCATTACAACTGTGTTAGCTCTAAAACGATCCATACATTTAAGAGTGAGAGCCCAGGCCAATTGTTCCTGAAAGGAAAATGATGTGGTCTACATCATAGACCAAATGGTCTATGGCATAGACAACATCGTCTATGGTGTAAACCAAGTGGTCTATGTTATAGACTACTTTGTCTGTGGTGTAGACCAAGTGGTTTATATCATAAAACCTGTTGTTTTAGTGTGTAGACAAAGTGATTTAGGGTATAGATCACATAGTCTATACCAGGGGTAGGGAACCCTGGTCCTCGAGAGCCACATTCCTGCATGTTTTCCACCATACCCTGCTCTGGCATGTTCTTATTGGCTGAACATACCTGCACCAGGTAATCAGTGTAGGGATTCATGACAATTACCTGGGTCAGGTGTGTTCATCCAATAAGAACATGCCAGAGCAGGGTATGGTGGAAAACAAGCAGGAATGTGGCTCTTGAGGACCAGGGTTCCCTACCCCTGGTCTATACCGTAGACCAAGTGGTCTATGGTATAGACCAGATGGTTTATGGTCTTTTGTGGTGTAGATAAGGGACCACGATGGTGTTAATGGTGTAGACAAAGTGCCCAATGGTGTAGAGCAGGGTTAGGCCTCGAGGGCCGCATTCCTCTATGTTTTCCACCATACCCTGCTTTGGCAGTGTCTAATTGGTTGAATACACATGAACCACATAATCAGTCATGAGTAGAGCTTGAATATCAGGAAATCATGCAGCCATAGCTGCCCTCGAGGCCTGGAGTTGCCCATCCCTGATCCAGAACTTACTGGTCTATTCGTACCTTCAGGAGTCGGACGAAGTTGGTCGTTGTTGATTCTCTCGATAATCCCTTTATCTGCATTCCCTCTCTATGTTTCCTTAGGTTTGGCTTCTCCTTCTGCTTTCCACTCTCCGGTCATCTCTAAACCCAAGAACGGCAGCCTTGCCATCTCCAAACCACAGGAAGGTCGGTCTCACAGTTTCAAGAAATTATTGATGATTTCTAATAACTGAATACTCTGACTGCTTGTTTTTGTACCGTGCTTCCCTTAAGTGCATTTACTTTTATTACGTAATGAGAACAGGTCAGATCCTCTTCCTAATTGTATTTCCATTTAATGTGATCGTTAAAGCCTCATCTATTATTACACTCTCATCATTTTTAAAATAGATCAAAGATTTGGTCGATTCCCCATCGTTTGTCTTTGAACTGAGTAGATTTGTCTTTAATGTGATTCATTTTGGACCCAAAAGAAATCAGGGATTTGTTTCTGTTCAAAGCTTATAAAGTTCTCGTGTCACTGGTTTTGTTTTTATTGATTAGACAGGCTGGAGTCTGACTCGTATGTCTTTTCTCTTTGTTGTATGTAGCATCAGTAACTGTTTTTATACAGCTGACGGGCATAAAGAGCTGGAATCTTTCTTGATTCTGATTCCTTAATGCTCATATCGGTTCATACAACTTCCTCCGGGGGGGGGGGGGGGGATTCTTGTTTCTGTTTCTGCAGTATGAGATCTAATAGACACCTAACACTGCAAAAGTGCAGATGAAAAAATATATTCACAGTTAGTGTGTATGCTTATGTGTGCTTATACTTCTGCTTAATAGAGCGGATTGACAGTTTTTGTAATTTTACACACATTGGTTCCAGCATTTTGTCATTACTGTGAGTTTTCGTTTGTCATTGTAAAGTTCTTTGCAAATCCAGACCAACATATTGAAAAGGTTCTATGATTTCTATTTGAACTGCATCTTCGTAGAAGTGTTGAGCTATGTTGACATCAGGCAACACTCAAAATTGTGGAAAGAAGGCTCAATTATTCAGAGATTTTCTGAGACGGTTTGATTGACAGCGATTTAAAAGGAGAAATACTCGGAAATGCAAAAACAAAAGGATTTCTTTTTACATTTGTTCTCTTTCATCAGAAAAATGCCAGACATGCATGTTAAAAACTCAAAAAACAGGATTTTCATCAGAGGGGACTTTAACAACCTGCGTAGTGACGTATTCATATGTTTTCATTGGAAGCGATTGCTCAAATGCGTGTTTCTGCTGGTGTGAACGAAGCAATAATTGAAGCTTTTATAAGACTTTTTCTACCTAATAATTTAATTTATATGATTTAAAACATTTTTATGTGTGTTCTGTAGTGGCAAATAAAGAAAACTTTGCTGTTTCATTTTTAAAACATCTGATCTACAAGTATAATTAGCAAGAAATAAACTAGAAAATCAGGTCAGGGGAGTGTATGCAATTCAGTTTATGAATCTATAAAGTAGGATTATAGATTTTCTTTTTTTTTTTAACCATAAAACTCCTCACTAATTGCTTTATCCTCCTTTCTCAGACAGACGTGAACATCTTTTTACTTTTTTATTTAAAATTCAAACCTTTTTTAAAAAAATAAGTCCAGTATTACAGATTGAAAGTCTGCACGACTGAAGATTTAGGTTAATTTGGGAAACTGAACACACGATAAAGAGGAGAGTGATTGAGAAGGTCAACAGCCAATCAGGACACAGAATAAATATTTAAATAAATAAATAAAATCATGTTAAATTGCAGTGAAAAAAAAATCTGCAAAACAGTAAAATATAAACCACATTATAGTGAGAGAAAATGCACCCATAATTAGATAATTCTATCACAAACCATTGTTGCCGCAGTCTGGGATCACCTCTGGAGAAGTTGGAACAAAATATCACGAATCAGGTTGTTCCACAAACAAAGGCGCCTCAGAAGTTGCTGTGTGAAAGCTGCTTTTGTCCCAAACTCTTTATCTCCTGCAGCCGGTTCAGGGAGGAAGACTGTGCAGATATGAACCCCTCTGAGAGCTGCGCTCTTGTTCCTGCAGAGATCAAAGCCATGCCAGACCTGAACCTGGAGTCAGACCTGAGGCTGGATAAACTGGAGTCTTTCCTCGGTAGACTCAACAGCAAAGGTGAAGTAAACCCTACAAGATTTGCAGAGATCTGTTCGTTTTTCACCTTATAACATGTCTATTTATCTTCATTTGTTGAAGGTTTTAACTCTGATCTTCATATCTATCATAACTTTAGCTTCTGCAAAAATAAGTAAATTCACAACTTTCAGCAAAATTTTAGTAAACGGAACAAATGTTGCAAGGTGGAGCTACTGTTCTTTAACATGTTGGTTTCCTGTTGGGTTTCTCCTCAGTGTGTGGACTCCCAGAATCCACCATTACTGTAACAGAGAAGAAGGTGAAGGAGGTAATGAGCCTCGAGGACGAAACCTTCTCCAAATTCTACCCTCACACCGACGACCTTCCTGCCAATGTTAAGAAGGTGGAAATAGACGATGACTTTGATGCCATTTTTGACCCCAAGGTGCCAAAGTAAGAGAGTTAGACCCCAGCTTTGTCATGAGAGTGGTGCTCCTTTTGTTTTAAACCTGACCATTCACCTGTGTTTTCCCTCAACACTAAGGCTGGCTTCAGCGATGGTGCAGCACAAGCGGGCGGTGCGTCCCACGCGTAACGTGCAGTCGTCCAGGAACCCCCTGAAGACGCTGGCGGCCAGAGAGGACATCAGACACGAGTACACCGAGCAGAGGCTCAACATCGGCCTGCTGGAGAGCAAACGGATGAAGGCGGAGAAGAGTGAGTGAGGCCAGGTGTTAGAAATAGAAAGACCAAACCCTCATTGAAGTGCAAATCAATCAATCACTTTATTTGTAGAACACCTTTCGTCAACAAAGTGTTTGACTTAAAATATATCGAGTGATAAAAGTTTGGGTACTCCAGGTTAAATTCTATTATGTTTGTGTATAAAGAACTCAAAGAAAGATGAAAAAAATCTTCTAAAGACATCAGATTACAGATGAGACAAAATGGGGAAAAAAAGGCTTTATTTCCGTCATTTACCCTTTCAAAATTCTGTTATTTTGAAAGGGTAAAAGGTGGAAATAGCATTTTTTTATATAGTAAAGAGAATGTATCATATGTAATCTGATCCGTTGAGAGGATTTTTCCATCTTTCATTGTCATCTTTATGCACAATAATACAACATTTTACCTGAAGTGCCCAAACTTTTGATCCCCGCTGGAGATTCTCCTGAGCCTGTTCTCAGATTTCGGGGTTTAGACTTCCAACAAGCTCACTCCTGATTGGTGAGAGTGGTTGCCATATATACCTTAACTCAAACAGGTTTGAACCAATCACAGCTATTTCTGGTTCCAACACGTCTGTATTTGAAAAACTAATTTTGGAAGCATTTCATCTTCTGTGATTGACATCACTCACTTCATTCATAATCGATGGTTACAAGCCACAAAGTGGGAAACTTCCATCCAGCTTGGAAGTTTTAGGATCCAACCCCCTCTTGAAAAACATAATCTGAATCATTTGAATTCTTAACTGTAAAAATTAATCTTAAGAAATAAAAATTGTACCCTTGTTTGAGAAAAAAAAACTTTTTTTGGCATATTTGAAGAAAATCTGCTAATGGGTGAAGAATTTGAGACTTTTATCTATGGAGCCTCTTTCTGCATTGATGCATGTCCGTCTCTGGTTTAATCCTTCTTTAGTGACTAAAACCTCCAGTTACTCTGAAGCGGCGCTGGCCGGTCTGGCCAGCAAGGAGAACTTCAGCAGCGTGAGCCTGCGCAGCGCCAGCGAGACGGAGCAGACGTCCAACAACAGCGCCGTGCCTTACAAGAAGCTCATGCTCCTGCAGGTCAAAGGTCAGCGCCAGCTGATGAGCAGAAACACCTGCTAACTTTAGCTTCGTTTGATCTAAGTGTCTAACAGATTGAAGTCTGCATAGAGTTACTAATATAGATCTGTTTTCCTGTGTGCGACTCCAGGCCGGCGGCACGTCCAGACCCGGCTCGTAGAGCCCAGATCAGCCTCTCTGAACAGCGGCGACTGCTTCCTGCTCATCACGCCACATCACTGCTTCCTCTGGATCGGAGAGTTCGCCAACGTAATCGAGAAGAGCAAGGTGGGGAGTTTCCACGCTGTGAAGCAACCTTTAACCCTGAAAGAGTCAATTGATGTTAAATCAAATCCCAGTCAGAGCAGCAAAGTCCCAGAAAAATACACTTTAGATTAAATTTATAAAATACAGCTTTTAACAAAAATTTAATTATTTTGTCTATTTATATCAATTTTAAATTTCTTTCCCTTTTACAAGTTCCTTTCAAAATAAAATGCCCCCGTTGTGATGGGCATGTCTTTAGACTGTGGGAGGAAGCACGTTGTACACTTTTCTTTTAAACATCCTCTTTAAGCCAGGATTTGATGATCATTTTCCTGGAACACGCCTCCTGTTTGATTTTATTTTTTGGAATTCCTCCCTACTTCAATCTGGTATTGATTCACCAAATCTCTTTGATCATCTTACATTTATGCAATTTCTTAGAGATAGAAATATACTGTTTCTACAATCAGTCTTGATAATTTTTTTCTCTTCCTCAGACATCTCCGCTTTAATAAAGGGGATATTTAAATTATTATGGAGGTTTTTGTTTTTTTTTTTTCCTTCAGCCAAGTTTGTTATTTTTAAGTTTGTTTTACCTTCTTTTTTTTTTTAGGTACAACAGTTTATTTTAATACATTTTGATTTATATTTTGAATGCATTAACCCATATTAATGCAAATATGTATCAAACCACTTCATCTGCAAAATTACCTTAATCTAGTATCAACTTGAAAGCAAAACCATTTTTTATAGCTGCAAATAAATTCAAGCAGTTAACAACTTTTTCTGTTTATTTTCATGTTTTCTTTTTTTTTTTTCTGCTACATATCAGCTTGTGACTCATTTTCTTCTCTATAAATGAGTCCTAATTTTAGGTAGAAAAACTGAATTTTAACAAACAAGTTTTTTGCTTTAGAAAAAGATTGAAATGTTATAATCCACTTCAGTGCACAGGTTTGAATGTCCCGTCTTATTAAAGGCATACATGAACAAAAGTTAAAAAGCAACAAAGTTTTTGTTGAAACCAATTCCTGGTGAATGAGTTTTTGTTTCTCCTTCATCATTAAATAAATCCTAGTTTTCTCAGTTTTCCCTGCCTGCTGTATCGGAGAAAGAAAAAGTTAAATCCCGGCTTGTTCCGGAGGTTCATTAATTCAGCTGAGCTTGCTTTTTTCAGCAAAAACACAATAATAACTGCAGTGCAGTGCCTTCTGGGTTCAACCTGCAGTTCCTGAGGGACGGCGTCCGTATTGTTTTTCAGTCAACATGTGGGGCAGAGGAATCTGAAAACAGCAGATTCAGTGTTTCTGGCTCTGGAGCCACACAAGTCTTTTATCCTCACATGTGGCTCTTTTGTTTTGACAAAAATTCAAACAATTTTAATAAATAATGGAATTTATGCTTAAAATCTGAATTACGTTGATCTTATCTTTGCACAATGAATTCTTTATAAGCACGGCTGACATTACACTAAATTAAAAGACGGAGTGTGCTTTACCACTCCTCTAAAATGCAGACACCATAGGTGGAATAGGCCAGGGGTCTGCAGTCTGAGGCTCCGGCTATTTTACCCCTCCATTGTGGCTCTATGGCTGTAAAGGGTAACCAAACCCTGAATCCACTTTTTTTTGGTTGTTGGCCTCTATAAATGGGGCTTTAAAAGTGCTGTCTGTTGGTCATTGCCACCTTTTTTTTACAAATGACAATAAACTTGTTTAATTCTTTAAAATATGGTCCAAAACCGCCTGTCTGCTACCTCCTACAGGTTGGAATAAGGTATTACATATAAATTTTATGATTGGTCAAACCATTGAAGTCATTTCAGAAGACTCACGTCATGATCTGCAGCTCTAGTTATGATAACAGTCCTGTCCCCCAGCCCCGCCCCTCTGACTGGATTTTCACATTTCAGCTGTGGGTGGAGTCAGCATCAGACTTCCCTGTTTACTTACTCTTTAAGAAAAGTGCTAACAAATTTTAATAAATATAAAATTAATTAGCTGAGTTTAGCACATTCTAATATATGCTGCATCTAGCTCTTATCGTAATGAAAGAAAATGTCATGTTTGACTTGTTCTTTTCTTTTTTTTTAATCCAAATCTGCTGCAGCAGGAGGAGGATCTTATTTGACACAAAGTTGTGTTTGCTTTTTTGGTGGATATTTTGATTGGTAAAGATTTCAGACCCCTGGTATAACCAAATGTCAGAACTTTTATTAGAATATTTGTATTAGATTTTCAAATTATTATAAATTAGATAATTTGTATTCCTTTTTGAAGAATAATTTTAAAGCACATGTTCAGATGCAACTTTCTTAAAAAAATTGCAATAAAATCTGCTGCAGCAGAAGGAAGATACTATCTGGCACACGAGTGCATTTTATTTTGAAAGGAACTTGTATTTGCTGTTGTTGAAAGTAAATACGTTAAAGTTGTTATCTATGGAAATGTACCACAGTTCTTAAATTCAGTTATTGTAAATATTTGTAAGGTACATTTTCTAGAGGAGAAGCTAAATGGCTATATAAATGTTAAAGTGTATTTTCTAAAAGATTAAGTAGGATTAGCTGACTCTCGCTGGGTTCTGGTAGAAAACTTGTATTAGTTATAATTTATTATTAAAGTAATTTTTATGAAAATATTTTTATTACTTTTTTTAAGTTAAAAGCATGTGTTCAGGGGCAACATTCTTAAAATAATAAGTAAATCTGCTGCAGCAGGAGGAAGATGCCATTATTTTTTTTTTTTCAAAGGAACTTGTATGAGCTGCTATCAGAAGTAGAAATTATCTATAAAAATTTTTTTTTGTATCCTTTTAAATAAAAAAGTCACACAATATTAGTCACATAAACATAAATAAAGTGTATTTTTCTTGACAGTGAGGTGATTCTTTGAGGGTTCTGGTCAGTAAGAAACAGGTCCAGATGGTTATTCTAGTGTTGAAGTTTGCAGACACTTGTTTAACCGAATCTGTTTCCTATCAGGCGTCTGAGTTGGCCAACTTCATCCAGGCCAAAAGAGATTTGGGTTGCCGGGCCAACGTCGTCCAGGTGGTGGAGGAGGGCGTCAACTCTTACAGCAATTCCTCCAAGGAGTTCTGGAATATTCTTGGGGGGCAGTGCAGTTATCAGAGTGAGGATCTCAAATCTATCAGTCATGAAGAAAGCATACCTGATGATTGATGACTGGCTTTGCTCTCTAAGTGGCTGGAACTCCTGATGAAGACGAGCTGTACGAAGGCGCCATCGTCGAGACCAACTGCATCTACCGCCTGATGGACGACAAGCTGGTCCCAGATGATGATTTCTGGGCAAAGATGCCGCGCTGCTCGCTGCTCAGACCGAAGGAGGTCAGTGTCTGGAGCCTGCAGCTTCTGATGGTTTCGTTCTCTCTCTGAGTCGGTGTTTGCGGTGCAGGTTCTGGTGTTTGACTTTGGTAGTGAGATGTACATTTGGCACGGGAAGGAAGTGACTCTGGCGCAAAGGAAGGTGGCCTTCCAGCTGGCCAAGCATCTGTGGAACGGCACATTCGACTACACAAACTGTGACATCAACCCGCTGGACCCCGGAGAGAGCAACCCCCTCATACCAAAGTATGCAAGACACGTCCTCCCGGCTTCTCACAGAAATCAAATCTGACTTCTCTCTTCTCGGCTCCAGAAAAGGTCAGGGTCGACCGGACTGGGCGGTGTTCGGCAGGCTGACTCAGCACAACGAGACCACCATGTTCAAGGAGAAGTTCCAGGACTGGAGCGACTCCAGGAGGACTCCCAGCCCCCCCACTAACAGCGAGCAGCTCCCAGATCTGAAGGTAACAGAAAATCCACGGCTTCAAACCTCCTGGAATTGACCTGAATCACTGTTGGAATTTTTTCCTGTTTCCAATCAGGACACGCCCACCTTGGACCAGCCCCACACAACCATGGCCTCTCTGATGCTCTCGCCGCACCAGGAGCCCGTCTGCACCAAGCTGGATGGGTTCAACGTGGGGCGTGGCTACGGCCTGGTGGAGGCGGAGGAGTGGAGGAGCTACGAGGTCAGCACTCTGGGGGTGGAGGCGTGGCACATCCTGGAGTTTGACTACAGCCGGCTGCCCGGGCAGAGCGTGGGGCAGTTCCACGACGGGGACACCTACGTGGTGAAGTGGAAGTACATGGTCAGCGCCGCAGGTCGGTGACCTTCCTTCATAGAAGAAGCTCTCATCTCATCTTTGCAGAAGTGGACCAGCATGATGCTGTCATTTAATGACCTCTCCGTAGTTTAATGAACAGCTGATTAGATGAGTTTGATCCTCTCTGATGTCATGCATCGCATTCTGAACAGCAAAAAATTATCTTTTTTTTTTTTTTTTTTTTTATGTAGGACGGGCTTGTTGACGACACAATTTAGGAATGCACCAAATGTGAAATAGAGGGTGGGATAAAGTAAAGGGAGGCTCCAAAAACGATGTTCCAAAAAAAGCCGAAATTTGACCTCAGACAAATGTAAACGATAATCAATTTAAATGTTATTTATATTATCTATAATATTACATAATAAATTATAGTTTTATATATTTGTATTTTTCAGGGCCGTGCGTGCAATCGAAAAATTATGTTAAGTTGTTAATATATATATTTTTTTTTCTTTTTTCTTCTTTTTTTAACTTGTCCTGTCCAACAGCTGAGCAAGCAGATACGGGCTGAGAGCCTCTTGCATTGGACAGATTTTATTGTCCCAACAGGGGTTTATTAAGTATAAACCCCTGTTGTATTTCATGCTAAACTTTATTTATTTTAATTAAGTTGTATCTTTTTCTTTTTTTGTTGGACCGGACGGAAACAAAGGGGGGGAATAAAAGAGTGGGGTTAAGAGAACAAAGAAGGTAACACAGAGTAGTAACATCCTATAACAACCAGGTCTAAATAACAATCTGGAATGGGCGGGGCCTGTCTACACACACACTCAGTTACACACAAACCTAGTTGATAATATTTATTGAAGCAAATGAATTGCGCCTCACAGAGCAGCCGTCCATCGCTCTGGCTCGGCGGTCCAGTCATCCACAGCGTGCGTTAAAACACTTCGTCAGGTTTTTTCCCAGCACTTATACTATGGTTATTTACAAAAAAAATAAGTAAATAAATATTCAATCAGTTTTAAGTACTTTAATATTGTATTTTTTGGTTTAGATCGCTTTTTCACAGAAGGCGGACTGTTTGGTTCATGGTGACTCGACCAGCGTTGCCGAGGCTCGACTGAAGCAGCAAAAGAAAGCAAAATAAATGCTGATATGTTAAATATAGCTTCAGTTCAGAGAGAAAGTTCACCTCTTACCACTTGCTTTTGTCCAGAAGATGAAAGAAAACATTTTAAAGCAGCCTGCGCAGTGGTATGGAGCTGCGACCGCACCTTCTTTTTCTTTTTTTGTTTTTGTTTTTTTATGGCTGTATGTTATCATGTTTGTTTTCTGGGAATTATACTGTAGGCATGAAAGTCTTTATAGTTCTGCTCATCTTACTGTTGATTTGATTTTGTGTGACCAAATGACACATCTAGAATATCTGAGTTAATAGTTGATAAATTTAAACATTTCAGACAGAAACAATGAAGGAAAAATTTCTCTCTGGCCTGTTTTTGTTCAAAATCCTTTAAACAAAAAGAAATTTGTCATCAAATTTACATAGTAAAACATTGTAATCAATCCCAAAATGAAAGTGTATCTATTGTGACATATTTTTTTATACAGTTTTGTTTGTAAATTTAATTTGTGATTACTCGCAGATAATAAGTGATCAGCAAATGCTGTAACTACAAAAACAAGAATTGTGATTCATTTGTTTTCCCCAGGTTTGAGATTAATTTTTATTTTTTAAATCAATTTTAGGCCCTCGTATATTTTTAATTTGGAGGGAGTAAATCTGAAAAAGTGTACATACTCCAGATTTCAAAGCAGCACTTAGTGAGTCATCCATTAACAGATGACCCGTCCATCTGTGAAATTTGGCACCGAACACCTTGTTTACTTAAGTTAAGAAGTGGAGTGGAAGTGTTGGGCTGAACTGTGTTGAAGTTGGTCTAGCTGTTTTCCATGTAATACTTTTATCTGAAGGTTTATTTTTGCAGCCTGCTTCTCTAAAATGTTCGCAAAACACTTAAAAAGTCCCAATGAGAACAGAGGAGTTGTGTTTTGTTGTCAGTGGGAAAGAGACGGAACCCCGATCAGCTGAAGACGGCGGGACCCGGGAAGGAGAAGTGCTGCTACTTCTTCTGGCAGGGCCGGAACTCCACGGTCAGCGAGAAGGGGACGTCGGCGCTCATGACGGTGGAGCTGGATGAGGAGCGGGGCGCGCAGGTAGACGAGCTGCTGCAGCGAGAAAGCAGCGCCGCTTTTAGCTCACCTGTTTCTCTGTGCTCGACTGCAGGTTCAGGTCCAGCAGGGGAAGGAGCCGCCGTGTTTCCTGCAGTGCTTCAAAGGAGGGATGGTCGTCCACTCCGGAAAAAGAGAGGAGGAGGAGGAGAACCTGCAAAGTAAGCTTCCTTCACTGAGTTTTTGTTTAGTCGATGAAATTCAAAGTGAGGGTCCTGGACAAGGGGCCAAAATCCAAACACACACCTCAGTTCGCAGCCGAACAGGATAAACATTTATTGAACACACTAAAACCAAATTTTTTAACTTTAAAAACATGACTTTTTAACATAATTATGAATTAAATATATATCGATAATGCTACTGTGAATGCTATAAGCTGAATTTGGCCACTGAAGATGCATAAATTGATAGCCAGTTAAATTTAGCTAAAATATTTAGCTAAAATGTTAGTTAAATGTCAAATTAGAAACAGAAAAGAAAATTAAAAAAAACGTTGGTTAGTCAAAACAGCTAGCATGTAGCTGAAAATATAGCTACATCTCAAAATACACTAAAAAACAGTAAAAAACAGCATGAAGCTAAAATATTGGCTAAATTAAGTAGCCTAAAAAAATTTCAGTAAATGCCAAAACAGTTAAAAAAAAAAAAAAAGAAAAGCTTGCAGAATGCCAATTTAAAAACTTTAAAACTGTACCTCTGTAATGATAAAAAGGCAGGGATATTATTTTAGAATAAATCATTTTAAAACATTAAATTATTTTCAATATTTTCCTCTCCATATATAAAAATATTTTGTCAAAATTAGAAATAAGCAAAAGATAACCTCGCGCCTTTAATAACAATAAGAAAAAATGATCTGTAGGGCCGGATATAATTACCCGGAGGGCCGGATCCGGCCCCTGGGCCTTGACTTTGACACATGTGATCCAGGATTGACCTACTTGCAAAATTATGGATTAAGTGATTCCAATTGAGATCCCAATCCAACCTCTCCCCCTTCCCAGACGACTGGCGTATGTACTGCGTGCGAGGGGAGGTGTCAGTAGAGGGCCATCTGCTGGAGGTGGTGTGTCACAGCAGCAGCCTGCGCTCCAGAGTCTCCATGGTGCTGCTGAACGGCCGCCAGGCTCTCGTCTACCTGTGGCACGGCTGCAAATCCCAGAAGCACACTCGGGAGGTGGCGCGCACAGCTGCCAACAAACTCAAAGAGGAGTGAGTGGACGGCGGTTTGCATCCCTGCAGGACATTCGGGATGAATTTGAAGTTTGAAGAGCTCGTTTCGGTGTCGTGCAGCTGTCCTCTGGAAGCGGGCCTCCACAGCAGCAGCAGAGTGACCATCCGGGAATGCGATGAAGGAACGGAGCCAGTGGGATTCTGGGAAGCTCTCGGGAGGAGGGACAGGAAGGCCTACGACTGCATGCTGCAGGGTGAGACCACGACAGACTAAACATAGATTAAGAAGACTATTATAACCAAATACTTCAAGTAAAAAGACTTAAAGTTGAAAAACCTCTCAAGAAAATGTGAATGTAACATTTTGTGTTTATGTATTGGCTTAAAAATCTAGGATCTTACTTTGTAAATTATTTTTATTGCAGATTATTTTTGGAATATTTGAGGAAATGTATTGAGTTTTGTTTAAATTGATTTTATTTTTTGCATTTTTTATTGTATCCTAGAAACGAGTGATTCTTCTTATGCCATTAGAGCTGTCTCATCGTTTTACTGACCTTGTTTCTGTGTGAACCTCAGATCCCGGGAGGTTCAACTTCACTCCTCGGCTGTACCAGCTGAGCAGCAGCTCGGGGGAGTTTGCGGTTGTGGAGTACCTGTACCCCGCCCGAGAGCCTGAGGAGGTCAACTCCATGCCCTTCCTGCAGGAGGACCTGTACGCCGCCTGCCAGCCAGGTAATCCAGAGGAGTTTAGAGAGCTGCTCTGTCATGCAGATGGGACCAGAACATCCCAAAAAAAAAAAACAGTTAGTTCAGGACTGTGAGGGCTGCTGTTCTTCATGTTTTCCCAAAAACCTACCATTAAAGTTTCTTATTGGCTAATCTCACCTGATCCAGGTAAACAGCAGCAAATGAGGCAGATATTCTGAGCTCAGGATCCTGGACCTGGAGTCTGAGACCCCTGAACCTGTTTAAGTCCAGTTCTCAAGAACATCACTCTACAGATTCTCAATTTCTCTTAAATCAGTCGTTCCTTCAAATACTTTCTGCCATCTTCGTCATATTTCAGATAAATTCAGTTATTGAACTTTTTAGCGATTATTTACAAATATTTATTTATTTTTTTTTAATTCCTATTTTCCAAATTGAAATTGAGGGATCTTTTAGGCAGAATCCCTGCTACAAACTAGAACCCTTCACTTGTCTTCATTTTCAAAATTTTACTTATAAATATTTTATGGATCCAAATGAATCCAATAATGAGGATAACTGAGCAGCTGTTTTTTTAAGCATAGAATTAACAAAAAATGGCTGAAAGAGTTGTTTGTTCCTAACAGCACTGACGCCTTGTTGAATTATTAATGGAGTAATGCACACTTAGTGAAAGCGTTATCAAGCTAGATGAAGCACAATCTGGCTTTGTTTTCAATCTAAATGAGGAAAATAGTTTTTTTTATTTGAAGTTTAGATTTGATGTTTCATCCTGTAGGTTTTTCCAAAACTAATACAACTGTTCTGGTTTTAACTCTATTTACAGGTGAAGTTATAGATAACAGACCACAGTCGCATATCCTAAAAGGTCACTGCACGGTGACATAAATGCAAGTTAGCCACCACCCAGAGACGTTTACTCATCGTCCAATCAGAGCGGCTCACAAACAATTTTCCAAAAAATTGGAGATTCTGCCGATACGTCCTCATCCGGAGGCGGCAGGGTTATTTGTGACTGTAGCATAAACACCACACTGTGTGTCACGCACTTTAACAAAAAAAAAAGAAGTTGTACTTTTTGTCCATCCTTGTGTTTTCATAATAATAGGAACGGAAAACTTTCCGTTTACTAAGATAATGCTAACTGAACTCGAGGAGGTTCCAGTTCTTCAGTGTTTTGTCTTCGCGGCAGCTCTGTTCCTGGTGGACAACCATCACGAGGTGTACCTGTGGCAGGGCTGGTGGCCGCAGGACAGCGAGAGCACGGGCTCGGCCCGCATCCGCTGGGACTCTGACAGGAAGCTCGCCATGGAGACGGTGCTGCAGTACTGCAGAGGTAAGGCGGGCCTCGCTATTCAGGTCCCAACTCCGAGAAACGGAAAGAACCGGACGCTGTCGATTGCTTTCTCAGAAAAGAACGAGAAGAAGCCCCCGAAAGCGTACCTGATCCACGCCGGTCTGGAGCCGCTCACCTTCACCAACATGTTCCCCTGCTGGGAGCACAGAGAGGACGTGGCAGAGATCACAGAGAGGGTTGGTGTCCTTCAGCCGACTGACACCAGGAAGCTGCTGTGTGTGTCCTCATGCGCTGTGTGTTTGTGCGTCAGGAGGCGGAGGTGTGTAACCAGATCATCCTGGTGGAGGAGGTTCTGGCCCGGCTCTGTAAGAGTGCCTACCCGCTGGAGGAGCTGCTGGCCCGGCCGCTGCCAGAGGGAGTCGACCCTCTCCGTCTGGAAATCTACCTGTCTGACGAAGACTTTGAGGTGAGGAGTGCTCATTTCCAGTTCACTATATTGATATTTTACTCAAAACCGTTTTTATTATAACACTTTTAATATTATTATTGGCATTCACTTTAAATGTTCAATGAAAGATATCAATTATTGCTTATTTTTGTTGCAGAAACACAAAAATATTGAACTCCTCTCGATATTAGTAAATCGTTTTTTTAGTAGCCAAATGATGTTTTTGATTCAATTTACAAATGTCAGATTAGTATTAATACTTCTATAACCAATTGATAGAATATATTTTCATGATTTTTTGGTGAAGTAACTCAAGTATCTGAAATTTTAGAGAGTATAGAGAGTCTTGTTTACTGTTTTGCAGTAAAGATAAACTTATCAAGATTTTTTGCAATAACAAAATTATTTTTAGGTTAGGAAAATCTATCTTTGTAGAATTTTTTTTTATCTCAAAACCAACTCAAAATTTAAATTTTATTTCTTACTTATATAGTATAATCTCCAGGGAAATGTATTGCACGAATGTCCGACAGAATGAGGATAAAGATAAGTTAGCTGACAGTAATTTACAGTACATATAAAATATAGAAGTATAGCAAAATAAAAACTCTTTGTTTACCACATTGGTAGATTTTTTTTTTAAAAAAAAAAAATAGATTTAAACTTGGAGAATTTCTGACATATTTTTAGGGGTCGATTTTTGCAGTATGGGAAACAAAGTTAAGATTTTCTTGAAATCTCAGTGTAAAAAGAGCCTTTGGATTCTTTAGATCAAGAAAAAAAAATTGCAGCTGAAGAGAAATCCAGAGAGAAGATTGCAACGCGTGCAAAAATAAAGCTTTCTCTTTGCGTTTTGAGGATCTTACATTTTCTCCGTACTCGTCCTTCAGACTGAAGTAATCTAAAATCTCCTGACAGATCGGTTTCCCTTTTGCGTTTCATTTATCTTCTTTCATTTTCAGTCAGTTTTAATAGAAATCTATCTGGAAAACATCCACAGCGTGTCAGCACATAGAAAACCCGCTCAATTGTTTGATTGGTTTATTTCGAGCGTAGATTTTGAAAAATACAGGACAAAAGACACAGATTTTTCAAACTCAATACAGAAATGATGAAATGCATTGATTAGAAAATAAAAAATAAACTAATACAAAGACACCCTTATGTCGTATTTAATAAATTAATTGTAATAATACCTAAAATCAAGTAGAGTTTGATTGATTGCTTGAAAATGAGTTGAAGGTAGCAAACTTATACAATCCCACCCCTACTTAGTTACTTCATTTTACAGTTTTGCAAAGTTTTTGTTGTCAAAGATAATTTGGGACAACTAGACATTTAACCTTTTAACATCAGAGCTTTTACTCCAGTGTTGACATTCTTTCAACTATCGTAACTTTTCAAACATTGAGGCATTTAATGTAATTCCTGTGGATTCTGAAGCAGAAAAAAAACATCTTTGTGGCATTAAGGAACACATTACTAACATAAGGTAAAAAGTTGATTTGAAAAGCCTCTTTTATTGAGTCAGAATTAGCTCATGATCACTTAAATGGTACGTCTGTGTTATATAGGTGTCATCTCTTGCGTTAAAGGGTTAAACACATAAATATTGGTGTTTGGACACTTTATCAAAGCTGACACTTCACTTGCAGTCGCTCGTGTTTCTGCCTGTCAGGAGGAAACGGATGAATCTGGAATCAGATGAAAGCAGGAGCTGATGGGTGAAGTGTTTCAGAGCTTCAGTTTGACGTAAAGCTTTCCTGCAGCGGTTCTGGAAGGATTGACACCCACTTATGATTAGCTGCAGAATCCAGTGGAAGGGAGATGGGATGTTTCTCACAGTGATAGCGGCTCTGGTGTAGAGTGTCTGTCAGGTTTGTCACGCTGACAAAGTCGCACAATCCGTGTTTCACAGTGTTTCTTTTTCCAGATGCGTAGTTTGCATCAACAAGTATCAAGGAGATTCATTCAGACTGAAGATACTGACAGAAACCTAAAAAATTACAAAGTGGATTAGCTTTACTTATGTTTGTTAGAACAAGAGCTCAAAGGAAGGCTGGAAAACTTTTACATCTATGATAGTCCAGCTTTTATTAAGAAGACGCCCAAAAATAGGAAAGGAACACTAATCCTAAGAAAAGAATCACTATAAAAAGGAAAAAGTCATTTTTACCTAAGAAGAAATCTTATAAAAATATAAAAACAAAGTTCCACCTTTAAGACAAAAACAGGATAAAAAAAGCTGAATTACCTCATAATTAAGTCATGCAACCTTAGCTTTTTATTGCTAGAAAAGACATATAGAAAAAACATTTGTCTGCCCCTTGTGGAAGGATGATGAACTACATCAACTAAGTTATGAGTTATTTTTGTTGTTCTTTATTTCAAACACAAAATGAAAATAAAATAAGAATTTGAAAATTACAAATATAAGAATTTAAAAGTACAAAAATACTAAATAAACGTAAGAATCTAGAAATACAAATATAAGAAAATTGGAAAAAAAAATACAAATATACAAGTGAAGCAAACAATGTGCTTTTTAAAGAAAAGTCTGGATTATGCTAATTTTTTTCAGAAATGTGTATTTCAAAGATTAAAAGAATGGTTATAAAGAGTTAAAATTACCATATTTTACATACGTCAGATTATAAAGCACAGCATCAATGTATGGTCTCTTTTGAAGCTTGTCATACAGAACACTGAACTGTAAGGTGCATTAAGCAAGACAAAAAAGTCAGAGATACATCAACACATCAGTCAAACTTTATTAACAGTAATTCTAGAACTTGTTCGAAACACGCTACATATTAGCCGTGTTTTAGCTTACCAAAGCTAGCTTACAAGAATTTAGCTTGTAACTCCCAACACGTAAAAAAAAAAGCAAACTGACCTCAAGAAAACAAGCGTAACTGTGAGTATGCTAACTCCTAACTTTATTACAGATACAAAAAAATTACAAATAAAAAAAAATAGATTCAAAGACCACACATTACCCGGAGAAGCATATTCACGATAACACCCAACTGAAAAGTGACACATGACATGGAACTCTCAAAATCCCTTCCACATCAGTAGATTCAGCCAGACTAGCTTTTTATATAAGGTGCTTTGAATTATTAGTCAAAATGTTGTTATTTTAGAGAAAAATTCTGGCTTTAATATACATATTATAGTGTGGAAAATACAGTTATTTCTTGATCCTAGCTCTCAATGAGCAAAAATTGATTCTGAGAACAGCTGGGAAATATGTAGAGTAAACATAAATTATGCAACATTTTTCAAAAATATTTTGAATGTCAAAAAACAGGGTTGCAGGTAAAAATTTGAAGTCAGACTGAGTTTTTCAGAAAACATGTCAGAAACATATCTGTGGACTGGAGGTTAGAGTTATTTTGTACTAATTTATAGATAATATAAAAGTTTTCCTGACCTCCCAGAACTCCCCTCCTGTTATCCTGTGTTTTTTCCTCCTCTGTCATCTCTCCGTCCTCTCGTCCTGTGATCTCATCTCTTTCGCTCCTTCCTCCCTCCAGGGTGATGGGGCTTGTGGGAAGGTGAGTTCACTGGTGTGAGCGTGGAAGTCTGGAAGGAGCTGCATCCTCTCTGCTCCTTCATGTTTTCCGGTTCAGATCTAAGGCGGTTCTGCTGGTTTTCCTCTGGCTGCGGCAGGAGAGCGTGTGTTTTCAGATGACTCATGCATGAGTTTGCCCGCTCACAGTGCAGACTGGAGCCATCACGTCCACTGATGCAGGCTGTTTTCCTCCTGCAGAGAGCCTTGGAGATGAGCAGGGAGGAGTACGGAGCGTTGCCTGGATGGAAGCAGGTGAACGTGAAGAAAGCCAAAGGACTTTTCTGAACTTTTGGGAGGACGTTGCTGGTTTATCCACGTGTGCAGAGGCTCAGGGGTAGTCCCCCCTGAGTTTGGCCTTCAGTGGACCCAGGACCGACAAGCTGCAGATCATCCTCCTGTGTCTTCAACCCCCGTCTGTCTGAATGCTATTTAAATGTCCACTGCTGATGTCTGTACATATGTACCATAGATTTTCTCCACCTGGCAGCAGCAGCAGGTTGGTCAGCCTGCAGCCGACTCCGTTTGTGACAAATACAGTGTATTTATATGAAAGCCACAGAGAAAAGTGTGGGAACGTTTTAAAGGTTTGTTTGTGATCAGAACTGGAAGTTAGCATATAAGCTACGGTGTACAGATCCGCCCCCATGACAGAAAACTCACCCATGTGAGCGTAGACACTTCAATGTATTGTGCCTTGTTCTGTGTACAGTTTCTATACAGATCCTAGTCTGCATTTTCAAGACTCTTTTTGTGATATAAAGAAACGTTAGAAAAATAAACTGTGTATGTTTGATATGACTGCTCAAAACTGAATTTTTTTGGGTTTTTTTCCTCTTTGCCATCATTATACATTTGCAATGAAAGCTATTCCTCCTCTTAGCAAAACGTGGTACACTTGAGGTTTATTTTGTTAAGTATAAATATAGCAAGTAGACTATGTTGGTGTAGTATATTAACTAAAAACTTCTGACTGAATTGGAACATTTTAAGTTTACAATTTCTAGATATAAAAATTAATCTTCAAATGTTCACCTTTACTATACTAGTATTTGTTTAGTAAACTTAAACTACTTTTTGCTAAGTCACCAGAAGGAACACATTTTTACCTTCTCACTAAAAAAAATCTTGAACATTTTTTAAAGATCCTGAGGAAGCTGTCGTCCCCTGATTCACTAGAATACTTGACATATCGTGATACACGTCTCACAAAATGATAGATATAAAAAAAACTAAGTCATAATAAGAAGTTCATGTCGCATAACAAAAACCATGAGGCTGAGTGAACTCTAAACACACACCGGTTCTCACGAGATCTTGTTGATCTGGTGCGTTGCAGAGCTCCTCAAAGAGTCTCAGCTGCCAACTAGTGGTTTAGTGGCTTAGGAGGAAAGCAAAACTAAGACGCTAACTAATAATTATCGTCTCGTCAGCATTTTATACAAGTATCGCCAGATGAAATATTTCGATATATCGCAGAATCGATTTTCCCTTACACCCCTACTGCTCACCCACATGTCAGGGTCCTGGGGCAAGTGTCTGACCCCCACATTGCTCCTGGGGGTTATAAGTTGATACCAGTGTTCAGCAGCACATTTACTATGAGCGTGTGTATGGGTGAAGGGGACTGTAAATATAAAACACTTTAGGCTTTAAAACAGCTCAAAACTGATGTATAAAAATATGGCATTTATTGAATTATCATGTGAAAAAAGTAAAACAAAAAAAAAAAAAGAAAATTATTGAGACGGGTCCATTAGAGACTAATTATGTCAACATTTTACCAGGTAACACGTGTGCTATCAAAGGCATGTTTACATTAAAAGTGGGGTCATCTGGACCCCACAAGACAGCGCGCTGAACTCCTTTTCTCAATTATTTTTTTTTCTCACCCCTGGTGTCTGTGGCAAACATACAATCCTGTCCACCTTCGTCATGGGAGGGATCATACACCAATGTAGCCTGGACCCCATAAGCGACCACAAGGGTTAAACAGAATACAAATATTAAAAATCTTTTTACTGATATTTTTTAAAGCTTTGTCAACATAAACAACACACAAAAAAAATTCAAAGATGAAACACTGAAGGGCAGGAGGCAATTCAAATGTCACAGAGATACCTGAAGAGAACAACCCCAAATTCACTATATTAGACCAAATAGACTATTCCATTCTTCTAAACTTGTTTCATTTGAGTTGCACATTCTTCTAGCCGTCACTAGAGGGCGGTGCAGCTCAAGATTCAAGGCTCTCACCCGCCTGATTAAAATGGATTGATCTCAATCATTTCCTATGGTCACGTCTAAGGAAGGAATCAGAATTCCATTTTAAAAAGTTGATTGAGTTTTAAAGGTTTTTTTTTTGTGTTTTTATTAAGCAAGACCAAATAAGAGCTTGACTAAGCTTAGCTTTTATGTGGTCTTTGAATTTTATAAAACAGTAAAAAGAAGTTCTATACATTTAAATTGTAATTTATAATATAAAATAATTCAATGTACAACTTTTTTTCTAGTGTTTTATTAGATAACTGTCTATCCAAACACTGGAAAAGAAGTTTAAACCTGAATTTAAAGCTGCTTTTTAGAAAGTATTTAAATCTAAATTTGCCTGATTTTGCTGTTTCTTGCTGCTTATAAACCACATTTTTTTGGTTCTGTTGATCTTATTAAAGCTTCAAATTGTTTTTTGTTTTTTTTTTTCCCCAGCCTTAATATTAGTAGAAGTGATGTTTTTACAGCTTTAACAAGCCAATAAAAGGGCCTTCCCTTCAGAGGGATCCTGATGGAAACATGTTTGCTGTCAGAGGAGACGCATCATGTGTTATGGTTAAAGCATGGCGGTGTCAGTGACTCCAGTAACGGGCAGCGACACTACCCCCCCCGCATTGGTTACATTAAACCCTCCATTATGAGTCGCAGGTGAAAACTTAAAGCAGAGCTGTCAAACCTCAGCGCCTGCTTTTTTTTTTTTTTTTCCAGGCTCCTCTCCAAATCCTCTCACCCCGCCCTGAACGCTCTCAGATGTTCTCAGCTGTAGGCCTGCGTGGAAGAACAATCAGAGGGACGCTTCGCGCAATCACAGAAGAGAAAATACACAGCAGGCTTCTGTCCATCCAAGTGCTGCTTGGGTTTCCTCAGACAAGAGCAGGAAGCAGCTGCTGTCCTCCGAGAAAGCCGTGTGTGTTTCCTGCAGGTTTTTGGGATGCTGCAGCCGGAGCTGGATCCTTCTGCTGCCCGGGCCTCCTCTGAACTCCCTCTGGCCGGGAATCTGATGTGGCAGCACGCTGCATATCCACCCACCTTCCCCTCCCTTCCACTTAATGCAAATCCCACCACCACCTCCGAGTCTCTGGGAAGAAAGCTGGATGCGGCGAACATGTTGCACTGCGAGGTGTGTGTGTGGTTTTGACTCGGAGCCCGGTCTGAGCTTCAAACGGATGTAGAGGAATGCTCCGTCCTGTAACGCGCCTCCAGCACCAAGGGAAACATGGCCGCCCAGCTCCCAGAGGGTGACATTTATCGGGTGTTTCTGACAAATTCTGCCTCTGATGTCCGGATATCAATTTTTGCTCCGAATTACAGCAGAGTCATAAAGTTTGATGTTAAACATTCCCTCCATGTCTCCAACAGGTGGAAAACGTCAAAAATGAGTCAGCGTAGGTTGGCCTAAAATTTCACGCAAATTGACTTTAAACAGTGTTTGGATGGTTTAGTACTGAACAGCTGCGGGACGACAAAGGTTAAACCTAAAAGTTTGAAAAAAATCTTCCTATAAGAAAGTTATAAGTTTCAAGTTGAGAACAAAGATCCTTGTACAGCAGAAGTTTAATAATATCTTTATAAAGGCTGGTTTTTGGCAGAACATGAATATAGAAAAAACAACACTGATACAGCCATTTTGTTGCACATATTACTAAGATAGACAGAAGAAAATAAAGTTTTGGAAGAAAACTCACTCTAATACATTAGATGCACATATGTTGTTTTTCTGACTTTATTTTTACTGTAGCAAAATTTCAAAATAGGAAATTGTTTGTTGCCTGTCAGTCTTTTCTGGGGTGTTTTGATTTCTTGTTGCTGTCTGTCCAGGATGAAGTGCAGAAAAATCTTCACTAAGGTTAAAAATTGTGACCACATTTCACGCTTGATCTGAAGTTCTCTGAAGTTTTGTGCCATATGTCTGAAGTGAATACCTGTTAACTACAGAGCCCCTTAAGAAGGTGTGGCATCACACAGGGGGTCAAAATCCAAACAACACCTTAGGCTGCGGGCCGAAGAGGATAAACATTTATTGAACACACTAAAACTACATTTTTTAAACTTTAAAAGCATACATTTTTAACATAACTATGAACAAAAAAAACAGGAAATTTATTCCAAAATAAATCAACTGAAACCTTAAATAACTTTAAATAATTTACTCTCTGTAAAAATATATATTCTCCAAATTATACAAGTTAGTAATAAGCTGAAGATGACATTGAGCAGTTAATAACAATAAAATAAAATTATCTGGAGGACCGGATATAATTACCCGGAGACCCGGATAAGGACTTGACTTTGGAATAGTAGCATCAAAGTAAAAAAAATTAAACCATCTGGTGCGCACCAGATAGTATTTGTTGCTTACCAGATACTATCTGGTGCTTACTAGATAGTATCCAAATAGTATCTGGTAAGCACCAGATACTATCTGGTGCTGAGCACCAGATACTATCTAGTAAGAACCAGATAGTATTTGGTGCTTACCAGATACTATTTGGATACTATCTAGTAAGCACCAGATAGTATCTGGTGCTTGTGGTGAGCAAAAGATACTATCTGCACCAGATAGTATCTTGTAAGCACCAGATACTATCTGGTGGTGAGCAAAAGTTTCAATCTGGATACCATCTAGTGAGTACCAGATAGTATCTGGTGGTAAGTATCAAATAGTACCTGCTAAGCACCAGATAGGATCTGGATACTATCTAGTGAGCACCAGACACTATCCAAATAGTATCCTCCTCACCAGATAGTATGTGGTGGTGAGCACCTCTATGTTGAATTTGTCAGTTTTTTTCACATAATTTCTTTAACGACACAAAATCCGCAGGTGAAATAAAACCCAGGAGTGAGTGGATCAGATGGTCTAGAACCACATCCAGTAATAAGAGAAAGTGTAAAAATCTAATCCTAAAGAGAAGTGCGCTCAAATAAACTCAGAGAACAGGAGCATTCTGGGGCAAGCAGGACTTTAACACATGATTTCTAGTGACCACAGCTTGTTTTTTCAAGAGTTTGGTAATCCATGACTGATATATTTAACAAAGATGACTGTATGGTGGAGCAGTGGTTTGCACTCTCACCTGATAGAAGGAAGTCTCTGGTTTGAATCCCAGCGAGAACCTCTCTGTGATGAGTTAGCGCGGTGTCCTTGTGCATGTGTGGATATTTCCAGGGACTTCAGTTTTCTCCCAAAATCTAAAACATACTTCATGGATAGGTTAACTAGTGTCTCTAATTTGTGAACCCAACAGTAGCTGGGTTGGCTTCAGAAACCCCATAACCTCGAAAGAGTTGTGAAGATGGCTGGATGGACACAACATGTGGTGGTTGTTCCTGCGTAAGTGGGATACGTCTCATTGGGTCATAGTTATAAAGAAAAAGACAAACCAGTTATAGTTACTGTAACATGAAGTGTCCATTTTGTAATGATAGAGCTGACTGTGGAATAGTGACTATGGACACATTTTTGTCAAAAAGATTTTACACACCTGTTGCCAGATGAGTGATTAGGACACCTTGCTCTATTCATTTGGATGGGGGACCCAGTATTTTTTGGTAATATAGAGTATGTTGTGTGCAGTTTTAGACAGAGAGATAGAATCACTGTATAGCCTCGTTTCCACCTTTCCAGTATTTTGAGCATTTCCATCATAACATGGACCCATTAAACAGTTCTGACCCCCCATCAGTTGTAAGTCCATTGAAAAGTGGAACGGAACTGTGATGGTGATGATCAGATTAGAAAGCGTCAATAAACCGCTCATTTAAGCTAACGTGTCCAACGTTTGTTAGCATTTGGGTTTTTGCTGTTTCCTGTGTCCTCTTTTGGTCTATGTTGAAAATGCCTGCTAACAACAGCAAGACCTGGTCTGGGGGTGGAACCGTAAACCTTCCTTGTCAATCTATGATACAGGGTGATCTAGCGGCACGCTAGCAGTCTACACTACTCATGCACAGTGAAAACAAACCGCTTAGTGGAAGTTAGACTTCTCTGAGTGGAAAAGCTCACCGGAATTACCTGGACCATACCCTACCACTACTTACCAGACTATACCGAACCGGATCACTCAGTGGAAACTGGGCTTGTTAGTCCCCCAAGACCATCTCAGTTAAAGCAGTGCTCCAGCATAGAAAGATATATATGTAAAACAAATGACAGTAACAACAAACACAGTGTTGAAATATATAAATATACATTTTAAACCAATACATATATTTTTAAAGAGGGGATTATTAGATTGTACTTTCCTAGCCTGATTTAAAAGTTTTAGAATTAAACATTTTTAAATTGGACTGTAAAGCCACAATGTAGGACAAAAGCCAGCAGGGACTAAAGTGTTCAAGTTGAATCACTCTATAAACTGCATGTTAACTTTCTTTTATTTGTAAGTGAGCTTCAATCCAAAATTCAACTTTTTTTTGCCTTATTTTTTTAAAGTTAAGGTGTTGCATTATCTTTACTTATTGTGGGCGTGGCAGTGATGCAATAACATTCTTTGATTTACTGTAACTTTTCAAATTCCATCAGATTCTGACGGAGAAAAGCGGCACAAGGGTTAAAACGAAAACATTTTTTTTCTTAAATTTTACAATTTGTTGATTAATAAGCTCTCTGCTGCTGCAGGCATAATTGAATATAACCCCCAGCAACACAATGCATCTAATCGTCCAGTGGAAACAGCGCTGGCTTTATCTGCCAATGTAGTTTAATTTAAACATGTATAGAAAAACCGGAGTGAAGAACAAAGGTATTTGGTTTAAAGGGAAGACAGAGAGCTGTCATCAGAATGGGATTCTGAAGTGATGCCAGGTAAAGGTGAACCTCTAATGTTTGTGATTAATTATTAGATTATGCAAAGGGTAATTAAAACATCAATCATTATTTACTGGGCCATATGCCATGGGTGCTTTCACGGCCGGTGAATTCTAATAGCCTAAAGAGCTGTGGAAAGCGGCCTCTGGCAGGTATCTCCCTAATGCTCTTAACCATCTGTCGACACTCAGCCCTCTGCCATGCTAGCATAATGTTTTGTTTATGATAACAGTGTTAATTCAACACAGGCTTAGGTGCAAAGTGGCACAGTTGAGCTTTAGCGCCATTCATTCCGCAGTATTTGCATTTGGCGCCGTGCCCGCCCGCCGGCGCTCCTCCCCTCGCCACAATCCACACGGGATGACAAACGGTGAACAATGAGGGTCCAAACCGAGCTTAGAGCACATCCGACTGTGCGCCGCGCTGCCGTTTTGTTCAGGGCTTCTATTTATGTGTGCTTTATTACTTGAGCTCGGCAATCACAATGCAGAAGCGTGCTCCTCTCTTCTCCGCTTTTAGCTTAAAAAAAAAAAAAAAAAAAAAACCCTCTGAGCCCAACACTTCCTGTCCAAAGTCTGAAAAGCCACTTCAAAGGCTGCGAGCTCAGATGATTTAAGGGAAATGAATTTCAGACAGAGGACGTTTTCTTCCCCTCTTTTCTGGTGCCACAGGCTCTTCGTGGTAAGCCCTCCTTGTTAACCTAGATTTAGATCTCTATCCTGATGGAGCCCATAAAAGCGGCGCAGATTTATATAACGTGGTGTGCAGCCACGTGCCTCAGGTCTGCTGGTTCGCAGCATCGCTCCCCCTGTCTCCTGTCCAATTTAGACTTGGACATTCACTTTGGAGCTAAATGGAGGCTGGACACCACCTGAGGCTCCTCATCTGGAGGAATGAGAGAACCACACACCGCAGGACGACATCTCCAGAAGCTTCGGCTCCGCGGAGCTGTGCTGGAAGGACCCTTTTGAACTTTCATCATCCGACTGGAGACGGAAAAAGAGGGAAGGAAGGAAGGTGATCTCAGACCAACATCCACAACTCACAGGCTTTTTCCCTTTGAATATTGGATTCTTTTAACCGTGGTGTCGGTTTCAAGCTCGGAAAGTGCTGACACAAGGTGTCACGGTCAGATTTATTATCAAAGACAGACGTCAGTAGAAAAAAAAGCTGCAGCCTCTTATGATTAAACAGTTTCTCATTTCTGATCAGGTCTGAAAATCAGGTGACTTAAAAAAAACAGTTTGTTGCTCAACAAAAAGAAAAACATTTACAACTTTGGAACAATAACTTAAAGCAATTTGGCTTTGTATGCAGTTTTGCTTTATTAAATGGAGAGTTTAAAACAGGGGTAAGCAACCTTTAATAGTAAAAGAGCCATTTGGGCTCGTTTTCTATTGATCAAAACCTAGAAAGAACCACATAGTCTTACTTTAACCTTTAAAACATTCGGATTTGCATTCATGACCTTATTTTTATTAATGATAAATATGAATTATGTCTGTTTTTTGGCACAAATAAAAGCAAAAACATAAAAAGTACCTATCATCTCTCAAAATGTTTTTCTTTATAACCAATGTTGTGCAGCTCAAGATAATATGGGCTTTTAACTCATAAAAGATCAAACTTTTCATCAAAGTTTTCTTTGCCCATAAAATCTGTGCATTCTGGAGGTAGAGTTGAGTAAACCTACATAGTTGATCATCTTTATGCACCTCAACTAATCTAAATTAAATAAACACTAATTAAGTAATCCTTATGCTAAAAAATTGCTATTTTATTTTTATTTTTTTGTTCTTTTTTCCCATCTTCGTCCTCAGCAGTCTTACATTGCTGGGTTTTGATATTTTAGTTTGAAGTTGGATGTGCATGTGATTTTTACTTAAGCAACTTTTTATATAATTTTTGTCTCACTCTTTGGTTCTTAAATTTTGAAATGTTTTTAATGTGAAGCACTTTGAGCAACAATTGTTGGAAAAGTGCTCTATAAATAAAGATTGATTTGATTGATTTTCTCTCTCAGAGAAAACTCATTTCAGCCACTTGGAGTCGGATCTCGTTCTTTCCGTTATGACCCAGAACTCATGAACTCATGACCATGGGTGAGTCTTGGAACCATGATGGTCTGGTGAATTGAGAGCTTTGCTTTCTGGCTCAGCTCCCCCTTCACAACCAGTAGAGTGACGCCGCTCCAATCCGCCTGTTGATCTCAAACTCCAATCTTCCCTCAACAAGACCCCAAGATATTTAACCTCCTCCACCAGAGGCGGGAGCACTCCACCCACCGAGAGAGGGCAAGTTACCTTTCTCTGGTTGAGAACCATGACCTTAGACTTAGTGGAGGTGACCCTCATCCCAGCCGCTTCACACTCAGCTACAAACCAGAACATGTTGGAGGTCCTGGCTCGATGGAGCCAACAGGACAACATCATCTGCAAACAGTGAAGAGGAATTCCTGATCTGTGCATGATCCTAGCTGTTGCCTAACTTCCAAATCCTCTGGAAAGTTTCGCAAGCCAGAAGATTTTTGACACCTGAGGGCAAAACGCCTACAAGCTATGCTAAAGCTAACACAATAAAGAACAAAGACGTTAGTGTATGAAAACAAAATACTAATAGTCAGAGGGGCGGGGCTGGGGAAGGAGTCATGTGACCGTTACATTCAAAAATGGGGCTGCCGAGCATGACATCAAACTTCTGAAATGACATGGGAGTTCCATCAGCAGATGATCACAAAATCCAACTTTACTACTTGGCTTCAACCTGTAGGGGGCAGCAAACAGACGATTTTAGTTTATATTTCAGGATTAAACAAGTTTTTTTAAATTGTCAAAAGTTTGGCAAGAACCAACGGTTAGTCCTTTTAAAGCCCCAATTATAGAGATATAAAGCTAAAAAAAAAAAAAAAAAGTTGATTTATCTTCAATCTATGTGCTATCCTAAGCATGTTCACATTAAAAGTGGGGTCATCTGGACCCCACAAGACAGTGCACTCAACTTTTTTTTTAAGGATTTTTTTGGTGTTTGTGACAGACATAAAAAAACTGTCCACCTTTATCATGGGAGGGATCACACATCAATATAAGGAAAGTGCAAGGGTTAGAAGACCACTGGGAACACTTTGAAAATAGATGATTTTCAAGTATACTGAGTTCTGAAAAGTGTTCGCCTTGTTAGTGAACGTTCTTTAGAAGCACAAAAAACTAAATGATGATCCCTCCACCTCCGTGCTTCCCAATTGGTGCCGATTTGTTGTTGAAAACATTTCCTTTTCTTAAAATAATGTGTTTTTTCATGTCATTAAGTTGATTCTGCTTAGTTTAAGACACAAAACTGTGAAATAGGAAAGAATATTATAGTCACTAACTAATCATTTCTTACTTGAATTCCTCTTCATATGCTCATCAGCCTTTTCAGAATTTCATTTTCAGTATTGCTATATACTCTGTTTATTGACTCCATCCTTTGTAAAGCATTTCATGTGTCATGAGAGTTTTCCATCTCAAAGATTTGCCGTCTCTGAGCGGTTGGCGAGGGAGGGCGCTTGGATCAAACTTCCAAACTGAGACTCGGGACAGGAGTCATGAGACTGCCCTCCCACTGCTAACTGCCATCGTTAGCGACCCTGATCCTCTAATCAGCACCAATAAACCTGCCTCTACCTCACTCCTACCCCATCCTTTCCTCCTGCCTCTGGCCTGGCAGCCTGCTGTGAGCTACACATCTGATGCTTTTTTTTTTAAGACAGCGGGGGATGATGGGTGATGAAACACTGAGACTACACCACTGACATTCAAAACACTCGTGGTCGTTCCCGCTCGCCGGCTAACTTCAGAGGTCCGTTCTGCAGGAAGAGGTTGTCTGTGTCATGAGGAAAACATGTAGGGGGCGGGGCCAGGTGTATAATTAGAGAGGCAGACATCCAAACACATCCACAAAGCAGGGTAACTGTGAGGAGCAAATGAGTCAGCCCGGGGACTTGTTGTAGTCTCCAAAGCCCAGAGCTGGGGAAACAAAAAAACCGATGTGATTCATCCTGCTCCAACACACTGATGAGGAGGCGAGCGGAGGCCCCGGGGCCCTTTGCTGCTTATGGTCCAGTTCAGCCTCAGGTGACATTTGTTAAACCCTCAAACGCTGACCTGCACGTTCACGCTAACCTGACAGGAGCTGCAGCGTGTAAACAGCTGGCTGCTGTCTGAGGCCTCATTAGCGCTTAATAAAACAGGCTAATCAGAATTTACCTTCGGTGCTGGAAAGCTGAAGGAAATTAGTCAGAAGAGAGACGAGCACGGACGGTGATGGGACCGATAACAGCTTTGACCTACACCTGTCCTCGAAACTTTTAGCAGGAATGGAGAGCAGCCGCTCGGAAGCACACGCTTGACCCAAAACTGGACTGAATCCTGAGCAAATCTCATTACATGGACAGGATTTCATGTCTGCCACAGACACCAGTGAAAATCAAAAATCAGTGAAAGAAAAAGTTCAATGCGTTGTCTTGTGGGATCCAGATGAACTCGCGTTTTTTTTTTTTAATAAAACACTGTAGTTTCCTAGAATGTTTTTTTTCTCACGGTTGAAGTCTTTCTATGGTGAACATTACAGACCACTCATGAGGGAGAAAAGTTGCAAAACCGATTAATACTTTTTTTTTTGCTTCTCTATATAAGCAGTTGTTAACCTGATGGTGTGGAAACATTCTTATAAAGTTCTCTAGATTACCTGAAAGTACAGCATGCACTGTTATTTTTGTTTCTGTTATTGCAGATGCAGAAGACAGTTTTATCTTCATTGGCCTCTGGTTTAAGTCGGCAGCAAAATCTGAGTCATCATCCTTGAAATCAGAACACAAAATAAAGATAAGACTGTGGGATGACCAAAACTTTTTGAAAGAAGATATTTTGGGACAAGAGAAGATACCGTCATTCACCTTCTACTTTTAAAACATGCGTTAAAAGCGGTGTTTTTCATGGCCAATACGTCTTTTTTTACGGCGCTTTTCCTGGCGGTTATTTGACCCCATTGGCTTGCCATAATGTGAACGTAGCATTACGCTGGAGTTGGTGTAATTGTTCCAAAGCAACACAGAGGATAAAGAATTAAATGGATTTAGTGATTTGAATGATACAAAGTTGAGTCGACTTGTTAGCATGTTCTTTATACTCTAGTTATCTGAATAACTGTTCATATGCTGCTTTAACATACTAGATTCCTGCTACGATTTAATGAAGCTAAATAAAAATCAATGTGCAGTAAGGAAGCGTGCTTATATTCAGTCTACTAGTGGTATCTTTTCCATTATCATGATTTGCCTTTCAAAATAAAATGCCTGTTCTTGTTCCCATATTTGGAAAAAAATAAATTTAGCCCTAAAGTGTAAAAGTTTTTTTTATCACGTATTTTTATTGGCTGCTACAACATAGAATAACTTATTCAGAAAAATTTGGTCCTGTAAATTCAACAGACAAAAGCATCGCTTCCATCCTTGAATACAGATAGTGGAAATATGTCAGTGCTAGTTTTACTAGATCTCAGTGCTGTGTTTGATACAGTTGAACACGCTATACTACTCAGACAACTGGAAAACTGGGTCCGTCTCACTGGGCCAGTACTAAACTGGTTCTAAAACATGCTTAGAAAACAGGAAATATTTTGTCCCAATTGGTAACTTCACTTCTGAGCCAACAGAAATTACATGTGGAGTACCCCAAGGCTCCATCCTAGGACCACTTCTATTTAACATCTACATGCTCCCACTGGCCCAGGTTATAACAAACAACAACATTAGTTACCATAGCTATGCAGATGACGCACAGATATATATTAGACTGACACCAGGAGACCGAGGCCCTGTACAGGCTCTTGGTAAATGCATTAAGGATATTAATGACTGGATGTGTCACAACTTACTTCAGTTAAATAAAAACAAAAATGAGGTTAGGCAGTCACAAAATCAGACTATCATATCAACTAGGATTAAAGATCTGATGTCTAAGCAAGCAGGACCTGGAGAAACTAGTGCATGCTTTCATCTCTAGTCGACTTGATTACTGTAACACTGTTTTCACAGTACAACCAAAAAAATCCATCAGGACACTGCAGCTTATTCAGAACTCTGCTGCTCGGGTTCTCACTAGAACCAAGAAAGTAGACCACATCAATCCAGTTCTGAGGTCTTTACACTGGTTACCTGTCTCTCAGAGGATAGACTTTAAAGTTCTGTTACTGGTTTATAAAGCTTTGAATGGTTTAGAACCAAAATACATGACTGACCTCTTATGTACCAGCCTGACCTCTCCAGTCATCAGGATGTGACCATTTATCAGTTCCTAGAGTCAGAACTACACATGGAGAAGCTGCATTCAGCTTCTATGCTCCACAGATCTGGAACAGACTTCCAGAAAACCTTAGATCAGCTGAAACACTCAGTGGATTTAAATCCAGGTTAAAGACTCAACTGTTCTCAGCTGCATTTGATTAATATGTATTCAAAAGTTTACGTCTGCACTGTTTATCTATGCTTGTTTTAAATTAAAATATTTTTACTTTCTTTTAATTTTATTTTAATGATCACACTTTTACTATTTCTTTAGATTGCTTCTTTTAATGTTTTATGTACTTTAAATTGTCTCAGTACAGGAAATGTGCTGTACAAATTAAAAGCATTTGTTTTCCCCACATCAGGGTTCGGTGACTCTCTAAAAAACCCTTTTGAGCTTGTTTTGTCTTGGATAATTAAATACTCAGAACAGGATCCTTCAGTTTTGATTTTATGCACCATACACAACGATTTCTTAAAAAGGAAAATGATAGAAATAATTTGAGTTTACTGTGCCGCTGATAGTTTGCAGGTGCAGCCACAAACAGGAAAGCAGTGCAAACAGAGCAGTGTTTATTACCTCATGTTCTGATTGGAGTAACAATCACTCTCCTAATGTTAGCATAATGACTGTCTGCAGAGACTGCATCAACTTTATTGATCGCCCAGACATCAAATGACATCTCGTCTTTCCGTTTCTGCAGCCGCTGCAGTCTTTGGCTGCAGCTTGAACCTGATCCTGCTCCTTCCACGGGGTTTCTGGTGACCTCATGTCTGTGTCTGCGTGCTACCTGGCCTGCCGTCCTTCACTGCATCTGCATTCTTCTCACGGCCTCATCAATGCTACGATTTACACCAAGCAGTAAGGGCCAGACAACAAAAAGATGTATTCAAAATCCTTAAAACTCGTACAAGCCATAAAAATGAAATCACATCCACATGTCGGTTGCCTCAAATATGGCTTTGATTTGTCAGTGGAAAGCGGTTACAGGTGATGCCGTTCTCTTTGATGCAGGGCGGCGGTAAGTCAGATCCAGGACGATTTCGAGTCAGATGAGAGGCGCTTGAACCCGATACCCACTCAGGCTCTGGCCCAAACTGTTCTTGGAACCATTCCTTTTTTTTCACCACACTTTCAGATTGAACTCTGGAGTTGAAACTTACAAGTGTTTTATTGCTGCGACTAAGCACTAATTCAGCCACGGATGCAAAATGATGCAAGCCAAGGCAATCGGCTGAGTGTGGGTAAGCTTTCATCACATTTCCATTTAGCAGATAGCAGTGATCGTGCGCGGTCAGCTTTACAAAGCTTATCAGCTGGGACGCCACAGAAGCCGTGTTGGACCTGAGACACAAGGTACTTTTTGAGAGTACTGGAGGTTTTTCATGAGAAACTGTTATTTAATCCCCAGTTCCAGGAAGTGCTTCTTTTAGCTTCCAGATTCAAACATCCCAACAGCAGGACGACTTCTCCCTGAGAGGAATATCTGCATGTATTTAGTCTGTGAAGCTGCATTTAGAAATCCATTTGTATGTTTGAGTTGAAGCAGATGGTTAAATGGACATTCTAAAAAGAGCAGGAGGCTCAGTCAGGTGTCATCTTCCATGCTGACTGGTGATGAACAGAAAGCAGTCCAGATCAGGGAAATTATCCCCCGTGGTGATGCGAAGACGTGCTTTTAAAATATCAGCACTTGTCAGGATTTCAAAGGTTCTGCCCTGAAGCAAAGCAGGACGAGTTCCAAACCCCGTTCGAGTCTTTTTGACGGCTGAGCCAAACCAAGCAGCAACTGAATGGAAAAGTCTAAATAAAGTGAAGCAAATAAAGCGGCTTTAAAAAAATGTAACGAGGTGTCTTGTGGGAGGAAATCTCTAGGTAACAAACTAAATTGGTTGCATGAACCAAACTTGAAAAAAAAAAAAAAAACTACATTACCTTGTATAAAACCAACTTTCCAGAAGAATGTTAGGGAGCAGTGGTTAGCACCTTGGCCTGGTTCTAATCCTGACTGGGTCCTTTCTGTGGGGAGATCAGTTTCAATGGGTTCAATTATAGAAAAGCATTTTGAATTTGAGAGTAAATGTTAAAGAGCCGAATTAGTGGTGTCAAATTGTCTCATTGTTTGTGATTGATTCATATCACGTGAATCTCTTTTTTCATCTATAGCTATTATCTTTTATGTAAAGGGAAAAACCCTGACGAGTTAAAGGAGGAAGTGGAGCCTGTTTGACGATTGCTGCCATTCATTTCTAATCATTATACCATTGTCACTTATCACAAAAATAAATATCAAATCAATTAGTTGTTGGGTTTTCACAAAAAGTAGACACTAGTCTAACACAAGGTATGACCCGTTGTCGTAGTAATGACTGCAGAGCCTGCACTGACATCACTTTGCAGTAGAGAAGGAAAGTGGTAATTACTGTGTACTAAACGTCATGATAAGTTCATCATCATTTCAGAGGGTATTTTTGGCTCTTACTCCAACACACACTCTCATTCCCAACTCCTCACAGATTGCATTCTGGCTGTTCCGACCCTTGTGCGATCCTTGATATGTTGACGTTGGGAGTGGGGTCAGCTGGACCCCACAAGACAGTGCGCTGAACTTTTTTTTTTTCAATGATTTTTTATTTTTACTGATGGTAGACATAAAATCCTGTCCACTTTCATCCACATTTGTCATGGGATGGATAACACGTCAATGTAAAGATGGGGTCAACTTCAATTCAATTGTATTTTATTTGTATAGCCCAAAATCACAAAGAGAATTTGCCTCATTGGGCTTCATGCAGGTAATTTTACAGATGTAGAAATTATCCATAAAATATGAAAAATAGCTAAACAGACTAAACAGACTAAATAAACTGGATATCCCTGCCCTTAGACCCTCCCTCCCGGTAAGGAAAACTCCTAAAAAACCTGAGTCAGGAAAAAAGATGAAAACAGACATAAGAAAACAACCTGATGATGTAACACTAAAAAGCCCTCTGTTTAGGGACCTCTGTAGCGCCTATTTTTGGTCACGTGATCAACTTTTATCAGCAAGTCAAAATTGAAAATTTCTCCCTGACCAAAGAAAACGGATCTCTACAAAACAATCAAGAGGCTGAAGTACGAGTACAAAATGATCCAAATGGTTCATAAATAGTTTGTACACAATAAAAACAATCTGTCATGAAATTAACATTTAAAACTTTCCTTTTGTTTGGTTTATGGGCGTAAACAAAGGTGTGTGAAATCGAATGTGTTTCCCATCCCTGGTCCTTTAGGGCGAACACTTCTACATGTTTCTATGTTAGCGTGCTCACACACACACACCTGATCCAGCTCTTAATCAGGCTCTGCTGAAGCCTGATAGCGACACTCATTGCAAGCAGGTGTGCTTGAGCAGGTGGCATGGAAACACGCATGACTCGGGATGGGAAACAGGGATGACAACATTTTAATCATGTATTTAGTTCATCAGCTTCCTCACATGGAAGGTTCATAGTTTGTTAGCAAACTACAGGATAACGTCTCAGAGAAACAAGTAAACAGTCAATGAAACATATGAAAATATGTAATGATGGCTATAATTGACAAAAAGAATGACTGATTAGAATTGAACTTCATTGTTGATTGATTGATTGGTTTATTTCAAGCATAGATTGAAAAATACAGGACAAAACACACAATTATTTCAAACTCATTACAGAAACAATAAGATGCATTGATTAAAAAATAGAAAACAAACAAAAATAAAATACACTTATGTCACATTTGGTTCATTCATTCTTTGTGATTATTAACTAAAGTCAGTAGAGTTTGATTGATTGCTTGATCATTGCATATCATGAGGACACATCAACCAATTATTTGTTGTGAAATAAAAAGGTTCAAATAGAGTGTTTTAGATTGATGGTTTTAAAATTAAACAGTAAAAGTATAGAGTGATTGAGGAGACTGCAGACAAATGTTGCAGTTTGTGGTGTGAGCACCAAATTTAGAATGGATGTATCTTTGGATTCCATCTTTCAGAAAAGCATAGTAGCCATGAGAAAAATCTAAAATGGTGGTCAGTTGTAAAGATGGCGGCCAATTGTTCAAAGTAACATTTAATGTCAACATGGGCTTTTTATGTACACAGTTCAGTCTTTAAACTACATAGGTACCTACAGAATACTATAATATATATATATATATATATATATATATATATATATATATATATATAATATATATATTATATATATATATATATATATATATATATATATATATATATATATATATATATATATATATATATTTACATCATTCTTGGATTTTAGGATTGTCGGAAGCCTGATAGTGACATTGTTCTACTCGAAAATACAATCACATATGTATTAACATGAATATTTTATTTACAATGATAAAGATGATTTGATTCCCATTTTTAGTTACAAATTAACATCCACAAAGGTATCTGAAGCACAGTCCTTCATCTGATCATCTACGAGCAACAAACATAATTTCCACAACTATTAAAACAAATGTAAAAAAATCTATTTAATCAAAGTGAAACAAAACATTTATAAACAGAGAAGGCTGAACTACATCTGTTCTATTTGTTGATCTGGATCAAAATTGCAAACAGAAGGAAAACAATTCAAAAGACAAAAAGTAGAACAACTCAACATTTCTGATCTTTTTGAAGTTAAAAGCAAAAAGAATCAAGTCAGTTTGATTGACGTCATTTGCTCAAATTAAAACTGCATCTGTGCAAAGACTTTGTTTCTACATTCAAGAGCAATGGTCAACTCTGAACATGCAGCATCTGTGTTACCTGGAAAACAGACTGACCACAAACTAAGACCACTACACTGTAAGCTGTTGATCAAGAGAAGACAAAAAAATGTGGAGTGCATTTTGGTTCCTTTATTACTTCAACGTTTGGAAGTGTTGCAGAATACAACCCTGTGCCAGATTTCACATTTTGAAATCACTGTATTTCGAAAGGTCTTCATAATAACTGCATCTGTCATAAAACGTTTATAGGAAGGATCAAGTTTTTAAATGTTCTTTTGTCCATCCATCCATCCATCCATCCATCCATCCATCCATCCATCCATCCATTCATAATAAGTTACCATTCTGTAACAGGACCACTCACTCACAAAATAAAACCTAGAGCAATTTTTAGACACCAATTAATGTATGTTGCACATTTTTGGACTGTGGGAGGAAACTGGAGTGTGCATAGAAACCCTCGCATGCACAAGAAGAACATACAAACTCCTCTCTGAAAGGACCTGGTCAGGATAGGAGTCCAGGCTTTCTGGAGAGCACTAACCACTACCCACCATGTAGCCCACTATTTCTTTTGTATCTTTACTATATTTGCCTTAAAAACAAGAAAAAAGTCCAAAGACTGACTGAGATTTGGTAAAGTGTAGTGGCTCAAACTGCAAAATACATCCAACTGCATTTGATAATTATCAAAATAATAGGAGTGTAGAAAAAAAATCGATTCAGGGATATAATGCAATACTTATTTGGCGATACTTGAATTGATTTAAAATGCCAACTTGTTGATATTTAATCAATTCTTTATGGGTGTCCTTCAGTGTCTAACTTTTGTTTTCCACTTTTTTTTCTTATACTGGAAAATACTTTGTTGTGGAAATCAGACAATGTTGACTGTTCCCATTAAGAACAATTTTTTCTTGATTTACCATGAATTTGCTTGGGTAAAGCAACAGGTATATGAGAAACAGTTGTGATCATTAAATAAAACGCATTTTACCATTTTATTACAATGGATTCAGATAGAGATTATTTTTAAGTCACACCCCCCAACCCCAGAAGTGAAGGGATTTGAACTTGGACCCCAATAAACACAGGCACGGAGTAAGTATTTAAAGTGTTTATTCGGCTCAGGCAGGACCAGGAACTCGGGAGAGACAGCCTTCAGTCAGCGGGGGGGCGCTCAGGCATTGGTGGTGAAAACTCATGAACGAAGATCCACAGAGGGGGCCAAGGAGGAGATGGAGGGAGTGCACGGCAGAGGGCTGACGTTGAGGGTGGTGCAGGAGGATGTCCTTCAGGCTGTCCAGGTAGGAAGAGGAAACGGCAGGAGGTACAGGTGCTGGGGCAAGACTCGTAGTTTTAAAAGTTCCAGTGCAGTGCAGGGGTCTTTTAGAATCAGATTCACAGGTCAGCGAACATGGTTCACATGAACAAGGTTGTTGCTCCATGAAAGGCTTGTGACAAACTGACAGAGACTGGAGGGCAGCAGCTCCTAATAAAGGGAGGTAAACAGGTGTCCCTAATCACCTGATTAGCTCCCAACAGCCTGAGGATGAGGAAGGAGTGCAGCCATGACAAGAAGAGCAACCCACCACCACCCGACGGCGCCGAGCATCCCCCCGCCCCACCCCAGGTACAAGCCAGGTTCTCCTAACGGAGACACACCCCATGCTCCAGACAACCGCCCGCCCCCGCCGCGGGAGGTCCAGGGGGGAGCAAGGAAGGGGCCACCCACCCCCCGGCGAGGAGAGGCGCACCCACGAGAAACGGAGGTCCCGGAGGAGTGATGTGAACAAGGCCCGGCTAGGCTCACCCACTGGTGGAGTTCTTGGAGAGGCCCAGTTCTCGAGAGCAAGGACCGGAATCCGCACCACCGAGACCTGGACACCCCCTGGCTCCGATGTAGTTTGATCCCCTGCTCTAGATCTTAAATATTGGAGATCCCACTCCCGGCGTGGAGAGGAGGGCACTGGGCCCAGGAGACCAGCACCCAAGAGGCAAGACCACCAGGCCAAGGGTCCCTCCCCCACCAGGGATGGGGTAGGGGACAGAAGGTGGAAGGTTCCACGTTCCTTGTGTGATGTAGGCATGTTAGATTATATATTTTGAGGTGTTAGGTGTGTGTAATAACTTTCAATCCTTAATGAGAGCAAGCTTGCCCAGCTTTTAGTGTTGACTTGTGAATGATTTACAGCGTTGCGACAAAATCAATGGTGATCCTCAGCACCTGAAATAAACTTTCTCTGATCTCAAACAGTGTTAATCAAAGCTGTGCATTTCTGTGCGTTTTAAACCACGTCTCTGCAGCTCACCAAAGTCTAAATGGAGACATCCTGTTTCACAAAGACCTCACAAATCAAACTGTTCACAGGAATCGGGCCAATCCCCTTCAGTATGAATGTGTTTCTGCGTCTCTTTATGTGTGTTTGACACTTTTAATAATTCATACATTTGCTATTATAGCTGCTTGTCAGTGTCTGTTTAGATGTTTGCCCTAAAAGATCAGATGATACATCATGCAATGTTAATACTGTGCTGTCATGTTATAAAAGAATAAGTCACAAGGATACATTTCTACAAACATGTCAGCCAGGAAAAAGCTGTTTAATTCAGAATGACAGAGAGAAGTCCTCAGGCAACAGAGGTAAAGCTTTCCCAAATTAACCTGAGCATCATTCGAGTTGTCAAGCCTGTTCCCCACTTCACTGGTATTTTTAAGTCTGGATAAACCTGAGGAATGGAACAACCATTAAAAACAAACAATGACTCTGTTTTCTCTGGCACAGCGCGGGGAAGGGAGAAGGAGAAGAAAAAGAGAAGCAAAAAAGAAGGGGAAAGAAAACAACCGCAGCTGCCTTTCTGGCAGGGGCGCTCAGATGAGGTGGTGGGGAGCTGGGAGTTGCGTCTCGTGCCAGCACATCCACATGTCATCTCTGTTTAGACACACCTTTGAGAATGTGACCTCTTTCCAAGCCTGGCCTGGCAAGGGGTCCGCAGTGGAGGGAGGTAAAGGCCCCGGATTAAAGCGAACCTGTGCCAGTAGACTGCCTCCCACTGAGTATGCATGAACGTGCATGCTCATGACTCACTGCATATATGATAGGAGTGCATATAGGAGGAAGTTTGCAGCTAGGTGTGTTGTTTGTGGCTCTTAACGGTGTTTGCACAATGGCTTCTATCCCCTACTCCTCCTGTGAAGGTAAACCATCGTGTTTTTCATTTCATGGCATAAAATCTTAATCAGAAAAGAGACAAAGTATTCTTTTACCTCACTGAGTAAACGTGTGTATTCCAGTCGGATGATTTCTGGACTAATTATTTCTACCTTTATACCTTTAGTCCCCCTATGACCATTTTTTTTATTTAAAAAAGCATTCCCAATAGTGTTTTAATTATGATTATGAAGTTTTTAAACAAAATCCCACAACTTAAATGTCTTAAAAAGCCCTTTTTCATGTTGATCTGAAGTCTCTGTTTCCAAAATTTCCACAGAGGGGGCGTGGCTTTTGGAGCTGAACAGCCCCACCGCTAGTTCCCTGATTCGATACCCATTTCATTACATGGTCCACAAATCAATACATAAAAGTTTCAGCAAAATTTTTGGCGATACAATATGTCCGCTTCTTTTACCAAAAATGCTAAAATCTAGACATTTCTCATTAACATGACATTTAAAGCAATAAATAACAATGTGTGGAATTTGACAGCTTAATTAATTCAGGCACTGACTTAGAAGAAGCAAACTCATGATTGGACATCTTTTTGTTTGCATCGCATGTACATAAAAAGAGAAAGAGGGTATAAAAAAACTGAAAGAATATGGATTATTTAATTCTTGATTTTTTTTTTACCTTTAAACCAATATTATCTTGTTCATATCTGTAGTTTTCAAATAATACTGCAGTTGCTCGATCAATTATCTATTTTTAACCGTTGACCGATACAGCTGTTACTCCCACTGCCTGATCAATTTTTTTATACACATCCAATATCTTTTACATCCCTAATGACATCAACTAAATTGGGCCACTATTTTAGTTAATCACATGGGAAAAAGAAAAAAAAACAGTGTTTGGCATCTTATGTTCCTAATATTAATAAGACTTGTTTTTATGTTGAATATAAGGGATCATATATTATTTGTAAAACTCTACAGCTCTTGAAAAAACATTTTTTCCACATTCGGATAAAATGGGCCAAGTGCAAAGTGAACTAATCCTTTTTTTCCTAATAAAATCAAATAGTTTTAAAGAACAACATCATAGAACATTACAAATAAATTAATTAAATGCTAAAAAAAAAAATACACATACAAGCCAAAACTAGGATGTGAATCTTATAACAATTCACGATTCGATTCCGATTCTTGGGGTGCCGATTTGATTCTAAATCGATTCCCGATTCAAAAATGTAAAATACAAAGGAAATCTTTTGACAAAGAAATGGTATTTATTTATGATACTGTGCAAACTTATATTATTCAGACCCTCCAGGATTTCGCTTCAGATTTTTACTATTGTTGCGGCCTGAGTGCCTAATGTTGCTGCAGATTTTGTAAAAAGTTGCAGTGTTTTTGAATACCTAATTTTTTTTGATAAGTGCCTTAAAATCTGCACATGTCATGTCAAGCTTCTTACCCCAGGATTTGCACCCAAACATTTGCCTTCATTGACAACGGGACAGGGTGAATCTCTTCTTCTTCTCCCATGTTGTGGCATAGTATCCTCCGCTCGCCTCCAGAGAAAACCAACTACGGTGGCCGTTTTGTGACAAACATTACGGCTTGCAAGTAAGCTAGCCGGTTTGAGCCATTAATGAAATATATAAATGCAAGAATATGGATAAAAAAAACAAAAAACAATTCCTGGATATCAAGAATCAAGATCCAAACGTGAATTTATTTTTTCCAACACCCCTAGCAAAAACACAGTAATATAGGACAGATTAGTAATGTTTGTGGTGCGTGTTTGCAGAGTCATAAAAATGAAATAACTTAAAAAAATGAAGTGATCTGAGTGAGACTTTAATTCAATAATCACGTCTGTTTCCTCTTTTTTTAATGAACATTATTGCAGTTGGAGTTTCTCCTGTTCCTTCACACATTGTAAGGAGATCACACATCTGTGAGAGCTTTAAGGATGCAAGTTTAGAGTATCAGCAGTCAAGGTGAAAGAAATTCGATTCAGGTGTTTCCAGTCAGCAAACAGAGCGGTGGTGTAGGAGTGTTGAGCTCGCTTGTGTTGGTGCAGCATCAGGAGCTGCTCCTGCTCACGTTTGTTTGGACAGGGACTCAGAAGAGTTGATTACATGTGTTATCACTTTACAGTTGCCACCATTTAACTGCAGAGGCAGTAGATCAACCACACTTTGTTTAGAGATTTCTCTTTGTTTTTTGAAAAGCTGAGTTTTTGGTCAAGGCCTGTGGTCCAAAGCAAACAGACCAGTGTCTGTAGGCAATAAAGCACCTCAGTCTTTATTTTTCCTTGCGGACAACATGCTTATTGTTTTTTATGCTGCCAAATGTCAAATAGTACTGGAAAAGGTTTCTGTCTATGTGGATTTAAATACTATTTTTTTTTAACATTTTCCAGAGTTTTTATGTGTTACCAGGTTTGCAGTGGTGATGAACAGTCTGACGGATGAGGAATCGCCATTGTTTGCAGATTATGTTTTCCGCACAAGAAGGCACACTTCATTTTTTTCTAAATTGACGGTGCACTTTATAATCCGGAGCGTTTTATGAATTGTTTAATTCTGGTCGTCCTTACTGATGTCAATGAGATTTTGAATGGTATGCGGCACTCTGTCACAATGTTTGAGTGGTTGTTATTGTGAATATGCTAAGTCTGCTTTGCCAAAGTGTCTCAAACAACATTGGGAGTTACAGTCATTGTAAATATGCTAATGCGGCTAATCTGTAGCAGTGTCAGATTGTGTTTCTGTTTCACTAGCAAAGTTAAAATGTTAACCCACAATAACATTTGTCTTAACATTATCAGTCTGTGTATTACTTGTTTCAAACAAGATTAGTGTCAGACAACAGATCAGGCAGACAACTGGTTCCATGTGCAGCAGGTTTATCAACACAGCTAAAAGTCCAAAAATCTAAATCAGGGTCAGGTGGGCAAAAGTCAGCAATAAGCATGAGAGCTTCAGAGAGAAACCAGAGTGGTCAGGATCCAGGCAAAGGGTCGGGGCAGGCGGCAAACAAGCAGAATCAAAGACGAAGCAGGATCAGGTGTACACGAGAACAGGTCAGGATGGAATGCTCGGTATGCAGGCTGAGTGGCACAAACAATACTTCGTACTCACTGTGGTCAGAGCAGTGCTTACATATCCTGTGGAGCGATTGACTGACAAGAGTCAAGTGTGGAGACATCCAGACACTGTGCACTGGGGTTGATGGGACATGGCCCTCTGCAATGACCACAGAGGGAGACAGAGCGTTGGTTCCTGACTATAAGGTTGCTAACGTGCCGTGTGCCACAAGCAAGTTTTAGAGTTACCGTGAACATACTAAAGTCTGACTTTTCTCTCACTCTTCTGTCTCGCTTAATGTGCCGTACAGTGCTCTTTACAGAAGACATTAGTTTGAAAAAACAGCATTCATTAACGGTTGACCTTTAAGTGCTACTAATCTAATGCACCCTAAAGTGCAGAAAATACAGTATACCAGTCATTTTAAACCATGCACTGAGTGAACTAAACTGCATTGAAGTAACATATGTCCGTGCAAGACTTGTCAGAATGGACACTTTAAGGGTCCAGAGCATACCTTGATCTAGACCAGAGGTCGAGGGCCGTTGTCTTACATATTTTCCAACCTACCTGCCACTTAAGCTCTTATAGGCCAAACACACCTGATCTAGGTACTCAGCAGCAGATAGGGCAAGGTTTCTGGAAAACCAGCAGGAGGGCAGCCCTCGAGGACTGGATTTGGACGTCCCTGGTCTAGACAGAGTTCACTTAATTTGATCTAGATTGAGTCCTGAACCTTGCATTTGGTCTATGGTGTCCTGTAGAGATTTCTTTTTCGAGCCAAAGCCTGTAAGCAAAACTATTGGACTGAAGATCTTTTCAATCACTGGCCAGGTTTTACAAGGGCGGGGCAAAGCAACAAGAGGTGAAAATTATGGAAGTTCTGTGCTTTGCAATCCTTGTTCACTGATTTAAACTTTTCATTTTCCTTTTGCTGACTAGTTTTGAATGTCTATCAACGTCAGGTTCAACACTTTTACTGCTACTTTGTTACGGCAGAGACATGCTGCTAGACGGTTACTAAGGAGACGACGGCTAAGAAAGTAGGCTGATAAGTATCGATGACATATACATTTTCAGGAAAACAGGGAGAAGTGATGTTAAAAGTCGTTTTAATGGCTCTGAATTAATCCGGCCAAATTTCAATAAGTTTCTGTCTCATCGTTGCTTCACGTTCATCTGCTAATGACTGGCTACGGTGGCGTTTTGTTCAGTTCAGAGCACGGCGAATATTTAGACTGTAGAATTTCAGAGCGATCCGAAGTTCAGATGATTGGAAACGAGCTGAGAGCACCTCAAAAGATGGGTCAGTGAGCACACCAGGGTCCAACTGCGTGTACTCAGACTGAAAATTTGTAACGGAAATGAACTCTGATTCACTTTCACCAAACCAAATATGTCGAGTATGAATACACCCTTAAACTTTTTGATTAAAAACCACTTTTCACAATAAGTTGTGTTATTTTTAAAAGTTTGCATTTGGCTTCAGCCAATGACAGACCCTAAGGTCATGTTAAAGATTCAGAATTCTCTTGAATAGATTGAAAATGTGAAAATAAAGGAGCTTTATGCAAATAGTTGGTGTCATACTTTAAAGTTTGAGTGATTGTAGTATTATTTTCAATTTAATGATAGAGCTAAACAAATGTTTAAAAAGATACAAGGACATTTAAGTAAATCTGTAAACTAAATATAAAAAGAAAATGAGTTAAGGAAGAAGCAGCAATCAGCATAAAAACATGCAGCTCAAATCCTCATCATGCTAACATAGTGGAGAACGGACAATTCATTTTATGAACATTCGACAAAAAACTAAATCTCTCCAATGTGTTTATTTATGGTGTTTTTTTTCACATTTTGACATGTTGATGAGAGAATTAAAAGGACATCTCTAAATGTTTTTTTTAATCCCTCTGGTCTTTTTAGTTTTCTATGTCTCTTTAGCTGATCCGCACTTGTTTCCTCACAAACAAATGTGCTATTTCAGGTTGTAGCCACAGCAGCCATGCCAACAGTAGAACCCCCGCGGCGTAATCATGTCAGAAATCACCCATCACATCAGTGGATTTAAGCTGGCAGATGAGCAGGGGGCAAATACAGTGTTTTCAGGTCATGAGAAGACAGGGATTGGGGTGGGGGTGGGGGGGTGGAGCACTGTAAAAGCAGCATTCACCTGGATACATGAGGACTCAACAAGCTTGCCAGCCTCACAAAGTACCGGCGCAGCAGAATCCGACTCCCTGCCCACCGCTTGGCCTCCGGCAGTGCAGGATAACTGAATTACAGTAGCAGCAAAAAGCTAATCTCACTTCCTTTGTGGGCGTCGCATGTGCACGCACTCGTGCTCCGGTGTGGGGCGTTGAGAATGTTGTCGTTTGGCTCAGCATGGCCCTGTGAAAGCACGGCAACCTGACGGGGAGAGCGTATGTTTGCTACATGGAGGTGAAGGCACGCATCCAACGGTCCCGCAGGGTCCAGAAGGTGAGCCGACAGGCGCACAATCATGTTGGGAGGTGGGAGGTGTTGTGGGTTTGATGCCCGTTTCTGAATTCTTCAGGCGTGTCCGCGAATCCGCCTGTCACTCAACATGACGACTTTGCCATCCAACATGCGGGCGAGTCATGCAGCAGCTGATGGACAAGCACATCCCCCGCCACGTCCACGCCATCCACTCCATTTTAACAACCCGGGTTTTAACATATGAATAACCAATGACCAGACTTTATGTGTGTGGTTTTCATCTTCATAAGTTGGTGCAAAACAATCATCATAAAAAGGATCAGGGAGCATAACATGAGTAAAAGGTGGCCAACAAAGTGCCCTAAACAAAATCGATGAAATGATAAAAATGCTTGTTTCAGAAAATTTGTGGTTTCAGACAAAGTGTGTGCATTGATGTGTGTGTGTGTCGTGTGCAGCAGCTCAACCAAGAGTCTAAGAAGCTAAGTGCTTAATTGTGTTAGGAGCCATGCCAGACTGTATCTGAACCCACTCATGCCCATTATTTCTTATGAAGACTCAGAAAATGAGTTCATGAAGCACAGTTCTGTTTTTCTCAACCTCTACGACGTTGGTTGGATACAGCGGGCTTATGTCAGAACTAATCTGGCAACAGAGAAAAAATATAGCGCCTGAAAATTAATAGCCTGAAGCCCCTCGCCCTGCCGGAGCCGGCCACAAAAAATATATCGTTTGAAGCTTTCAAGCCTGTTTCCCGTTTCATCTCTCTTGTATCAACCATTTTTGCCATTTTTTTTCTCCGTGACACTCTGTCACATTATAATATTACATTACATTATAATGTTAAAATATCATTTTGAAAAACTGATAACAAAGAGGTAGCTACATATAGATAGATAGATAGATAGATAGATAGATAGATAGATAGATAGATAGATAGATAGATAGATAGATAGATAGATAGATAGATAGATAGATAGATAGATAGATAGATAGATAGATAGATAGATAGATAGATAGATAGATAGATAGACAACTTTATTAATCCATTTGGGACATGCCCGCAGGGAAATTAAAGTGCTCCACATCTCACACAGCACTGTTGCCTACATGTCAATAAAGAAATGACACTTAAATAAAGATAAATAGGGAAATAAATAAATAAATAAACATATAAAAATGTATAAGATACAGAATATAAAAGTAAACAGGCAAATTAGTTCAACACATACAAGGGTTATTCCCAACCAAGTTCAAGGTTTTGCCCTCCTCCCCCCCAGAGAGATGTTAAACAGACCTATGGCACGAGGGACAAATGAGTTCTTAAGTCTGTTTGTCCTGCATTTTGGAAGGAGCAGCCTCTCACTGAACAGGCTTCTCCTGCTGCTGATGGCAGAGCGCAGAGGGTGGCTGGCATTGTCCAGGATCCCTGCAGCTTCCTCAGTGTTCTCCTCTCTGCTACCGCCACCAGAGGGTCGAGCTTCATGCCCAACCACCGAGCCAGCCCGCCTAATCAGTTTCTCCAACCTGGAGAGATTGGCTTTTGAGGTGCTCCCACCCCAACACACTACACATAGGACAAGACGGTAGCAACCACAGACTGATAGAAAATGACCAGGAGCGTCCTGCAGATGTTAAAGGATCTTAGTCTCCTAAGAAAGTACATTCTGCCCTGGGCCTTCTTATACAGCTGCTCAGTGTTGCTCGTCCAGTCCAGCTTGTCATCCAGCCACAGCCCAAGATTTTATAGGTGTGTACAACCTCCACCTCCTCCCCCCCACCAGAACTGGCCTAGGAGTGGGACTGTCTCTCCTAAAGTCCATAACCAGTTCCTTAGTCTTAGAGGTGTTGAGCTGCAGGCCGTTGGTGTGGCACCAGGTAGCAAAGTCACTCACCAACCTCCTGTACTCCTCTTCGTCATCATCCCTGATACACCCCATTATGGCCGTGTCATCCGCAAACTTCTGAATGTGACACAGTTCAGAACTGTAGCGGAAGTCCGAGGTGTACAGGGTGAAGAGGAAGGGGGAGAGGACAGTACCCTGTGGTGCACCGATACTGCTGACCACAGTATCAGACACGATGTCCTTGAGCCTGACATGCTGTGGTCTATCGGTGATGTAATTGTAAATCCAAGCAACCAGGCTGGGGTCCACTTGCATTCTTGTCAATTTTTCCTGGAGGACAAGGGGCTGGATGGTGTTAAAGGCACTGGAGAAGTCCAGGAATGTAATCCTCACTGTGCCACTTCCCTTGTCCAGATGCAAGTGGGCTCTATGTAGGAGGTAGAGGGTGGCATCCTCCACCCCAACCCCAGCCCGGTATGCAAACTGCAGAGGGTCCTCTGCATGCTTAACCTGAGGCCTGAGGACTTTGAGGAGCAGCCGCTCCAATGTCTTCATCAGGTGTGATGTGAGGGCCACCGGTCGGAAGTCGTTCAGCTCGCTGGGCCGGGTCTTTTTTGGCACTGGAACGATGCAGGATGTCTTCCAGAGGGTGGGCACTCTCCTGAGTTGCAGGCTCAGGTTGAAGACTCGTTGTAGCGGCTCCCCCAATTCAGCAGCACAGGTCTTCAACAGCCGGGGACACGGATATCACCGAGTGAATCAAGCCGTAACGCGCTCAAGTGGCCACTTCCAATTAAGTCTATCTAAATGTGAGTTTCAGGCTTCTGCGTTCACCTACATAAGTTTGTACGACTGGTTTCGGGCTTTACATACAAAACGCATGGCCATTGAATGTGCCAGTTAAACCAGATTGAACTTTGACCTATCAGGGACTTGGATTCGATTGATGTGGTGAACTCAGACACAGCGACAAGCCTGATGATGTTGGTATTTGTTCTTCAAAAAAAGTTAAGCCGAGACCACTCTCTTCGCATGACAGTAATACATTGCAAGGATGGTAGCAATGAATGGAATCCTTTCCATTTCATGCCGAAACCACAAGATTTACATCATTTTGAAATTTGGCACCAAGCCTCTTCCAATTGTGGAAGTGCTAGTGAAAAGTAGAAAAAGAAGAACCCCCTCCATAATTGTCCAGTGTGAACACCAGGGGCTGATTAACATGACTATCAAGTCATACTAAAAGGAGCCAGGGAATGCAAGAACGCCAAAGTCCCATAGACTTCCATTGAGAAACAGAGAGTTATTTCTCAATCATTGCATTTGTCAGAATAACCATTCTTGTTCTGATACCTTTTTTTTTATCATGTTCTTTCAAATCCTAATATTTTTTCATAATACATTTTTACTCATTTAAAGTATTTCAAGTTATAAACTGACCAATCAGACGCGTCAATAAAACTATGCGGTCTCACTTTGATTGTTCAAAATGTTTGATTGAGGGGTGTCGCCTTCCAATAAGCTAATCCGTGACTGACCAGAGTGGTTGCCATAGGAACACTGACTCAGACCATATCTGACCAATTACTGCTCACGATTTCTGGTTCCAACATGATGACGTCCATATTGTGAATGTATGAATTGACTCTATTTTATTGGAAGCAAGTCATTTATCATGGGTGACTTCACACTCACATACTTACACCCCAGGACCTTTTTTTTTTTTTTTACCTCTCTGGTTATTTAAGTCATTGGAAAGTCATACATTTTATTTAACAACAAAATTGTGCTCATAGGGAGGCGTGGCCTTTCAGTTTAGAGGTGGTCTTTAAATTGTTCCAACTGCTAACAAGGAGGTCACAGAGGAGAAGCAGGACTGTGAGGAGAACACACAGATGATCATTTCTCCTCATCAATGTATCAATGATCTTGAATCTCCTGTCAGCTGGTTCACTCATCTGCTTAACATTATTATAGCCAAATATCACATTTCAAGACTTTTCATCCAAAAATCCAACTCCAGTCAACAGAAACATCAAGGCCAAAACTATTCTCTGAACACTCGGGCTTCAACTCAGAATCCAGGTCCAGAAACAGATCAGCAACTTGGAAGCTCGACATAATCCTGAAGGTGAGCCGGTAGACTTTGTGAGCCTGTGTGCATGATGGGAAAGATCTCCAGAACTTCACGAGTGTCAAAAACAGACCAGACTGACCTGGCTGGGGCAAAAAATCCTGATCAAATGCAACAAACACTTCTAAATGACTATTTCAAAGTCTGCTTTTTCCATACCAGCTACTTCCAGCCTGGAATCTGGGAACTCTCCAAGGCCTCTAATTATATGTTTCACCAAAATAACTCCATAAACCTCCACAAATTCTGTTTTGGGGAAAACTGGGATGTTTTGGGGAACGAAGTTATGATGTCAGCAGATGGATCGACTGAGAACTATTTTGGATTTATTTACCAGTGAAAATTTTGAGGACTTTTCCAGCCGAGGCGTGGTGTCAGAGTGAGCTTCTCGTTCATTTGAGTGGTAATATCGATGGACAAAATGCTTTAGTGTTGACAGATGAGGTCCAGCTGCTTCTCAAACTCCCAATTAACACTTCTTTGTTCTCCTTTGAAACCAGAAGAGTACAAGTAGACACATAAGGTTTAATAAAATGTCATTTTAGTCTCCATCTGTCCTCTAAATTTAGTTTTGGCAGAAACAGTCAGACTCCGAACTACTAAAATACATCGTAGATATGTCTGATTCCTGAGTTTGAGTAAAGTTTTCACACTCCAACATCCCACCATCAGCTGCACCAATCCGGAGGCTGCTTTTGCAAGCGCTCCAAAGTTAGTAAGAGCAAGCAGTCAAATATTTCATCACCTTCTCCAGGCATCTGGTCCCACCTAAGAGGCCAAACACAAGAGTGTTTTCCATCTTTCTTCAGCTGCGTGCTTAAATCCGGCTGACTGGGTTAGGCTGGAGCTCAGGTTCGCTGTCAAGCCCCCCTCCAGAGCGTGGCGTGACTAGTCGTCATTCTCCCATCAGACCGACTGCAGTTTTTATCTGGGCTGCAGGCGTGTGATGTGGTCGGGATGCTGGGGTGGAACAGGTCTGTGTGTTTGTCTATGCATGAATGCTCCTTTGTGTGTGTTTACGTTCGTGTGAATACCAAACGCTGAAATGTTTGACTCCTGCGTTCCAAACCATCCGACTGGCAGAGCTGCAGTTGGACAGTTTGTGACCGATGGAAACAACAGCGTCCAAACAGAGGAGCTATGATCTTCAGGGGGTCTCAAGATAGAAATCTAAAGGTTTTACCTGGAGGGAGAAATTGTGAAAGAGGATCTAATAGGATGTTGAAGTTTATTTGCGAAATGTCTTGCTATAATGTTAAACGTGAACATCAAACATGTTGAGACGCCATATTTGGAAATATTTTTGAAATGTTGCAGCTGCTTCCTCTAAAGCTTTCTCCTTCCATCCAGGAGGATGTTCACTCTGATGTCATTCATACTAGAACTATGCTAGGCTAAATGAGATCTCAAATCTCAAATACATTTGTTTTTACTGTTTTATTTGTAAGCAGTTTTACCTCAAATGCTTAAGAAATATATTTGAACAAGTTTGGTTTGAGTGGCAGGCACGGCCAGTTTCATTGGGAAGTCAAAGACGTGGTCAGAAATCATGTGGTGCAATTTGAGTGTGAAGGGTGGTCTGTACTGTCCTAGTTTAAATATCTGAACTTTGGCAAAAAAAAATTTGGATCGTGTCAACTTATCAGGAACTCACCATTGGCCCAGAATCTGTTGATGACATGATCAGCAGATGGAGACCAAAGCAAACACACAGAAGAATCTGATCTTTTTCCCCTCTTAGAGTTTTTCTCCTATTTGTGTCAAGAAATTCATTTAAAAAAAACATCTATTAATGTTATTCCTATTATTATTTTTTTTTTGGTCTAGTGCAGGACAGCAAGTGGTCAAACGGGGTCACAGAGAAACAGAAGTCACGCTGAAAGCGTTCGTCATTCAGGTGCAGCTCCTGCACTGTTTTTGGAGAGTTTTTGAATGATCTCATGAACCCAGACTTCTGATGCTTTTGTAGAGCTCTTAAAAATAGATAAACCTGATCTTTTAACATCATCCATGTCTTCAGTGCATTTACTATAAATAAGACATGCAATCTGACGCCTGGAGTTTGTTCGGCCCAACGTTAAAATATTCGGAGCATGTTTTGGGTGCAAAAAGTGACCATCCCTCCATCTGTTTTTGATATCTCCCTATTTGTGTTCATTATCATGTGGATGCTGGAGCCTATCCTACCACTGTTGGGTGAGGGCAGGGTACACCAAGGCAGAATTACAGGAATCCATGCAGTATTTTTTATTTCATTTTTTCATGGTGGAAATTCACATTCCATTTTCCAAACCTGTTTTATCCCATTGAGGGTGTTGCACGGGGGGGAAATATGCAAACTCCACACAGAAAGGTCCCCAGATAGTGGTTCTGTTTCAGATCCACCAACTGGGACTCAAACCGGGGCTTCTTACTGTAAGGCAAAGACGCTACTAAGGCTCATTAAATGGTGCATGACTTTATACTTAAATCGCACTTGTCTGCCTTCTTAAAAGACCCCAAGTTCTTTATAGTCACAGTTCCATTTACACTCTGGTGCTGGACACTGGCACCAACCTATAACCACCAAGAACAATGTGGAGTTCGGTGTCTTGCCCAAGGACACTTCAACAGAGTGTCGAGAAACGACTGTATGTACAAGAACATTTCATTCTCTTGCTATAAAACTCTGTTTATAGTTTTCTTCCATAGAACATTAAAACAATACACATAGAAATCCAATTCTCACTAACTCTAGAGCTTCCATAACACTGTGCTTGTAGAAACACAGCTGTGTGCCACTCGTGAATAATTTAAAAAAAAAAATGTCTGAAGGCAACAACAAACAAAGCATGTTATATGTTTCTAGTTCTTTAGAGCTTGAAGTGACACACAAACTATTTGCAGCAACACAATCAGAACATTTGTGAACAGATTGATCTAAAAGGTCCTCTGGCATCAGTGCAGCAGTCTGCCAGAACACTGAGGTGACACACAGATACTATTTATAAAACTTTTGAAGTCAGAGCCACAATCATGATCACATGTTACATTTCAAGATTGTGGCGTACTTTGATTTTCTAGTTCTCTCCAGGTTTTCTGACTCCTTTACATAATAGGACAAACAGTTATTCTATTAGCACTGCAGCACCTTAGTTCAAAAAGTGTAAGGCACATATAGGACACGTGAACTGAAAGGATTGACAGAAAAGCTAAAAAATTCATACAATTATTTAGGGTTATTTCATATTTTACCATGAAATATCAACATTTTTATTTTCTTTTTTGATTTGTCCAGGAAAAATGCTGTTTATTTGCTTTACAGTATCAATTTTTCAGTATATCAACAATTTGTGAGGATCTTAGCGTTTTGTTTTCTTTGTTGAAGTTATGCTTTGTTTTCCTTCTGTTCAGGTAAATGTGCTGCTTTCAGTTATTCTGTTTCCTCTCAGTCACAGTCACACCAGGTTTCAGGTTCAGTCTTCCACATGTGTTTCATTTTTGGTTAATTACCCTTCTCTTTGTTTAAGTCCTTGGTTTTCAGTTGTTCTCTGACAGATCCTCTGTTTCATCAATGTTTAAAAAATAATCTTTTGTATCGGTTTCATTACTGTCTCACTTTAACTTTACTGAGTTTTTTTTTTTTTTAAGTTCAAGTAATTCATTACAAAAGTAATGTATCACAGTAACTCATTGCTTCCTGCTCTAATAAAGTATGAAACATTTAATTTTGGCAATATTTTCCTCTTTAACAAGCAAACTAATACTAATGTTATTTCAACTGTTAGTTCTTTGTTATGTTTACAATATTTAAATAATTTTGTATTGATGATGTTGTCATTTTTGCCAATTACAATACTTATTTTGACTCAAAATTATGTTGACAATGTTTTCTTCTGGGAAGGCGAAAAACCCACTAATTGACACCCTGTAGCTCCGCCCCTGATCTAAACAGATTTCATTTTTACTGAATAAACTGAGTTTTCCTTCCAAATTTTCTTTCTTTGCTCAATTCAATTTCGATGAGTGATATATTTACCATTCAACATGTAGATTTTTTTTAATGATTTTTTTTTTTTTGTGTGACAAGGCAGGAAACACCATTGAAGGCCCCATCCTGAACTTGAGTCAGTTTAGTCAAAAAAAAAAAAAAAGATAATTTAGGCTACATTCCCTTTAAAAACCAGGGATACAGAGGACAAACAAAAAACCTTAGATAAAGTAATAGCATACTACAGTAGATAGTAATGTGTAACTGTAAAACATTACTTCCAGTTCAGGACTGGTTTGTCTAGAAACTTGATGTTTGTCTCCTTTTGACCATGCAGGTCACTTCAGGTGACTGATCTCTTCCTAACCATGCTTACAACCACGTAAACGCCATCATGTCTGCAGCTGTTAGCGTGGATGTCAGTGCCACTGTTTGTCCCCAGGCGATCACACGAGATCTTTCTGACACGTGCGCCTCAGAGGACCTTCAGAGCATGAAAGTGAACAGTTATGTCAATGCTTCTGATGTCTCCGTCTTCTGCATGACATGACAGCAGGGCTTTCCAGGGGCTATGTCATATCACGCTGTCTACTTTGCAATACCACCACGTGTAAATTTAGCAGTTAGAAAAGTCATGCATCATGATATTAATTGAAGGAATATTTATAATAAAGTTCGCACAGATGAGCTCTAAATGACAATTTTGTTCCTATACCAGTGCATATTAGTTTTGTTATTATTGCAGTGAAATTCTGATAATAAGATGAGGGACAGTGAGGCTCAAAACTAAACAAGTCACTTATTTCAGCATCTCTGGAGCGTGCACGGGTCTAAGGTCGCTGTACCAAACAGGTGCAAAATCATTTTCACACTTATTCGTGAGACAAACGCAGCAGCACCTCTATGCACGCACATGTCTGTGGCACAACACGCAACTGGTAGAGGCGAAGACCTGCACATCAGCTCGACAGGGCAGCGCTTCAGTGGCTCAACAGCTCCTGCTTGAAGACCAGTTTTTTTGGGAGAAAACTGATTTGTTGGAGATTTTAAATCATTCAGAGATGCAAACAAATGCTGTTAAAAGATCAGCTGGACCAGACAGGCATACTGGTCATCTGTTGTTAATGTATATCATACCACCTGCACTATAGGTTGCACTTAAAAACCTTAATTTAAAAAAAAAAAAAAAAAAAAAAACTTTGAATCTATGCCCTTCATATATTGATTAATTCTGGTTGGGTTTAATGATGTTGAATTTTGAAAGTTACACAACGATCTGTCAAAATCTTGAGGTAAAAACAAGGTTGGGTGTTCTTGTTAATACGCTAACGCAGCTAACATGTAGCAGTGCTGGACTTTTTTTGGGTGTTATTAACAAAGTTGTTAACAAATCTTGTTAACATGCTAATGTGGCTAACACGTAGCAGTGCCAGACTGTGTTTTTTACATGTATAAAGTTGGTGGTAACAGGTATTGCTAAAATGCTAATGTGACTAACATATAGTGGCATTGGACTGTTTTTATGTTATTGACTCGGTTGGAAGTTTGCGTAGTCACAGTAATGTTTGCTTTAGCTGTATAAAAGGGGGGGGGGCTGCAAACAAAAACTGAGAGTTAGTATTATCATGCACACATAGAACAGAAAACTGGAATGAAGTGTTGAAATTAATAAATAGAATATTAACAAACCCTGAATGAAACAAAAGGGCTTCCAAACATTTGTAATGTTATCAATAAACACTCAGATTACCAGTTCATTTTTATTTTTTTTGTATTCTTATTAGTTAGTGTTGTTAACATGCTAATGTAGCTGTAGTGGTGTCAGATTTTGGCTATTTCCGAATTCCTTCCCTACTCACTATGCAGTGCCTCCGCCGTTTTGTAGTGCTGTACAAATATAGTACTCCAAAATTCAGCGCACTTTAAATTTCCCACGAGCCTTTGTGAAAAACTAGCATACATTGATGCTCACTTTGTTACCAAATATAGACCACATGACATTATGGCCGAACAATTGTGTTAAAAAAAATGTGATTTTGATTTAATTTTTAAATAATCCATCCACTTTTTTGTTAACGTCATAGTGGATTCACAAATACTCAAAGTGTTGTTTTTTTTAGGGGCATCGGTCTGTATTTTTATGTGTTGCAAACAAGATTGGGGGTCACAAGTATTGTGAATTGTGTTGCATTATGACAAAAAAATAGAGTTCATTACTCAATCGATATGCTTACATCACCTCTGTCATGTCTGTGTCTAACACCCATCTTTCCACATCGCATTGCAAGCTTTATGCAGGAGTTCTATTTCTAGTCTGTTCTAGTCAATGTTGCAGTAAAAAGCTGGAGAACCGAAAACAGGTCTGGGTTTCAGCCTACACTCCCCAGATATCACTCAGCTGACACTCCTCTGTAAATCAACCGCATGACCCTTGAGCCCTGCACAAAGCCTCGCCCAGTGCAAAGTATTGTTTGTGCCACCTTGCCTACATTGCCGAGCGTTTCTATTTGGACCTGATCTTCTGTTTTATCTCTGATTGCCTGCTGCCTGTCTTGAGAGGAGAGCAAAGAGAGCGGGACGAACCACTCATTCAGGAGCCATGGGGGAGGGGGACTGGAGACACAACAGAGACAATGAAGCTAACTGACAATTGTGAGACGTACTCACCAACGCAACACAACAGAGATGCACCACAGATGGACCATTGTAGATTTAGGGTTACGTGACTAACATGTAGCATGAAACATGTAGCATGTCCCAAACAAGTTCTAGAGTTACTGTGAACGGCTGGTAAATTCTGATAGATTGACGTATCTCTGACCCTTTTGTTGAACTTAATGTGCATTATAGTTCAATTCTACTTCTATATGAAATCAGTTCAAAAAGAGATGTGTGGAAAATAGGGAAATCAAAATTTCCAGGTAAAAAAGTGTGACTCTGTGTCAAAAAAGTCAAGTAAGAACAACCACAGGAAATTACTGAAAATTATTGTTTTTAAAAAGTGTTGATATGTTCTCTCATAATCACAGTTTTTATTGTATTTTCTGACTCTGTATCGGGTCCCAGCCAGTCATGTGGGACATGGGAGTGGCTTTCTTCTTAACTGAGTTGCTATTGCTATTAAATTCAAGCCTCAGCTCTTTCATTACAGTAGTAGTGGTTTATTTCAATTTCCTCAAATGTTGACAATAGATTTGATATTAACTTGTCATAAATTAATAATGTATAATGTTATATAAACAAATTTTTTACTTTTTCTTTACCATATTAAAATAATTACCACCTACATTGTTACATTTTGGTCGGGGGCGGGGACAAAACCTCAAAAATAAGGTTGCTTCATGATGAAGTATTGGAGCCAGCTTACAAACAATGAAAAAAATAACAATTACAGCTTTAAATCTTGAAAATTGACGAGATTTAACATTGTAAATTTACAAGAAAAAAGTCTTTTTTTTTTTTTTTGGTGGCCCTAGTACTCCAGCGTACTGTTTTAGGCGGGAACAGATTATTATTTCCTTATTCTGATTTATATAATACTGATAAATTTTATAAATTAAAAATACTGTTAACTTTAAACGTTTCCTTCAAAAATCTGAAGTTAGCAAATGTGTGCTTGAAAAATGATTGGTTGATTTTCATCCATCTCATGGAGGACAACAGAAGTGTCAGCTGTGGAAGATTATTGCACCTTCTGGTCTTAATTACTGCAGACACTCACACACATGTCCTGCTAAAGTCATCTCATCACCTTAAATGAGGGGGGGATCAAGAGCTGGTGGCAGACAAGTCACCATTTACTCAGCTGAGGAGGGGAAAGATGGGGACCCTGCCTGAGGGTTGCCACTCAAACATCTCAAAACAGGAAACTTCATGTTCCTCTCTCAGGAGTGAAGCGACGGATCTACCTTTTGTTATAAGAAGATGTTGGCACTAAAGGGATCTAGCAGAAATATTAAGGTCTTCTCTGGCTCCCCATCAACAAGACAGAGAAGAAAAGCAGGCACCGAGGTAGATCCCTGTGAATAAAACAGCCTCTGGATCCAATTTAGGTGAAAAGACAGAATCAGCATGAGGGTGGTGCGTTCGGAGGCAGGTACGGGCGCATGAATCAGGAGCAGCAGGAGCCTCGGGTCGCAGAGATCAAAGATAGTGTGCGGAGCGGAGTGAGACTGGTGAATTATTTTCGAGGTGTTTGAAGGCTATTTTCCATGAAGCAGTTCAAACCTCAGAGGGCCACGATCTGCCAGCTCTCAGCAAACGCAAGCCACCGCACACCTAAACACAGACATGAATGCACACAAAAGAGCTCCTGCGCCCGAGACTTATCTGCCTCCTTCTTCTGCTACACTTTACTTTTCCTTTCTCCTTTCCTGCAAATCCAATTTCTTGGTTGGAAGCGAGGGCTTTGCAAGTCTTCCGAAAGCTCTTTCTGACTAAAGTTACTGAAGGTAGAAACCCCTAAAATCCAGAAAGGTTCCAGTGTATTTGAGAAATGAAACAAGACCAACACTGCACCAAAAAAAGAAACTTTTATCATTTTGAGAGAAAAAATAACATTTTCTAGGTGAAGGAAGTTTCGATTCTTCAGCCGCCCATCAACATTAAAAATAAGACAATGTCATCCTCCAGGCAGAGTGGGATAAAACTAAAATATAAGAAATGAAATCTTGATTTACACCCATTTTAATATTTTTGATCACTGTGAAACTTGTGATAAAAGCATTGATGCTTCTTCTACTACAGATGCAACAATTCAGATTTGGTCAAAACCTTGGTTTTTGGGTCAGGCGAACTTTAAATTTTTTTATTTTTTGAAAAATGCTTTTAAGCAAATAACAATGAAAACCTTTCAGGTGACTTATACCAAGCCTGGTATAATTTAACACAATTAATAAAAATCTGCTAAATGTATGAATCGATTTCTATTCTTACAATCCACTAGATTGATCCGTCTGAGGCAAGCTGTCAATCAAATTGACCTATAGCTTCATGAAATCATTTTAAAATGAGATAAATCAATTGTATAATTATTGGAAAATACCATTAGAGTTGAGACATGGTAGATTTATTTCATTATAGTGTAAAAACAACCAAGAGCCATCACGTGACCATAGAACGTCCTAAAAATGTTCAGCTTGTGACATAATCTGGAAAATCAACAGTGGACTGAATGTGAATAGATTTTAAATAAATTCTTGTTTACTTGTTTGTTTGTATACATATTGAGTTTACACTTGATTATCTTGAAGAAATAGGAGGTATCTGGAAAATGTCACCTGCACTGTTCAGTACCAGGTATTTATCTCTGGTTGAAGTTTTAGCTAAAGATATCCTGGATCCATTTTAGGTCAGAGTCTGGTAAAGGCCACACAGTTCAAACACCAGTCCATCTAACACATTCTTACTCCTAACTTTTCATATATGAACGTATGGCTAAAGACCCCTCTACATTACTTTTTGACATTTTGGTCGTCCAGAACTCGTTTTTTGACGTGCTGGCTGTTCAGATTAAATCAAAGGTCTCCAAACTTTGGAGGTTCTCGAGGGTGAGGGCCCACTGATTAGTGTCAGTGGCCTGGTACCGAGCAGCCCTCGGACCGGAACTGGTTCACAGAGGTTGAAGACCCCTAATTTAATGGGTACAGCCAGCTCTTCAAGTAGCAACAAGTTGGGGGCATCCGAAACTTCAAAAAGGTATGTGGAGGGAGCCCGTACCAAATGTAACTGGATCGGTCCTGGATTGTTTCCATGTAAAGAAAAAACACTTCCATTTATTGCGGATCTGACAATTTTTCTAAAAAAGAAAAGAAACAGAAATCAGTGTTAGCTGCCATCTTAGCTCCTATATGAGGGTGACAGATACAGGTAGATCAGCTAACGTCTATATTAAAATAAAATGTCAACATCTTTGCAGTTTTTTTTTTTTTTTTTTTTTGGGGGGGGGGGTTCAGCAACACAACTTCAAAAACGACAGGATATTGGGCATAACTGAGATAAAATGAGTGTTCATAATGCTGATGTTATGTGGCACTCACCTCTCCCACTGGACAACAATCCAGAAAGGGGAGAGGGAAAGCAAGTGCCAAAGATAATAAGAGGGAAACCAACGAAGAAGAACAAGTTAAGGAGGGGCTACCAACACAGGAGGGGAAAGAAACTTGGAAACAACCGATATTTTGTGTAATTAAAATAGGAAGATCTCATGTCGTTACACATATATGACGAGTTGGAAGTGAGAATACGTTGGTCCGTCACAGGGCTCATGCAGAAATCTTCATGTAATAACCTCCATATCTGAAGAAAGACATGGGATAATCCCGTTTAAACTTGAGAAATCACTTTAATCAATTCACTAGAAAAATCATCAAAGGTTTGAAGAACCTCGCACGAGTGTGAGTAATCCCTCACTGTCATGCTTGGTGGTTCTCTGAGGAGTGTTGGAGACTAAAGGGACAGTACAACCAAAATATTCCCTCATTACTGAACAGACAACCCATCCATCCATCCATCTTGGAGCCAACCCAACTACTATTGGGCATAGGTGGGGTACACCCAGAACAGATTGCCAGTCTTGTCCTTCTCTCTGTGAGGTGAGAGTGCTAACCCCTGTCCCACTGTGCAGCCCAACATCAGAAATGCATTCAAAATAACTCAAGCAGGACAAATGGCAACAGGAAAAAGAGATATGGCAAGAAACAAAGAGAAAGTGGTCTTTGATGTACTGAGGATGAACCAACCAACACACATTGATGGGTGTTGATTATTTAAATAAATCAGAATCAAAAAGAACAAAACTAAAAAAGCCAAGATTTGCACACCTTCTTCAACTTTCCTTCTACGTTCCGTTGTATCCTATAATTCTGCAGATTATTTGTATTTCATGACCAATGAACAACATATTTTTAAAAGAGTCTATTTTCTTAGATTGTGTCATATTAAATCATTTTTGTTGAGTTTTAGGACCCATTTTACGGACAGGGTGTGAATAAAAACAACGTGGTGACGGCAGACTCCACATAACTGTGGCGTTGAAGCAGAGCAGGCTGTGTCTGGTTAAATTAGGTTAAATGTTACTAATCTAATGTCGGTGAGAAATGAGTCACCTCTGAACTCTGCCAGGAGGTGGTGATCCAGAACGACCATATGGCTCCACGCTGCACCTATGGCCCTGGAGAGGATCCAACCAGCCGTCACAGCGTCCTGTGTGCACGTGTGTGTGCGTGTGTGTGTGTGTGTGTGTGTGTGGGCAGAGTGGCTGGAACAGCTGTTTCATATGCAGTGCTCCTGGGAACGGCTGACCTTCTGCCTTTCAGGTGATCTCAGCTCAGCTCAGTTTTATCCCCTCTCAGAAGCATGGCCTCATATATGACTCTTCATTTTCCTGCACTTGTGTAACATTTATTTGCTCAGTGTTCCCATGGCAATAGATTTTATTTACAAGAACAGATCATGATCTAGTGCAACACACACCCACAGAGGAGTCCAGAAATGCAACCAACTGAATCTTTTTTTTTTTTTTTGTTTTTCTGACACATCTGAACAAAAAGAGCCAATTATAGAAAAAGCCTTTTAACCTTGAGTTGGACTGAGTAAAAAAAAATAAAAAAACTCAGATTTAACTTATAGTAGTGATAAAGATTTGAACCAGACATTAAATAGAATGTTAAGAACTGGAAGGAGCTCTTGATTTTACGCAACATTCAAACCAGTCTCAGCAATGTGCGATCAAGCGGCCTCTTTCAATAAAGACGGATATGCCCTTCCCTGATTGTACAATGTGAACACCAGAGGCAAACGCGTGTCAAGAATGTGTTAGCATACTCTTGAATGTGCATCAAATACCCAGTTTGAACACTAAATCTGACTAAAGCAGTCAATAGAATCATGTTCATCCCCAAAAAGGAGTCTATTTAAGTGTACTCACTTGAATTTTACTTCTATCAATATATTGTAAACTTAAAATGTTCCAACTTAGTCTGACAAAGTATTTAATTAGTACACAATATACTACACTTCTGGTCTACTGTCACAATTTTCCGTGGTACTGATTTTTCCATTTTGGGACCAGATGACATCAGTAAGCAGTGATAGGTCCTAGTCGGTCAGAGTCAACATTTCTATGGCAACCACTCTCACTAGTCACGAGTGAGTTGGTTGGGAAGCCACACCCCTTCCACTGAAAGCGGGTTCTGGGAGAATGTTCGAGGCGGGGGCCATCTGGCATCTTATTGAGCCATCTGATTGGTCAACTTTATACTTTGAATAAGAGATAAAAAAAAATATATTGTAAAAAAAATTGGTTTAGCAAGAAAATGTTAAAAAGAGACACCAGAAATACACACTAGTGGATAATTCCTCTAGCGACGGTGGAGGGGATAACATGCACAATTCGCTCTATAGTTTTCTTCATTTGTACTTGCACCTCAATGCATTTAAACAGGAATTGTCTCACATTTTTGTCTTTTGTTTTCTAGTTATATTATGTACTTTACTGAACTCTGACCCAAAAATTTAAGTTTGAACCACATGTTGAAGAAAGTGTATCACTGCACCCCTAGTAATAGACTTGCTATGCATGTTAACTTAATAAAAATCCACTTCAAGTGCACTACTTTTTGCCCATATGTACATAAACCTCAATTAAACTACATAAACTACTTTGTCTATATAAAAGAAAAAATGGGTTTCAAAGATAAATGTTATTCACCTTGTTCGTACTAAAGTGTGTTACCTTAATGGATATTGAACTAAAATAAATGAATTAAACCATACTCTTTATTTACTTCTTTTATTTCATAACATGGAAAAAAATGATTGTATTTGGCCCGCGTACCGGTATCCCATTTAGATTTTGGCCCTTTAAGTGAAAAACTTTGGGCACTCCTGATCTATAGAAAAGCAAAGCTTGCAGATTGAAAGGTTGATGAAGCTGAGATCCTGAAGGAAACACGTCTCAAAAACATTCATGAGGAAGGCTTACGTCTTTCCTTGTAGGCATCTCAGTCATCAGAAACTGTGACCCAGTTCAGGTTCTGATGCTGTAATTTTTAGGGTCCAAGCAGAGAGAGGCAAAAAAACTAAAAACTCAATTATGGATCTCTAAACTGCAGGTTCCCTATTTATGTACAAAGTAATGATCCAAAAAGACACACAAGCCTGTTTTTGTAAATCAACTCTTAAGTCTTTCAATGTTCTTTTTTAATATGTTGGTTTAAATCACATTTTTGCAGTCTGTTCACATTTTCTTTTAAATCCTGACATGTATCCGATTCCATTATGATCGGACTGTAGTGACACGTCTGCTGCAATTCTAGGACTCAAACTGTTTCCAGCTTCAGTCCTGCTGTTTACTGAGTAACCATGTACCAAAAACACAATAACAAAAAAATGATGGTTGATGTTTTATTGTTGCAAAACAACGGATGTGGCGTCTGGAGCGTTACCTGGCTGAACTGACTCACATACCTGGCAGTGGAGAGTGCGGTAAACCCTCTCATTCCAAACGGAGCCGCTTTGACTCAGGCTGAAGTGTGGAAACATGAATGCAGGAATGCTTCCATTATTCTTTCCTTTCTAGCATTTCAAAGTCACTGCAGAGCACTGATGGACAGAAAACATCCAGATTTGACCCTTTCAGTTAAAGTATAGCGACATGGAAAAACATAAGGGAAAAAAAATTGACATTTTTATCGTTGAGCACGGAGTGATTTACTAAAAAAAACATTTTGTGGGGAAATTTGATTGTTAATTTAAAAAAGGATTTTGCAGCTCTTCTTGGTGATGATTTAACATCCTTAGGTGTATTCTGTTTTCTGCGATGTAAGTTCTTAGCAGTCAAGAAAGCAGCTGTCAGCCAGTTAGATGGCCAACAAAACTTCTACGGGAGGACTTGCGATAGGGCTTGAGAGGTGGCTTCATTTTTAGCTTCTTTGAAAAGAGAAAAGAACCGACTGCCAACAAATCTGAGGGGAAAATGTTTCTTTGTCAAAAATAGAAAAACAAAAAGACGGGTAACAATATAATATATCAACCCTAAATTCCCTCATAAGCACAATAATCTGAGCTTTGGAACTGTTAAAAGCCTTTGTCTCAATCATTTTTGCGTCTAAAGTTTTTACATAAGCAGAATAAATTTGCGTTTTTGTCAACTTCATTGCATCAAAGTCTTTCCGCTAAAGTAATAACTGTAGATATTTGCGTACAAAGTTATGTCAGTTAGCGCCACATTTCAAACAGTATAGATATTTTTGCAATATTCATCTACGTACATCTACTTCTTCCAGTTATGTGTGCGTGCTGACAATACAGGATTGCCCTTTGGACATATTATTTTGCCCGTCTACAAATGCATTGCAGTTGATAAATGCGCTGTAAAGTTTGCACATGTTTTATGAAGTAGGAACCAAACAGTGCAAAACGTTTCCTCTCAAAGCTTAATGCTCGCCTGCTCTCTGTTCTCCCAACGCTACAACGACTAATTTATTTTTTCGGCTTTATAACAGATGTTGAAGGGATTTGAGATGTTCCATCTTCATCCCAAATTCCAAACACAGTAGATGGTCGTTCTTCGTGAGTATTCTGTTAGAGGGGTTTCTTCCTAATCGTCCAATCAGAGCTTGTCCAGTAAAGACTTTAGATTTAAAACCCTTAAAATGTCACTTACTCATGTAGGCCGCTATCAAAACACAGTCATGGATTTTGCTGAATCTTTTTTAGTTGTATGGTCCACAGAAATGAAAAGCTCTAGTCACAAATGTCCTTACAGGTGGATACATGCTGTCTGTGGGGAACAAAATGGGAAATGAAACAGGAAACATCAAGATGGTCATAGCAAACACTTAAACAACACTTAAGGGTGAGTAAAAGTAAGGCAGGTGAGACTTGGGTATAATGTATAGATTTTTCCAATCCCTGCTCACTGTGCAAGAAGCGTGTTAGTGCTGTCCAAGTACTATAAGCACTCATTGTGCCCCTCGCATGTATCCTGACTGTTAGTAATGAGTAAATTAGACATTTAGAGTGTAGTTTGTGTGTACATCTTAAAGGCACTTGTGTAGACCCTGTGAGTGTGAGAGGGACCTGGTTGCAGGCAAGATGGCGCCTAAACATTCCATTAAACTCATCATTTGCCAGAAGCGGACATGTCGCAACTCTACCCGGAAGCTGAATTTGCGTATCTATACTCAAAGATTCCCAACCCTAACCCTAACCTTAACCTGGTTCTGGTGTATTTTAGGTTAAGAGCGTCAACTTTGTTCAGACTAACATAGGACATGAGAAACCAGGGCTGGCTTCCCAGAGGATGTGGTGAGCTTCATCCAGTGTAGGCAAGAACTTTTACGCTACTGCCTAACTTTGTATCCACAAGTTGCCCGGTCCCCTGCTCAGATAAAGTACAGGGTTGTGTCAGGAAGGGCGTCTGGTGTAAAAATCTCTTCCAAAGCCGAAATGTGTGAATATCAGTGATAGTGGATTTTCTGTGGCGAATCTTGAAGGGAAATGCCAAAAGGTGTAAGAAATAGGGTGCCAGTTTGCACCACTTACTAATGGGTAGAGTGTGGAGTTAAAGAAACCGTACAGTATGACATAAGTGCGTGTAACGCCGGGTTCCCACCACACTGGAAGTGCCGCGAAGTGTCGTGGGCGCGGAATCCACGTCACGTCAGACGCATATTTTTTTTCTCGACGGTCGACAGGTGCTTCTGCTCAACTGTGGTTATTTAGAGCTTCTTCAATTAATTTGATATTGTCCATCTTGACTTGTCGTCAGCTGCTCTCTCTCTCGTTGATTAGGTTTTTAGACACCCAACCCCCAATGGGAGAGCGTTTTGCAGTAGGGCTACTACAATGACCTGTGTTTTTTTGGTCACGTGACTCCTCTAGTTTGTCACAAAAACCCAGACAACTCAAGGCACTTGAATGAAACTTCTGTTCCAAAGGGGATGCGGCGGCTGCGGGAATTTCCCAGGAGGGTAGCACAGTTGAAAAGCCCACCAGCCTCCTCTACGCACACTCACAGCAAGCCTGCATGGAGAAATGCGATCAGCTGACTCAGAAACAGCTCGAAAATATCCTGATTATCGCGGAGGAAAATTATCATCCAGAGCAGGTGTTTATTATGGATGAAAACGGCAAAATTCTGGATAGAGATGCCCTCTCAACATAACTGATGAAGGGGGAAGCAAAAGCTTTGTTAAGGTACAGAGACAGAGTGACAGTCTTCATGGAAAGTTTGCCGATAATTGTTCTGGATTAACTAAAACTCTTTAGTTGAGTGAGACTCCAATTTTCTTTAAGACTATAAATGTTTACACAGCATGATCAGAAATGTTTTGATGATGGTAATGGACATTCTTCGGAGGGTGAGACGGAGACTGGGGGTTCTCAGTATTCGCAAATGAGGGGAGAATACTGCATTTTTATCTTGATGTCCCTTAAGGCAGTCTCAAGAGAACTGCTAGACACACCTGCACTCCTTTAAAAATGCAGTTGCTCCTCTCTACGGCCCCCCATGGACCTGGACAATCCAAGTACCCACAGCTACCCCCATACTGGTGGATGTGACAAAGGAAAAAGAAGAACCTTTCATTTTTACCATCTTGTCCACAAGTTTTAAGCATTACCAGCTATTGAAAACTGATAAATCTTCTTTCTTATACAGAAAAATGTGTTTATGCAGGTCATCCTTATCAGGTATTTGATGCAGATCGATAGTTTTGTTTTTAAAAACACCTACCAAACCTGGAGACTTTAAATTGATAATGCAAAATCAATTAAGAGGAACACCATCTAACAGATTCCTGTTTCCTGTTTTAAGATCCCTTAAAACTGAAATATTGATTTGTGTGCCCGGTTGTGCTGAAACTGCCTTGTGCTCCTCGGTACAAATAAATACAAAACAAGAGAAGTCAAACATACAAATGTGCAGCGGTTTGGTGCTCTTTTCTTTGATCTATTCTCTTTTAAAAACAAAAAAAAAAGAACGATTTTCTTCATAGTTCAGGCTTGATTTGAGAGTTGTTTTCCAAACTCTGCTTTAAATTGATTTCAAGTGTTGAATAAAGAGTATTAAAAAAAAAAGGGTTCTTCGAGGTAACAGCCTGGATGATGTGATCTCCGCTCCACCCAGATCCTCCAAGTCAACAGTCATCAGTGACACACAAGACACTGGAGGGATTAGAGCTAATCCTTCCAGAAAAAACACTGTTTGTCATCCTTGAGCTTGCCAGTTTCCAAAAGTTCTTGTTTCAACTTTTGCTTTTGGTTTAAAGAATAAGATCCACGTTTAAACTGAAGCAGCTCTGTGACATTGTTTCAGGCGCGGCTCGCAGCGTTGCCGCCACACGGTGTCTCTGTGGTGCAGCATCGGCTCAGCGGGCAGCTTCGTCCTCCCTGGTGACCGAACGCGTGCTGACCGCCACTCTGAACTTAGTGGGTTAACTGGGCTGGAACTCACTATAAGAAAAAAAAAAGTAGTGGATAGAGCTGCTTTGTTTTAGACCTGAGCGTGATTTGGGATCCGGTTTCCCAGCCTGGAAGAAAACAGGTGTTCTCTGCAGTTGTTCTCCTTCCCCATTAAGCTTCATGCAGATTGAAAGTGGAGCCAGCACCTGTTTACGTTCCTCACTGTGAAAGGACGGCGATAAAGGAGCTGTGGTGAAATACTAATGTTTTGCGGAGGAAGTTGGCCAGCTTTCCTTTTTGCAGAGGGAATATTTCAAATTTGCCTCGAGTTTGTCCTTGAAGTGGATCTGGAGGGATGTCGGGCCGCAGCTGTCCACTGCATCTGGCTCCGCCGTGAAACAGGGATGCGAGAAAGGAGGGATGAGGTAAGAACGGGGCACCGAAACCAGATCCAGCTCCCCGCCCTGCAGGCTCGGGCCACCTGCTGCATGAAAAACCTGATCCGGAACGTTTTAGTAGAGAGCAAGTAGGGCTGGGAGGATCCTTGAGATTGCGGATGAGGGAATGTGGCTGCAATCCTGTCCCACCCAAAGGAACAGCTGAATGATGTCATGAACTTGTGTCCACACAGCCTGTAGAAAGGCACGCTGGGTAATTGGAAAGGTGAGCAGTGGACAGGTGGGAGAGCGGAGGCGCTGGGGAGCAGATGTGTGGGACGGGGTGGGTGTGTTCCCGCCTGTAACTTAACCTCGCGGGGCATATGGCCGTGCAGATGTGAGCGGATTCATTTCGGAGTCCACTCCTAATGTGTGGAATCAGGTTGTGCCCACCTCCCCGCTCGCACTCCGTTCTCCGTCTGTTTGCATGCGAGGCTCCGAATGCGGAAACTCTGATTGGAAATTGTTTAGACAACCTGAAACGGTTTATCCTGCAGCGGCGCATGGCTCGCAGATCAAAGCGGAGGAAACATGAATCACCCAGAGTTTTTGCTCGGAAACAAACCCTTCTCCCCTCTTCCTCGGAACACACACGGCTCGAAACGAGGAGGAAAACACACAAAGGGAGGGAAATCATGAAAGAAGGGACTGCTTCTTGACTGATCGCCTCCCACTTCACCATCTTTGCTAAGGTGTCACGTCTACAACAGCATCCCTCTCCGCTCAACTGCTAGCGAGGCAAATTACAAACTGCCACAAGACGAGCCTTACGGGCAACTCTTTCAGGTCAAACAGTTTGACACAAGTGTTTCTAACTATCAGGTGTTGACCACAGCCTTTTAAAAAGCCTGCATTGGCCACATTAGGGCTCAGCAGAAGGCCGTACCATCTGAATCCAAGTCACTTCACTCTGTCCTCTCCAGCTGGAGCGGCTGACTCACCGCGTTCAGAGGAGAAAACAGGCAGGGATGGCGTCAGGACCTCGAACGCATCATGACAGAGGTGTGAGGAGATGAAGTCACGTCATCCAGCGGGTGATGTCACTCCAGCACGACAGGGCACGATGGAGGTGTTTGCACATCTCAGAACACGGGCCAGCCTCAAAACGCGTATTACTTATGTGTTCAGATGCTACAGGATGACAGATAATCATATTTTAGAAATTAGCTTAAAACAGTGATCATGAGTTCATGATTCTTGTCTATTTGCACAGAGAATATGAGGATCTTTTGTCATTAATACCTTTAGACATCAACACGAAGAATAAATATTTAAAGCTTTTATGTAAAGTTTCATTTTAAAGACTCACTGTGATGAAAATTGTGCATTTTTCTGATGATAGAGGACATATATAAGGACAATTCATGAAAAAATTGTATTTATTCAAATCTTTGTGAATCAGGAGCAAAAGAAAAAAATGAAGTTTGAAAAAAAATAGTGGGTATGACGTAGAATCTACAATCAGCTCACCTCCGCTTCATTCTGATGCGTCCTCTTGCAGACAAATGGATCCATCTTGTACTTTGTTTTCTTCATCTAAACTGGAATCTGGATCAAAACTGTACGACTAGATAGCTCTAATATTGCAGAAACTATGTCCTAAAAAAAGAACAGTTTATTTTTTATATTTTGGCCAAAAACTGCATTATTGTTATTTACAAAGAATCAAAAGATGATTGGAGCAGGACTTAAATCCATCAGTAAATAACTATTTCTGCAGTAAAAAAAATGCTGCAGAGCAAAAAAAAAAAAAAAAAAAAAGTGCAGTTTTACAGCATTTATGAGCATCATTCTCTGCCTGCATCCATTCGCATCAGCAGTACTTTCCAGAATCGATCAGCAAAGGCTGTGATTGGCAGAGAGGAAAATGCAATCTAACAGAGTCTCTTCGGTTGCTAAGTTTATTCATTCAAACTCTAAGCTTCATCAGAGCCATGTTGCTTAATTCCAGGTACAACCTAGAAAATTAGATATAAGAAAAAAAGGGCAGTTTCTGGATTACTCTAAACAGAATACTTTGAATTAAAATTACAAACATACCTCTATATATATATATATATATATATATATATATATATATATATATATTTAACTCTTATCTGGTAAATACAGGTGATAGTTTGTCATGTGAGAACGTTTTTGAGCAGTAGCTTTAGGATCTAACTATTGAACATTTTTATCAGATGTCATTCTTATCTTTACTAAAAAATTCTCCAAAATTAAGATAACTTTCTTCCATGATCAGTATTTATGCCTGGCTCATATCAACCTTTTTTTGTTTGTTTTTTTCTTAGACTTCAGTCTTCTGGTTGAGGAGTTGGTCATATCATGTGTCGGTGAACGTGGTTCATTCCACGGTCACTTGAACATGTAAAGTGTGCAGGACTTAACTCCTCGCCGTTTCACCTCCCTCTGAGCTTAAAGTGGAGGAGAACTCCTCCTTTGTTTCCTGCGTCTGAGCCTCACAGACAGGCAGGTGTGCCCCCACCCCCTTCCACCATGCACTCACCTACTGCAGCTTTGCGAACTCCAAAAGCTGCTCAAGTTGCTTTGAAAGGGGAAACCAGTAAAAGATCTATCAGCGGGAAAATCACGGGGTAATGACACACTTAACTCCCCGATGTGTGTTCACGTGTGTGTGTGTGCGCTCTAGCTCGTGCTCAACATGCTCCCTCCTCTCCATCTACTCGCCAACTTTTGCCTCGCCTCATTTGCTTCACGGTGAAGGAGCTGATTAAATATTAAAAGTATGGAGTACTTCCCCTTGGCATCAGGTGTAACTCAGCCCTGTAATCTCAGATAGCCCCGTGCACGTCGCAGTAATTACACTAGAGTGGGGCGCGGAGGCTTTGCTGTTCGCGTGCGTTTGTGGGTCTGTTCCCACTTTCACTCTGCAGTCAGCAAGAATGTGGCCTCTGTCGATCCATCCACTGGGATTCAGCCATTTAGATGCACTTTAGTCACCAATCCTGACAGCAGAGTCGCTTGAATTATAAAACAGGTTTGGTAGGAAAAGGCAAAACAAAAAGATGGATTTGACAGTGCGGCTCCATAAAAAAAAAAAAAAAAAAAAGAAACAAAGACAAAATCGTTCTTTTTTTTAATAGTTTTCGTGACACCTAAATAGATCACAGTACTTAAAACCCAGTATGACAATTTCCCTTATATTTGATTCACGCATTTCTGAGACCTCTATCTCATTAGTGTGATACAAATTTTTCTGTCCTGCAGTTCATTGTCAATCCACTAGAGGCGGTAAAGAGCATTTTCCCTGTCATTTCAAAATGGCTGCTTCCATGTAATCTTAAAAACACTTTTGGCTGGAAATTGCAAGTTATGATACATATCCTCGTTCTTTACTTTCAAGAAAAATATGTTAATATATATTATATATTCACTCTTGTGTGACGTTGTTTACTGTTACTTTTTCTTTTCTTTCCTTCTCTTATTCTGATTCGAGATCTTGTTTATGTGCGCTGCTTTGTTCTGACCCATTTATATTCAATATTAATTGTATGTTTGAGACAATCATTCTGTATTGTAGAAATATTTTGTCAATAAAAATAAACTTTTAGATGGAAATTGTATTTGTCATTTTCAAGACTTTAGGGCAAAAATAACTCAACTATTGTTCATTTTTGAAAATACTTGCTGTTTGAAAAGAATGCAAAAATTGTTGATAATACATTATTTATAAAACAGTTACACCATTTTAAAAAAGAGTAGATCAAATCTGAGACAGTGAGTTAAAAGAGTGACTTTTTTTCTGAAGACTCAACTAACATTGTTATAAACTAAAAAAAAACCCATGAAATGTCACCTGCTACACAGGTGGAGGTGATTAAGCTAATTGCCCAAAGGGTGTGGTGCAGCCAGTAAGCAGAGTTGCTTTGTGCCTAGCACACTGCAATCTGAAGAGGGGATGCCACTGTGCTGTGCTGCAGGTTCTGGGCCCGTTCAGTGGGCACCTGAATCTGGTGTATGGACCTGTCCACTGCACCTGAAGAGCATGTGATTGTTCAGGAAGGTGCTTCTCCAAGTTAATCATGCTGCTCTGATCCCCTGCCTGTCCTCCACAGTCGAACCGTGCCTCACTTGGCTGTTTTTTTTTTTGTTTATTTTTTTTTTATGTCCACTGTTTTTATAAAAATTGTTCTTTTTACCTGTTTTTAATTGGTTCCTGATTGCTGCCCGGACTGGCCTCTGCGAGGACGCCGGAGCCTCTAACCGTTTTACCTCCCCTCCTGGCCGGCCGCTACCTCTGCGCGAACGCCAGGACGCTCGGTTGACTACTTTATGTCTGGCCTCTGGACTGGGAAGCGGTTGCCACTTCAGTCCACTGGACCCTGGATGTGCTAAAAGCATCATTGCACAGCCACTGCAGCGTCCAGGAGCGCACGGCGCTGCACGTTTCCACGGAGGCGAGGAAAAATTCGCCACCATCCGGCACTGTTGGGACGACCATCCATCTTAACCACTTTTTAGTCTCATGTGAATGTGTGTGTGTATTTTATAATTTTGCATTTCTTTTTATATATTTTAGAGCCAGCCCCCTGCATGAACCGGGTTACAGACGGAGGAGGGGTCCTACGTCTGCTGTGATCCCTGGGTTGGATTTCCTGTGTCCCATCACTGTTTTGGTGCACGTGTGTGTGTGTGGGGTATTGACCCGGTCTGGTAGGTGCATGAAGGCTAAGCATATTTTTATTCTAATAAATTATATATTTTAAAATCTCCAAGAACTGTGTCCCTGCCCTGTGTGATCCTGCGCTTAAAAATATTTGGTGAGCCCAATACCCCCTTCACCTCTTGTGTTGCCACATACCTATGACTAATTTAAAATATGCTGCAACATTTTTTTGTAGCTTTCATTAAACATTTTAACAAAATTACCCAAGAAATTTGAATTTTCTGATCATTTTTGGATGTAGTGGGATTTAAAGGGCTAATGTTGTTTTATGAAGTACCAACTTCTCTCATCCAAACAACATTTTGTTTTTAACCGTACACAACAGGCCGTCGCATCTTTTCACCCTCACCTATCAGAGAAGCATTAAAAAAATGAGTTTGTAGCGATATTTCTCTTGTCAGACCCAACTGGGGAGCCTTTTTTAAAGACAGTTGAATAGTGATAGTACTCAGAAAAGAAAATAGAGATGTTCAAGGATTATGGAGATTTTATTGTGAACTCTTTTGTTTTTCTTCTCAATCGGCTCCAATCGGTAACTTGGCTCCTCCCACAATCAGTTGACTCGAGCTCATATCAATTTTTATAGTTGTGGTTTAAGAAAAGAACTTCTTTAAACTAATCTTAACCAAAAATATTATCACTGTAGAAATTTTTTTTTCTTTTCTCTTATTTCACATTTTCTTCTTTTACTGTTATTTTAAACAAAAATGAAGAATTGGCTTTTTTTTTAACATGTAACTAGATGAGTGCGCCACATTTCTTGTCATGCCACCTCACTTCTGCAAAGTGCAACCATTTAGAGTAGAAAACAAACTTTCTGGTTATAAACGCGTTTACGATTTGATTTTGGCTGCGCTGATGCTTTGATCATATTCTACCGAGGTGCAGAAATGACTGAAGGTATTTGGAAGGATTTCCTCCAACATGCACTGTTAAGGCTGTTGATGCAGAACAAAACAACAGGCTGTCAAAACCTCGGCTAACTTATTCAAACACATTCAAACAGGTGACTAAATACCAAAGACATAAATTAAACCTGCGAACCCAAACGTGACAAAAGTGAAACACGTGATGGTGGAAACATGAGGATCTAGTCTAGTGTATCAAAAACTGAAACCAGGCTCATATTACACAGGCCAGAGCTATAAATGGTAAACTGAACCCAGGAGTGAACAGGAAACCTAGACTAAAGCAGAAATTAGAATCATAAATAATTATTTTAAAATCAGATCCTCACCATAAAGACACAACCATAAGAGCATATTGACACTTTTACATTTGAAATTGGTAACAAAATGGATGAAAGTGGAAACATTATTCCTACCAGACAAGAATCTAGCAAATCTGCAACAATTTTGGGCTGAACTCTATATAAAAATGTAAGCGATGACACAGGGATAATATGTTTTTTTTTTGTTTTTTTACTTTATAACACTTTAATGACTCTTGAAAAAAAGGGAATCCGTAAATTGGGCTAAAATAGTGATTTTTTTTTTTGCCCTAAAGGATGCATTTTAATAAAATTCAGCACAAAAGAACACAAAAATTAAATAATTAAAACTTTAATTTGAAAATATTCTTAGATTTTGTGCTTATATACTGTGTAGTGGGTGGATGAATTCTAAATTTAAGTGAAATATGTGTAAAAGTATATTAAATGTGGGCTCAGGAAAAGGAAGATTACATTCTCAGATGATAAGCTACAATTTTTATATATAATGAAAACTTTCTCACATTTCCAGTATCTTTTTTTTCTTGATTTTTTTTAGTAATTTTTGAGAATTTTTTTTAGGATCTTCCTATGTTTATAATTTCCATTTTGTTCCATAGTTAAAAGTAAAATCAATCTACTCTAATTTATCTTGTTTTGTCGTATTTTGATCTATTTTTTATAACAAATACTTTTTATTGGTTTATTATATTAGGTAAAAATTACCAGCAAAAGTGCTGGTGTAACTTTTTATAGTAAAAGTGTTTTAGGGTTTAATGTATTTTTGTTCACTTTGAAGAAATATGAAGTATGCCATTGCAGAAAAAATTATTCAATTTTTCCATTTCCTTTCTTTTTAATGGGGTTCAAAGAATACAAGCTGATTGGTTGTTGGCTCTTAGACATTTTCATCTTCTCAAATCTGGGCCTCTTTGTAAAGAAACTTTGGACACCTCTGGTCTAAAGTGAGACTTAAAAGTAACTTTTAAAGTCGAACTGAAACGCTGTGGCTCAGGTGAGGCGCCGTCACACAAAAGCTCTCCTCCAAATCTCCTCCCCTGTGCCGTGAATCCTCACGGAAAGGCTCTTTTAAATCTGCAAAACAATGCCCTTCCAACTGTGCAGCACAGTCCAAGAACCTTAAGAAGAAGAACAATAGATGGCAGTGTTAGGCACCTCCGAATGTCTGAGCCTAAGCTGTGCTGAACACACAATTCAGCAGCTGGAAGAAAGTCACAGTGGGCGGCTGGTTGAACATCAAAGCATACAGTCACAAAGATGCAGAGCAGAGGATATATGCCTAAACGTCTGCTTTGTACAGGGAGAGAATTGTGACTTTAATCCATTTAGGTGCGTTCCTCCTCCAAAAAGGCTCCCTTGAATGTAAGATGAGTAATAAAGCAAAAGGAGCCACATCCGTGCTTTACCTTAATCCCACACACTCTCATTTTTTGTCACTAATCTGACAGATTTACACCCTTTTATTACCTGAATGTGCCGCCTTCTACACATTTCACCTATGGGAGGCTGTTTTAAGTTGGAGAAGCGTTTCTTCATGCTTCCTGAGAATGTATTATCTCAGCTGAATAGATTCTGTGGAAATTTAAAGAAAAGAGGAAACACAACCTCAGTGGAAAGCGAAGGCAGTGTACGGTTTAGGTCACCGAAGTGCAGTCCTAAATAAAGTTTCCTGGATGGTTATTACTTCACCAGGAGTTGAAATGTAAGCCATGTAATTACAGGATCCCTTCGAGGGGCTTAATGTTTTCAGTTCAGAAAAGATGACAGTAATAAGCTGTTAATGCACAATCGTGCCGTTTCTGTCATCAGGAGGACGGCGGATAACACGTGGGGGTTTTTTCCCAGTGTGTGCACAACTAAACATCACACAGTAACTGTGCTGCGGAACGGCGTGTCAATCTGTGCTGTTCCCGGGTTATTTATGAGTTTTCGGCTGTGACACGCTTTCCAGCGGCTCCACTCGGGAATGATCAATGACTAAGATGGGGTCCTGCTTGTGTCAGTGCTGCAGCCTGGCCTCCGTGGATCCAGACTCCTCACTCGTGTCTGTCGGGGTGAGAACTGACAGACTGTGATTCCTCCTGTCGGCTGCAGTTTTCATCCTGAGGATTGATGAGCTGATTTTAAGGGAATGGATCTTTGCCGCTCCTGTGGGTGTTTGACCCGCAGCTCCTTCCAGCGGGAGCGATGCAGAAACTTTCCTTCATTGCTCCGGTTTCACCTCTCTATCTGCACGCCGAGGTGCTTTTTTTTCACATGTAACCTCCCCGCTTGCGTTGAGTAGGCGGAGGTGAGCTTTCGTGAGTCGGCTCTGAGAGAGGTTCTCGTTTTCTCCGGGGGATTCCCCCCTCTCATCTCGCTGCTGTAAACCTGCATCACTGTACGCTGATGGACGTCTCTGTTTGGCAGGTACTCGTGTATTTGGCGCCTACTGTTGCCCCCGGCGATGAGTTTGTCAGGGCAGGATGCCTTCCAAGAGTGCAGGGGAACATTATATTTCACATTATCTCAGAACAATAGGTCATTTCCTGCTCGCTGCGGGCCAGAGAGGCTGATCACGAGCTGCCAAGCTCGAGGAAGGGAGCGCAAAGTGTGAGAGGGGCTGGCCTCGAAAAGAGGGAAACGGTTTCAAAACTGATAAAAAGTGAGGTGGGAGGTTCCAGAAGAGGGCTGAGGCTGAAGCAATCTGCCTGTGTGGGCAAACAGAGCCCAGCAAGACATTTAAAGAGCCCCAAATTCCCTCAGATTTGGGTCAGATAGGCCTGTGATTGGTGGTCAGAAGATGAACTCTTTAGAGTCTGTAGAATCTAGTGACTCAATTTACAGATTGAAAATGCAAACTTATTTTTTAAAGGTGACATAATGCAGTTTTAAAGAAAATGTCTTACAGAAACTCAAGACTGATTTTTATATTACATTATTTTTTTATTCAAAAAAAGCAAGAATTTGCTTTACAACTTAGAGTTCTTTATATATGAATGAATTCTGGTTGTGTTTACAGATTTTGAAAAAGCTCGACGGCGCTCTGTCAAAATGTTTAGTTGGGTGTAATTGTGAATATGCTAACACGGCTGACGTGTAGCAGTGTACGGCTCTATTTTTTTTAGCGTGTTATTAACAAGGTTGGCAGTTAGCTAACTCACTGTAACGTTAGTCTTAAAGTAATAAAGTTGAGAATCAAAGGTATTGTAAATACACTAACACGGCTAACATTTAGCGCTATCAGGCTATACTTTCGTTACGTGTTACAAACAAGGTTGGTAGCTGGTGTGGTCACAGTACCAATGGACATTTGGATCTATTAGTTTTACAGAACTACTCACTTATTCACTGCATTATATGGTACACTTGCTTAGTGCACAATGTTGTCAGGAGTCAGCAATCTGTCTCCCCGTCTGGTCACTGACAGGATCCATCTCTAGAGTACTACTGTCCTTCATCTCCCAGCAACGCCAGCACAGTTCATGGATGCTGTTCAGCTGTTTCTCATTTGCTAATCACCCACAGGACACTTCAGCACTGCACAGAGCCTCACTCAGTGCGAGGTATTGGTTGTGTCACTCAGCCGGCGTACCGAGCATTTCACCCTGACCTGATCTTCTGTTCATTTGATCCTGCTTTGTCTTCGATTTTGCCGCCTGCCCTGACCCTTTCCTGGATCCTGACCACTCCGGTTTCTCTCTGATGCTCCCATGCTTGTTGCTGACTTTTGCCCGTCTGACCCTGATTTAGATTTTTGGACTTTTAGCTGCGTTAATAAACCATCTGCACTTGGAACCAGCACTCTGCCTGTTCTGTGACAGATATAGCATTTTGTGGGCCTGTATGAATCTAAAATTTCCACAATCCAGTGCCCTAGAAATTTCCCAGAAGTCTCTGCAAAAAAAACAAAAAAAAAAAAAAACTGTCTGTTGACGTTCACTGGCTTGGCGAATATAGACCACAATGCATTGCATTTGGAAAAAAAAAAAAAAAGTATTTAAATACATTTTTATAAATCATCCAAAGTTTTATCACAGCGGAGTCATAAATAGTCTTTGAAATATGTTCACAATTATGAGTATTTTGCTTTTCGAGAAATTGGTGACGTTTTATTTGCTATTTCAAAATAAAAAAGCAGTGAGTCTGAATTGTTTTTTAAAATACAGGGCACTGGATAGTCCCACACTATACAGTTTTTTAGTAGTTAAAGGGGGAAATTAAGACAAAACCAAACAAGAAGAAATGTAAACTCCCATAATGCATCACACTTTTGCAGTGGAGCAATTCATTGGAGTTTAAAAAAATGTTTAATGCTGATGTAAAAAAATATTAATAGTCCTAAACAGTAAATTATTGTCTGTTCTTCCAGACTAAAAGCCTCCGTATTTCTTCGGTTGGCACTAGTCTGCTGTTAACCCAAAACAATTACTGCCAGAGCAACTAACTGAGCTGGTAAATTTCACAGATTTCAACACACTGTTATTACATGAAAAACAAGCAGGAGGCCAGTTAGGGTCACAGGCTCACTGCCCCCCCCCCCCCCCAACCCCACCCCACCCAGATCCATCCAAGCATTTCGCACAGGCGCCAAATACTTCGCAACCTCTGGAAATACCTTCTCACTGAGAGCTCTTTCCCCCCGCTCACCCCGTTCTCGGGGTTGCATAACCGCTCTTGTGTTGTATTATTGAAACGTTTGGCTCTGATTAGAGCAGCAGATGAAACGACTAAATGCTAATGTGTGATTTCCCAGAGGGCCGCCCGACTTCATGGGCTGCAGGTGTTTGCAGAGGAGGAGGGCTTTTAAAGCGCATCAATGCCAATTACGCCCTGCATTGTTTGGGCTTTATGTTACTCGCCAGGGCAGGTAAACTCTCTTAAGGACTTTTTGGTGGTGCTGGAGTTGGTACCGAAACCCCCTCCTCCCCGTTCCTCATCCTCCACCCAACCTCAGAGGGGAGTGAGCTATTAAAACCAGTCAGGCATTAAATATGAGAAATGCAGGGAACACCAGAACGTCTCCTTGGCTCTGCTCTTGTGAATAACGTGGTATTGATTATCTTGATGGACACAAACTCTCCCACATATCAGCCCTGGGTCACAGATCTGTTGTTTTCCTCTCAGTATGATACCTGAGCATTTATTTCAACAGCGGAGCGGCCTGGCTCCGAGGCGATCCTGCCTTGCATCGATGTTGAAAGACGTTTTTACAGTTCTGGCCCTGAATGGACGCTGAAGGCTTCCAGCTGCGCGATATCCTCTCTGCAGCCGGGGCCCAAGAAGGTGATCAACTCCCCTCTACCGCTCCGTTGTCTTCACCCTCTTAAGACAAACTGCTTTTTGAGTCAGGAAAGGCTGGCACCTCCGAGCCTCTCGGCTTCTCTTCCCTTCTCTTTTCCGTCATTTAATTCTTTCCAACAGGACATCGCCACAGATTTATCACCTTGCCCCGTTTTCCTCCTGAAAGCCTCAGAAAAGAAGGGGAATTATTCACGGGGAGGGATGGGCAAAGGGGTTATTGTGAGGAAAAAGAAGGAGAGTGGATGCCAGAGATAGGTCTAAAAAAAATGTGACTCACATAAACGAGGAGCAAAAAGGGGGATGAGGATAATTGATTTTGACGACCCGAGTCGCATGGCCCCAAGGGGGGAAACGGTGAGTGGATCCCAGTCGGAGTCCCTGTTGGAGGAGGATGGGAGATCAGTTCTCTGCACGTACCACTTCGTCTTCATCTAACATATTCGTGCATCAGAAGTAATTTTGCCCCTAACAGTGTCGTGAACGGGTTAATCAATCCGACAAATCAGTGAAGGAAATGTCTCCATCTGTCTCCTAATTGCAGGTAGGAGGGCAGGAATTGGAAGCTGCTCTTGAATCAAGATCTCTCCTTTTCTGCAGAGAAGAGCCCCTCTTCCTCTTATTAGTCCACGCCCACAGCTCCTTGGAGCCAGACTAAATAAATTAATTACAGATTCAGATGCCTGCTTACTTGCTAACCTTGTTAGCTTTGCGTTTCTGCAAACAGAAACCTCCTTGTTTGTGAAAGTGTGTGCCTGCATGCACGGACGTCGAGTCTGTGTGTGTTTACGTGTGTCTGTCCTCCAGCAGGCCTGATTCATTTAACCTTATGTGTAAGAATGCTCCGTAAATGTAGGTTACTGCTCAGGCAGACGCAACTCCCTAAAGGCAAAGAGCGGCATCAGTGTTGGCTTATTTCTCCGCGTTCCCCGCAGCTGGGAGGAAAGATGCTTTCTGTCTCGTTTGAATTGTGTCTGACAACAGCAGGACAGAAATAGACGGGACTGAAAACAAGCAGACATCACGACGGAGGAAACTCAACCTTTTGTATTTAGTCCATTTGTTCATCAACTTTAGAGAAACTGAGACTCGCTGGGTATCTCTATGTGAGGGGAGAACGGGAACAGATGGCGGGGGATCCCTTGGGCGAACGGCGCCCAACCTGTGTAACACTGGGTGTTCTTGACCATCTGGACCTAAAGGCAATGAGCCGAATCCCCCGATGAAGCGTCGCCGAGGTTTCACCATCGGAGCATGGACTCCACGTGAGAAGGTGTTGCATATTTATGGGTGACAAAAGACGTGCAGGATGAAAGAAGAAAACAGCAACACCATGTCATCCCTTAAAGTCTCTGAGGTCTTTCTATGAAATGTGTGATACTGGGCGGGTGAGGTCAAACTTTCCGTGAATTGAAGCACATGTAGCTGAAATTGGTCAGTAAAACTCTCACCTCTGGCAGAAAGAATGACTCTCCTACAAATTAAAAGCAGCTTTTTGATTTGGCTCCATTGTGATAAAAAGGTTTGGGCTCCGGATTCTGCTGGAGCAGGGCGGTTACAACAATCTACATGATGAAAAATACCCAAGTATTTTTTAATATCTGAATTTGTGTCAAACATTACTTGATAACATAAAAAAAAGGTTTGTCTGAAAGATTATTTAATTTAATAACTACAAAGTTAATTTAAGTTAAAAATAGTTTTTCCAATTTATTATAATTATTATTTTTGACATCCATTAAATCATTTGGCTAGATCTCACTAAATGGAGGTTCTTAAACATGCTTTTGGCATAAAGTGTTTCCACTAGCCTCTCGCCACCAAATTGTTATAAACAGGCAGACGACTGGATCCAAGTGCAGCCGAACTATTTGGCACAAACAGAAGAACAGGACCAGTCTACAAAGCTAAATCAGGGTCAGGCAGGCAGAGGTCAAACACAAGCATGACAGCATCAGAGTGGTCAGGGTCCAGGCGAGGGTCAGGGCAGGCGCCAAACTTCAAAGACAAAGCAGGATCAGATAGAGGATCAAGTCAGGATGAGAACGCTCAGTGATGCAGGTACAGTGACACAAACAAGACCTCACACTGAGCAGAGATCAGTGCTCTGACTACATACTGCTGGGACTGATTGCAGGTGGAAAATGACTGTGGGGCTTCTGGGAGTGACAGCAGAGGCTAATGGGAAGTATAATGTGGAGATCCAGGAACTGCTAGTACTCAGGTGATAGATGGCGGAAGGGGAGACAGAGGCCTGATTCATGACACAAATACTAGCGCATGTCAGTCACAGTTGGAAGAAGCTTTTGTGTGAAATGTAAAAGCGGAGCAAATCTTGTGAATCTTTCTCCAGGCTTTTCCGTTTGCAGTTCTATCCTGATATTTTAAAGACTTCGGCCAAATTTGAATTCTTCCCCTATCCCTACGGCTTCTCCCTACCCCTACATTTAGCCCTTCAAATGGAGAATTATGGAAAAAATAGTGTCTTCAAATTTGGACGGCACTCCCACTGAATAACGTCATCAATAGTCGCCGGTAAGTCGCAGAAGAATTGGAATTCGGCTTGGTGTTATATAATATAATTCCAGCCAGGCACAAACAACGATTATACTATTATTATTATTGTACGTAGAGCCTGACAACCGACTTAAAAACTTGCGAACACTATTTGAATGCAAGCCTGAAACATACATTTGCGCTCGCTTAAATAGACTTTACAACCAAATGTTGCAGTTCCTGAAATAACCACCAGAGGCTGGTGGCAAAAGGGAGTATTTCTCATCGACTCCTATATAAAGAAGTCCGATTTTTCCCAAACATCAAATATATTTACAACCTGGCGTCAGAAACTTGACATTTATAGTTTTTTTCATGACAAATATAAATTAGTGGTTTTAAGTTTTATTGGAGCTCAGATTTTGGCCTATTTAGAGGCTTGCTGTTTGAGTGGCAGTTTTGTGGGCTCAGTAAAACCCTCACTTTACTCTGTCCAACCTGATCACCCGGTGAGACTCAGAGTTGGGTTTGGCGGTCTAAACCCAACACCACGTGGGCTTCAACATAACAGTGATGTTAAAGATTATTAATTCAGTTTACAAACTGTATATCTGAAGTTCCAACACAGACCAAGCTCATTTATCAATTTTTGAAAATTCTATGAACTTTACAGATCTAAAGAATCAGTCACATACAAGGTTTTGATTTTAATAGTCTTTGGCTGAAACTGATTGAGAAAGTGCTGTGAAACCTTAACAGGCTGAGAGCAAACAAATGCCTATAAACCTCAACATATTTGAAAATGAATGCTTTTAGCTGAAGAGCCTTACATGAACCAACAGGAAGATGTTAGACCAAACAAATGAGGCTCTTTAAGCCAAAATAGTATCTTCAATTGGTCAAGTGGCTCTTAATCTCGCTATTACAACCTGGACTGCATTCATCCCAGAGTCTGGAGTGTTGCAGCCATGTACCTGCTTATCCTCCAGAGGTGTCTTCTTCCCTGCTCCATTTAGAGCCGCAGCCCCAACTCAGATCGATGCCTCTCTCCAGCCGCTCGCCATCAATTATTCACCTGATCGGCACTGCTGCTCATTAGATGACTAATCTGGGAGGGCGAGGAGAGACGGTGCGCTTTGAAACCTGAGACCGAGAGGCAGCGGGGAAGGGAAAGGGCGGATCGCATCTCCAGATCCAGGGATGAGGGAGCGCTGGTAGACACGGGGGCCACGGATTTGTTCATCTGACATCCAGGAGAGCTTATAAATCCCTGATGCCACCGTAGAAAGGATGTTGATTAATGTTTCGCACTAACGCGAAGTCCATGCACCGACGGACGTCATGGATGTTGGTGCGTGGGCATTAGCCAAAAGCCGGCTGCACTCAGGTTACTCCTCACCTCAGGGTGGGGGCTCAGATTGTCGCCGACCAGTAAATCTTTTTTCATGGAGGTCAAACAATAAGGAGGCAGCCCAAGCAGGTGAAGCTTCCTTGGATAAATCCTGTTTGTTTCGTGCACCTCTTCCTCAGCTGGGTTTCAGGAGGTGTGGCTACCAGAAAAGAAGGAAAGAAAGAAAGAAAGGAAGAGAGCAACCCCCAGTTCTTTCACCACTGATCTTCTGCAAAAGAGGTGCCGTGAGGTGTTGGGGGGGGTAGCTTTGATCTCCCCTGTCCCCCCTGAGAGCCACAGTGAGGTGGGAGTGCACTGTGAAGGCGGTGGTACACATTAGCTCTGATTAAAAGGAAATATGCATCACCGCGCAGCTCTTTCCTTTTTATCTGCGCCTGCCACGAGCTGCGATGGCGACAAAGATTGCGGGCCCAGAACGCACTGATGTCGCAGCTTTGTGGAAGCCACCTGAAAGCGAGAGAGTCTCATTTGAGGCCTGAGCTCGTGAAGTAGCTGGAGGAAGAAAAGGTTGTGGTGAAGACCGAATCCAGGACGCACGCTGTGTGTGCGCGCCGGAGACGAGGTTGTTTACTTGAGCGGCAACAGACAGGAGCCTTTTGACCCTCAGTGCAGGGTCGTGTTCCTGCTGATCAATTAGAGCCAAAGACGAGCATTCCACACCGGCGGGGCAGTCCTGCAACGCCAACACGGAAACTGAAGGTGTATTACTCTCAGCTCTGTCCTGTGCAAATGTGTCTAAATACTCCTGACAGAGCAGATGGAGAGGCAGATGTTGATGGAGATGTGAACTAATGTGATCTCCATTCATTAATAATGAGGCCATCTGAAGACACGGTTATTGTTTTGGTGCTCCACAACAGCCTCACCTCCCTCCGAACCTCAGCCGCCTCCTACACCTCTCTGTGTCTCTTCTAGATTGTTTGGAATGTTGTGTATTTCTATTTTAAAAAGGGACTTTTTCTAAAATATAAGTAAGAACAATAGTTTCATGTTTTTATGAGCTTAGATTAACCATTTAACCAATCAGGTTTTCCACTGGAAAAATTCCAAAAGCCAAAGTGCATCAACCAAACATCGTCAACATAAGGTCTTTTGGGTCCAGTTGCTTATTTTTGCTCCATTTTAAGGCATAAACTGGCTTAAACTGGAAGTTTCTATTCCAGCTCATGGAGTGAAATCCCCACTAACAAAAATAAATAAAAAAGCCACCACTGACTACAGAAGAAAGACAGTGGTTTACGGTTTTAGTTAAAGCCGTCACCATGAAACCCCAGACGTTATAAAAATGGTAAAAAGGGGTGGAATAAGTAAGCCTAAGAGTTCTTGGAACACGCCCATGAAGAGTACTCTAGCTGAAACGGAAACTGCTTTGACATGAAGAATTACTATTACCATAAATGATATTGAAATGTTCATGTAAAGGTTTCGGAGTTTATGCTGTCGTCACATGCACCCATACAGGTGAAGCTATTTTTTTTGGGTTGTGTGAGCCATGTATGGCCGCACGGGTCAGGCTTGGGTCATCCGGACCCCATAAGATAGCACTATTTTAGAGCAGAGGTGTCTTGTAGTCCCCTTGTGGCATGTACAGCCACCTCTAGAGACGTCACAAAAATAGAAAGCATGATTGTTGTGTGGCAAGTGTATCGTAAGGTATTTCTATACTGCAAGTGTTACACACGACATATAGGTAATGCTGTAGAACGGTGTCCTTACGCTGGAGTTAAGTCATTAGTGAGGTGCGTATATTGGCCCCTAAAATGTTACACAAACCGGGTGTGCATGTGATACACAGGTTAACACGTTATCACTTTATCGTCTCACCTACTTCCCCCTTAATTACTTTTACTTGTTAAACTGTTGCCTATAGGAAAAATGTGCACCCTGCATGCCCTGTACAGGTTTGCCCAATCTTCACCCCAGGACAGCCCTAAGTTGTGACTAAGGCCTAAACTCAGGGTAATTCTGACTCTTGGATTTTGCCTTTCTTGTTTATTGGGTCCTTTAGTGGCAAACTGGTGAAGTAACCCAGGTCAGGCGACCTTTGTTCTAAATCTGCATGAAACAGGAAGTAATAGGGTTGGCCTTTAGTTTACAAAGCCTGTTTTTCGTCACTTTAGTTATTGTAATGTAGGTGGAATCTGACAAAAATAGACCGTAAACCAGACAAAATGGAAATCTTCTATTTAGCGTTTCTTATTTTTGGCATTTAAAACTGCACTGAGGTTATGTAAAAATGCTTTACTAGTTCAGTTCTGTTGTTAAATTGTTAACTTTCATCCTCTCTGACATGATACAATGTTCTTCATTTACTCAATTCAAGTTCACATCTTTATATAGTGCCAGACTGTTCTTAGTGCTTTTCCAGATATTCTACGACATGATGCGACAAAGTGAATAAAAGTGAGAAAACTTTTATATCAGAGTGACACCTGAGGGCTCAAAAGTCACAATGACTGCCTAATCTCTCCATCTGAGGTTTTTAAATTAAAACAGCCTTTAGAGCGTACCAATTCTGACAGTTTATTTGCTGATCGACCATAGATTTATGTGTTTAAAGTACTGGGAAACCTAAACTAGTTTCTGAACACACAAATAATGCAGGGCTTGGAATGTCGCCGTGCTAAAGCAGACAGATGGAGAGTCAGTTTGAGGGGAGGAGCTCCGAGGTGAGGCATATGCAGGCTCCTGAAAGCCCCTCGGCTAACCCACTTTGCTTGACCCATCTCGTAGCCCGCTGAACACATGAACCTCTAAACATTCAAACATTAACTGATGCTGCATCTTTTCAAGCTTTTATCGCTCATTTGGTTTAGCACTAGAAGAGGTTCATAGTGCAGCCAAGATCCATCTATCATTACTGTATGTATGTCATATCGGGACTGGGTTACCTGGAGTACCGTTTGGTGTAAGGATTGTTCTGGACAGATTGAAAGGGAGAAATCTTGCATGGTCTTTTTTTTATATCAAACAGTGAACGTTTACTGAGGATGAGTCAGATGTTTCACTGACTGTCACACTTTAGATATACTTGTTTTTGTGTCAAAGTTAGCCCATTCTCCATTGGAGTACATGTGGGACTTGTTTGTGTCACAAGTCCCTAGCGGTTTCTTGGTAAACTGCACCTGGTTTCTCTTGCTTTTGTTTGCAAATGATCCTCAATCATAAAGTCAAAGGGTCGCGTTAGCATAACTATGATAAAAAGTGAAAATAAATAAACGCAGATGAACAGGTGCTTTCATTGTCTTCAACAAAGCAAAACTTTATTCTCACATCAGGTTCTTCAGGTACACAAACAGTCACAATCACAAACACTTTCAGTCTTTTTTTTTTTTGTTTTGTTTTTCCAAGGACACAACCAACAAATGAAGTGAGTCAAACACATCGTGTCACTTCCCAACTTGTGCAGACAGTAATGCAGGTTTCTATGTAGCTGAGGAAAAGAGGAGACTGACCTGAATTCTGTCACTTCCTGCTTTGTGTCAGAGCTCGAGGGCGCAGGACAACACCGACCAGCATGCAGTGCAGCCCGGCGGGTTGGCCTCCCCTCACACTCCTATCTTTAGTGTCAGACATAAGGACAGCTCTAGATGGCTTCTGGATCAATAGAATATGCATTTTACTGCACTCCACTGGGACTGAAAAAGCAGCAGAAGTGACTATGTAAATATATATATATATTTTTTTCTCAATATATCTCTATATTCTATCTATATAATGTGTCTATGTAGCATATATATATATATATATATATATATATATATATTATATATATATACTTTAGAAAGCTGCTTTTAAACATTCAGGAACATTCACTTGACCCTGTGATTTTTTTTTCTTCATGAAAAAGATCAACATAGACAACAAACAGAGCTACATGTATTAATGCCCCCACCTCCTCCAAAAACAAAAATAAGAAGCAAACATAAATGTCTCAGTGCTGGCCCGGACTGGACCCTTCACAAGCATATAGACCAAAAAGACCTCTGTATAAACCTACAGTATAAAATAGCATATTTATCTGGACTTGACAACAGTTTATATTTACTTAGTCTGGGTGCACGAAAACTCCACAGGTGCATACATGAGCTGGCAACGACAGGTCAGCAGGTTACTAAATCATAAACAGTACTCACTTATACAATCACCAGTTAGATAGACCCTTGGCATGTCACTAAACACACATGTAGGCGTAAAATCAAGAACTCATCTTACTTATAGCGATGATCCGACAGATCATAGATGACCACTGTGGGTTTGTATCCTCTTCTGTTCTTTTAGAAGGCCACAAAGTGTCCTTTGGGTGCTGGTTTGGTGGATTTAGTAAGACTGAGCTGCCAATACAAATTCCGAGATCTTTCAATACTTGAGACTAAAAACTTAGTGCAGATATGGACCTTTACCATCTTTAATAATTTAAGGCTAAGGGAGGATTTTTATTTTTTTTACTATTGCAATGCTGCGTTAGTTTCTGTAAGTGCTATCCAGCCATGCAAAAATTGTGCAGGATTTCATAATAAAAGACTAAAACGTGAACTCAGAAATCAAAGCAGATCTCAGACCTCACCTCACCAAGTGAGCTAAAAACGAACACATCCTTGGATTCAGACAGTAAACTATGGAGTTAATAGACAAAATATTAGCTATTGTCTGTGGATTTAAGTGTGCAGAAGCCGCATGCATCAAAAAAGAAGGAGTTAAGTTAAAGAGTTAAAGCTAAAATTTCTGAATGATTCAAAGGGTGACAAGCCTCTAGAACAGTTTTACTGCTTGATGGATTACACATAAAAAAAACAACACCTTTGAAATCAGTTTTTCAACAGGATAATAAATAAGTCTTCAAACTCCTAAAGCAGAACAGTGCAATCAAAACAGTAGGAAAATTATACTTTTTTTTTTCTTTTTAGTGAACATTTGAAGAGCTACAACTCAAACTTTCATGGTTGTCTTTTTGTTTCTTCTTTAACAGGTATGTCTACAGGAAACTGCAGTATTTTTTACTTATATGGTTATTTATTAAGATACACTCAAGGGGGATTTACACTGGTCCGTCTGCGATGCGTCTCCATTGCGTTGGCACAAAAAATAGAGCGTTCATTAATCAATCGGAATGTTTACATGGCCTTTGCTATCTCTGCGTCTGACGTCCATCCTTTTGCAACGAAAGCTTTAAGCAGAAGTTCTACTTCCAGTTCATTGACGTGTCAAGAAAAAGATGGAAAATGGAAAACACATACAGGTTTCGGAATAAAAGCTTCTGTTGCAGTTTCAAAATAAAAATTTACAAAACTTTATATGATATTCAATGTGATGTGTTCATGCAATAATGCACAAAAACACCATCGTCCAATTTTGGAAGTTTAAAAAAAAAAAAATTGTTTATAACATAAAACAGAGTGTAAAAATGCGAAAAAATTAATCGATTAACAAAAGCTCTGTAATTTGTTAAATTAAATCAAATTTAATTTTTTCTTTCTAAATTTAATTTAATGTGATGAAAACTAATCATTTAAAATGTAACAAATTACAGAAATTTTGCTTATTGATCAAATGTTTCACTTTTTACAGTGTCCATTTACCAAGGACTTGTTGAAGAAGGAGAGGGCATGGGGCCTGATGCTGCTTGTTATGGGGGTGGCAGAACAATCACTTTCTCCAGAATCTGGGGGAACAGACCCCCCCCCCCCAAGCAATGCAAGCGAGACGAACCACAGACGCACCGGCATATCTCCTGACTTTAGGTAAATAGATGATATTTGACAGACGAAAACGACACAACAAAGTTCGACTTCGAGGTGAACTTGCTTGGACTTCAAGTGTTCTATTGACGGGTGATGATCTTCAACTGCTCGTGCAACTTTCTTAATCGATATGTCCAGCTTTTTGCTAAACAAAATATCCCTGTGTAGAAAGTTATAAGGAGTTATAGTAACTTAATTGTAATACCGTAACTAGTTCTAATACCTCATATTTTGTGACTCGTGATACCTAAAGGTTAGATAGAGTCTACTCGCTTTTTACATACCTGTATGGTGATGCGACTTTTGAACCATGTGCTGATGACTGAGTGTTTTTGAGAAGGAGCTACATTAAATATCTAATCTGGGCTTGGATCAGGAGTGTCCAGACCCCCGTCTGCCTCCCACTCTTCCTGCCCGGGGTAGGAGCTCAGAGCATCCCACAGCAGGCTGGGCTGTTCACAGTGGTGGTGACTCCTCCAGTGCTCCACAACCATCTCTTTACTGTCTAACACTTTGCTGCAGAGCACGCAGTTAAAAGCTGCACCTGCTGCTAGCACGCTAAAGTTCCCGGTGGTGTCCGGTAGGGATGCTGTTCCACCCCCCTCCCCAAGCTTACCACAGTGATGGGACATAATGTGCTTCTTGAGCTTGAAGAGAGAGAAGAATTCCTCATCACAGCTGCCACACTTGACCAGGTCGCGCTTCTCATTTAGCTGTCGCCAGTAATGAGCGGCGTGCTTCACCAGCTCGTTCTCAGCATCACGATTGCCCAGCGTTTGGCCATCGTGAGGCTGGATAGGAATGTCTTCTTCGTGCACGTACAGCAAATGCATCTTCATGTCAGCAAAGGTGGGAGTGACGGCCTGGCAGCGGCCACATTTGATTTGCAGTTCCACAGGGTCTTCAGGATCTTGTTCTGGCTCTGGTGAGGCGTCTCTGGTGAGAAATACATAAACAATTCCGTGTCAAACCGGCTCAAAAGGTAAAGGTTACAGTAAAGTCATTACCTGTTTGAATCCTCGTGTTGGCAGACTGATGGCTCCACCGTCAGCACCACTTTATGAACCTCTCTCAGATGACGAAAGTACACCCCCACGTATCCAAAAGCCTTCTGGCAGAACTCGCAGCACAGCGAGCGGCGTGGTCGGACCTCGGTGTGGTGAAGCTTCATGTGAGTACTCAGGCTTCCTCTGTGTGCGTATGCTTTGCGGCACAAGGGACAGATGTAGGGCCGACTGTTGGTGTGCGTGTTCATGTGGCTCTGGAGGTGGTGCTTGAACTGGAAACAGCTTCTGCAGATGGAGCACCGGTAGAGCGGACGGCTTCCCAAGAACATCCTGGGATGGGAGCCTCCTCTGAGGTGGACACTGACCGAGGCGGGCTGCGGGAGACAGTCGAGGACTTTGGTTGTCGTAGCGATCTGAGGACCGAATAGGAGTTCCTGTTCTTTGCTATTGGGAGTAATGGCGGGCAAGCTAACAAGCTGGGGAACGGTTTCCATCACCAGCACAGGCTTAGGTCGAATGCTGCGGTATTTTTTTGAAATGTCAAACTCTTTCTGTTTGGAACTTGGAATAACAGCTGGTACTTTTTCCGGAGCCCTTCTTCGGAAGAAGGACAAAGACCTCTTCTTTCGAGCCTCAAAGGCCAAGATGTCTTCCAGGGTTTTCCTCTTTCTTCCTCTCTTTTTTCCAGGTGGTTTCTGCAGAGTAACAGACATGGGTGTGGTCTTCACATGGGGTTGCTGAACTGAATTTGGTACCTGGTTCTTGCTTTTGGCTTCGACCGACTTTAGTTTTTTGGTTGGAGTTTCTAAGGGGTTCTGTAGTCCTGACTGTACAGAGAAATTCTTCCTCTCTGGGGATAAACTACTGGGCGTGTTCGCTGGGATGAGGGTACTCTTCATTTTAGAGTAGGGTAGAATGGGTAGCTTGCCCTTCGGTGGAGAAGGAATAATTTGGACTGCTTTACTGAAGATGGCCGGTGACAGGACAGCAATGCTGCTCTGAGTCTGAGCTGCAGTAAGTTTCGACAGCCGACTTTGACTTTCCTCGGAGGGTTTGGTTGTGGAGCTTGTGGCAGCAGCAGGAGTAGGAAACTCAACCTTTTGAATGAGGCTTGAAGGTCGTTCTGAGCTGTCGGGCGTGGGCTCCAGCTGAGAACCTTGATAGAGGACAGCGTTTTCTGGTAGGAGAGCACTGACAGAGATGTCTGAGGAGGTTGGGTCAATGAGAATGACCTGCTCCGAAGGCTCCTCTTTTGGTATAAAGGTTTCACTTGCGTGCTTGGCCTCTTGTGGCTTCCTCTTGACTCCACCCACCACCGTCTGAGTCAACACAGAAGCATTGGAGGCCACTTTCAAGTTGGAAGTCAGTGTTGGGGATTTAACCTTTTCAGAAGACCCTTTGTTCCTCATCGACTGGTATCTGGGTATTGGTAACTTGAGGTTCTTCTGAATTGACTGGGTTTGTTGCTGTGGCGTCTGAGAGGATACAGCAGGGGGGAGCGCCACCAAAGAGAATGTACCTTCTTGACCTGCTATTTGCATGAGTGCATAGTTTTGTGCGGGCACAAGGATGGACTTGGGGCTCGAGGCAGTGGTAGCCTCGGGAAGGACAGATGGGGGTTGGCAGGACAGGGCTGCAGGGGATGGGGAGGGCACCACAGCTGGGGCCTTAGGGGCAATGCTCCGAAACTGAAGGCTCTTCATCTGATGGGATGGTCTCTTTAGCTACCAACTGCAACCAAGAAAACAAGAATTGAGTTATGCTTTTGAATCAAACTTATGACCAGAGCAGAAGATAGTAAGAACACTGAAAGACAAGTTGAGGTTTCTTCAAAAAATGTCCGGTCCTGATTGAATAAATGTGACCTCGGTGTACACGGTGTCCATTTTTTAATGGTTTCATCACTTTGCAAGCCAAGCAGGGACAGAGACAAACATGCTCTGACAAAAACTACATGCATTTGCACAAGTGTGACAAGCTGTCCTATTATCCATGCATCTTTGGTCACACACAGAGCCGTGTCTCTCCCCCGGGCTAAGGACAGACTGCCACCTTTGATATGCACCCAGCATGCAGCCGTGGTACACGCTGAGGATCTTAAAGGGGCTCCTCGTGCCCCCCCACCCCCACTTCCTGGAACAGTCAGTCGGTGGAGCGTGAAAGTTGCCCGACGGCAGCAACTTTACCAGTTGACGAGGGCCTGTGTCTCTTCTCCCCTTCCACTGACCAGCTCTAAAAACGTGTCCAAAGGCAAAGAGGATGCCCCTTGAAAAAAATTATACCTTGCTCACTAATAACATTTCATGCTTTGCTGGCGGGGATGAGGCTTTTCTATACAGAATTTCACCTTTTCAAACTGTGCTGATATGAATTACTGCCGAATTCTACGGAGGGACCGTAACCTCAAAGGGAGCTTTAGACAAGTCTTTATTATCTCAATCTACAACACCATTTCCTTCCATCAATCAAAAGGTATAGTTACACAAACAGAGGGGAAAACGGCCTTCGTTTATATCAATACCGCATCTTTATATCAAAAGGAGGGAGAGATTGAAGTGGAAAGCTTCAAAGGGCCTAATTGTAAGCAGACCCCGAGGTTCCAATTCCACATGATGACCCGACTTTCAATAGCAGCATTTGATCCAGCCAAAGTTCAAACTCCACACCGTAAAGCCGATTGGCACAGGGGGCAATCTGGAGGTGTTACAAAAGGAAAACGTCCAAAGCAGTCATTTCCACATGGACAAAAAAAAAAAAAAAGATGTTTAATTCCATTCTAAAGCATGAAGCTCCACACATTCCAGTAAAGAAGAAAAGAAAAAGTGCTCAGGCATATTGTTTAACAGCTGGAAGTGTTTCTGTGCAGATTATTTATACAGTGCCCCTACTGCATTATGACTCCATAAAACGAAAGATTTTCATCCTCTGAGCGGATAGCTGATTTCACTTCGACTGTGACTTTGGCTGAACATACAACAGAAAAAAAACATCATAATGTGTGTTCCTGCTGGCAGTCGAGGAAAGAGGTGAAAGTATATTGGAGGAAGGCAACACCTTTCAACTTTTTCTAAAAAGAGCAGAAGTATAGAGAACTAAACTAGCAGGAGAAGTTTATTGTGTTAAGAAATAAAAACAGTCAAAAAGATTCTGAATTTTTGCCCATCACTGTTGTGAGGTTGAAGGGTAACCAAACCCTAACTTTTTTCTTTTTGGTTGTTAAATAGGGCTTTGAAAGTGAGGTCTGTTGGTCATTGCCAAGTTTTTGAAAAATTTAAATAACCGTGTTTAATTCTTGAAAATATAGTAAAAAACCAGCTGTGCGCTGCCCCCTACAGGTTGAATTGAGGTATACCATTTGAATTTTGTGTTTGGTCAAAGCATTCAAGTCCCACATCATGCTAACAGTCCTGTTCCACAGCCCCACCCCTAGACTGGATTAACAAATTTCGGCTGTGGGTAGAGTCAACCTCTGACTTGTTTGGTTACCTTGACCCTGTTTGGTTACCCTTTAAAGTCCCCCTCCGATGAAAAACCTGTTTGAGTTTTTAACATGTATGTGTGGCATTTTTCTTATGAAAGAGAACAAATTTAATAAGAAATCCTTTTGTTTTTGTATTTCCGATTATTTCTCCTTTTTAAATCATTGTCAGTCAAACCGTCTCAGGAAATCTCTGTTTGAATTCATGAGTAGTTAATACTTCACGATTGCTCTACTACACATGTGCAAACCCCCTCGTCTGTCCCAGCTACTGTGCCGAGGTCAGCTTCCGGAAAAAAGAGGATAATCTTCCTGTTGATGTGGTGAAATGAGCCACCGTTCGCATTTCCGTGGTCAAATCAGACGTCACTGGATTTTTTTATATGAGTTTCGTCAATACTTACTTTAGCAGGACTGAAAAAATGCTGGAAAGACACCATGGAGCTTCCTGATGTGACCACAGAAATGCAAACGGCGGCTCATTTCACCACAGCTGGGAAGGATCGGTGAAAATTCGGTCTGTGAAGCTCTCAACTTCCTCGTCCGAGCTTACAATCAGCTCAAAATGAAACTACTAGATATTTTTGTGGAGCAGCGGGTGATAATTTACACTAGGAAGAAATGGAGCCACAATGATCAGCACAACATTTAGGCTGTGGTATTTTGGTCAAAAACTTCATAATCATAATTAAAACACAACTGGGAACGTTTTTCTAGAATAAAAAAAATTGTCATGGGGGACTTAAAATGTATCCCTTGAGCTACCATAGGTATATTGACACTGGGCATAGGGTCATCCGGACCCCACAAGACAGTACTGAACAGCTGAACTTTTTTTTTCCCCAATGATTTTTTTTTATTAATTTTTTTTATTTTCACTGGCATCCGTGATAGACATGAAATCCTGTCCACATTTGGCCACCCTTGTCATCGGATGGATTATACATCAATGTAAGGGTGAGGTCACCAAGACCCCATAAAATAGCACAAAGATTAAAGTTGCTTTTTTTTTTGGCCAACGACCAATATTTCTTTTTAAATGTTTTATTTGGGTTTCAAATAATTCCAAATTGTACCCCACAGTAAAACCCCTCACTATACACTTTCAACACTTTCTCAGACATGAGCATCCTCACACTTTTCTCTCTTGTTTAAACTCTCAAAGCTCAAACCTTCGTACAAAAATACGTCCGGTATTATAAAATCAAAACACAGATCTGATTGCGGTTGTAGATGTATGTAACTTTAGGAAATTGCACATACTGAGTCTCTTTACGGGAGTCATGAGATGGAAGAATTGATAGACAAAATCAACAGGTCGCAGAACACAGTGCACCATTTAAAAAAAAAAAGTAATCAAAGTAGTAAAAAAATCTGCAAAACAGCAAAATCAAGGAAAGCCAACCTCGATTTAGCGAGGGAACAATGTATAAAGTAAAATTCAAGGGATGCAAAATAGTAAATAAAAACGAGCATTTCTTGCACTTGTACGAGCCTGAATTGGGTTCCCAAAAAACCAAATTACAAAACAAAAACCATTTGAAATATATTAGATAGGATTGGGCGATAAATCAGTTTTGTCAATAAATTTGAATTTGCTGCTAACAAGACAGCTATGTGATGTTTTAAAAACATTTTTACTGCTTATATTTAGTCACACTTGTATTTAGACCAACTTCCAAAGATGTTGTTAAATAAATTGTCATTTTTTTTATTTCTGTTAAAGAAAAAAAATGGACTGAAGTCAAATTTGGTGTAAACAAATGAAATATTTTCCTCTGTGGCCCAGCCCTAATGTGAGGATGATATTGAAAATCAGGCGACTAATTGACAAAGCTATGTTTTAACAACGTACAAAGTGCTGCTGTCAGGCTGGACAGGTTTTCACATTCCTACTAGAAGGCATTACATCCCAGTTTTACTCCGGTGTGAGCTCACACCGATATCCTGAAGCCCTGGAGCCATCGCTTTTAAAACACTTGTACTTTCTGAGTTGTATCACAGTAGAACTCTGATACGCGAGACAAGTGAAGGAGACACGGCCTCAGGCCACATGTAGCTCTCCTCCTTCCTGCACGGATCAACAGCACAACCTCTGTTACCGCCATAATCCCTGCTGTATTAATATTTGAAGCCAGCACTCTGCCCGTTATTCCCCTCTGTGTGGATACTTTTAGTGTGGTGTGTGCATCTATCAGCCTAATGAGCTGGTTTAGCAACTTTAACAACTACACGGACATTGGAGGAAAAAAAATGAGCAAAGAGGGTTTTTTTCAGGTACTGATGTAACTCTCGCTGTCTACTTGCTCCGTCATCATTCTGTCTCCTCTGGAGGATCTTCAAGGAAAGAGAAGAGAAAGCAGTCACTCTATGCGCCTCATTCTGCTGATAATGATCTCCGCACAGGCGGCATGACAGCACACACTTTGAGCAGTGGCAAGGACAAAACAAAGGTCAAAATGCATCAAAAAACAAACTTTATTCTTTTGCTAAATAAGGTTTTATTGTAGCTCCAACACCTTAGCAACAAGTTGTAGCTTGAAACTTTGTTTGGAACGCATTTAGGCACCTTACCAACAAAAATACCATAAAAAATGTTTAACTTTGTTTGGAAATTTTGTTTTGTGACAAAAAGATAAAAAGATTTGTCTCCACTCAAGGAATAACCCAACGTAGACAGATAAAAAGTGCACAAACGAGGATCACAGATCCTCTATCTGCTTGATTTGAAACGCCAACCTCTCCAATCTCCCGCGGGTCAAAGGTCAGAGCTGGGGTGAAGCAAAAACCTGGGTTCTGGACAAAATATCTTAGACAGGCGGAGCAGAAACGAAGGTGTTTGCGTGCTGGGGAGAGGGAGTCCACGGAGACAGATTATCAGGTGAAGTCTGCGAGGTGAGAGGTGAGGATCTGCTGTTTATAGTAGAAGCAGGTCAGGGTTGAACAGGAGGGCAGAGTGGGAACAGGCCTGCTTTCCACCTGGAACGGACTGGAATTTAGTGAGCGCACACAAACAACAACCAAATAAATATCAGCGCTCGCTCTTCAACCTGGGCGTGGGTCACACGAAGAGCGAGTCGAGCCAAAACGAACGAGCTGATCGGCCAAAGCAGACACATGCTTGCTGGCCAGGACTGCAGTTTATTAGGGGTGAAAGTGTTGCTCTGTAAAATGTCAAAACATGGGGAGGACTGTGTTTAAGCAGCATCCCTGAAGCCTTCTCTGATTCCACTTCCTTTCAGCCTCATCAGCACTGAACAATCATCTGAGAATACTTTACCTGTTCTCCTTCAAATGTTAGCAGTTCCAGCTGGAGTGTATGATTACTGTTCACTTTTTGGCGTCCCATTTGATTTTGTTTTCCCTCAAAGTCAGATGTTGAAACCTACAGTATCCCTTTTTTTCACTGAAAGCAATAGGGTGCTCAAACGCTTGTGAAATCTTGCACAACTACTTTAACCTCTAATCATTTAAAGGAACACAAACACAAAGGAAATATATGATTTCAAAGCCAGTTTAGGTCGACTTTACTAATGCACGTTTTGGTATAGAGTGAAAAAGTTAAAAATAGAGATTAAAAGATGTTCTTGCTGTTATTAGGGAAAAAATCTACTAGTGGAGGTAGCAAACTGTGTCAGTAAGATTTCTTAAAATTTTAGAGACATTCTTAGAGTTTAGAGACACTAGCTGTCAGTTTAAAGCGTTTTCAAAAGAGTTATTGATCCCAGAAGTCTGAATCCGTGATTGGCTAGCTAGCTTTATTGAACTGTTCACATTAATCCTCTGCTTGAACTGTTGCCGTTTTCTGCTGCGTTTTCGGGAATAACATTTTGTGATCTGTTCCTGACATGCAGACTTTTAGTGGAGTTTTTATCCAGAATAATAACATTGAAATATAAAGCGATGATCATAATAAGAATAAATGAAATATCCGATCCTGATCAGACAACGGAGCCCGATTTCGATCGAGTCTTCAACCTCGTGATCAGGCCCGATTTACGATCACGTGATCAGATCGGGACATCCCTACTTTAAAGTAGGTAAATTTATACCCCCCCCCATATCGTTTGCACCACTATAATCAACATTGGGTACTCAACAATTGGTACGGATGCGATTAGCGAAAGACACATGGCTCTGCGTATACTCGCAACAATATGGTAAAAATCGTCTTGAGCACAATAACCTCCAACAAATATAGATAAAGAGCCACTCTGCTTCGACCACAAGCTCTGCCAGTTTACATGCCTCACCTGCCCTTCCAAGAACACATATTTTGGGAAACAATTTCCCCATTTATTTTCCAGCTTGAGCACAATCAAAATAACTTGTCTTATTTTGTGCAACAAATAATAGACACTATTGAGCAAATCAGTAATACTGTCTTTGAACAGCATCGACACCAATTGAATTATCTGTAAAATTAGGACTAAATATCACAATACATCGCAAAATCAATATTTTGGCACGATTCAATAAGATATTCCTGATCTTCTTTTATGAACACAGTCTACACAAATTGTCTTTTTTAATGAGCATATTTTGGATTTTTTTTTTTTTTTTTGCATTGAATAATGTAAGATGAACGAAAGATCATTTTCTTTCTGATAATAATTAATAATCATTCATCATTGATCATTAATCATTAATCTCCATCATCATTGGAGAGGTTCATTTCCATTGATTGTCCCGGGAGTCTGGGGTATGCTCGGATCATTGTCATTGGGAGGATCTTTTGCATTGGTTTGTCTCGCGGATCTGGAATATATTCAGATAATAATAATCATCTTGGATATGCTCTGGATTTTTGGTGCTGGTTGGTGTGGGGGATTTTCTTTTTTTTCTGTACCAATGGTCTGAATGTGCTTGGATTTTTGATACTGATTAATGAGGAGGATTTTTTTCCTGATAATAATCATCCAAGTTTATTTAGATTTTTGGTACAGATTAATATAAATTACTTCTTTTGAATGTTTGAAATTTATATTACATCACATAACTTAAAGATACTTAATGACCTGAATCTATGATTGTAGGGTACAAATATGTGATAGTAAGTAATGGACCAGATGTTCATGTAAAGAAAATGGTAAAGTCGGGATGGGGTTCGCTTCCTCCCTTTCTTGTGATCAACTTGTGAGTGATAATGTAAGATGTTATTTTATCTATTATCACCCGATTGCTTGAAATAAACCATTTATTTCATTTATATTCCAGATTTATAGTCTTAAAACAAGTCATTATATCTCCCTGAAAAGTTAATAGTACATTATTTTTTATCATATATAGAGTGTAATAAGATAATTGAAGTAGAAACCTGACAAAAATACTTTAGAGCACTTTTGATTTTGTGTTACTGAGTGTATATAGCACATTACAAATCAATAAATTCTTCTACGTATAAACTCGACTAATAGAACATTTTTTCTCCTCCATCCTCAGTAAGAAGCGCGATGAAATCTTCAAAAAAAATAATCTAACTGCATTGAGACTCCTCAAAGGTAAAATGGGCCAAAGGCCTGGCTGTGGCCCTGTGGGCATCTAGAGACGCTCTCACCCCAGAAAAGTCCAATAGACTTAGCTTAATTGGGTGAAAATGTTCAAAAATTTTATACCTCAATTTGTTCAGTTAGGCTCGATTTTTCCTCACGCATGGCACTCTTTAAAACAATCTGAATGCCTCAAAGACATCATGTGAAAGCCACAGTTGGTCATTGGTGAACAGACTATTGTGTGAAAAACACTTCTAAAGAAAATGTACGATCACATGTCTTTGCAAAATTCAAAATGCCTCCACACAGTGGACTGTAAGGATGGCTTAATGGTTTTTTGCTGTTGTCACATGTGCGTTCGCTGCGGTGGCACTTGAATGTTTTTACATTTTTCTAAAATAAACCTAGCATGCTTCAATCCAAATAGTATTTTCCAATATTAATTAATGCATTGGTTTCGTTTTAAAAGGATTTTATAGAGGTATTAGGGGTGTGTCAAAATATTGATATTGCGATATATCGCGATATTTAGTCTCCCGATTTATTCTCAATGGGTTCTCACCAAGTATCGATCTTATATTTTCATTTGAAGAGGCTGTTATGCTGAGCGTCTGAGTCAAGTCACATGGAACTGTTGAGCGGCTGGGAGCGCTGCGTCGGACATTTTATGGCGACGCACTTACTTCCTTATTCATGTCTACCTGTGCGAAATTATCATCCATCTGTGGAAGAGGCAGCCGGTAAGAAGTAACTGACTGAGCGCTAGAATGACTGCGATCGCTTATTTCCTGTTTGATCGGTTTGCTGTGGGAAATAGGCATGCGCTTTGCAATTGTTTGTGTGTACTTCTGGTACCGGTCGGAATTTTTCATTTCATGCACTTGGATGTTTAACCTGCTAGTGTATTGTGTAACTTTGGTAAATATATGGTGTAAAGTTTTCACATGAATGTAATTACTTTTTGCAAATGTTATTCTAAAATCATTCTTAAATAAAAAATGTAGGATTTGATGTATGAACTATAAAAATGTAATTAAAATAAAGTGCATGGATTCACTGTAAAATTAGGGAGTTTGCTAGTTAATTGAATTACTTAAAATTATAGAAATTATTATTGATTTTTATAGCTAATCTGTAATGGAATTTGAATTTGTAAAAATGTATTGCCATTATTATGTGTGTTTTAGGTTTTTTAGCTGTTTGACCCAATGGAAAATAAATAAAGATTGGAAAAATAATCTTAATTAGGTAACACTTGACAGAGGCTGTAAAATGTTATATTCATATTTGGCGTGACGTTCTTTTGGAGGTAGATAGCTGTTGCTATTTGAATTATTTAATTTTTATTTTGTTGCTTACAACAATTCTGCAATGTTAGTGCCACTGCTGATCATGTTGAATATTGTGAACATTGAACTTGACAGGTAATTCCAATTCATTTGGTGTCAATGCTGTCAAGGACATAATATTACTGATTTCAGCAATGTTGCACAAAAGTGTCTAATTTCTTGCACAAAATAAGACACAAGTTGTTTATTATGATTGTGTTTAAGCTAAAAAAAAATAAATGGGAATATATTTTCTCAAAAAATATGTGTTCTATATCATGTTAGTTATTAGAGATGATTTTCACCAATTATAGCAGTGTCGCTATATTATCGGTACTGTGAGCCATGTATCGCGTATTGCATCGCGTATTGCATCGCATCGTGAGGTACCCAGTGATTCCCAGCCCTAAGTGGTATAGGTTGATTTGATCTACAAGTTTTCCCATAGAAATATAAATCAATTTAGTCGACTAATCGTTACACCCCCAGCTTTTACACTCACCAAGCGAAGCAGACAATTCTGGGAAACAAACAGCCTTATATAAAAGAGTCATTAATCTGGCTTCTCAAGTGAAAGAAGGGCAACCTAAGTTTAATTTTGGGAAGTAAAAAAAAACAAAACCCACTTGAAATGACTCTACTTGAACAATTGGTACAATACATTTACAGAAGGATTTAAAGAAAAACAAAACCAAGCCCAGACTAAATGACAATTCTAACATTGAAAAGAGTTTCAACAAAGGGACTTGTTAAACTGAAGTGCTTCCTCTGAATATCATTACATGCGTCTTCTGATCGTATTTAGTCCATCTGCCTGTTTAAAGAACGAGGAGTCGTCACCATGCTGTTTGGCAACAAGGCGTGTACCGCACTAAACATGGACCACACTGTACGTGGACCGCATGAGTTTGTTTGCCAAGCCATCGGCTCTGAGACACAGAGGAGGCTCAGTTGTGTTAAGGGCAGGGCTTTTTGACTATTAGCAGAGCACGGTGAAATCTCAAGACATTCCAGGCATTCTGGAGCAAAGTCTGATGCTTAGTGTCAGAAGGCTTGGTCTCAGTTGCAGGTCATGGGTCTTCCAACAGTTCAATGACCCAAAACAGAACCACCAAAAACATCCATTAAAACATCTATAAATTAGTTTGGCATTCTCCTGATCTAAATCCTATTGAACATCAACAAGCTAAACATGCCGTCTGAACATGAGACAGTCAAGAGTAGCTCGCTTCTGAGGCCACGATCTTTGTAGATAGATGCAGAAAACTTTCGCTGACATTATTTATTTTCTTGGAGTTACAAACTTAAAAGATGTAATGTACCTTTGGGCCTGTATAATTAGTTGGTTTTCTAAAATGATTATGTTGAACAACAATTGTTCCAGTGATTCTGTACTCGTTGCTTCATCTTCAAACTGCAGCAGTTCCTAATGAATATTTAGTCTAAAAACAGATTATCCTGTAGTTATGTTTGACTGCACCATGGTAACGTGAAATGACTGTAACAAATTAAACAATAATTGCTTGAATTTAGCATTTCTTTTTGAGTCGTGCCTTCTGACACGGTTGGTTGCAAATTAGAACTTTTTTAATAATATTATGAATATTCAAAGGAAACGTCAGATTTTTATTGATTTACAATAAATGTATATTTTCGATAAGTTTGGCTTTACCTATAAGAACGCAAACTACTTTTTCATAAAAGGAAAATGTTATGGGAAATTCCACAGACCAAGTGGACCGCAGAACACATTTCCGTGAAAAAATTAGAAATAGGTGGATCTTTGTATTTTAAAAAAAATATACTGTTTTTTTTCTTTTTGTTAAATTTCAAGACAAAAAAGTCACAGTCTGTGGATAAAAGTGCCTTTTGTTTAAAAAAAAAAACCTGTCTGCAGGAAAAAGCAACAGTGGACAAGAGAAAGGAAGCTTCTTTTCTAGTGAGTTTTCTCAAAAATCTGATCAGAGGTGTTTTGAGGGAAGCAGAGCACAGAGCAGAGTGGTGTGGGGTTTGTTATCTTCCTTGTAGGTGAGAGCTGCGCTCATCTGGGACTCACAGATAGAGCCTGGAGATGAAGAGGGGGGGTCTGGAATGAAGTGTGAGCGAGGAAGAGCTAAAAACCCAGCAGAGGCCCAGCTCCCCCAGGTTTTAGCTCAGATGAAAGGCCAGGATCTGTGCTAGATAAGAGAGCAGATCATGGGGGGGTCGGGGCCAACCAGCTGTGGGAAGCCATGTCCAGCGGCCATCTTTCACTAGTCTCCTTCCTTGCTGTCTCGCATATACAAACACATATACACAGCATGTGGGACCAGTAAATTAGGGTTTGAAGGACAAGGAACCTTCTGCCCCAGATTAAAAACAAAACAAAACAGATTTCTGTCAGTTTTGTTGACAATCTCGGTTTTGATTGGTGAATTGACCCGTTATTTGTCAGAAACTGCTAGCTTCTCTGCTAGCTGCTCATCTTGAGACAGAAATGTGGCTCACAGTCTGCAGGGAGCAGGAGTCTGCAGCAAAACTGCTCATGAAGAAAATGAAATCAGTGTTTACAGACGTCCTTGTTTCATCCCTGCTGAAGGAGAGAGCCAAGGAGCAGACAAATGCACTTTAGAAGCTTCCTTCTAGCAGCGAAGATTCGCTGTTTTACCAGACGACCGAAGTACAAAGGCGTTGCAATAGAGAACATCAAAGCAGTATTTTCTATTTACATTTTTCCAGGTGCACAAAGACGCATGCAGCTCTGTGTTGTCACCTGAGTAAATCAATACTGGGAGAAATCCATTCTAATTAGGATCTAGCTACCCTATCTTAAATATGGATGCTGATTAATCGATAAAGAAATCCCACAGCTGACCTGTGATTCCCTGAACAAAAACACCCGTTTAGAAAATGAATAGAAATGCCCTCATCCTTCTTAGGGTATACAGAAAAAGAAAATCTAGAATGGTCACTGAATAAGGCTGACCTGTGAGTATAAAGAAGAGACAGGGTAGCTTACATGCCTGAGAGCCACTGACCTCTGCCCTGGTCATCCAGAGGAAGCTGTAACACCATCAATCATCTGGACTCATGACTACACCAATCACATGCAGGGATCAGAGTCATGTGCCGTGTTTGTGCAGAAGGCGTGACAGCAGAGCATCCACATGTATGCACGGAGAGGTGATTGTTCAAGGTGTGGAGTGTTAATGCCCCCTGTTCACCGCCACTGCACCCTCAGGCATCCAAGCACTGTTAGCCATTCAGACCTGGCTCAACAGCAAACCTTTACCTGACCTTTCCTTCTGCCGTGACATTTGGACTTCAGAATAGGTCAAACCTCGCTAAAGAGGGGTGGAAGGAGAGGAGGGAAGGCAACAGGAAGAAAGGAGAGGAGAAGAGCAGTAAAAGCTAACAGATGTCAGATTGAGACAGCGAAAGGAAGTGGGTTTGGGGACGGGATAGGACCTTTAAAACCTGCCCGAGTACAAGCAAACCACTTTTGAGTTGACTCATTAGACATGCACCACATCCCTGGAAGTGACAGACTGTAAAGTTGACTGATTTATAAAGCCACCGTTCTGAAATGAGGTCTGAGAAAGCACCAGCTGTTGTACATACTTAGCTGGATGGAAAAAGAGGGCTCCACATCTATTCATTACCTGTGTGCTGATTGACAGACAACAAGCAGGTTCAATAAAAGAGTTGACGATAACGCATAAAGCAAAGACACGTCAGATCCCTACAGATACTTTAGGGAACACATGCATGTGCAATGTCTTGAAACTAAAACGAACAATTAACGTAAGGGACATGATTTACGAGTTTTGCTGTCTAAGCACATCAGTCTAGAAAACCCAACATTACAATATTTGTAATTTGGATAATAAAAAGCTCCAGGTTGCTTTCACATTTGTATATCCCCATAGTCAACCATGTTCTTGCATCATCATACGGTACCAATCAAATGTCTGGACAAAGCTCCCTGACTCTTCTGGATGATGAAGTATTTCCAAGGTTTTGGCAGGTTTTTTTTTTTTTTTTGCTGTACATGTGTTTTCCAATACAACGTTTTATTGATTTTATTGATCAGGATCAAACCCATCTGCTACACTATTCAAACATGTAGCTGTAGTGTTAGGTGAGACAATTTTTCTTTGTCCTGAACCCTCTTTCATATGGAGATCAATGAGTTTTCTTTATTTTTCCCCATAACCTGTATTTTTTTAGGAGTTTTTCCTCACTGAGAATGAGGGTCTAGGGGCAGAGGTCCAGGGTCTGTCTAGTTTAGTAAAGTAATTAGCAAGTGTTTATATTTTAGGACTGATTATTAGTTTTATTGACCATTATTGGTGTGAAGCCCATTGACACAACTGTGTTATGATATTAAGCTACATCACATATGTCAAAGACGAGGCCCGGCCCTCCAGGTCATTTTATATTATTATTATTAATGGCCCGATGTTATCTTGCTAACATACTGAAGCAACACTACAATTATGGAGGATGAGAGATCATTTATAATGACTTCTAACTTAATAAGATAAAATAACGAATGGCAAAACCGAGTACAACAGTCAAACAACAAAACCCATTGACAACACCCAAACCACGATCAGCCCAGACAGGCAAAGGGATTAATATCCCACAATTCCTTGCACTGCCAGATCTGAAAGCAGGCCCAATTTTTCTGCGACAATCATTACAAAATTAACTCCAAATCCCATCTTATAGTGCATCAAATGCCTTTCCAGATGCCAGTGTTGCCATTTTCAATATAATATATATTTTTAACAGGATGTATTTTATGGAGAGCAAAATCTTTTGTGATATTAATAAGTTTATTTTTATGTAAAATGACATAAGACTAAAGAAAAGTAACATTTTTTTCTTTTAATATTTACTTTATTTCTAACTTGTATAGTTTTGACAGAGTATATTATTGTGGAGAGTAAAATTTGAAACCTAATTAAGGTTTAAGTTGATTTATTCTGAAATAATATTCCCGTCTGTTATTACTCATATTCATGTAAAAAAAAAAAAAAAGTTACGTTTTTAAAGTTTAAAAGTTTCAACACTTTAGTTTTAGTGTTCAATAAATGTTTTTCTTGTTCAGCCCATGACCTACTGTGTGTTTTGGGTTTTGGCCATCTGTGTGATTGAGTTTGACATCCCTGAGCTATATAAATAAAACAGAATTGAAATCGAATTTCAGTAAGTAAAAGGTTGTTTGAGATGATATAAGACATCGATTTTGCATAGATTGGTCAGAACTAAGTCCTGGCAGAAAGTATTTCCAAGCTGGACCATAAAGTTTACACCTGAACAAGAAAATCGTCTTCTTTAGAAAATAGTTTTGGGTGTTAACGTGTTTTGGTAGCAAATCTCTAATGGTGGAAGACATATATAAAGAAAATTATGCTAAAAATTATTTTTCTGGTACATTTCTAATGAACTCTTGCCGCTCTGCAGAACAATGTTTTAGGAAAAAAAAAACTATTTTTTATCATCTGCATAATCCTGATTAAAAGACCACTGGAAACCCTAGTACAATAGATCAAAAGATGATCGGAATAGGACTATAAAACCAGATTCTTATTTTCTGGGATCAAATAAAAACTGAGAAGAGAAACGAATTTTATGTCTAGAAAAGAAATGCACACAGTGATGTTGCATAAGGTTCTGATATGATACCACTGAGAGTAGGTGTTGTCTTTAAAATCAAAGCTTAACTTTTATTTTTTTAAAGTTGGTCTGGGAAATGTAGATTTTTGTGGATTGACGCAACTAAAGGCCTCAATGAAAACATCAGACAAAGATTGATGGCGCTTGCTCTCAAAAGACTTTCTCCTTAGTCGTCATAAAAAAATGTCCACCGTAAGTATAAAAAGCAGCATAGAAGACATCTCTTTATCAAGCAAAATGAGATATTTACTCCGACAAGCAGAATTGGACAACTTTAACCTTTATAACTCAATGCATCACCCATCCATACAGACAACAAGAAGAGAAGGCCACACACAGAGGTGGACTCCAAGGAGGATACCTGGAAAACAACCCCACTCCCAGCCCCTCTCCTAATGATTACTTAGTGCATTGGAAGAACTTTAATGAGGGCCCCAGAAGGAAAGAAAGAAGGAAGGAAGGAAGAAAGGAAGCTTTCAGCTTGCTAAATTTAGACGCTCGACATCTTCGAAACACTGGAAACAGCGGAGGGGAGACATGGAGAGGTGGGAAACTTCTCCATCTCTTACTTTCTAGACTTTCTCTATCATGTCTTTCTAACCATCATTACACCTTTCATCCGGAGCGACAGTCTCATAGCTCTTTGATTTTCCGAATCTTTTCTCCCTCTCTTCCTGTTCTCAGCACCTCTCCCTAGCAAGCTTTCCCTGACTTGCTTTCATTCTCACCTCCCTCCCCATCTGACAGCACCTGAGTAAATAAACAGTGTTGTGTGGGATGCTAATTAGAGCAGGTTCAGGGACGTGACGAGCCAAGAGACAGATAAACAGCAAGGTGGGGAGGAGAAGAGATGAGATGGGGGGGTGGGGGTGGAGGTAACCCACCCCAAGGGGCAACACAACACAGATACACACCAGCAACTCAGCAGTGAAGGACAGACAAGAGTGATTTTGGCTTGCATCCCCAACTTGTGTTGGTTTTGAAGCAAAGAGAAACAGCAGTGTTGCAGAAGGCTGAGCAGGCAGCCATGGAGTGAAGGGCACCAACAGAGAGGAATGCACCAGGCTGAAGAAGGAACTGTGCACAAACTTCCTTAATGACGCTGCTCATGGAGACACACAGAGAGATCAAAGGAAATGTAGATGATCTCCATAGTTCCTCGTCTGCTGAGGTGAGACCCAGGCTTCTGAAAGCAGGTCACAGCCAGAGAGCTTACTCTGTCCTTTCTTTGCTCCATCGTCTACTTCAAAAAGAGTTGAACCTGAGAAAGCAAAGATTTAAGTTGCATTCTCATTACCAGGATTAATTCATATCGGGATTTGTTGCCTTGGATACCTGGAATTGGCAATTGTGAAAGCCTATCTAAATTTTAGAGCAATACAAAACAAGAAACAACCTAGTCCACTTGAGTCTTAGTAGGTCTTGGTTTATTTGAGGGTGAACCAAAGAGTAGAAGTGAACTTCAAGAAGTACTACTTGGAAAATAAAAACAGTACACAGAAAAAAACAAAAAAAAAAACAAGTCTGAGGAAAATGTTAGAGAATGTTGAACATTGTGCATTTTCTCCCCATTTTAGGCAATACCACCTCCCATAAGAACTGTTTGGAGACCCATAACCTCTGCTTGAGACTCAACTTTTAATACTAGTCACTACATTGTGCCCTAACAGTCTTAAGTATTCATCACATTTCAAGATTAGTTAGGACAGTTTGTGCAAGACACAACAAAACTTATCAAAAAACATTTTTGAATATATCTGGTTTGGTTTTTGGGAGTGGGTTCTTATTTCTTTTTCTATAAACAGCGTCATGGTGTCTTTTACCAAAATGATCAACTTTTGTCTCATCTGTCCACATAGAAATGTGTCCCAAAAGAATTGTAGTTTTGTCTCAAGAGTTTTGACGAATTCCAGTCTTAATTTTAAGTGTTTTTTGTAATCCAAGTCTACACATCAGTTTGTATTTGTTTGTAAGTAAGTCAGGGTCCTCTATCCACCATTTCAACAATCTGTTGCTGTCATTTTCCCTTAATTTTGGTCTTCTATCCACGTCCAGGAAGGTTTGCTAGAGAGCCATGGACTGTTAACCTCTCGATCAGGGATAGGCAACTCCAGGCCTCGAGGGTCGCTGTGTCTGCATGATTACCAGATATCCAAGCACTACTCACGACTGATCACCTGATTCAGGTATGTCCAGCCAGTTAGCACACGCCAGAGCAGGGGATGTTGGAAAACCTATCCCTGCTCTTGATGATAGTGCACGCAGTGGACACAAGAACAGTAACATCTCTGGAGAGGGACTTGTAGCCTTGAGATCCTCAAACTTATTTCATTTCTCTAAGCTCAGTGTGACAGAAAATACAAAAGGTTGATTACCCCTTTCTCCATTTTGAGAGGTTCCAACCTTGGTTGCAACCTTTGTAAAATTACACTATCACAACATGGCTGATACCAAGTATTTCTTAGAAATATATCAAGGTGCCAGTAAATTTCATCCAATTCATGCTTGAGTTTTGTTTGAATTAGTCAGGTTTGACGTTTCTTCTGTTTTTCTATTTTGTGTCAGTGCAACCAAAAACAATAAACACCAGGGGCGGCCATGGTGCAGTGGAAGGGGCGGACGTCCCTGGATCAGAAGATTGCAGGTCTGATTCCCATCATGTGTTGAAGTGTCCTTAGGCAAGACACTGAACCCCACCTTCCCTCTGGTGGCACCAGTGTTGAATGAATTAATTTATTTATTGAATAAGGACAGATATAAAAACATAGACATACTGTAAATAGCAGTCCCATGCCCATATAATAATGCTTTTAACTATAGCTAGTTTGCAGCTGGGCTTTTTTTTGTTTTAAAAATCACAGATATGTGTAAAATGAGAGTAAAATACAAGAAATAAAACAAAAAGTAATTGTAAAAAATTACATAAACCAGTTTAAAAGACACAGTGACAGATCAAAAGAATAAAAAACACATCAAATCAATCTGTTAAAAATGAAGACAGCACTGCTGCTGATAAAACCAAGACTTTGTTTTTTAAAAAGGCTAAAACTGGACACAGACTTCAAATCAGTGGGAAGTTCGGCCCAGAGTGTATGAATCTATGTGTGAATGGGACTGTGGCTGTAAAGCACTTTGGGCCTTCAAGAAAGGAAGAAAAGCGATATACAAGTATACGCCAATTACCATTTTACTATTTAAATACTTGGATACCAAAACAGTTTCAACTGGAACACATTTTCTGGGAAAAAAGCAATAGTGCCAATATATCTGACTAGAACGATGTCTAGTGATTAGTTTTTTGACCCACATAATTTTCTTAGATGCTTAGTAGTAGTTTTTGCATTAGAAAGCACAGTGTGAAAGCAAACCAAACCAAAATCTAGCTGTAAAAATTGTAAATTTTCTCTGAAAATTCAAATGGAGACAACATGACTTTTCTTGTGTGAAAGCAAATCAAAGTAATTAGAGAACTAGAGATTAAGTATGTGTATTGCTGTTGCATATTTAGACTGTTTTGTATTGGAGTGAATTTGAGGGAAATTGGAGTGGGAAAAGTGAACTAACTTTTTAGTTCAACAAGTTTCTTAGGGTTACTTGGTGAATTGGCTTCTACAGTTTCCTTTCATGTGTAAATGGTTGAGACGGTTACCGGTTTTATGTGTAGCTCAGAAAAAGAACTGAACATAAGTGCTTTGTGATGATAACAACAATGTCAAAGTCTGATCAAAGTCGGCCTTGATTCTGCTGATAAATCTAACACAAGTGTGCGTTTCTCATGAGGGAAAGGACAGCATGAGCAAAGAAATCTGGAGATGGACTGCTGCTTCAGCCTTAAAATGCTAACAGGGCACATAAACACAACTTTTAATGATAGAGGTGTTTCATGATTAGAAGACATCCCAGGTGAGGGCCTGATTGGTAATGGCAAGAGAAAAGGAAACTTCCCTCTTACAAGCACTTGCATAAGCTTCTAATCTCACGCCAAGTCCTACACAAGTGGTGATGGAGAGACTAGAAAGTGAAAGGTTAAGACGATCACTTCTATCTAAGATGGAAGAGTAGAGGGGAAACCACAGGAAATGACAGCTGGATGGATGAGTTTATTTTTGTAATGAGGTCAGCAGGAGCTCTGGGATTTCATTCTCCTAGGACGAGCGCACACATATATGTATACATAGGAGGTGAGATGGGGTGTTGCTTTTGCTGATGTTCTGTCCCTGTCCGCACAAGAAGATAGAAAGGAAGATGAACGGATCCTAAAGTAAAGCTTTCGAGGTTTTTTATGTCTGGGGCACTACAATGACTGGTTTTACTAAATAAGGGAACACAGTACGTCAGGACACTGAGACGAATACCTAATACATTTAAATATGTCATGGTATTTCATCTGAGGGAACAAACTATGACTCTTTGAATCAACAGACTATTTTGGTCTATAAACAAATGAAGTTTACCAACTAGATGAGTCCGACTTGTCAGCTGCTCCCTCAATCCGCCTCATTCAGGGTGGTGCCAGGCTTTGGGTCCTGTGCCCCCCTCACCACTCTCCCCCTGTGAAGACAGAACACGACCCCGATTCATATCAAATGTAAAAGTCACCTAGAGTCTAAAAGGTTTCAGAAATGAATAAATGAGTAGCCAAAAACAACAAATACTCATTTCCTCCATTGAAGACCGTTTGTTTTCTTATTTAGGCAAAAGAAAAAAAAAATATTCCCCTAAAACTCCACCATGGCGGTTTTGTGTTCCAACGCATCGTGGGCACATCTCTGCAAACTGGATGGAAGAAGCTGTTGCATCGACAACAGCAATGATGCGAGCAACAGAGACGACTTGTGAACTCCAAAAAGTAGATAAGAGTTTCATACGTGTGGGACTTCCTCAGGGGGAAAACCTAAACAATCAAAACGTCTTTAGAAAAAGTGGAATGACCTATTGGGAGTCAGAGCGTCGCTGCAAACCAGCCTCTTAAAAAAGCACAGTGGCCCTATGACCTTAAAATTACAACATTTCTGTAAGTACCTGTAATGATGACAGAGGGAGTTTTGGGCGGGGATGTTTATAAGTTGAAGCATAACAAAAAAGAATTCCCTAAATTACATGATGGGTTTATAGCGGAATGAAAAAACTTTTTGTGGAATTTTAATAAACTTCATACGTACATTGTTAGTTAGAATTTAGATGCCCTTAGGCAAATACAACTTATAAACAAAGATGTGACATTAAAATTGGTATGTTTTTCTTAAAGGGGCCCTACCATGATTTTCTTCAGCTTTTCAGAGCAAACTATATCCATATAAATGATCATCTATATATGACCACCTTTGGAATAGGGCTGGGAATCACTGAGTATCTCACGATACGATTCGATACACGGCTCACGATGTTGATAATATCGCGATACTCCAATAATTGGTAAAAATCATCTCTAATAACTAAACACAGAACACAGTTTTTGGGAAAATACATCCCCATTTATTTATTTTTTTTTAGCTTAAACACAATCATAACTTGTCTTATTTTGTGCTATTGATTATAGACACTTTTGTGAAACATAGCTGAAATCAGCCATACTATGTTTTTGACAAACATTGACACCAATTGAATAGGAATTATCTGTCAAGTTCAATGTTAACACTATTAAACATGATCAGCAGTGTCAATAACATTGCAGAATTGTCGTAAGCAACAGAACTTCATTTAATAATTCAAATGGCGACAGCTGTCTACTTCCAAAGGAACGTCACACCAAAGGAAAATTAATATAACGTTTTACAGCCTCCTCAAATAAAAATAAAAGATCAATACTTGGTGAGAACCCATCAAGAATCAATCGCAGGACTAAATGTCGTGATATGTTGCAATATCGATATTTTGATATATTGATTTATTTATATATTATGTAACTTCATCTCTTTATGATAGTTGATTATCAATTTTAAAACCTAATTTTTGAAATTAAAAATCTATTTTTGATGTGTTTAACTATGATATGAAGTTACAAACACCTTTTAAAGGCTTCTTGTACAAAAATATGAACGGTCAAAACATTTGTATGTATCTCTTTGGATCCTGTATAAAATGAAGAAGCTGAGCTGAGGCTCTGCAGAAGGAATAAACCTAAAATGGAATTACTGTGCTTCTCCGTTCCTCTGGACTGAGGCTTTACAAGAATAAAAACAAGACGTACTAATCTAATCTCTAAAAATATGGACAATCTTTGGTCATCAGTAGGTAAAATGGCAAAAATATTTTTACAATCTAATTGAAAAGTTCATATTTTTCTTTTTTAATGTATTAATAAAAATAGATTCAGAGATACAATGTCTAAAATAGACTTTGAGACTACTGGATCATAAATAAGTGGTTAAAAATGTATAAAATAGATTATGTAACATGTAACAAAAATTAAGAAATGCTTAAATTAAAGTCTGAATGTATAATTGCATACTTTTCACTAACTTCCTCATAGACACTTTTGAAGTTTGGGTTGTAACATAATATAGAACTTTGGAAGCATTGTTCCAAAGAAATCACTAGAAAACAAATGTAAATCTGTTAAATCTATTTCTGGGACCATTTTTTAAAAAAAGCAGGAGTGCTTGTGATCTGTGCACGGATGATGCTTAGCAAACAGCTGTAACATGGTGAACACACTCACAGGGGGTTGGCATGGCCTGTTTCACAAGTACGCTCACACACACACGCTCTAAATGCCTGTCGCTCTGTCCTCCATTAAAGCCAGTGAGCGCCCGTTTAGCCGACAGTGTCGGAGCAGTCGGGGACGCTGGCTGCCCGCTCAGTCACATCCAGGCATCCTAAATAAATAAGGCGCGCTCTTGTGTGTAAATTATTCATTTAACACGCCTTATCCTCTTCCAACAACCTTGTTAGAGCAACTCAGGAGTGGAGAGAGGGCGGGCGTGGAGAAGGTGGAGGCAGACACGGCAGCTCATGTACGACTCAGCAGAACCTGTGGTGCATCCCTAAGCTCTCTGGGCGTTCAGATGTGGGGGGGCTAATTTGCCCTGACACCTCCTTTGTTTCAGGCATAAAAGTGCTCCGTACACACGGCTACATATTTGCTCACTCTTTAGCAAACACTGACAAGCGCAAACTTAAAGAGAAAAAGGAGCGCAGGGAGGGGGGATTTTAGTGCATATTCATGGAATAATCATTCTACTTGTCTGGCTGAATTATTGAAAAATGGGAGTGGAGGCCACGTGATGGTGAAACATGAAGGTTGCTTTTTTTTGTGTTTTCCTCATCTTAAACCACAAAAACACAGCAAGTCGTCCGCTCTGAACATGCTGACAATAATGAGTCAGGATGGGGAAGCACAGGAAATGCTTATCTGTGACAAAACCAACTTTGTGGATGTTAACCTCCAGGTCAAATGCACAACAGTACACTGTACTTCCTGTCAAAGTAAATACAAGTATAACCCACTACTAGGAGGAGCACTTGGAAAAGAAAGAATAAATCGACTAGAAAGGCAAGAGACAAATCCCACCCGGGTCATACCAAAGACTCTAAAAATGGGGCCCAATGCCTCCCTGCTTGACACTCAGCATTAAGCGGTAGGATTGGGGGGTAAAAACCACCAAATACCTCCAGACTGCAACTCTGTCTGCAGTTTACCACTCCCCTGGGGGTTGGGTCAAATGCAGAGGACAAAATTTACTCATCTTTGGGTGTGACAACAAATGGGACTTTAACTTTAAATTGTCTGTTTGGCTTTTCATATAAACATTTAAAATTATGATTACATAATTGACTTTTTCTTATAACTATCAATATATAATTTTATATAATAAGAATGCCAAATTTGTAGATTGAAATTTGAACTGTATCCTGGGGAAAGTGTGTTTATGCTGCAAGTGTCAAACAAGAATTGTTGTAAATTTAAGAAGGATGTAATATTTATTGTTTTAATTACATTACACCTGGACAAGGAAAGTCCAACGCAGGGTTTTTATTCATTTTCAATTGCTTATTACCAATATATATATATTTTTTCTGAATTTATGGTCTTTTCTTGTTGTTTTGTAAAACAAAAATCCTTTCTCAAATTAAAATAAGCCAAAAATTTAGGTTTGAACCTGTCGTTTTAAAGTGGATTGCATGCTGAAAGTGTTTGGGCACCCCTTGGTATATGAAGGTGTGAATAATTCCTATATAACTCATCTTATTCTTTCAGTATTAAAACCTAACAAGAAACTGGAATGTCGTGGACAAGATTCTGTATTTTCAGCTCAGAAAAAGACTTAAGCAGAGCTGGGACAGGACCAAAGACCTGTGGAGAAGACGCCGCGGTGTCATGGGAACGGAGCTGCGGCAAAAAACAGACTAATAAACAATAAGTGGACGTTCAGACCTTTGATTCTCCGCTGTCGCGCAGTAAAAAACACTTGTGAACAACAGCCTCTGTTGGTGACAGTTTTAACAGGGACAGAACAGACACGCTGCTGCCACAAAAAGTGTGAACCGCAAAACCCAACACTTGCATTTATGCGCACACCATGCTCTACAAAGGAGCATATTTTCATTTAAGATTATATTCATATTCTGTGTATTTGAATGTGTAAAGTCAAAATGAATATTCCTGCTATGTATCTATATTCATGATGTCAAGAGAAGTTCCTTTTATAACCAGCAAAACGGAAATGACCATTATTTGACTTGACTGTTTTGCAACATATTTTTTAATAATTCTGAATTTACGAAATCTCTTTGAAAGTGGTAAAAAGCTGGGTTGAAAAATAGATTAAATCAAAATTGAATCAACATTTATTTATAAAATGCAATATTAAATGATCAAATCCATAAACGTTTTTTTCTTGTTTGTTTTTGAGGGCTACAAACAAAGTTCAAATTCAAAACATTATCATTAAGTTTCAACTTTAATCTGTTATACTAGTGTAGATTAACAAGTAATAATAAAAAAAAAATGATTGTTTTAAGAAAAAAATAGTTTTGGATGCAAATTTAAAAAAATAAATATAATATTTAGTTAATTGGGGTGAAAAACAAATTAAATCATATTATGAATTTGTCAATTAAAATTTTACTGATTTGGTATATTACGTTTGATACTCATTTTTTGGTACAGATTATCTAGATCTTTTGGAACTAATCGCAAAAAAAATTGTATTCATAGAAGAAAAACTTTCTACACAAGTTGGACTGGAAGTCTGTCCGCTGATGAACAGACACATTAAACAAACAGGACATGCAGGGTACAGCCCTGCTTATTTCCTATTTTTAACTTCCTGTTGCTGGTTTGACAGTATAATGCTATATGCTATGTTATTGTAGATCAACAAAATTTTTTCTATCTCTTTAATGTTGTATACTAAACATGATTTTATTTCAATTTGGCTAGTCATAAAAACACTTTTATCTCAGGCATTAGCTTAAAAGTAGTAACATACTTTATATTTAAACTATGATGTTTTTCTCGTTTTTCTTTAAAAGCAGTTTGGTTTAGTCGAAACAGTCTAATATTTGTGTCGTGTAATCTGCCAGAATTTGAAGACTTGAAGTACAGTAACATTTCGGATTTTAAATCATTTTAACCCCATTTTTTTTTTTTAATTTCGTTCAATTTGTTAAACATTTTTCATCAAGTGGAATACGTTCTTTCATTTCACGACTTTGGGCCAAGGCTTGGCAATCTTTGTAATACTTCAATTGCAGTTCTAGCTAAGTCATCCCAGCCCAATAGCTCAGTGTTTCAGAGGTGAACTTTTCCCAGGATCGGCCAGGTCCTTCTTCTGTCTCTCCGACTCCTGTTCTCAGGCGCAGAGCAGGAGCTTGTTATGTCACCTCTGACAGCGCTCATTAGCCGCCTCCATCGTCTGAATTGAAGTGAAAAGGCTTTGGCCCAAGCAGAGGCCAGCTAGACTCCACTGGTACAATGGGATCAGTGTGTGTGTGTGTGTGTAAGCAAGCATGTGCTCAGAGTTAATCACAAAACAATCTTTCATGTCTAAATCGCACCCTGAAGCCACTGTATATTACAGAGGCACTCATACACAATGTGAAATGACATCTGCTGCTTATTTTAATTCTCACTCACAAGCTGCTCCATGTGAGGCCTGATCACAGCATCCTGCTGCCACAGCGGTCCTGCTGGAGTCTGCAATCGTACTGCTGTATCTGCTGCTTTTGTATTACGAGGACATTCAGCAGGGAAAAGACAGTCGAGGTCTGATAAAAGCAGACCTGATCCCCAGGGAGGATTGTGGTAACAACTATTTCTGAAATACTGACAACACTACCATGCCACTTCAAGCCACGGCAGTTAATGTAAAGGGTTGTACCATAGCCAGAACAGCTTTGTTCTGCATTTCCTACTCCAACAAAAATGGGTGATAATATCTGTAAAAAATTGAACCAAAAGAAAAGTAAACCACAGATAAAGGCGTAGAGACAGAAGTTGGAAAGTTTGGGCCAAACTCTTCAAGAGCTAAGTTGTTAGCATAGTCTCACTTTTCCTTCACTAGTGCCTAGAATTCCCAATGCTCCATTGACAGCGTGTTTGGCTTATGCTGTTCAAACTGGACAGTCGCTACCTGATACCAACAAATGTTTGTTAATTGACAAGTAGAGCAGTACAAAATCTAGAAGTGTTGAAATCTAGAATACAGAATCTAGATAGTTGTGAAGTATTCTAAAGAGTAATGCAAGTACCACGAACGTAATGCGTATGATGACGCTGTCATACGGTGCTTTTACACCACACTTTATAAGAAGTGTCAACTCCAGGCCTCAAGGGCCAGTGTCCTACATGCTTTCCACCCAGCCTCCCGTTGAAGCTGCTTATTGGTTAAACACACCTGATTCGGGTAATCAGCAGCAAATAAGGCAGGGTTTCTGGAAAATTAGCAGGAGGCCGGCCCACGAGGACTGGAGTCTGACACCCCAGCAAGTAGTTCTAAAACAGATAGATATGAGATACGAGCCATTACCAAGACTCTGTTGGCCACTTCTTCTACATACCTGAGCTGCCTGTGCGCTTTTACTTCACTCGCTGGCCAGGAAAATCTTAAAGATGCTGTCAGTTTTACATACAAGACTTAGAGATTCGTGAATAATAGATTATCTCTAATTTCACCCGGTGGATTCTTTAAGGCGATAAATTATGTCTAAGATGGGAGAGGCATTTAGGCCCAAGTATCCACCAGCCAACTAACGATAAAGTTTGAAGCTACCCATGGATCTAACACCAATCAATCAAAAAAAAAAAAAGCAACTCTAATCCATTTTCATTTCACCACTCCAGAGTTATCAAGAATGGAAAGAAAAGCAATATACTTCAACAAAAGTATTTGACACCAAGCTGTAAACATGTTTATGTTTGATGTAAAACCTGACTTTTTAACATTAAAATCAAAGAAAACGTGTCCCCTTCTGATACCAAACTCCAGTGGGTCCGTTGGGTTTTTTGGGAAACAACAACATTATGTACTTCCCAAATTTGAAGCAAACTAGCGACAGAAGGCGGAGACTTGATACAGGACATTCATTCATGTGGCATGTAAAGCAGCTAAAGCTAAATTCGCATCAGTATTTGGACTGAAGAATTGCCTTGGCATTCTAATGAAAAACATTTTGCAGTTAGAGTTAAAACCTAAAGCCTAAACCTTAAGAAACCTTCAAAACAAGCTGCTTTTCCAAGTTTTGTTTAATCTGTGAACAGAATGAGAAGGAGAAAAGAGCGAGGTATCCCACAGCTGCAGCCGAAATTAGCCTCTACCACATGAAAAGCTGCCGTCTCTATTCCAGGTCGGGCTGGGAAAATTACAGTCCTGCTTGCTCTACTCTAGCATTAAACCTCAATTAGTGCACAAGTACGCCAATGATGTCATCACCCTGGGACCCAAGAGGCCTGGAAATTCAGGGTATTTCTATACAGCAACAGAAACTTGCAACCGAGACACCCTCAGAGCTTTGTGTCCGCTCCGTGAGCAGCTGAGAAACCACCCCCTCAGCTGAAAAGCGAGGGCCATGTTAAGCCCGGGGAAAACAAAAAGCACAACAACCTCCGGCCTGGTTCGGCTAAATTTATCAGGAATTTTAATCCTAAGTCATGACTGGAGCTTTTCCCAAGAGATGAGAGGTCAGCAAGGTAGGACAAGAAAAACTGGTGATGTGACCCCCTGTGACCTGGCAAGAGACACGAGGGGGAGGGCGAGAAGGGTTGCAAACCTGGCTCCTGCCCAAATGCTGACAGTGTTTCTACACCCCAACCTAAACCTGAAAGGGAGGACGACAGTTTAGGACACCAGCGGGAAAGCCCAAAGGTCACGCTCCTCAACCTGATATGAGACTTTCATTGGTATAAAACTCAAAAGGTGTCAAAATGTGAGGCATGTTCAGTTTTTTTAATTAATATATTTGTCTAGCTGCCTAACTCCAGAATCAAGCCCAATGTTTTTCCTGTTCTATCCAATAACTTTCTCAAATTCTATTTTGCTTTATCAGGAAAAAAAAAGGTTCACACCACCAAGAATCTAAACCAAACAAAAGTGATACTTTAACATTTTTTCAGACAATCTATGCTTCCATTTAAAAGTAAAACAAAGGGACTTTCCAAGGCAGACTTAAATGAAATGGGATTGAATAAAAACCTGTCCATGAATTTATCAACCAATTCGACATCTTGTAACTTAATATCAGTTAAAAATCACTAAAATTCTTTATTTATCTGACAGTACAACAGCAAAAAATGTGGCTAATCACAGTAATAAGGAAAGAGTGTGGGGCACAACCTCACTGTTTTGTGCGCTTTTTTTTTATATATAGTAGAAGCGTAACAGCAACAAAACTGAAAGATCACAAATGATACCACAATTTTTAAAACAATCAACATCATGGTCAAACGCAAATAAAAAAGATGTCAATTCGCTGGTAAAGATAAAGAAGGAACCAGGTCTATGTAAATGTCTCATTCCAGTGCAAAGCAGTTTCATTTGACCTGTAACAAATGAGGCTAAGTTACAAAAACTAACAGATTATCAAAACACTGAATTTTTTTAAGTCTTTTGTAAGCCCCTTGTTGCATTCATGGTCAACATGGCCTTGTTAAACAGAACTCATTGGCAAACTTACTACTATTACTGAGTACATTTTTAGCAACAATTAAGCATTAGTATGGAAAAAAAAAAACTACTTCTATATCATTTATTAAATAAAATGTAAACAAAATAACACAGAGAAAAAAAATCTTTAAACACATAATCCAGTCACAGGTTTTGAAGTTAAGTCTGATGTCACAGTGACTTGTGGATGTTGATCCGGAGGAGTACTGCAGGTTTTTGGATTGTCCAGGCCATTCAGGTCTGGCTGTATCTTCAGGGTAACACAGGCGTGTCTTACAGGTCGCTTGAGACTTGAACAGCCACCTTAATAGACGTCATGACTCATGAAAATAGAAAGTACTATTGTCATGCATGTGGTAAATATTATGAATTGTTTGTAAGGATAATGTGTTCTCGCACTTATACAGTATGTGTGATGCTTTTGTTACATCACACTCTAGGGCCCAATCCAAATTCTTCCCATCTCCCTACCCCTCCATTTGAAGGGGAATTTTTTCTTTAATCTGACAGTCCATGATGTGTGTTCATTGGAACACAGTCTCCACTTACGTAGATTATTACTAATGTTAGCATTAGGGCTGAAACAATTAGTTGACTAATTGACTATTAAAATAGTCTACGACTAATTTAATAGCTGATTAGTCGTAACTTCATAGTATATGGAATCAGAGCGTAGTCAATTTGAAAGATATAAATGCATTCTGCTATCTTTTTGGACTATTATGGTATTTATTAAGAATTTTGAGACCATTTTAGAGTTTAGCTAATATTTCAGCTACATGCTAGCTATTCTGGCTAATTCAGGATTTTTGTCAGTTTTAAAGGGTAATTTGGAGTTTAGCTAATATTTCAGCTGCATGCTAGCTATATTGGCTAATTTAGGATTTTTGTTCTGTTTTTTTTTTTGGCCAATTTGGAGTTTAGCTAATATTTTAAATACATGCCAACTGTTTTGGCTAACTTAGGCTTTTTCAGTTTTTAAGGCAAATTTGGCAATTAACCAGTACTTTAGTTGGCTATTAGCTTTAGCGTTTTTAGCTATCAGCACTAGCATCTTCAGCAGCCAAACTCAGCTAACAGCATCGCAGTTAAAGCAATATATATATAGTTTTCCAATTATCTTAAAGCTAATGATGGTTAAGATTTGTGTTAACATCCTGTTTGCGCATGACCCGATTAGTCAACTAATCGGAATAAATAATCTGTGATTAGTCGACTATTAAAATAATAATTTGTGGCAGCACCAGTTGGCATTCAAACTTAAGCTTTGAGAACTTCATGTTACCGCACAGGAAAAGAGTGAGCAGAGAAATCAGTTATGCCTATTAGGCCTTTTAATATTTTATTCAAGTATTATAAATCTTGATTAAATAAAATCTGAACTAAAAACATTAAAAAAGAAATGCAGCATTATCTTAAGAGGATTTTTTTTTTTTTGGTGCTTCAACACATCTCAGCATGGAAAAGCTTGCAGGCACCATCTTGTGTGTCTCTGTACTTTGTAACAGAAAGGGCTGTTCTTCACACCGAGTGAATAATGCATTGAAGCTCCTGGCAACTTCCCACCAGTTTTTCCAAGAAAGCTGCCCGAGGACTGCAGGATCTCCTCGGTGCACCTCCACCTGAAGAGATGGACTGCCCTCACATCTTCAAAGAGAAGTCAATCACTCCATTGACTGCTAGTACCACCCGGTGGGTTTACAAAACTGCTACCCGTCTCTCACAGGTGCAGAGGGAAGTGGATGGGGCCCAGACTTCTCAGAAAGTGGAACAGATTTTTTTTTTTGCTCTTTTGGAGGCAAGCTCTGACAAAAACTTTGAGCAGGGGTGGGAACGGTGAAGATCAAAAGCCTGCAAGTTCCTGGCGAGCCGACCCAATCAGCCGAGAGGGCCAAGAAGAGGAGGAGAGAGAAGCACTTCCCTTTTAAATTGATCCCACTGAGACCCTCAAGGTTCCCCTCGCAGGACTTGCAGAAAAGCGATAAAAATCTGGCCCTGTGGATCTGACGACGAGCTGGGAGGGAAGATGAAGAAGAAAGACAGATTTGGGGGGAAACACAGATAGAACAGATAGGATCAGTAAGGGTGGGGTTTGCAGGGGAGCCAAGAAAGGTGGGCTCCTTCTCCGAGGGTAAATCCAGATCTGTGCGTGCCAGCAACGTTGGCGCATGGAGGATTGGTGCTATCAGCTTTCAGACCTATGGTACAAATCTAATGATGAGCTCCACCTGCCAGCCAGGCTGGATCTCTATTCTGCCCAAGTCCTGGGGGCTGAAACCTTGGACTGCCTGGAGCTGGCCTGAGATCAGACTCTGGACGGTGCTGCTGTTGTTTTCTACTTCAAGCTAAAGCCTTGAAGGAACACACACTATCAGAGCGACCCAGGGACCTTACAGCAGTCTTTAAATAACAAACTGCCAAAGAAAAAGAAAAGTACCGTTTTGATTTCACGATTATCTAAGAAAAACAGGCAAGCATCACGCGTTTATCTTTAGTCTCTTATCAGACATCCTAATATGAAGGTAATTGTTAAAAGTATCACATTTTTTGTTTCCTTATTGACAAAGTTGAATTTTTTCCAACTTTACTTAAACTTGTTGCAAAAAAAAGCAAAAATGTCAAATTTAAATTTTATTTTCTGAATTAAGCTTATTTTAAATCAGATATGAGACAATTGATGCTAATATAGATCTTAGGGTACATTGACACTGCCTTTGGTATCAGACAACATTTTTTCGGACTTCCGCATTCAAAATTCTCACGTTCTCGTGTACCTACCTAAGTTTCTATGACTGTTTTTGGGCTCTACATACAAAACGCCTGTCCACTGAGCACACGCTTCAAGTTAAAGCAGGTCAAACTTTGATCAATCAGGCACTCAGATTTGGTAGAGATGTAAGGATGGTGTCCTTTAATTCACAGAAGTGCCAACCGTTTGAGAACTGATCATGCAGGAGACATTAATATTTGTGGTTTTTGCCCAGCCAGAACTATATGACACCAAGTTTTTCATATATGGGAATAGAGCTGTGAAAGAAAAAACCTAGAGCAAGATTCATGAGATTTGCACCACTTGAATATTTCACACCAAACTTCTTCAAACTCTAGTTGGTGGACATGCACAAGTAAACAGCAGGAAAAGGGACATTTTATTTGTCAGCATTTTAAATCTATACAAGTATCACCATTTGAAATATCGGAATATATTGCCAGATACATTTTTCCCTTAAAACCTAACACTGTCTCTGTCACTGTTGGATGAAGGAAGGTGAGGTATAAGAGTGAGCCAAAATACCAAAAACATGACTACTTTTCATTTCCAGACAAGGATTTCCTATCGAATTTCAGATGAAAGATGAACTGAAGTTTTTCGAGCCAACTATTGAAGACAATTACACTTTTTACTCCAGGTAGTTACACAGCAGAAGCAATGACAGCATAAAATCCCTGGATGGGTATAGAGTGGTACATCGCATAATGAATGCAATTTGTTCCAGCGGTGCCTTCATTACGGGAAACACAATGAATGCAGATAAATGTAGACAAAGCACTATTAAGGAAGGGATAAACAAGTAAAAACATTCACTAGAGCATGGAATGATACATAAAAACACAATAACAGCTGAAATAAGCTATTTTCTTATTAAAAAGAATGTTTTTGCAGTGAACATGAGTGATACAAGTTTATTCAAGGCATATGAACAATCATTGTGGCATTCAAAGAGCAGATATTATATTTACATATTTATTTATTATATTATATTTTACAGAAAAAAAGTGTTCCATTAGTAATATCTAACTTTCAGTAATATCTAGACCTTAATAAAAGATCAAACAAAACTGGCCACAATCAGAACAATCATTCTTCAGTTTTTAGCGCCAAACCTGCCAAACTGTGACGAATAGCCAATACTGCGCAGGAATAACTTACAGCCTCTTAAATAAGCAGCTCCACTAATACTATTAAAAAAGGCCAGAGGCGGACACGCCCCCTTCTCTCTCTCTGCTCCACTTCCAAAAGCCCCCCTCCCCCTGTAACAAATGCCCTGAAATCCTGCAACTATTTAGCATCAATATTTTGACATTTCATTCAGCTGACTCTCGAGACAAAGCCATTTATTTAATTAGCTGGATAAAAATTGGCAGTAGAAGCAAATTCAAAGTTACGTGACCGGGGCTCAGTTGCCACAGGTAACCTTTCAGGAGGGGCTCGCTATAGCAAATTGATTGCTGAGGGCGCAGACTCATCATGAGTGCTAATTTCCAGAGGCAGCGCACAGTGGAGCGGAGGGGAAAAGAGGCTCTATTTATAACAGAGGGAAACAGGAGAGGGGGATTAGACTGTCATTAGAATGAAAAGCACAGAAGAAAAAAAAAATCAATTTCAGGGTTTAAAAAGCTGACAAACACAGTTCAGTTATTCCTCTTTTTCTTTGCTTTTGGCTCTGAGCTCACCTTCTGACAGAACAGCCCACGGTGTTCAAGATGCAGAGGTTTGGAGGAGGCAGGCTTAGATTTTTTTTCTTTTAACTTCTTTATTCCAAACATAATCTACTCAAACCACACACAAACTTTTTCAACCAAACTTAACAACAAAGACTCTTAAGATTAAAGAACAAATCACTCCAAACTGTTAAAATTGTAATAAAACTTCATCTAAACTTCAGACTTTATGACTGTCATACTTTGTTCCAGGAAATCACTAGTTTACCTGCTATCACATTCCCCATTACAATCAGCTATGTGTGTCTATGATCCAGTCCAGTAGGTGGCTGTACCCACTTTTTTGGCTTTTTTTGGGCACTTCTTAAAAAAAAAACGTAATTGATACACAACACATTAGTTGTTCCATGATTAGTCGACGACTAATCAACTATTGAAATAGTCTACAACTAATTTAATAGTCGATTAGTCATTACTTTATATTATATGGAGTCAGAGTGTAGCAAAGTTGAAAATTTGTGAGCATTAAGCACCAAAAATGCACTTTTTTTATATTTGAGTGAGACTAAATCTTTATATTTTGTGAAAGATAGTTCCTTGTTTTAGATGCCGACTTCATTTGATTTAATCTTGTTTTAATACCAGAAACCAATGAAGGACAGAGGCTTCACGATTCATTAAGAGTTTAATAAACTGTCACCTTTAAACTGTCCTCTTTATTTTTAGTTAGTTTAAAGCCAATGATGGTTAAGATGCGTGATCTTACATCCATTTTGTGAATGACCCAATTAGTTGACTAATTGGTAAAAATAATCAGTGATTAGTACACACAGTACCTTGTAACTAATGTCAAAATGTTAAGCCTGAGTCACATGCACCTATACAGGGGTTGACTGTACAGGTGGTGTGGGTTTTTGGCTCTGCAGGATCTGTAGAGGTTCATAAAGAGCAGAGACTGCATCGTAACCCTTGTGCTATCCTGGGTATGTTGACGTTGGGAGTGGGGTCATCTGGGCCTCACAAGATGGTGTGCTGCACTTTTTTTCTCTAAATGATTCTGGATTTTCACTGGTGTCCTTGGCAGACATGAAACCCTGCCCACCTTGATCCTCATTTGTCATGGGATGGATAACATCCCATGACAAATGTAGAAATACCTTGGGTCATCTGGACCCCACAAGATAGCACAAGGGTTAAAGGGAGCTCAGGTGTGTTTTGCAGTTTCCTTGAGGTTTGTGCAGGCGCCTTAAAGGACGTAGTTGAAAAGGGAACGTAGGTATGGCAATTGTATCATGAAGCATTCGTGAGGATAATGTAGGTTTCATGTACTTATGACGCATAGTAGATGCTGTAATACAATGCCCTACGCCACAATCTAGTAAGTCTAGTACTAAATACCTCCTGTGTCTCGCCTACGTTTACCTTACATTACCCAGAGCAGGGATAGGCAACTCAAAAGCCAAGTGTCTGCATGATTTACAGATATCCAAGCCCTTGTCTTGACTGATTACCTGGTTCAGTTGTGTCCAGCCAATTAGAACATGTCAGAGCAGGATATGTTGGAAAACAAGCAGGATTGTGGCCCTCGAGGCCTGGAGTTACCTTTTCTCTGACCTAGACCATTGTTTAAGGGTTCAGTATAACCTGTTACCTGCTTCATGTCTGTAGAAAGAAATGTGCACAAACATTTTTCCTCTGTGGGCTCAATTACCAGTCTATGACCTTACTAATTCATGCTGCCAACCTATGTGCCCTGTACAACTTTGTCTATTTTTTGCCTGTAGACTGCCAACATGCACTCGTAAAGGGCAGTTGTGACTAAGGATTTAGGGAACCATGTCTTGTGGTTACAAATGTCCTGTATTACAAAGCGTAAATCCATGTGTTTTCAATCAATCATTTTCTTTTTGTACATGACATCAAGTCTAATTCTGCATCACTTTTTCTTGAACCTTTTGGCATTACGTTTCCACCTCTCAAGATAATGGCTTTCACGTATGGAATAGCTGAAGCCTCCCATGACTGTTGGGTCGCTTCACAATATGTTTGAAAGGACAAGCACCACTTATTCAACCAATTCTCCGGAAAGCCTCTCCAAAGTCTCACGGGAGCATTGCAGCATCACAAAATATGCGTCTCATTATTTTCAACCTCATCCAAGCAATTAGTAAGTACTGTGTCATCCCTCTACTGATACCATCATCAGCATTGTGGTTGGTCGACCACCTGTTTCAACTGAGATATGAAAAAATCTTAAATGACAAAAAAGAAAAAAAATTTTCGGCGGACCTGTTCACCCCCCTGAGTCTCTTTTTAAAGGCTCCATCATCAGACAAGGGCCTTTACTTGCCCAGAGTTTAACCAGGACAACGCTCAGAGACAAGAAACTACACAGGAAGCCGAGTTATTTAACAAAAACAGGAATTTGTGTGGCATGTGATGAGAACTCAGAGGCAAGAAGTAAAGTTTTCCACCCATACAGTGAAGCTGGAGAAACAGGAGCAGGAAGGAGGGACTCGAGCCTCTCTGTTTTGGGAACAAGTTAAGCTAGCGTGGAGAAGCTAAGCTGGCTGCAGGAGGCAGCAGTGAAGGGATTTACCATTAATAAGAGGCTAATCAAGCAGGGCCTAGTTGTCTGGATGAGCTATGGGCAACTGTACAATGTTTCCAGCACAGGATGCTGCCAGGACTATTCCTATTAGCAATATAGTAATGCAGCAGCAGACACAAATGCTGGACCTCTCAATCCGCTTAAAGAACGTGAGGAGGAAGCATATAGTGCTAATTTGTCTCGTCAGTGGAGCTCTGTGACAGCCCCATTGATGCAAACATCTCTTTAACATGAGGTTAGTGGGTGTTTGGCCTCCCCTCCAGTTGTTGGAGAGCTGCAGAGCCTGGAAATGATTAGGCCTGGGAGGGCAATTACCCTGATCATCGCTGGGCTAAAAATAGGCCATCTTGGCCCGGGTCATATGCTGCAGCCTCCACAGTAATATTAGCGCAACCTGGACCCTCTTTGTCATTGGGAGCAATCTGAAGCTTGCGCTGATAGAGATAAGATAACTCAACTGTCAATCAGACGTTCTAGGAGGGAACAACATCACTGGGAAGGAGTTGGAGACGGAAAGACCCTTGCTTGATTAAACATCCAAAATCTGGGAAGCTAAGGAGGGGGAATTCAGCTTAAACGCAGCCTCATTTCACAAGAAATACCATCTTTAACAAATCATGGTTGGGAAAACAGGTTTTCCCACAGCCTTACATCAATGCACAAGAAATTATGCTTTCCCATCACACAGCTCACAACTCCTCCAGTCCCCCTTATCTCCCAACCCTGTGAGGAAAAAAAAAAAGTGTAGACTTTATCCCTTAAAAACAGGAGGTTCGCCCACTCATTCACCTGGGACGGGTCTTGCACAGAGGAGGCAAACTAAAAGGTTATAGGAGCCTGGGAATGTTTAGGATCAAGAAAGTAGTCATAGCGTAGCGGGCTCCCAGGGAATTGAACAGGAAACATGGAATGTAACCCTTTTAAGCCCCAGAGGGAAACAAAGAGGAAGTTTTTTGGCCAATGTGACGAATTGATACTGTAACCTGAAAGGAAAGTTCTTTGGAATGTCCGAATTTTTACGCATTTTCATCGAATGACATCATATAAATAGCCTGATAAAGCTAAAAGCAACCATTTTTCCACTTACTGACAACCTTAATCCGTTTTTATGATATACGAGAACCTGAGACACAAGTATGAGTCAAGAAAAAATGAAGGCAGTGGCCTGATGTAAACACTGGCACCGTATTTTAATTTCCCCTAAAACACAGTCATGATTCAGCGTGTTCTCCACTAGAGTACGCGCTCCAGACGGAGCTGAAACATAAGTGGAAATGTTCAGGCACTGCACTGAGTTCAGCACAAATTGCCAAAGACAGTTCAGGAAACCGGGTGGGGGGTGGGGGGTTTGCTTTGTGTCCTGAGCAGCAAGTCATTATCAGCCAGTGAAACTGGGTGTTACAGACCTACCACTGCTATTCTCCAGCTCTGAGATCAGCCTACGCATCTACTGATCTGCATCTCCATCTACAGCACTGCAGGGTTTTCAGAAGTAGATCCAAAAACCAAGAAGTCAGTGAATGTGAGAGTATGAAGGTCAATCCTAAGAATGTGTGATATATGAGAGTGCAGTTTTAAAACACAATTTTAAGACAGCCTGTTAGTACAAAAATCATAACTCAACACAAAAACCCAAATTCACACATTAGAGAGAGATTAGGAACCTTATCTATTTCTCTTAATATTCCATACAAAGAAGATACACTTATTTTTCAGTTTTGCAACTACATGTGGTCTTTGGGCCACTGAAAGCTTTACATAAACACTTGAGACGCATATAACTAGGGTCTGGATCTCTACAAATGCATTTATGTTCATGGTGCAGAGGTAGAGCGGTCAATCTCTGATTGGAATATTCCAAGTTCACTTCCCACCGTTCCTTTCTCATATTGTCTATAAGCTTGTCACTGGGTCATACGCTGAATCCCACAATGTTCCTGGTGGTTATAGGCTGGTGCTAGTGTTACTTAGGCAGCATAGCTGCTATCATTGTGTGAATTTGTTTGCATGGATGTATGGGACTTCGACTGTAAAGTGCTTTTGGCCTTCTAAGAAGGTAGCAAAACGCTTCAACTATTGACCATAAAAGGAGTTGGCTAGTCATGTAAAGATGCAAACAACTCCAAATATGAATTTAGCTAAATTTTCAACCAAACATCCTTCAAGATCTAAATTCATGTAGACCATTTCTAAATGATGCTACAACCGAGGAAGGAGTTTTCATGCAAATCTTTACTAGTTTTACTGAAGCCTACCAGCATATCAGCTTGATTAGTATTACTAATGTGGGACAATCAAACTATGAAAAGATTCACTAAAAACTGGATATGCAATTGCACTCTTTCTTTCACTTGTGAACACTGCATTACTGAAAATTTACCTAATAAACAGTTCAGAGGTCGGCAATAGTGACATCTTCACGGCCAATTTGAATCATTTATTTTCAGAAAAGATGGTAAATGTTGTATACTTATATAGCTATTTACTACCTTCCTTAAGAGCCCAAAGTGCTTCACAGTCCCATTCACCCATGCAAACACACATTCACACACTGATTGTGGCTCTGCTGCCGAACACTAGCGCCAACCTCCCATCAGTCAATGTGGAGGGGGTTCAGTGTTTTGTCCAAGGACACTTCAACACATGGGTGGGCGAAGCAGAAACAAACCTGCAATCTTCTGATCAGAAGTTGACCGCTATACCTCTGGACCACGGTCGCACCTGATAACCTGACAGAACACAGTATAACTTAAAGAGCTGACAACAATTCAGAAAAAACCCTCTTCGTAACCAATTTCTAGACATTATCACTTAAAGATCATCTAGAATAGTTATGATGCAGAAATGTCATAAATACACGGTGTAATATGCAGTGATAAAAGATTCAGTGGATGAGTCAAATGCGGAGAACACTGATAAACATTCAAAACTAAATTTTGAATCAAGAAATACTTTTTCTACATCCAAAACTCAGCAGGTCTAAATTTTATTTAAATTTGTTTTTTTCTAATCTAGAAAAACCCCAGAAGCAATATATTTTACCTGATCTGTTTAAACACATAAGAATAATGCAAAAAAAGAAAAAAAATTAACAAACAATACACAGTATTACAATACACACATTACAATACGCAGATAAGTTTAAAAGTGTCTGTTTGACTCGTGAGTTCAGCTAACATGGAAACTCAAGTACAAATCTGTATCAAGTTTCCTAACTACAAATACATGCAGAGATAAAAATAAGCATAGTCATTATTTTTGCCATATTTGTCATATAACTTATACACTTTACCCTTCAAAAACCCAAACAATCATAAAGTCTTCAACGGCATGCACTTGACTTGACTAAAAAACAACTAAAGTCGTAAACAGCAACATCCTCAGTCATGTAAGTAGCAGAATTTGCATCAAAAGGAAACAGGCAAAAGAAGAAACCACAAAAGACACACCACAACTTCATCAAATAAAGTTAAGTCCGCCTGTAGTGAAGCAGTAAAATATAAATCTGTTGAGTTTGTGCCTCGGTTTGGGAATTACAAACTAAAAGTGCTGAGTGGAAGAATGTAAAAGGAACAATCACATCTGTAAAATCTGGGCAAATGTTTGTTAAGGGATCTCAAGAAAGAGAAAGAGTCAAGAAAAAGACAGATTCAGATCTATCATAGAAATAAACATTACCCTCACAGCACAATCCTTCTATGATCAATTATAAAGCTTTATGTGGATGATGCTGTAAAATATTTTAAAGGAAATCAGAAATATACAGATTCATGTTGGCTTTAGTTGAAAATTACAAAGTCTTCAAGCAGAACATCATATGAAGAACACGGGAGGTATTCTTTGTTGCAAACAGAATCAAAAATAAGGTAGCACATCTTTAAAATATAAGAAAAATGATAAGAATGATAAACTGGCTTATTTTATTTATCTGGAGGGGGAAAAAAGTATCCGTGGTTCATAGTTGTAGCTCTGGGTTCTATTCCCAAAGTAATAACGACAACAGAGCAATACCAGGAGAAAATGGTAAATTAAATTATAATGCTTCAAAACTGTTAAAACTTTAATTACAACAACACAAGAGATGAGAACACAGAGTACAAACCCACAATTTTTTACTCTAGTATCCATTCACTTCACATATTATCTGATTATTTCTAACTCTATCATAACACTAGCAAAAACATTTATAGAACTTGTAAAAAAAAAATACTCAAAATTACATTTGTGATGAAGGCAGTGATTTATTATGGCTCAAGTGGTAAGACTGCAAGAGCTTACAATCTGTTCATCTAACATTTACTCAAATGTGATAACATCAGAGCGTGGCTCACAGTCTAAAAGCATCCTTTGAATGCTGTTTTTTATAGAAATGTATACTGCACGTGCATTATAAGCAGCACAGATGTCCCTCTGCAGCTGGGAAAGCAGAGAGGACAATCTGAATGCTTTCAGTTTCACACTGATGGCCCATTTAAATGTATAGATGATTCAGGATCCTCCTCTGAGCAAAGATTTGGATCTTAATTACTTCCTTAATTAGCTGCGATTCACAGGGAGAAGCCCCGTTCAACCCGCAGTCCCTGTGCATCGCAGTGAGGCTCCGCTCAAGATCTTACTACCTTTGCAACAACAATCCTGCATTTTGGATGGTGATTTATAAGCATGTCGTTGCAGAAGTTGATTTCTTAGTCCTCCTTATGCGTCTGTAAACCAATTCTTTCCGTGTCCTTTCCCTTTCCAACAACAATTCCCTGTTTTGAGTCAGATAATCCCAGTCAAAAACCTGTGGAGGAGCTGGACATAAAGCTCAACATTTTTGGCATACCAGCTCAGAACCAAGGTCCAAAATGAACTGTCCCTCTTTCCGGCACTCCATATTACAACTGGTGCCTTCAGGAGACACTCAGAACTTCATGTTCCGCCCTGAAGTCAGGCTCAAGTACGTTAAGTCCAGATGATGCAGCTGTGAGCTGTTACTTCATCCGACAAAGCCCCCGAAACCCCCGGCAGGAAATAACCAATCATTTAATACTGACAGGTACATGCTGAACTGCTGCTATCTCATCTCTGAAACCGACCAAATAATAGATTACAGCAGTTTTAGTGTTAACTTTACGCCTGTCAAGTAACCGTGCCAGTGTCAAAGTCATACCTGTCAGAGCGTGGGTTTATTCTTTTTCCTCGAGTTGGATAAAATATAAAGTAATACTGAAGTGGGAGCAGGTCGACCTTTTTATTTCTGACAGTGAAGCAGGAGGAAAGAAAGCAGAGGTACAAGAATTCTGTGTAGTTCCACTCAGATCTGACAACACAAACAGAGGGAAAGTTCTGCTTAAGCATGTGAGGTAGTGTGCTTCTTTTGATAGCGAAGAAATAAAAACAGAAATTTTGAGGTCTACTTGGATCGGAGATGCAGACCTGCTTGACGCTTATTGCTTTGTGAAAATATCAGCCCACAGATCAGTTTCAATCCTTGTAGCAAAAGGAGACTTTTTGGTCCAAACCTGTTTGTTTTCTCAGATAATCGCGTCTTTAATGAAAGTGTGTCTCTGGAGGGGAGCAAACAAGTAAACTCTCAGTTCGCCTCTGTTCTTTTCCAAGTGAACTTTGATGCGTTTCGCTAAAATGTTAAATGAAACTGACTATCAGGAAGAAAATGGAATATAGTTAATGAGGTAAGCTTTGTGAATTTGAAGAGGCACAAATCACTACAAAGTTAGAAAATGACCAGTAGATTTTGTTATGTATAGAAGAAGTCTAGGTGCTTATCACTACATGATTGTCAGTAGAACTATTTAGATTGCTTCACTGTGCTTCTTCCTGGCTATAATGTCTCAACTTTTATTTTTCTAAAAATTATTTAGATTGGATTGGCATGATGTGGAATTGAAACAAGTCAACTGATGGTATCCCGAACACTTCCTGCACAATCAAAAATGGTTGACATTTATTTTGAACTTCTGTACCTATTGAAATCCGGAAGTTACATTCACATCGCCCTCGGCGATGCAAGTTTTGGGCTTCAAGTTACACAAGTTTTTACGACTTCTTTTGGGCTCCACATACAAAACAGGTGGCCACTGAACTTGTGTTGAAAGTTAAACCAACCGTTCGACAATTGGTCCTGGACTAGAAATTATTAATTTTGGTTTGTGCCTGGCCGGAATTATGTGACATCAAGTCTTTTATACATTGGAAAAAACATTGTAAAGAAAATGCCTAGTTCTACATTTTCACCGCTTAGACCAGGGGTGTCCAAAGTCTGTCCTCAAGGCCCGGTCTCCTAAAAGTTTTCAAACCAACCTGCCATAGGTTTCTGAAAAACCAGCAGGAGGCCAGCCCTCAAGGACAGACTTTGGACACCCCTGGCTTAGACATTTTGCACCAAAATGTTAACTGTAGGTGGTGGAAATGCACTACTTAACCACAGAAAGCTAAAATGGTAAATGGCATATACTTGTATAGTGCTTTTTACCCTCCTTTGAGGGCCCAAAGCGGTTCACAGTCACAGACCCATTCACCCATTCACACACACTGGTGGTGGCTCTGCTGCCGAACAGTAGTGCTAACCTCCCACCAGAGGCAATTTAGGATTAAGTGTCTTGCCCAAGGATACTTCGACACATGGGCGGGCAGGGAATCGAACCCACTATCTTCCAATCATGAGACGACTGCCCTTCCACTGCACCACGATCGCCCCTTCTTGCTTCTCTAGTGTGAATTTCACAGGCTAAATAAGAATTCAAAAACTCGGCTTTAGCATGTTCTTGAACTCGAGTTACATGGCCGGTGTGTCAGTAGCTTAAGGTCTTCGACACCACCTCCAATCCAGCTATTCACACACTGTATAGCAAGAACTCTAGGAAATCAAAGCAATAAAAATAAGATACAACATTAGAGAAAATTCTATAGACATAGATGTTGTCTGTCATTGTCCCCTAATGGCTATTAAACCAATTGTTAAAGAAGCAATTGAGAAGAGACCAAAGTCTATCAAAAATCTGTCAGCGACAGTTTCAATAAGGTTTCTCAAAGTCCAACTCCGATTATCTTTTGCTCGATTTTCAAAGAGTCGCCAGTGGTCTTTTAATTGTGATAATGCTGTTTTAGCGTCATTTTCAAGGACATAGTTTCTGCAGACCGGCAGGAGTTCATCAGAATTTGCCTCAGAGTTGTAGTTGTGATCGATGGCGCACAGAAACCTCACCACTCCGTTCTCTTCTCCATTGTGGAGCAGAGCAGGGTGATGTGGCCCACCCGGTGTATTTTCTGTCTCAAACAAGCTCTTTTTCAATCTGCATTTTTTGTCTGCTCCTGATTCAGAAAAATTTGAATAAAGTAATACTCAGAAATACAATTTAGAACTACTTTTTCTTTCTATATGTCCTCCATCATCAGAAAAAATGCTACATTAACATGTTAAATACAAAATTTTCCTTCAACATTGCAAATATTAATACTAATCTGTAGACACAGTTAACCAAACCATTTAAAATAATCATTTTAAAACACGATATTCTTTCTTTTATTCTCAAAACACACAGAGACCCGATCTCTCCACTTAACCTTTATAGATCTGCCCTGAATTAGAGAGTCTGGGCCTTTCTTTTAAATGGGGGAATGGTGCAGAACAAAGTTCACACTTTGTGGATTTACCTTCATGGTGCATTGTTGAACAACTATCGATCAAAAACTTTGTACACCTGCAGTCGCCCTGCTGCAGAGATGCAGGCCGCACAACAAGCTGGTTCGTACCAATAAATTGATTAGCTTTATTTTTGTGGTATTCATGTATGTTAACTGGTTCTTTCTTGAGTCATATGTGTTTTCCAAAAAAATAGAATAAAAAATACTGTGCATATTGTTATGAATTATCCAAAGAATGAATTGGTGATAAAGTCAACTTGTGACTTATGGCACACACTGAGACACCAGATAGATGTATTAACGGCGGCTAATAAAAAGGTTGAGTAAATGCTTCATCTGCTTTTTGCTAATAAATGCCTTCCTGACATTTACAGCACTACCCTGTTTTAAAGGCTAAACAACAAAACTCTTGGGAAGGACTCAATGCTGAGACCAAAATCTCATTCAGGAAAATGTACATAAATCTAATAACAATAAGATCTGTCCTGAACACAGCCATTTGTCAAATGAAAAACTTTCTAATCTCCATTTAAATGTTGTTTCTTACATTTACAGAAAGTAAACAGAAAATATTAATGTTTTGTACATGTATATTTATCAATTAAAATACATACTTTTCTTTTAAAAATAGTGATCCAACAACCAACTTTCCCAGATTTAAATTAATTTTTCTGTCTCAAAGGTAACAGATTTGCTTAGTCTTTTACAGGCAAAAGTCACTGAGGTTATTTTCATGACAATAAAATATATTACCTGGGAGCGTTTGGTTCTTTTTAAACAATTTCCTCAAGCAAAAGCTCAACACAGCTAATTATGGAGGAGAAAAAACACATTACACAAATGTGTTTTTATTTCATACATCTTCGTCATCCTGAGACACTGATTCTCCTTCCTTCTTAGTCAATTATTAAAAAAACATTTAATAACAATTTTTAAAGCACCAACAGTTAAGAGGCGTTCTTTAGTCAGATTAAATTAATTGACAGTTTCTGGAGCTGCAATATTTTACTCCAAAGTTACCAGAAAGTAAAATTAATCACGTTGAAATCCTGGGGGCAACACAACAGAATCTTGCAGCTCTCACTTCCTAATGACTTCAATCATTTCATTTTGTAATTTAAAGATTAACCCTTTAACACAGGAAATGTCGCTGGCCGCGACTCTTCATGTTTATGCAATCAATGTAAATCACCTTATTGTGCAAAACTTTATGTTACACTTCACATTGGTAGGAACTGCAAAGCTATTTTTTAAAGCCACTTTCTTCCACGACTAAAGCTGATTCGTGTTGTTTATGCAAAAACTGTAAAGTGTTGGATATAAACGCAAGGCTACTTTTATCTCCTTCCGAATCTACTGGAATTAAGTTAATTGCATAAATGGTTGAAGAGTCACGGCAGTCGAAATCATGTAAACACTGTAGCTACAAGTCTGGTATAAAGGGTTAAGGAACAACCTTTTGACGTCAGAACTTAAGTCTGTTTGAAAAGAAAACTGGAGTTTGCTGCAGTTCATCAAATAACCACTAGGGGCTGTTTGAAATCATAAACACTTTCCAGAAGTAAATGGTTCAGTTTTACAAGAAGAATAAACTTGTATTTATTTTACTAACTTTAAAAATATTTTACAATGAAATAAACCTAAAATGGGGGTGTGGCCTTTTGATTGACAGGGCCACGATCCTCAGCTTTATTACACCCTCAAAATGGATATGTTTACACTAGGGATGGGCCGTTATCATTTTTCCTGGTTGATACCGATAACAGATAATTCCTCTGCAACACTGGCTGGTAGTCGGTATTTCCCGATACTGACATTTAAGTGTCTACAATAACACCAAGTCTAAATTTGAATGCACACTTTTCTTTCACACTACAATCCCATTATACTTGACCTTTATATACAGCAAAGGATCTCATAGGAACAAGTATCAGTTTGAAAATAAATCTGAAAACATTCAGACATTTCCTGACTATTGGATACAAATCATACGTTGTCCATTGCCAGGGGTCTATTAGGAACAGCATGTATCCCATCAAATATAAAATATACACAAAAACAGTCAGAACAATTACTGACTATGACTGTAAAGACAAGTTTCCCAGTGCCAAAGATTTATTAGGAAGAAGCATCCATGATGTCAAAAATAAAGTGTATCTGAAAACAGTCAGAACAATATTGGTGGATTTGTTCTGTATCAGTCCAATATTGATAAACTCAAATTATGCAAATATCGGCCGATACCGATACTAGCACCGATATATTGCTCATCTCTAGTTTCAACAACTTTTAGGCTCATTTATTCAGCACGATTGCTTCTGAGGATCAGAGATCTTTGACATAAATTCCTGCTAAGATTGAGCTGATCGAAGAGTTTAAAACAAGGAGAGCGTTTATTGTGTAAATTGAGCTTTGAGTGATCGGCTTGGCATCAAACCTGCCGCACATGAACAAGCTCTTTCTGGGAAAAAAAAAAAAGTCTCCCCTTTCCTCAATTAACCCTACTCCTATCAGCAATACTCTGATTTTTTTTTTTTTTTTTAAAGAAAAACATAAAATCTAACATTAGTAGATGAAGCTGTCCCACATCAGCGCTCGGGGCAAATAAAGAGCTCATAAACAGATAGGAGTAAACAAGCAGAGTCGGTTCAGTTGTACGGTCTGCGACAGCCCTAATGGCCCTCTGGGTCAGGAGTTGTTTCTCCCTCTGTGAACAGCTCCTTTCTCCAGCCCCAGATGTCTCATTACTGTAAAACAAGCCAAGAGAAGAGCGACATGCTCTGGACCACAACGCTGCCCCCCTTTCAATTAGAGAGGATTAGCCTAACCTGAACGGGCCTTCCTGTGAGGCGATATGCAGCCTTGCATTGCACGGCGCAGCCATATGTCAAACCTAAATGCATTACTGAGGAGCTGAAAGCTTGCTGATAGAAGAAAGGGAGTTATGGCTCCACTAGAGTGCACAACTGGCTAAACAGGAGATGGATGCTGTTGGCTCTGTAAAACTTTGCAGGCTGAGAGGGGAGGCGCACGCCGTCGCTGATCATCATAAATTAGACCGGTTTTACTCAGCATCTATTACTCAAGCGATAAAGCCGAGCCAGTGAGATTTTTGCAGCGTCATTCGTTGGCAGCCGAGCGGGACCGACCCGCGCGGTGCGGGGCGGCGGACGGGACACGGAGGGCCCCCCGCACTCCCGCCGCGCATCACTCACTTTTATGGGAATAGGGCAGAGTGAGGTTTAACAAGACACTTTACTTGTCAAAGAGCCGACATTGCATAACCATAAAATGATGAGGCCCGCAAATCAAAACTGGACAAGTGAGGCGTGGGGGGGGGGTTGCAGTTTGTGGCTACAACCGAAACAACACTTTCAGGTACAGTTTGTCCCGGAATCTCCCTTCTAACAGAAAATTCAGCTCCAGACGTTGACTAACCCACATCATTTTCCAAAGGGTTGAAGCCATAGATGGAGCGACTCGGCCAAGCGGGGTCTGTGGTTGAACCAAACCAGCCTTCAGGCGGGTTCGGCTGAGCCTGACATGGAGCTGCATAGCGGGGGGAACGACTGAGTAATGGCAGGGTAAGCTGATCCAGGGATGGGCGGGAGTGGGAGCAGCCCTGACGCCTAAATCATAGCTGTGGGATGAGGAGAGACAAACGTGTGCGGCCAGATGAGAGGTAACACTGAGAACAAGCAGAGAAGTGAAGGGGCGGGGGGGTGACACATCACATTTAAGAAGCCAAATAGCAGGGGATGAAAGTGAACGTCATTCAGGAACAACTCCTGCGTGAGCACTGCTGGAGTGGGAGAGGCCACAGAGGGATGACATGGGTTTGGGGGATTTAGATTTAGTGAAGATGACTTGTTTTCCCTTTGTTTGGAGGTTACTGTGAAACGGGCAGAGGCAAAATCATAAAACTTTTAAATACATTTGAAAAAAAAAAAGTATGGGTTCTAGGGCTGAGCGATAAAACGATAAGAATTGATATCGCGATAGAACATTTTTTCGATAGAAGAATGAGTCCATCGCGATACACTTTTATTTTGAAGGGTCCGCAAACAACACTTGCTAGCGAACAGTTTCTCTTATTTGACGAGTAAAAGTTAGAGAGTTAGTCGCCACAGGGCGAGTAAGTGTTTGTATCTAATTATTGTGTTTATTAGCTTTCATTTTGGTCATTTTTTTGGACTCCACTCCACGTCCTTCGTCTGCATGAAAGGAAAACAAAAGCGCACGAGCCGACATCTACCAGCAACCCCCGCTGCCGCTGCGTACTTCGCGCCCCGCGCGCTTTATTACAATCAATTGTTTGTCCAAGCCGAATGCATTTGGGGTCAAATTAATTTAATGTACACTGTATTAGTTTTAACAAGCGTCAGATTTGAAGCTTGTCGGTCAGCAGAAAGTCTGTTGCTCTGAAGCCCCGCTGAGTGTGGGAGAAGCTTCTGTCAAAACTTTTCTGGAACTCTTCGTGAAGAACGCGGATATCGAGAGATTGATTTATGTTGAAGAGCTGAATAAAAACATCGGTACACATCTCTGTGTCGGGGTTCAGGAGACCTTTCTAGTGAGGAGCGGCCGCTGTCACACTCCTGCATCCAGCTGGCAAGAGCTGACAGGTGGAGCTAAGGCAAGCTGTTTGGGTCAAAAAAATAACCAGGAAAAACGCGGGTATGGCATGGCAGTGCGTCACCTGGACATGAGCTATGGTTAATAATACTTATTTGAATTATTTAAATGTTGCCACAGTCAATTTCAATACAAAAATTAATACCAAAAATAATGAAAGTTTAATTTCAAAATTGCAATTTAATTTGGTGGGATAGCATATTAAGCATTCCTTTCTCTCTCCAGACATGTACATGCAATCAGAAAATACATGTTTTTTTTGTGTTCAAAGTTCAAAATGTGTGAGTTAATGCTTTTAAGTACTTTTTTTTAAACAAATATTTTTTACTTTTTAAAAAAAGTAATTTTAGGCTTTTATCGTCTTTTTTCTTGTTGTTTTTTTTACTTGTTACTGATCTGAAAAATGATCCGAACCGTGACCTTAAAGCCATGACACGATCCAAGCCGTGTGATTTGTGATCCGTTACACCCCTACTAAATACAACAAAAATAATTTGTGGTATATTAATACATTTCTATTATATGAACCCTGAAAACATTAGAATTTATTTGTAGACTTAATGTTTTGTTTTTTTAATGGAACTGAAGAAACAGTTTAGTAGTCTAATATAAATAAAAATATAGTCAAATATAGTTATTTATCGCGCAATATGTAAAAAGCTATATCGTGATGTAAAAAATCCCATATCGCCCAGCCCTAATGGGTTCCAATCAGGATCAGTTCAAAGTCAATGAAAAAATAGATTGAAAACTTGAAAAATACACATTGTAACTGAAAAAAATAGGAAATTTGATTTAAAAAAAACCCAGTAAATTTGAAAAAAAATTGAACATTTGAAAAAAAAAAAAAAAAAAAAAAAGTTTTGAAAATTTGAGAAAAAAAAAAAACTTGAAATAAATTTGAAAAAAAAAATTGATGGCAGACATGAAATCTTGTCCACCTTCATCTACATTTGTCATGGGATGGATAGAATGTCAATGTAAGGCTTGGGTCATCTGGACCCCATAAGATAGTACAAGGATTACAGAACGTCTAAAAACCAAACAGCTCTTGTCTTACGTCCCAGAAACACATTTTGTAAAGTTTCTATATGAAATTAGAACCTGGGAATAACACCATGATACCAATAACTCTTTGGAATAACCCACTAAACCACTTCTTGATGACAAAAATGGAGCAAACCTATTTACCGAAGTTTATTTATAGAAAGTGCTGGTGTTTTACAGAAAACCCTCTTAGAGAGTTCCCTGAATCCGTTCAGTTCCACTAATTCTGTTGTTGCCAGAAGGACCACTCTTGCTCAAGAGCACATTGGTGACAATAATAAGGAAGAGGGTATTTCTTTCCTTCCCCCATTCACCAGATTTGGAATAGCCTTTAGAGAAACTCTATTTTGAGAAGTTTCGGTTTGTGTTCTGATTCAAAGTACAGCGGCCTGTCGGCGTCCAGCTTCGACTCTCATCAGGCCTCTCAAGATCTCGCCCCGCAGCGACACTTTCAACCACACGCTCAACAAAACGCTTTGCACAAGGTGGAGCGTTGCCAGGAAATATGCTAATGCTCAGAGGAGCAGCCTAATATAATAACATGCCTTCAGCCAACAGCTCTTGTAAAAGTCCGTCATTAGGCCTCACATGTAATTTTCATTAACTTTTCTTGGAAACAAGAGTCGAGCAAGACCAACAATTTAACAGAGAAAGAGCCGTTCAGACGACTATTACTGGACCACATCCTCCCGTTTCCATCCGCAAGATGTTCCCCATTTATTATTAAAGCTAGAGATGCACTTTCCTTGTTCTTCAACTCGCCACTCCTGACTTCAGTGAGCAGCACTTTACTGATGAAACACTTTCAGGTGTAGCTCAAAAGATAACAGCTGGAGGACTTCCTCGTTTTTCAGCAGAACTTTTAGGTTTTCCTTAAAACAGGAAAATTCTTTCTCAGAATCTGGGGCTTAATTAGCCAGAGATTGAAAATGACTTCATTTATGTAGCACCCACATCCCTGGAAAAGTAGGCCAAGGTTTACAGGAGGATTTAACACAGAAAAATAGAGTCATTAGCAGCGTCAGAGCCCAACCTGCTCGCCACTTCCTGCAGAACGCCCGGCTCAACATTTGGCTGCATTATCGCGTCTCTCGTGAAAACATTTCATAAGGTTTGGGAACACTCGGAGTGTGTTTCTCCACAACTTTGAGCTACTTCAAAGCTCTGGCAATGAGTGGCGCCTGAGTACAGAATTCTGATGTGTGTGTGTGTTGATGTAACGCGATCTGAGTTATGACTGGGAGGAAATGTCAGACAAGCATCTCAGTTTCTTCTGCCTGTTACCATCCTCCACATCCAGCCACATGTTAAACCACACTGGAACTGCTCGCCGGCAAACACCAAACGCTCCCGACGCACTGACGGGTGTTTACCCTGGCAGCAGGGATCACATGTCGGCCTTGCACTCGTGTTCTGAGGACAGACTATCTTTTAAGATGACAGCGTGCGCATGCAGACGCTTCCAAAAGTGAGCTGTGCAAGAAGGAGGCCGCGGCAGAAAAACTCATCCGTCTAAGGGGGATTCCTCGCGGTGACTCATCTATAAACCTGATCTGAGTTGGCAAAACTGTCTTTAAAGGGAAAATGTGTGGGCCCAAAAGATTTCCAAATGAGCACAGATGCAGTTTGAAACAAACACTGAAGGTAATTTTCCAGACGAAGCCGCCCGCAAGTGCTCAGCATTAAAACTATCTTATGACACAGCACAAATGACTGAGTGAGGAGAGCCGACAGCTCGACAGGACCTATACTTAACTAATTCAAAGTTTTGGTTTTACTCAGACCCCTAGCGCAATAACTGTCACCCTGACCAATTTGGATAATCGAGAATTACACATTGATTCCAAAAATCTGTATAGCTACACTACAACGGAGATATAAAAACACGTTTGTGTGCCTTATTTGTCTATTGCCTTTAGGGCATTTCATCTGGAATTTAACTCATATTTTAGCCGACAATCACCTTCAGTATTTTTAGCTATTAGCTTAAGTGATTTCAGCCATCAGCTTCAGTATTTTTAGCTATTAATTTCAGCATCTTCAGCTATCATCACTAGCATCTTCAGCAGCCAAATTCAGCTTTCACACTAGCATTATTGCAGGTAATGCTATATATCTAGTTCATAAATATGTTTTTAAAAGTCATGATTTAAAAAAAAAAAAATGTTTTAGTGTGTCCAATAAGTGTTTATTCTGTTCAGCCAATGTGTCTGAGTCGGGTATGTTGGCAAACATGCAGAAATGTGGCCCTCGAGGCCTGGAGTTGTCTATCCCTGATTGAGAAACATGCTTTATAGCTTAACCTAAGACTCCTAAACTGCCCCTAGTTGTTCATTAGAGAATGCAGCAAACTGGCTACGCGCTCAGGGTGTACCTACCCGTCGTCCCAACAGTAGCTGAGATAGGCTCCAGCAGCCTTACGATCCCAAAGGGAAGATTCAATGGGTTTAGATAATGGATGGATGTTCTTGAAGAGGTTACAAAGATATTAAAAGTATAATAAACTAAAAACAGTTTGCATATTTTTTCTTGTAGCCTCTGTGGAACTGAGTTCAATTTCAAGTGAAACTTATTTGTCAGACTCTGACATCACATCTGAAGTAAAAAAAAATCCTTTCAAGCTGCTAAAGGACTAAAACCTGAAAAGTTTTATTGGTCTTTTAAAGAACATCAAACACCAGTTCTTAATGTTTCCATAAGCTAGATTTTTGCTAACAAGTTCCAGATGAACTATACAGGTTCACGGCCATACACTTTAACACAGTCTCATTTAAAAATTAATTTACAGTAATGAGCAAACATCTGAACCATTTCTAATAGCAATGAATGTGAAGACATTCATTGATTGTATTAACCCGTTCTATTCCCTACAGGGCTGCCAGAGCCTAACCTGGCTACTGCTCGGCGAAGGCGGGCTACACCCTGGACAGGTCAGAAAACATTCTCTTTTATCCTTTTTAATTGTTCTTTTTAAAAGGCCATTACAATTATGTTATCAGAGGATTTAACACTGGTCCTTTAGACATGACAGCGATTCATCCTTTGTGTCAGTTTTGTTTCATGGATAAAAAAAGACTCAGCAATAACTTACGAACAAGCAGAAAACAGTCACAAAAATGCTTTTGAAAATTGTAAAATGAGTAGAAAATGAGCGCCAGGAAAACCACTCAAAGACTTTTAAGGGAGGCCAGAGAACTTTCACTTTAAACCACTTTAAAAAGAAGAAAGTCTGGCTCCTTTGAGGGGAAAAAAAATAAAGGGAAAGCTTTGTGGTCTAGCCGTGTGGAGCCGACCTTTTTCTTTTTTTTTTTTTTTTTTTAATCACAGCCATTCTAGTCAGTGTGGTCCTACCAGGAGCTCCACCGCACATCCCAGAAGAAAGCATCTGCTCCAACAAAGACAGGCACGGAGCCTGTTTAGGTGTTCTGATGCAGCGAAACCACAAAAATCAAACTTGATGGAAAATCAGACAGCCTCCATCTGTGGAACCTTCAAAATAAATGACATTCTGTTCTAAATATTACTAAATCTAGACGAATGCAAACTGAAATAAAAGAGATGGACTTCTAAACAACTGAAAGGGTCAAACATGAAATTTAGATTGTGTAAGTTGAGACGCAGACCACCACGATCACAGGGCTCTTGCTAAACTCCAACTAAAGCAAAATCAAGACATATGAATCAGAGTGGAACAGCAGGTGAAACCAAAAGGGAAAATTTATATTTACAGTCTCTAAATCACACCTTTTTATTTCTGAAAGAAAAAATTGCCACTTCTCAGAGTGAAACCTGCACAGTCATTTCAGACAAAATACAGCAAAAACAAGAAAGTTAATCAAAGTTGAGTTTGTGCATTGTTTTTTATTTAATTCTGAATTATAAGGATTTTTTTGCATTGATAGAAGGCCGTGTTAAATCTTCTTGTTGTTCCCGATAACCATCATGAGCTCCTGGGGTTTCAGAGGGTGAGCAATAAATCAAGGACTGTCAAAACACGATACTTCCACTAATGTAATCATTATTTAATGTAGTTAAGTTGTAATTTAGCAAATAGTGTGATGAGACAAACCTAAAGCTTAAAATGCAGCGTGATCAGCATTAGCTCTGGCCAACGATTGATGGAGCAACCATCTGTGATTGGAAAATTCTGACAAATCACCCAAGACTAAACGCTATCTGAGTGCAGTGATCAGCCTCAAAAAGCTGACTGGTCCTCCCTCATTTACTCCACAACAAATTCAAGCAGAAACTTTGAGGTATGTTCTTATCAATGTTTTACCGTAAAGGGAAAACTATAGGGCTTGGCAAGAATTTTTTAAATCTTTAAAATGAACTCAGAAACATTATATTTCTGTATTACAAAAAGCTCACACGTCCTGTTAAAATGACATAATTGATGCAGGAATTACATATAAACAGAGCAATAATTGTGTACGTTTCATGCAATACTCGCGTATTGTGTGACACATATAAACCTGACGATCTTTCACCCCTACAGTAGTCTATATTGAGTAGTTGGACTGTTGCTCCCCCAATCCGGCTTGTCCGGTGGGATACGGCAGGTCGCGGAAAGGGGGCCGGGTACAGCCAGAAGTTATTCTGGATGCACGCCGGGCACTTCTAGCAGATTTTCTCAGCTTGCATGCTAGCTGTTCTGGCTAACTTGGGCTCTTTTTTTCAGTTTTTCAGGCCAATTTAGCATTTAATTAATACTTTAGCTGGCTAACAGCTTCAGTGATTTCAGCCATCAGCTTCAGCATTTTTAGCTATCAATTTCAGTATCTTCAGCTATCAGCACTAGCATCTTCAGGGGCCAAATTCAGCTTACAGCGTTCACACTAGCATTATTACAAGTAATGCTATATATCTAGTTTTTAGTTAGCTTAAAGCTAATGATGGTTAGGATGTGTGCTTTACATTCACTTTGCGCATGACCTAATTAGTCGACTAATTGAAAAAATAATTGACGATTAGTCGACTATTATAATAATCGTTTGTGGCAGCGCTACTTCTATGTTTCAGAGCACACCCTAGTGAAGAAATACGTTTCTCCACCACGGCACAGTTCAACGCGGTTCACCCTTGCGGCGGAAAGTTAGCCTTTAAAAAGCCATTTTTCTCTGCAACAAAACCAAATTATTTAAATTGATCGTGTAAATGCTTTATTACTGTGTATTAGGGCTGCCACGATTAGTCAAATAATCGATGACGACTAATTTAATAGTGAATTAGTCGTTACTTTATATTGTATGAAATCAGATTGTAGTAAAGTTAAATGTTATAATAGCATTCTGCTAGCCTTTTGGAATATTTTGACATTTATTAAGGTTTTTTAGGCTATTTTTGAGTTTAGCTAATATTTAATATACATGCTAACTGTTTTGGCTAACTTGATCTTTTTTAAGTGTTTTTAGGCAATTTTTGAGTTTAGCTTATATTTCAGCTATATGCTACCTGTTTTGGCTAACTTGATCTTTTTTAAGTGTTTTTAGGCAATTTTTGAGTTTAGCTTATATTTCAGCTATATGCTAGCTGTTTTGGCTAATTTAGGATTTTTCCGTTTTTTTAAGGCTAATTTGGAGTTTAGCTAATATTTCAGCAGCATGCTAGCAATTTTTGGCTAACTTTGTCCCTTTTTATTTTTTGGCTAATTTGGCATTTAACTAATATTTTAGCTGGTTATCAACTTCAGCATCTTTACATCCACTTTATCCATGAACCGATTAGTCGAATAATTGGAAAAAATAATCGATGATTAGTTGACTATTAAAATAATCGTTTGTGGCAGCACTACTGTGTATTATGTTGCATAGCAGAACAAGGCTGACTTTTTACAGCTTCAGAATCCATTGGAATTACAATATTTTCTGAAACAGCTGAACAGTCAAAGTAATTCAAAACAACATAAAAATTTTTCATAATTTGAAATGTAATTTTAAATTTAATTTTCTTCATACATGTCCTCTATCGTAAGAAAAATGCCACAAAAACATTTTTAAAACATTATTTTTATCAGAGTAGGCACGCAGCCCAATAACCAACATTATGCAAATACCATCAAGATGAAGCCATAATGTCCAATAATTCTCCCACATAGAACATAGACAACAGGTGCTTTATTATTTATTTAGTGCTTTTAAAACTAACAAAAAAGAAAGTTATTTGGAAATATCACAACCATTGAAATACATCTTCTCTATAAATGCTGCTAAAAGCTCAAAAATGAATGCTACACCTAAAGAATAGTTACATGTCCTTTAATCTGGAATCAGTAAACTTCCATAAAAACCATTAGAACTCATCAGGTCATTTCACTGAAATGATTTTGCAGCTTGATTCTCCGTCTTACTGCCCAGACACAATACAGACCCAACACAGACGAATAAGCCTTGAAATTTGTTCCAGATGACACAAGGTTCGCAGAAGTTTTACTTCCCTTTGATAGAGACATTACTTTTTAAAAGTTAATTAGCAATGAATTCTGAATAGAAAACAGAAGCTCTAGCTGCTGGCTGACGTCAGCTGCAGGATTACTAAGGAACACACAGTACTGAGCTACCAAAGTCTTCAGCCACCTTTCATTTCTTTAGATTCTGGCTCCAGGGAGCCGAACTTTCCAGCAGCTCTGCAAGAGTGCTGTTGGACATTCAAAAACATTTTTACTCTCTATCAATTACATTTCTAAAGGAAGACGTTAGAATTTGGTTCGATTTTTTCACTTAAGCTGTTTGGGAGTGATCTGAGACAGCTTTTTGATGAAAACAGCAATCTGTCTTTGTGACAGGTGCCATCATCAAAACGCTTAAAGACGCAGTTTAAAGTTGTTTATTTATTCTCACATCAGGAAAGCTCTAAATTACATTTGTTTTTAATTACAGAGCTGACATAGCATGAGCTAAACTTTTCTGCAAGGAGTGGTTAAAGTCTGCGCATAACCAAGACTTAAACCTGCATCTCTGTCAACAACTGTAAATGCAGTAAAATTAAGTCACCGCGTCTTGATTATATTAATTATTTGATAGAATATTCCAATAGAAATTAACGGTTAAGATTTAAATGAATCCATCAGTGAAAGCAGGCTTGGTTTGAAAATCAGAATCTAAGGTCAATATTCCAACTCTTTTTATTTTGTATTTTTTTTTAGCTTCACTGTTGAACAAAGGGCTGTGAAAGATAAAACACTAAATGAAAAACAAAAGGTAAGGAACTGAAATGCTATAAACAAATGAAAAACTTAAAATAAAAAATAAAAAAATCTCATCAAATATAGAAACACTCAGATTAAATTATCTCCATGTCGGGGAAAATAAAATAGAATAGAAACATTTTGGTTTTCAAACCAGAGGAAGTTTGTCTGATCCATGGAAGGGGTTGAGGGTTTGACTGCAGATCAGCTCTCGATCTTATAATGTTGTTTTCAACACACTAAAACATTTGGAAGAACTTTAACTTTATGAGATAAAGTATTAAAACAATTGAACAAACTGATGTTTGTCATTCTCTGAGCATCAAACCGCCAGTCAGGAAGAAAAAAAAACATCCTCCCATAACTAAGTTCCGCACGCCGAATCCAGCTCGCCTCCACATATAGCCCCCCCCCCTGAATAATATCAGACACCCATGATTGACCACAATCAGGGGAGGAAACAGTTATGTGGATCTCACAAAAAAATGTTGGGGAACCCTGCTATAAGAAAAACTCAAATGGACACTTTGAAAAATGTGACAGATGAAGTGTTGCATCAATCATACATAGAAGCTTGTGGTGGTAGAGTCATGATGTGGGGTTGCTTCAATCCACCATGTTGCAACCATCTTACAATTGGCTTTCACAAGAAACCGGATAAATGTGGAGGCATTTAAGCAACAGAAAAAGCTAATTTGGGGCCAATATTATTTGAAACCCTAATAAAACAAATTGAAAAAAAATATTGGTATTTGGTAAAAAAAAAAAAAAATGTAAATGTCCAAAACCTTTTGCTATTCTAAAATAAACAAACTATTTTCAGCTTCAAATGTTCTGTTTTTCGTGGTTTTCAAACCTTAAAATTTCCATTTCAAAACTTTTTCTTCTGTTTTAAATCTTTTTTTTCACTTTGAACTCTTCTTTTTCTCTTCATTTTCAAATCTGAAAAATTCGAAAAACAAAAAAAAGAGTTGAGTTATAAAATACAAATCGTCCACATGCCTACAGGATCTGCTTTATTTTCATTCATTCATGAATGGATGCTACACTGATCATAATAGTTCATACTGGGTTGTGTGTAATAATGGCATCCATGCCTATTTAGATCATTATGTGCAATGTAAATAATGGCCAAAATAAAAGTCAGCTGACAGCCTGATCATCACCACATTCTTCATCAATGCTTATCTGTTCCCTGATGTCATAAATCCTACAAGATTCATGGATCCATAGGACTTAATTAATGAAAGTGTGAGATTTGTAACTGAAATAATAATGAGCCTATGTGACAGAGAGATGCCCACAACAATAAATAAAAAGTCCCAAGCTTTTTCTGTTAACTCCCCCCTCCAACAGTCCTCAGGACTGAGGATCCTGGTTTGTTTACCATCGTTTCTAAGGAAACCACGGCTTTGCTGACGTCCTCCTGCGCCGCACAGCTGAAGGGCTAGCTGCAGGCCTGCTCAAGTCTGCGTACATCTAATCCGGAAATTAGCCCTCTGCAGCGATACAATATTCCCCACATTGCATTGCATATGCCCTTTCGTCCAGATGTGCTCCCTTTGCGATAGCTGTTATTAGCTCAAATACATTATTCCTGCTGGAATCCCGTACTTAAGTCACAGACTCCTCTAAAGATCGCAAAGGCTGCCGTGAAAACATTGCAAAACCAGCCATGTCTGACCTCCTTTTCTCCGCTGGAAAGGGTCGGGGAGGGCGGAAAGACGTGCATAGCGTGTAGAAAATCTTACCCGAATCGCCAGTTTTCGGGAGGAAGCGCCTTCAAACGCCAGAACTACTCATTTTCCACCGAAAATATGAAAAGCCGTCGATTCTCACAACTGTTTCTCTCCAGCCATTTTGAGCCAAACCTTCAACTTGATCCAAGGGGGTCAATTGAAGGAGAGTTTTTACACATGTTTTCTTATTCTTTAATATAGCGTACTGTTTTGTATACTGTTAGGAATATTTATCTTTTTAACATCTTGAGGAGATTTTTCTTTTTAAATGAGTGAGGAATGGCAGCTGACGCGAGTCCAGGTTTGAATTCAAATCCCTGTTGTGGTAAAATGGTACAGTCCGTGGGATTCTTGTCTTCGACGGACTGTGAGAGTAGTGCGCATGCGTGGAATCAACTTTCCTGCAGAAGTCACACAGAGACCCTGCTTTGAGATCAAGACTTTCTGCTTTTGAAAGTGGGGCTTTTTATATATATGAAAATAAACATTTTGTTCTTAACATGTCTTGCCAAAATAATTTAATGTTAAATAAATAAAATAAATATAAAAATAAAAATAAAATGAATAAAATAGTTTATCCATGGCCAAACTATTTGCTATCCAGTGTTTCTGAAATTTATCATAGTAATTGTTGACGTGTCAGAGGACATCTTTTAAAAATCTACTTAAGCAGTGACTTTTGAAATGCATCTTTTTTAGCTCAGTGTTGGCAAAGTGCATCACCAAACTATAAGTAGAGCAGTTTAAAAATAATTCTAGTAAATTTGTGATAATAAATATGTCCCATTTGGGTTTAAAAAAATGTTTTATTTCTCTTTAAAAAAAAAAAGAAAGAAAAACATCAGAAGCCTTTGCTTTTCTACAGAAGTAGAACAAAAGAAAAAAAAAATCTCAGATGAGGTTAAATATTGTAATTTCCTGAGGTTGGCCTTCTGATAGTCTGACCTTTAATTTAATGGAGCTTTCCCCTTTCTTTGTCTATTTCAGACCACTGAAATTGAGTGATATCTGCATAAACACAAGGCTGACTCCCAGCTGTATTTCTTGGCTCTTCCTCTTTATATCAGGGAGTAGGGATGTCCAAATTCCACTGTAGATGGAAGGGTTGAAGAGCTGCACAGCTTTTCAAAATAAGAGCCATAAAAGACCACACAAAAACAAAAAGACAAATCTAAATTTGTCCTCATTTGGAATGATCTGCAACCATCATATTTTACTTTATGTAATTTCTTGCACTAGTATGTGACATTTTTATTTGCTGCTTTTATCATTACAGATATTTTTATTGTCAGTCGGGGCTGTTTAAGAACTTAACTGTAAGCACTGTCTTTTTAAAGAAATATTTCAAAAATGTCTAATAATATTTTCTGTATTTATATGAAATCATCTTAAAATGCTCTATTTTCATCCAGTTTAGGAATCAATCAGCAATAGATTTTAAAAGTGTGGCAGAAGCAGTTCAAAAAGTCTTAGCTGTCCTCATTCTTGGATTTCTATCCATGATTTTTGGCTCAGGGGGCGGGGCCAGCAGGTAAACAGGGACTTGTCCTAAAATGAGCTCCTGCAAAGACAGACAGAGACCCGAATTATGATAACCTGCCAAATTTTTTTAAATACTTTTGATAGATTAAGCATATCAAAATGTTGGAAAATCTTGCAGTGACCTTATGGGAGACTGAAAGGACATATTCATGTGACTTCCTGGAGGAAATATTTTTGGCATGAAAGTATCACAAAAACTGTATACTCTTTGATTCCAACTTTCAAGCAGCTCTGAGATTCAAATGATGTTACCCCCAGCTTTCCCTCTAACATTTATAAAATTACATTATGTGGTGAGAACATTTACAAATGTAACTGTCCGACAAATATATGAAATATAAAATATGAAATATAAAGTGCATGACATATTGGCTCCAAAAGTTTTATCAGAATAGTTTTGATAGTTACAGTAAGTTGAAATCCCATTCCCACCAAGATTAGTCACGCATCTTGGTGTGTGAAATTTGCTGTAAAATTATTAACAGTTTGGAAAAAAAGTCATAAATTTGACATTAAGAAAACATTTTTAAATTTATTTAAGGGATTCAAATGCATGATAAACTGAAAACCTGAGGTGTTTAAATATAAAATATATATATATATATATATATATATATAATAAGTTGATCACTGCAATTAATATTAGTAAGCTGAATCCTCAATTAATGCCAGGTAATAAATGTTATGAAGAAAATCTTCCCACATTGTTGGTCAAATTTTGTAAGAAAATATGAATCCTAGATATTTGGTTCTTTCTGAGCATGCTCAAACTGATTCATGACTTTTGCTTATACTATCTGCAGCCTAAATCTGAGGTTCAATCCACTCACAATCAATACTTCTATTCTTTACAAAGGTCTTTTGAGAAGGGCTTTTCAAAATAAAAGCACAAGAAGCAAATTATCTTGATTGTGTAAACTTCATTTTATTTTCAATGGGGCTTTTTGAACTTATAGTCAATTGCAAAAATAACTCAAAGTACCTTAAACGTTTGACGTTCACTTGTATAAGTGTATTAAAAACATTTCCAATAGACAACAAACTATAGATGAAAGCATCAGGATGTAATTTTCAAGATGATAAGGCACCAAAGAAAACCAATAAATGATTTAAAAACTATTAAAAAACTACTTGAGTTTCAAACAAGTCAAAAATAATCATACATTTTTTACTAAAAGTGACAAAAACATACTCTCAAGCAAAATTAAAAAAAAGTCTACTAGAAAACGGTAAAATATCAATTGATCCTAATCTTTCACAAGGACATACTGACTTAAAAATATATCTAATTTAGAGCTCATGCATTAAACAAAAATGGTTGCAAAATATAAGTTAAAAAAATTATTGGTGGGTAAAAATTCCATTAAAAATTATTTGAATTTTTTTTTTGGTGAAAAATGGCAAGTTTGCTTTATGGACATTAATTTAGAGATGTGAGATATTTAAAAATAACAAAACTGTGTTAATTGTGAAATCATCCCTAAAACTGTCATTCCAGTTGGGAACTTCTTATATTATTGTTCGTTCACACCTATCCATTTTCCAAACCTGTTTAATCCATTCTGAGAGAATGGGGTTGCTGGAGCCTATCTTAGTCACTACTGGCCTTTATGGGACCACCAAAGGGGTATGTTGCTAAAATTTTGACTCATTTAAGAAAGAAATAACATGGAATATGAGCAAAAACATGTTCTAATTTTAATTTAAAATAATATATGCATTTAAAAAAAATGATTGATGTCAATTTATTGAAAAAACACAAACTTGGAGAAATGTTGAGTTCATGTGTTGTTGGAATGATGGGAAAAATGACTGTCCAACTCAGAAAACACACATGAACATCAGAAAAACAACAAATCTTCCAACACCACACGACTCAGAATACCTTTCTGAACTGAAACAAAGGTCAGTTTATTTGTAGAGCACTATCTATGGGGAGACACCAGAATCACAGAGAAAATAAAACATTTATAAGGATAAACCTCATCCATACGTAAGAAGAACATGCAAACTCCACAAGGAAAGGTCCCAGCCAGGATTTGAACCTACAGGACCTTCTCACCACTTCATGCATCCTGACCTTTATTTTTTTATGGTATATATTGTTTTTATCGCTGATAAATAGAAAACCTAATTAATTAAAAGTTTTACTCATCTGGAATGATTACATTTCCACAGTAAATCCAGAAAAACCAGTTTGATTTTGCAGGTTTTCAAAATGTCTCGTCCTTAAGACATCTAAGGAAGTCCTCAGTAATTACTGCATCATCACATCCCATTTCTTTACAAATGGACACACAAACGTGGAGCCCTTCTGCTGGTGTTTCACACCACGTCCTCGCCGCATCAAAGCCCGCTGCTGTTGAGTCACCTGGGGGTACACATGTCCCTTGTCGTTAACTGCTGTCACGAGTCACCGTGTACAGGCCGGGGCACATGACGGCGCTGCCTGCTCGTGTGGATGACAGAGGGGGGGGAAGAAACGCACAAAAAGATGCTTTTAAAAGCACGTCACTCAAGATTCCTGTCATCCAGCAGGAAGAGGACGTGAAGTCATCAGATCAGGTGATTCTGTTCTTAAAGCCTTGTGGTCATATTATAGCAAATATCTTCATTTCTCATCAAACAAAACAGAAAAATGAGAGCAATATTGAATGCAACTCTATAAAAACACAGATGTAAACTCTCAGGAATCCATCTGAAACATTAGATTAGACATCCAGCTCTATGCATATGAGCCAGGAGCAGTTTTTCTTGCACACTGTGGCCTTAACTAAAGAAGCAGCTGCAGCATCCCCTCTTTGTGATCAATATGGGGATCTTTAGCTCAGGGCGAAATAGAATTAAGAATTGCTTTTGGATAATGACAGTATCGACCAGTGCTCAGCAAAGCGTTTCAGGCCGTAGCAGGTTAATTCGCTGCTATGAAGGTGTGAGTCAGGTTTAGTGGTCAAAGTGATCCTCTCCAGTGAAATGCCGCTGCTTTAGCGCCGTAAACAGAACCAGTGCAGAGTGAGGTCTTATGTACTTCCTCATAATTCAAAAAGTTTTTTGAAACTCTCTTGACACAGCCAATCAAACACCCCCAAAATTTCTCCAGGTGAATGCAACCACCACTGATCACTCTTGTGCTGCCCCCATGGCCTGCTACCCCGATTATAATCAAAGAACAACTGACATCACAGGTGCTGATGGTCCAACTCAATAAATGTAACTTCTCACATTCAAGAACACAAAATATGTCCCCCAGTAATGTAAAACCCTCTACAAGAGGCTTGGAGTATGGACTGTGGGGCAGCGGACCTCTGAGAAAAATTAAAACGTTCAAGTCCCATTAGTGATCACGCGCCTGAGTGTGTGAAATTTCTTCTCCGCATTTAAATTTGAAATTTAAATTTTCAAACTTCAAAGAAAAAAAGTCCAATATTATAGAATGAAAACAAAGATCTGAATGCAATTAAAGATTTATGTCAATTATTCAAATTGAACCCATTCTGGTCAGAATACACAGCACTAGAGGTGGGTAACTCTACTCTACTGATCCAATACAAAGTATTTACAGGACTAATATCACCAATATTGATACAGATACTTTTCCCTGAAATGTTGTTATATAGAATATACATATTTTTTGTTAATTAAGTGAAAGATAAAACACAGGACTAAGACTTTTGTCAAATAAAAATGTTAATTGGCCAATTACAACGATCTATACTGAACATACATCAAATATAGAACATGTATTATAATAATAATAATAATGGTAAAGTACCATTATAATAAGAAAGAAACAGTAACTGATGCAACATTTTAAAAGCCAAAATGTCATAAAAATGTAAGTATAACAGCACCACAAACACATAAAAAAGAAGTAATAAAAAGGTAGTAGTGTAACTAGTAACTAAAATCAACAGTAAGACATCAAAATATCAACAATATAGCAAAAAGTCTTACCATTGGATGCACATATGGCTCTGTAGTGACTCTCTATGAAGTTGGGAGAGGAAGCGCAAGGTGTGTGGAGGTGGTGCGCTGTTTATGCAGACAGACAACGGGGGTCAGATTGGGCAGTTTCCTGCACAAAATTGCACTCAAATTTGGCTGTTTTTTTTTTTTTTTTTAATAATCTGGCAACACTGTAGACAGAAAGACACTGTGCTTGTATTAATCCAAAAGTAAATTCGAGCTCTTTACTGTACGTACTAAGGAAAACCTGTGATGAAAGTATGGATCTCATCCCGCTGGTTTCGATCCTTCACCTTGGTATCAATACCAGCGATACTCAGATCGATACGCCCACCTCTACACAGTACAGAGGGGATTGATTGGCAAGGTCTACAGCCAATCAGGATGTAAAAACAATCTGCAAAACAGTGAGGCAGCAAAATGATTATGAGAAGTTTATATGTGTGATGGACTGCCACAGCTTTGAAGAATCGACTCTGGCACCTTTAGTGATCACACTTGCATCATCTGAAGCTCATTTCTGTAACAACAAACACAACACTTTTAATGTTAATGACAAAAATAGTTACGGTGACACTTTAATAAACGTATATAGTTATTTTAAAGTAACCAAAAAAGGCAAAATATAACTAGTTTGAGTAAACAAGTCCTCTGAGGACAGTAGAAATCCTGGCTAACCACAAAACAAAGTTCCTCTTCTTCTTTTCCAGCTGATGTATTTTTTAAACAAAGCACTCGGAGTGAGCACTCGTTTTTGCATATTCCCTCTGAGAATAAAAGGAATTTACCTTGCTCATTATGTGAGACGTTGAGGTGTTTTGATGTTTGGAGATGAAAATGCTCCAAGATGAAATATTCATTTTTTTCAGTTGGCTTAATTATGTATGTGTCCACTGTCAGGTTGAAAACTCCTGCTCCAGTGAGGGATGTTTCAAGCGTACCTTTTTGCCACTGGCGCAGAATACATTACCTTCTTATTACAGGGAGGGCCTGGCGCACATTCATATGCAGCCTTATGGAAATATTAAATGAAGACGCTGCACACCTCAGTGGACACGCTGAATAAGCATGAGCATCTCTTGTCCCTGACTCATATTGTGTAGGCTGCGCTGATTGTTGTTGTTGACTCATTTACTGCATCCTCTTAGCAAGGGGCTTCCTTTTTACCGAGATAAGAGTCTACCTGAGCCCATTGATCTCACACTGAAAATGACTCGGAGCTCTCTCAGATGCGACGAGTTTGTCACCCCAGTCGAAGTGTCACTCGCTCGGCGTTTTAAAAGTCACACTCCCACACCGTCACCGTGTCACACGGCAGCATGGCAAGCTGGGGGAAATTTTTTTATTTTATTTTTTTTTAAAGAGAGCACATCAGAGAAAGGAGTGCAACACTTTAGAAGAACTCAAAACGGGAGCAAGATAAGATTGATGCAACTGAGGCTGCAGCTCGCTGTGGAGGCACCGGTCCGAGATGTTGCAAGAGGGTTTCTGTTTTTAGGCTGTGTTACTTCCTCATTGTGATTGGTTCCAGTCTAATGCAGGCTGAAGTCAGCCAATTCTGAGTTTACAATGATGTTAAGAAAGGGATTAACATATTTACATTACTTTTTTAAAAATTCTTGTGCTGCTCTGATCTGAAACACGAACAAACACACACATAACCTACACAAATGCAACACAATCTGAGTCATTCCATGCAGTTTAGACTCCTACTTCTTAAGTTAACAAGCAAAAATAAAAATTCAACCCAAATTAGCTTTGTTAATGAGTATTCTTTTTGGGTTTTTTCTAAAAAGGGAAGTTTGTTTGCATCTTTTTTAACAACTAAAAACCCCCGACTTTGAGTATTCCTTTAGTTGTTGTTGCATCAACTAAACCTTTCAACTAAATCCCAGAGCTCCAGCGTTTATGTTCTTTGATTTACTGTATTTTCCAGAGTATAAGTCGCAAGAGTAAAAAAAGTCAAATCAAGAAGAAGAAAATCATTTATAAATCTCTCTGGAGTATAGGTCGCACTTTTGGGAGAAAAGTGTGACGTTTCCAAGACGAGCGTAGCAATAAATAAATACAAGAACACTAATCTTTGGTTCTGTGTAAGAAAAAAAATCAAAGTTTAAAAGGAAAACAATCAGATTCTCTTCCATGTTTGTTTTTGACGACACTTCTTCTGTCGCCATCTGTAGCAAATACTTATTCTCCGATGAGGCGCCCTCTAGTGGTTAGTAAGAAGAAATAACCGCTAAAGGCAAAAAGGTGTTTAGTGTGAAAATAACAAATAAATTAGCCTATTTTTGTCTTCAAAACAAAACACAAATAAGTCACTTCTGAGCATAAGTCTCACCCCTGGCTAAACTATGAAAAAAGAAAACGGCTTATACTCCGGAAAATACGGTACAGTAACTTTCCAACCATCAATGCGATCAATGTAATTCCAGTAGATTATGAAGGAGAAAAGAGGCAGAAGTCGCCACAACTTGGAAACTGCAAGACAACTTAAGAAGCATCTACTCCTGTTGATCCTCCTTGGGCCCGGCCAATCCAAAAAACCGGCAGCATCCGTATTTGTCAATACCCATTTGGCTCCAGATCCACATGTGGCTCTTCTATCTCTCCATGGTGGCTCCATAACATAAAATGTCATGGAGACTGCTGACCCAATCATGTCGACCGTCAGAGTCAGCAGCTCCCTGCTAATGGCTGTCCAACCAAAACTACCAAAAGAGAAACAAATAAACAAAGCCACAAACTAAGACTACCGAAGTCCAACCCCAAACTAAAATAACAAAACTTCTGCAAACTTTCCAAAAATGGCATGTAGGATTTGTCAGCTAGAGAGATAAATAAACCGTGAATGTAGCCTAAAAAACAAAGCATGTTTGGTTGCGTTCTCTGCAACAATCCTAGCTGTCCTGCATGTTTTTTCTCTCATTCGCCTTCCAGCTCTCCGTGAAGTTGAGGCCTTTTCACTCTTTCCAAAGCTGCAAACCACAGAACTGAAGCGGCGATCTGTGTCGCTCTCATTTTTTGTCCAGGTGTCACAGCGACTGCTGATTTACAAGGCTCTGCACGCTCTTTAATGAGAGACTCCGGCTGAGTTTGGCCCACACGTTTGGGAGGAATGCTGCCGGACTGTGGTCGGGATAAAAGTGGTGTGGTGTGTTTGAGTGTAGGAAGACTGTCACCGTTAATCCAAAGATAACTTTCAACTGTTTCTGTCTCCATTGACCCTCATTATGCTGTCTCATTTATTTGAAACATGTTTCTACTCATAGTTTCTGCTTCACTGATTGATTTACTTCTGTTATGATTTCATTAGTAGTCAAAAAGTTGCATTATCATCAATTTCTTTTATGTACTTTTTTTGTTATTTTGTTTCAGTCAATGGGAGATTAAATATGTTTAGGTTCTGTAAAGTGAGCAGTTATGTAGGCCTTTATTCAGTATCATATATCCATCAGACTTTATTAAAACTGGATTAAATACAAAAGAACACTAACGTTATTAATGTTATTTTCCAGTAGGAATTGATTCCCTATGACAAAAAAAAAACTTTTTTTTTTAAATTGCTTGAAAAAAAAGACCTTTCCAAACCCAAATTATTGAGAATCAGGAGCAGACAAAAACATTTAGAACATATTTATTACATATAAAATGAGCTTGGCGGGCTTTAAGCTCCTTGATCTGAACTCTCAGCAACAAGGAGAGAAAAAGGGGGCGGGGTCGCTCAAAGCCAACGGTCCCACCCACAGTTCAGAGGAACATTTTTACTGAACTACAGTCGCTCTGCAGAAACTTTGTCCTAAAAAACAGCTTTTTTTTTTTTTGGAGATGCTCGGAGTGGGATTTTAAACTAGATTGTAAACATTTGTACATGTAATATATTTTTTTTTCCTTTCAAACACAATCACACGGGGGGCCAAACTCTAAAAACTCCTTAGGTTGTGGGCTGTTTACGATTCGTTTAACATTTATTGAATACTCTAAAGCTAAATTTTAAATCTTTAAAAATGTAATTTTTTAACATAAATATACATAAAAACAGGCAAGAATTTTATTGCAGATAAATCAACTTAAACCTTAAATAACTTTCAATATTTTTTTCTCCATAAAACTATATTTTTTTCAAATTATACACGTTAGAAATGAGCACAAAATAATATCAGGCAAATAACAATAAAATAAAATGATCTGGAGGGTCGGATTCGGCCCTGGGCCTTGACTTTGACACATTTGATCTAAAATTTGATTTTCTTTTTTAAGATGTATCAACTGTTGTAGTTCCTAAACTGAACACCGGAGGCTGGTTCAAGAATGGATCCATTTCAAGTTCAACATTGGATCAATTAACAAAAGTTAATTAGATTAATACGATTCGTTTTCATCAAATTAAAACTTTGAGTTAAGGATTTACTGAACACAAAAATAAAATTTGATACAAAAAATAACATTTTGTAATGTAACAAATTACAGAACATTTTCTTTTCTAATTTTTCCCTTTTTACAGTTTACATGTAGATAAGGAATGATTTACTTCATTATTTTCCTTAAACACCAAACAAAAAGTTTAAATATTTAAGCAATTTATTTTAAATAACTAAAGATAGTCAAAAATCCTATACAAGTGATCAACATGTTATATTTTTAGAATACCTCACATCAATGAGGACCCCATCAAATAATATGAAGAGGGATCTACCTCCATCTACCTCATGACTGGATGTGGTCTTAGAGAACAGAAAAGAGAAAAAACATTGAAATGGTTGTTTTCGCACAAGAAACAAGTTAGCAACTTAAACTCTCAGCAGTCTTTATGGATGTAAAGGAGAGCAGGCAGTCAATGTGTTGCAGTTCATCAACATCTATAGAGTCACTTCAAACAATAATTTTTATCACTTTACTTTTTCATAGATTTTTTCACATTCATTCTGCAGACTTCTACTCTTAGGTATGAATGTATGAAAACATCTAATGATTAAACTTTTTTTTATCATCTGACCAGATTAGTATTTTTTTTTAATTAACCTGAATTTTCACTCATTGGCCAGTTCGGATATAGTTGTCATCTCTGTTTCTTTCATCAAATACTGTGACTTTTTTCGAGTAGTTTGATGGTTAAAAAAAACAAAACTTGTTAAAACCACGTGCGCGTCCTGGATCCATCACTGGATTCCATTCACCTCTGTCTAAGATCTCTTGGATCTTTCATCAGAAATCAGGAAATGATAGATCTAAAAAGGAACAAATGGTGCTAAGAAAAGTGCTGAATAAGAAGAAATAATAAACATGGAGCGATAAAAATGAGACAGAAGCCTGATTACAACCGGAAACATGACTGAACATGGTGACTAGCATGGAAGCAGAAAATGGAAACCTGGTAACTTTAGATTTCCTGAAGATATAATAAACTGGAGACCTGGTTTCGGTTACCAGGGGAAGAAAGGAAATCCAGTTTCCTGTGATAGATTTTTCTCTAGAAAATCAGGTGAGCGTCCTCAATCCTTCTTAATAGAGCTGCACATAAACAGAAAACAGACACATACATGCTTGAGTGCATTATCATAAGAATGACGGATGAGACTAGGCACAAAGAAGATGCAGAAAAGATTTACATGTGAGATGTGAAAGTAATGGAAACCTGTTTTTTCACAATGTCATTTTTTTAACCATGTTTTTTCTCTTCAAAAATATTAGGAAATAACCTTCACAGCCAATTTCTGAGAATTCTCTGAAGAGAAAATTATTCAAATGGTTTAAAAATTCAACATCCACCAATTTTCTTCCACTTATTTTAGTGGGGGCAGTAGTCTACGCAAAGATACCCAGACTTCCCTCTACCTGGCCACTTCCTCCAGTTCCTCTGGGGGGGACCCTGAGGCGTTCATAGACCAGCTGAGAGATGTAGTCTATCCAGCTTGTTCTGGGTGTTCCCCAGGGCCTCCGCCCAGTGGGACAAGCCAGGAAGCATCCTGACCAGATGCCCAAGCCACCTCAACTGGCTCCTCTCAATGTGGAGGAGAAGCGGCTCTTCTCCAAGCTCTCTCCGGGCGACCGAACTTCTCACCGTATCTCTAAGGGAGCACCCGGCCACCCTCTGGAGGAAGCTCATTTCAGCATCTTGCAGTCGGGCTCTCGTTCTTTCGGTCACGACCCAGAGCTCATGACAAGTGAGTACTGGAACGAAGATTGACTGGTAAATTGAGAGCTTTGCTTTCACGTCTCTTTACACCACAACGGACCGGTACAGCGACCGCAAAATGGTGGACGCCGCTCCAATCCACCTGGTGAGCTCACGCTCCCATCTTCCCTCGCTAATGAACAAAACCCTAAGATATTTAAACTCCTCCACCTGAGGTAGGAGCACTCCACCCACCGAGAGAGGGCAAACTACCTTTTTCCGGTCCAGAATCATGGCCTCAGACTTAGCGGTGCTGACCCTCATCCCAGCTGCTTCATACTCGGCTGCAAACCGCTCCAATGCATGCTGGAGGTCCTGGCCTGATGAAGCCAACAGAACAACATCGTCTGCAAAGAGCAGAGATGAAATCCTGTGGTCCCCAAACCAGATCCCCTCCGGCCCCTGGCTGCGCCTAGAAATTCTGTCCATAAAGACTATGAACAGAACCGGTGATAAAGTACAGCCCTGCTGGAGTCCAATATGCACTGGGAACAGGTGAATTACTGGGAACCAAGATCCTGCTCTAGTCATACAGAGACCGGACAGCCCTCAGTAAGGCTCCCTGGACCCCGTGGTGAACTCCCACAAAAGCTCCAGGATCCTGAAGAGGGTATAGAGCTGGTCCACCGCTCCACGACCAGGACAGAAACCACACTGTTGTTCCTGGATCTGAGGTTCGACTATCGGATGAACTCCCCTCTCCGGTACCCTGGCATAGACCATCCCTAGGAGGCAGAAAATTTATAATTGAAGAGAAATTAATAATTGTGGTTTTTGACGGAATTAGACGACACAAAGTCTTTCATTTGACAAACTACCACTTTGGTATTTTGTGCCAAGCCCCTTTCCGACTGTAGGTAGATGAACTGGTATTGGATAGTGACAGTCCAGTGTGAACACCGTATGCTAGAAGCTCACTCGAGAATGCCTGTTTAGCATCTTCTTGAACCTGCAACATGTGTCTGATGTGTACAAAATGTAACAAAACACAAAGTTAAAAGTCTGAAATAACGGTAGCACAAATGTTACAGACGGAAAAGGGCAACTTAAGGTAAATACTCATAAAAAGGGAACTTAACATCCACTAAAAATATAATTGTGCTGAATCTACAGAAAATGATTTATAATAATTTGACCAATCATGTAATTTCCACTGTAAAACAGAAGAACCTCCATTTACTTCCCTAAATGAGCTCCATCTCCACACATGTTTATTTGTAAAGCCCTACTGGTTGTTTTAATGTTATTAGAGTCATTTCCTGTGCTGTAGTTTCGTTCTGAACCGTCCCCCTCCCCTAGCTTTTTCCAAAAACTCACCAGCAGCCCGTCACCCTTTCAGCACCTCTGGCAGCCTCTTGTAAAGGTGTGGGTGGCCTCGGCTGGACCCTGAAGTGGTCACACGGATGCTGAGCTGTGAAATTACATTAAGCTGCCAGCCAGGACCCATGGCAATCCCGCCTTAATGAAAACCGTTTCACAGTACGAGCTGCTCGCAGCACCGGAGACAATCAGCTTGACAAGCGGGGCTTAATTTGGAGAGGTTGACTTAAAGGACACCGTCATAATTGCTGGCATTTTGGACTCTCATTTATAGCACTTTTTTTGTGTCAAAATGTTCAGATGTGAGCGCACGTGGGAAAAGAGTAGGTGTGAGGTATTCATTTTCATCCAGCGAAAACAGCAGTGGGCTATCACAGACATAAGCACACATACAAACATCTGAACCTCCCACGAGCTGTTTACTCATGCGGCTGCAGTACTGTACCTACTGTTGCGGTCCCAGGTCGGCTTCACTGTAGGCCGGTGGGGCATCTTACACTCATTTCAGGTAAAGGTTGACTCGTAACGTCCAGGCATCATCAAAGCCACAAAGCGGTCATCGGTGACTGAGAAAATGGCTATTTTTTCAGCTGAAATGAAGTGAGATTAATACAACATGTTCATTAATCAACTAATCAATCTGTGAATAAGCAGATTGGAATATTTATAATGAAGTCGATGCAAACTCATTTAATATTTTTTGATTTTAAGAATGGACATGATAAAAACAGATTTTTTTAAATATTTGTCCAAGGGAAGTTTTGTTATTTTTCTTTCACTTAATATAGCACTTAAGCACTTAATATAAATTCCTTTCCAAAGAGTGTTTTACATTTTTTCAATATTTGTCATTGATACTTAAAAAAAAAATAAACAAAACAAGAAAGAAATCCTTGATGTAAACTTGGAATGTATTACCCAAAAAAGAAGAATAACAAAGGTAAAAAAAACAGATGAAGATGCTCAGTGGTCTAGTGTGGGGGCAAGGTTGTGGGTTCAAATCCATGGTTAGGTCATAGTCAAGGAATAAAAGATGGAAATCAATGCTTGACACCAAGTCTTGAGGATTTGGATTGAAGGTTATATAAAATAAAAATAAAATAAAATAAAATAAAATAAAAAATAAAAATAAAATAAAATAAAATAAAATAAAATAAAATAAAATAAAATAAAATAAAATAAAATAAAATAAAATATATGATATTATAGCCTTTTTGGCATTTCTATACCTAATGAATCCTTTAAGGGGTCGGCAAGGTCAGTAAGGGGCCAATCCAACTTCTATTGGGTGAAGGAGGGGTACACCCTGAACAGGTCACAATAAAATCATCTAATTCTACCCTTTTTATTCTGAATATGGTGTTCACATAAAAGATGATCAAATGAACATGTCTTATTGTAGGAGGGTTTTTGATTTAAAAAAAATTGAAAAAAAAAAAAGTCTGAAAGGAGTTGCAAAGAAAGCACTGTGGGAAGTTATCTTTTTAGTGATCCTAAAGCATAAGTATTAAAGCCACCTGTAACTTTTTTATTTCAAAAGATACATTTTCATATGTTTACATAGACAATTCTATTTTAAACATGGTTTTAACTGTGTCATTTTTGTAAAAAAAAAAAATCTAAATAGCTTGTTAATGTCTGTCTAAGAAAAATAAAATTAAAAAAAAATTAGTGTGGAGTTTTACACCCTTAAAACATCAATAATCCTACATTGTGGATTGCACCAATAGTGGATCATTTTCATAACACAACATGGGACCACAGTTGTCGATTGCTTTGCCACCAGCTTTTAGGGGTCAACTTTTGGTACTTCCTGGTGTCAAATCTGCAAATGAGAGTTATGGGCTTAGTTTTCTTCCACACAACTGGTTTAAATTTCCTCTCGAAGATCAAAGTGTGTACCTTTGTGAGCATAAAACCATCTTACTGAAGAACATCCTACTGAAGTAAAAAATGTCTTGAGGTACTCTGGAAGTTTAATTTCAAATGTACATTTGGAGACTCAATTAATCCAATTTGAACCTTTTTACCCTCCAAGATGCAACTGAAATAAATCAATCGTGTGTCCGTGTTATTCAAAGTTCCCCTCCGATCATTTTTTTATCTATTGTAAAAGCGTTTCCATTGGTCTTTTAAATATGATCATGTTGATTTTAATTTGAAGAAAGAAATACTCAGAAATGCAGCTTAATCTTAATTTTCTTAATGTATACAGTATGTCCTTCATAATGAGAAAAAAATGCTACAAGAACATGTTTAAAAAATCTAAAAACACAATTTTCATCATAGTGAGTTTAAAGAGTACTTCTTTTTTTTAATTAAAAGAAGAACTAAGAAAGTGAACCGCCAAGAACTTTCCATTTCATAAAGTGAATGACCCAATAAGCTTCTATTTAAGAATCTGGCCACACTCTAACTTCCATGTCCAGCTTCATGTTCATGCAAACATAAACTGACAAGCTAATTTGAGCAGAAAAAGTCTGCAGAACCATCTTTTGCTGGTTAATAACATCATGTGGTCCTCGCAGTATTGCTCAGGTCACGCATATTATTTAAACACCCTCTGATTTCAACTGTGAGAAAAGATGGCTCCAAAAATAACACCTTGATAGACCAACCTTGGCGTCTTCAGAGGGAGAATAAGCTCTCTTCCAGCCACAAGGACAAATGAGCAGTAAAATGCAATAGGAGCTCCAATAAATACAGAATAAATTTAAACTGGGCTTTCCAGAGGATGGATGTCTCCTTACAGCCACAGGGAGGGGGCGAAGACGGGCCGCCGCGGGAGCGTTCATGTGGATGTGCGTGCACATGCCAGGAGAAGTTCACACACACTCCTCGCCAGCCAAAACAAGTATATATCTTGGCCTGCCATGTAGACAGGCAGCATTACGTTCACCCGCAGGTCAGAAGCTGGCTGCCCCGTGGACACGCTCTCCTGTGGAATCATGGGAGTATGGGGCTTCATGTACGAATCCTCCCTCAGGGAGGATTTGGACATAAAGGAGGTGTCAAATGACACACAAAGGACGTTTGTACTGCTCAGGTCTATTACATTAAGGGTATGAAGCATTGATTCTAAAGGAGGACATCACTTTGTGCCTCGAGGACGTGGTTCAAGCAGCTTCAGGATGAGTCAGGAAGTTTGGAAATCTGCGTAAACAATTTAACGCTTAATGTAACTTAAGGTTTTTCTTAAGCAGTTTGACGGTTTTCCTCAACCACATAATTATGCTAAAGTGTAATGAGGTTTTGTTTTGTCTCTCGAGTTCTTTAAAGCCAAAGTATTGGAAAACCTTTTTTCAATCTGTCCCATCTTTTTAAGGTGGCTCATCCACTGCTGTTACAAAAAGAAGATGAAAAGCAACTCATGGTCTTTGTCATTTTAATGTTTTGTTTTTCTGCAAATTAAGCCTTTTTTTGCTCAACAACCTTTTTTTTAAATACATAAAGTCCTTTTTTTATGATCTAGACAATAGAGCATTGGCTTTTGCCACTCTCTGGTCTGTGAAATTTTATTTTAAAGTTTCTTGATTGGTTCTTCACTCTTTTAGTCTGAGAACCAAAGAGGAGCTGAGAGCATTGACTGTATTTGAGAACTGGACTAAGTGAGTGATGTCACCCATAGAAAAGGGTTGACTTCTGACTTCAACTAAATAAAGTCAATTCATGACATGATACAGACACAGCCGCGTTGGAATGAGAAATGGTCAGTGATTGGTCCAAGTTGGTCTAAAACCTTGGTTTAAATAGATAAATGGATCCATTATTCAGTTCTGACCAGTCCCTCTTGGGTACGGGTCAGAGTATGAGACCCCATCCATTGTAGGTCCATAGAAAATTAGAACAGGATGGTTAGGGCGGAGCAGCTGTAACCACTTGTTGATTGGTAGAGAGTGATGACAACGAGATTAGAAAGCACCAGTATAGCGCTAAGCTAACGTTTCTGTTTCCATTTCTCTTTACTGCGGTATTCTTCCTAGCCACCCGCAATCTTCTTTCAAACAACATTAAATTCCTGTTATACACGATGTACAAAAAGTAAAAGAAAAAGACGAGTTGCTGGATGACGTCCATTGCTGTTGCTTTTCTCGTCGCACAACAATGACGCAATGACTCGCTAGCGGTCTACGCCACGCATGCGCCGTGAAAATAACTGGTCCTTACTGTACTACTCCTCCTGTACCGTACTGCTCAGAGGAAACAAAACTTAAGTCATCCTTTAATAGTAACCACTGTCAATGATTAGGAGTGAGCTTTTTAGAACTCCACACCCCTACCTCTGAAAGCAGGCTCGGGAGAATATGATAAATATGAGACCATATACTTTTATTGACTCATCTGTCCAGTTTATCTGTTGAATATGGAACAGGAAATGAAAAATGAAGGATTGTCAAGTACTTGTTTAAAAAAGGTGTCAAAGCAAAAACGGTTATTCTGACATATACGACTAAGTAATGGCTGTTTATTTCTCTATAGAAGTCTTTGGGATTTTGGCTTCCTGGAGCCAGCAGGTACTTCCTGTTTGGAATGTGAAGGGGGAGGGGGTCTCATATACAGTCAATGACTGAAACACCGAAGAAGTTCAGCCTTCTTTGGGTTGGACACATGGAGGGTATCTAAGAGATATTGTTGTAAAATGGATGGATGGATGGATGGATGGATGGATGGATGGATGGATGGATGGATGGATGGATGGAACACTGGTGGTAAAGGTTTTGCTAAAATGCTGCTGCTGTCAAGTGTGCAAACATAATAAATAATATTATAACTGAGATGCAATATGTGACAACAAATATAAATCTTAGAAATTGCACACAAACAAAGAGATTTGTCAAAAGAAAAAACAAAACTGGGGTCTATAAATGCTCCTTAGGATTGGTTTGGGATGGGAGTAATTTAGCAAAATATACTAAAAAAAATGCAGCAAACTCATATATTTTGTAACATTTTCAAAACAAGATGCAATAAAAACTTTTGAGACTGCAGAGAGGACTTATAAGCATCTTTAGGGTCTTTAACTTGACAGTTAAAGTGAGGAGCACTTTCCCCTTTTAAATATGAAAACTACATTATATTATGTTGAATTTTGCTCCAAGTCGGCGAGTTTATTCTCTGAAACTGCCCACCTTTCCTCAAACTCACACATTTGAGGTGTGGCTAACTCCAGGAAGTGTGCCAGCTACTTCCTGTCTGGAGACAAAAAAAATCCTCAGAGAAAGACGGAAGCGAGCTAAGAATACTCTGTCTTCAGATTGACATCTAGTCCCCAAAACACTGCATTGTTGGTGTTCAGAGCCTGCCAGGCTGCATTCAGCAACTGGTGAATACTCAACTTGTTATTTATTTTAGGAGCTTCCCCATGGGGCCGGCTTGACCTCAAGAGACCGGCTTGAGAAAATTCTCAGGCTTTCTTTGGGATGTGTTTATTTGCTGTGGCTGTTTCCCTCCGAAGCCCCGCTCCCTCCTCCAGCCCTCGACGTGCGCAGCGGCGCGCACTTCAAGGCTGAAACCGATCGTTGCTCCTCATCGCGGTATCAGTTGCACTGACGGCTCCACCTGAGCAATTTAAAGCGTGTGTCTTTTCACTGGATGGCAGCCGGGGCTGCAGCTGAGCAGAGCGGCTGTGATAATGTTGTGTGTGGGGGGGTTGATGGTCTGCAGGAAAAAAGGGGAGGAGGACCTCACATTTAGCTGCTGCCTCTTGGGAGAGATTAAGCAGTTCGGTCTCTCTCGATCACTGCCTCCTGCTTCTTCCCTTTCTGTTAGGAGCCGGGTCCACCTCTTCATCTGTCCTCCTTTTTCTGTTTGTTTTTGCACTTTCTGTTCCTCTCTTTTCACTCTCGTTTCCTCTTCTCTTTACATGTGACGCTCTTGTTTTGCACCTTCTTTCTCTTTTTCGCCCATCCGACTCTTCCAGCTGATTGTCTCGGTTAAAAGCCCAGATGGCACAGAGTTTGTGGCCCATTCAGCCTCTCAACCCCCCCTTCGTCTGGCCTTCTGTCCCCGTCCCCCAATAGGATGCTGGGACGTCCCGCTGAGCCGATCCCCCAGTCCTGTATGGCGCACCGTGGGGCTCAGCCAGTACTCACATTAATCTCCTAAACGATCCCGGACCTAAGAGGATCAATACTCATTTTCAGGGAGCAGCATGATCCCTTAATGTAGTGGCGGATGGATGCTTATCCCTCCACCCTCCTCGCCTCTGTTTTAACTCCCCATCCAAAGAGCAAAAGTCAGCCCTACATTTCATTTCAGGCCCACTTTAGCTAAACAATATCTGGCTTTTATTACTCGTGTCATTATTCAGCGTAATGTCCCCTCGCGGTAAAAACGGCCTCCATCTTCATTAGCCCAAATGTTAGCTTTAGCGCGAGCGGCTTGTTTTTGCAGAATTACATCTGTGTCTTGTAATTGCCCTCCGTGAACCCCCAGCCATCCAACTACAAGAGGGGGTCACAGGGCGCCCGCGACTATCAGCTAGCATAACCGCTTCCATCATGTTCCCATTTGCTGGAGAATGAATTTGCTCCGGATCAAAACAGAAAGTAAATCCCTGTGAGGGCTTTGAGCTACATGTGACATGTCATCAGGCGATGTGCTTGTAAATCTTTGTTTTGCACTGACTGTGTGAAAATGACTTCATGCTAATGTCGTTGGGAGAAAGGATTCGACGTCCCATTTTCCGCTAACCGAGCTGCTCGTCATCGATCTCTGCTGATGCAAACTGTTCCCGCTTTTTTCATTAGCAGAGATACAAAAACCGGAGCCGGGCACCCTCTGCTCGTGCCGTCCCGGAGGCAGGAGAGGCCACCTGCAGCAAGTTTGGATGTGCTGTTTATGCTAAACCTATTACTCTCTGTCTGGGCAACCTGCCCTGAGAGCTGGAGCGCTCCACTGCTACTGAATTATTCACCCCAGAGATCTGCCATCCACTGTATACAAGCTGTCACATGTAGCTGAATGATAAGCTGATTGTCCAGCAATCACAGAGGTTTGTAGCCTTGTGTGTGTAAATACTTCAAAGGCAGGTTTAAACAGAGTATTTACACGTGTGGCATGAATCCATAAGAAAAACAAAGGACTTCCTTTGACTCGCAAGTTTTTACACACATAAAGCGAGGCACGTCTGATTAAAATAAAAATAATAAAGACACAACTCAAAAATAGGTTTCAGTGAATGATCACAGAAAAAGTTACAAGCGAGGCAAAGGAGCATTCACAAGGTTCACACCAGCAAATTTAAGGTGCAGTCACACCTAAATGTTTGTTCCTCATTTGATCTGCACCAGGATGTGTTTCCACAGACACTCTGATTAATTTGAGAGGAGTACTTTAGTGCAGACTAAGCAAGAGAACTCTTCCATCTTAAAAACAATGGCTTCAAGTGACTTGCAAGTGAACCCCGATGCGGTTTACGTATATGTGAATGCACCTTCTTAATCGTAAGCACATAAAAGAAAAGTTTAGAGGTTTTTAGTAAAAGTCAGGACATACTTTCTGCAGAGCGGCAGTAGTTCATTAGAAATTTGCCTCAGAGTTGTGTGTAGGAGTGGTGCAGAGTAAGACCGCCCCATTTCCCATCACTCATCTGTTTTCATGCTAGCTTACAGCCATTCCCATCTTTTTAAAGAGAGGGGATTATATCTATTCAAGATGGTGACAATTGTGTTGAAAAAACTGGCTTTGGTGCAGAAGTGGAGCCGTTGACCTCTGATCAGAGGTAAGCAGGTTCAGTTCCTGCCTTTGTGTCAAAGTGTCGTTGAGCAGGGCACTGAACCCCACTTTGCTTTTATAGGTGGTGCTGGTGTTCGGCAAAGTTTGTGAATGTGTGTGTGATCACGGGTGAATGGGACTGTAACTGCAAAGCACTCTGGGTCTTCAAGATAGATAGTAAAGTACCGTATAAATACACCATTTATACATTCTTATGGACCTCTAAGCATCATCTTGTGAGACCTGATGATGGGGGATGAGGGTCAGCGGGTCAGAAACTCCTGTCAGGCACGGGGGTGGAAAGGTGATGATTGGGGGATGTGAGCCCAGCTGTTTGACTGAAACTGGGTCATCCATCTTTATTGTCACAGCCGTCTTTCGGAGGGATCGGCATGCCTCGGACAAGTCACAAGTCCATCACATGCACACATTCAGAGACAAACAACCACACACTCTCACACTCATAAAAGAGAACACTTTAGAATCCATAATTAACCCATCAGACATGATCCTGGACTTGGGGAGGAGCTTGTTGAGCCATACTATTTCCTTAAAGTTGTCCAGAAGAGGAAAAATCTGGATTTAGAAAGTCAAAAATAGGAAAACAAATAAGCATTTTTCAAACAGATAAAATCCTGAATTCAGAATCAATGATTTGAATTTAAATTATGGGAGTGGAATTTTATTTTCTATTAATCCAGTCAAAGTCCAGACTTTAACCTGTTGAAGTGCTGATGTAAAACCATAAGAGAGATGTAAAATATCACATATGAAGAAAAATCTAAATATATTTATGTAGATACAGACTGGAAAGGTCACACAGATAAAGATATTTTGATGGTGTTCTGAAGGTGAATATAGATGCTACTAAATCATGAAATATATTTGATTTCCCCACATTCTCCAAGATTAAGTTTGACCTTATAATCTGTTTTATTTCATGTTTTTTGTGCATATGTTCAAGCCGTGACAGTTGCGAAATGTTAATATTACTTTATTTTGTTTAATTTACTATATCTATTTTGAATGTTTTTACAGGATCAAACTAAAAAAATTAAAGTAAAGTCATACAGAGAGGAAGTACATAAAAAAAATCATTTTTAGAAATTTAGTACCCAAAGCAAAAGGATAAAACTTCTTTATCTTCAAAACAAGTCAGAAAACCTGTGACATCTAAGATAGCAGGAGTCCAGGCAGCAAAGCATTGCAGTCAAAGCTGCAGCCTCACAGCTTCTCCGTCCTGCCGCTCCGAGTCATGGGACTTCCTGCATCCTTTCATTCTGCTCTGAGTTTATAGCCCATCTTCCCATCAAGCATCCAGTGGAATTCACCTCAGACATGTGATCCTGGATTTTTCTTTCTTATTTACACAGGGCCTTGTGTGCTAAGCACTGTGAGTGTGTTTAGGCCTGATTGGACACAGTCTGAACCTGCTGATTGTGCTTGCGTGTCCGCGTCCTCCTCATCACTGCCACTGCGCTGGGATCAGGAGAACAGCGGGGTCTTTCTTTAGGTAGAGGATTGAATCAGTGATGACAGTCTCATGACCTCTTCCTCTCTAACACATCCACACTCTGTCTGCCCTGATTTAACCCGCTGTGCTTCACAAACACATCTTTTCAAATCCAAAATGCTTTTTGGGTCAGAATTAGGGAGATAAAAAAAACATTTTTTCAGTTATGACAGATCAGATAAAACATTTTTTGTATTACATGAAACCTCTATAAATAAATGATTGATTTAAGACTTAAAAATAAATTCAAATATGAACAGTTTTCAAATTGTTTTATAGCAGTGCAAAGACAAAAAAAAAACATTCAAAATTAATGAAAACAAAAGGAAAATTCTTACAAAAATGTCAAGAGTTCCATATTTTCTACACTAAATGGACACTAGACTGTACCACACATTCTCTCTCGCAAGTCATCACATGTTGGTGTTTGGTTAAGGACGCCTCCGTGTCACTTTTTGATGTTTTGGGTGTCCCCAACTCATCGCTTTTTGACAGGTCCGCAACCCTTGGGACGCAGTACCAGATGCGCACTGGTCCCCTAACCTTAACCTGTTACTGCTTCGCACCCGGTACTTGTCTGGTACTGGTTTGGGTCCAGTACCACATCAGGTCCAGTGTCAGGTTAGGGTACCGGTGCGGTACATGTCGCGGTACTGGACCGGTTCGTAACTTGGGGGTTGGGGACCCGTGGTTTGGGAACAAGTCAGTGCGTCAAGGGGTCCTTAACCAAACGTCAACATGTGACGACTTGGGAGAGAGAATGTGTTGGAATATAAGGAAAATTGTTTATGAGTGGGTCTATTTTTGAAACGATATTACATATAAAGTGTATCAAAAATTTAAGGTACACTAAATGAGACAAAAGTGTCAAAAAAAGCTTTTTCATTAGGTTGTACTTCTTCTGCATTCACGGTAATTCTAGAACTTGTTCTAAACATGCTACACATTAGCTACGTTAGCATATTTACAATATCTGTAATACCAAGCATTCCTTGCAACATATATAAAACTGAAACCACTAAAGCAAACGTAACTGTGACTATGCTAACTCCAAACCTTGGTAGTAAATAGTGGTCACTGCTAATTGTTAGCCGCTTTAGCATATTCACAACAACACTCAATAAACATTTGCCGTGTAAAATTGCTTCAACATCATAATAATAGCCAGAATTTTTCAAATATAAAGCACACTGTCGTTTTTTTTTTTTTGTTTTTTTTTAATTAAGGTGTTTAATTCCCCCCTACAGTGTTGAAAATATGATAAATAGCAAAAGATTAGCTACAGTCTAACGTTCATAGGAAAATCATCAAAATCCAAAATCAATCAGAAATTCTTTTTATAGTTTTCTAAATTAAATTAAGTTGATAAAAAGCTCACGAAATTGGTCAAATTTGAAGTGAAAGTTTGATCAAATATGCATTTGTTGCACCAAAAGGAATAAAAATGGTAGAAATAGTTGTTAAAGTGAGTTGCTAACCGAAAGTGTAAATTACCACTGAATCTACCACTAATCTAGAAAATAATCTCATGTTATAGTGGAGAGGAATCAAAGAAAACACTATTAAAACACTCAAACATTCTTCTAAAATATCTGAATATTTAAAGCACCACTTTGATGATTTTTGTGTTTTTAACATACTTTAGTATTTTTCTTATTCTGGAGGACGTATAGATTTGAAAATTAAGGCAGAAATCGTTTTTGTAAGTATTTCTTTATTCAAATTGTTGTGAATCAGGAGCAGTCGCAAAAATGGCATTTGAAAAAGCTGATACGATAATGTACGACGACAAGCTGTTCGCTCTCTGCTTTGTTCCATTATGATGCATCCATTTGTAGACAAATTGATCCATGTGCAGCTTTGTGCTCAGAACTGTTGAAGAGGTCCAATAATGCTCACCATTTTTGTTGCACCCGTTGTGAGGGGCTGTAAGATAGCAGGAGAGCACATAAAAAGATGGATGATGGGAAGAACCAACCACAACTAAGAGATGAACTTCTAATGAACTACTGCCGCTCTGCAGAAACTATGACCTAGAAAACGACAGGTTTTTGATTTTCCCTAAAAAACGACATAATCATCTGGGAACACTTTTATAATAAACCAAAAGATGATCAGAGTGGGATTTAAATAGCAGAGAACGTTCTTGAAGTACATACCTTAAAACTTTGGAGTACTTAGAAGGGCTACAAATTATGTTTCAGACACCACAGGCAATTTAGCTTAAAAAAATTACAACTTCCTTATTGTAGTGTTACAAAAATCACTGGTTGAGTGGGATTCAACTAAAAAAAGTTTAGAGTTATGTCCGAACTCCTTCACTACTCACTATATAGTGTGTTTTGTAGTGCTGTCCGAATCAAGTGTCCTAGAAACTTCCCAGAAGTCTTTGTTCAATACATTAACGAATATAGACCACAATGCATTGCGGTCGAACAATTTTTGCAAAAAAAAGTGTTTAAATGTAATTTTTAAACAAACAATCCACATTTTCATCATCAGAACACTGAATGCATACATGGATGTTGTAAAATGTTCATATAAATTAGATTTTCACTTTGTGAAATCGGTGACATATCTCCCGTTTCGCAAAAAAATGAGTAGTGAGTATGGCGTCTGCATTGCTTTTAAAATTCAGGACAGTAGATACTCCTGCACTATAGTTTTTTAAGTAGTCGTGGATTGACCCTTGTGCTATCCTAGGCATGTTTACATTAAAAGTGGACCCCATCTGAACCCCACAAGACAACGCTCTGACCTTTTTTTTCAAGGACTTTTTATCTTCACTGGTGTCCGTGGCAGACATGAAATCCTGTCCACATTTGTCATTGGAGGAATCACAAATCAATTTAGGGTGGGGTCATCTGGACCCCATAAGATTGAGAATTTGGACATACCCCATGTCTGAATATCAACTGTCAAGCAAGGTGGTGGAAGAGTGAGGATTTAAGTTTTATTTGGTGCGCCTCCTACCTCTGCTAGTCTTGTACAAGGAAGGGTATATGAGTTCATTTTTCAAAGACATGTAGACTAGTTGGTTAAGTAAATAATGAAGAAGCCTATTAGAGCATTACAGGATGACATGGAGAGAAAATATACTCACCTTGAATTGTGCGTGTGTATTTCTTTTTTTTATATATATATTTAAAATATATTAAAATATATTTTGTGCATAAGTACAAAAATTAATACATTCTAAAAAAATACAATTTACATATGCACATTAAAATTACAACTTGAAATCAACTATATGCACAAATCTTGGAAAATTACTCACGAATGCTTGTTACGCACACACAAAACCACATTTTCGCACAAATCGGACGTTTCCCGTCTCCAAGATTCCTCCTTAAATGATGCGCTTAATTGCAGCTAGAATGATGGGTCATCCGAGTTTTCTTATCAGCCGCTGTGAACTTAAATTGTTCTTATCTAGTGAAAACTTGACTTTTTTTTTATTTTGTAATTTTTGAACTATACACAAAATGTGTGAGTTACAAATCAAGAATTGTGCACGCACAAATCCAAAGTTACGCACATATCAATAATTACGCACGGACAAATCCAAAAATATGCACACAAATCTCAAGAATTACACACCTACGAGTTATGCGTAATCAAGAATTACGCACGCACAAATCCAAAGTCACGCACAAATCCAAAGTTATCAAGAATTACGCTCACAAAACCAAGTTTACGCACAAATCAATCCAACGTTATGTGCAGAAATCAAGAATTACGCACGCACAAATGAGTGTATTTTCTCTCCCCAGGATGCTGCTATTAAATTCTTAGCTGAACTTGTTTTGTATTTTTCATGAATCCATAAACACTCAAAAGTAGATCACACGGCAGGTTTGTGAAGGGAGGGGAGCCAACTCCATCCCCCTCACTCCCCGGACCTGGACCGGACCGCTCTGGGTCGGGGAGGTGTGGGAAGGTGATGTCGTAAAAGCCCGAGTGTCGTAAACCAGGTGCGGAGAAGGGGAGGTGAAGGGGAGGGAGACAGGAGGGAGGAGGGTGAGGGGGAGAGGGGGGGGTGAGAGAGGAGGTGACTCTTCGGCAGCATTTAGACACAACGAAAGGATCATGGCGGATGGCCCCAGGTGTAAGCGCAGAAAGCAGGCGAACCCGAGGAGGACCAGCGGTGAGTAAAACTACTTCCAGCGCGGCGCTTCCTTCCTCTGGACGCGGTCGGGAGGCTGCTGAGTGTCCGGCTCATTTTGCCCGAAAGTTGAGCCGCGGAGAAGTCCTGTTTTTGATGACTGAAAGTGGTGGGAAGTAGCAAGTGAGCGCCGTATCAGCGCCTGTGCGGTGTACCGTTATACCTGGGTCGCGTCTCTCCCTCCGCCTAGCGGTCCGCTGCGCCGCGGACCGTTATACGCACCTCACTCTATTAGGAGCGGAGCGGCTCTTTCCGTCACTTTCTGACCCTTTTATCGCCTAAAAATGAATCAGTTTGTTTGAAAGTGGAGACTTTCATTGATTTCGTTCGGTTTTTGTTGAGTTTTGGGGCTCCGGCTCTAAACTCGGACCTGTTTTCTGTGCGGTTCTCGACTAACCACTTAAATAAAAAGACCTTACAGGTACACGCTATTTTAATTGCAAACAGAAAACTCTCAGCTTTGATCTATCTTTTGTATTGTAGTTGAGAAATAGCGTTTAAACGGGGACATTTTTTAGTTTGGTGTTGTAAGAGACACTTTTTTGACGCTTTAAAAAGAATAAAAATGTGAAAATGTTTATTGAGTTGATGCGCTTTTTGAACATTCCGTCATTTTAAGAACTTCTTTTTCATTTTTGCCTCATGTTCGTGATGTTACGGTGGTTCTTTTTGGGGGTCTTTTTGACCACGGAGAAGTGACCGCTGGAAGCTAGCGGGGATCCTGAGCGCGAGGAGATCTCACGCGCCGCTTGTGTGAGCAGCGCGAGCGCAGCCCATATAAGGAGAGCGGATCCTGTCCTGCCGCGCGCTGGGAATTCGGATTCTTGTGGGAACCGTGGACTTTTCTCGACTCCTCATTGATCCCGGCGCGTTAATTTCACTCGGAAACGAGAGCGAACGGAGTTTCCGCTGCGCTCAGAAACATTCATGTGCTGCTTTTGTTGACAAAATATTAACGTTTGACTTCTTTTTGGACGCGACGAATGCATCAAATCGGCGTGTTTTCACGAGTGCTCGGTGGGACGGGCTCGTTTCCGGTGTTGAGGGCAATATTGGGAGACCTTATCAGCTTCGTCCTGCGTGTTGACCGGTGAAACTCTCCAGAGCCGTGCTGATTCAGCTTTTTTCCTGTTGTGGTGATTTGATTCTCTTTCCAGTTGTCTTCTAGCTTCATTTTTTAAAAGAAATTGTGTTTTATACAGTATAAATATGAAGAATAAGTGTGTACCAGTTACTCTCCTTGATGTCTCTTTGGGTCTGTGGCATTACTTTTGCTTCCCCTTTTTTGAACTCTTCTCATCTTTAAGTCCTTCTCCTTATAAGTGTTGCTTGTTTTGTTTCCACTTCATAGAGTTACACCCTCTCCTTAATTTTTATACTTGTGATATAATTGTGATATCAACATAGGAATGCTAATTTTCCACACACTGGTGTGCTGTGGTTCAGCTGAAACACTGTCAGGACTAAACCTGAAGAGGACCAGGTTTAGCCCTGAAAGAAAGAAAATCCCCAAACAGGAAGGAAGAAGAAACTCGTCCTGCTAGTCATCTGACCAGAATGAAGTCAACACCATTCTGTGGTTCACACTAATAGAGATTAATGGTATCTGTTAATTCGCTTACTAATACTTTTAATTGCTTGTGTCTATTTAGGCATTATTACTTTTTTTAAGATCTCAAGCAAACCGGGGCTTCAATCTGCACTGAAGTTTGAAGATTCTAAATCAGGGGTCTCAAATTGGCGACCCCCCGCTTTATTATGAAAGTTTGACACCTACTAAGCAATATCTTCTACATGTCCACGCTTCTTTGATGAGAGCTTTATATTTCCTTTGTTATATTTAAAACTTTGGATTTGCTATCGTCATTGGATCTGGTCTTCAGAAAAGTCTTTAGCAACAGTCGCTAGCGTCTTTATCTCCTGTCGTTTCACAGGACACGCAGAAGGTATTGCTCAGTAGTTCGTAGACATGAACAAATGTTCACTAAACTTTTTAAGTAGACATAGACAATAGATCAAAGATATAAACAGTGGACTTAAAAACATATTTTTGGCCCAGACTCTGCTTTCAGAGGCCCCAAGATGAATTGCGTTTAAAAACCCTGATCCAAGTGAAGCGGACTATCTAAAGAATTGTGGTGAGGATCAAACCGTATGCCTTCGTCTTCCATCTGATCCGAACCACGCATAAGTGAAACTTTCAAGAGTTTGTCTAACGGTCTCAAAATCTCAGATTTGTTTCATCTTTAAAAACTGTTTCTATAACTTGCTCATTGATTTGTGCCGATTAATGTCAGGGACTTAACCAGGTGCTTGGGAAAGAGGGTGTGCCAAGATCAAGGTGAGCTCCATTCCCCGCTGTAAACAGAGAGGTGTTAACAGCCAGCAGGGCGACAGGTGTTTGCAATCGGCTGGATACTGCTGCTTCCTTTGTCGCTCCCCTCCCCTCCCCAGAAATCAGCTCCCCTCAGGAATAGCAGCCATTCCCTGCAACGGTAATTTAACACAGCAATTTGGGGAACAGAGGAATGCGCGTGGTATTAACTTTCTTTGCAAAAATAAACAGGGCTGTGGTGCTGGGCCAGATTTAAATTTGCGCTCAGGAGGCATTTTCACTACATTTATAGAGCATTTGTAATGAGTGCGTCCATGTGACCGCTTGCTTGCACAAACCTGCGCAAAATGCTTAACGAATCTAGGTTTCAGGTAATGCCACAGACACTAAACAGCCACATGCAATAGATTTGTGGGAGAACACTGAAACACAATGGCATGGTTGTGCTGTGGAACCAGCAGTGGATCTAGGCCACAATCAGGACTTGAGTGGATGTTGGTTCCGCTCCAGACCTCCACATGCCACTCGGGTGTTTTAAAAGACACCTGTTTACATTTAAAAGGTTCACCCCTGTGGTCTGGGAAGCTTAGCGGAGGAGGAAATTTTTCATTTCTCTCCCTGCTTCTCACCAGCTTCATTTGAAAGTGCCAAGTAAGAAGAAAATCCCCCACCGCCCCGGCCGCTCTGTCGCTCCCTCCTCCTTCCACAGCTTGTCCTTTATTTTGGTGATGGTGGGTGGGGTGTGCGGGGGTGGAGGTGGGTCAAGACACAGTAGCTAGGGGTGCTGTTGATTGCCCCCTGACCTAGGCACCCATGCGTTCTTAGAGTATGACTTCACTTTCCCCCCTCTGTGCCATTGTAGGGCTTCCAGCATGTCCAATTGTGTTTGTGTTCAACTCGGTTCAATAAGAGGAGGGGGAGGATGGGCGATTGGGGGGGTGCCTCACCCCCTCCCTCTGCCCCCCCACTCCTCCCTGACCCCTCCTCTGTTCAACAGTGAGCTTCGCTGTGGAGGAACATGGGGCTGGAGGGGGGCACAACAGGTGACAAGTGGGGAGGCGTCGGTGCTGGCAGATGCAAAGTATGACGCATATGGCAGACATCTCCCAGATGCATTTTTAGGGTCAGACCGATCCGAGAAGACTCACCCCTTGTTTGTCTTCAATTGTCATTGAAAACCAGAAACCAAAGTTTTGCCGTGAGGACAGTTTCAAGCTGGAGAAGGTCCACTCATATGACCATCTGCCCGAGTGAAAACGTCGTGATCTACGTCTATGTATTTGCCGCTGTGAAGGCAGCTTAATGATTAGCTACTCCCATGGAGAAGAGGAGCATTAGCCCATAAAAAGATGTTCTCCCTTCATAAAGAGGCAGTTTTAAACCCAGAGTCAGTTTCAGTAACCCCCTTAACTGCGCATGGATGTGCTTTATTGGGGTTTGCGTGGCTGAATACCTAAATGAACCATTGTGTGTTGAGGCTTTAGTGAGAAAGCCTGAGGAGAAAGAGCCTAGTTACCTTTGCAGTTTGCCTGCTCTACCTCATACACTTTCAGGGCCAGAAGAAAAGGGCCATTCAGCAGCCCGGCATGGGGAGGGAGAGCCCTTTTCACACTCAGCTTGTGGGAACCTTCTTCATACTGGGCATGCCATTTGCATATGACCCATTCTTTTCGCAAAGGTCCCTGTGAGGGTGGAATCTGTGGAACATTCACAGAATTTTTTAAATCCTTCTCTCACACGGCCCTCGGCCTCTCAAGAGTCTATGTTTGAGATTTTTGTCTCTGAGATGTGTCCCTCACCTGCCTGATGCATAGAAATTAGGGCTGGGAATCACTGGGTACGTCACGATACGAAGCGATACATGTTATCGATGAAATCGCGATACTGCAATAATTGGTAAAAATCATCTCTAACAATTCACGTTATAAAGAAGAAGACTTTTTTTTTAAGGAAAATATATCCCAATGATTTTAGCTTGGACACAATCATAATAAACAATTTGTTTCTTATTTTGTGCAGCAATTGACACTTTTGTCATATTTAGTAATGCTGTTTTTGACAACCATTGACAGTAAACATGAACAGCAGTACCACTACTTAGTGCAAAATTGTTGTAAACAGCAGAACAAAAATTAAATAATTCAAGTAGCTGCCAGAACGGGTGCCTCCTATCTGCCTCCAAAGGAACGTCTCACCAAAGGAAGACAAATATATCGTTGTACAGCCTTAAAGATCGATACTTGGTGAGAACCCATCAAAAATCAATCACAGGATTAAATATTGTGATATATCACAATATTTTGGCACACCCCTAACAGAAATATGGTGCCTTAAAGTGAATATGTTTATCCATGTTAGTTGGAGGCCCCCACAGATCCTGTAGTCTTGGCGGCGTCCTCCTTGACGATGACATGACCCGCACCCTCAGTCTGAAAGGACAGACGTGTCCTGCAGTTGTGGAGTGGAGTTGTGGGGCGGTAACGGGGTAACAACCAGCATGAGGTAGTGGGAGCCTGTAGCATCGCATCAGCTCATTGAACTGTACAAAAACACAACCGTTGCACTGGAGCGAAACCCCCCCTCCCTCCCTCCCTCCCCAAACACACCCCCTCCAGAATGGCACCATCCTGGGCTGCCCCCTCACCAACGTGAATGTTCATTTAGGTACAATTAGTGAGCAGAGATGCTGTGAGGATTGTTCTGGGAAGATCTTCGTCATGTCCGACGGTCCCATCTCAAAGCGCCGAGACAGACTGAGGGAGGAGAGCTCGGCTGAGTGTAACTGAGCAGAAAACCTCTGTGGCCTCTTTGGTGAATCATGTGCGCAGAGACGGGATTTTCTTCTCTGCTCTTTTACCAGAAGTGCTATCTGCTCCTTCCTCCTCCTCTTCTGGTCCATCCTCACAGGTGTGTGGATGAGAGTTAATATTCTCCATCCACACTGCCAATACTTGAGGGAAAGATTACCTTTGAATTGCCGTCCTGGCAGAGGTAAACGTCATGTACGGCACGTCCGGTTCTGTCTCTTGATATGTGATTTTAATCATGTGTTTGGTGGCCCACCCTGGGCCCCTCTGGGTCTGTCTGCACACCCCTCCATGTCCCCTCATAATCACCACCACCACCTCCTTCTTTCCCGCCCGTCCATGCCCTCCCCTTCTCAGGGTCCTCAGTGGAGCGGTTAATGAAACAGACTTTACTGACACAATAGGCAGAAGGAGGTCTGGTGTGGGGCTCCTACACCAGCTTGTGTTTGTGGCAAAGACTCATTTGGGAAAACCTCTGCTGTAACTCCAAACCACCAGACTTATCTTCTTACAGAGATGCTGGACGGGCCTGACCTTATTGTCGTCCACAGTCCATCAACAGAGATGAAATTGGATGACATCAGATGAAGAATACTCCACTGCCATGTTTTGTTCCTTGAACACAGCTTAGTTGTTGGCTTTTTTCCAGCCTCTTATGATGACCGTATTGATTTTCCTCTCCATAGCACACAGAACTGATAATGGCCCTCCTGAGGGGCTGCACATTCATATTCACATCCTGATTCCCGTAGCACAGCCTTTCTGCGATGTCCCAGGGGCCACAGTGACTAACGAATCCACCGCTCTGCCCACGGAGCGTTGAACTAACCAGGCTCGGCCAGCCTAGTGATAGCTCCATCAAGAAACAAAAAAACAGAAATAAAACTTAGTCACCCTGTTAGTTAGCCCGACAGAAAGCTGACTGCTATGCTGGATGTCAGCATGGATAAACACTCATGCGGGGTTAATGAGGGGAGAATGACAAACCTGAGACAAGGCTGGATACAAGGAGGCATCTGTGGGGGTTCAGTTGATTAATCTGCGATTAGACTTCAGCCAATCCAAAACACACTCATCAACTGCTTTAAAGCTCGGTCACAACACCCTCGGCAACACAAGTGACCACTTTCAAGAAAAAGTCCACGCAAATGCACATTTTGGGGTTTCCACGTTCAAAACTCTCACATTCACGCGTAGCTTTGCAAACTTTTAAGAGTGTTTTCAGTAGGGCTGGATTGATTCAAATCAGATTTTTTAAAAATTCTTTTATTTCCTGGAGGGCGTTTCAGTTTGGCCACTTGGTGGCGATTGGACTATAACATTACACCTTATTTCAGAAAGAGAAGAAAGAATGAGCAAAAGATTGCTCTAGACCACAAATGGTTACTTTAAAAAAATATTTCTTTAAAATAATTTGTAAAATTAATCTCTGTGAGTTTATAAAGATGTTCATTTAGTCAGTAGTGTATGTTTATGTCAACTGAGTGTTTGCGTTAGCCGTCGTATGGGAAATCCCATTATACATTAGCATCAAGCTAGCTGACTTTAGCATTATGTAGAGCTCAATCTAACGAGCTCTACTTTTATGGATAGATAATTAATCTATTAAGCTTAGTTAGATTTAAATTGATTCATCAATTTTATCAGCGCTCGTTGAAAGTTAAACTAGGTTGACCAATCAGGAACTCTGATTTGGTAATGACAAATGACATTGACTTTATTTTCAACGAAGAGCTAAACATTTTGAAATTGATAATGAAGGAGAAATTAATAATTGCAGTTTGCATATATATCAGTTTCATATATTGGAATAGAGCTGTGAAAGAAAAAGCCTGGAGAAAGATTTGCACTTCTTTGACATTTCACACAATTTCCAATCTTTAGGGGATGGACGTGCGTTTGAAAACAGTAGCAAAAGAAAAAGAAGATGCATTCAAGTCCATTGTGAACATACTTTAACACTGAATGTAGCATCAGGTATGTGCTACAGAGCAGGTGTATAATGGAGTAATGGCGCCTGTGGTGGTAACTGGAGAAACCTTTGGACAACTAGCATACCAGACAGTTTTCGTCTTGTTTGTCTTTTTTTTTGTAACGTTGAGAAACACACACTTTAGTATGTTCACTTTTGATGTACTCTACAAACCGGCTCTTCCTCCAGAGGCATCTGTCTTACAAGAAAGAGTGAAGCACAATATTTTTACTGAGGGTCTGGGAGGCCCCGCAGAGGCTGGAACTGAGTCCGGCACCTCTGACCCATCTCAGCACACCTGTCCAGGCTCGGCCCGCTGCTATCAGCGCTCAGCTGTTGAAAGGGCGAAACACCACGGGGCCTCCTCAGGCATGTTTCCATAAGTGCAAGTGTGCTGTGAGCGCTCAGAAAAAGGCAGAGCAGCAGACGTACGGTACTGCATGTCCGTAATAAGGCCTTCCTGCCTGTTTGCTCAGCAGCCCCGTCGTCATCCAGACCCAAGTCAGTCGGTATAACACGGCCTTCAAGTGATTAGTTTGAGGTTATCGGTCGAACTTAAGACGGTGTTTGTTTGCTCCTGCTGTTCCCGCTACAATGCTCAATAATGCTTGTGCAACCTGTGAGCGCCACACGCCCGGTCAGCGTTCTGCTGCTCTCAAAGTTCCCTCCGCCTGCCTCTCTGGCAGCTGCCTCGGCTCTCCTGCACAAAGCAGGTGCTGCAGGCATGCAGCAAGTCAGCTATACACAACTCATAAATAACACCTGACAAAAGTATGGGAGAGCCAGCACTACAGTGGGGCTGGGGGGGGAATCTAAGGCTGCTGAGAACGCGGCTCATGGTCAAACGCTAGCCTTCTCGAGAAGGACACGTTCACGATAAAGATGTGAAGAGGAGAAAGTCTTTCAGAGTGGGGTCTGTTCCTCTGAATTTTACATTCCTCGTCAATGGCAACATTTCAATCAAGCCCTTTATGCAAAATTCTACTAAATGGATCTTTTTGAGCACAGGGCCGCCTCTAAGTGACTGCTTAAGTAGGAGCTTGAATTTGAAGAAGGAGAGTTATCTTTTCAGTAATTAGGATAGAAGAGCTTGGAACAATTTTAATTGTGCTCTAAAAGCAGACGAAGAGGTCAGGAAGGAATTTATATGCATACCTTTACAATCATCATCCTCAATGAAGCAGCACTCAGAATAAATGAAGTCATAAATCATTCCCGATCAAAGGCCATTATTGAAGTAAAACCTGCGGCGTGGCGTCGTCATTTTTTTTTTCTTTTTTTTTTTGCTCTTCAAACACACCTCCACCGCAAACACATCCTGCCTCATCAGGGGGCTATCGATCAGCAACTCGGGCCGAAGGTTACTCGCGTCGTTTTCTCTTACCTCACCGTGAACAAAACCAGGAAGTGTGTGAGAGATTACGGCCCAGGATGCAACCTAAAAGCCCCTTTATCTCTGGGAAAACAAGAGGCTTCCTGCGGCTCTGCTGTAGCCCAGCTGCCCCCCCCCAGTCCTTTCCTCGCCTAGCCAGCACCAGCACCTGTGGCGGCCTATTTAAGGATCCTCATCAGAGGCCACAAACCGGGGCCGAAAACATGAAAGCCTGGAGACGGAGACATGACCCGTCTGCAGCAGGGTCCCGATTTCTGCAGAATCATTTCACTTTTTTGGACTAAAGAGTGTCCCATTACAGTAGGGGTGTCAAACTCAATCGCACATGGGGCCAAAATCTAAAACACACCTTAAGTCGCAGGTCAAACAGGATATACATTTATTGAACACTCTAAAACTACATTTTTAAAACCTTAACTTTTTAACATAATTATGAACTAGAAATATAACATTACCTGCGATAATGCTAGTGTGAATGCTGTAAGCTGAATTTGACCGCTGAAGCTGAAGATAGTTGAAGATGCTGAAATTGACAGCTGAAATAATTGACAGCTAACAGCTGAAAACTCTGAAGGTTAGGCAAAAACAGCTAGCATGTAGCCGAAAAAAATAGCAAAACTTCATAATATCCTAAAAAACGGAAAAAAAACTAAATTAGCCAAAACAGCTAGTGTATAAATATTAGCCTAACTCCAAATCAGCCTAAAAAACTTAAAAAAAGCCTAAATTAGCCAAGACAGCTAGCATGTAAATATTAGCCAAACTCCAAAATAGCCTTAAGAAAACTCAAAAAGAATCACCGAAATTAGCAAAAACAGCTAGCCTGTAGCTGAAATATTAGCTACACTCCAAAATAGCCTAAACAATCATAGTAAATGCCAAAATAGTCCAAAAGACATCAGAATGACAATTTTTAAAACTTTAAAACTGTAACCTTTTAACATAATTATGAATGATAAAAATGCAGGAATTTTATTCCAGAATAAATCAACTGAAAATTTAAATTTCTTTCAATATTTTACTATATAGGAAGTACATTTTGTCAAAATTATACAAGTTAGAAATAAGATGATATGGAGAGCCAGATCTGGCCCCCGGGCCTCGACTTTGACACGTGTGGATTACAGGTTAGGTAAGACCCCTGATCCAATGAAACTTTTTGGAAGTATCTGTTATTTCTGATGATTAATCAGTGACACATCATGAATCACTCTGGCTAAAGCCCGCCCCACAAAAGACACACTTGCCTCTTTTAGTTGCTGCCACAGCTGGCATGGGGTAGGCTGTCATGACAGTGGCCTGAGCTGAATTTCAATCAACCCCCGCCCCCCATCTTCCTCCATGGTCTTTTATGCCATCACTCCTAACCGGTTCCTATTCAGTGCAGATCTCTGACTTCCCAGAGAGACCTAGATAAACAAGGGCCATTCAGTCCCTGAAAGGTCCACCCCCCCCCTCCTCTTGCCTGCCTGCGCCTGGCCTCTTCCTTGTTATGGTGCCAGGCTGCAGCGTGCCCCAGGCCCTGTGCCATCAATACATCCGCCCCGCAGCGGACACTTTCAGGAAGATCAGGCTTTAAACTGATAAGTGCAGCGCGTCGGGGATGAAGGCAGCGGGGCAGCCTCGGTGTGCGAGCCAGGCGGCAGTTATCTGTGGGTGTGGCAGGCGGGGATGATGCAGGCCAGCCCGGCTTCCTGTTGTTACAGTCCATCAGGGGAGCTCAGGGGTGGGGGGATGCTCCCATGAGATTACCTTGTGAGCGTCACATGGTCGCACTGCATTCAAAGGCCCTGCTTTTTTTTTTTTTTTTGTGATGTGTTTTAATAAAGTTTTTTAAAGCATTCTTGATGATCGTCTGAGTAGTGCCCTCAGCATGACCTCAGTGAGGATCTTCATTCCCTTTTTTTTAAATTTCCTTCCTTTTTGTCTGGTTGCTTCTAATCAACAGATCTGAGAGGAAAAGCTTCCCACTGATTCTCTCTGTATCTCTTCTGGGCAGATGTTTAAAAGCTTCTTGTTTGTTTCTCTACAGAGGTAATTTTGATCAACGCGTACCATCAGAGATCTAGTTTGATGAAATTTGCTTTTGGTGTTTCAAACACGTTCTTGTAGCATTTTTCTGACGATGGGCGACATGTATAAAGACAATTAAAATTGAATTTCGGACTATTTTTTGTTCAAATTTTGGTGAACCAGGTGTGAATGCAGTTTGAAAAAGACTCTAGGTGTGACGTAGGAGCCACAATCTGATGCCTCACTTGGAGACAAATAGATCCATGTACATCTTCCTACCTAAGCTGGTATCTGGTTCAAAGTTTTTGGTTGGATGGCTTCAATATTGTATATTTCGTTAGGGGGTGTGAGAGGCTGTAAGCTAGCAGGAGAGAATGAAAATAGTTGGATTACGGCAGGGGTGTTGAACACAATCGTATAGCGGCTGCAGGATTTTCAGTTATTAAACACACTAAAGCTACATTTTTAAAACTTTAAAAATCTTACTTTTTAACACAAGAATGAATAAAATCAGACAGGAGTATTATTCGTAAGTAAATCAACTTAAACCTTTAATAACTTTTAATATTTTGCTCTCCATAAAACTATAAATGGTCAAAAATATAGACGTTACAAATTAGCGGAAGATAACATCAGACCATTAGTAACAATCAGATATAATTGCCCCCGGGCCTCGACTTTGACACGAGGGATTACGGGAAGTAGGGGTGGACTTACTACTTCATTTTGGCTAAAAACAGCATAATAATAATTAAAAGATCACTAGAATCGATTTGAAAGTAAATCAAAAGATCAGGGCTGTACAAATAGAAAACTTGCGATGATGATATGATTCGCAATACATGACTGTGTAGCAAAACATCTAATACATAATTTCCGTTTCAACGCATCAGTTTTATATAAATAAATTAAACAGAACTTAAATTATTCTCCAAATGAATAGGGCTGCCACGATTAGTCGACTAATCAACGGCATTTCAGCTATTAAAATAGTCAATAAGCTTTTACTTTACATCATATGTAGTCAGAGTGTAGCAAAGTTCAACAAAGTTGTGAGCGTTTAGCATCAAAAAAGGAACTTTTGTTATATTTGAGGCAGTGAGACCAAAACTTTATCATTTTTGAAAAATAGTTTTTTGTTTTAGATGCCAACCTCATTTGATTTCATCTTATTTTAATTCAAAAACTAATGAAGGACAGAGGCTTCACGATTCATTAAAAAGTCTTTTTGTTTAGTTAGTTTAAAACTAATGATGGTTAAGATGTGCGCTTTACATCCACTTTGCAGATGACCCGAGTAGTCGAGTAATCGGGAAAAATAATTAGTGATTAGTTGACTATTAAAATAATCGTTTGTGGTAGCACTACAAATGACCCACGTCTACATAAAAGAGGTCCATCCGATTGGTCATATGCCAAAAGGGTTCTATTTCATTTGTTAAATACGTGAAGCTACCATAAGATTGCTTTTGGATGTGTAAACGTATGGTAAAAATGTATTGTAATTGAAGTTGTCTTTTTCAGAATGTGCATTGATAAGACGTTCTCATCTCCAAGAGTCACATATTGACGTCTGGTTAAGGACCCCTCGGTGTCACTTTTTGACGTTTTGTGTCTCTTCAACTCGTCGGTTTTTGATGTGCTGGCTGTTCGTAAAATCAAGGGTCCGCAACCCTCAGGACCCGGTACCTGATGTGGTACCAAATACGCACTGGTCTTTGGGACGTGTCCAGTACTGGTACCCTAACCTTAACCAGATACTGGTTTGCGTTTGGTAGCGTGTCCGGTTTAAACTCGGTACCCCTCCCGGTACTGGTCGGGTTAGGGTTTGGGTACTGTTTCTCTACGTGTTGCGGTACTGGACCGCTTCTGGTTTGCGGGCCAGAGGTTGGGGACCCATGATGTAATGGGAACAGCCAGTATGTCAAAGAAGACGAGTCTGGGACATCCAAAACGTCAAAAAGTGATGCGGAAGGGTCTTTAACCAAACCTCATGTGATGACTTGGGTATGAGAATGTGCTGAGTATTTACATGACGATAAATTCGTGTTTGTTCAGGCCTACAAAAGAAGATTAGAGTGGGTCTGTATCCCAGCTGCTGGAGTTCAATGTTGAATGAAATGCCTCCATAGAAAAGGTCATATCTGGAACTGCTTTTGCTGGCCGCACGTTGTTGAGAGACATCGTCTCCTCCGGTTGCAGCCTCTCCATCACTCCCCGACTCAGCAGCTCATTTAAAACGGTGCCCTTCCAATCGAACGGCTGTCTGGCAGATCTATTGAATCAGGACAGATGTCCAGCGAGGTGTGGCAGTGACACAGCGTCTAGACGAGCCGAGAGGTGAGCTGACGTGATTCAGATGGGAAGGAATCTCACCTCTGCGCCCGTCGTTCCTCCGCCGGTCCCCGAGAGCACTTAGGAGATTCAGAGATTGTGAAGCACGCCCTCAGAAATGCCCACAGAGGTGAATGAAGCACGCGTCCCAGCACCAAGGTAGCAGGCTCATATTTAGGTTAAGCTTTATCCGGCCCTCTTGTTGTTCAGGGGGCTTGAATTCCACCTGATAATTGCATTGTCCCGTGACAGATAATGTTGATGTAAAGCTGTTTATTGTTGATGATGAGTCTATTGGAGTCAGCCGTCCTTGGGGAGCTTATCCCTCAGTCAAGGCTGCCCGTGTTTTATTAAAACCCGTGTTCGGACGGACCGGCCCTCTGATAAACAAGCAGATTAACCAACTAATAAAACATACATCACAACATATAGAGAGGCCCCTCGGAGGCTGTTTCTATTAATACACAAATATGGAGGATTACTGTCTGCTGTCTGCATGGCCGTGGAGAGGGGATTAGGGTTCTGGTCCAGACAGATTGGATTTAATGTGTGTGTAAGACTAAACGATTGCTGTGCTTCAGCGCCTCGTCTCTGTGCAGGCTGATCTTTGCTCTCTGGCTCTCACGCCGTCACGTCCTGTAGTGTGTGTGCGTGGATCAGCTGCATCCAGTCCGACAGCCTGGGTCCTCTGTGACACACATCCAACACTTTCCCTGACCACATAGTTTGACACCAGATTGTTTCAGGAAACACAGGCTAAAGTGATTAGTTTATTATCTACAAGAAACTAATGCTTGCAAAATGTTCTTGGACATATGAAAGCAAATCAACCGCTAGTGCAGGAATACAGAATATATTTTGGGTGCTTTTTGAGTAAAACTGTTTTGATTCAAAAACGTCCCAATCAGGTTCAAGGGGTTTTAAGCACATGTATAATGTCTATAGCCTTCTATTAAAGTCTTAATATTGATCCGTTTTTTGCATTTACTTAAAAAAATGCTACTTCACTTGAAACATTTACTAGCATTTTATTAGTATTAAAGAGCAGTACGTTTTTGACTCTTTATTTGTTCTTTTTTAAATACTTCAAAGAACAGTTTTGAATAAAACTGAACTTGATTGAAATTACCTCTTAGTGGACCTTTTAATTTAAAATCCCTGTTAAAGTCAGGAGTTGAAATCAGTTTCTGAATTCATTAGAAATTCACCTCTGAGTTGTGGGCGGGGCTGTTGATGTGGAACAAGCCCGCCCCCACTTCCAGTCATCCATCTGTTTACACTCTCTCCCGCTAGCTTACATTATTAGCAGTGTAACAACAATGGTGGACAATTTGAGACAGATTCCAGCTCTGATGAGGAAATCAAAGACGAACATGGATCTATATGAAGATGATCAGAATGGAGTGGAGCAGGGAGCTTATGTCCTGCCAATTGTAGCTTCTACATCACTGCTACAAGCTTTTTACAATTGTTCCGTTTCATCTGTTCCTGATTTACAGCAAAATAAATAAAGAAATACTCAGCAATGCAAGTGTAATCTTACTATTCTTAAAATAAGTCCCTTATACGAGAAAAAAGCTAAAGCCCGCCCCACAAAAGACACACTTGCCTCTTTTAGTTGCTGCCACAGCTGGCAAAAAACCTCACTTTTTGAGGTTTTGGGTGTCCTCAACTTTTTGTTTTTTGACATGCTGGCTGTTCCCATTAAAACACGGGTCCCCAACCCTTGGAATGCTGAGTTTGGGTTACCCCACGATAAGCATTACAGCTCAGGTGTGATGCGAGAGCGATCTAGCTATGGCTGCAGCTACAGGCTCTGCTGCCGACCTCGCAAAATCAAACCCACTTAGGTTCATGCAATAACCCGCCATTAATATAGGAACTACAGTAATCTCCACCTTATTTGCTGCCGGTTCCGGCAAAAAATTTGAGCCCAACGAAACGGATTCACTGCGCCGCAGGAGTCAGACCGCAGAGGTCGAACGTGAGATTTCCTCTCGTACTTTTAAAGTTATGTAAAGATTGTGGTGCTCACATTGGAGCCGTAACGCTAGCCGTAGGAGCCCGGGGTTAGGGTATCGGTTGAGTACCGCGTCCCGAGAGTTGGGGACACTTGATTAGGGTATTCCTTTTCTTCCCTGTTTGTGTCCTGGTACCAAGTGGCCTTTGGACTGGTACCAGCCCGAAGGTAGGGGACTCCTGATTTATTGGTAACATCCAGTACGTCAAAAAACGATGAGTTGGGGACACCCAAAAAGTGACTCAAAGAGGGGCCGAAATACATTCACACCTAACGAGTTGGGAGTGAGAACACCAAAAGTACAATTTTTATTGGAAATGGAGGGGATCTTTGATAAGAAAAGATAAGAATACTTTAAATTAATTCATTTTAAAGCACAATGTCATTTAAAAAAATATATGAAATGATATTTACTGTTGCATAATTAGTCTGAAAACAGGTCTGTCATGGTAGACAGACCCAGATTACCCCGGGCTCACATCGCTAGCGTTACAGCTCAGTTGCGATGCGGGAGCGTTCTAGCTACAGCCGACAGCTCATATTAGCTACAGGTCGGCTGCAGCCACAGGCTCTATGCAAACCTCTTAAAACTCCGAAACTCACATGTGTTCACGATTATTGCCCCTTTATTCGTTTCGGATCAGCGAAAATTTGAACCAAACGAAACGGATTCGCAGCGACGCAGAAGCTTGACCGCAGACGCAGGACGTGAACGCCTGGAGTGGGATTTCCTCTTGTATTTTTAAAGTAACGTAAAGACTGCAGCGCTCACATCGGAGCCATAACGCTAGCGATGTGAGCCCGGGGATTAGACCAGGGGTTCCCAAACTACGGCCCGGGGGCCAAATCCGGCCCTCCTCCATATTTGCCCCGGCCCCCTGAACACTATTAGAGATGCATGATATATATATATATAATATATATTGTCTAGTTGAGACCAGCATAGTGTGACTTTTTATTCCACTCTTCTTTTTATTCCACTCTTAACCGGTTATGTGTGACTTTCTCAAAAACTTTAAATGTTTGAGCGATTTTGACACTTCTTTTGTTAGTGTACAAACAGAAGACAAGAGAGGAAAACCCCCATGTGGCCCTCACAAGAGAAAGTTTTAGGACTCCTGGATCAGACAACAACTAACCTTTTTTTCCAGACATATAAATGCACGCAACTGTTTTCCTCATATTTAAAGGACAGGTCAACTTTGGTTGTAGAATAACGCCTGCATGTGTTGTACGTGTTGTAAAGTCAATAGCTTTACATCCTACAGCATGCTTGACACTGACAAATTAGTGCTAGTCTGATGCACTATTGAATGGACAAATGACTCGATACTGTGGCTCTTTCAAAAGCTGACGCTCTGACCGAAGCTGTCACATTATGTCAACACGGACGTATAAACCGTCTGCAGCTCTTTAAACAAGAACGCCAAACCCCCGCGTGTGGATCTCAAGTCCTACAGTCAACTTCTGCGCAGCGGTGAGGTCTCAGATGGATGCACTTGAAGGCCTTGGCTGGAAAAAAGTGAAAACATGTGTACCGTAGCATCCCACAGATGTCCTGGAGATAGTGGTGGGAGTGTGTGTCCTTTACCTGCTTTAATATTCGTCCCACACAGACACACACAGACACACAGCCGGGGTTGTTTATCCCCAAAGGCGCCCAGCTAAAGGAGAGCGAGACACTTAATCATGTCTCTGTCCTGCATGCTGGTTATCAGACACGATTAATGACTTCTCCATTAAGGAAAGAAAGCTGAAGGTGTCAACTCCTCTTGTGTCGTTCTGTTTATTTAGCTGCATTTATTTATTTATTTCAGGGGGCGGGGAGCGGCTCGGAGGTGGCGCTCCCCAGGTGCGCCTCAGAGATGGGCGCTATAGGCGACACGCTGCCTTTGTGGGAGATGACGGAGCACTTTGGTTTGTTTAAAAATCATCTGCATGAACGGGAGGGGGGTGGGGGGGAGCATAGGGCACGGCGCTCTTTAGTCCAGCTGATTGTTCAAAGCCGACCTAGTGGGTCTAATCCGTTTTTTTCTCCTTTTGTAAATGTCTCTTCTTTTCTGGAAGGTGGACGAGGATAAGGAGAGTCGGATGAGGCAGCGGAGGGAGGGGGGAGGGGGGGCGCGGGCGGCAGGTGCAACGGACACCCGGCGCAATCACTGGCGCTCGGCACAAACTTAGACAGGAAATCAACGTTGCCTTGGCAACCTGGCACTATCGATTAAGCACGGCCGTCTCTGAGCTCCCATCGGGGTCCCGGTGGAAATGATCCTGCATTTAGGTTTCAAGAGAGATACCGGGAGGGGGGGTTGGACTGTGAGAGAGAGAACCAAAGTAAGGCGATGAAGACAGGCGCACCTCACTCCTCTTCTTCATGCAGGTTGATGGCAGCAGGATACCTGTTCCTCAGGTCACCTCCCCGGTCAAGGCCTCCTTCAGCATTTAAGACGTCTGTTGGCCTCCCTTGTGCCCCCCCCCCGCATGTGTCTCTGCGTGAGGGTCTGAGTACTGTTAGTTTCCAGGCCATTAGTTCACATTGTCCCGTTTGATTTAAGAACCCCCGTGACACACACAAAGAGTTGACTTTGCTCGTTTGCATGGCAGGCACAAGCCCCTGCCCGGCACTGCGATTTCACTCGAGAGGGGATGTTGCATAAACCCCGAGAGCAGGTAATCAATATGCAGCATTGACTCGTTCGTACCGAGTATTTCTGGCTGATACTGCTCTTGTTGCTGTGTTTTCTTCTCATCTCCTTTACGGTCAGCTGCCGTCCCGCGACCTGACCTGCGCACCTGTTTCACACCAAACCCATCGTCTTTCTCCTTTTTTTATTTTCTGTTTGAACGACTACACAAAACCTCTCCCTGTCTCCATCCCACAGTTTCGCTTCCTCCTACCCCCCGTGGTCAGCTGAGCACAGAGTAGCGCTCTGTCCTGCCATCATGTGGGTTTTACGGCCTTGTTAACCCTCGGCTATCTCTTGAACCGGGCTCTGTGTGGTTCCATGCAGAGCTTTCATTTAGCAAGCCCTGTGTTATTTTGTGTGTGTTTTTTCCTCTCTTTGTACTGTAAACATGTTAACTCGCATCATTTTAACGAGCCGATCGTGTTTTTGGTGGTGTTCTTGTGGCGTTTCTCTCATTAAGGAGGATATATGTAAAAAAAAATGTAGCTTAAAATTGCATTTCTGAGTACTTGTTTATTTAAGTTGTGAATCAGGAGAAGATGACAAAATTCTGTTGGAAAAAGTGTGGCATACACAATCTGATGCATCCACTTGTAGACAAATAGATACATGTGCGTCTTTGGTTTCTTGCTCAAAACTGCTCCAATATATCTCATTTTAGTATTGCACTGCCTATGTTACCTTGGGGTTTTGAGCAGCTACAAGCAAGTGGGATAGAGTGTAAATACAAGAATGATGGGATATCAGGCGAGGCTTACTTCCGCACTAACAGTCCCACCCACAACTCAGAATTGAATTTCTAATGAACTCCTGACGCTCTGCATAAACTATATCCTAGAAAATAATCAAGATTTTGCCTAAAACTGTCATAATCATTATGGATGTTAGATATATTTATATATACGTGTCAAAAAATCGATCAGGCCCTGACAGTTGTATCGGTTACAGGGCTGGGTTGATAAAAATCAATTAATCAATTTGAAATTATTTAAACTTAACAGATTAATAATCGATTCATAAAAGACATAAATCGATTTAGCACATAAAGCTAAAATCCGCTAGCTTGATGCTAACGTTTAATGGCATTTTCAATAGCACGCTAATGCTAACGCTCGGTCGATCTAAACATACATGCTGACTAAATGAACATCTTTATAGACTCACACGTATGAACTTTCCAAACGCTTTGGAGGAAATATTTTTCTGAAGTAACGATTTGTGGACTAAAACACTGTTTTTTCCTCATTCTTTCTTCTTCTGGAATAAGATGTAATGATATTGTGCAATCTCCACCTAGTGGCCAAACTGAAACGTCCTCCAGGAGAAGCAGAACAATGTTTACAATGTTAATGATCTGAACACTTTTGTTAAACCTTCTCCTTTAGATAAACTATGAAACACTGTATGATATTAACAATCTCATTATTTCACTAATACGTTTTACAGTATTTGTATCAGATTAAAATAAATATATTCAAAACATATATTAGATTATTAACGTATTTCTAAACAAATGTGTCTAAATGTGTTAACTCAAAATCTAATTGAATTGATAAATCAAAAGAATAGAAAAAAATCTGAATTAAATCTATGTAGGCTCTCGTGAAACGAATTTTATCATTTCTGGGAATTATAATCGATATCCAGCCCTAATTGGTTAGAGATTAAAAAAAATAGATTTGTTCTAAAAATTGATCGAGCAGCTGCAGTATCGTTTGAAAACCACATATTATGTTGGTTAAAAGGTATAAAATCAATCATAAAGTCAATAATCGATTTCTGTCAAACTACAGTCTCTCTTTTTGTTTTTTTTTTTTCTACCTTCTTCGTCTTTTTATGTACGTGCGATGCAAACAAAAAGACGTCCTAAAAAAATGAAAAAACAATTAAAATTAAATTTGAAATATCTAGATTTAGCATAAGTCGGATGTATCATTAATAGCTTTAAATGCCATATTAATAAGAAATATCTAGATTTTAGCATTTTTGGTAAAAGAATCGGACTGTATCGTATCGGCAAAAAGTTTGTGAATCATGTATCGAGATACGTATCGAATTGTGTGAGAGGGAAAGAAACACACCCCTAATAATCATGAATAAAAAACACAGAGAAGACTTAAAATAGGTCAAAATATGATCTGAGTCTTTTTGGACTCACAAGTAAAACTTCCACTTTTGAACCTTAAGTTTATGTGTTAGAACTCCTTCACATGCTTAATCTCTGTGTTTTCTAAAGCCTAATGTCCCCAGAGGCTGGACCTGCTGAGCCAGCCACCGAGGTTTATACAACAAAGAGTTCATAATGAAATTAAGCAGATAGAACATAACGTGTACGCGGGCCAGAGTGATGTCTTACAAGCCTGTGGGGGCGCCGACCGTCGCCGCTTCCCTCTCATCTTTCTTTATTTGGGGGCCGTTGTGGGCTGGGCTAATGTGGCGATGCTGCGTGCTGAGTGAGTCGGTGGTCATTAGGGTGTGCAGACAGCACTCCGCCGGAGGCCGCAGGAGCCAGCCTGTCTAATGATGAGGCCAGTGAAGTGCCGGGGACCTCAGGACGTCCTCCAGCTCCATCCAGTCACGGTGGTTCGACCCCGCCCAGCGTCGCTGCTGCACCAAAGACATAACAAGAGAGACGCACCGTTGAAAGGATTTTTCCAAGCACTATTCTTCATTTATTTACAAATCACACAAGTTTGAACTGTGGGGGATCCAGGGAGTTGTAACCATTGTGTGACTGATTGAGCCCTTATAGAGAGAGCGGCTGAGATGCAGCCGTCTTCCCCCGGGAGAGGCGGACTGAACAGGAATGTAAACATGGCAGCTAAACAGGCCGCTGCGTGGGACTCTGGGACGCACGGGAAGAGGATCTTTTGACGGGATGTTGGGATCCCTCAAAGATGTGGAACACTTCCTGCAGTGAACGCTCAGGACAAACTTTTAAAAATACATTTTCAATTATCTGGCATTAATTAAAGAACTGAAGCTGGGTGTGGACTGACATCCACCCTGAAGTGAGACTGGGAAGGACAGCTCAGCATTCCTGTCCCTCCTTTTAACGCCTTATCTCAACCTCTCACTCTAAAATAAGATGCGCTCACACCATGTCACATGGCACCAGCCATCAGCCACAGCTCCCCTCATACCCCAGCCGTTTGGAGAGCTGGACAGTCCAGTTAGCGCCCTTAAAACACTTTTTTGGGGGCCATTCTATGGTGTCCATCTTCCCACATAATTTATGAGTCCTTGGAGAAATTTCACATTTTTGTTGCGGCCTAAAGTTCCGCACAAGCAAAAAACACACAAAAGAGCTGTGGTTTTTTCAGGCACTCCGTAGGCTCCGCCCCTCCGTCCTTGATGTGGTGATCTGACTGTTGAGCACAGGTGTCGCAGAATGCTGCCATGAGCACTCTCACGCTGCCTAACACCAGGTGGCAGCCATCTTGACTCCTTCTGAGGGAGCACCATCAGCACCTCCTCCCGCTCCACCACAGCAGAGTCAAAAAATTTAACTAATTTGGCTAGTTGTCCCACCACCATGCCTTCGTCCCTTCAGTCACTGGCTCTTTCCTGGGAAAGCCACTGATTTCATCTCCCCAGGTTGCTGTTCCTCCCTGTTTGTTTTTTTTTTTTTTTTTCCCCTTAGATCAAAGAGTGGAGGTCTGCGGAGGCGTGTGGAACCAGACTCAGTGTCAACAAGTAGCTTTCTCTGCTTCTTTGCTGTTCAAAAGAGTCTTCTTACATACTCTGTGGAGTTACAGCCACAAGTGAAAAATCTTCTCTTTGTTAAAGCATTGTTCAGCCTCTACAGTTAGAAGTTTTGATAAAAGAATGAAAACATGGCTTTTATCTCACATATTGAACATATTATTGCATTAACACAGTTAGTGTCAAAGTACATTTCCTAAAGGTACCCAACCCTTCTGAAACGGTCTGAGCATGCTCTATAATTTCATCCCTTAGCAAAAAATACTACATTTGAAACTTATTTTATTGTATATACTTGAGTATAAGTACAACAAGAATACTATAGACCAGGGGCGTCAAACTCAGTCGCACAGGGGGCCAAAATCCTAAAACACATAGTAGGTCAGGGGGCTGAACAGGACAAACATTGTTGAATACCTTAAAAAATAGATTGTTAAAACCCTTGACGCCTGAATTTATTTCCAGTTTGACTTTTAAGTAGATCTACATTTAGGTAATTTCTGAGCCAAAGTTGTTTAGTCACATATTTGCGACAACAGGCATTAAGAGGTTAAACTGTAAAAACTTAACTTTTTTTTAACATAAGTATTAATAAAAACAGACAGGAATATTGTTCCAGAATAAATCAACTTAAACCTTAAATAACATCCAGTATTTTGCTGTCCCTGATATTATATTTTGTCAAAATTATACAAGTTAGAAATAAAGAAAATGTTGAAAGAAAAAAACTTCAAATTTCTTTGCTTGTATGTCATTTTATATAAAAATTAAACTTAAAAATATTTAATAAGATTTTGCTCTCCATGAAATATATCCAGTCACAAATATACAATATAACATTGGGTCGTTCATAACAATAATAAAATCAAATGATCTGGAGGGCCGGATATCATTACTCTGCGGGCCGTATCCGGCCCCCGGGCCTTAACTTTGTTCTATAGACCATGTAAGTTTAGAATAGGAAGTATACTCCTAAAAACATTAAACGTTTTCTGTGTGTTTTGTGTCCATGAATGGGTAGATGATTTTTGCAAGTTTACCATAAATAAATAGTATTAAAAAAGTAAATACTGACTCACTTCTCATATATACTAAGTATACTTGTACACTAAAATAGAGTACTTTTTGCTAAGGGATAAAGCTCTGAAAATCCAATTAAATCATGTTTTGGTGTTTTAAAAACCAAATTAAGTTTTAGTAACAGAAAAAAATGATCATATTGGGTAGTAATAGATAGCTAAGCTGTTGCATATTTACCATCCCTGTCCGGAAAGGGTTAAGGTGTTCTTGTAGCATTTTTCTCATGAAACAAAATAATTGAAGTAATTGTTTATTCAAACTGTGTTGGATCAGATGAAAACCTACAGTTTGAAAAAAGCTCATATTTGAGATGCAGCGACTGAACTGTCCAATTATACTAACTAATTTTGTTGCCCCGCTAATGTGAGGTTGGGGGTGTGATGTCTAAGAAAATTACGCGTTTTTGATTTTAGGTAAAAACTAAATAATACTAATTTACTGGGATTTGTTTTACAATAGATAAAATATAGTTGGATTGAGGCTATAAGGTATTTTTCATGTTTGTCACTACATCAGTCAACTGTCACTGAGTGACTACTTGACAGTTTGTCAGATGTTTGGCTCTAATTTCCCAATAAACCTGGAGAAATTCCAGAATTTATAGCCTGAAAAACAACACCAGACACATCAGGTATATGTTCTTTTCAGAGGGAGTGAGTTTTATTTTCATGCTTTCACACGTCTTATGTTGGTTAGCCAACACACAGACTTCGGTCATCGATGCTAAAGCTCTCTCCGATGTCTTCCTCTGCTGTCTTCTTGGAGGCCCGGCCCCTTCCCGCCTCCAGAAGCCGGCGCTGCGCCAGAGGTGCTAAACAGGATTTTAACCTGTGTTGAACCTGGACTCATCCTTTATTCATTGCCATTAAAGGAGCATGAGAGTTGCTCTTTGCGGCGTCCCCTTCCATTAGAAGGACAAACGGCTGCTGTGTGAGTGCACCCACCTCGTCTTTCATAGATAACAGATGGGTGGGCACGAGTGAAATATGCATGCGGAAGCTTTTTTTTTTTCCTTTTTGCGACATGTCATAATGTTGCTGTCGGGTTAGAGATGGAGCTACATCGGAATGTCAGGATTACCCTGACCTCCAAATTTTGGGACGTTTGTGGTTCAATCGGGTCCGCAGAGGAGGATGGAGGAAACGTTTAACGTGAGCTCTGCAGGTCCAGATGAGACAAACAGTGTTAGCCGCTGCCCCCGTGGATGAGCGGCATTACTGTAAAGTAGCAGGTGCTTGTCCAGAGCTTCTCTGCAGCTGCTGATTTGATGGTAATCTGTAATCTGGAAGGCTTTGAAGCCACGGCCGTGCTTATCAGCCAGGCTGTGTTTGTACAGGCTCCAAACGCCGGTTTTACAAGGATGACAATGCAGCACGCTTAACCTTTGGCTGTTTTTCAGCGTTGCTCTTCTTATTATTGCCAGCGTGTTTTGTGTGCATGAATGGATAGACGGTTTTTGTCAGGTAATGTATCTGTGCATGTCAGAATGAGAGTTAGTTTGTTGTCAGTGGACTGATTAACATCTGTCAAGCAGAAACGGAGTTAAGTGCTCCATCAAGCATCATGTCAGGACGTCACCAGATTCAGATGTCGCCGCGCTAACTTGAAGCCAAATTCCCACACCGTACATGAAACGTCAGTTTCCATGTTCGTTGGAGAATTTGTTAGGATATTCGTCAGTTCATCGCTATGCTGCCATGTGCAGAAGACGGTGGAAACGCAGCAGACAGTGGAGGTGTTGGTGGTGACATGTATGGCTCACAAGGCGCCAGCAGCTTTTATTGGACAATAATGGGAGCCTGCCACGGATGACTTACAGGGACGCACCCGAACTCTTGCATATGGAAGGATTTTATTCCAGCAGCAGACCAGTGATGCAGAAATATGGCAGCTTTATACCCCTGGAATGCATCTTAACCACTGTGGGATGTATTCTCTGGCCGCTTCTCTGTTCAGAAACTTCCCTGTTTTACAGTTTCTTGTTGAAGTGATATGAACTGGGTTTATATAGTCCATCAAATACTGACTGAACAGTGACATAAATTTGTCATTGCAGGTAGACATGCTGTTTTCTGCTTTATTACTTTATCTTCAGCATCCTTAACCCATAACACCAGAGCTTTGGTTGCAGCGTTGACCTACCATCACTCTTCAACCGTTTATGCAACTTTTACTGATATGCAACACTTTAACCAAACCTGATATCACCTTTTTTTTCAGCTGTTGACCTTCATAAATAGGACTTTAAAAGTGCTGTCTGTTGATCATTGCCACATTTTTGGACAAATTAAAAAGAAGAATTATTTTATTCTTGAAAATATAGTCAAAAACCAACTGTGTGCTGCCTCAAATGATTATTTTATTAGTCGACTAATCATCAATTATTTTTCCGTATAACACACATCTTAACCATCATTAGCATTAAACTTGAAGCATTTAAGCTGTACGCTAACTAAAAATAAAGAGAATTTGGATGATAGTTTATTAAACCTTTAACTAATCATGCAACTTCTTTCCTTAATTTGTTTTTGGTGTTAAAACTACAAATGAGGTTGACATCTGAAACAAAGAACTATTTTTCACTAAAGATAAAGTTTTGGTCTCATGGACTCAAATATAACAAAAGTGCATTTTGTGTTTCACACCCCGTTGGCGGGTTGAAATTATACATAAGTCTTCCAATAACTCTTCTTTATGACGTCACTTCTGACCCGGATTAGTACTACTGCACATGTGCGTCAAAGACAATGTCAGACGCGGCATTAGAATAAAATAATAAACAAACAAAAATGAAAATGTCTAATCAACTATTAAACTAGTTGTTGACTATAATAGTCGACATAGTTGTGACTAATGGCGCTGACCTACTCCAAACATTTCCCTTGGTTTTATGAGAGAAACACTGCAAAGTGTGAAGTTTTCCTCGGGGTCCCACATGAACCCGGGTTAAGTGCCCTGACATTTGGATCTCCAGTTATGACGGTTAATGAGGATAGCATGTTGAACAATCCGACTGATGAAGTCATCATCCCACTACATGGTGCTGGGATGAAGTAAGCCAGCTAATGGACTAAGAGTATTAGATGATTAGGTTAACCTACACACTTCCACAGCTTTAATGCAGCATTAAGCTCACCTACGGTGTACTCTGTCAGTGTTAAACAGTGGATCATGTTGTGCAACAATCCGGAATAACTTTTCTGAGAGCAGTCGCCATCCTGTTTCCTTTGCAGGTAGAGTGTCCTCCTGAACTTCCTGAGATAAAGCTTCCTCCTTGTCTGTACGGTCTCAAACCTGTGGAAACACTTTACAGTCCGTCTAGGGTGGAAATCGGAGACGTTCTGATGCAGACGAGGCTTGTCGTGCGGTGATTAATGGAGATTTAGACTAATTGTTAGCAAGCTAAGGCTCCGTAGCATTGGACTCTACTCCCTTCCTCCCCTTCTCTGCCTTCATGTCCACTTGGAACACCTGGGAGGAAGCAGCTGTAGGTGGTGATTACAGTTCAGAGACGCCAAAATAACCTCTCCTCCTCATAGCCCGCTCTCGCGCCGCTTTCCCTCCTTCGTCCTCCTTTTTCTCTACATCACACAAACAACAGATGTAAGGAGTCGGACGAAACACAAGAACAACTCATATGAATTTCAATTTTCATCTCTCACAGTTCATGTGTGTGCAGTCATGTATGTAAAATGACTCATTGGTTCTGGCTGGCTCATCAGTATGGAGAGGGCTGGGCTGGGCTCTCACAGATGAGCACCAGATGAATAATGTTAGCTGCATATGACCACCCCTCTCTCCACCCACTGCCACTGTGTGTGTGTGTGTTTACTGTGCCGAAGCATGCATCAATCACACGCCCAGATCCTTTCAGCAAGCTGCACACACACGTTAAAACACACACACTCTGCGGCTTAGAGTTTATTAAAAGGCTGTCACCGATCGCTTTGACAACATCTGCACACATCACAAAGTGCGACTCCAGCTGACTGCGTGCAGGGAGGGACAATCCTCTTAAACTGTGTGCATTTCTTCTGCTCCACGGTTGGGGACCAAATAAACAAACACTAGAAATGTCGTCTTCTCGAGATTACACAAAGTAGAGATACACAAGAAAATAGGACTATGACTCACAGCCCAAGGCTGAGCTGAGGGGAGCTCATCCTTGGACAGAGCTGTCTTTCTTCCACTTTCAGTAACGCCACCACAAACGAACAGGAAGGCCAGTGTTCAGGGTCACGCACTGTCCAATGGAATTCCCCCCGAACGGCACAGACCCCAAACAACCAGAACCTGAGGTACTCACTGTAGCGCCGGAGTTCCCCACAAAACTACCCCGAAAGAAAAGTCCTGACCCAATAAATGCTGGCTGTTTTTCTCTCACATTGAAGACGACATCACATTGGACTGTTGGGAGAGTCCAACCCAATGATCGCTGAAATCATCCAGGTTCCGCCCTTGTTGGGCACCGTTTGCCTCTGAGAGCATCGTTTGAAGGAGATGGGATGAAACAGCCAGAAGAATCAAACTAACAACTAGTTAAGAGCGCTACATTTTCCTCTTAAATAAATGTGATCATTCTTCTTTTTTTTTCTTTTGGCTCCCCCTATTTCCTCCGTCCTTTCAGAAGCAACACCTCATTTTTCTCTGTACAGTGGAGAGAACAAGGCCAGTGTTTGACTGCAGGCCCATTTACACAGATGCCAAAGAGGAATGAGAGATCTGTGCCTATTGATCGGCCCAGCTGGACTGTCAATACTCCCATTTAAATTCTGACACAGTCAACTAATGGTTTCCCTGGGCTGGCAGCAGCCTACGCACCATCCCTGCACCGATGGGCGTAATGGACGAGAAGAGCCCCTACAACACATCAGTGCTCCACTTCCTGTTATACACATAACCTCTAAAGCTAAGGACACACCGGGAGTGTGACGCTCATTCTTGAATGTGGATTTAGGCCACGGTGTTCACATTGGACTAGCAGGGAGGGGCTTCTTCTTTTTCTACTGTTTACTAGCACATGTCCGCCACCTACAGTTGGAAGAGACTTGGTGCAAAATGCCAAAGTGGTGCAGATTTTGCTCCAGGCTTTTTTTTTCTTAGCTCTATTCCGATATATGAAAGACTTGGTGTCATAGACACAAACCATATGATCAATTTCTCCTCCATTATCAATTTACAATCTCAAAACTAGAAACTCATTTCAGCCACTTGTAGTCAAATCTCGTTCTTTTGGTAACGAACCAGAGCTCATGACCATAAGTACTCGAACGAAGATTGTTCGGTAAATTGAGATGTTTGTGTGAATGCTGTAAGCTGAATTTAGAAGTTGAAGATGCGAGTCGCAATAGCTGGTGGTGCTGAAATTTATAGTTGAAAATGCTGAAGCTGATAGCCAGCTAAAATATTAGCTAAAGGCCAAATTAGCCTAAAAAAGAATTAAAAGCCCAAGTTAGCCAAAACTGCTAGCATGTAACTGACATATTAGCTAAACTCCAAAATGACCTTAAAAAAAATGAGAAAAATCATAAATTAGCCAAAACAGCTAGTATGTAGCTTAAATATTAGCTAAACTCCAGCTGGTCTAAAAACTAAAAAAAAAGCCAAAATTAGCCAGAATAGCTAGCTTGTAGCTGAAATATTAGCTAAACTCCATAATAGCCTAAAAAACCTCGATAAATGCCAAAATACTCTAAAAAGTTAGCATGTCATAACTTTCAACTTTACTACAATGACTCCATATAATATAGAGTAACAACTAGACGACTATTAAATTAGTCATCTGTTATTTTAATAGTTGATAAGTCGTCGATTAGTTGACTAGTTTGACTGATTAGTTTTCTACGTAGAGACCGAAAACGGTCATAGAAACTTGAATAGCTATGCTAGAACGCAATAGTTTTGAACGCAGAAGCCTAAAACGTGTGTTTACATAAAGTAGATTTTTCATTGGAGTTGGTTGCTTGAACGCACATTGCCAAGGACGATGTGAACGTAGCTCAACAGTTCATAGATTTATTTCCTGGTGCCCGTTTCCTGTGAAGTCATGGAAGTGTGTGCGAGGAGCAGCATGCGCCCCCTTAAGCCTGGTTCACACCACCGCCTACTAATGCTGGACACAATGGGAAAAAAATTATACATCACAATATAAATTGTTTTATATCACAATAAGGGTATGTATCACAATATACCACAATAAAGTATATTTTTTGCTATTTTCGGAAAAAAATGGATAAAATGTCACAAAGTGTGCAACAGTTTTAAGTTTTTTAGTAGGAAAACACCTTTTTTGCTTTTGCAAAAGTTCAGCAATAAAAATAAACAAATAAAAAAGATAGAAGAGAAACAGCACAACAGACACTTTTCTATTGCAACATATATCGCCCAGCACTATCACCTACCATGTGAACACACAGGAACCCCTTCCTGCCTTCAGAACTGTCCATCCAACAGCAGCGCCCCCTCATGGTGGTTTAGAGCAGGGTGATGGTGGTAGATGTAGTCCAGAGAGGAGGGGGCGGCTCCTGATCACACGGGGAAAGGCCACTTTGCCTGGGGGAGAAAAGAAGGGCTGATAAAGGTGGTAGTGGGGGTTTGGACCCAAGTGACAAAAGAGCTTTTGTGGACCTAAAGTTTAGTGCGTTAACCTCTTTCTCTCCGCTCGCCACATGAGTAACAAGAAGGCACTGTGACAGGGCGAGCGGCGGCCTGGGGCGCCGTGTTTGATTCGGCGCTGCGTGTCAGAGGTTGCGCAGGACGCCTGGCCTCTGGAGTCTTGTGACAGCGCTGACGTTCAGGAGTTGTCAGCTGTTGTCAAAGTGCCACAAAGCGCAGGATTTACAAAAAAAAAGGACGATCTTTGTGCGCTTGTTTGCATGTGAGTGTCAGAATTAGTGCAGCCACATTAAGCTGTCAGCAGAGATGAGGGCTTCACTGAGGTGTGCTGACCTGCTGATCCCTGTAAAAAAACTTGCAACTTTGTCAAATCAGGTAAAAACACATAAAAAGAGCACTTGTGGGTGTTTTCAGCTGCCGTCCTTCTTTTCAATCTTTTAGTTTCATCTCAGGTTTGATTCGTCCATCAAACCTGCACACATTTTTCCCCTTCCTCCTCTGCCGTTGCCTCTTTAGTTGCACTTTCTTGTCATTTCCTTAATTGTCGCACGCCTTTATCTCAACCTTAACTGTCTCTTTTCCCCAGCTTTCATCTCCTAGTCTGCTCTTTCTTTCCCTCATCTCTGACAGTTTGTGACACTCCCTCCCCGGGGCTGCTATCAGCTAAGAAGAGCATCACATGTGACAGGCCAGCTTTGTCTTTTTAAGCCATTAGCAGCTCCCCTCCTCCCCCCCTTCCCCATCCTTCCATCTCGCTGTTTGTCTTTTCTGCCTCTTTTATGGGTCTGTTTGCACATAGTTTGCTTCCAAGCTGCGGCCTTTGCATAAAAAGCGCAAACTTTTGAGCAAACTGTAAATCCTCCTCGGTGATGTTTGCATGCAGGTAAGCAAGGGCTTAATGAAAAGTTTCCAGATGGAGCATTGTTTGGCCCCGCACCTCCCTGCCTCCCTCTTCATATCCCTGTGCAACTCCTCTGTCCTCCTCCACAGCAAATTGTCAGTCCTAATACAGGCAGGAATGTGCAGTCACCTGCTCCTAAAATGCAACAGCCCTGTGCTACACTAACCTAATATAGACGTGCGCCACACAACCTGGTTGGATAACAACGCTGTTGCTCATTGTGTGTTTTTAAGCTCTCCTGCTCACCGGTGAGCCACAGTTCTACCGTGTGGAAATGTGAGTCACGTTAAGCAATTAGAGTGATTTCTGTTTTCACTCTTGCATTACTTCCCTCGCAGCCCAACAGTTCAGCCTGCCACTTGTTGATAACAAGCGATAACCTCTGCTCTGCATCGTCCCACCCTGGTGGCTTTGGCTTCGAGCGCGCTCTCCAGTGTTTCCACCATCCCGACCGTGCCGCTACGATTAGAAGAAAAAGCAAACAAGCTGCATAATGAAGTCTACTGATGTAACAGACTCTAATAATAACCCCCCCCACTCAAAATGTCAGGCCGAGACAGAATGAGTGGAGAAGAGCCCTGTTGTGGTGGCACCCAGCCTTCAGAAGCCATCAGCGTGAGCGCGCGGGCTGAATGGAGTCAGACAGCAGAGGTGACGGGGACGCTTGGCGACACTCTGATAAGAGCTGAAGGCTTGAATGCCGCAGCAGCTGCGTTGGTGTTTGTCTGACTTTATACAACGGCAGATGTGTTGTGCTTAACCTGGAGCAGAAAGGGAAACAACTGTTTACCCAGGTGTGTGTCGAAGGTTTTCGGTTCTGGCTAAATATTTGTGTTCCTCTTTTACAAATGTGAGTAATTTTTTTTCTTCTTTGGTGTTGTGTCTCTGCTCAAGGTTAATTCCGGCGCAGTTGAAGAGATCAACGAATGTCGTCGGTCCTGTTAGCTCGTAACTGAGAAACGGGAAAAAACGGCGACAAATGAACCGTGAGGAGCTTGAAAAGAAGAATAGAGAGAGAACAGAAGGAATGTATCAGCCGGAAGCGTGACTGCAGGTTTTCTGGGTTTACCAGAATGTGCAGCAGATGTTTCCTCTCTTCACCTCACCTCCCTCCTCCTCCTCCTGCAGCGTATCGTCCCCACTCACCTGCCCGTCCTGCATGTGGCCCGGCGAGGACCCTTCAGCGCAGACCTGCTGAGTGTTTGAGAACCCGCAGGCCTCCTCTCTGGCTGATGCTGGGAGTGGGTCTTTGAGTTACTTTTGGGTTCACCAGGGGAACAATCTGATGGTTCGTTGAGGCCATCTGTTGTGAATTCTCAGCTTAAGTCATGTGAGCGCTATAAGGACCGGGCCGGCATGCCAAAGCTGTCTATTAACAGCTCAGCAGAGAGACCACACGCTCTCACTTAGGTGTGCTGGTGTTATTACCTTGGATGGTGCTGTCTCACCTCCAACATAAACAATAGGATCACAGTATAAACTTAATGGCCGGGCCTCCGCTGTGAAGACACCCTCTGGTCCTATCAGCCCACCTGGCCATATTTAGAAGAGCTAAGAGAGCGCCGGCAGTCTCTGGAGCTGCTGCGTCCAGTCTAACAGGATGTGTGTGGCTCATTAACATGCTCACAAGTCAGAGACAAGAGCCACTAAGCTATGCACCCACCACTGGGGGTCATTTGGGGCTCAACAGCACAATTAGGACTAAAGCCGAGCTTGGGAAGCAAAGAAGACAGTCACTGACTGTAACAAAGAACTGGACCGAGTAAGTGGGACATCACCCATTGAAAATTACTAACGTCCATCTCCAAAAAAATAAAGTCAGTTCAGTCACTGCTTTTTCACGATACGGATATTGTCATGTTGGGGTAGACATTTTCAGTGAGCGGTGATTCGAGTCAACCCGGACATATGGACGTCTGGTTAAGGACCTCTCCGCTTCACTGTCCCACCCTGCGGGCCCCATATGGTTTAAAAGTGGGCAGAAAATGTGGGCCCCAAATGGGTGTGTCCGCAGTTTCCGAGGTGGCCCTATCGGTGCTTGTTTTGAAAAACACTTCTGATCTGCGTTATAAAACATTTATTGAAGTGTTGATCAACATGAAGAGATATTTTAGCTTTTTAATTCAGAACAATAGACTGCTCTGCAGCACAGCTCCATATTATAATGATCCTCCGCGGATTTTCCGTCTGTTTCTGAGTCAGCTGATGCAGATTCTCTTTCACCGTCGTCACGCTGTTCTGACGCTCGGCTACATCATCAGTCTACGCCCCTTATGGGCTTTCATGGTCCAATACTCAATGGAAACGCTCACTTGAAATGCCAGGACCATTCTGACCATTCTAACCATTCTAACCATTCTCGCGGTCCTGGACCAGTTCTGGTCCGTGGCCTGGAACTTGGGGACACCCAAAATGACAAAAAGTGACGCGTAGGGGTTATTAACCAAATTTCAATATGTCACGAGTTTGGAGTGTAAATGTGTTGAAATGACGGATTATCGCGTGAACCTACGTGAGTTTGGCGAAGTCGGCAGCAGATCCTGTGGTTGCAGCCATCGTCTATCCAATGCAAGTCATCAGTCGTAGCTAGACCACTCCTGCACACCACCTGAGCTGTAATGTTTGCCGTGAAAGCCTGGGATCAGAGTTGGTCCATATGCACACCGCCCTGGAAAACGCACGTTCAAGCGGCCATTTCTAGTGAAAAGGTAGTAAACAGGTGTAATGCACACTTGAGGCTTCTACATTCAAAACTCTTGAATTCATACACAACTATGCAAGTTTCCACAAATATTTTTGGGCTCCACGTAAAAAACTTGTGGCCATAGAATATTCATTGAATGTTAACCTTTTACCAATCAGGGACTTGGATTTGGTAGTGACATGTAGGTCACTATCTAATCCTTTCAAATCATAGAAGTGCCAATTATTGGACGATTGATCATGGAGAAATAATAATTCCTTTTTATGCCGGAATTATATAACACCAAGTCTTTCATGTATTAGAATAGAGCTGTAAAAGAAAAAGTCTGAAGCAAGATTCACGAGATTTGCACCACTTTAGTATTTCACATCAAGCATCTTCCAACTGTGAGTGCATGAGCTAGTACTAAAAGTGTTTGGCGTGTTTTGGGACATGCCCATAGTGTAATATAACTGGATCAAGTGAGTGTGATGTCACCCATAACAATAGTTTAAAATTAAATCAATTCAGTCACTATTTTTGTCACGATACTGATTGAGTTTAGACATCTAAATCGGTCTGAGTCATCGTTTTTCTATGTTAACCCACTGTCACCAATCAGGAGTAAGCTTGTTGGAAGTCCAAACCCCTACCACTTAAAGGCGTGCTAAAAGAATGAAACGTTTCAATGTCAGACACGTACTTTTATTGAGACAGCTGATTGGTCAATTTAGAACTACAGAAGAAGTCTGATACAAAATAGGATCAGCAACAACATGTTAAAAAAGGGTAGCAGAGCAAGAATGGTTATTCTGACAAATGGAATGACTGAGTAATAGCTGTTTATTTTTCCAGAGGAGTCTATGGGATTTTGGCTTCTTGGAATTAGCGGGTACTTCCTGTTTGTAATGTTCTCTAATACAGTCAGTGGACAAAACCCATTCCAAGAAGTTTGGCCATTCTGACCATATTTCTACCATTATAGAAGCAGTTCTTTTCATCTTTGCCCTCGCTCTTTAACACCCACTGATCATCACAGATTAAGACTACAATGCCTTTCATTAGCATCACTGTTATCCTGAAAAGAGCTCATCAGGTGGAAGATGGATCATCAGAGGGGCTCATTAGTTTACATGCTGAACCTTGATCAGCATCATTATGAAGACTAAAGCGCTGGCTTGTCATTTGCAAAAATGGAACAGCAGGGTTTTGATCCTACAACCTTACCCGTTTGTTGATGAGTTCACCCCGAAAACAAGAACATGTGAGATCAGCAGAAGCCCTGTGCAGGACTGCAAGAACATGACTAATTGTCAGGACTGTTTGGGGTTATTTTTGTCCAGATCTTCTGCTTTTTTGGCGTCCCAGTCAAATGACCAAAAGTCACCTGATGTTGTGTGAGGAGGTTTTAGCGCATTGCTGTACAGATCTATAGAAATGAAGTCTCTGATAACCATGGATATCTGGAATTGACCTGACTTTATGAAAGACTCTGTTTGTATTTACAGTGTATCTCTGAAGTGCAGTTACAGCTAAACATCCTTGAGAGTCTGGAGCTGCTTATGAACGAGTCAAACGTGAAAATCCCTGATTCTTTTGTTTCCTTATCAGAACTCGAGTTGACCTTCCTGACTCCGTGGGAGGACGGCTGTTGGCGGGGGGAAAAAAAACATCAGTTTACCTCAGCAGTGAATGAGGCGCCTCACCTTGAGACAGGATACTTGAGGTTTTGAATGGCACGGCTTTGTTTTGCTTTGGTTGGAGTTAGGGTTTTTTTGTAGTGGTTGGTTTCCCTGAGAAAACGGCATCACAGAGCCACAAGGGCAGACTTTCTGACGACAGAGTCGGCCATCTCTGAGGATGCCTGTGGTTGTCTCTCCCTGTCTGCCTGGTCCTGAACGCTATGAACAGATGAGTGGTGCACCTCAAAGAAGGAGCCTGCACTAAGGCTAAAGATAGAGACAGGGGAGAGGTAGAAGGGCAACCAAAGAGTCGCTGCTGCTGGCAGTGAGTCAGTCTGTCTAATCACAAGCAGAACACCAGCAAGACTTCACAATACGTGTCGGTCAGTTGACTGAAATTAGTAGCATGGGGGAGAGCGCAGCCTTTGATCTGTCTTTTCAAGAGCCGAACTCAGAGAAAAGTGTTTTGGTATGACATTCCAGACATACCTCCCACACATTCTGGTGCAGAGCGGCTGGTCTGCTCATCAGAAGGACAGGTTTCTCACGAAGTCCTCACAGGTGAGGAATCTACAGAGAGGCTGTTGATTACTCTAATAGGTTTGTTGTTGTTCTCAGTCCATATGAGTCCAAAAATCCTTCATTCCACCACAACCGTCCCTATTTGTTGTAGATTTGGTTTTCCTGTTTTAGCAATGACTTTTCTGAAAATATCACTACATCTATGAACGAAAGCCACAATTATATGAAGTATTTTTTGCCCGGGATCAGTATCATAAATCTGGGTGAAGCCAGTGCGGCACTTCATGTTCCATTCTGCTGACAGATCCGTTTGCCAAACTGACCCCCCACACCCGGGGAAGCACTGAACCTGTTTTTGGACCAGCCCAGATACTCGCCCATTCTTTTGGTAGTAATTGATACAGGGCTGGCAGGTGTCATAACAACACAGGCTGTGGCTGCTGCTGGCTCATTTCAGTGGGGCTAGCGTGGAGAAGACCGTTTTGACCAACGGTCTGTGTGTGCTAGCTTCAGTGAGGTTAAAGGTCAAACATATGGACCTTTTGAAATCTAGTTCAATTTCTGATTTGTTTTCCTTGTTTAAAAATATTCAATATTTTATCTCAAAAGCTCTACATCAAACACCAGGGATATTAATATATATATATATATATATATATATTATATATTAATATATATATAATATAATATTATATATATATATATATTTGACTTATGAAACATAAAAAAAACTGGACCCGTATTTATCGTATTTATAAAATTACCTTTTAATATTGTTGGAAAAATAAGAAGGTAAATAGTAAATTTGTTTTACAATAAAACTTAAAGACAAACTTTTTCATAATTAACCTAATTTGTCTTATTTTAATAAAAAGTCACTGAGAGCTTCAGAAACCTCACTGTTGTCTATCAACAATGGAACTTTCCCACAAAAGTTTTTTGGTTTGAATGTTTTTTTTTATTAAAAAAAAAAAAAAAATGTAACGTGTGAAAGCCCACCTGCAAACCTCACTCCGCTTGGCAGCGAGGGTCTCGGTTCACTTAAGTGTGAACCATAGTGATACAAGTGTTGCGTGTAACAAGGAGCACAAGAAACTGCCCACAGTGTGAAACTGAAGAGCAGCACTCACAAAAAAAGTTGTAAAATGTCTAACAGAGAAAAGATGGTGAAGTGAGGAGGTGCAGACACTTATTAAACCATCTCAAATCAGAATATTAAAAGGATTAGCCGTTATTTTCCTTCTTATCACAAATAATTGTGTCTCCATCGTGGAATATGTACGGATTTCACTGAGACCGGGTTGCCCCAAGTGAGCCACTCCTTTCGTTTTGGCCAACTTCAGTCTTTAGTTGAGTGAATGCTAATTAAGCATTCACGTTCTGGTTTTACTTTTGGTATTCATAAATTTTATAGTTAAAAAAAAAATGAGCAAAATATGCTCCATTGGAATTGAATAAGAAACTGCTCAAATCTTTTAAAAACTTTGTTCACTTTGAAACTTATGGACTTAAAATTTTCAGCTAGAAACACAATTCAAACTTTAAAATGTTCAGCAACTTAGCTTTTATTTAATATTCTAGCTGTTTTTGGCTAATTTAGACACTTCCCAGGTTTTTTAAGGCTAATTTGAAGTTTAGCTAATATGTTAGTATTATGCTAGCTGTTTTGACAAAAAATTTTTTTTTTCAAGTTCTTTAGGCAAATTTAGAGTTTAGCTAATATGTTAGCATTATGCTAGCTTTTTTGTTGAAATGAGACACATTTCCAGTTTTTGGTTAATTTGGCATTAAGCAAATATTCTAGCAAGCTTTCAGCTTCAGTATTTTCAGCTATCAGCTCTAGCATCTTTAGCAGCTACATTACAACATTCACTCTTGCATTATCGCTAGTAACACTATACAGTATATCTAGTTTGCTTTTGATATTGTGTGTTAAAGCAAACCAAACCTACGGTGGCCCTGAAAGGGCAAATCACCCAACTTAAAAACATATCAAAGATCAAAACAATTTAAAAAGTAAAAAGAAGAACAAATAAAAACAGCATTACATTTCTGAAACCAAAACAATACAGAAAAAAAATATTATAAGCAAAATATAAGTGGAGCAAAAATCATTTTCAGACATCAAAATGAAATGTTAATATGAAGTAAAAACCGGAAAAAATAGGTACTATGGTTGATAGAATGACATTTGAGTTTTTTCAAATGCCACTTCAATGTCCGCGCACTCATAAAAGGTTTATGCCAGCATGGAGCATATCAAACATCATCATCCAGTCATTGATGTCCCTTAGTACTTTTTCTGGTTTCTGCAAAAAAAACAAAAATAAGTTACAGAACTCAAAATAAAATGTTAAAAAATGTAACAAAACATGGGGACATCACTGATTGGATGATGATATTTCTCCATCCTTTCAATTTAAAGTTATTTGGCATGAAACTATACTGAACATCATCATCCAGTCAGCGACGTCCCATAGTATCTACCTTTTCTGGTATCTTATTGTGTTTCCTTTTTTAAAATTTCATTCTGATTTCTAAAACATTTGGTCTCTTGATTTTTGCTTTGCTTTCTAAAATGTAATATTTTTTTTATTAGTTGTTTTGCTTTTTTTATTGCGTTGAGTTATTTGTTGATGGGATTTGCACTTCAGAGCCACCATACAAACCAGTTAAAGTGTGAAATTAATAAGCAATCTCCACCTGTTTGAACCGCCCATGGGACTATCCTATTCCATATGGAAGCATGCTTAATCTACGGCCTGTTTTCTCAACAACTTAAGGCTGATGTCTCTGCATCATCTGTCTTATCGTGATTACAAAGAGAAAACGAAACACTTACACGGATGAATTACAGATATAGGATGGTAATTAAATTTTCATTTAACCCACAGACTGTTTCTGTGTGTGACAGTGTTGTTCTGCAGCTCCTGTTGTTCAGGACATCGCAACTATGCAGAAGAGCAAACTTTGAGAAGTGAGCACGCCACCTCCTCCACCTACCGCAGCTCTGTGTCTCAGATGCGTAGGAGTCATCCTCCTGTTGTGTGCTAGCATGCTCGTGCTAATAAGGCCAGCTGTCCAAACGCTCAGCCGCTCAGCCAGAAGGGGCTGCAGCCTTTGTTGATGCAAGGTGTTACATCTCCTGCTGGAGCAAACACTCTTGTCTCAACACCACCAAACATTTGGCACAGGAAGGCCGTCTCTATTCACCCCATCACACACCGCAAACACCACCACCATCTCTGCTCTTTCTCTCACCCTCATATCAGCTTTTGTGGTCCCACTCACTGCTACCACCTCCAACGGCACACACTAGAACGTCCATTTTCTCCTTCTTCTTTGTGGTTGACCATTTTCTCCTTACGGTACCGGCGGACGGCGTCGTCTTTGTGGTCTCAGCTCCACACCTGAGCGACCCCAGACATCCTCTCAGACTTGGCGTAAAGAGCCGTCTGTTTGACACGGAGGTGTTGCACCCTGTTTGGGCTGCTGAAAGCATCACCTGGAGGAGAAAGTCTCAAATCTGACTGAAACTTAGTGAATCTTTGGAAAAGTTTGATGATCAGAAAAAGTTACAGAACAGAGGATCTGACCCTGAATTACGAACTTTAACAAATGCATTAGAAAAAAAAAGTCCTTTTTTTTCATGAAACAATAAGATCCTGCACCTCCTAAGTATATAAGACAATTATCCAACTGTGCCATGATTCATACTTTTTTAAGTTCAGCCTTTATTTATTTTTCTTGGATCACATTTGGTTTTGAATACTCATAAAGAGCAACCATCATGTCCACTTTCTGTAGTTCACTTCCACGGTTCTCTTCTTTGATCCACATCAGAGTCCAGGTGAGCTTTCACACCTGCCAAACGGAGCAGACAGCTGGAGGAAAAACACCAAATGTGCTGGAGTTAATGCTTTCATGAAAAGCACAAACAGCTTTTGTGAGTCCTAACAAAAATTTGGAGAGAACAGAAAAAAGAAACCCCAAAAAAAGAAAAGGATTTGTACAAAAATAGTGGAAAGAATCAATAAGGTTTCAGGGATTCAGTTAAAGGAAATGGAATATTTCAGAAAAAATAAAAAATACAGACAAAGAAACCCCCACCACACATGAACAGTCAACACATTCTCATCCCCAAGTCCTCACACGTTGACGTTTGGTTAAAGACCCCCGCGTCACTTTTTGACATTATGGATGTCCCCTAATTATCGTTTTTTGACGTGCTGCCTGTTCATAAAATCAAGGGGTCAGAAACCACAACTGTGGTCACTGGTCCTCGGGACGCGTCCAGTACCGGCACCCTAATCCAGTACTAGTACCCCAACCTTAACCCAGTGCTGATTCTCGTCCGGTATTGCGTCTGGTACCTGTTCGGGTCTGGTACCACATCTGGTCTGGTTTGGGGTTAGGATACCGGTGCGCTCTGTGTCGCAGTACTGGACCGGTTCGGGTTTGCGGCCCGGAGGTTGGGGACCCTTGATTTAATGGGAACAGCCAGTATGTCAAAAAACCGTCGAGTTGGGGACGTCCAAAATGTCACGGAGGGGTCCTTAACCAAACATGACGAGTTGGGAGTGAGAATGTGTGGCAACAGAAGCAACGTTAGTGAATACAGTTTTTATAATTAATCACCTCAATCAATTACTATTCCTTCAATCCAATACATCGATTATTAATACTGGAAAATACCATTTGGATTGACAAGAGTTTACTATAAGGTAAAAACGACCATCAGAGTGGACAATACACATGTGATGACAGCAAAAAATGATTAACCACCAATACAGTCCGAAGAGTGAAAAACACTTTAAATTTAGCCTAGTCATGTGACCATACAGAGTGATAGAATGTTCGAATAAATGTAATATTTTGATGTGGGGAAACAGCTGTGGGCTGATCCTGAAACTACAATGTGACAGAATTGACATTAATACTTGCTTGTTTATACACATTTTTATTATCTAGCAAGAAATAATCTGGAAAAGCTCACCTGCATTGTTCAGTACCAAGTATTTATCTCTAAGTCACACTGGTGGAAGTTTTGGCTGAAGATGTCCTGGATCAATAAATCTGATCGCTCAAAATGAATCAATTACATCAACTATGAGTCGTATTGTCAACTACAAATTATGATTTAAATTGTTCAAATTAATCGTTAGGCCTCATAGTAGTGCTGGGTAATGTGGTTAAAAATTGTATATCAGGATATAAATTATTTTCTATCACAATAACAATATATATCACAACATACCAAAATAATGAAGTACAATTTCAGGTATGCTCTGATAAAAATTGACTTGCTTTTTGTCTGACTTGATTTTTTTAAGTGACACTGAATCTTCACAAATGAGAAACACTATATATGAGGTACTGCAAAACACTCAATATAATGTTGACACAAAGAGTTAATAAATTTGTTGAGCTTATAAGCAGTTTATCAATATGGCCTTCGTAGACTATGGTCTCATTTCAAATAGTACTGAAGTAGTAATAGTATCTTACTAAGTATATTAATAAACTTTATTTGGCCTATTGTGCTAATAAATGCCTTACTAATACCTTATAAACACATTAATAATGTTTGTTAATGTGTTATCGAAGCTTGTTAAGAAATCTCATTATAAAGTGTGACCCAATTTTCTTAGTGCACAACAGTTTAAAGTTTCTTAGTGAGAAAACACCTTTTTGCACAAAACTTCATCAGTAAAAACAAATAAGCATTTTTCTATCGCCCACACGATATGTATCGTCATATTGCTCAGTAGCTGATAGTGAAGCACTTTAGGATGATGTGGGACTGAAGTTTCTAAGAAGTTTCAACTATTTATTTCCATTCTAGGAATCATTAGTCTATTCTCAGCAGTATTATGTAAAAATTAGACAGAAGTTGCATAAATTAAAGTGTTTTTTTTCACTTCCTCTTAATGCAGTTCGTCTTTAGTTTTTGATCGCTTAATAATGAGTTGTTGTGACAGTCATCTAGTGTCTTATATCAGTACATTTTGAAGAAATGTATTTACTACATCCGTAAAGCTTTCGAAGTACCAGCGGCCGGTCTGTGAGTCTGCATCCAGCAACAGCGTTTGCATCACGGTCGGGGAAAAAAAGAAAAACCGCGGAGTGAAAGAAAGCTCTCCATGAAGCCCTGCAGGATTTCACAGCTGCAGCACTGCGGTGATGACCCCACCAACAGCTCGACAAATAACAGAGCTTCTCCCTCCTCCTTCGTCACCTTTCGCTCCCTCCCGCCCCCACACCTCCTTCCTCCCGCCTCCCCCTCAGCCTGAACCCTGCGCGTCTACCGCGTCTGAGTGAATACCAACCGGTTGTAATGACCCGCTCGGTGCTGGGAGAAGGAGAGAGACCTCAGCGAAACAATTCTCATTGATTGAAGGCTCACAGCTCTCCCAGATACGCCTCCTCCGGAGGAGAAAAAAAAAAAAAAAAAAAAGAAAAAAAACACACACACACAAAAATTACAGCCTCTTCAGAAAGCGGTGGGCGAGCGCAGAAGAGAGGAGATGAAGTAAAAAAAGTGAGGTGCTTTGTAGCAGCAGCGAGTGTGTTTGGGGCTGCTCTCACCGGAGAATTGATTTGGCCTCCGAGAGGATCTGTAGCTCTCTCGGTGGAGCGCAGGGATGCTGGGAGGGTGGGGGGTAAGAAGTAACACAGGTGGAATTGAGAGATGGAAGAACAGGGTGGAAATGAAAACACACAGAAACAGACATTCACTCCCCGTAAGAACGTGCGTCCTGGCTCCTCCAGGATCACACCAGCTCCCACACACACACAACCTCACACAACAGTTGTGCATGCGTGAGTGTGAATTTTCCCTCTTCCTCTGCAGCTCCGAGTTTTTCCGTCACCGTTTGATCCATTCGTTTACTGCCATCAGAAGCATCAAATGCATTACTTCTAATAGGTGCTGTTCGCTGGGTTGTTATTACCCGGGCGGTTTTACTCCCTCCTGTTTTAACAACCTCTCCCCCCGCAGGGGTCATTTCTAGTTTCATCTAATCTATTTAAGTTGCTTCGCGCTCTGTTTAATTGCCGTTTCCAGCTCCGCGGCCCGTCTTCCTCCTCGAGCGGCGCCTTTAATAGTTTTGACATTTAAATGACATAGCACATATATTTAACCTCGCCGGCTCGTAGCCTTTCACATCGAGCACTCATAATTAAGAAGCACACCTCCCATTATCTCCGTGCGGCACTAAACGTGCCAGCGTCCCCACTCTGCTTCAAAGACTAATTAAAAAAACAAGACCCCTGACCGTGACCTCCGTCTGTGTGCAGTGAGTAACTACAACAATGTGGTGGAGGCCGGCTCAGACTCCGACGACGAGGACAAGCTGCACATCGTGGAGGAGGACGGCGCCGACTGTGACGGCGCCCCGCAGGACGATGAACTCCAGGGCGTGCTCCAGTGGGACCCAGGTGAGGCCGTTGCTTCAACAGAAAGTTGCTGAAGTTCACAGGAAACACATCAAACAGACTCCATGAGACGGTTGCTTCACTTTGAACCAGGGATGGGAAACTCCAGGGCCGCATTCCTGCGTGGTTTCCAACATACCCTGCCAGGTAATCAGTCATGAGTGGGGCTTGGATATCTGGAAACCATGCAGACACACCGGCCTTCAAGTTCTGGAGTTGCCCATCCCTGGTTTACACTTCTACTGTATTTTTCACTTTTTTTGTGACTTATACTCTGAAAAATATGTGAACCTCAACACATTCTCACTCATAAGTTGTCACACATTTGGGTAGGGACCCCTCCGTGTCACTTTTTGATGTTTTGGCTGTTCCCATTAAATCTCAGGTCCCCAACCTCTGGGCCATGAACCAGAACCGGTCCAGTACTGTGAAGCATAGCGCACCGGTACTCTATCCTTACAGAGAGACTGACGTACCCTGTCATTCAGACACAGTAGATGGTCTCAAGGGCCATTCACACCCCCCAAGTCGATATTTTGCGGCCCCCACCTTAATGTGCACGTCCAATGTCTACTAAGCAATATCCCCTGCATGTCCATGCTTTTTTGGTGATTGCTTTGTATTTGCTTTGTGATGTTCCAGTTTGCTTTATGTTTAAAACTTTGCATTTGCTGTTTTCGTTGGATCTGGTTGTCAGAAAAGTCCTTAGCAACAGTTGCTAGCTCCCATCTTTTCGCAGAACACACAGAAGATATTGCTTAGTAGAACATAGACATAAACAAATGCTCAATAAACTTATTCAGTAAACATAGATACTGGACCGAAGACACAGACAATGGACAAGAAAACTATTTTTGGCACAAATGGAACCCCATACGGCTCAGCCAAACTCTGCATTCAGTGGCTCCAAGATGAATTGAGGTTCAGAGCCCGTATAAGGGAGAGTCTCTGAATGATCTCATGAATTCAGACGTGATTATTAATGATTTTATAGCATACGTGTAGGTTGAATTCTTCCCATACCGCTCCAGTTGTTGGGCTTTTGAACTGATAGGGTTGTCTGAGATAGTTTTTTAAGGGCTAAACTGTGTTGCAGGAGGATTTGTTTTCACAAAACTGCAACTTGTTCATGATTTTATTCTTTATTACACTTTTTTTTTTTGCAACGGTGACTTATAATCCGAAAAGACACATGCATGTGTTTGAAGACGTGTTTCTGTAGCTGTTGGAGCAGCGCTTTGACCCGTCTGTGTCGAAGCAGAGCGCCTCCGACTGAAGCAGGAAGCCTGACATTCAGCAAAGACAATGCCAGCGGAGGGAGAGACCTTCGAGCGCAGAGAACTGCCAAGTGCCCGGGAAGAGCTTTACGGCTCTGCCGGGCACTGCCGTGAACTTCTCTACCTCCAACCGCATGGAAGTGACATCAGAGGCGGCCGCTTACCGCAGGAAGGGCTGACGTCACGCGCCCCGCCGCCTGCAAAACAATTGCAGGTGCTGAGGGATGTTTCGAGTGGGCTCAAGGCCTCTCCACCGTGCAGCTGACCTCATGCCGCCCGCGAGTTTCCGGACAGTTCGAGCACCTTGCGTGCCCCCCCCTCCCCACCCGCTATCCGTGGCTCGTTCTCATGAAAGCTAATTAGATGTTCAGGCACAGAAGCATTCATTGCAGGGTGTTGTAGCTCGCTGCAGTGACAGATGTGTGAGGCGTTATTTACGGAGAGGTCAAACCAACACGTATGAAAAGTGACATATCACTTTCAGTTAGGGAGGGGTTCGTTCAAATTCCATTCAAATGAGTCTTCCTCCGTTTGGGCTGCACAGGAACACGTGTTCACAGAGCAGCTCCATGTCTTCCTCCTCATCGAGGCTCGCAGGACGGCAGAGCTGGAGCCTCCGGACACGAATCCCCTCAAAAGCTTCTCCTCTGCCTTCACACCCGCTCCTGCATCTCTGCTGATAAAACGAGGAACACCGGCGTCCTTTACACAAACACGTCTCCCGTCGTCCCTCTATGGTGCTTTCTCTGGTGTGGCCGTGACAAGTGAACTCCACCCACTAATCTTCTCCTCAGCATCGCCCCAAATTAAAGCCTCGACACCCTTTCTCCTGAGACTACAGCTCAAACTTTTAACTCTTTTTTTTCCTCCTCGGACTCCTGAAGATGTGGATGGAGCTACAGGGGAACGGGACAAGAGAATCCGGCCACAGAGAAAAATTAAGAGCGGGAAGCCCCTCCCCCTGCCGGAACCGGCCACCCGGAACCCCTGTTTTAAGCTTTCAACGTTTTTTGTTGTTTTTTCTCGTTGATATTCACTTTCTCCGGAGGTAAACGGGTGTAATTATACAAATTTGAGCACTTGTTAGTTTTGACATGAAAGAAATAAACATTAAATGTTCTCGGTCCCGATTGAAGCTCATCTTGCACACTAAACTTACAGTTTATTTGCATTTAAAGCATTAAAAACTGGTAATTCTGAAAAGTTTTTAAAATATCATTTTTGAAGGGTTTCCTAAAGTTTAGGAAATTTCCGCCAGCGCAAACGGCTAAAGTTGCTCAAATTTCTGCTTCCGGCTAGAGATTGTTTCTGGCGCCATCTTGCATGTGACCAGAGGACCTTCAAATGGGAAGGTGTGAGGTGGAGGAGACGTCATGGTGTGAAAGGCAGGAAGGAATGCTGGTGATGGACGTCTGGTTACTGCTGGATTACAGACGCTCTGGTAGAAATACTAGATAACATTCCTGATGGTTCTGAATCCTCCCCAGAGAGTTGTGTGGGGATCGTCCAATCAGAAACAAGAGCAAATGTTTTATTTTCCTTTATCTAAAGCATGGTTCTCAAACTAAATTTACCTTGGGGGTACTGAAGGCCAGATCTGACTGAGTCTGGACCGTATGGGGTTCCATTTGTGCCAAAAATAGGTTTTTGCATCCACTGTCTGTATTTGGTCCATTGTCTATGTTTACTGAACAAATGCAAAGCTGTCATCAAAGAAGCGTGGACGGAAGATTTTGTTTAGTAGACATCACACTTTAATATTAAGGTGGGGGCTGCAAAATATCGACTTGGGGGCCGCAAATGGCCCGCGGGCCGCCACTTTGAAACCCCTGATCTAATAGGACGTACACATCAAGCATGTGATCCACACTCAGTAATCTACTAAAAGGGTGTTCTTTTGAGTGTGTTTGGTCAAAGTACGGTTGATCAAATGTGTCCAAAAACCGTATTAAGAACTTGCGTGAAGCCTGAAACACGCATACACGCACGTTTATTAGACTTTTCATTAAACGTGCGTTGCCTAGAGCGATGTGAACGTAGCTCAAGTATCAGCAAATCCTCATAAAAAAAACCTGATCTGTAATGACTAAATGGTACTTAAGGAGACTTTTCCAAGTTTGATTGCTTCCAATCTAAGATATAATCTGCTAACTGCTCTAAATGCACGACCGCAGGAAGCAGGGGGTCAGAGGTCAGCCCAAGCAGGAAATGCATCATGGGATGCGGCCGTATCATGTTGCATGGAAGGATGAGAGGGGCGCGAGTGGGTGGTCCGGGGTTTTTTTTCTGCGTGTGAAGACGACATCTCAACACCGCAGACCCTCCAGCTGATCCTCGCCGCGCGCAGCGGTGCGTTGCGTTCACATCCCTGCGTCAGCACATAAACGTCCTGAGCGATGCTTCATGTCAGGGGAGACGCCGGATAACACGGAGCCACCTCAGCAGGGCTGTGACCCCTCCCCCCAGCCTGCATCTGAGCGAGGAACACGCACAGGAGGAAGACACGAGCAAACACGGTTCGGGAGTCAGCTTCACACACACGCTCAACATTTAGTAGCCTGAGGTGAGCGCTGGATGCAGCTCCATCAGCACTTCTGGATTCGTCTCCTCGCACATCAGCGGGAAACGCCTGTAATGCGCTGCAAATAAAACATAAACCTGAAACATAAGCCGCTATTGATTTTCCTCATTTGAAGCTCGGTCTGAGATCCAACTAGCATGTTTCCCAGAGTGCCTCGGTGCTCGTGAAGAATGCGGTCCACATGTCTGCGGCGCTGCTGAGGTCATGGGAGCGAAGCTGAACGAAACACGGGGGCTAGACGGCCTAATGCAGGATGATCCCACCACTTTCTCAACACCTGCTTCCACACACACAGCCTCTTTGTGAGTGTGTGTGACGTCTCGCAGGGTTCAGACGGGGCAGGAGGGTTCTTCCAGCAGTCTTTAATAACCATAGCAACAAACGAGCGCAGCCGTATTGTTCCACAGCTTTGTTGAGGTGCACCAGAGGAAGCCGGCGCGCTGCGGTGGGAGAGTGTTGGTATTCACTGTGAGTCATGAAGAGCTACACCTGTTCCCGTCTCCGAGGAGAACGCAGCTGGCCCCGTCTTTCCAAACTGTTCCTAAAGGGGGAGGCGGAGCTTGGATCCGTGTCCGTAAACAGCGGCGTGACATCCACTGAGGGACGGAGTAAAACAGTAAAACCTCCGGTTGTAAGGCCATTCTCATTGAAACTTCCAGAGTAACTAATTAAAAGTAACTAAAAGTAGCTTAGTTATCGCTCAAAATCCCTCTCTGACCGTCTTTTGATCTATTTATCGCTCTCGAAGAACGAATTCTTCTTCGTTCACGACGCCACAGAGGCACCTTCAAACTAACACACACAAAAAAATTAAATAAAAATGTTCAACTTCTCTTCTTAACCCTTTAGCACCTGAGATGTTGTCTGTGACGCTTAAATATAAAATCTGTAAATACTGTAACTTTTCAAGCAATAACACAATAATTCCAGTTGAATCTGAAGGAGAAAAGCGGCTCGTCGAGTTATTGGGGTTAATCCTTTTTGCTGTATGGCCGTTAAAATAAAAGTTTTCTCTGCCCAGCACAGTCGTAAACAAAGATTCCATCCCTCAGAAATACACGACACATAAATATGTAAAATAAGAATTTTACTAAACAAATTAATTATTTTCATTGTGGCTGTTAAACTCTTATAAAAGCGTTTCCAAAGGTCCTTTAATTATGTTTTTGCCCAAATCATCCCCTTTTTTTTTAAGAGCAATGGTAGTTCATTCGAAATTAGCCTCTGAGTTATGGCTGCCGTGGAGGAAACCCCCCCTTCCCATCACCCGTCTGTTTACATTCTCTCCTGCTAGCTTACAGCCCCTCACTTGCCCCAGGTGCAACAAAAAGGGCGACTAATATTGGAGCGATCCAGCCGCACAGTTCAGATCAGAGGTCCACAACCTTCAACTCTGAAAGAGCCATTTGAGTCAATTCCTCACTGACTACAACCGAGTAGGAGCCACAAAGTCTTTCTTCAATGATTTGGATTTATGTTATTGTTATGACTAACATAACATTAACCGTTGTTCATTTTGCATGAATAAAACAAAAACATTAAAAGAAAATAGCATTTAAAAAAAAAAAACTTTTGGCAGTTCTTTTCCAAATAAAAGACGTATGATCATCTCTGTGCAGCAAATGTATTGGTGGAATGTCAGCAATGATTCAATTAAAAAAAAGTTATTTTTACTGTTTTTGGTGCATCAAATTTGAATCTAACAAACCAAAATGAAATCTGAGCTAATTCATTAAGCGCTAATTGACGGAAATGGTTTTTCTGTAGTACAGGACGTACAAAAATGTGTCAAAATGTTGTTTTACTTTGGATGCGTACTATCCTTCAACTGTTTTTTTCCCCTTCACTTACTTTTGCACATTTAGAAAAACATTTTATTTTTCTTTAATAAACGAGCTACTTGTTGCTTCAGAATTGCAGATTGTAGACCCCAGATTTAGACAAACACCATTCTTTTTACACTTATTTGAATAAATAAATGCACAGAAATCCAGTTTTTAATCTTAGTGTTCTTTGTACATGTCCTCCATTATAAGAAAATACTACAAGAATCTGTTAAAAACACAAAAAACACCATTTAAAATAAAGTCTTAATTAATAATTCTGTTGTGGAACACACTGAACTGGAATTGTAATCAATACATATTGTTTTTGACAATTTCTTAAAAGTTTGATTTCCTTAATTCTGCATTTCCATAAAGGATATTAGTGAAATTTGAGCTTTAGAAATATCTTCTTTATTCCTGCATTGGGGAAATGGCTTAATCGTCTGTCTCTGGTGAGCTCATAAAAGTCTATTTAGTCTTCTCCGTAGTCTGTGGCCATTACAGTTTATGTGTGTCAGGAAGTAGTTATTCTTTACTGGTATAAAGGGGAATCTGCAGCTGCTTATTAAAATCAGCTTTAATAAATGTGGACTTGTTTTTATTTTTTTTGTTGTTTTTTTTAACTTAAGTTTTATATTTTCGGTTTCTGTCACACCTGGTTCCTCCTTTTTTTATTATTATTAGTATTATTGTGTTTTAGTCCATACGGTTACGCTCACACCAGATTCCACATGTTTGACTCATTAACTGTATACAAGAACTGGACACAGTGAGTGTGATGTCACCCATAGAAAATGGCTTACTTTTAGCTCCAATCAAATTAAGTCATTCAACAGACGCCGCCATGTTGGAGTCGGACGATGTCAGTAATTTGGGATTGGTCCTGATGCTACGTTTCCATGGCGAACACACTCACTGATCAGGAGTGAGCTTGTATGAAGGCCACACCCCTAAGTATTCTCAATAGAATGTTGCCGTGAGACCACCTACTTTCATTGAAGCATCTGATTGGTCGGTTTATAAGTTGCAAAGAAGAACCACGATGTGACGAACGTGGATGCTGGTCTCTCTTCAGTAGACCAACATGTTTGTCAATCCCTTCTGGTTGGAGAAACAGCTGCTCAGCCTCTGGAGCTGCAGCTGCATGGGTGGTGTTGATAGACCTGCTGCTTTGGCGGGTGATGAAGAGGAGGAGGAGGAGGAGGAACACCATCAGATCCAGCGTCAACCTTCATCTGCTGAACAGTGTGAAAGTGAAGCCTCTCCAACGATCAGTGTGGGTTCTGATAATCGTGTGCCGCAGTCACACATGAAAAAAAAATCATCACCTAATTACCGCTCCCCCAACACTGCCAATGGAAGCTCTCCATTCAGCTGGCACACGGGCGGCGACGCCTCCTGCCTTTGATGCTAATGACTGTTCTCATCCCATTGTGAACATCAGCATGCTGGGTGTATGCAGGTCCCGATCCAGATCTCCCGCCGCTCCACCGGCTAATCAGCGAAAGGTGTTTTTGCGGGCGTGATCAGAGCGTGCTTGTCCTTCACAGTGAAGGAGGACTGCCCCTCAGACGGCGAGGATGACGTGAGCACGGACGCCCTGGTGGAGAAGATGCTCCAGCAGGGGGACACGGCCGTCATCTACCCCGAGGCCCCCGACGACGAGCCTCCGCGGCAGGGAACCCCCGACGCCGGCGTCCACGACGAGAACGGTACGAGCCGTTCGACAAAACTCACACCTCCGTCTCTAAAAACACACCCGAGAGCGGTAATTACCCCCCCAGGGGACGGCGCTACCTGCTCCGTGTCAGCTCAGGTGTTAACTCCACCCCATTAACACCACTCCGACATCATTATAGTCAACAGCTTCTTTGTTAAGTGCAGCCTTTATGGCCCCCGGGCTTTGACTTTTACCTGTTTCCACTGAGGGGGGAAAAAGGGAAGGTGGGGGGGGTCAGAGAAACGGCAGCACCTGAGTAAATCTGTCACGTCTGTGCGAGCTCTGACTCACTGCAACCTGGGCGATAATGTGTGTGCATTCTCATCCCGCGGCCTCACCTGTCCCACAGGGGGGACTTAATACATCAGCTGTTAACGAGGTAATGCTTTACCTGTGTGGGAGCCGGCCAACTGAGGCGCTCCAGGTGGGCGGCGGCTGCTCGCCAGCCTCTCCTGCCCGCACACACACACGGCGTCTCCTTGATTTATTAGAGCCAATCAAAAATGGACTTTCGAGGGAGTGAGAGCTGCAATTTATTAACCTCCTTTCAGTCAAAGGAAGCTGAGATACAGTCACACGGCTGCAGGACGAGTTCAATACACCCAGACCTGCTTTGATCTTTCTGCTTACCTGGGTGCTGTTTACCTGTGGGGGCGGATCTGTCAGTGATTAGTCAAATAGCGGAGGAATGTTACAGAGACGAGTCATTTCTAACATCAAAGGACGTCTCCCCCATTTTTTTTTTTTTTTTTTTTTTAATCAGGGACTCCCGACTCCTTCTCCCAGCTGCTCACCTGTCCCTACTGCTCCCGCGGCTACAAGCGCTACAGCTCCCTGAAGGAGCACATCAAGTACCGGCACGAGAAGACGGACGAGAGCTTCAGCTGCCCGGAGTGCAGCTACAGCTTCGCGTACCGCGCTCAGCTGGAGAGGCACATGACGGTCCACAGGAACGGAAGGGATCAGGTGAGGACGCGCCAAAAACTGCTCTTCTCACACAGTCCCAATTCAATAAGCCTTTGATTTATTGCTAAATTTCAATTATGATTATGTTGTTTTTAGCCAAAATATACAAAAAAAGTCAATTTCTAAGACATAGTTTTATGCAAAGTGGTATGAGTTCATGTGGTGATAGCCCGCCCCCACTTCCCGTCACCATTGGGCATCGCCGGTAATTTACAGAATCGATTCAATTTCGTTTTTTTTTTTTCTTATTCTATCCTCTCAATTCAATTTGATTCGATTCAATTTAGAATTTACACATTTGAACACATTTGTTTAGAAATACAATAATAATCCATATATATGTTTAGAAGAATTTCACATTAATCTGATCCAGTTCACATACTGTAAAATGTATTAGGGAGATTGAGATCCATACAATCAGTGTTATAACAATTGTTCTGCTTCTCCTGGAGGGCGTTTCAGTTCGGCCACTAGGTGGCGATTGAGAAATAACATTAAATCTTATTCTAGAAGAAGAAAGTATGAGCAAAAAATTGTGTTTTAGATCACAAATGGGTACTTCAAAAAATTATTTCCTAAAAGTGTTTGGAAAATTCATCTCTGTGAGTTCATAAGGATGCTTATTTAGGTAGTAGTGAATGTTTATGTCAACTGAGGGTTAGCCATCTTATGGGAAATCCCATTATAGGTTAGAATTAAGCTAGTGGACTTTAAAATATTTATATAATAAAAAATTATATAATTATGCGTCAGATCAATCTCTGCTTTTATTGATCGATTTTGATCTATTAAGCTTAGATCAATTTAAATCGATTGATCTATTTTATTCATCAGAATGGAGTGGAGCAGAGAGCTTGAGCTCCTCCCAGCGTCACAAAAACGATCCCCGACATTATTATTTTTTTGTCTGCTTTTGATTCACAATGATTCCAGTTAAATACTTGCTGGCGATACACATCATGTGAGGGATAAAAAAAAGTGCCTATTGGGACAAATATCCTTATTTTTTTTTTTACTTTTACTGCTACATTTTTGTGCAAAAAAGTGCTTTTCTTTTAAGAAACTGTTGTGCACTTTAAAAAAAAAGTTTAAAAAAAGTTTTTTTAATTGTTTTAATTTCTAACGATTAAGTTAAATGTAATTTAAAAAGCGTGGTACGCAAAGTAAGCAATGAGATTTAATTATAACTAAAAGTATACTTTATTGTGGTATACTGTGATATATATATATATATATATATATATATATATACACACATATATACATGAATAATAAAATATAAAATTACTGATATCATCACTTACAATTTTTTTCCATATCTCCCTGCTCTAACTTAATTTTCTGTATTTATGTCCTCCATTATAAGAACAACATGTTAGACACAGTGCTGTGGGTCTTTAACACTCCAAAAATCTGCATGAAAATAAACATGAACTTTTGCCCTGAATTGATCAGTGACACTGACATGAATTAGCAGCAGTTCAAAGGTTGTGTTGTCGTTGTTTATCCGTCTGATCGACTACCCCCCCTCTCGACAGAGGCACATCACACAGTCCGGGGGCAATCGTAAATTCAAGTGCACCGAGTGTGGCAAAGCGTTTAAGTACAAGCACCACCTGAAGGAGCACCTCCGCATCCACAGCGGTGAGTGGACGCCGGTCTCTGTTGAGCACAGATGTTTACATCTGCAGCGCGACGACTGTACGTTTGATTTACGATGCTCTGGTTGTAGGTTGTTCGTGGCGCTCGGCTGCGTTGTGCGTTTCTCCTTAATGTGCCATAATTGTGTTTGTGCCGGTGTTATGGGACAGCAATTAGAGTGGGGCTTCTCCCAGTGGTGCCGTTACATCAGCGTTTAAGCATCATTGAAATGCATTAGAGCCTTTTCCTGTTGTAACCCTCATAGCCAGGCTTCCTCATTTAGCTTCATTCACTAATGGAAGTCTGCCCCCCCACACCCCCTGTTCTGAACATTGTTCTTTTATGCAGGAGAGAAACCCTACGAGTGCTCCAACTGTAAGAAGCGCTTCTCGCACTCCGGCTCGTACAGCTCCCACATCAGCAGTAAGAAGTGCATCAGCATCATCTCAGTGAACGGCAGGCAGCGTGTGGGGGGGGCCAAAGCGCAGGCCCAGGGCCCCTCCCCGGCGCTGTCCACCTCGCCCTCCGCCCTCTGCACCCAGATCCGGGAGAAGCTGGAACACACCAAGCCGCTGCAGGAGCAGCTGCCCCTCAACCAGATCAAGACGGAGCCCGTGGACTACGAGTACAAGCCGGCCGTGGTGACGCCGCCCGGCATGACCGCCATGAGCGGCGGGGGGGTGTTCGGCGCCGCGGCTCCTCTGCAGGGCACGGTGCAGGCGGTGGTCCTGCCCACCATGGGGCTGGTGTCTCCCATCAGCATCAACCTGGCGGACCTGCAGAACGCCCTGAAGGTGGCGGTGGACGGCAGCGTCATCCGCCAGGTGCTGGAGAACAAGGTGCAGGCGAGCGCGGGGTTAACCACTGGAACACTCCACCCCCCCCAGCAGCAGCTCATCTCAGCCATCAGCCTCCCCATCGTCGGCCAGGACGGCAACGCCAAAATCATTATAAACTATAGCCTGGACCCCAGCCAGGGCCAGCTCGCCGCGCACAACCTGAAGAAGGAGCGCGAGGAGACGCTGTCCCCGTTTCTCCAGAAGCTGCCCGAGGACCTCACCGTCAGAGCCCCCAACCCCCCCGACATCAAAGAGGAAAAGACCACTAAAAACTGTCTCCTGTGTGAAAACTGTCCCGGAGGCTTGGAGGCTCTCCATGCGCTGAAGCACTGCAAGAAGGACGTCCTCCGGCTAAACGGAGCGGGCCGGGACCGATCCGAGTCCGCCATCGCCGCCTTGCTGTCAGAGGGGGGGTTCTGCCACCAGCCCAAGAACATCCTGTCCCTGCTCAAGGCCTACTTCGCCTTGAACGCCGAGCCCACTAAGGACGAGCTGGCCAAGATCTCCGATTCTGTCAGCCTGCCGGTCCACGTGGTCAAGAAATGGTTCGACAAGATGCAGGAGGGGCAGATCTCCCTGGGCGCCCCCACGCCTCCCTCAGAGGAGGAGGACACCTGTGAAGCTCACAGCGTGGTGTCCTTGGTCCCGGGGAGGGACGGAGCCACTAAAAGCCCGTCGGTGAGCCAGGACAGCCCCACTGAAGCCACCCCGGCTGAAGTCAACGGCACTCACAGCTTCCCGGCCTCGCCCTCGCCACTAAACCTGACGGCGGGCAGTCCCGTCCAAGCTGTCACCCCACAGAGCACTGAGGGACCCCTGGACCTGTCTCTGCCAAAGCCGGCCAGAGAAGAGGCGGAGCGAGTGGCGGTGAAAGCTCCCGTCTTCCTCTCCGCCTCCTCTGGTTCCCTTAAAGAGGAGCAGCCCCTCAACTTAACTTGCACAAAGAACAACGCATCGCCACTCTCGTCCACGTGGGGGAGCCCCGCCGCACTGTACGCCCACCAGCCAAGTGCCAAACCCCTCGATATTGTAACCACAATGCAATGCCTCAGAGCGCTCGCCACCAACAACAAGCAGGCCATCCTCATCCCACAGCTGGCTTACACCTACACCACTGCGGCGAGCAGCCCGGCAGGCAGCGAGACGCACGACGCCGTTCACGTCAACGGAATCAAGGTCAGTTCAGGTCCAGCAAACTGCACATTGACCACAGTTCTAGTTCGGGTCGATCCACAAAAAACGTGTAAAACGTTCAAAGCTTTTGATAGGCAGATTCTTCTGAGGCTGCTTTCTATTGGTAGGGGGTGTGGCCTTCCAACAGGCTTCCAACCCATAGAAACTCGACTCAATCACTGATTACTGACAACATCTGGCTCCAACTGGGTCCATATTGCAAAAAAGTGGCAACTGAATTGACTTCATTTGGTTGGAGCTTGAAGTAAACTGTTTTCTATGGATGACATCACACTCACTCAGTCCAGTTCTTGTATACTGTCAACGGCATCAATGCAAAACCACTTTTCTCTGCATCAGGATCATCTGGTTTACGTTGATTACATAAACAGTCAAAGATTTAAGAAACATTTGATAATAAGATTCCTTAACAAGTTTTATTAGTACATTAACAAATGTAACGATGTGTTTATTGGGTGCTAATAAGACTTTTTTCAGCACGATAAGCGGAATAAGGTTTATTATACTTAGTAAGGTTTGTTAATATTTAAAGTGAGATCATTGTCTATATTGAGTGTTTTACAGCACCTCATTTACCAAGAAAATGATGCTATCTTCTTAAAAAAATTACAATTGCTCTTAATCATAAATAAACATGTTTGCACCTTACATTACGCAACACATTTAATCCATTAAAGTCAAAGATTGTTGAACAGATTTTGAATAATTGCTTGAAGGAATGTGAGGAAGTGAATGATATAATCCCATCTCTCTACTTCTGATTTGCACTGTAAGTTCTTATTTGTTAGATCGTCTCTGTTCCAGCTGACATTGCTTGGTGGTTACATCACTTAAGTTTCTGCTTAACTTTCCTCTGTTTGCTTCAGCACCCGAGTCCAGTTAAGCGTTCACACCTGCCAAACGGAGCAGAATATTACAAACTAAGACCCAGACCAAACACGCCTCTAAACGGCAGAGAGCCCTCTGGATGTGTCCTGAGAAATCTCAGGTCCTCCAAATGTAAGGAATCACAGTCGGATTTTCCTGAAGGCTTTTAAAGCTTCACGGAGGAGCTGGTGGTGAATGATGTAGCCGTCCTCACTCTGCCGCTCAGACCCTATCGATCTGTTGGACTCTGTCTGAACGCAGCTCCTGTGCCGGCTGCATTGATTCCCTGCTGTTGTGTTATACTCCCGTGTTAAGTGGATTGACAAAGATGAACCTGAAGAAGAGCCTCCAGCAGATCTCCTCCTGCTATCAGAGAGGAGGAGGAGGAGTGATGCTATGTTTCCGGTCATCCCACAGAGGCATGAGCGGGCGGTGATTCAGCATCCTCCTCCCGCTGTCTGACCCGACCTCTCCTCTCCCCCCCCCCCCAGGAGGAGAAGCAGGAGCTGGGCTCCGAGGGCGTCTCGGCGCTGGAGGAGCAGAACGACTCGGACTCCGGCCCCGGGAGGAAGAAGATGAAGAAGACGGAGAGCGGCATGTACGCCTGCGACCTGTGCGACAAAATCTTCCAGAAGAGCAGCTCGCTGCTGAGGCACAAATACGAACACACAGGTGAACACACACACACACACACACACACGGAGCGATGACTCACAGCGGAGGGGGATTTTTGAGGAGAAGGGTGGACACCTCCATTCCAGCAGGTATTACTCAACACTCAGAGGAGGTCTGAGAGAGTTTCCAGCACCCCGGCTCTGCCAGCGGCCCCCGTTGAGTGTTGCAAGAGCTCGGCTTGTCGGGTCAGCGGTGACCTCATCCGAGGAGTGGAGGTCTCCTGACGCTCCTCTCCCTCTGTGTCTGCAGGGAAGCGGCCTCACGAGTGCGGCATCTGCAGCAAGGCCTTCAAACACAAACACCACCTGATCGAGCACATGCGCCTCCACTCCGGGGAGAAGCCCTACCAGTGCGACAAGTGCGGCAAGCGCTTCTCCCACTCCGGCTCCTACTCGCAGCACATGAACCACCGCTACTCCTACTGCAAGAAGGAGGCGCAGAGCCAGGAGAGCCCCGAGCACGGCGAGCCTCTGGGCCCGGCGCAGAGCGAGCTGTTCCCCCCCTCCCTGCTGGACTTGGACGAGAGAGGGAGCAGCACCAGAGAGGAGGAGGAGAGCGAGGAGGAGGAGGAGGAAGGCATGGTGGACATGGATGACATCCAAGTGGTGCAGATAGAAGAAGAGGAGGAGGAGAGAGCGGAGGTGAGCAAGGGCGCAGAGGAGGTCACAGAAGAGGTGGAGGAGCAGGTGAGAGCAAGGGAGGAGGAGGAGGAGGAGCCCGCGGGGAGCCCAGAGAAGGACGAGGCAATGGAAACGGAGGAGAGCGTAGGGGAGACGAAGGACAATAAAGAGGAGAAAGGAGACACTGACTGAGGAGCGGACTCCCGCAGGCGACCCAATCAGAGTCCTCCTGTCGAGGAGGAGCGCAGGAGGCGAAGAGCGGCCCTCCGACACTTCACTACTGTGTAGAAATCCAGGTGTGCCTGAAAAGCGCAGCGCCTCCTGCTGGGAGGAGCAGAGCGTGGCCGTCTGTCCAGAAACGAAGGATCACAGACTGGAAGCTCGAGCCGACTGGTTTTAGAAAATGATTTGTTACTAAAACCCTTCAGTCCTTTCTTTCTATCAGTATTACTAATTTTATCGCTCATATTTTAACCTCTAAAGCTGTACAGTTGGGAGATATTTCTATATCTTTTTATTGCCAATGAACAAAAGAACAAAAAGAAGTCAGTATTTTGTTAAGTTGGGAGTCTAATGAGAGAATCCTGTGCACTACAAGTGGCTTGGTTTACCTGCAGAGGAGCTGCCAACCCTTCAGTATTACCGCGCCTCCACACGTCTTAGCATTACACTTCCTGTCGGCTGTTTGGAGGGACTGTAGCCTTAAGAAGCAGCTGACCGCGCCTCCCTCTCAGCTCCTGCATCCAGGGGAGCCGTCTTCATGAAGCTTTGACATGTCTGATACCGTTTGGCACATACCCCCCACCCCCACCCCCCAGCACCCCAGAAACGTTTCTAAAAGATTTGACTGAACGACTGTGACAAAAAGCTCAAATATTAGATGTTTTATTAGAGTTTGAGGAAAGATAACGTTCAAAACCAACACAAATGAATGAAGCTGTATGCAAAAAGGAGGACAGAGCAGCATCGCTGACTGTATAAGAGACCTGGGCTAAGTCAGTTCAGTCGACATTTTTTAGCAACAGTCAGAGTTGGTTTCTGTGGCAACCAAAAATCAGGAGGGAGCTTGTTAGAAGTCCACACCGCTACCACTTAAGTGTTAACTTGACAAAATCCAAAGTCAAACTTTTTCTGATCTTATTGGTCTGTTTGTTAAGATGGAGCATCAGAGCGACCAGAAAAATATATGACGTTAAGGTAGTAAAATTACAAGATTATTTTTAGTCGTATTTTACCAGAACAGAGTCATAACATTATGAGAGTCAAGATTTTACGAAAAAAAGGTAAAAAATTTGTAACATTATTAAAAAAAGAGTTGTATTTTACGAAAAATGAAATTATAACATCAGGGAAAAAAGTCAAAAATTCATGAGAATGAAATTGTAACATTTTGAGAAAAAAATGTTGTAATTTAATGAGAATAATGTCAAAACAGTACAAGAAAAAAAAGTCAAAAGTTTACAAGGATGAAGTTATGACATAATGAGTAAAAAGTCAATTTTAAGAGAATGAAGTCCTAACATTAGAAGAATTAAAGTTGAAAATTGATAAGAATAAAGTCAAAAACGAAGAGAAAAAAGTTGTAATCTTCCAAAAATAAAATTGTAACATTAGAAGAAAATGAATCTTAATTTTACAAGAATTAAGTCATAACACAATGAGAAAAAAAGTAAAAAATGTTAAAGAATAAAGTAATAAATGAAGAGAAAAAGTTGTAATTTTACAAGAATAAAGTTAAGAGAAAATTTTTGTCTTTAATTAGAATAAAGTCATTGCATAACAAAGACATTTTTCATAATTTTCCTAAAATAAAGTCATGATTTTACAGGTTAAAAAATAAGAATTTACAAGATTACAGTAATAGATGAATGAAGCCAAACGCTGTCTGCTTAAACTAAAATAAACCACAAAAATGAAGCAACGTGGCGTTTCTGTATGACAGCGGTTATGGTTCACAAACACAGAAATATGTTTTTTAAGTGGGTCAACACTGACTTATTGTCGGTATCAGGACATCTTGGAGCCATTGGGTACTTCCTGTTTGGAATGTGATGTGGGAGGAGTCACTCAGTCCAGTTCTCTTTTACAGTCAATGAGCAGCATATCTCGTCTCCATCCGTGGTTCCTGCCAGTTTTCGGGAACTCGAACCTCGCCGACCCCTAATGCTTCTTTGAGCGTCGAAGCTGCGACTTTTCTCCGCTCGTCCGGCGCAGCTGTCCGACAGGGAAAGCTCAGACGTCGGTGTGGGCGGATCTGACCCCGGAATTTAACCCTGCGTTAGCCGTCAGTATTATTTTAGTGTCTCCTGTTGTGTTTCAGCGTGTTTGTAATGTATGTTTTCATCCATGGCAGTATTAACCCCTCCCTCCCCCCACCCTTCAACCACATGGGTTTGTCTGTGTACTCATAGAGAACTTTTATATTTATGTGTCTTATTTTTTTATATTTCTTTGTGCTTATTTATTACACCATGTAGTGTACAATACTGTCTGTTTTAATGCCATAATATATTTTAGTCTGAAGGAAAAAAAGAATCCCAGACTCCGGCGTTCTGAAGTGATTTACGAACAAATAAGACATTTTTCTTTACGGAAAAAGTCTGAAGCTCACCTGAAAAGCGGAAGAATTTGATCCTGTGACCTAAGCTCCACTATCACCTTAGTTTTCTGGCCCCTCCCCCTAAATATGAAGCTACTGAACTGTGGAAAAGGACCCGTGTGTCTACTAGCATGAGTGTGTGCCGTCGTATTGAAGGATGACCCGTGACTGTCCTCTCTCTGCCAAGCCAAAACCATGTTGCCCTTTTGTTCCTGTTTTGATTTGTGCCAACTTTATGACACGCCCACTTTTATATGTCCCGCCCCTTTAACACCCTCGACTTTTTTTATAGTAATTGTTTTTGTTCATTTTTTTTATGACTTCCCATCTCACAATAAAATACATCAATTACAAGCTGGCGGATGTTGTTGTCATGATGTTTCGCTTCTTGATGTGAACTTTTATTCATTTGAGAAATAAAGCAATTAATCTATGGGATTAGACCAAGATCAGCCTAAAGTGACTTAAAAAAACTGATTGAAAATTTGAAAATTACACATTCAGAATTTGATGAAAAGACATTTTGAAAACTTTTAGTCCTGAAAGTACATATTGTAAATTTTGAAAGAAATATTTAAAAAAAAAATGAATTGCAAAAAACTGTCTAAACCTAAAAAAGACCTGCTATTTGTATTTTCAACTATTATTTTTTTGTTTTTCTTCATCTTGCCTTTCAGTTCTTACTAAATTGTTTAAATTCAGACTTTTTGTTTTCTGAATTTTTAGTAGGCAGTGGAGCTTTGAGTCCATCATTGACGTCAGGTGATAGAGGTTTTACCAAACAGCAACTTTTACAAAAAGACTTTTTTGTTTTTTTTTAGTTTACTGATTTTTTTATTCAAGTTTTTAGTATTTCTTTAAATTTAGTGTTTTTTATTTCAATAAAAAATAGTTTTTTTTTAAGTTTACAATGTGTACTTGTGGAGTTTACCACTGTTTTCACTTCTTTTTTCCAATTTACAAGTCTATTTTATGAATTTATAGTTTGTTTTTCAATATTAATGTAAAGTTTACAATGCGTAAAAAAATTATTTTTTAAATTTACAATGTCTTCTCTTTTTATTTGTAATCTGGTTTTCATTCACGTGACTCGACCCTTTTTTAATGTTTCTGGAGTACATTCAGGGCCAGACTTACCATTTTTTGCAAAGATAGGCAATTGCCCCTCCAACACATCAGGGGCCCCAAGTTGAACATTTCAAAAAATGTCTAAAATAATTTCCACAGCCATTACTGTTTAACTGTTACTGAAATGTCCTAAGGCTTCTCATGTGTTTTGTCGTCCTCCGTCGCTGTGTAGCAATGGACTATTCCATCAACAGCAAGTTAGCTAGCAGAGAGACTCTAAAAAGAAGTTTCAGAAATTTTTCATTTATCAAAATGTTTTTAAAATAATATTTAAATTCTTATCAAAACATATAGATTCTTGATGCTGTCTAAAAGTGGACCATTGAAAAAGTTGTTTGATGGATGTTTTACCCTAGAAAAGGATTTAAAAAGAAGGTTTGCACAACCACTGCAGAGGGGCCAATGTTACTGTTTGCCCAGGGCCTCTTAATTACTAAGTCTGCCCCTGAGTATAATCCACTGAAGAAGAAGTCGTCTGTGACACATTTTCTAAACTATGTACAATATAAAAAAAGTCAGAGTGAGCCTCTAATACAGGGGTGGGCAAACTACGGCCCGGGGGCCACATGCGGCCCCTTAAGCTACTTAATGTGGCCCTCCAAATTAAAATACATTGAATCAAAAATCCTAATTATTGTTTTATTTTCATTGCATTTCTGGTTTCTTCTCATGAATGGTGTTGTTTCTCTGACGTTCGTGTGTTCATTTCTGAGTCAGAAGGTGATTTTTAGGATTATTCCTACACCACATAAATGCAGCATTTCTTTGAGTTCACATTTTCCTCTGAAGAACATCAACCCATTGGATCACCCAAAAGAGAACAAAAATCAAAATTTTGAAATTAAAACTCCCAAATTTTCTGTTTTTAAATTAATATATGTGAATTTGAATCCAAATTAAAGCATGTTTTTCTCTAAATTCCATATTATTTTTTTAGTTTATGAGGTTGATTACCCAATCTCTCCTTCCATCTGCTCCTTGTACGGCCCTTATGCCAAATTTTAGAACCCTTTGTGGCCCACGAGTCAAAACAATTGCCTACCCCTGCTCTAATAAGAGGTTTTTTATAATTCAAAAATGAAATCTACCTGTGGACAGGTGTATAAATGTCTCACACATTTGATTAGTGCTTCGTAACAAAATAAATTAAGTGTGTCATTATCTTTCTCTTCCAGTTTTAAGGTTTATCATCAGGTTAACAAAGAGGAGACTTTCCAGATCGGTTCAGTTTAAGTGTCTGACGCTTCTGTCGTTGTTTTTTTTCATATGCAGAAATAATCAGACGGAGAAAGATAACTGTTTGAATTCAGATCAATTAACCATGAGCAGAAAAAGTTGATTGAAAACATAAATAAAGCAAATAATAGCCGTCAACAGAAATAACCAGCCCTATAGCTCTCCTCTCTTCCTTCCCCTCCCAGAATGCAGGTGAGCAGGTGCTTATCTAACCTTTTCCCAGGTGTGGCTAATCATTAAATCAAACAAGGTGAAACATACAAAACTACTAAATCAAAGAAATGTGGGAAGAAACGTCATTTTGGCTCCTATAAGAGACTAAATCAAACAAAAAAACCAACATCAACTAAAGTTCAACAGACTTTACCTGATCAGCAACAAGAGGTCCACCTGTATTTGAGTATATAAAATGACAGGACTTCACACAGTGCAAAACCTGAGGAGGTTTGCTTCAGTTTGACCTGCCATTTGAAACAAAACTAAAGCTGAAATGAAATATATTAAATACATTTAAATATATTTATTTGTCTTTTTTTTCATGCATTTGCAATAATGCATTTTTGGCTCAGGTTTGTTGTAGAGTAGGGGGGCACTTGTCCCCCAATTTTCAATTCAATATTAGTGAAAAAATTAAGAAATAATCAATAGAAGCCATGCAAAAAAGTCATGCAAAAAAATAGATAAATAAAAGTAAAATGATCCTGCCACAAGCAATTATTTTAGTAGTCGACTAATCACAATTACTTAGTTGACTCATCGGGTCATGCGTAAACTGGATGTAAAACACATCCTAACCATCGTTAGCTTTCAAATTAACTAAAAACTAGATATATAGCATTACCCGCCATAATGCTAGTGTGAAAGCTGTAAGCTGAATTTAGCCGCTGAAGACGCTACTGCTGATAAGATGCGGAAATTGACAGCTAAAAACGCTGAAGCTGAAATCCAACTAAAATATTAGGTAAATGTCAAATTAGCCTAAATAACTAAAAAAAGCCTAAGTTAGCTAAAACAGCTAACATGTAGCTGAAATATTAGCTAAACTCCAAATTAGCCTAAAAATTGTTTTAAAAAACCTAAATTAGCCAAAATAGTTAGCATGCAGCTGAAATATTAGCTAAACATTAGCCTAAAAAGAACGTAATAAATGCCAAAATAGTCCAAAAAGCTAACATAATGCCATTATAACTTTCAACTTTACAACACTCTGACTCCATACAATATAAAGGAACGAATAATTGACTATTTCATTTTTTTTTCAACAACTTTAATAGCCGATTAGTCAACTAATCATGGCAACCCTAAATTAAAATCCGTACGCATTTTGATACGCCCACTGTTCTCATTTGCCACCCTTCCAAAGTTTTTGCCCCTGTATAACACGTTGTAGCTCCATCGCTGTTATAGAGTGAAATACCCCCTCTGGTAATCCTTTACAGTAATGCATTACTCCTGTATCGAGTTACTTCCAGCTCAGTAATCAGAGGTGAGGGCCGCTGAAGGACAGCAGAGCGGTCTGACTGACTGAGCAGCTCAGTCCAAGGTCAGCTATATCGATCCAGGTCAGGTTTCCAGGAGGGGGCGACCCCCGCCCCTCTGTTCCTTAACCCCCCCCCACACCGGCATGAATTAATAATGGAACTCACTAAAAATCCATATTTGGTGCAGGAGCTGAAAATGATCCAAAAGCTCCCCGTTTTTTTTTCTTTGTTTTGAGAACGACAGGTGAGGCCTTTACTGCAGCGGCGCAGAGATGGAGCCATCCGTCAGAGGGTTCAACGCTGCCATCATGGTAAATGGCTCCCCAGAGGCCTACAGTGAGCGTGAGTCAACGGGGAGGGGGTTGAATAATACTGTAATACGACTGCGTCAAACAGTATCCCGAACGTCTTCAACAATGGTGACAGCGGTTGCTCCGGCGGAGGTCAGCGGCTGCACGTCTGCCGCACGGGCCCACGCCAGCACGCCGCCACGGGTTCTGCTGGGCTCAGCATTTCCCAGGAAAATTGAAAAGCTATAACTGCTAAGAGGATATGGAGTGCTCTTGCCAATAATGGTGCAAAAGCCTGATGGAGCACCGAGGCTGCTGGGACTCTGACACCGAGCCAAACCCAAGGGGCCGGAGCTCCCCGGGGAAATTTAGAGGAAAGCCGGGAGGACGGGGATAAAAAAAAAAAAAAAAAAAGGGAAGAAAAATAAAAAACGGCACTCAGGAAATAGCAGTCACTTAAATATCATGTTCATTTAGTCGAGCATTAAATAACAGGAGAACACAGACGTGTGTGTGAGGGATGTAAAGAGGCTGCTTAATCTGTCACTTCATGTGACAAGTTTTCAGAGCTGCATTTGAACACACCATCCAGCAGAAGAACTCTGTTTTTTTTTTAGCCTGTTTTGGAGTTTAGCTAATATTTCAACGACATGCTAGCTGTTTGGCTAATTTAGGCTATTTTCAAGTTTTTTTTAGGCTATTTTGAAGTTTAGCTGTTTTCTTAGCTACATGCCAGCTGTTTTGGCTAAACTGGTTTCCACCAAATAGTTTTAAATCTAGCCTCCAAGAAAAAAGTTGCATCTTGGTTGCACTACAAATACACAGAGCTGAGTCAAAAAAAAGTTTGGAATACCACAAACAACATACATGAGAAATATCTGTTTTTTCACATGCAAACCGTTCTTCACTCCGATCTAAACACGCCGCCCCCTCCTGATGTTTCTAAGCTCCCTTCAAAACGTGTTTATGTAAGCCGTGTGCTGCACAGTTGCATCATCTGCATGATGATGGAGGTGTTTCTGGACGTGCTTTGGCTCCCCGAGATAAGCCTGTTGATGGAGGTTCTGCTGCCTTCAAATTCTTTAAAGTCTAAACAAATATCACATTTTGGAAAAAATCACAGCACAGTCCATTTTGGAAGAGCAAGAGCCAAAAAGCAGAGCGCTTTTCCGTGGAGTCTTGTTCTCCACATGGTTTGGCTCAGCTGATCTCCCGAGTTTGTGTGTTGGGAGTTTTTTTTTTTTTTGCTGTCAGATTCAGTTTTCCTTCGCTCAGTGACAATCTGAAATTCACCCAAGTTTTCTTTGCCAGAATTTTTGCTGTGGAGAAACAAAATAAACTGAAATCCAGAAATATTTAAATATAGATTTAAGAAGGAAAAAGCGTTGAAAACAGTTGAATAACCACAGAAAATATCGTTTTATGATTCTGGATGATTAAAATATAATTCTGCATGTAGAATAAGTTCAGAATGAAATGTTTACCTGTAGTTGATATAAATAAAGATGCAAAAATGAGACAAATTTGTGTTTTTTTATACAACTTTTGCCCAAAACAATAAATAGAAATCCCTTCTTGTATATTTAAAACAAACAAATATGACATTTATTTAGACTATCATCAGATCAGAAGGAGCAGTTTTCATTTTTACAGAGGAACAGGTTAACCCCAAGTCAACCTCTTGACTTCCGGATTGAAGCCAGTTAAAAAACAAACCCAACTGGAGCCAGGCCAGTTTAGCAGTTGTTATGCAACACTAGAAGAGTCTGCTCTGACGTAAAACTGTTCATATTGTGTTATTTTAAAGGCTAGATTTTTTTCCACATAATTTCACAAGGGAGGAAGCTTAATAGAGATTCTAGAGATCTTTTCATTCATTGGCCAGCAGTTACAGGTCAGAAGAAAAAGAGAAAGATGGAGGTGCTGCGGTTTGCCAGGATTTGAACTTTGATTGATTTTGAGCATCTGAAGGTCAGGTTCAACACTTTTTACTGCTACCGGTACTTTGGAATACTGCAAGACGGGTACTGGGGACGCTATGAGGTACATTAATAAGTATTTATGATTTAGAGATTATTGGAAAAACAGTGAGAATCAAAGTGGATTCCATTAAAAGTTGTTTTATTGAGCCCAAATTCATCCGACCACATTTGAATGAGTTACTGTGTCTCATCGTAGTGGTGTTATGGTTTTGTTTTTAAGAGAATTCTATTGAAGAACTACAATAGAGCCTTTAGGATGACGTCACCCGCGTGCGTGTTTCACATAACGAGACACAGAAAAGCCAGTAATAAGTGTTTATAGTGGTGTTAAAATTATCACCAACAAGTAATCAGTTGGACCAATAACTTCCTTTATTCCAACACGACAATCAATGCTTTAAATTTGCTCACCGATCGCCTCTTTCCTAAACTTTACTCTGCATTATTAGGGGAAACGAACTGTGGTTCACTTAAAGCGGACAAAATGTGTGCGGTCTGAGTATAGATCCCAAGTCTTTCAGTATCGGAGTAAAGTTTGGGAAAGAAAAAGCCTGGAGCAAGATTTGCACTGCTTTGATATTTCATACTAAACTTTTACCAACTGTAGGTGGAGGACACGAACTAGTAAACAGTAGAAGAAGAAAGAGACAAAGAAGCCCCTCCCTGCTAGTTCAGAGTGAACACCCTGAGCTAAATGTGCATTCAGAAATGTGTGTTTATTTTGTTCTTGAACGACCAAAACATAAAGATGCCGTTAGACTCCTTCATTGAGGAGTTAGATTCTCAAGCATGCACACTCACGCACACACATTCAACATCAGTGCTCATACTTTTCCTCTCCGGTTGAGGTTCGGGGCTGACTTGCACCACTTCCCCTCCTCGTTACCACACTGGGACTCGATCTGCGCTGCAAAAAAACACACAAACGCAACCACAGTGGCCTCACATGTGTGCGTCTCCACAAACGCACAGCAGCTTGTTTTTGCAGGTACGGCCGCCCTCCCACACTGCTGGGACGCCGTGGAACAGTCATGACTAGAATAACAAGGAACAGAATTTAATTAAATAGTCTGCTTTTTGAGAAGCAACCGCCCACCTGCTCCGTGCACGTCCACACACATGCACACGCGTGTGCTGTAAGTAGCCCACTCTTCTCTTCCCACACGCACAGCATCAACAATCATGCAGACAGCGATATCTCCGGCGTCCCGAGTCTCTGCAGCGAGTTTGTGTGTAATCCCATTGAAGCATCCTCCTCACAGCAGCCTGGACATCTGCACGGCTGACACCTGATTGGCTGCCAGAGGCCAGTGAATAAACCTATAAAAAGCTGGAACATCTCTTTACACTTCCTTAAACGCTCACCTCCGTGTCCTTACAGCGCCGGTGTGCTGCCTCTCTGCTCCTCAGACGACGGCTGTCACTAAACTCCGTCCTCCACATGTGGTAAATATCACGGATCTACTTTTTCCTGTGGAGGAGCTCATCAAAATGCAAAAGTAAACTAATGTAAAGCATGGAGAAAAAAAATACAATTTCTGCTGCAGATCCTGCTCTGTGTGGAGAGAATCTCAAAAAACAAGACCCAGAGAAAAATATATTGTGTTTATTAAAATGTTAAAAAAAGAAATACAGCCTGACACTTTCTGGAACACGTAGAAATAGACCATTTTAAAGTCTGTGACACACACGCCAACATACAGCTTTATATAACCACAGGCATGAACGAGGTTCAAGACGTTCACTAGAAAAATACAAAGTTGCTGCAAAGTTGAGCTGTTTACATCAGTGTTCCCAGAAGGCTTCTAGTGGTCATTTGAGGAACTGCACCTGTACCCAGTTCTAGTTGAGTATCTGATTATAAGGCTCACCATCAATGAAGGGTTTACTTTCGAGCTTATAACAGCGCTTTGAGCTGCCTCAGGGAATGAAAAGCACTTTATAAATAAAGAACTAAAAGCTGGAAAACTATAAGCTGAGCCTGTCAGATTTTATAAATTGTGTTCACTATAACTCTAGAACTTGTTTGTAACACACTACACATTAGCCACGTTAGCAGTGATATAAACATTAGCATATTCAGAATACCTGTAACCAAACGTCGTTAGTAACACATGAAAAAATATAAACTATGTCCGAATTCCCACCCTAATCCCTAACTACTAAAAAATATAAAATGCAGAATTATCTAGTTTCTTGAATTAAAAGCAATTTAAACACTATGCTCACTAAGTTTTTTCTAAACAGCGGATATGATGTCACCGATTTCAGGAAGTAAAAATCTTATCAAAATGAACATTCTATAATGTCTATTTGTGACTCCACTGTGTTCTGATGATGAAAATGTGGATTTTTCATTCAAATATTACATTTCAACGTGGGTTTTTTTTAAAAAATTTTTTTTAACGCAATGTATTTTGGTTTATATTTGCTAATGTAGTGAGCTTCTGGGAAACTTTTGGGACACTCGATTTTGGAATTGTAGACTCGGACAGTACTACAAAATTGCAAAAGCACAATGTTGTCAGTAGTGAAGGAATTCGGACATAGCCACAGTCTGACAATGCTTTATTAGCCACGTTAGCGTGTTAACCTAAACACCTTAAACTTGTTTGCAACTAGTTAAAAACTGACATTTTAATAGAACTGTGTTTTTCTGAAGATCGCTTTGACATCAGTAAATACAACCACAATTGATGTATATTAATTTTAAGTTAAAAAATTAGAACCTCAAGTGCATCTTATTGTGCAGAAAATACAGTAAATGCAGAAGTCTTTTAGATTTTTTTTTATTCTTCTAACATTGACCAAACTTCAAACAAAAATATATCAATATGTGTAGTGAAAATATCAGACAACATATTCTAGTTATCTGATAATTTGACGTGTCTTAGGAAAGACATGTTCAGTTTTGGTTTCTATAGTAAAGTCCCTAGTGGTCACTCTGTGAACTGCACTTGGATTTAAATGTTCTACAGTTTGGAAAAATAATAGTTGAAATCTTTTTTTTAATTTTCTTTTCCTGGTATTATATTGATAGGAGACAAAGTGAAAAAGCTGTTCTTTGAAGAAAAGAGGGTAAACAAAGTTTGTGACTCCAGGATTGGAAACCCCTTTTCAATCCAAAGATCATGCTGCAAGCTAAGTCTTCTAATAAAGTGAAACAACTTCACATGGGATTTCATGAGATCTATCATCTACAACAAGCCCCTCCCTTTTGGTTACTTGATGAACTGCAGCTGGCTCCAATTTGTTTCATTTTGTGATGGGCTTTAATTCAGAAGTCAAAGAATACAATTAAAAGAAACTGAATTTATGTGAAGCCTTCTGATTATGTTTACATTAGACCCCAAACGAATTTCAATCTTAGCTAATTTGCATATTTCTTCTGAGACCCCCATTTTTCTTAAAACAAAACAAAAAAAAAAACAAAAAAAACCCCATTGTTCATAATGTGGTCCATGTTTTCTGCTCTGGAGTTCATCATTGTTCCACTAGGGGCAGTAGAAAGACTTTTTCAGCTTATTTCAAATTGGCGGATTCCCTGAAATTGAAAAACAATTTTGATGCAAAAAGTTTTGTTAATTTTTAAAACTTTATGGAGAAAATAACTCTTTTATTGTTTCTTTTTTTTTAAAGAATATTTGCTATATTGGAAAAAAGGAAAATTTGTTGATAGTATTCTTTTTTCTAATACAGCTACATTTTGTTAAAAATGTGCTTTAAATTTAAGAAAATGTTGTTTTTTTCATGAACACTCTTGTTAATATTAGAAACTAACATTGTTATGAGGAAAAACTTAAATCACCCGAAGTATCACGATTGATTCTATTTATGTCTCAAGAAATTCAAAGTTATTTTGCGTATTTCACCAAATGGTTTAAATCTCTTATACCAAAAATGTGAATTTTCTGTCCATTATTTGATGTAGTGGACACTTGATACAAAAGTATTTTAATTTTCAAAATGAACACCTGAACTCTTCATTTACTCAAGAGGTTTTAGATTTGTTGGGGCTCTGAGCTGCTCCCTGTAGAATGAATTCTGGAATATCCCTGAATGACACTTTCCATCTTAAACTCTCTTAACAAAAACACTTAAAGACTTCACCGTGAGTTCTGTATGAGTACTAGCGTAATATGCAGATCATCAAAAAATTCATTTTTTGTGTGATGCTAGACCAAATCCAAAAGTCTGATGGTTCAACATGATGGAAAAAGATGGAAATGTTCTTCCAGCACAAAGACAGAACTGTCACAGTTGGGAGGTTATTCTGGCTGGTTTAGCATTCAGTTATTCAGCGTAATTTAGAATTAGAATCAGAGAATGTCACTTCATTTCACACATGAGCTTCACTTAAATGCAGCGAGATCAGGTTTGACTCACGAGCAGGAATTTAAAAGCTCTACAGGCCGAGAACAAATGGATTTGAGGAGGATTTCGGGAGGAAACCAACAAAGAGACACTTTTTTTGTCACGAAATATGCAGATGGAGGAGGACAGAAACGGAGTGTGATTGATGCAAAGTTAAACGTGTGATTTTCAGGAGAGTTTTCTCCTCAAACAGAATGAAATCAAACATTTATGGTGGGATTCTGCTTACAACTAGTGTTGGGATTTTTATGTGTAATTATAAAAATGAGATGAAGGCGTTGATTTCTTTTACAAAAATGTATCAAACAGCTGTTAAGCTATGAAAATAAATCAGAATGATTGACAACCACTTATTTAAATTAAGTGCAGGATCTGAAAATAGAAATACAAAACTATCTATTGTTTAAGAAGGAAAAGGAATTCAAGAACTAATATTAAATGTTAGTAGTAAATAGTCTCATCCTATCAAACATGTTGTCCTATAATAAAAACACATAAAGATTTACTTATAAATACTAACGTATTTTACTATGCAGAAGTTACCAAAAGTTTGAGACTTTAAATTTTATTTTATTTTATTTTTTTGTGTGTAATTATAAAAATAAGGGAAAATTAATTTTTTCTGATTTTTTTAACTACTTGAACCAGTTTAAAAATAGATTGTATAAAAAAAAAAATCAATCAATTCTACAAAATAATATTCTATTGCCTAAAAGTAGATAAGAAAAGTTATTTTAATGTTGCTCATCCTATCAAACATTTGCTTAAATATTCATAAATGCACATATGGATTGTTAGACATACTGAAAACATGAACTTAATTTTTGGTAGCTTTTGTGCGCAAAAATATTTAATCTAAAATAACACTTTTTTTTCATTTTATTATACAGTATTATTTTGCTTAAAGTTAGATGTGATGCTTTTAATTAAGTTATAATCAGTGAAAAAAAGACATTATGCTGCCGTGCATTTATTTTGCTGCAGTTCTTAGTTTTAGTCAGTAGATGGCAGTCTTTCCTACACACACGGATGTTGCACAAACGAGTAAATCGAGTTCATGTTTTCTAAATTCATTTTTTCATTTTGATTGATGTTTGTTGCTCTTGTGCGCCATCCAGTGGCCACTGCAGTATTTTTTTTTTGCTCATTCATAGCTTCATTAATCAGTCAGAACTGATGCAATGGTTGCAGGTTTTCACCCTCAGACTGTTGCATCATGGTCTTTAAGACGTGCTGTAGTCTGAAAGCTCAATGAGAATTGGTCCATTATTTACAGCCGAGGCCTAAGGTTCATCCGCCCGCAATGATTTTACCCTCAAAGTGTCTTCAGAGGCTGATCGCATTGAGCCTTCAGTGGACAGCGATCTGGAAGCTCACAGCTTCACACACCTGTGGACGCACACACTTCGGCCGCACCTCAAAGAGACGAGTTTTTAAATAATCAGCATTTCTTCAAACTGTCGCCTGGAGGATCGCCACGTCTTACAGTGGAAAACGCCAAATCGGCAGCTTCAGTGTCAGAGGAGTTCCTAAAAACCTCCATCACGGTTGAAAAAAGAGGCCTCTGGTCGAAGCAGAGGGTGTGTGCAGGTGGGCGGGCATGGAGGGGGTAGGTTCATGAGGTGATGAGGGGGCATTAATCTGTGCTGACACCCCCGAATGTGTCCTTCTGTCTCTGTCTGTGTCAAGTTCCTTAAGCTGTTTTCATTAAGACACCCAAGGCCTCAATCAGGAGTGCCCCCCCCCCATAAGGTAGAGGGACCCCCCCCCCCCAACACTCATACGTGGGAGAAGCGACCCCGGATAAAAACCGGTGTCCTCACAACCTCCGAAGGAAGTCAGACAAAGACGTGTCGCAAAGATCTCATAGAAGGCGCGGGTCATGTGTGTGTAATTCAACATGCGACCCCCTCCCACCTCTCCCATCCCACCCCAGGAAGGAGAGCGGGTTGAGCCCCATCCCTCTGTGCCAGATGGCCCCACATCGACAAATCAATTAGGCTCCACTTCATCACCAGGGGGCCAGAGGGGGGAGGGGGTGGACGACAAACCTGTTCACCAACGTGGGGTCCTCGGTCGAGCCCCCCTTTCCTTAATCATCATCACCCCCCCCCCCCCCCCATCCTAATTCTCTAAAAGTCTTAAAGAGGCAGAAAAAAACAAAGAGGCTGGCAGCAGATGAATCAGTGTGGATGACTTTTATGCAGTGTGGGGAGGGGGGGGGGGATGAGCCGAGCATCTCGACTTGTTTTTCCTTCCTTGTGTGGAGGTGGGAATGGGGGGGGGGGGGGTGTATGGGGAAGGTAATCCGCAGAGAACAAACAGCACAGCCTGGAGCAGGAATGCATCTGGGTCGCCGCAGCTTTGGTGGTGGTGGAGGGGGGGCACTCTATGTACTTCACTGCACCCCAGTGGCAGAGGGGGGTCACTGCAGAGGATTCTTCACATCAGAGGACTCGACCCCCCCCACCACCACCGCACACAAATCCCTGTGAGGCCTGATGTGGAGATTTGTGAGCTTTACGTGTGGATCATCATCAGAAACAGCCCGGATCATAATACTGCCTCCACAGACTGCACAATGATAACATAACTGCTGGTCAAGTTAGACTGAAAACTTCCAGGCATTAGGTAACTGGAACCAGGTCAGCTCACCAGGTCATCACTAGGTAGCTTGATACATGTTTCACATCATCCTTTTTTTGTTCTCAGCTTGTTTGGGAATGGGGAACCGGGGGTGTGGTGGTGGTGGTGGTGGTGGTGGGGGGGGGTCTATCTAAATTAATTTGCTTGTTTTATATGATGTATTTTTGTGTACAGCATTTTGTGCTACAAAGAATGAAAAATGCTGTATGAATAAAGATTGATTTGATCCATCTTATGACCCTGATTCAGCATTCTTTCAGGGGTTGCTGGAGCCTATCCTAGCTGCTGTGGAGCGAAGGTGGCGTCACATCCTGAACAAATTGCAGGTCTGTTGCAGGGTCACACACTCATATTAACACCGAGGGGCACTTAAACACATGAAGCATGTTTTTGGATTGTGGGAGGAGACCAGAGTTCCTGGAGGAAGCCCACACGTGCACGAGAGGAACACGCAAACTCCACTCAAAAAGGACAGAGCGGGCCTTCTCGCCGTGAGGCCAGAGCGTTCAACACGTGCTCCAACAACTGCCAGATTGTTTTCAGCATACATGTCCTATATGGTCATTTTATTTTTTTTGTAAAACCTCTGCTACTGACTGGCAACATGTCCAGGGTGTACCCTGGATGCACCTAGCAGGGATAGGCTCCAGCAACCCCATGACTCCAAAAGGGATTTGCCGAGTTCTGAAATGGATGTACGGGTGGATTACTGCTAACAATAGTCAAACGTGTCTTTTTTTAGGTTTTTCTTCTGTCGCAGTTGTTCAACCTATTTTTAGGTTTCCAAATTTACATAATGTTTGTGATTTGGAAAAACATATTTTACTTTTCTTGTAAGGATGAAGTCAGCAGGAAAGTCGAAACAGTGGATTGTTTTCAGTACCATCCCATTTTCACATTGTACATTGTAGTGTTTCTCATCTGTGACAGGATGTTCCAGACACTTTTTGCTGCAGTTGTAACCGACAGACTCACACGGGCTGCATTTCAGGAAGATATGAGGCGGAATATTTTTACAACAGTGAAGTTTGGCACAATGTAGAGAAAGAAAACACTTCCTCAATCACATGTTCTCTACTTTTATCTGTGGCTTTTGGACATTGCTGGATTGACTGTGTCAGCTCATATTGCAAAAGCCTCCCCTAAAACAACAAAAACAACCATGCATTTAAATAAGCAAAAAGCCTTTAAGATATTTAAACTTTTTTTAATGATTTCATAAACTTTGTCAATTATTATAGAGATGCTGACAAAAAAAAAATTGTCCCTCTAACTCACATGTGTCAGAGTTAAGGCTCGGGGGGCTGGATCCGGCCCTCCAGATCAATTTATTTGATTGTTAATAGCCCGATCTTGTCTTGCGCTCATTTCTAACTTGTATAATTTTGACAAAATATATTTTTATGGAGAGTAAAATATTGAAAGTTATTTAAGGTTTAAGTTGATTTATTCTAGAATAATATTCCTGCCTTTTTATGATTCATAATTATGTGTAAAGTTACAGTTTTAAAGTTTTTAAAATTGTCCTTCACCTAGCTTTTTGACTACTGGCAAGAGTTGATGTTGCCTGATGTTCACATTAAGTAATTTTTTCACAGTAATTTTCAGAATGGGAAAAAAACAGAATAAATGCACCTCAACCAATAAAGTTCTAAAAGTATTATTGAGGAAATAAAGGGCCATTTATATCGAACGTTGCTAAATGTCCAGTTCTGTAGCCTGAGCAGTGCTTGAACTGGTGCTTCGTTCCGTACCTTTTTTTTTCTTTTTTTTTTTTTTAATGGCATAACCTATTTCCTGAAGTAAAAACCCCATGAATATGAAAATTGTGTTCAGACTATTTATGTCTGTGTTCTGATGAGGAAAACTTGGATGGTTTATGAATAAAAGTTTCAATAAATGAAAAATTACAAAAGCAAAAACGGCTCACATAAACGCAAAAGTAACAATGCAACGACAAAAGCGGAAACACAACGACAAAGGCTAAATTGTGACAACAAAAGCCACAACAAGATGATAAAAACAAACATGACGACAAAAGGCAACAACACGACAAAAAAAGCTGAAGCATGACAGCAAAAGCAGACAACATGACGACAAAAGACGAAGCATTACGACAAAAGCAGACAACACGACGGCAAAGGCTGAAGTATGACGACAACAGTAGACAACACAACCAAAGAAGATGACAAAACCACAACAAAAACTGAGGCATGACGAAAAAAGCTGACATGACGGCAAAAGCCGAAACATGACGACAAAACCAATAACATGATGACAAAAACCAACACAACAAAAGCCAACAACACAACAGCAAAAGTTGAAGCATGAAGACAAAACCACTATGATGACAAAAGTCAAAAACCCGACGACAAAAACCAACACAACAATAGCAAAAACTGAAACACGACAACAAAAGCCGACAACACAACGACAAAGGCCAAAGCATAATGATAAAAACAAACAACACAACGACAACGACAAAGGCCGAAGTATGACAACAAATGCCGACAATACGACAACAAAAGCCGAAGCACGATAAAAAAGGAGCCAACATGACAATAAAAGCCATTACATGACAACAAAAAACAACAATATGACAACAAAAACCAACAACTAAGCGACAAAAGCCAAAGCATGATGACAAAAGCCAAAAAGACAAGAAAAGCTAAAGCACAACCACAAAAGCCAGAACACAACGGATGTGAATCACAACAAAAATGAATAAGGGTGTTTTTTTAAGTTATAGAGCTACCTGCCAAACATAATTTAATTCAGCTTTAAAGAAAACGCATCAGACACATACGTCACTACGTGGACAGAAGACTGAAATAACAACTTCACACGAACATAGATTACAAACAAATCTCGTTTAAATCACGTACCTCTCCAGAAGCACCAATAGCTTGAAACTGAAAGAAACTAAGAAAGTGTGTTAATCATTTCTGTAGTGATTCACTTCTGTTGTGTTGTGGTTTTTGTTGTCATGTTGTTGGCCTTCTGTTTTTGTTGTCTTTTTCATTTATGCGAGCCGTGTCAGCCACCATAAAAAATGGTTCAAAACGCAATGCATTGTGGTCTATAGTTGCTAATCTGACACCAGTGTACAAAGATTTTTCGCAAGGACTTCTGGGAAATATATAGGACACCCAATTTTGGAATTGGAGATACGAACTGCCCACAAATAAGGCGCCCGCCCTATGTAGTGCATACAAATTGTGAAGGAATTTGGACTCAACATAAGCTTATTTTACTTTTGAAAAGTTGATTTATACAATTCCTTTTTTAAAATCTTCTACTTTTGTATCCTAAACCAACAGAATGTTTTGTGTTTTTTTTCTTTACTGGTTGATTTATTGATTTGTTAAAAAGGACGTACAAAATACGTTTTTCCTCTTTCTCTCCACTTCTCATTTGTTTTGTTTCCATCATGTTTGAGCTTAAAACTTCTTCTTGCAAGTCAGAAAAGAAGATATTTTTCTTAAAACAAGAGTCTTTTTACTTTCTCCAGACTCAGCTTTTGATGAGATGGTGGTGACTTTGGTCGATTGTGTTTTTTTCCACTTAGAAATACTGAGATTATGTTTAAAGTTCTGACCTTTATGAAAGTGCAGCAGAAACGTAACATTTTCATGTTGATGTGAAAAAGTCCAGCACCAACCCGAGGTGGGCGCCAGCTTCACGTCATCCTCCTTCCACACACATTTCTCGGTGAAACTTCAGCCGCCGTCAAATGTTTCCCTTCCTGATGAAATCAAGGAATCAGATTTTGGGAAGCGCGGCGTCCTGAAACCTTGGCGGGGAGCTTATGAAACAGGTCTGATGATGGCACAGAGGTGGGCAGGTTCACCTGCTGGGTGAGCGGGATGCGAGGGATGTGTGGGTGCCCTCCTGGCTCGCCTCGATCCCCCCGCGTCCCCCTTACTCATCCCATCTGGGGGCAGCGGCGGGAAAAGAAAAGAGCGAGCTGATGCGAGACCCCTGGGGAGAGATTATCGCTGACAGCCCGACAAAGAAGAATGATGCCGGGGGCCCCGGGCTCCTCGACAGATTCAGATGTAATGTACGGCTCGAGCTGCGCCAGAGGAGGATCAGAGTAATATATGATCGACCCACTTCGCGCTGCGCTCTGCTGGCACTGATGTAAAAGCGATTTATGCCGTAAAAATGTGCCGGCTAATTAAGTAAGACGTTGGCACAGGAGCAAAACCAATGAGCTTATGAAGGAGCTGGCAACCCGGTCCAACCCCCACCTCCTCTCTACCTGCAGTGGGAGCAGCAGAACTTTAAATCAGAGTTACAGATCCCGTCCACGCCTGAAGCTGCCGATCCATTCATTGAAATCTTGTTTGGGATTTGTTGAAGCGGCGTTTTGGTGGAGGGGTTCGGCAAAGGCCGTGGATGGAATGTCCTAATTACAGGCTCCAGAGGGGGAACGCAGACTCTGTCAGCCGACAGCTTCAGAGCCAACGATGCTAATGAGACAGAGAGGAGCGACCCCCCCCCCCCTCACTCCTTAGATTAACCAAAGCACCTACAGTAGATCCTCCTTTGTCTCCGTGTCAGCTCTCATCAAAGCCAGGCTCCGCCTCACAACTCTATCCAGATTCTGCCCCCTCCTTATCCCGGTCCGGATCCCCCAGACCAGACTCTGCGGAGGTTTCGGTTGTGGTCCAGTTCTTTACCATTTACCAATGGTATTCACACTGGACTAACAGGGAGGGGCTTCCTGTATGTCTACAGTTGACTAGTGCATGCCCACCACCTCCAGATGGATTTGTCATGGTGGCACAAATCTTTCAAATCTTTTTCTTTGACAGCTCTATTCCGATATATGAAAGACCTGGAGTCATAGAATTCTCGCCAGGCACAAACCAGAATTATTTGTAAAGTATACCGTCTATGCATCACCACCAAATCAGAGTTCCTTTGGTTTTTGTCGTCAAGTAAAGTTGATCGTGGAAGCCCGAATCAGGGATTTACACAGACTTCACTAGAAACGAATGAATGAACTCGTTTGCAGAGGCAGAGGGTGAACATGGCGTCATGCGTCCACACCGGACGGACGTGTCACGTGTCCAGGAACGCACTAAATGCAGGTTCTTGAGTGCGCTTTCAGCATATGGTGTTGACACTGGACTGTTACGACCTGATGCTACCGCATGTCCGCCACCTACAGTTGAAAAAGGTTTGGTGCGAAATTTCTACCCATGAGTATCCCCAATTTTTTTGGCTTGCTGGCAGTACCCATTAAACTAACTTCCAAGGTGCCAGCTGGTACCGGTCCAACAACAGACAGAGAAAAAATGCAAATGCTAATCTTGATCCTCAACCCTCGGGACGCGTCTCGGTACTGGACCAAGCTTGTGTCCGGATTCCCCCCAATCAGTATAAAGTGCACTACTTAGTGCGTTCGTCATTTTCAAGTGCTGTCCGAATCTACTCATTCCAAAATCGAGTGCACTCGAAATTTCCCAGAGGTCTTTGCGAAAAATTAGCATGAATCGATCGTCACTAGATTAGCAAATGTGGACCACAATGCATTGCAGTCGAACTATTTCAAACAAATGAACGTGTTTAAATGTAATATTTGAATAAACCATCCACATTCTCCCCATCAGAACTGTGGAGTCATGAAAAAATGTCGTGAAATGTTCGTTTTGATTCAATTTTCACTTTGTGAAATCAATGACGTCTTCTCCAGTGTTTAGAAAAACGACAGGAAAGGGGTGAGCATCGTGTTTTTAGGGGGTTAGAAAGGGGTTAAGGGGGGAGTTCGGACACAGCCCAAGACTGGGACGCGGACCGGTAACAGTTCCATTAACATGTTCGGTACCACATCTTGAGGGTTGGGGACCCATTGTTTAATTAGAAAAACCAGCACTAAAAACAATGAGTTGGGGACACCCAAAACGTCAAAAAGAGATGGGGAAGGGTCCTGAACCAGGGAAGTGGTGCAAATCTTGCTCCAGCTCTATTCCCATTTACGCAAGTCTTGAAATCATAGAATATTGGCACAAAATAGAATGATTCATTTCTCTGTCGCGATCAATTTCCAAACAGTTGGCAAATCTAAGAATAATGTGACCAAATCTGAATTCCTAATTGGTCAAAGTTCAACCTGGTGTATCTTTCATTCAATAAATACTCATTTTGTACGTAGAACCCAAAACCAGACGTAGAAACCTTCATAGTGACGAGTGAACAGAAGAGTTTAGAATGCAGAAGCCTGAGACACGCATTGAGTTTTGATTGGAAGCGGTCTCTGGAGCGTAGGTCCAGACGTGCATCTGAGGCCTTATCTTCATTCTCCTCGTCTGCGGCCTCTCTGACAGCAGAAGAGGCTGTCAGAGGATGCTGCTTCAGACTGCAGAGGTGTGCGCGTCCGCCGCCGCAGCAGCTGTAACTGTCCAAAAGTAAATAAATAGGTATTCTGGAGGAGGGCCATTATCTGTCACGGAGCGCTGATACAGTCTTGCCTTGTATTTATTGCCTACTTAATGGACTTGATTGTATTACTGAAGGTAGAACCGAGGAGAAAAAAAAAATCTATTGCCAGCTAGAAGGTGCTTTCAGCATCCTGCAATTACCTTATGTAAATCCTGGCCTGGAATGTTGATCCACTGCTATTTAAAATGCATTGAATTTCCATGCAAAATGATCCACTCCTGCAGCCTGAAGCTCATTAATAACGACGAGGAGCCGGCCTGACGTTTGGAATACTTACACGCTTGCTCAGCGCCGCCGTGCATGCAGGAGCACAGCCCGGCTCTGCCGCTAACGACGGCACGTCTGCAGGAAGGATGGCTCCGGGTGCAGGCGCATGACTCACCCCGGCGACAGGACGGGGGCTACGCTCGCTCAGAGGTGACGGTGCCATCTTTGATCACATGAGGAGCGCAGGAAGTGAGGGGGCCTGCGGGAGCGGGGGAATCTGCACTCCGGAGTTTAACCTGCCGCCGCGAAAGAAATTACACCATCAGTTACGCTTAATATGTTTTTCTTTTTAGCTCAAAGTGGTAAAACTCATTCAGGTGCATGAAATGGATACAAAGGGTGTTCCCAGGCCTTCAAAACTCTCACGTTTTCGGGCTCTACGTCCCAAAGTTAAATAAGGTTGAACTTTGACCTATGGATGATGTCCCCTTTAATTCACAGAAGAGCCAACCGATTGAAACTTGATCATGAAGGAGAAATCAATAATCACATTTTGTCCCCTGCTGGAATTAAAGGACACCAAGTCTTTTATGTATCAGAATAGAGCTGTGAAAGACATAGCCTGGAGCAAGACTCACCAGATTTGACTTTTGTGCTAGTAAACAGAAGAAAAACAAGAAGAAGCCCCTCCCTGCTGGTCCAGTGTGAGCAACAGTGGCTATATGACTGTGCGTTACATGCCCAGACATCCTGCAAAAGAAGCTCATTCCAGCTAATTATATTGAAACAGATGTTCCAACTTTTTAATATTCTTGTAACTGTAACCTGTCTGCATTCAGACGAGGTGGAACACAAGTTGGAACCACAACCTCATGAAAGTAGTTTGTTGAAAAAGGAAAAGTTAGAGATTATTTTAACATAAAAAATTGAGTATTTTTTATCAGGAAAAACTGCAAAGAAAGTTAAGGTGTCAGTGTAAAGTTTTGTTTTTTTTTTTTTTTTTTTTTATTCCAATCACTTAGAAACTAAAGAGAGACCAGAGCCAGGAAATCCCAGCAAGGAAAACCAGAAAACAGTAGGAAATTGAAGGTGGGTGAGTTCATCTTTGCTCAAAGAGGTGAAAGGATGAAGTATATGACAGCAGCTGTCAAACATGGAGGAGGAAGTGTGATGGTCTGTGGCTGTTTCATGGTTTCTGTTAATATTCTTCCTCAGGGTTTGTGGTTGTTCCGTTTTCTGTTTTTTTTAACCATTTTTGGTTCTTTATATATATATACATATATCTATATATGTATATATATATAGATAGATAGATAGATAGATAGATAGATAGATAGATAGATAGATACAATTTATTCTTGTTCCAGGTCTATAAAAGTTGCAACAGTAAAATGTTCCTGACTCATTATGTTGTAGTACAGTTTATTTTACTGCAGGAGGAGTTTCATGGTATGGGCTTTTATACCAGAACAGGTGGTTTGAATGGGCCAAACACAACCCCAGGCAGTGTGTCCAGGCCTTTTCAGCTGCTACCAGACTGTGGATGAGTGGAAATATGCTCCGACTGTCCCAGTTCCCCAGTCTGGAAAGAAAGGATCCTTACTTTGTGAAATGACCCAGAAATAACAGGTCTGCCTAGAAAAGAATAGTTGAATTTAGCAAGTTATGAATGGAAAGGAAAGTCCAGAGTGTCTTTATCAGAGGAATAACCAGACCACCATGGATAACTCTATCCCAGTTTTCCTTAACATGGAAAGCTACAACAGACACACGCGTCAACATTGTTTGACACATCAGTCAAACACCGACACCTGTAAATGTTTTGATGAAAATGGTGTTTTAAATGTGTTTTTGTAGCATTTTTCCGATGATGGAGGACATAAATGAAGACAATTAAGCTCAAAATTGCATTTTTGTGTATTTCTTTTATTCAAATTGTTGAGAAACAGGAGCAGAAAAAAAAAAATGACACTTTAAAATCTTATATGTGGCGTCGAAAATACGCGAGCTCCTTGCTCAGCTCCATTCTGATTATTCACTTGTAGATGGTATCCATGTACGACTTTGTTTTCCTCATCCGAGCCAGAATCTGGATCAAAGCTGCTCGGAGCTGGACGGCTCTGATATTGCTCACCATTTTTGTTGTACTGGTTGGGGGTGTGAGGGGCTGTAAGCTAGTGGGAGAGGGTGTGAACAGTAACTCAGGGGTGCATTTCTGATGAAACTATGTTTTTAATGAAACTACGTCCTTGAAAGCAACAAGTTTTTGATACCAAAGGAAAAAAAATGGCATAATCATAATTAAAAAAAACTACTGGGAACAATTTTACAAAAATGATTGGAGTGGGTCTTTCAATTTCTGCAGAAATAACTATAGTAAAATATTAAAGCTACTTCCTCAAACCAACATTTTTATCAGATGAAATCCATAAAAACAGCTACAGGAAATGTATTCAGTTCACTGAGTGCACATGAGTGATTATTTTAAAAACTGACAGGACAAGGACAGTTTCCTCAGTGAAAAGGATGTTGGCTCCTCTTGATGATGCTGATGTCTGCACCATTCAACCATCAGAACCTGAAGATACTTGAGCTCATCCAGAGTCCGATTGATCTTGTCATCTTTTAAATCTCCTCCAGTTTCTTTCCTTAGTGACTGAATCCAAACCCCGCTCTGTTCTGAGGAGCATCTGGGCTCCCTGAACAGATCCTGACTGGAGCGTCGGCCCGTCAGCTCCTCAATCACAGAGCTGTCGGTGGTTGAAGGAGGGATCCTCTGCGGAATGGCTTCTCCCTCCTTCAGGTGAAGCGCCACAGATCCATAAATCTTTAATGCTCCATAATGGCCTGCTCACATCACCTGCCCACACCTCAGCCCCCGTGGAGCGGGCCGAGCCGGCTCTGTGCCGCCAGCGCATGGAGCACTTCAGGCACTCTGAGCCTCTGTGGGCCCCAGGCCCCGGCCGCACCCATGAATTATAGAAATGATCTAATTGTTTTCTCGTTTGGAAACACTGGGGGAAGGGGGGAAGGGGGGGGGTCTCATCTGCACTGGAGTGTTAATGGCCTGTGGTTTGCTGAACCAGAACCGCTTGTTGGACCTGAGGCTCGTTCTGTGGAAAGAGAGGGTCCGAGCTTTTTTAATAAAGTTACAGGATGTGATGATTCAGTCTCATGTGGAACAAAAATCACAGCAACGTGATTTCACTGACCTGAGGAAGCAAAAAAGTTCATGTAATCAGGAGTCAAAAAACGCTAAAAACAGTTATTAACCTAAAATATGAAATCATTATTCTGATCCTGAAAGGTTTTCAATGTTTTAAAGGCGAGGTGAAGGAGTCGTCAAAAGTAAAGAGAATGAATTTATGAAAAATAATGGCTCCCTCTAGTGGTGACTTAGCCTTAAAGCTAGACTGAGACCCACAGGTCCTCCAACTGAGCCGATTCTGGTTCTGTAACTGTCTGCAGTCGGCTTGGAGCTTCAAAACCGGATCACCACTGAAGGAAACCTACAAGATCTTTGCGCTTTTTTATCCTATTTAAATATTAAAAGGGTTCTCAAACACTTCAGCTTGCATTAAAGCGGACGTATATTTATGGAGATATATTAACCCTCTCAGGGACAAATTTAGTTTTGGTAACGACAAAAGTGATATTTGCGGAAAATAATCAAATTAAGTTGTAACGCCTGCCCTGAGGGGGTTAAAACAAGTTTTTTTTTGTTTGTTGTCTGAAAAAATAAAAAAGTTAATACTGGTACTTTGAGAAGTTTAAAATTATTCTCCTTTTCTGTAAAATTAAAGACTGAATCATTCATAAAACGTTGGAAAACCATTCCAATTCTGGAAAGTAGTGAACTTTATTGCCACTTCAGACAGTTATTTTGTTTGTTTACTAAGAAGCTTGTTCAACACATTTGTTTTAAATGCCATATTTCATGCAAAATCCCTTTCTGGAGTTTTTATGTTCATTCCTCACTATAAACAACCCCAAAGCAGCATTTTACTTCCTGATAGGAAAAACAAGTCATATTTCAATAATGATGGGAATTTTTGTGAGCCAAAGATAATATATGATCATCTATAAATTTAATCTGAAAGACTCAAGAGTAACATTATGTTGGCCCTTTAAGTTTTTATGTCTCTAAAAAAAAATTAAACTAATACCAACCCCACAGCATGATGCTCCCTCTTCCGTGTTTCCACTCTGGAATCTTTCGGAAATGGTAAAAAAAAAAAAAAAACCTTGAAAAAACGACTTTTTGTTGGCCAAAATGACAGAATCATAGAACGCTGAAGAACTGCTCATCCACAAATACGCTTGTACTCAAAGCATTCGGTGATTCTTGATGCATCAGAATCTTTCAGCTGCAACATTTGAGATTTTTTATAAGGGGTGTAGGGGAAAAAAAAGAAAAAAATACTCTGATAGATTGTGTTACTTCATTTGGTGATGCTTGTATGGACTTAAAATGCTGACATTGCAATTTTTAATCAGTTATTTACTACAGAATGAATTTGCTCAGGTAAAAGTAACTTGAGACAAAGCTGCATCTACAAATACAATTAATTTGATCATTTTATTCTAATGAATTGTTAGTCAGGTAGAGTTTTTTTGTAAGTCATATTCTTAAAAATAAAAAGTCAAAATTTGTTTTGGTACAGTCTTAAGAATATATTGTGATACATGTTGTATTGTGAGCCGGCTATCACGATACTCATATCACCAGGTTTAACATATTGAAAATTTATCTCGGCACAGTCTTGGGATATATATCGTGATACATATCGTATCACGAGTCTGGTATTGTAATGCACATCTTATTGTCAGGTTCTATATAGTAAAAATCTGTCCTGGTACAGTCTTGGGATATATATTGTAATACATATTGCATCTTATTGCCAGCATTTTACCAAAACACACCCCTAATTTTTAAATCAACGTTTTAGAGAAGCTGTCATTATCCTGTGTTCAGAAAAACCTTTGATTTCTATTTTTATGAACATTTTTAATGCATAATATGCTGCTCTCCCTGCAAACTTCTGAATTAAAACGGGTTTTCATTTCTTTAAAATATTACACTTGTAAAGGTTTAGTGCCTTTACTATATAACGTTTCATAACGATAGAATCTGTGAAGCTTCTACATTACCTTTCCTGCTCTTCAACACAGACGTTTTCACAGCGTTTCCTGGATGCAGATGACAAAAAGCCTCTGATCAGGCAGTTTTGCTCAGCGATCGCTAAATCTAAGTTGGCACTGAAGCAATTACCTAATTAGACATCAATTAATCCGCGGGGCTCAGCTCTGCAGCCGCGTTTGACCCGAACAGTCGGGCTCACGAAACCAGCCGAGCAGATTAATGGAGGCGGAGCGGCAGAGGTGCTGCTGCGCAGGAGAAATCTCCGCTAATGCAGCCGCGGCTTCATTTCCTAATGAACAGGTAGGGATTAATTGATTGAGACGTGAAAGCCTAATCAGTCAAGTCGCCGAGCGGCGCTGAGGAGATTCATTCAGGATGTGGCGGGCGGCCAGCTTCAGCTTGTCTTTTTATTAGACGATTCACAAACATTAGTTAGCTTCAAAAAGGACATTCAAAATGTGCAAACGAACCCAGGAACAAACTAAAGCGACACACACGCCCATCGGTTTTCTTCTCCCACATTCTTTGTCTTCAAATGTACAAAAATCAAAATCTCACTTCTTCACCGTCAAAGCACACACTCACTCCAGTCACGGGAACAGCTACTTCAGGGGGGTCAAACGGCACGTCTCGAGGGCCGTACCGTTTGACCCCCCTGATCTACTTTGTGCCTCTGTACAAATACTCAGAGCGCCCCCACCAGGGGGAGCATCACCAGTTCATGTGGGAGGAGCCATCAGCGGCAACCGCGGCGGCTCCTTCTCTTCAAGTCACGGTGGATTCATGAGCAAACACTGATTTAAAAAAGGAGGAGGTTCAAGTGCCAAAACCAGTCTGGTTCTTCTGGACCCAAAAGCCTTTCAGCCGACCCGCTACCACGATCCGTCCAGTGCTCAGTCACATAGGAGGTCCTCCTCTTCTACCTCCCGAAAACGCTGTCGTACTCCAGCAGGATCAGCTCCACTATCTGGTTCTGGTAGACCATGTGGACGGCGATGTTGCCCGTCTCCGTCTCGGGCCGCAGCAGCGTGGGTCCGAACACGATGGCCACGCTCTGGGAGGTCATGCGGTTGGCCTCTCCGTGCTCAACCACCCTGCAGGAGGAAGATGAAGAGGTTGGATTTCCCTCGCAAACAGGACGCCGCCGCTCCCGCCGCCCGGATAATGGCCTTTTGAAATAGAATCTACATCCTCGCATGCAGATGAAGAAAACAATAACGTATTCATGGAGGAGAGGAAAAGCAAGATTAAAGCGGCGCGCGCTGAATGTCACGCTGTAAATTTCTGCAGGAAACACCACTTTATAGCTGCTGAATTCCTGCTAACACCATATAAATGCAAATCAGACGCCTAAGAAAATGTCAGCGCGAGCGCGGGGAAGTGCCGGCGGCGGCGGTGGACCGAGAGGCCCCGCCTGCAGAAGGTAAACATCTGACAAAATTCACTTCATTTACAGGAGTCACTCCTAATCTGTTATTCTCTGCAAAAAACCCCACACAATCTAATGTTATCATGACTCAGGGATTTCATCCTGATCTGGTCTCACCTGCGCAGGTGTTTGAAGAGCGCCTGCATCGTGTCGTGGTTGGGCTTTGGCAGCTTCCTGATCAAGTCTTTGACGGCGTTGACTCTCTGCTTGTAGTCGGAGCACTCTGCAGCAGAGACACACGGTCAGTGGAGGAGACGTGGGTGGAGGGCCACCCGGTGGCGACCTGAGGAACAGCGGGGAACTCACTGATGGCGTTCACAAAGTCATAGAAGGAGCCGTAGCTGAAGAGGGGCTCAGGGAGCTCCCTGAAGAACATCTTCAGAGCGCCGGTGGTGACGTGGATGTCCTCCCACTTACTGTCGTTCAGGTCCACCTTCTCATCTGACAAACAGCAGGAAACACTCAGGATTAGCAGATTAAAACAACTCTCCTATTGTCTTTTTTCACAAATTCAAACAAAAATGTTAACTTCTAATCCAATAGTCACTTCCTTTTTTCATCACTATAGATCTTCTTCAGATAAGTTTATTATTATAGCAGTGGATTCTGTTCTGCTTCCTGGTTGGATGTTGATCTCATCCATCAATCTGTTCAGTTTGCCACATTGACCTAAATCTTCAGTCCCGATCAGATCTTTGTTTTTTTTCTGATACTAGAGCTACATTTTTATGAAGGTTTGAACAGAGTGAAGATGTTCAAGTCTGGCGGAGAGAAGTGTGTAAAGTGAGGAGTTACAATATCTGTTCTTGTCATGTTCAGTCAGAGATCATCTCCACCCGGGCCAGACATCCCCATGAAAAAAACAAACACCCACATCACCTCATTGCCCATTGAAAAGAGCTCTCACACCTGCATCCAGAATCCAAACCAAAGACACAACTGATATGGACTGAATACATTAATGAATTGTGAGAATTTCTTGTTTCATGTTGACTTTTCAGTTCTAAGTTAAATCTAAGAGCATTTTGAAATCTGTTTGACATGTTGACTGTTTGAAATGTTTAATTAAGATATCAATTTCTTTCCTTTATGGTTGTCAACATATCTTTATGTTCATCATCTACAGTTATTGAGCGACAAATCTGTCAAAATAATCAGGAAAAAAAGCAAAACGGTTGAATGATTGAGTTGATTCCATGTCCTTTGGCAAACAAAGCCTATCGAGTCAGGCAGGAGCTGGAGACCAAAAGACTCGACAGTTATCCTATTTATTACACTTTATTTAGAACGTAACTCTCACAATAAATAAGAGAATCCCAGTATCTTCTTAGGTTGGGTCATAGGTGTTGCTGGGGCCTATCCTAGCTATCAGAGTGAAGCGTACAGGTCTGAATATATGCAAGAAAAAACAATCTCCACTCAGAAAAGATCCAGTGGGTTTCAAATCAGACAAAAATTCTTGCTGTGAGACAATATTATGAATTAATAATCAAAATAAAAGCCGTGAAATCCTGAAGGGACTGTTTATGAAAAAGATTAGCTTTAAAAAAGAGGGATAGCAATGAAAAATAATTCTTTTGAAGTTACATTTTTTATATTAAGTTTAAAAATTAAACCTGACTTTTATAAGATGAAGCCACTTTTTCGGGGGAGTTTTCCAAAACTGAGCTGTCCTCACATGTGCCTGTCTGTAAATCAGCTCATAGAAACACAGACAATGACAGAGTGACCGTCGCAGAGAGGACGCTGCAGCTGACGCTCACCGTGGTTAACAGCAAAGCGGAGTTTCTGTATGACCGCCAGGTTCCCGCTGACTCTGTACAGACCGTCCACACTGAGACCTGCAGGACCGCAGAAGAACAGGACATGAACAAGACGCCCATCGCATTTCGAAATGTTCCCTTTTTTTATTTAAGAGAAATTTAAAAGAAAAAGTGAAAAATATTTTTAAAGAAAAAGAAATAAAATTATAAAAACTGATATGCTTTACTACCTTTTTAAAAAATGTCTATAATAATAGATTTTCTAAGAATGAAACTTTAGTGGTTAATCTGGATTTTCAGTTTGGTGCATAGATTAAGTCAAAATAAAGTATATTAAGTTCTGAAGTCAAATTTATAATGTCAACTTTATGTCCTCATCATTAATGTGCAGCATATTAACGCAGCATCTTTTTCTTATTTGTAAATGAAACAATTCCCGTTTGTTTTAACTCTTTAATACTGGAGCTCCAGCGTTAATGTTCTTTGATTTACTGTAACTTTTTAACCGTTAACATGATAATTCCAGCAGATTCTGAAGGAGAAATCGAGAAGACGGAGGAGGAGGCGGGATCTTGAGGCGGGATCTCGGGTCGTACCCGTGTTCTCCACGTGCTCCATGCACATCCTGACGAAGTTGGGAACCGTCGTGTTCTCCCGCTGGCACAGGCTGGTCAGACTGCAGCCGAACACCTGATCTGTGAGGAGGAGGACACACCAGAGGTCATGGCTCCGCTCCTCCACATCAGCTCCTCCAGCGAGGAGATCCCCGGCTCACCTTTGATGTAGCCCTTGTCTCGGACCGCCTGATAGGTGGGCCGTCTCGTCAGGAACTTCTTGAGCTTCATCCTGGTTTTCTTCTGGTCTGAAGAATCCATGCTCACAGAGGTCTTCATCACTGGGGGCGGAGGGAGGAAGACGATGAGACAAAGAGATTTCTGTCTCCAAAGAGGAGAAGTAAGGAGCGTGGTTCTCACCTCTGTTCTTCTTGGAGTCCCGGTGGTCCTTCTCCTTGTCCTGCTTCTCGGCTCCCGGAGACTCTGGCATGTCCTCCTCGATGGCCTCGTCTGACTCCCACGCCTAACATGATCACAAATCATCACATTCAATCAGCCCAAGTATAATTCATAAGACTGGAATCACAGAAAAAAGACCTGATGAGCATGAAATAAAAATAAATACATAAACCAGCATCAAATGTAGGTTTTGGGCTGATGTGTCATACATACAGATACAGATTAAGAAGCCTTTTGCACAGAGGGGCTTTTAAGGCACAGACCCTTTGGATAAAAGGTTTAATTGGAAAATGATTTAAAAAAAAACAATAAACATTTAATTTAGGAATGAATTGTTAAATTCTGTGTAAAAATCTTTGATTTTCTTGATTTTATTTTGGAATGGCAATACCAACTCTCTCCTATAGGGGGAAACAACTTTTATTAAGACTGCTAGTGTACAACATTTTTTTTAACAGAAATCAAATACATTAAAATACTTGATATTCCTTAATTCTTAATTGTTTAACATTCAATATTTTGCCTAAATCATCGGCCCCCAAACTGTGGCCCACGGTCCAAATCTGGCCCTCCTCCACAGTATTGTTACTATTAGGATAAATACAAATACATTTGTTTTTCAAGCATAAATAAAAGAGAACCAGAAAGAGAAAATAGCCTTTTTTTGAAATATTAAATAGTTTCTAATGTTTTAGAGGTCTATATGACTTTCCTTCAAAATAAAAGATTTCCTGTACAACATAAAATCATCTCAATGAAATGTAGTAGTAGGCGGAGAAATGTCAATAGTGATGAAAAATAAATACACATATGCTAACAAAGTGACCCTTATCACGTTCTTCCTAATTAAAATCCTTGATTTTTTACTAAAATAAAATAGAAAGTGCTCTTTCAATTCTGTTTGGTTTTTTGACTTCAGATTGATTTTCAGTGGTAAACAGCACTCAAATATCTGTCAAAATGTTTCTGTTTTGCTAAACTATGAGGCCAAACTGCTTGATGGATTGTTGGAGCATTATGGGTAATGTAGTCAGGATCCTGGTGGAGTGACTCATACTGTCCTTCATCTATTTATAAAAGAGTTGAAAAACATTTTGACTTTTATGACCCCTTTTTTTTGCTTAATAAACCTCGTCTGAAAAACATGAAACTTTTTAAAATCAAAAATATTTTACCTTTTCTTTAACCTGAGAGCCACAATGGAGGCGTTAAAGAGCCGCATGTGGCTCCGGAGCCTCAGGTTGCAGACCCCTGGCATTTACAATTAATTGGTTTAATTTTTAAAATGTTTTAGTATTATTTTTTTCTTTGTTGATTACAGAAATCCATTATTTAAAATTTGGCTATGTGATTGCGTTAGCATTTCACTGTTGCAAAGCTGTTTCTTATCACTAATGGAGTTGTATTAATGTCGTAAACGACTGGAAAGTTAGTGGATAGAATATATAGAATATATGCTCCGGTGTAAAAGGATTAATTACGACTGAAGCATTTCTATGTTTTGTCCTTGATCACCTTAATGCTGAATTTTCACACAGGACTTAAAGATTGAATCCAAAAGCCTGACAGCATGCTCTGGTTTTCATAATACATTTTCAAGATCAGTTGTTGTGTTCTTCACTCGTATATCTCTGAGTCGAAGTGTCCAATGTGTAATTTTAGTCACAGATGTCACACATCTGAGATCAGAATAAAAAGTAAACACTAAATAAATCAGTCTAAACTTCTCATTAGGCCCCAAACCCCACGAGAAGTTCTAGAAACGTCTGAGAAGCCGCTGGACTCCGGGGAGGTGGACTCACGTGTGTGTTGATGGCCTCCGTGAGGGCCGCCGGTACCAGTCATTGATGACGCTGTCGATCTCTGACTGGATCAGCAGCTCCGTTCCCTGTCGGGTCTTCAGCTGCAAAGAGGGGAAACAACCACAGATCAATGCTGGCTGCTCCTCGGAGGCTCAGACTAAACGAGGAGCAGACATACCTCGATCACGTGCTTCTTGCTGGACTTCTCCTTTGAGGCCCACTCCACCGACGCTCCGCGGAGATCCACCGTGAACTCCGGCTTCGACTGATTGCTGCCAAACTTCTGGAGTAAAACAGACACAAAATGGGATTCAGAGTTGAACTGTTTCTCAGAGGATTCAGTCCAGTTAAAGTCACAAAGGAAAAACCTTCAATCACATTAGTGTCATGAATCAAAACAAGCTTCAGGTCAACACACACATTCAGTGTCACTGATCTGAAAACCAAAAACACATTAGTTCATGTTACGGAGTTGTTAAATCATGTTAAAACTCAAAAATTGAGGCAAAACTCAACGAACAACACTATTTAACATTATAAATATATCGAAACTATATCGACATACAGTTTATTGCGGGGGTTACATATACACACAGACAGAACTCTCAATCTCCCAATGGTCAAATCTTCATAGAAAACTAAATTCCATTTTATAGATTAAAAAGAAAGATCAGATTGAAGACTTGTGTAACTCAAACTGAACATGTTCTGTACTGGAGACATGGAACAGAAGAGATTGAAAAAGTCTACAGCCAATCAGGAACGGCTAGAAAGAACAAAAACCATGCAGAATGACAGAAAAGAATATGCATGGCTGCAGAATGTAGGCCGCAATATAGCGAGGGAACACGAATAAAAACACCAAACGATTATTTATACTTATTATTCTATTAAAATAAAAGAATGGACAATATTAGCCTGTTTCTAACTGCTTAAAGATCTGCTCCAGTGGCAAAAGTGTCTTTAACATGTTCTTGTGGAATTTTTCTGATAATGGAGGACATTTATAAAACAATTATTCCCAAAATTGCACATTTGAGTATTTTTTTTTCATTTAAATTGTTGTAAATCAGGAACAGCCAAAAAAAAAAAAAACCCAAAAACAACACTTTAAAAGATTGCAGATGTGATGTACATAATACGCTGAGTGGGCTACAAGCTTCCTGCTCCGCTCCATTCTGATGCATCCACTAGCAGACAAATAGATCCATGAATGTCTTTGTTTTCCTCACATGACCTGGAAACTGGATCTAAAAGCTTTCTTAATGCTCTCCATTTTTATTGCACTGCTAATGTTAGTTGGGGGGGTGGGCTTACTCCACGCCAACAGTCCCGCCCACAACACAGAAGGGAATTTTTAAGTTGCTCTGGAGAAACTATGACCTAGAAATGACCCTTTTTTTATTTTAATTTTGGCTAAAAGTGTTTTCCTCATAAAAAAAAGTCCACTGGGAACACCTAGAAAACAGATTAAAAGATGATCGGAGTGGGTTTTTAAGAGATTAAAATGTAATAAATTTCTGTCGAATAGCAGAAGTGGTGTTTGTTGAAAGCCATCAGATATCTGTTTAGAGGGAAAAAAAAATCACCAACACAGATCTTAGAGAAGAACAAACTGTTAACAGTGAGTAAACTGGTTAATGAGGGAGTTTAAGTCAAAGTGAAACCACATCTCACTGCTGAACTTCAAACGTTCATGTATAGAAAGTTTCATCCTCCATGACTTTAAGGTGTCTCTGGTTCATAAAGTTTGGAGTCTCTGACTAAAAGAAGAAGCAGACTCATATCCTCAGGAGGTGTGGCCTACGGCTCCAGTGCTACTGATTATGTTAGCCTCTTCAGTTTCAGCAGGCGGTAAGGAGGTGGGGGGGCTTTAGCACATGCAGACAGACGGGACATACAGCGGCAGCCTGCGCCGGCCGACAGTTCACATAGGCCACAGCGGGGCGGGGCTTGGCTGAGCGCCTCCAGCTGCTGAGCAGAGTGAGGAGCAGCTCCGGGATGGAGCCGCCTCGGTAATAGGACTTCAAGGAGCGGGAGGAGGAGCGGGAAACAGACCAGGATGAAGAAACAGGATGAGAGAAACACAGAGAAGATGAATGGACTGTAGAAGGGATGATGGGAAACCTACCCAGGTGGTCCCCCCTCCCTGACCCTTGGCAAAGAGGAGGGAGGAGCCCTGCAGCACGGTCCAGGAGGAGGTCCAGTTCTTCCTGTGAGAGAGAACCAAACATTACAGAAACAGACTTTTTTTTTTAAGGGAGTCTGCTGGAAAACGGTGTTTCCTCACCTGACTTTCTTCCCGTTCTCTGTGATTTTGGTGACGTTGAGGACTCCACACTTCTCCGAGGGCTGAGGATGGAGAAACAGGTGAGAATGCAGCTCTGACGGGTGTAACTAAGCTGGACATGGTTAGAGGGTGTTGAGGTGTGGCCTGCAGCAGACAGATGTGGGGTGAGTGGGTGAGGCGGTGGAAGCGGGCAGCAGGGATATTAACGGTCGGAGAGTGTTTAGGAGACGACGGGCAGGAGTCAGAGTCAGTGGAGCTCTGCTTCAGCACCGGAGCGCACTCCTACCAACAAGAGGCACAACGTGAGCTGCAGCCAACCACACCAGGACAGCAAGCTGAGGTTAGGGAGCACGGGGGAGGAGCATGGAAACAGGTTACTGTCAGATTGGGTTATGGAGAGACGATGACGGGGACACATTCACACTCCATCATCACATCACACGCCTGATTGGCCGGAGCAGAATTTTGTTTTCCCCAAGCGCTGACAGAGAATCTGATCGGAGGAGTCGGCACTAACTTTCCGACGGAACAGAGAGAGGTGGACTCTGCTCTGGCCTGGCTCAGAAACCAACCGCCTGAGTTTGGAGAACTGAAACAAACACAGAGTTTAGCTGGTCGAGGGTCTGAGCAGCTGAAGAGTTTCATGTTTTTATGGTGTTTTTCTGATGATCGAGGAAGAAAATTAAGATCAGAATAGCAATACTGAGGATTTTCTATTCAAACTGATAAAAAATGTACTGTAGTTTGAAAAAGGCAGTAGCAGTGATGTAGAAACTACAATCGGCTCCCTGCTCTGCTCCATTCTGATGCATCAACTTACAAATAGATCCATGAACATCTTTGTTTTCCTCGTCTGAGCTGGAATCTGGATCAAAACTGTACGGTTGGATAGCTCCAGTAATAATAATCCTATTTCATTGCTCAACTAATCTTATGTTGGGGTTGTGAGGGTCTGTAAGATAGCAGGAGAGTACAATGATAGATGGGTGATGGGAGGTGGGGGCGGGCTTACTCTGCACCAACAGTCCCGGCCACAACTCTTTTTTTCTATTTTGGCTAAAAATGTCAAAATCATAATTAAAAGAGCATTGGAAACCCTTTTAAATTGGATAAGAAGATGATTAAATTGGGACTTTAATCAGTTTCCAGCAGAAAAAAAATAAAAGACTTGAAAAAAGTTTCTTTTCAACAGTTTCACTCACAGCCAGATGGGTTTTTAGAAGTTGATCCCAAAAAAACTTTTACGTACAAAAAAAAGAAAAACTTGAAGTAAAACATGAATGAACTTGTTCTGATAAACTGTTGCTGCCACAGATGTGCTGCAGCTTCTCTGTCCGACTCTCAGCCTTGTTCTGTCAGCGCCGTGAAGATGGAGGATCAGCAGACACGCCATGCAGACACGGGGACGGCATTTAACTGGATTATAGAAATGATCGTCTGATAAAAACATGCTTAGGAATCAGCATTCATGTCATGCTCATCAATCAGAGAGAGAACAAGAAGTTTATTTTCAAGAAACGCTTAAAACTACCTACAACAAGATATACATAAGTTTAAAAAAAATGTATTTATCAATAAATATCTGGAAAAAAGATAAAGTTAGGGAAACAGATTTAAATATGTTTAAAAAATAAAAAGGTTTTTTTTAATTTTTGGCAATCTAGATAAAAACAACAAAATTTGAAGCTTTTTTAAGTAAAATTTTAGCATTTTTAAGAATTGCGGGGATCTTCATCACATGGTTGAACCTTAAACACGACTAAAGTTAAAACTAATAACTTAAAATGATCAAAAATAAATAGATTGACCTAAATAAATTAGAGTATTTTTACATAATTTCTTTAGTAATTTTCGGTCTTTTGGCTACAAATTTATAATATTTGAGTCGTAAGCTTGATGAACTCTTTAAATCTTCTTTCATGGTTACAGTACATTCACTTATGTTGCTTCTATAGTGTTTAGCTTTTAATACAAGCATCATTTTTTCACATCACTTCTTAAACGAAATTCCAGAAAAAATACTCTTATATGTTCATTTTTAAGCAGTTTTAATAAAATACTGCGATATTTGTCCGTAATAAATGGTGTCATGACACATATATAATTTTTGTTGTGTTGTGTAACAGCACTCAGTTGAAGTTTATCTTCTCTTATCACACCTCTTCACTTGTATTTTACTTATAAAGAAGGAAAAATTGAGAAAAAAAAACCCCAACAACATTTAAATATGCTACAGAAAAAAAAAAAACTTTGTTTGCCAAATACAAAGTTTTTTTTATTTTTGGCACTCCAGATATAAGACAAAAAAATTCTAGTTTTTTATTTAAAATGTCAGTCTTTTAGGAATTTTTGAGGACACAATTGAACCTTAAACACGACCAAAGTCAATATCATCATTTTAGTAAAGCTATCTTCTAAGTTAAAATGACCAAAACAATTACATTTACAAACAAATTAGGATATTTTTACTTTTTTTTTTTTTTTTTAGTTTTAGTTTTTTGGGAACGAATATTTAAGTTTTGAGTCGTAATGTTGATACTCTGTATCTTCTTTCATGGTTACAGCCCTCTCTTTTTGTTTCATAGTGTTTGTTTTTTACTAATATTTTACCATAAAATTAGGAATGTTGATAAAAAGTCGAACCTTTGTGAATGAAAACTCATAAATTGTGTTATGTTGAATTCATTAATAAAAGCATAATTTTATATAAATTCAAATTAATCCCAGAAAATTACTAACATCTAATCACGTTTAAGTGGTTTTAAATCTTCACTAAATTGAAGTTAATCTTCTCTTATCACAGTTGTTTACTTGTATTTTAGTGGCTCTCAAGACACTGAGGTGACATTAACACAAACAAGTGCAGAGAAGATGAATGTTTTAATGTTTTTAACATTACTCACTTCAAATGATCCTAATCTGTTTTGTTTCAACCACTTAGAATAATAAATACTGGAATTAATATTTTACAAATCGTTTTTTTCTGCTTAATATCGATCAAAATAAACAATCATGATGTATAAAAGCTAAAAAAAAAACAAAAAAAAGATTACTTTCTATAAATACTGGATTCTAGCTTTAATTAGTTGAGATAATTCCAATGTTCTATATTATAGAGCATGTTTAAAGCATGTTTTTCCTCATAAATAAAACCAAACGAGTCGTGGGCATAAGCTCCGCCTCTTACCTTGTCGTTGAGGTCTAGGACGTAGGTGCTGTGCCTCCACTTGGTGAGGACGATTGGGTCCTGCTGCTTCCTCTCCAGACTGCGGCTCTTGGGAAGCTCGCTGGACTGAGGGGAGACGTTGTACTGCGGACACAGACACGGAGCCGGAGCTCAGCCACGGGGAGGTTTTGGCGGCAGAAGTTCGCCTCTTTACCTGTCGCTTCACCGTCCACAGCCCGGCGGAACAAAGCGTTTTCTCACCTGCAGCTGCACCGAGCTGCTGCTCGCCCATCATGAAAGGGGACCGCTCTGATCTGATCTGCGCTAAAGCGTCTAGATTAGTAGAGCTACTAATAGTCCAACCACAGAGCTGGCTGCTCACACCCTCATTACAGCAGCCAGGAGGAGGGGGGCAATTACAGAGCGCCTGATTCAGTCACAATCACTCCGAAGAGCCCGTCAAAATGAACTCCACAACAGAATATTCCACCTTCAAAAGTCTCAGAGGCGAGCGTTGTTTGAACTTTCTATCCTGTAATAAAGTTGTTCTATTTATTTTTTTCGTTGTTTTGTGTTTCTTCAGGGAAAAACAATTTGAATCTACATCATTCACTCAAAGAAATGAGTCAAAAAGCTGTTATGAAGGACAGTGAAAGCTGGTGTGGATCAAGAAGGTTTTCCATTTTCCCAGGAAGCACACAGCTTGAGTCGGAGTGATGTAACAGCAGGGACCGCGGAGGTTTGCCAGGTAATCTCACCTTTGGCAGCTCCCACTCTGACCTGGATCCATCGGCGCTGTAGTAATACGGCCGTCCCTGCTCATCCACATGCTTTATCCACTGAGAACACAAACACCATCAGCACCCCACACTACACAAACAAACAAACAAACAAACATGTGGTGCGGCGGCAGACTCCACCTTCTCCTGCGTGTACTCGGACACGTAGAGCGTGTGTCCGTGCTCGTCCAGCTCCTCCGACCAGCCTCTAGGGGGCGACCCGTACTGGCTGTCAGACTGACTGGAGTGGGTGCTGTGGCAGTTCTCCTCGGAGGACAGCAGCTGTGGAGAACCAGAACAGATTTAATGCTCACTGCACGTTAACTTGACACGTGGTTCCTCATTTACAAATAAACGAACATCACTATATTCTCAATTTTCTACATAAAGTTAATTTAAACCAGCATATTTCTACTTTCATACTCATCCTACAGTTACGTTTGTGAAAAAGAAAGTCAGTAGATTTGTTGTTGCAGCTACAAGTAGCATTAATTTTGTAATGCAAATGAATTTATTATAGAATTTAAATCTTTTTTGTGTCTACTACGGTCAGACATGCTAGAAAACAGCAAAGTGTTGTATTTTTAAGTACAAAAGACATCATTAGGAAAACAAACATGAATCTTTTTTCCAATTCAACTCAAGTAAAATGAGTTTTAGTGAAGCTAAATCAATAGAAACTAAAAATTCTTAAAAAAAAAAAGAACAGAAAATGGCTGACTGTCATTGAAAAACTAGTTATAAAAGTCTGTAAAGAATCTCATTCTTTCACAAAAGTACAATAGCAACAAAATCGGTCATCTAATTTAAATAGTCCTGCCTGTGTATCAACAGACAACAACAAAAATGTGAAGACTCTCATTGTTCTGGCATGGTTGTATATCATCAGCAGTTATTTTAAGGATGATGGAGCATTGATTATTCCTCTAAAACTCATTAAAAAAAAGAAAACTCACAATTCTGTTACATTCAAGCAAAAATGAGAACTGAAAGCTATGAAAACTGTAACAAAAAAAGTGTTATGTGTATGATTTTCTCTGAGAAAAAAAAACAAACAAAAAAACAAGTTTGATCTCAAGGAAATTATCATGCAAGGACTTCTGTAAGCAGCGTACACCACTCACAAAAACATTCAGGTTTCACCTAAAATGTCATTTCAATGTTCAACCTGTTTCCAGTCAAAAGTGATAGAAATACTGGAGCTTAGGTGTTTCCTTCTCCTTCTTTACCCTAATCCAGATGTGGGTATGGAATTTATCATCTATCATTTTAAACCTATTTTTAGAACTGATATTCTTTTCTGTTCTAATTTACTTGTAACAGATTTCGCGTTTGCTTCCCGTTCTCTCTCTGCTGCAGAGACTTTCATTCATTCTGTCCTGTAACAGATGTCGAAGTTAGGTACACGTTTGTCTCTTTCTTGTCCTTTCAGACACAACTTGTCTAAGAATATTCTTATTTAAATAGAGTCTGGTTCAAGCAGGAGATTTTGTATTTTTGTCTTCCACTGATGCAATTTGCACCATCAGAATGAGGATGAAATTAAACTTATTATTTATTAATTAAGTTAGAGTTAAGAAATTCTGTCCTTAATAAAAAGATCTGATTATTTACAGACAACATAAATGTAAACGGACCCCTTATATCAAACTGAATAGGCTGTTGACATCATGAAATGTTGTGAAGTTAAAATTAATTTCTGTTTTGGTTGATTAAATATCCTCATTAGCTTTATGTTAAAAATTATGTCAATCTTTCTCAAATTTGGCCAACTCTACTTACACACCATAATTTTTCTTTCCCAAAAAAAGATGGGTTGTTCTCAGAGTTGTTGAAGGAATTTTAACAAGGTGCTCTGAACACCATGTGCACAAGCTTTTTTATTCTATAAGTTAGAGTATAAATAGAAAGTACTCCTGAAATATTTTACAGGAAAAGCTGAAATAATAAAATAGAAAATGCTACAGAAGACAGAATTTTAATGTATTGCCAAAGTAAAATAAGCTGGAAGCCACAAATAAAACAAGTCAGAACCAAAATTCCCAAAGGCATAGCAGTGTTGGGAAAAACACGTCATACACTCACTTATAAAGCACGCTTACTACTATACTCATCAATAATATTACCTTATCTACAGTACAGTGCTGAAGTTTGGGGTAATACTTACAAAACGAATTTACAATCTCTGTATATATTCCAAAAAAAAGATATTCGAATAGTTCATGGTGTGGATTATGGGACACATATGAACCCACTGTTTTTAAAGTCTGGTTTATTAAAACTATGGGAACTAGTAAAACTTAAAACTGCACTCTTTATGTTCAAAGCCAGAAACAATTTACTTCCATTAAACATACAACAGACGTTCAAGGACAGAGATGGAGGTTATGATTTAAGAAAACAGCTGAATTTCAAAAAACAGTGTACTCATACAACAAAAAAGAAAATATGTCTATCATTTTGTGGTGTGGATTTATGGAATGGGTTAAATGAAGGTTTAAAACAAAGCAAAAGTTTATGTATATTTAAAAAAACATACAAGCTGTCACTGCTGAATCTCTACAAGGATTGACATGATCAGTACAAACATGTACAAATATCATTGTATATACATTTTAACCAAAGTGATTTTGAAGTGTTTTGAAAAAAGAAAAAAAAAACAAAACTGTAAATAGACCAGGTAACAAAAAAAAATGTTGTAGAAAGGGGTGGGACCAAAAAAGAATTTTCTTCTACCCACTCCATTTCAAGCACAATGTTTGCTTCACTTGTATATTTGTATTTTTTTTTTCCAATTTTCTTATATTTGTATTTTTAGATTCTTACGTTTATTTAGTATTTTTGTACTTTTAAATTCTTATATTTGTAATTTTCAAATTCTTATTTTATTTTCATTTTGTGTTTGTGTTTGAAATAAACAATAAAAATAAAAAAAAGAAATCCCTTCACTGTTACTGCAGTAACACGACTCTGCCACAAGAGGGAGGTGTTGGATGCATCAGCCTGTGCAGACAGGCTGACAGGAAACAGTGATTCCACATCAAAGGCAGCCGAGCTTCCCAACATTCAGGAACCACAACAGCATGTTAAACCCTCTGAGGTGCACCGCACCTTCACCGCAGCCGCTCGCTCTGTCACGCTCCGTCACGCTCCGCTGCCAGAATGTTTAGGAACCTGTCTGTCATCAGCACACATCCCTGAGCGCTGTGACTCCTCACTGATCTGTGTTCAGGCTCCATACCTCGTTCTCCACCGTTCCCTGGCTGTCTCCTCTGATGCTGCTTACGCTGCCGCTGGCGTCTCTGGTCCGCGGCGGTTTCCAGGTCCTCTCGCCGGAGGCCCGGTTGTAGTAGAAGTGCCTGCCGCTGAGGTCTTTGTGGGTCTCCCAGTCACCCAGGATGTGGATCGGGGAGCCGGAGGGGACGGGAGGAGGGCTGGACTGAGAGATCTTCAGCTCCTGAAGGTTGGTGTAGACCGGAGAGTCAGACCGGATCTGACCTGTGGGAGACGTCGTCTGCAAGACAGGAGAAGAACCGACCCGTCAAGAGATTGTTGCTTTTAGTTTGTGCACACATCCTCTGAACATGTAGTCCTCCAGGATCTGACGAGGACTGTAATCAGATTTCGAATGGAAGGTGAAAATGAGGCGGCAGCAGTGTGGTTGACGTGCAGCGTCCAACAGTATATAGATAACAAGTGTTCACTGTTCACAGGAACCCATGCAGCGTCTGAACTCGAGATCAGACCTGGATAGAGAATGGAGTATGACGGAAACTGAGGTTTTGTCAAACTCTTTTCAGACCTGTAGGAACAACATTATCTAATTTTATTAACAAGTGCTTCCTGTTTTTTGCAAGCACTAACAAGCCTGTTCTCTGTGCTCCAATGTTGCTAAAGCTGAGTGGCAAAATGTCAGTTAAGAAAAAAATTGAGAAATATGGAGGAAAACATTTCACAGCAGAGACAAGAGGAAGTTAAAAAAATGTTTCTGTGCACACGATGTTAGAACTTCAGAGGATGTTTTTCAAGCAGACCATGATAGTGGCATACAATCTCTAAAGCACGTGTCAAAATCAAGGCTCAGGGGCCGAATCCGGCACTCTGACCCTCCAGATCAATTTATTTTATTGTTATTAATGGCCCGAAATTATCTTGTGCTTATTTTTAACTTGTATAATTTTGACAAAATATATATTTTTTATGGGGAGTAGAGTATTGAAAGTTATTTAAGGTTGAAGTTATATGTTCTGGAATAATATTCCTGTCTTTTTATAAATCATAATTATGTTAAAAGGTTACAGTTTGAAAGTTTTAAATATTGTCACTAGGCTTTTGGACTATTTTGGCATTTACATTTTAGGCTGTTTTGGAGTTGAGCTAATATTTCAGCTACATACTAGCTGTTTGTTTTTTAGTTTTTTAGGCTAATTTGGCATTTAGCTAATATTTTAGCTTGCCATCAGCTTCAGATTCAGCTTTCAGCTATCAAATTTCAGAATCTTCAGCTATCAGCACTAGCATTTTTAGCGGCCAAATTTAGCTTACAGCGTTCACACTAGCATTATTGCAGGTAAAGCTATATATCTAGTACAAATTTATGCTGAAAAAAGTCAGTTTGAAAGTTTTAAAAACTGAGTTTTAGTGTGTTCAATAAATGTTTATCCTGTTCAGCTGCGACCTAAGGTCTGTTTTGGATTTTGGCCCCTTGTGCGATTGAGTTTGACACCCCGCTCTAAAGTGACCTTTAGAAACACTCCATGTTTACCGTCCTCCACGCCAACTCTGACACCCGGGCACCGGATTCCGCTCAGGATTTGAACCGTTTTCAGGACACAGATGGGACTTCCTGCCAGTCGTGAAATAACAGGGTTCTTGGATATCCTGCACGCATGCCGGAGCAGGTTTCAGTAACGCTGCACTGTTTGGAGTCAGGTTCAGTCTAAGCCTCTCGCTCTCAGTTCAGCGCACTGCAGGGGGGGTTTGAGCAGCGTGCCAAACCACAGAGCAGAACACAGTCTTACAGCATTTAGGAATGCAGACAGCATGCTCCAATTTTAGTCGGCGAAAGTGAAAATTAAGTCTAAATGTGGATAATTGAGCAACCGTTGAGATTCCAAGCAGCTCAGAGGGGAAGCCAGCGTGCCGCCGCCGCCAGTCTGACAGATGTTAACCCAGATGTTCTAGAGAAGCAATTCAACAATCACTCCGGACGCCGCGGAGAGGCTGACGGGGACAAAGGGCCCCCGTTGGCATGAATACCACACAGGTCAGCCCTTTCATGTCACATTACACATGCTGCTGTCACACAGGGCCATGAAATCAGACTATTTCCAGCAGCACAACTGTACAACCATATAAACAGAAGAGCTGAACTCCATGTACTTGGTGGTACACAAAACAAACCAGACCCAATGCTTTGTAAAGTAACTACCAAAACAACAAACTGTTTTTTATTCCGATGCATGACCAAGAATCGGATACATAACTAGCATACAGCAACGACTTTTACATTCAAATGTTCTCATTTAGCTTGAAAACTAGCAGGTTGGTGGATCTGAATCAGTTGTAGGGAATCATGGGGAAAGTGAATCAATACATCCCTAGTTAGTGCACAATCTTCTGAAATAAATGTGTCTCCTTTTTTATGTATTACTAGTTCAAAGAGAACACGAGGGACGTCTGGTTCATCGATTGCCGTGATTCAAGGAGCAGAATCCTCCCTTCATGTAGACATTTCTAAATTTTATTTTTTTTCCCCCTGGAATCAGTTTTATTTAAGGAGTTTTTACTTACCAGGAAAGACGATCTGAGGGTAGAGATAATCAGTTTAGTTTAGTATAGTAACCAGCAAATGTTTTTTATTTCATGACAGACTTTCTCCTTGTTTTGTGACAATTGAAGACAATTGTTTTGTGATATCGGGCTATATAAATAAAACTGTATTGAATTTAAAGTGATGGCCTGAGTAAAACTGGAGTATTCTTCATCTAGGATGCACTGTCCCGCTTGAACCAGAAGGTGAACACAGCCAAGGCTTTAACAATGGAGCCAATAAGAGAAGTATCATGATGCAATTCAACCAGATTCAAGGGCGTCTGTGCAGAAATGCAACACTTCAAATGCAGTGAAAAGCCACCAGAATCCGAAGGCATTGAATCACCCTGATTGGTTAAGGAGTTCCGGTAGTTCAAATAATATCAACGCTGGAGGTAAAGTGCAGGTGTTAAAGGGTAAAGATACAAGGACACCGTTTAACAACCGTACAAAGGCTTTTCACATTTTGAGTTGAAGGAACGGCATTAATCAGACGACAATCTGCATACATGTCTGTCAAGCTTCAACGGTCAGATTGATCAATTTAAGACATATGTGTCAAAGTCAAGGTCCAGATCATTGTAATGTATTGTTATTAATGACCCAATGTTATCTTGTGTTTATTTCTAACTTGTACAATTTTGACAAAATATATTTTTATGGAGAATATTGAAAGTTATTTAAGTTGATTTAATCTGGAACAACATTCCTGTTATTATTTATTTTAAATTTTTAAAAATTTAGTTTCAGTGCTCGTTAGAGCTAGAGCCCGTGACCTACAGCGTGTTTTGGATTTTGGCCCCCTGTGCGATTGAGTTTGACACCCTTGACTTAAGAGGTTTGATAAGAGTTGACAGCCTGTCTTAACAACCACAAACCAGATTTTGCAGAAGCGAGCAGAACAAGATGTTCCTGCAGCCGCACTGACCAATAGTTTTGCTGTAGTTAGTGTTACATCACTCAAAAAAGTGGCGCGAGTTTTTTTTTTTAGGTTGATAAACATATTTTTAAAACATTCATTCTGAAAAAGAAAAAAGGTGATATAAGAGCCTTAAAAGTCAACATTACCAAGATGAGTCATAGCTGATAAATGCAAACTATGAGGGTGACGGATGGTTTGAAGCTCAGCGGCTGAAGTATGATAATAAATGCACTAAAGGTCTTCCTGTGAATCAAGAGAAAGTGAACTCAAAGAGCATTTTAGCCGTTTCCTCCTGCAATGCGCGCCATATGGTGAAACAGTTGGGGATGCAGCAGAGGAACTTTCTGTCCGTTTGAAGTCAACATCAACCGATTCACTGCAATTGCTTTAATCTTTAGCTATAAATGCTCCCTGGAAAATAATTTATCATAGAACAAAAGACTGCAGTGACTGCCAACGCTGAAAGAAAGCTTTCTTTTTTTTTTTTTTACTTCTTTTTTTTCCTAAAACTGAAGACCAATGTCCTGTAGGAAAAATAAAAAAAACATTTATTTTTCCTACAGGACAGGAAATCTAACCGAAAAACTGCACCTGTCCTGTGTGTGTGCTTCACCTTGCATCTGGGACTGCTGCACTCAAACACATCGTCGTCATCCTCTCCAGCTTTCCTGTATCCCCTAAACACGCTGAATGCGCGGCGCATGGCGGCGATCAGATGCAGCAGGACCCTGCTCAGCCTCTCTGCTCGCTCGAGTTCAGAGGGAAACTCGAAACCCGACGGAACAGGATCTCATCTCGCACACGAACCAACGCACACACTCGTCTGACACAACAGGAAGTGGCACTGAAAATGTCTCAGAATGCTTCCTCTGTCGGAGAGTATATCTGCAAGTTCTGGTGAAGCCGTCTGTGCTGACACACGCGACACCATCTTTCCTTAACCCGAGCACACGAGTTAAAAACAACAACTCTGCCTTCAAATGCTAGAACCACTCATTCACATTAAAAGACTCCTTTATGAAGAGTTAGACAAACATCAGCCAAATGACCATAATTACACTGTAACCTCATGTAATGTCATGTGGAGACAGCACAGCAGCTCCTAACACCTTTTTTTTTGTTTAAAAAAAGATAGAAATGATGTATTTTTTTTATCTTGTAGCATTATTCTTATGATGGACATATATAAAGAAAATTAAGATTCAAATTACATTTCTGAGTATTTCTATATTTAAATCAGGAGTGTCAAACTCATTTTGGTTCAAGGGCCACGTTCAACCTGTCTGATCTCATAATAATAGGATAACAGCCTTTGGTCAGCTTGTTATTTATAGCTTTTTTTTTTTCTTAGTTGGAAAAAATGCCTTAACTAACTGCCTAATCACTTATTATTACTATTATAAGAGCATTGTGGTGTCAAAGCTGATCATTTTTATAACTTTACAGTGGTGAGTCTGGTGGGGAACCAAACTGCTCTGCATTTTAACCAGACATGGCACGCGACTGCTGTTTATTTCTTGATCTCTTGTTATGACTGTATTTATTTTCCTTTGCTTCCCCTTGTGACATTGCTTCCATAACTCGTCAAAGGACTGGGCTAGCTAGAAACTTGCTTTTTTTCTCAACATCCTTATACTTTTTTCGTGACTGGGCTGGATTCAACCATCTGGTGGGATGTATGTTTGACACCCCTGATTTAAAAGGCTGTGAATCAGAAAAAGAAAAAAAAAGCTTGCAAACTCTGAAAATTCACTCTGCAGACAAAAAAAAAAATCTATGTCAATCTCTGTTTTCTTCATCTGAGCAGGCATATGACTAGAAATTGACTGAATTAATCATTTGAAGACGTTTTACTGATTAATTCCATTTTAAATCAGATTCATGCTTTCGTTTATAAGCAATTTTTGTATTTGTTTCTAGTAAAAAGTTTTAGATAGTTTCAATACAAAAAAAAATATTTTTATTAAATAAAATGTTTTAAATGTCAAAACATGGTTAATAAGCCAACACAATTAGTTTTAATGAGGAAAATTTAACATTTAATCAAATCATTCTGACTTGAAAATCAACTAAACAAACAAAAAGAGCCAATTTGATTATTCTGGGAGTGATGTCTCGACTGAAGTGTTTGTGTGCATGTCCCAGTACGACTAAATGTGTCGAGGATGAGATTTATTTAAGGCAGCAAAGTAAAAACACTCAGATTAATTATTTACATTTGTGGTCAGTGAACGGAGCTTCCTTACACGCCAGTTGACTGCTGTCTCCAACTCCCTGACTATAAATCTCTGCTTAAATATTGTAGTTAATCTGAGTGAGTGCACCACAGAGGACCTGTGCTCCTCATCAGACACCTCCTGAAGGAGCGATCCTCTGATCAGCTCCAGTACAGAGAAGCTTTAGGACTGGAGAGTAGAAAGAAAAAGACTAGCACTGCAAAAACAAAAGTATTGCTGCTCTAATTAGGTTCCAGTCTAACAGAATTGTTGTCCGCACATTCATCAGGATCGTCCTCCTCTGTGGATCCATTCCTGCCAGCAGAAACCCCCTATGCCTGGAAGTGTGCTGTAAATTAAGCCATAAATAACGCTGAGAGGAAAGAGTCATTGGGAGGGCAGCGGTGACCTGCTGTGACACATACTCTCCACTAGGGGTCCCCCTCACATTGGCAGGGAGCAGGGCTGATAGTGGGCGTGAGAGTGAAGGAGAGTGGCTTCTGTCAGCATGGCAACCTGTAACACCTCAATGTCTGAGTCTGCTCAGTGGACGCTTACCGCTTCAGCTGGTCAGGAAAAATGAATAAATACTGAAATGGTGATATTTTTTTGTCTCTAATTGATCAAATGAGACACTCAGATGATTCCGTTGGTCATTAATGAAACCTGCTTGGTTTGTTTGACGTGCATGTGTACACTGAACACCACCTGTACGAATAGCAGAGCAGTGAGGAACAAACGGGAGGAGCTAAGGGCAGATGTTTCAAAGTTTGATGGAAGAAAGGAAATCATTAAAGCTCAACACATTTAAGGACAGGTTATGATGATTTGTGTTTCAAATGCATGGTTTTGTTTATAAGAAGCATTCAGTGTGTGGGGGTGGGCGTGGGGGGGTCATGAGAAGTATGTATTAACCGAGGGTAAAATTGGGTTTTGATTTGAATATCTGTGCCTTTGTCTTTGTTAAAATGTAAAGCACTTTGAGTTTCACAAAGCCTGAGAAATGGTTTGTATAAATAAAGTTTGATTTAATTTATTTCTTTGCCAAATATAAAATCAAGTGGCATAAAAAGCCTTGTTGTTTTTTTCATGCTATTTTTTTTTTCTTAAATCAAACTGTTGATTTAAAGACTCACTCCGATCATCTATTGTAAAACCATTCCCAGATGTCTTTTAAGTATAATTTTGGAGTTTTTAGACAAAAATGTAAAGAAAAGACTGTCACTTTCTAGGACATAGTTTCTGTAGAGCAGCAACTGTTCATTAGAAATTTGAGAAATTTGCCTCTTGAGTTGGGGGCGGGACCATTCATATGGAGTAACCCGGCCCAATTTCCCATCATCCCTTTGTTTGCAATCTCTCCCACTAGCTTACAGCCCCTCACAACCTCAACCTAACATTACCGGTGCAACTAAAATGTCCATCAATATCGGAGTTATCCAGCTGTAAGGTTTTGAGTCAGGAGCCAGCTCAGATGAAGAAAACAAAGACGTTCATGGAACTATTTGTCTACAAGTGGCTGCATCAGAATGTAGTGGAGCAAGGAGCTTGTGACCCGTTGTTGTAGATTCAACGTGACACCTATAACCGTTTTCAATTGCTATTTTTCTGTCTGCTCTTGATTCACAACAATTTGGCCATTCTTGGCCGTGGACCGGGTCTCTGGCACAGATTATTTCTTCTGATTAGGTCATGTGTAAAGTGGATGTAAAGCACGTCTTAACCATCATTAGCTTTAAACTAACCAAAAATAAAAACAATTAAGATAATAGTTTATTAAACTTTTAATAAACCGTTGAGATTCTTTCCTTTGTTGGTTTCTGGGATTAAAACGCAATTAAATCAAATGAGAGCAAAGTAATGAATATACTTTGCATCAAACTCATTTTTATAGGTGACCTTTGACCCTACACAATCCATCAAACTCATTATGACAGGTGCCCCGCCCCTCAAGATGACGTAACCATTTAATATAAGTTTTAAAAATAAAAGGGTCTCTAGGGTCAAAGGTCACCTTTCAAAATAAGTTTGAAGGAAAGAACCTTTCTTATATTTCTAATAAGGTCAGCTGGAACAAGAAACTATCTTTTAAATAAAAACATTTTCAAATATTAAAAAAAAAATCATATTTGTTGCTGAACGCTCACAACTTTACTACACTCTGACTTTATATAATATAACGTAACCACTAATCGACTGTTATATTAGTCATCGACTATTTTAAAAATTGATTAGTCGTTGATTCGTCGACTAATCGCGACAGCACAAGCCTCCATCATCAGAAATGGCTAAAGAACGTGTTAAAAACACCCAAAACATATTTTTTATCCTTAATCCTCTCCTAGACTGTTATCTGGGTTCCAGCAGGTTCTGCTTGTGCAGAGCCGCATGAATCGACACATGAACACGGTGGAGCTCCAGCAAACCAAAATCAAAGGGCTGCATAAATCAGGAAGTATCTGCATTGCACACGATCAAGAGCTGTTCAGACCCTCTTCCAAGTGCGAGCGTTTCCTTTCTCCTCGATGCCTAATGTGCTTTTGTGATGGAGTTAGATGAAAGCAGGTTACAGGGAGAGCAGAGGTAGCGCTTTGACTGATGGAGCTGCACTCGTGACTATGGAGACGCTCAGCCAATCAGGAAGCCAGGCCGTGACGATGCTGCATCGATCCTCTCTGTTCTTCCTCTGCTGACCCCTCCCGTCTCCATCTCTCGTTCCCTCCCTCCCCCCTATCTTCTCTGCATCTTCATGCTCTGAAGACACCTTCGGTTATGACGGCCGTCACGATGCAGCAGCTCTGTGATCAGATGAGTTTGCCATCGCCAAGTGAAAGACATTTGCAGGAGTTTCTCAGGGAAAAGTCACACATCAGTCCAACTCATGAGTAAAAAAAGCCTGAAATGAAAGTGAGTCAGCATGTTTTATCCCATTCATTTCATGGATGAGCGGATTTGACAGCACTGACATGGAGTAATTAACCTTTTGGTCCTGAGCTGATAATGCTCAGCTAGAAAGTCAGCCTGTGTGCGTGGAAAGACACCCCGGCTCTGATAAAGCTCTGGAAGCTTGCAGAATAATAACCGGGCTGACAGACAATGCTGCTGTTGGGAGGCTGCAGACAAAAGAGGCTTTGGAGCCACAAAACGTTCCGATTGTGTTGAAAACAAGCGGCAATTGTTGGATGAGGTGGAGCTTTTGTGCCCATATGATCTGCCTGACATGGTTTTACATGTTTTTCGTTCAGATGATCCTTCTGTTATGCCTTCGTGGTGACGATCAGACGGCGTTTACTGCCTTACTGCTTCAGCACTCAACCGGGTTTTCCACATCAAATCTTAATGAGCAGGAGATAATGGGGAGTCATGCTCAGTCTGTACTGCACTTAGGGAGACTGCAGCACATTCACAGGTGAGAGCGAGCATGCAGGTGAGATATACTTCAGTGACGGAACTAAAGTATTCAAAACAGTTACTTAACAGTCTGTGCATCACAGAGTTTGGCTTTGATGTGAGGGCATGTCTGAGCATGAACTCAAACTCCAGACATTTCCTTCCCGGTCTCCCTTTAAAGAAAACTCAAACAGAAACCGCGTTTGTGCTCACAGTGCTTACTGTCAATCACGATAACACTATATCACCATGTGTCCAATGAGATTATAGATCGACTCAGATTCATCTAATCAAAGGGATCACGTCTTTGGAAGTCTGAAAGACCCACTCCGATGAGATCATCTTTTTGGTGTTTCTAACGTGTTCTTGTGGCATTTTTCTGATGTTGGAGGACAAAGATAATTAAGATCAAAATTCCATTTCTAATTATTTCTTTAGTCAGTGAGGAGTAATGAGATTATGCAGGATCTACACCTCCACAATGTTGCAGGTTGCAAATATATAGATATACTGTAATAGGGCTGCATGATATTAGAAAAACTTGATGTGTGATATTAGTAATCAATAATGCAATGACAATATGACTAGCGATACATGATCATATAACAGAACAACTAACACATTATTCCCTTTCACTGCATCAGTTTTATTCAAATAAATTCAACAGAACTTCTACATCAGAGACAATTATCTAACGTGAAGAGGTCCATCTGATTGATAAATCCAAAAGGGGCTCGGTTTAATTTATTTTTCAATGAAGCTGCCATAAGATTGTTTCTGCATTTGTAAACATTTAAACCATGACTTTTCTTAAGCTTTTCAGAGTGAAATATATCCGTATATATGATCATATACTTATACTGCATCTTTAATAAAAAATTTTTTAAAAAAATCACTGTCACTTTAACACACTTCAAGTTTTTTTTTTTTATTGTAAATATTGTAAATCATACCCCAACTTATACCTCTGTTTATATTATAAGTCTATTTAAATTGACGTGTGCTGCTGACCTCTTGGCCAGGTCACCTTGAAAAAAATCGTTGGGGTGTTATGGCATTGTCTTTAAGAGAATTCTGTTGGAACTACAATAGAGCCTTTAAGATGACGTCACGGCAGCACCCCGCACATGCGCCGCGTAACAAGACACAGAAAATAGAGTTAGACATTTTTCTTTTGTCATGTTAAAATAAATGCTCTAACAAGTAAAAAGTTGGACTAAATATTTCCTTTTTGGCTAACATGACAATCTAATGCTCTCCATTTGCCCACGGCTCACATGTTAACATCGTGTGACTGTCGGATACGGTGGCTGTTTTAGTTCAATTGTTCCGCTCTCGGTTTGTTTCATAATAAGACTGAGGAATCTCAGAGCGAACCGAAGATCAGTCCGATTGAAAACTAACCGAGACCACCTCGGAAGATGTGTTCAAGAGCGGTTCCTGGTACAGCTGTGGTGCCAAGGTATTTATCCCTGAAAAGCTAACCTGAAATATTCCTTAATGGCAATAATCAACAAAAACTAATCTCTGCAACTCTGAAACACTGTCTCTACAGATTGTAGATTTCCATTCATCCATTTTCCTAACCAGCTGTATTCCTTTCGGGGTCATGAGGTCACCAGAGTCTGTTCCAGCTACTGTAGGTAAATCCCGGACAGATCACCAGTCTTGTAGGGCCACACATTCAAACCGAGGGGACAATGTGACCATGTTTTTGGACTGTGGGATCCGATTTATCAAAATACGTTTAGACATCATGTTTTCAGGTTGTTTAAAGAGTTTTCAGTCCCTCTTGAGCAATGTTCTTAGAAATATTTTCTCCTATGTCCTATGATAGGAAAACTGATTTGGCTGATGGGACTCACTGCTTGCTAGATGACTAGTCTGTGTGCTATGAAACTCATCATATACTTATTTTTTGCTGAATGTATCAGCGAAGAGAGGATTCAAAACTATCTTTAAATCATCTAAGAAAAGTTGGAAAGTTTCCTCCCTCAGTTCAGTGGTGTATTGGGGTCAGCTGTACAGAGCCTGGAAGCATTAAAGCCCCCAGAGTTTAACCCAAAGCTGCAGGAATGAATTCCTGCTTCTACATCCCAGCTGGTGCGACAGGAAGAGAGGCCTGCTGCAGCTTCACCCACACTGCCGTCCAACTACAGAAGGAATGGAGGTGATGGATTCTGCGACGACTCCAGAGAGAAAAAGCAGAAGGCGAAGGCTCTGATGAATGAAAGCTGGCTGGAGGAGGCAGACGGGCTGCCAGCGCCCTGACAGCATCCATTTATCCCGGTTAGTAGAAAAGAGGACTGAAGGGTGAAAAATGTTGATGAGGTACTCAATTTCTTTAATGGAACTGTATTTGCCAAAACTCCCTCAAATGGTTTGTTACAGTAACTCTGTCTGATAACAGTGAAGGGCCAACATAAGCAGAAGTCCCGCTGAGGACCAGCAACACTCCAACTTACACGTTACATTCTGATGAACGTTAGCAGACGGAGAATTTCAGCGATTTGTCTGTGTGGATAAAAGCAGCAGCTGGACGGTTGTCTTTTGGCTGTTAACAGAGCAGACGTCTGTGTTTAAAGACGTATAGCCAGCCTTCATTTTCCATATTTTCCTTTCACTCCGTGGTGACAGGGAACACCGGGGTGAAGCGAAGGCTTAGCATTCCTCTGTGGCTGGCAGCTAAGCTCCCGGTTAATGACTAATCCTGCTACAACACGATCAGTCTGATTGGTTCAAGCTAATTACTCAAACGACCGTCTCTGGATGCTGAGTGGTTGGCATGTGGAGGCGGGAAAATCAGAGAACTTGGAATGCTGAAGCTGGAAAACTCAGAAAAGTCAGATTTCAACGCTATTAAATGTTTAGTTTCATCCTTTGGAAAAGTTAATTTCAATGAACAATTTTAATATCTGTTTATTATCAAGTTTCCATATGTTTATTATTTCCAACAAGGAAATTTAATGTAATTGTATTTTAAATTGCAATAAAATATTGCATTTTAAATCAATACAAGTATCACCTCATGAAATATTGTGATATATCGCTGAATCAATGTTTCCCTAAACCCCAAACATATAAATCAGAGCAGTCTGTCCAGACTTCATGCTGCTGCATCCACAGCATCTGCACATTTCTTGGCTCCAATGGAGCTGCTGGACTACAATGTTAGAAAACTCACAAAAAACAAGGACCAACTTTACATTGAGCATTGCTTTATCTTGATATATACATATAAACATCACAAAAGATCCTCACCTTGAGTCCTTAAAAGCTAAAACAGTCATGGCACTGCGTTAAACATATCTTTAAACGTTTTCCTGTTGAGGTTTCTCCTCACTTTTAATGGAACTCATTAATGAGCCTGAATGCAGCAAAAACAACCAGAGGGAAAGACTTTTCTTGAGGCCTTTTCCTCTCTCCATTAAACCTGATCCATTTACTTTTACTGCTGATAAAACTTCAGTTCCACTTTTTAGCAATGCGCTCACAAAGATTTGCTTTCAGAGCGGCACACAGCAGGGCTGCTATCAGCTGTTTTTGCTGAGTTCTGCTGACATTCAGCCAGTGTTGTGTCTACACATTATGAACATTTATGCAAAGAAACTCCTCCTGGTTTTGAACAAAAAAACCCTTCATTCTTTCCACTTCAGGTTATATCTATAAACCGTGTCCAAACTATTCCATATCAGAGTCTCACGTGTTCTCCAGCATGTGCAGACACATCGATGGGATTTGGTGACATCACCGACTGAGTTTACGCCTCTGATGTCCTGAACCGACTAACAACCAGAAACCTTGGAACTGTCCCGCTGCTCCTCACTTCATGTGGATTTCAGATAGTCCTTATTAAATCTGTGGTTGTAAAAAACGAAGTGAAGGTTAACACAACAGGTTTCTACTAAATCAGCCAAAAAATTTGAAGCAAGCAGCAGGATATGACTTTTATCTGAACTAAACTGTTCAAGGAGCCTTCATATACATTCAGTGATATGAAGGCTGTTTTTCTATAAGTGAACAAGCCCTATCGCCCATTACCAAGTAAAAAAAAAACCTTTTAGGAGTCAATAACAAAAACAAAGATAAGGACTTTCTAATGAACTCTGCAGAAAATATGTCCTAAAAAATGACAGGTTTTTTTTTTATTTTAGTTAAAAACGACACAATCATATTCAAAAGACCACTGGAAACATTTTAAAACTGATAAAAAGGTTGTTTTTCCTGCTGCAGAAGAGACAAACAGATAAACTTCTTCTAGACTATCAAAGATCATCTGCAAATCTGTCTTAAGTCTACATCTCCGCACACACGTCTATGATTTCCACTCAGAATAATTATAAAAGTAAAAGCGCAGATGGTCCACAGCGTCTGCTGGGAAACAATAATAAAGGCTGAAACACCTGTCGTGAACAGAGGCTCACAAATGGTTGCTCCTGCTGAGGAGGCGGCAGCATGGAGACAAGAGGGTGGCGAGTTGCCCAAAAGATATCATATGTTCTTGGAAAAAACACAGAATCAGTTGATGTCGACAATTATCTCATCACGTTTAGGTCAGCTGCTGATGTCTATGTTTGATTTACAATAAAGAAATGTGAACATGACTGGACCTTATCAGAATAATCACTTCTCCACTACAACACAGGAGGTACCATGGATCTTCATCGATAACTACATACCAGTATGTATTAAAAAAAAAATACAAATATAATCAATAAATATAAAGTTTAACCTTAATTACAAAAGAGGTTTATACAAATATACACCTCGTGTGTCAGAAGATTCATTCATAAACATTTGTAACAGTAAAATACGGCCAACACAAGAGGAATTCAGCTCTCATCTGTATGATCAGATAAGAAAAACAAAAAAATAAAATTAACAAAGTGCCAAACAATTGTGTTAAATTGAAAGATTTAGTATTTGTTGCTTCATTATGACACCAGGCTTAGTATACTCAAACTGAAAGTTTTTTCTTCGTCGCTACTCTCTCATTGGCAAAATAAAAAGACAAACGATGTTCAGAATGTTTCCTTTTTCTTGGTTTTTTTTTTGGAATAAACAAATCATAGAATAAAACTTAAAAGCGTGATTGCGTTTCTCGTAGGAACCAGCAGGTAAAGTACCAGATGTGTGAGGTAACCAAGAGCAGGCTTAAAAGCACTGCTACAAAACAAGTCATGTTAAAAAAAGGAAATCTATTATTGCTCTAAACAAAAAATGTACTTGAATTAAAGTCTATTAATAAAACACCAATTCAGAATAATGGTCATCTCCAGACCCTCCACAAAAAAGAGAAAACAGCAAACCACGCAGAAAATGTAGGTATTTACTAACTTTCAAATTAAATAAGTTCCATATTTAATTACTCAATTAAATCTAGTCAGACTTATTCCTTTGAAGGCAAATAATTTTAACCGTATTTTCAAAATTGACCTAAATAGATATCAGATTAAATGGAAGAACTTTTGATTTAATCCTCCATACAGACCAAGACGTTATTATTTAGTAATTTAAAACCATTGGAGGAAATATTCTAATTTTTAAAGTCTCCACACCTGAAAACCCTTCTGCTAAGCCTGCATGCATTGGTTCTGAAAGTCTCCAGTAGAACCCGAGGTTGAACTGAAACAGAACATACAGAACAATGGGGTGCGTTTGCAGCAGATGACAAGTCTGTGGTAAACTGCTGAATATCTATCGTGTCTTTTCAGATGTTCAACAAATCCAGAAATGAGGGTTGCTTGTTTATTTATTTATTTATTTATTTACACATTTAAACTGGAGTGGGAGGATAAACCCCTGGAGATGGAACAGCTTGTTTTGAAGGAGGTCCTCCATTTCAAGAGATAATAATAACAAATTTGTTGTTTTCCAGGGGCAAAGGATGACCCAATGGTTAATTCCATGGACTTTGGTTTTAGGGTCACTTTCACTGATCTCAGGTGTGTAATCACACCACCCAGCTGTCAGGTGCCCAGCAACCCAATGTGGATCTCTGGCTGTACTGAGCAGCTCCAGCAGAACTCTCAATGGTTTATTTTATATAGAAATAATAGAAATATGCATTGTTGTTAAAGAAGTTACACATTTTTTACATATATAAAGAGCTGCTGCTTTTTACTTGATCTCTGGATCAAAATTCTGACCTCAGATTGACATTTGTTTTCTAAAATTGTCTGTTTTCATCAACTGTTTTAACAGGTGAGTATGGTATGTTGGTATGTTGGAAGTGTTTAGAAGTCTATTAAAAAAGCAAATGACGACTAATTTTCGCAAGCATAAATATGAATCTAACTTAAAAGTGCAATGCTTCTAAAATAAGATCAAACCTGGCAACATAATTTTAAAGCAGTTGCTTTTACTTTGCACCTTGACCTAAAACTGCAGCAGAAATCAGCAAACAGAAGCATTTCTGAATCAAAATAAACACTACTGTCCATCATTTTCATAAACTAGGAACAAAAAGCCTCTCCTTATTTTTTTTTTTTTAAAGAACTAGCTTTTCCTCACAAATCTTGCTGCACTTTCCCTCCAGCAGCAGCAAAGCTTTTTGCAGAAATCTCACAAGAGTTATAAAACTTAAAAAACATACCCCAGTTCTTATGACCAATATTTCATCAACTCTCTCAGGGCCTGCAAAGTCGTGAGCACAGCTGCAAGTTTAGATGCTGACATTAATTCAAAACCTCACATAAATGTTCAGCTTCTCTTTCCCTTCAGCAACAGACTGAACTTTAGTATTTTGGGGAATGCGCTGATTAAAAGGGTAAAATCAGAAGCTGCTTAAGGAAGGAAAAAACAACACATTATAAATAAAATTTTGTTAAAGAAATAGATCCAAACAGGATTGGATGTTTCAGTTTAACAGGTTCTATAAAGAAAGGCAAAGGTTTTGCTCGGTTTCTTGAGGAAACAAACATATTTGAACATGAAGCCGAACAGCCGGAAAACCAATCAACCAAAGAAACAGGTGTATTGTTGCAGGGAGACAAGATAGCTGGGGGTACAAATGGTAATCAGGTTTTCTGGGTCGGTGTCTGGGCGCTAATGAGCAATAAAATCAGACATCTGTGCAGGTCGTGGAGCATTTCCACCTCCCATCTGAGTCTGGGAAGCACCATCTGTGTTTGAGATGGGGGTGCTGTGGCGCTAGTGGCTCCGAGGCCCACTGATGCGATGCAACATGAAGTGCAGAAACGCATTGCAACACAATGACTCTTGGTACAGAAGGAGACAATGGTCAGTCAGTGAGTCAGATGATAACAGGAGGAGGAGGAGGAGAAGTGAAGAAAGGAGGTGTGAAATGTCAAATGGTTTCATCCGACTAAAACAGAGGAAATGGACAGAAATGAGAGAAAGTGCGGAATAATGGAGGTAGACGTGACAGCCGGTGTTACCGTGGAGAAGAGGATATTTAACCAACACCGATTCCATTATTAAAGAATAAGACGAGTGTGAGTACATCACCGGGGAACAGCAGGAGCACCTGTGACTAAAAGAAAAGCTTTCATGCAGGAAGCAACCACCAATGCGCTCCGACAGGAGTGCATGCAGACAGCCTGAGGGCGATGCCACATCTAACAACGTCAGCCGTCTAGACTGACAGTGTGCGTCCTCTTCAAAGAGCCGGAGTAACAGCATCAGCCCTGAAGAAAGGTCAGAGCCTCTCAATCTGATCTGCGTGTTTGGAGCAACCAACATTTAAACCAGCGTCCACCCAACGCATTCCTGATCATCCATCTGTGAACCAGCAACTACGGCACTGCAGTCAAACAAATCCTACACTGTTTGTTTGCTACAAGATTAAAAGAGGCTACATTTTGGGAGTTTCTCATCATACCACCTACAGACTTTCAGTCTAAGAGAATGAAGCCGTGAGGCTGTTCTAGAAAGACACTGTCAAGATTCTTATTTAACATTCTAAAGTCTTCCAAATATCATGGAGCATCTAAACAGTAGATACAAAGCTTAAATCCAATAGATCAAGATTTTTTTGGGTCGTCCAGACTCCAGAGCGAGCACTTACCCTTAAGGATGGGTGGAGCCTTTCCTTTGTCAACGATACCGTGGGGTTAAATGCAGATGTCACGTCTTTACTATTGCTCTTATTACAGACTTTTATGGGATTTCTAGTTTTGTTGTGGCTCAAATCAACCAGAGTGTGGTATAGACAAGAATAAAGCAAAAAAAAAAAAAAAAAATACTCCTTAGTTTTGAAAATGTACATCTTATTTGTAAGGCAGGAAGAGAGAGGACAAATTAAATCAGTCCAGGTATTATTAAGAAAATAAAAGGTGGATGAATCCTGAGCCTTGAGAATTGGTGATAGTATGGTTAATATGAAAACCTCGACCCACTTAAATATCAAGAAAGCTGAATTTGACCAGATCTGAAGAGAGTGGATTAAATGTATAATCCCAACCAGACCAGACATCTTATGACGCACAGTCAACGCCCCATAATACCCATTGTGCTATCTTATGGGGTCTAGATGACCCAAGCCTTACATTGAGGTGTTGTTCATCCCATGACAAATGTGGATGAAGGTGGACAGGATTTCATGTCTGCCACAGGCACTAGCGAATATCAAAAATCGTTGGGGAAAAAGAAAGTTCAGCTCACAGTCTCGTGGGGTCCAGATGACCCCAGTCCCAATGTCAACATACCTAGCATGGCACAAGGGTTACGGCAAAGACAGACATGAACTGTAAAGACCTGTGGTTCTGTGTTCATTGCTTAATAACGACTGGAAGAACTATTTATATAACTATATATATTTCAGTGGTATACATATATATTTATATTTATTTTAGCAGATTGTTTTCGCAAAAATGATCATTCTTATGTATAAAGAAAGTGTTTTTTTCCCCCAAAATCGTGCAGTAACAACTTACATTACATTGACTTTTAAACAACCCCTATCTCATTCAAGTGTCTCCTATAACTTCCAGTGGTTCATTAACATGGTCACTTCAGCAAAAAATATTTTTAATTTCTTCATGAATACTATAGTTTTCTAGAAAAAGTATGAATATAATGAATGTAGTTCACTTGTGCTAAAACTGTTCACTTAATATATCATATTGGTTTGATCTTAACACATACAGGAAATGGCATACAGAAAGTATAATTAGAATGCAACATATTTCAAATTACAAGTCAAATAAACAACCAGAATATTTGTTACAAAACTGGGCAAGTTGCATTAAAAAACAATCCTAAAGTGTTTATTTATAGCTTTTCTGCTGAAGGTATTTCAAGAGCCACGACCCACTAACACCTGCTCTACTTTTGCCACAGCCAAAGCAGTTTAAGCCTCTCCCCTGAATGAACAGTTTGGCAGATACTCACAATATAGTGGGGGCTCCTCAGATATGAAAACATGGTCCAGCAAAGCAGCTCGCAGTTCGAATGGAGCAGAAGGTTTAAGTGAAACCAAGCAATTTACAGAAGATAAGAATGGTAGGTTGAACCTCCTTGCAGACTGCAGCCACCAGAACAGGCCTGAGTGACAGATTAAAGGATCTTAATAGATCTATTTACGGCTTTAAATGGGAGCACTCATTGGCTGAATGACCTGAGCCTTTCACGGGAGCAGTGGGAAGAGAAGGATGAGGAGTGTGAGAAAACAAAAGAGCAGATGAAGATGGAGACGGACAGAAAACCTTGATGGGTGGCTTTGCCTTGTGGCTTTTAAAGGGTCAGGGTTCTCGATCCTCTGGTCATTAGGGCTCTGGGTTCACACGCTCCAGTATTGGGGGAAGATGCAGTAAAATCTAACACACCATCCAAAAAACCCAAATACACACGCTAAGTGTGTCATACAACCACCAGTAACCATCAGATTATCAAATTCTGTTGATTGGATTGTGTGTCCTTCGTTGGCAGCAACTCCTGCCCCTTAAAGGTCCCTTTCAGCTCGTCAATGAAGATCAGTCGGGTGAGGATGAAGACAGATTAGAAGGGTCATCTTCCTCGATTGCTAGTGCTCAGGTTGTGAGCTTTTTTTTTTTTCCAGCGAGCGTCACAGGTTCAGCAGCGATAATCCAGGTGACGGTGAGGCTACGTTAGTGTTGGTGCTGCAGTCATTAATGGGAGGGAAATCCTTCTGTGTGAAGGTGACACCTGGGGATGACTGCAGCAAATGCACACAAACTGTGCAGAGTAACACAGATTTACACCAACACTGCAGTATGTAAAGACATCAATGACATGGATTAGCTCCGCTCTATTTTTTACATAAATCAACCTTGAAACAGTTTCCAGTTTAAACAAAAAAGGCATCATCAAGAATGAAAACAGATAAATAAAAGGTTGAATCAGTGTGGTTTGAGAACACAATGTTCAGCAGTTGCTTAGAGCAAACTATAGAGCAAAATGATCTGCTTTACTTTTAATGGTAAATAACATTAAAATGAAACAGGTAAATAAATTGGAGAACTCAACTTTGACCAAATTATGGAGAAAAAATAATAAGGTGCGCTAAAAAGCCTTAATTTGTTTTAAAAAGTGTGTCTTATAACCAGAGCGCCTTATATATAGATCAATTCTGGTTGTATTTACTGATTTCAAAGTATTTTGAGAAATAGGTCTGTTGTTTGTACGAGTTGTGCATAAGGTTGGGTGTAAAAACACGGTAAAAAATGCTAACGTATGCAAATGTTCTTATGCGTTACTAACAATCATAAGAGCTAGAATAGTTCCAGTCAGGACTGTTTTTTATAGGTTGCTAACAATGGTGGGAGTTACTGGAATTATATAGGGTAACGTATCTAACGTTTGACGGTGTTGGACTGATTCAGACATAGCATGGAAGTTACAGGTTTAGGGAATACGCCAAGAAGGCTAGCACGTAGCGTTTTGCAAACACGTCCTAGAGCAGGGTTGTCCAATTCCACGCTCAAGGGCTGGTATCCTACATGTTTTCAAACTAACCTGCAATTGAAGGTCCTTATTGGCCAGAAACACCTAATCCAGGTAATTAGCAGCAGGCCGGTGTTCTAAGGATCTGTCCTACCTCGTGAGATTTTCCTACCTGTAGCACAAACTGATAGCTATTCAAATGTCCTACCTTATCATCAGATAATCCTATCTTCTGTAAATGAACGAATACACAGTTTTGATGTTTGGGTAGGACAGATTATGGGCGGAGTAGGACAGATTTACAGGGAGCACCCCAGCCTCAAAGGGGCGAGGGCTTTGAACAGGCTCACGGAGAAGCAGCGCGTCTTCACGGGGCGTCAGACAGCTACACCGGGAGACAGTTCACGGGGCTCCAACTGACAGTTTTACCGCAAGGCAGCATATCCTGATCACAAGATCGAGGGGTAGCACAGATTTATGGGCGTTCCGCTAAAATCGAAAAAGATGACGTATTTTCGATTTGCGCAGTAAGTGTAGGTAGGATAGATTTATAGAACACCAGCCCATGAGGCCCGGCTTTGGACAGCCCTGTTATAGAGTTACTGTGAATGTAATTAATAAAGAAGGAATGACTGGTGGGGTTATCGATGACTCGTTGCGCCTTATACATGACATTAGTGCTGGGCGATATGACGATACACATTGTGTGGGCAATAGAAAAGTGTATCGTGCCATTTCCCATCTATCCTTTTAATCGTTTCAACCTAACTTGATCAGTTGTTACACCACATTTCTCATTAAATAGCCCGAGACAATTTCTCAGGTGTTGCTTTGACAGCGTGGACACAAAAAAAATGTATAAAAGTGAAAAGACAAAATTAAAAAGAGATTTTAAGCAAAGAAACTCTGTCTTTTGGTTTCGCGACATGAAGCTGCTCTATGTTCTTTGATTCACACGCATGGGGGTTTTGCAACACACTTTACAGTAATTAACACGAGTGCACACCGATGGACGCAGAAAGGCATGAAGTTATTTCCCTGGAGTTGAAACAGACAGGTACACTGATGCAGCAAGCCCAAGAAGAAGCACTTCCAGAAAAAGAGGGGTACGACTGTGGCTTGGTTACACCTTTGATTTGTTCTAAGAGGCTCAACGATGAGCTGAAGACAGCAACATGTACATTTTCCAAGGAGGCTATTACTATGTTAACACAACAAACCTTCTAACATTCAAGGAAAGTCCATGAAAATGAACATATGAGATTACAAAAATAAGAGATAAACCAAGCTGTGGAATAGTAATCAAATTGTGGAAGGTTATGTGCATGGTAACGTCCCAGAAATTTAGAGAGTTTTCTGGTCTGCTTCTTTACAGAAAACCTAAAAGACAAAAGAGATGACTCATAGTGAGAACAGAGTGGAAGCACACAGGTTACAGCACATCAATGTCTCAGCACCAATGAATCAAAGTCAGGAGTGAATCAAAGAGACTGAACTGCACTTCTGTCTAACGGCGGCGGTTCAGATTTTATTGCAGCCAAAATAATGACCGGGATGTGGCGTGATTCAGGAAGTGTGCAAGTGTGTGTTTTCACTCTTGTAGCTGATTTCTTCCAAAATCACTCATCACCCTCTCCAGATAAAGCCAAGCCTGGAGCTTCCAGTGACTCACTCAAACACATCCCAACCTCAGCCTCCTTTAGGAAGTGCGAGCACAGGCAGGCGTGCACTTCACAGAGTGACCAAAGCTTAAATTCTGACTGTCGCTGCTGTTCATCACACTCTAAGAGAGCGTGCGACACTTCATGAGGCGACAGCTACAAGCAACCGACAGTCCAGCAAGTCTCCACATATCCTCGGCCTACAGCTGTGCTCACAACTTTAAGTGTGTCGTCAGAAGAACCACAACTCTTTGACTTTGTGATATAATGTCAGAATTATATCAATGTAAAGAAACAGAAAGTCGTAAAAAGACATGACAAAGTTGGGTCAAAAATCTGAACTGAATTGTAATAAAGTTAGGGGTTGTAACGGATCACGGATAATCCACGGTCTGTACGGATCAGTAGCCGCGGTTCAGCACACACGTGGACCGCGGACCAGCACACAAGTACGCCAGACACCACCATCGCGGCTCATTATGTAAAAGCAATTGTCTGAACACACCGAATACAATTCACGTTAAATTTATGCACACAGTCTTTGTTAAAGCGTTACAGTTGCTGCTTGACTGTTCTTCAAAGGTTCCCAATTTTGTGGCGGGTACTTGTGTCAAAGGCGTTTCTCGACCTCGTCACGGACGACGAATATGAATCGAAATTATTTTTAACTTTGAAGAGCCGAATACAAGCATTGGTACACATCTCCATGTGTGGTTTAAAAGAATTTTCAGTGAGGAGCAGCAGCTGTCCCGCGCTGTGGCAGGACAAAGCCGCTGCTCCGTCTAGAACAGGGGAGGACAGTATGGCAAGCAACAGGGATCATAAACCGCCAGCAAAAGCAGACAGGGCAGTGCCTCACCTGGAAATGTTCTACAGCACAAGAAAAATGTGATTTTTTTGTGGTTAATCCAGAAAGTTTTGGTAATTTCAAAACTATTTTCAAGCATTCTTCTCTCCCAGTTTTTGCAGATTTAGTCTCAAGACATGAAAATGTCATCAGAAACAACATGTTTTAGTTTTTTGTTTGTGTCCAAAGTTCAAAGATATTTTGTTTTTATAAAAAGGCCTCCATAAGGAAATTTTTTATGCGCTATATGTGAGAGTATATTTATACTTTGAGATACTTCATATATGCTTTATCAAATATGTTTTGAAACTTTTCACAAGAGTCATTTTAGGCTTTTATCTCGTTATTTTTTCCTGTTGCTGATTTACTTTGTACTGATCCAAACCGTGATCCTAAATCCGTGACACAATCTGAACCGCGAGTTTTGTGATCCGTTACACCCCTAAATAAAGTGGATATTAAAAAGGATTAGTAGAAGTTTGGTAAAAAACACATTAATTAAAAAAATATATAAATGTCTTTTAAAGGTACTTCTGAATCTTTTCATGCAAAAAAGTAGGGGTGTAATGGATCACAAAACTCACAGTTCGGATCGTGTCACGGTTTTAGGGTTGTGGTTTGGATCATTTTTCGGATCAGTAAAAAAATAAATAAATTAATTAAAAAAACAAATAAAAAAACAAGATAAAGCTAAATAATTTTTTGGAAATGCATCAAATCATATATTCAATAAGTACTATTCAAAAAGCACTTCACACACACAATATTTATATATGCAGCATCAAAACATTTGGTCATTGAGGTCTATTTATTAAAACAAAACATATTTAAACTTTGAACACAAACAAAATGTTAAAATGTGTAGTTTCTGGCGACATTTACATGTCTTTAGACCAAATCTACAAAAACTAAGAGAACAGAATGCTTAAAAATAGTGTTGAAAATACCAACTCTATCTGGAGTATCCCTTAAAATAATAATGTCCAAATTAATTAATAAATCAAACAGTTAAAATGATTTTTTTTGGTATTAATAGTTTTATTGAAACTAACTGTGGGAAAATTTGAATATTTAAAATAATTATTATTATTTGTAAAATGTGGCACTGCTGTGCCCGCTTTTACTCATAATTTTTGATCTCTTTGGTTTGCCATACAATCATCCGCTGTCGTTACCGGCGAGTCCGTTACGGAGCGACGGTTTTCTCCCGTGCGGCACAGTTGCTGTTCCGCATAGGGAGATTCTTTAAATCCAGAAATGGAAATGTGTACCGATGCTTTTATTCAACTCTTAAAATTAAATAAACCTGATATCTATCAATCTGCGTCCTTCATTGTGAAGTCGAGAAAAGGTTTTGACAGAAGCTCCTCCCACTTGCAGTGGGAGCTTCAGGTGAACAGATTTTAAGAAAGTCGTGAATCAGCTACTTCAACACCTGTCAAAACAAAGAAGATTTGCACGAATTTCCATTCAATGTGTACGTGTGCCGGGAGTGGGGGTTGGAGTAGTCCGTTACACCCCCACAAAAAAGGCTTTACAACTGGTTTTATTGAAATAATTTATAACTATTAATGAGAGTTCAATCTTTTTCAGGTTTTATCACGAGATAAAATTGGTTTTACAAATAAAATAAAAATATTGAACTGAATCATGAATTTGATAATGAAACAACTGTATTTTTTGAAGTATTTCTCAGCCATGTGTAGAAAAAACCTCAGAAATTCGTTTTATATGAGATCTCTATATAGCACGCCGATGTTAATACACGGTTTTACAGGTCAACAGTCCAGCAGTGGTCTTATGTCCTGTCTGTTGGCCAATTTCTAGAGAGAACGGAGTTTCTGGAGAGACCCAAGAAACTCCATTGGAATCTTAGAAACTGGCTTTAAATCAGCTCAACACAAACACTCTTCTCAGTTGTTAGTTTTTGTGCGAAATGCTACAGCAAACACCCAAGAGCACACGATATGCCCAACTTTATCACAGAGAAAGCATACAACCCTCATATGATGAAGGAGGGACGTGTGATGGACCAGCACACAAAACAGTTCCTATGGTGGAAGTGCTGCATTCACAGTTCTCCACAATGAGCAGATGTTACTGGCAAAAAAAAAAAAAAAATTCCAAATGAACAGCTTGTTGTGTGTCTGAGCCCGGGACACGGCACAGCAGGACACTCGTGGAAAACAACACAATGACTAAGCAGCAGAATTCTGTACTGGCAGTCCCTGTAACACTGGAGATAACATCATCTGGCATACGCTGCACACTGTGCTCACAGCCGCTGTTGATTAGACTTCTGCTGAGCAGAGGGGGGTGTGTACGGAGGGTAAAGTCGGTGCTGGTGACTGGCACTGACCAGATTTCAGATTCACAAAGAAAAATAGGAAAAATTCAGAAAGGTGAGGCAAAAAACAAAAACGTGTCCAAAAGAATACTTTTTGGAGGTTTAATGATAGGAAATGGATGAAAAATGGTTTAAAATCCCACTCTGATCCTCTTTTGATCTATTTTAAAAGTGTTCCCAGCTATAATGCTGCAGTTTTTCGTAGCATAAATCATAAAACAGTGTTGTTTTCTAGGACATAGTTTCTGCAGAGTGGTAGTTATTCACCAGAAATACGCCTGACTCGTAGCAAGCCTGGTGCTACAAAGTAACTCCGCCCCCATTTGCAGTCACCCATAACTGAGAGCTCTCTGTTTACAAGCCCAACCCATTACTTTTTTAGTTTTGAACCAGATTCCAGCTCGGACAAGGAAAACAAAGACGTTCATGGATCTACTCGTCTACGACTGGATGCTACAGAATGGAATCTGTGGCATGCCAAGCCTATTGTCTACTTGCTCCTGATTCACAAGAGTTTGAATAGAAGAAACTCAGAAATGCAAGTTTGAGCTTCATTTTCTTCATTAATGTCTTCCATCATCAGAAAAAAACACCACAAGAGCATTTTAAAAACACCAAAAACACATTTATTTTCTTTAAAGAGCTCTGAGTTAAACAAATTTTAGGAAGCAAACATCTTTGATTTTATCAGTTTAAATCTGATTGAATAATTCAACAAAACAGGAGGCAACAAAAAAATATGATTTAAGGCGATTCCTTTAAAAAAAAAAACAGATTTTAAGATAATTTGGAACAAAGGTAAAACCTTGGGAGAGAAACATGTTGGATAGTATCGAGTCTAAATGTCATTTATTTTATCTGCCTTCAGTTTATTGTACCTCTTATTTATTTCCAAATTTGTTTTTTATGCATTTTTTTCCCCTAAAGTTTGTTTTTTTATTACATAAATGGGAAATCAATTGACAACTTCCTTCCAGATAGTTCCCTCATTTTTTAGTATAGTGCTGCCTAAAATTATTCACTTCCAATACATTTTTTCCAGCAAGTTTTTACTTTATTGGCAGCATGAGAAGACAGTAAAAAGGCGATGAAAAACCCAGCTTTTCTTCTGGTTTGAACAAAAACTGACATGTTCAAACTCAACGGGGGTGTGAATAATTAGGACACTGTGTCCATCACGATTGGACAGATTGTTAGTAAAGCACAGTAAAACTGGCCTTTGTAGTTGTTGGCAGAAGTCAAACAAGACACAAACTGAACCTTATTAGCGAATTGATGACGTGTTTTCTGTGTTTTTCGTCTCCACAAAGCAGACATGTTTGTGAGCTCACACGTGAAGCAGACGGAAGGCATGGCTTTGGGCAAAGTTGACATGTGAAGGCTGTTTGTCAGTCTGGATTAGTTATTAATGGTCTCCACAGCGTCTGCTGACAGGGAAAGTGGGTCATTAGGGCACACACAAACTAACGCACAGTTGAGGGGCACATCTGATTCTTTACCCCCTCACTGGCCCACGAACCATGACTCAGGCTGCTATGCGCAAAGCAATAGAAAGATGCATTGTGTCACGGGTCACTCAACCCACAACCAGAGAACCCCCCCCCTCCACAGAAAGACTCCAGTGAGGATCAGCTGATGTGAAAGCCATTGTTGAGTCCAGTCCCTCCACAGAGAGGGCCGCCTCGTCATCTGCTGTCACACTCTCTATGGTTGTGTGAGCCAGCCACTCGTCTGAAAGTCATGCTAACGATGTGACCACCATGACCTCTGACCAAAAGCCACCTCTCCGTTTACGCACAGATAAATTCTTGGAGACCAGATATGGATGTAGCCTAGTGCTGGGCGATAGAAAGGTGTCTATCGCTGCATTTCTCCTCAATCGTTTATATCGTTGCTAAGCTAATTTGATCAATTATTACACCAAATATATCATTAATCAGACCCTCCAGGATTTTGCGCGCTTTGCTGCGCTCCCTGCAACTTTTTATTTTCGCCACAACTTTTTTTTATTTATAATTTTTTACTGGAAAATGTATGTTTAAATCAACACACAAATATTTTTTTGTGTTGAACAGTGAGGACAAAAAGTTCATTTTGTGTTTAACAGTTCTGTTCAAGTTAAAAACACAACAACATTGTATATAGTGATGATGAAGTATTTTCCTAGCGCATCTGTCACAATAAAAGGAGTTGGAATATGAGATTGTGAAGTTTATTTCATAATTCAAACTTTTTTTTAAAACAAGATTATATTAAAACATTGCAACTTTTGTTGCAACTTTTCACCGAAGCTGCCGGAACATCAGGCATTTTTCAGAGAATAACTGAAAATACACTTTATTGTAGTATATCGTGATGTATATCGCTCTTTTTTTTTTCCATATCGCCCAGCACTAATGTAGCCTCATTTACAACCCGTCTGATTCCGGTCAGACTTGATAGATTACAACCTAAAGAACCATGTCACATAGGCAGCCACAGATCTCCAGGCTTCTGTATTTCCAAACAAATTGGTTTGGCTACATTCGCCCTCAGGGCGACCCATTAAAGAGAATTGATTATCACAGGAAATGACTTTATTTACACCGGACTTGTTTCACTGCTAAACAACATTGCCTTTGTTGGGTCAAGCTTGAATTGGGACGTTAACACAACTATGAGCAGAAAAACCCAACATGTATGAAACTCTCTGAACTCCATAAAGAGGCTGTTCAGATTTTAGTTTGTGTTATGATAATTTGCACAGAAAACTCCAGCAGTTCACTTTTTTTTACACCAAACTGATTTTTACATAAATAACAAAGACTGACCAAATGACAAAACAATGTTCATTTTAAATTCAGCTTTAATTCTTATCTAGAATTACACGGAAGTTTGATCTCCGTACAGTTTTGAACCAGATCCCAACTTGGACGAGAAAAACAAAGACGTTCATGGACTATTCATCTACAAGTGCATATATCAGAATGGAGCAGAGCAGGGTTCACCCACACCTGATTCACAAAGATCTGAAAAAAGAAATAGCTGAATAAGAAATGAAGTAATAAAGCCTAATTTTCTTTATACGTCCTCAGAAAAATGCCACAAGAATATGTTAACAAAAAACACAAATTTCATCAAAGTTGGTCTTATGAACCATATGGACTTTCATTTAAAGTCACAGCTGTTCAAATGTTTTCAATAGCATGGCAGATGTGCCTCTTATTGAAACAGATGATCACAGAAATAATGGTTGCTGTTGGAATCCTGATCAAATCAAACAGCAGTTGAAGATTTTTCTCCACTGAGGACCAGATGAGACCCGTGTGGAGCTTGGCCATAATTGTTCAGTGATGAGGACTTGAGCTTGTTCTGTATTCACTATAGTCACTGGATCGGCTGTAAACCCCTATTGGCCATCTGTCCAACGACTAAAGCCCATCTCAAAGTGGGTCACTGTGTTTATATCCAATGTTGTATTCAACAAATGTTAAGACCAGATATGATATCCCTATAATCTAACAAGAATAGCTTCAAACTCTAAGACTGTGTGTGCTCTTTCTATGATGTTTCATAAAGCCGACTAATAATCCACCAATGAGGTTTTTCTAAACATGTTCCAACCAGTGACATGCAGTGAGGCACTAAGTCTTAGAGTCAGATTTAAAAACAAATTAAACCAATGTATTGACAACTACCAATTGTGTTTCATATCCCATATCAGCATTGTTTTTGTAAACATAGCAGGTTCATATTAGAACAAAAGAAAAGAAAATTGCTTGGGTAGAAGCAACTTGTTCATGGGATACAGTTGCAGTGCTTAACCCTTGTGCTATCATAGGCATGTTTACATTAAAAGTGGGGTCATCTGGACCCCTGAAGACAGTGTGCAGCACTTTTTTTTTTTTTTAAGGATTTTTTTTTATTTTCACTTCACTTGATTTTTTATCTTCACCCCATACGAGAAAAATGTATAAATATTCAGATAATTTTTAAGTCATAACTTAAAAAACTTGTGAAATATTATCTTGTATCGTCTTTGGATATATCGGGTATATGTATTGTATCATGACATATGTATTACGATACAAGTCATTTCGCCAATACACACCCATTTAGATCAGATTGGTCATCCACTACTTATTCACGTTTTAATTAAAAATGTCCAACTTTTAGACAATTTTTCGATTAATATAAAATCTGCCATTTTTGGAGAGAGTCAAAGCAAAACAAAATAACAGACTCCTATTGAACTTTATTAGCAACCACTGAAGAACAAACTTGAGCTCATGAGCAGCCTCTATATTGAGCCAGGCCTACCGTCTGACCTTTTTTGTGCAGTTTAATGTCAGGTCCAAACTCTAAATAAACAATAAACCAACATGAAACATATCATCGATTAGATAGAAAGTGAGAACATGTGACATAAATATAAAAATTTTAAATAAAGCATTACAGTTTTGACATACGTTGAGTACGCTAAAGGCATGGACAATCTGTTTAAAGTCTGTACAATCAGTACTGCCTCGCCTTGCAGAATGAGCTGTAATTGAACAAACAATATGAAACGGCGATTGAGAATAAAAACTATAAAATGATTAAAATCACACATAAATATTTCATTTATAGCACAAATTAGACCTTATGATGGCCGGTGAGGCGCTGCCTCCCCTGCCCCCACATCCCTGGATCCAACTGTCTGAATGTCTTTCCGTCAGTCTTTTCCAGCAGTGGGGTACAAGCACCAAAAGCAGAGCAGCTCCTTAAGGTTTGAGGCAGCTGCCTGATTTGAATATGCTTTCAAGCATAACCTCCTCCTTTCAAAACCTGGAGATTTGCTGGCAGATCAACAAGAAGCCTCTCTATTGGCCGTAAGCGCGAGGGGGTGGGGGGTGGGTGTCCTGGTGCAGGCCAAAGTGCAGCTACAAAACCACACACTCAAAGGAAACCAGATGACGAGCCTTTCAGTGAGCGCCGCAGGTTTGACGGGAGAAACAAAAACAAGGGGAATCAGCCAGAGTAGAGCAACAACAAAGAGATGGGGGGGGGGGGGGGTGAGACTCTGGATCTAACAGAGTAGGAACATTTAATAAAGAAATGAGCTTCTGGGTTTCTCATTTAAAAATCTAAAGAAAATATTGAACACATGTTCAGATCCGCTAAGCAGTGGCAGCAGCAGTGCAGGTGTTGTGTGTGAAACATGGGGCTGTTTATTATGTATTTATCCCCAAAGCTCATATAAGCACATTGTAGAACAGGATGAGAAATGCTGGGATGAGCAGGAGTTGGGGGTGGTGGGGTTAACTCAGGAATGTGCTGCACACAGCCCCTTAATCCAGACATGTAAGGAGATTGCATTGTAGTGTGCGGAGGGGAGGCGGGGTCGCCTGTCCAGACTGGGTTCATCCATAAAACTCCCCTCCGTCCCACAGCTGCTGCTGAGGGAAGCTTATCAAGTGAATCGTGTAATACCTCAGATGATTATGGCACTCCGGTCTGTCTGTGGGCTGAAAAACATGTTTTTTTTTTCTCCCTGCACTGGGTCTTAAATCTGGTCCAGCTCCTGCTGTTGTAGGAGGCAGGTGTGAAAAACATTCAGATGAAGTAAAGATGACTGACAGCTCTGGTACTTCTGAATGAGGAAAAAATGATCTGTTTAAATTTTTCAGTTAGTATTCCTCATCTGTTCATGCAAGAGAAAGTTAAAGTCAGCAAATACTTCTGGAAAAATCTGTTTAAATTTCTGTTTTTGGTTGGAAAATAACCTAAAAATTAATCACTTGATTGTAAAGGCAAGAACATCTGGAGATCAGATCCCATCACAGATTCGCCTGTTCGACTCAAGTCTGTCCGACTGTACGGAGCTGGAGAACAACTAAAACCACCATGATGAGAATTCAGACGCTCATTAATTCTTGAGAAGAATCCTCAAGATCTACTGGACTGAAACGGTCAGCAACACAGAACTGTGGCAAAGTGGAGAACATGCACCAGTGGATGAAGAGATCAGAAGGCGTTAGATGGGGTTATAGGTCACACTGAGAAAAAACCCAACATCCAGGATTACTCGCCAGGCCCTGACATGGAGTCCCGAGGGGAAATGAAAGCGAGGAAGACCACGGAACACGTGGAGGAAGGGGCTGGAGGCGGGCTTAAGGCATCGGTCATACCTGGAAAGAGCTAAAGGACGGCCCCGGACAGAAGATGATGGCAAGAAATTGGAATGAATAACTATCACATGGAAATAATAGTGGGTTCATGGTGAGGATTTTAGGGCTGCACCACATAAAGAAAACTCACAATGAGCGATCACGATTTGACTTCCAAAACTACAACAGTTTAATTTAAAAAAGTGTCAACATAACTGAAATGATACTCCAAAAGATCCTCGTCTACATCGGAGGCAGGAATAAATATAAAAGGATTCCTTTTGATTGGTTGATTTGTTAAATACTTCAAGCTGTTGTAAGATCACTTGAGCATACACATTAACATTTAGGGTAACCTTTTATTTCAATTTACGTCCTCTTATGCGATACATGTTTTCCAAAGGCTGATATTGCAATTTCCAATATATTGTGTAGAGCTGATGGATGTACATTAAGCCATTAAACTGAATCGTAGGAAAAGTATATCGTTGCACCTTCACTGCATACCAATATGTTTACATTTAAGATTAGATAGATTTTATAAAGATTTACTCTTTACTGTTTATTACTTAACACAAGGCTTAGTATAAACCTACTGTAAGGGTTTTCTTTATTGTTACTTGCTTATTAGCAAATCTTTTTTTTTTTTAGTACACAAACCAGTTATTGAACCAAAACAACAACCAAAACAACGACCTAAATATTGAGGGAAACTATACCTAATGTAAAGAAATAATGGTAATTAATTTACGTAGAAAGAAAAAAAATTAGTTTAGACATATTAGTTTGATGCTGAAACTGGAATAATTCTGCCATTTTCTTTTTAAAATTATTGCTGGCATGGATTGCTGTTTAAAAAACTCTGCATTGTTTGACTAATTCATGAACTGAATTGTTAAAGTGTTAGATCTTTCATTAAAATGAACAATGCAATAGATCCTTTTTTTTAAAATAGTCGTTTAAAGAAATAAGTAGCATGCAATTTACATATCTTTTTTCAATGTTATAAAATCAGAGTACATCTACGACAGAATAGATTTTCTGAGTTTGTATATATCCAAAATGCATGAACAAGAACAACCTGGTTGCTGCCACACATGTTAACATGTTTTCTTGACAGTAGCTTGGTCAAAAAAATAGATCAATCAAATCAAACTGATCTTCACTTAAACTACTATCAATCAATAAAACAATGTATTTGTTCAAAAAAGTTGTATAAAAACGTTTTAAAATCACTCACCATATTAACTCTGGACAGGAAATTCATGATGAATCATCCACACTTAACGGGAACAAATCGTGAAACTGTTCAGTGAGAATTCAGAGCGCTGACTGAAAATAATAAAATGCCTCTACTGGACCAAGGTCACGAGCCCACACTGACTGATGTCTGTTTGTTCAGCCAGTAGATAACACGGACCCGACCGAGGTCCATCACGCTTTTTGGGAAAAATATGAGACTTAAAGAGCCAGCAAACCAAACTGTGAGCACCATGTCACGGAACAATGGTTTCCTGATATCCATTTTTAACACAATCAAATAATAGCCAAGCTACCAGTTAAAAGCACAAAGAGGTGGTTTATGGCAGCTAAAGGAACAGTGAACCGTATCCATTCCCCTAGTGAACACTGGGAGACGGCCAAATAAACACAAAGGCACAAACGGCTGAAGTTTCATAAAGAGACACTGATCACTTTGCCAAAGTCTGCATTTATATGTGAGCCATTCATTTTTTTTTTTAAGTCACAAGACACAAACTGGCTCTCCAGATGGCAGAGTTTAGTAGAAAGACTCCCCAATGAGTCCATCTCTGGCACAAGTAGAGGAGGAGCGCTGACGCCGTGTTAAAATTAGATTTGCTGGGTGAAATGACTGGGTCAGCACTGTGCAGCAGAAACACCCAGACTCATCCACAGCGCTGACATGTGTGCGCTCTGTGAATCCCTGTTGTGTCGATTCTCTGCAGAGTGTCTGTTCAGACCAGCAGCTGCTGGAAAGTTCTGAAAAGAGAGTTTCTGGAAGTTTCTTCAATAGAACAGTAATTACAGAGTAGAAGAATGGCCTGTTCAGAAATATCCGATATGTATCAAAGGACCTGAGGTGACAAAAACATTTCCGTGGATAATCAATGGCGTCTTCGGCAGCAGAGGCGTGACAGAAACAATAGGTGCCCCTGGATGCCTGTAGACGCCAACGCTCTGATGCCTCCAGCAGTCCACCCACACGCTGGCATGAAGCTGCACCTTCCCTCACAAACACTGCAGGGAACACAGGTTGGCTTGTAAATACCGCTACATGTGCAGGGCTTTACTGCAGAGATATACCGTATTTTACGCAGTATGAGGTGCACTTCAAGTCCCACTGCAACCATATATGTTTCTGTTGTAAAATTGGTCTTTTAAATTTGAGTTTTTAGCCAAAATTATTTTATAAAAGACATATTTTATGCACAGTGGCAATAGCTTATTAGAAATGCTATACTGGAAAAATCCACATTTTAAGTAGATAGTTTTTTTTTTTTTGTTGTTCCAGCTGTTCTTCTATCCCTGCACATATCCCTCATTCATTGAGGGGCTCCTGGTCACATGCAAGGTGGCGCCTGAAAAAATCTCTACCTGGAAGTAGAAATTTTGCAACTTTAGCAGGTTGAAATTTCCTAAACTTTAAGAAACTCTTTCAAAAAATGATATTTTAGTGAAGATGAGCTTCAAATGGTCCAGAACTCACCTTTAAAGTCAATATTTTAAAAGTCAATATTATTAAGTGTTCAAATTTGTATAATATACTTCAGGATAAAAAGACGGTGAAATGTCATTTTTCCTCTGTGAATCAGATGATCACGTAAGCAGTTACGGTAAGGGAAAAAAGGTTGAAAGCTCTGATCAAGGGGTTCAGGCTAACAATTTCAGGCGCCATGATGTTTTTTAGTGTCCGACTCCGGCCGGGGGGCAGCGTTTCTGGCTATTGATTTTTTCTAGCGCCCTATTTTTTTCTCTGTGGCCAGATTCTCCTGTTTTCATTTGCAAAAAAACATTCCACATATAAATTTTCTCGTGTTGCTCGCCACCGGACTACTTTTAGCACTCAAGTGATTGAAATTAAAAAAAGACAATCCTGTCGTCTTCAAAACCAGAGTAAGACTTACAGCTCAAGTGATCAAAAGTGTAGCTGAGAGAATCTGGTTATTTTTCAAAATAAAAGATTATTGAGACTCTAAAGAAACAATGAATCTGAGGATGAGTCATAAAGACTTTATCTGATAGTTTTTTGGCATTTTTTTCTCTTTTTTGGGAGTTGGGGTGCTCTGCCCCCTAATCAGTTGAAGGGGAAAAAGTCAGCCCCATGCTAACAAGAAGCAGCGGTGGGCTAAAATAACCAGCAGCTGCCAGCAGACCGGACAAAGCCAGACCGGCGTTATGTAACAGAGAGCAGAGGCATCATCACAAATGCAAACAGACCTGTTTGGAAAATGAGGGGGGGTGATTGAGGGGGGGAAGCAATGCTTCTAGCTAAAAGAAGCCCACTCGTGAACACCCACACTTGTTTACCATCACATCACAGGAGAGCAGGTGGTGTGTCCATGTCTTGAAGGTGGAATGTCACAAAGATGAAGCAGGTCTCTGAGCATATCGGAGCTAATCAGAGCAAAAGAGGAGTTCCTTCCTACCTTCTCTGGGTACATGCTGTTTCAGATCAGAGCCGCAGTGAGCCAGGCTGCATGAGAGCGGACTGAACAGCCCAGAGAGCGGGGAGGAAATTAAACTGACGATGCACCACATCCTCTACGCAGTGGATGAACGCTGCATCACAGGCTGGCAGGAGGAGCAGCTGGAAGCAGGCAGACCCGCAGCAGGAAACCCTTCTGTTGACTTTGGCGTAGATCACTTTTTATGCCTATAAAATATTTGGAACCTATAATTCATCAACGTCAGTAAGTAAAAAGTAATTATTGACATACTAATGTCCCAAAAAGGTTTTTTTACCTTTTTTTCTCTGAATAAAAATAAGTTCAGTGAAAGTCATCCCCATCAATGACGCTACCATGAACTTTGAACACAAAGCTTTACTTAGCAACATTAAACAAAGTTGCATTCAAAAATACCACTTCTATGGATTAAAAGATGAATAGAAAAGCTGCATGGAGAGCCAATCTAGTGATCTTAGCGCTGGAGTGTACTCTGAAACTAGGAGATTATTGGTTCAAATCCACAGTCAGGTCATAGCAAAGATTAGGGTGATTAGAGCTGGGTTAGGAAGAAGAAAAAATGCCTTAAAACGGTTCAGACCTCAATGAAGGTTCTTATTTATCCAAGTGACATCTTGACGTTAAAATCTTCTCTCTTGAAATGTTTCTCCACTCAACCCAGTGGCTTCATTTGTCGTAAAGTTTAAATAGTTCCCCATGTAAAAATGAATTAATGAATCAAATGCTAAATTGTGAGTGTGTCTACTAAGACAAAAATCTTTGTACCAACCAATAACTGCAAGAGAACCAGACCAATAGAGTGTGACGGCATTCACAGAAAATGGCTAACACCAGGCACCACCAAAACCAAATTGAGGACGCCCCCATGTTGGCGCCAGAGGTCATCAGTAGGCAGCAATTGGTCCGAGTCAACATTTCTGTAGCCCCAATCAGAAGTGAGTGGTTGAAGTCCACACCTCTACCACTTGAACGTTTGACGTGAGACCACATACTTTTATTGAGGTATCTGACTGGTCAGTTTATAATGTGATTAACTTGCACAACAGACAAAAATATCCAGAAATAGGATTATCAAAAACATGGTAAAAAAAAAAAAAGGTGTCAGAGTATGAATGGTTTACATATTCATGTGATCTATTGATACTTAATCTTTTTTTAATGACTGATCAGAAATTAACCGGATATTGATAATTCATGTAAAGCAAATGGTTAGGTGGAGCCAGGGTAAGATAATACAAGTTTGTTCCCTTTCAAGCAACCTATAGTTTGATGACGAGTTATCCTATGTCTTGCTTTAGATTACTTGAAATAAACAAGTAGTTTAGTAAAAATCAGGTGAATTCCTGCTGGCTCTGGACATGTTCCCCTTTAAGTAGAACTCTTCTTTCATTCGAACTATGACTTCCAAAAACCTCCTTGCCAACTCCTGAACACTTCCTCTTTCAACCATCTTCTCTTTTTTCCACTGCTGCTAAACGAGTTCAGTTCAACTTTCTTGGTACCGCTCTGGACGTAAGCAGAGCGCCGCGACGTCTTGGGTAATGTCACATGCATCAGCTGCAATCTGCTTCAAGAGATGCTGAGTAGATGAAATGAGAAGCTGGAGAGACCTGCAGAAGCCCCGCCTCCTCTGTTAGGAGGGAATCCCACACAGTGAACTACTGAGATCAAGTCCATCAATGTTCAGTCCATTTTTCCAAACAAGTTTCTCATGTAAACCTACCAGAATTCATTTTCAGTTTCTTTCTCAACTTCCTATTTCTTACAGTAATAAATATGAAATATAAATGCAACAAATAAAGAGTTTAAAAAACGTTTAAATCTTCTCTACACAAATCTGAACCACATGGCCTCATGTTTCTGTGGTAACACGTTTCTTTAACATCAAAGCTTTGGCTTCAGTGTTTACTTTCTTTCAACTACCGTAACTCTTCAATCATTTATGCAACCAATGTTACTCCAGCAGATTCGAAGGCAGAGAATAGCAGCTTTCCTCCATTACGCAGCACTTTATGTAGAAATTAAAAGACAGTTTTCTCCAAGTGAGAATTCAGCCGATTCACGCTGATAGAGAAGACAGTTAAAGGGCTACAGTAAGTCAAACAGAGTGTCTTATTTTATTGGGTTCAACTCTTCCTAAAGCCCACACGGAGTTGCTTGCACATCAGTCAATATGTTTAAAGCTCTCAGCTATTTTCAGATGTTAGTCTCATGGTCAACACCATCTTCACCAAAATATGAATAAGAGGGTTAAAGTTTGATTTTCAGAAAATGCTTTTCTTGTGGTGTGGATGTGGACTTGCTTGTGCAACAGACCATCTAGTGATTAATATATGAAGTGAGTTAGCTCCAGAAAATGTGCAAGTATTGGTTAACCCTTTAACATCGGAGATGTCACTGGTGACACTTCAATAACACGCTCTTTGACATACTGTAATTATCTGAAAGTTTTACGCGATCAGCGTGAATCAGCGGATTTGTGTGGATTGCGTGATTACCTCACTACAGTAAAGTGTTGCTTATCAATGCAAAGCTGCTTTTCTCTGCTTCACAATCTATTGGATTATGTCAATTTCGTCAATAATTGACAGGGTTCCTACAAGTTTCTTAATGTTAAATTTAAGACTTCTTAAAGACCTTTTTTACCCTTGTGCTATTCCGTGGGGTCCAGATGACCCCATGTGTGATCCCTCCCATGACAAAGGTGGACAGGATTTCACGGCTGCCACCAACACCAGAAACAATAAAAACCATTGGGGAAAATAAAAGTTCATTGCATTGTCCGGTGGGTTCAGATGACCCCACTTCCATGTAACGGTGTCTAAGACAGCACGTTAAGGCAATGTATGCAAAAAAACTAAGCCCAATTTTCCTGTCTATATCCCATTTTATAAATCAATTCCATTCGTATTAATTGATTAAATGATGATCAAAACTGTAGCTTCTTATCTTGTTTGTGGTCTGTGCCGTGACGCTTTAGCGCCCCTCTTTTTTTAAAACCAGCAGTGGTGCATAACAACTCTCTGTTTATTTATTGATTAAAATAATCTTGGTTGAAAAATTACGTTTTTGACAAGAAATGTGAAACAGAAAATTCCCACAGATCAATTTTTTAAGGCTCAGAGGTCATAAATAAAAAATAAGATACCTTAAAGAGTATCATTTTCAGATTCATAAATTTAATGCTTTAAAGGCTTTTTTAAGACCTCGCAGCAACCCTGGATTGAAAAGTGTTGGTAACCAAAAACATGTCAACAAGAGAGAAAAAGCTCTATAATGAGAACAGTTAATGACTGTAACACACAGAATAGAAACATGCTTCAAAAATAAAACGCAAAGTATCTGAAATGACTAATGACGCAAAGTGATTGAATTTATAAATATTCAGAATGAGATCAAATAATGTTCAGCACCGAGCCAACAAACAGACCAACATTTACAGAGTTTGTGTTTGTTATTTTGGGAGTACCTGGCTCTTTATATTCTGCAAAAAAAACTTGAAATGAAGTGATAAAGCTGAACGTCAGCTCTGTGGTTTGTTTCACAGATGAAGTCACGGCTTAAGGTTTCCTCTGTGCGGCTCTGCAGGAACAGGTGTGAGAGAAGAACTCAAGGTTGGCATGCAGGAGGAAGCAGCAGAGACGGAGCGGCAGAGAAAAGTTGAAGAGAAACTCTGCTGTCCAGACAGAGGAAAGAGATGAGAAGGAAGAGCGCCGGCGGGCAGATAAGCTGGGCAGACAAATGCAGGCACGAAAGCTTCTCACTGATCAGCAGGTGATGTGCTCAGGTTTAATATTAGATTAGTGAAAGCTTCACTTTTGAGGGAAAAGCAGCTAGACACTGACTTCAGCTCCCCTGTTGCCTCCGTGTATGCGGGTGTGCATGGAGGCTTTGAGGCAGGAATGTCAACTATGCGCTGGAAAACAAGCCGGGGCCTCCTTTTCAGCCTGAGAGACTAAGCAAAGCTCATGATTACGGGGCGTAACACACAGAAGATGCTTCCACTTTGTGAAAGAAGAGCTTCCACTTTGGATAAACTTCAAAAGATCCCAGCATGTTCGGAGCATTTCCGACTGACTTCCAGAAAAAGAGTAATTAGAAGGCGTTTGTGGAGGGGAGTGCCGGAGAACAGATCGTTTCTGTACAGTAGACTGAGGAGGTTCTCAGAGAGGCTTTCTCATCTGCATGAACAATGCAGTCATTCTGCTTCACGTGGGAGAAAACTGACGTCAACAAGCAATAAAGATCTAACTCTCAGCAGCAGGGCTGCAGCAGTAAATTGATCAAACCTTCTGGGGAGCGTATGCACTTTCGATGTTCACTCAGAGCTGAAGAAGCAGCCAACCACAGCCGTGTGTTCATTACACCGCTCCACATACACACTCAAGCACACAGTCAGCAGAGGCGAGAGACAACCGTTCATCCTCATCTCGGCACCTCTTCAGACCTTCGTGACACCCGGCTTCAAGCGTGTCCTCCATCTTTCACCGTGACCTTGTGATGGGGCTGCTTCATCTCGCCGTCTGCCACGCCTCGCAGGCTACAGCCAATCTTCAGGTGCACCCAAACATGAAAACATATATCCGCCTGGCCCCCGGGGTAACAATTCCCTGCTGGACTTTGTTGTCCCTGTGCCCTTTTCCTTCCTCCCCTGCATCTGCATCCTCCTCTTCCTCCTCCTTGAGGCACTGCCAGCAAGAGCGAGACCACACAGCGGGCAGCGGGAAGGCCGGCCTTCACTCAGCTGTTTCCTTTGAGAACGTGTGCAGATGTGCCTCCGATCCGTCGTGTTGTGGTGCCTGCAGGCTTCCTCACTGCGTCCCTTCAAGGGTATTTAAATGAAACAAGGGGACGGCTTAGTTTAAGGGGAGAAGACTGATCTGGCTTTTAATATTAAGCAACACACACTCGGCTTTTGACGCGCGGTCAAGAGTGAGCTAAATGCACCTTCACTCTCTCATCTCTAATAATCATCTCACAATATATAAGACACACGTTTATAAACAATATATTCCCCTTGTTTTAAACTTGAACAAATCCAAATAAACAACTTGTGTCTTATTTTGTGCAACAAATACTAGACACTTTTGTGCAAAATTGCTCAAATCAGCAATCAGTGAACTATGTCTTTGACAAGCACCGACTACAACTGAATTTGAATTATTTGTAAAATTCAGTGTTAACAATAGTAAACATGAACTGCAGTACCACTACTTAGTGCAAAATTGTTGTAAACAACACAACAAAAATGTAATAATTTAAGTAGCTACCAGACACATTGGTGCACACGACAGTTTTGCAAAGCACACTCCCCCCATCTACCTCCAATGGAACGTCTCACCAAAGGATGACAAATATAACGTTTCACAGTCTCTTCAAATGAAAATAAAAGATCGATACTTGGTGAGAACCCATCCAGAATCAGTTGTAGGACTAAATGTCAGAATATGTTGCAATAGCGATATTTTTGGCACACCCCAAGTTTGATCGCATGTGGAGTTCACACTGAAGATGCTTCTTCCCTATTTTCCTTTTCTATTGTTTACTGACACATGTCCGCCACCAACAGTTGGAAGAGGATTGGTGTAAAATGTCAAAGTGGTACAAATCTTGTGAAGCTTTCCTCACCTTTTTTTTTTATTTTTTATTTTTTTTACAGCTCTATTCCAATAAATCCAATAATTCTGGCTGGGCTCAAACCGAAATGATTCATTTGTCCTCCATGATCAAATTCAAACAGTTGGCATATCCATGGATGAAAATGGGTGCCATCACTACGTCACTACCAAATCCAAGTCCCTGATTGGTCAGAGTTCAACTACTTTAAAATTGTAACATGTGTTCAAGTAGCTGCAAATTTTTTATGAAGAGCCCAAAAACAAATTTAAAAACATGAAGGCATGAATCAGAGAGTTATAAACACTGAAATGCACTGACATAGACTTTTCATCGGAAGAGAACGCTTAAACGTGTAATTCCAAGCACAGTATGAATGTAGCATTAAACATGAAACAACCAGAGGCTAAAAACCGGACAATAACTTCAGCCACGTTAAACTTTTAATGTGTGACGGATAAATAAAAGCCAATTAAATTATGCAACCGTCATAAAACTGGTATTTTCTAAACATAATAGTAAAAATGTAGCCACCGTGTTAGCAACTTTATTATCAGAAACCATGTAACATTAGTTAGTATTATGTAAAACGGGGTTGAAACGTGAGTACAATACATCCCTACCTGCAACGTGCGTTCAATACCTGCCCATTTTGAAGATAAAGCTAGAAAACGTGAAAACGTGCGTAAATACGTGTGAACACAGAAGTTTTGGACATGAAAGCCTGAAACACAAATACGCACATTTACATAGACTTGTTTTACTAACAGTGGCCGCTTGAACGTGCGTTGCCGAGGCCTGTGTGAACGTAGCTTTAGAGAATTGTCAATACAGGGCAGGGGGAGGAGTTTCCAAACAGCTGACCCCACCACAAAAGAGCAATAAGCTGTCAGGTCCGTGTGGAGACTTGTGTGAAAATGTGCGAGGACGGGGGGATGCAGGGCCACCCCCCAAGGTCTTTCTAATCAGACGCAGAGTGATTGCAGGGAGGCTGCGGCCACAAACACAAACACCTCCGGGCCGCGTCTTGCAGCGCCTGACACGTCAAAGAGAAAACAACAATTACACGACCCCGAGGTCAGTCCGCCGCGGCCTCCAGCCTCTCATTTAGTCACTTTCCCTCCCAGCAGAAGACCATCCATCAATTTTCATTTCACTCTCATTGTTTTAGGCATACAGACGCATTCCGAGAGCAGCTTCAAATCACACAGCTTGGTCACACAGTCTTTGTTTACGATTCGGGCCACAGCCAAAACAACTGTCCTCTAAAATCAAAACAGCTGGAGTCAGCACAGCCACAGGAAAAACAACTTCCAGATCACACGCCATGAAAACCAAACTCCTGCAGATCCTCTGAACACTGAAAATCCAGGACACCAAACTAATCAACCAGTGTTAGTATGAAGCAACTTTCTGGGCCCAAACACGTCAGAAAAGCCCGATTCTTTCTCCATGTGAGGAGCAGGACGGAGAGTTCCGACCAGTTTGAGGAAATGTTGATTTATTTTAGGATTTTAGATCAAATTGGCTTTTGTTTTTACCAAAATAGCTAAAGTTATGGAGATGATTCATGATTCACAAAAAGATTTTTTCCAAATGTCACAATGACTTTGTGGCTTCAGAGCAAAAAAGGCAAAAATACATCAAAACTAGCTTTTTGTACTTTTTTCCTTAATTTTAAAACACTGAGCTAAATGCCAAAATAATCATAAACTTCTCTTTAGTTTCAACAAACATCTCCTCAAACATTCCTCAGACCTTAAAGGTTTAGTGTTCTCTTCAACTAAAAATGTAGAGAATGTGAATGCTCTCTCATCATGACAATTTAAAATGCAATTTTCTTTATAAATGTCCTCCATCATGAGGAAAATGCTACAAGAACATGTTAAAAACACCAAAAAAACCGTTGTGTTATTTTTAAATCAGAGAGGATCCTCAAACTCTTAATGTGTAGAGGTGCAGTAAAAGGACATCTAGGCCTTAATCAAGTCAGGAACAAGCTTACACTCCAGCAGAATTATAAATATCTTTTACAGATGAAGCGGCTCGCTAATAACACTCCTGCAACTGTCCTGCAAAGACAGGGAGAGATGGAGGCAGGAGAAAGGAAAAAAATTGGGTTTTCTACAGGGTCGTCTGGTTGCCTGGAAATGGGCCAAACAGGACGAGCTAACACAGCACCACAAAGGTGGATCGAGGGGGGGGGCTGGTTCCACCTGCCCCAGCAACAGGCGCAGAGTTCTGTTTATCCTCCTGCTGACACAGGAAAGGAAAAAAAAATCCTGGAGTTGCCAATGGAGATAAATAGAGAATGAAGCGCTCTCCCTTCATCAGAGATCCTTTTGACGAATGTCAATCTCCACCCACAAACCAGTTACTCATCAGGCGTGCGAGGCTCTGAAAACCGTTCTGGGTGCTGCCACTCTCGCGCTGCAGGCATGGCTTCCACACTCCCACTCAGCCGTCCCCCATGGTGGGGAGACTGGGGGCTACGGGCTGATCCTGGGCAGAGATGACCTACTTTCCATTCAGGCCCGTCTCTTTGTTCGCACCACGGTGGAGGAGGCTGCTGCGGCGCCGGAACAAAGAGCACGGCGCTCACAGCCCTCACACCCCCTGACCCTGCCTGGATACAGGATGCCCTACGCCGTGCGGGGGTCTCCACCTCATTCTACTTTGATCCACCTCCACTGCAGACGGAGGAGGATAATCCCCGGTTCCTGCAGCAGCTCTGCTGCCTCGCAGTGATGGTGGGAGGAGGATGTGTTATCAGTTTGGGGACTGGAAGTCTACAGGGGAGGGAGGAAATTAATTTTGTGCTTTCGTTGGGGGGGGATTAGGAAGTCTGAGTTCCTGCAGACCCCTTGCAGAGATAATGTGTCTTAGAACCGACACCTTTACACACCTTCCTGCAGTAAGAAACTCTCCTAAACTAAATCTATTATAGCAGCCTTTAATGACTCCCCCCACCCTCAAAGAAATGCAGTTTACAAGCAAACAAGTGCTGTTTCAAGGCCAGCAATGAAGGACTGATCCATTCGTGCTCCTCCTCGCCCCTCCTCTGACAAATGATGCGCAGCCGGGCGTTTCAGGGACCGGCGGAGCGCCGCAGCTCCGACCGCAGCATCTGCAGTATGACAGAACGCGGCGCAGACAAAGGAGCAGTCTGCTGTCGGTCCGGATAATGAAAGGAGGAGAAATGAGCCACAGAGAACGGAGAAGAGAAAAAAAAGAAGCAGCAAAAGAAAGGGATTCCCATTCAGAAGACTGAAAAGCAAACTGTCAAATTTCAAAATATCTACAAACATTTAAAACTTTAAGTGAAAGTCAAGGCCCGGGGGCCAGATCCGGCCCTCCAGATCATTTCATTTTATTGTTATTAATGGCCCCATGTTATCTTGTGCTTATTCCTAACTTATATAATTTAACTTAATACAACTTAATATATTTTTGACAAAATATATTTTTATTCAGAGTAAAGCTACATTTTTAAAGCTTTAAAAATTAAGTTTTAGTGTGTTCAATAAATGTTTTTCCTGTTCGGCCCACAACCTAAGGTGTGTTTCGGATTTCGGCCCCCTGTACAACTGACTTTGACACCCCTGTTTCCCGCAATTTTTACTAAAATTGTCTAAAGCAGAAGCAGAAATTCAAAAACTCAATTTAATCTCATATTTAGATTTATTTAACAACCCCATTATTTAGAAAATAGAAAAAACAGAAAAAACTATCAACTATGTGATGCAAACAATTTGTTTTTAGAGTTTGCTATTACTTTCTCTATTTTGTCTGGTCACTTTTAAGAGAGCTCTTTATGAATACACCAATGTAATGACAATAAAGGCTTTCCATTCTATTTTACTGCATAGCATTGCATAGTGTGCTGCCCATACACATGCCTGTCCTTTCACTGGCTTCCAGTGCTCAAAAATCAGTAGCTCTCTTAATTTGTGTGGTGAGGGGAACATTTGCTATTATTATTGTTATATTTATCTTCATTTTAAATATTTTTTAATTGTCTTTTTTTGGTCTTACTGGTCTGTTTTTCTGCATTAGATTAAATTATTGGACAAAAAAAGACGTTTAAATTAATCAAAAATGAGTCAATTTTAACTGCAGATGAATGAAAGATGATGTTCTTCTCCTCTAGTTTCACAGAATATTAACTTTTCAGCTCAGATCTTCTATAATTGAAAAGACAGACGATGCAGGTGAGTGAAACAAAAGCCATTTTCCATACTTTATGGTTTCCTGGGAAACATCTGAAATCCCTGAAGCTGTAAAACCCTCCGGCTGACGTACCTGCATGTGCTCCGTCGAGCTGCTGCTCAGCTCGTCCCCGGATTCAGAGTCGTTACGAAGCTTGTTCGGACCGCCCCCCCGCAGCTCGCTCACGGGGGCGCTCTTGTCGAGGCTACCCCCTCGCAGTGGGGGAGAATCCGCCCGGTTCCTGGGCAGAGAGGAGCTGTTTCCATGGTGATGATTGTTGTTGTTGTGAAGGAGGACCAGTTCTGCCACCAGCTTGCAGTGATGAGGACTTCCCAGGTTCTGGTTGGCGTCCTTGGGGAGCGCCGGCGGCGTGACGCGGTCAGAAGACGGCGAGGGCGTAGAAGATGGCGACGGACGACCGAAACTGGACATTTCGGGCCTGCTGTGGTTGTCGTTGGGCTCTCGACTGATATCCAGAACCGTGGGTTTGGCTTTCAGGGCAGGCTTCTGCGGGGGCATGAGGGCCCGCCGCACCTCCTTGACGTACTGCGCCGGCACGTAGAACGCCTTGGCGCTTTCGTCCCTCTTGACCTGCCACCAGTCCTCGTTGGTCTTCTTCACCAGCATGTAGCATTCTCCCTGACGAATGGTCACCATCTTATCTTTGGCCTTGTACTCGTAGTCGTACTCCACCTCGATGTAGACTTGTCCCGGGGGGACCGGCAGGCCCTCCCGGTCACTCATGACTGCTGGATCAAGCTTCTCCGCTTAGTTGCTCTGAAATCCAGACCTCATGTCAACCCGGGAATTAGTCCGCTGCAGGAGATAAGATTTACAAGAGGCACGTTAGAGGACATCTCACACCATTATGCAACCGAAACACGGTACGAGCCAACAATCCCGCACAGGGAAGCTTGTGTTTCATGAACTGATAACCCAACTTGTTGCTCTCTTTGACGAGATAATCTACAGCCATGAACCAGTGGTGAGTGGACTGAAGTGCCCCACAGGCAGAAGACACCTCCTGATGATCCAAAACCACAACACAGTCCACACTGATTGTTTTGGTAACCGATACCACCGCTAAGGACATTCAGCCCAGGAACCCGATCCGCCTCAGCTGACGACAACATGACCCCACTCACTGGTCCTGCATGCAAACCGCAGACGACAATGGCTCCCGGGAGGCTGCATTCCCTCAAGGGCGGCATCCAAAAATAAGTTTTGTCTTTCTCTTCCAGCGCCGCTCTGCGGTTTACCATCATTATTCAGCATTCCAGTCGGGACACATTCGGAAGCTGTTAAAAGCTGGATGGGATCTTTCCGTCAAATCAGTTGGAGCGTGAGTCAGGAGACAGCTGGGCTTGTTTTAGGACCAGGCCCGTCACTGATGCATCTATGTGCTTCTCACTTGACCAAAATAAACACCCGCACCACGTCCACGTATCAGATTCCGCTCCTTCCTCCTTGAAATAGCCCCCCGGACAGAAAAGACACCCCGAACGGGAAGGCGGTAAAAGCAGGTGCTTTTAGTGAGCCGTGCCAACACGGCGCTGATAGACCTTCTGAGAAGGTGGAGCGCAGACCGACAGCTACACACCCCAAATAGATTTACAAAGTTGGAACCAAGCGACAGGCCCCTGATGGGCTAAAAAGGTTTCTGCTGTAGCGCACACTCGGTTACATCACGCGTCTGTGAATGACAGAGTCTGCAGAAGAAACATCTGTCTGTGTGAGGGAACAGTAGTGGGTACCACCACTTTGGGGCAGAAGGAATGACAGGAGCCAATCAGATTTACAGGCTAATTTAACACATTTAAAGACCCATCTGATGAAAGCGGTGTATCAACATGTTCTTGTGGTATTTTTCTCATGATGGAGGACATATATAAAGAAACTTAAAATAGTATTTCTGAGCATTTCTTTATTCATATCATTGTGAATCAGGAGCAGAAAGAAATGCAGTTTGAAAAAGATTGTACCATATTTTTCAGAGTTTAGGTTTGTTTGCATAGTTTGTCCAGGGGTGTGACTTATACTCTGGTACGACTTGTGACTTTAAAAAAATAAATAAATAGCAACACCCACTAGAGGGTATCTTAGGCGTGTGTATGAATATTTAGTATTCAAATTTAGAGGGGACCGGGCCTTTGCTGCAGCAGCTCCAAAACTCTGGACCGACCTTCCAATTCATATCATCCATCCTCATGACTTTCCTCTTCTCTCTCTTCCTACAAACCCACCTTCCACCTCTTCTTTGACCAACAGTAGTCCACTCAAGTTTGGATATGATAGATCGGATTCTCAGAATTGATTTGTCAAGCAATTTAAGTCCTTCCTAACTCAACCTGGCCTGGACTGGCACAATCAGACCTGGGCTTGGGCTCCCTCATAGCTACATTGAATTGTTCATGTGTGGCACCAATATACTAGATTCCCTTCAATGTTTCATGAAGTTAAATAAGCATCAATGTGCTACAGCAGTGAAGCGTAAATATATTCCATCTATTACTGGCATCTATTGCATTAAAAATGATTTGCCTTTCAAGGTGATGCTTTTGTTTTTGTTAAATTCCTCCCAAAAGTGCAAATTTTATGGGGTTTTTTTCCCCTTCTTTATTGAGAACAACTAATAGTCCAAAACTACAGTAGTTGGGATGTAGAAGTGACAGTCGGCAGACTATAAACTCCCTGCTCCGTTGATGCATACGCATGTACACGACTAGATCCGTGAACGTCTTTGTTTTTCTTCCAGCTGGCTCAAAATTGTACATAGCTTCGATATTGGTTGCCATGTTTGTTTTGTTTCACTGGTAATGTTAGGTTGGGGGTGTGGCGGGGTGTAAACAGAGAGCTCTCACCAATAAGTGATAGGAAGAGGGACGCATCAGCAGCTTTGCCAACTAATCAGAGGTGAATCTCTAACAAACTACTGCCAACTCTGCAGAAACTGTCTGAGATAACTACAGATTTGTTGACTATCATAAGTAAAACACCACTGGAATTGATTTTATAGTAGTTTAGAAGATGAGCGAGAGGCACTACAGAAAGCATGTGGAAGTTGGCTAAAGCTCAAGGCGTGATGTCACCACTTGGCCTGGGGTGCAGGATTTTACTGCATCAAGTCAGGACTGACTCAACAATGCAGAACATGCAGCTTTCATACAACCATCTGAATCTCTGCCGAGCCCCCTCAGGGGCCAACCTGTTGCGTCCTCAGAGGTTGAAATGATCGGATCGCACACCTCTGACCGTCTGCCCGGCCTCGTGCTGAGGAGTCGGGGAGCTGCGTCAAAAACATCTCCAGCAACAATCTGCTGGCAGGTTGACGTCCACTCGCACATGTGCGATCAGAGCGAGGGCTTCTGTCTGCGAGCATCTGCAGAGCAGCAGCAGCCCCCCCTGCGCCTCCCCTCACGAGCTCTTCATCAGAAACAGATGTGGCCATGCGCTCCCGCGTGCACGCGGGTTCTTCCGCTCACGTGCGGACAAATGAAGGCAGACCTGTGGAAGGTGATCTGACCACAATTAGTCTGGCTTTGGTTTGAATAATCAGAGTGGGCCTGACGCGCGCACGCGAGGGGAGGGGGGGGGGGGTCCCCCACACCCCCCCCCTCCATCCACACAGGCTGCAGGAACACAACAAAAGGAGTTTAATCCGCGTGCGTTTTTAACAAAGGGCTCCACATATATAAGGATCTCTGGGGGAGGGAAGGGACGCGCTTGCACGAGAACCCCCCCACCCCTCCCTCCTCCTCCTTATTTGAACCACAAATTAGTGAACGAGTAAGCCCCCCCTCCCAATAAATGAGGAGATGGGGGGGCTGAAGGAGTCCTGTCATCAAGCGGGGTAGTTAATTACCCACCTGGAGGGTTTTGCGCAGGAGGCTGTTGCTACTCCAGCAGGATGTATCCCTCCCGAGGGGGCTCGCGCGCGGACAAAAGCGGCGCAGGTTCACGCGGGGTTCAATCAGCGCGCGGAGATTCAACAAGGTACCGCCACTCAGCGCCGCGCGCCCATAGACTCACGAAAAAAAACAAAACATGATATAAAAGAGCTCACTCACCATGAAACACGCGCCAAGGATAGAGGCGCGCGGGGGAAACTTTCCAGCCTCCTTCGGTGTCCGCAGCTCTGCGAGAGTCCGCTGCAGCAGACTGTTCACAACCCTCCTACTCCTCGCAAAGCGTCGAGCTCAGGTTGTCCATACAGGTGACATCCGGTCAGAGAATTTCAGAATAAAAGCGAGTAAAACCACAACAACACTTTTGGATTTAGAATTGATGTATTTCAAATAATAATAAATGATAATAAAAGACGGTTTTCTTATTTTTGTAATATAATTAAAAAACATTCGAATTTAAATTTAAAATTAGGCTACCATGGCTTCATGACTGAGTTTTTTCCTCTAATTTATTCTGATAGATTTATGACGTTTTATGAGTTCTACAAACACATATGTTTTCACTTTTTTTGTTTGTTTGTTTTTATTATTTTTGGAAATACAAATTTTCTCTTTAAAATGTTCATGTAGTAGGAGATATCTTGTATTTTTTTTAACCAGTTTTATCTTGAAATTTTGACTTTTAATCTGTTATATTTTTATAACTGCACACATTTTTAACCATTCCATCCAAAGATTTTTATTCAATAGGTTCTAATAGCTGTCTTGGAGGAACAAGATAAATGTTCCAGTTCATATTTCTTCAGTAGAAGCAGCTGACACAAAGTTCATCAGTGCTTTGGAGTGCTGGAAAAATGCAAAATATGCAATTTGAAGTGAATGTTACTATCCCTAAATTAACATAGAGTACGTGATTTACCTGTTAATGAACTTTTTTTGGAGTGATGACATTACATTTAATGGAATGGATCAATTCAATTGGAGCTCATGTGTATTAAAATGTCTTGCCCGAAAACGCAGAAAAACACGACTTCATAGCTTAGCTGAACTCAGATGAGCGTTTCATCCAGACCTGACTCTTATTTTGAAGAACTCCTCCATTACTTGCTCCTGTGCTTCCTGTCAGCTTGACTGTTCTGCTTTCCAGAGCGTCTCACCCTAGCTGTCCATCAGCAGTGACAGACAGTACCTGGAGCCCCAAAGTCCCGCCCTCTACAGATTAAAGCAAACAATTAATATATTAAAAAGATAAAAAATAAAATAAAATTCCAGAGAGTTTTTTTCTCACTGCTCAAAAATGAGTCTTGCAGGAACCCTTCAACTCTTCAGGACATTATCTGGTACTCGGGGTGCTCCACGCACCATAAATCATTAATGGCTTGGGTGATGAACACAACAGAACTTTAGAAAAGACACCTGCAGATGTGATGCAGCAGGAGCATCATCATCAGGAGGAAAAATCGGCATGAATTCAGAAACTGTGTAAAAGCACAGCCTGTTGGTGTAAATGTGAAAGTGACAAACATGAGTGTGAATCGACATTTGAGAAGGCTTACATTTGCATCTTTGCTGAATTGTGAGAGCTGGGTTTATTAGCCATTCAAAGGCCTTAAAAATATATACGTTTACAAAAAATGATATGAATATGTCTCTTTATATTTACAATCCTCTTTTTTGAATGTGTGTATTTTTTCAGGAAATGACACTTCAACCAAAGATTAGCATTTAAGTTCAGCTTTATTGTGTTCGGATCAGAATACAAACACACGTGGCTGTTGAAGATTTTAACGAATAAGTGAAATATTTTATTTAGAGGAATTTTTCATAGACATATGAAAAAACAAGAGCATGCTGACAGAAGATCATCAACAGAAACAGATCATGCAAATGTGTAATTTTAGGTTTAAGCTTTTTTTTCACTTACATCTTTACTTTAAAAGGAAAACGACCACCTATTTTATAGTAGGTTTTACATTTGGTACAGGCAGACTTCATAGTAGCATGGTCATGATTCGGTGGATCAGTCTGGAGGCTGGACTTTAGGTTTGGAACCTTTCAGCATCTTTAACTGCTGTAAGTACAAAAACAGAGCAAACAGAGTTTTTAGAAAGAGGCTTTGTATTTTAATTTTCACGTGACAAATAAATCTTATTAATCTTTATTTAAAATACATAAAAATAGGCCAATATTAGATCATTAGAACAGAGAGTGGTGAACTGGTGTGTAACAGAAAATTACACACCAACATGAAAAGAAAAAATATACTGAATTAGTCATTTAAAGTGAATGTAAGTGCTCCCAGATCAATTCCCTGAGGAACCCCTTGGTTAAATTTAGGTAGCTGGGGGCGAAACCTTTTATCTATATGCACTAAAATTGACAAAAAAACTTTTTTTTTTCTTCTAAATCTAAATTACTTTCAATTTTATTTTCCTTGATTAGCTTCTGATTCAACGACATAAAAAATCCCTGCATGTGAAAGGGATTTTTTCTTTCCAAACATCAATAAAAATGTTCATCACAGCTGTACTGGAGTTTTCCTAATTCCTACTTAATTCTTGACGACATGGATTGATTTGTAAATTATAAACTGGCCACTCACAATCCCATTAAACACTTCAAGAATCAAAGGGAAACAAGGGAGAAGAAGGATGTTTTTCCATTCAGAAGGAAGTTCAGCAGCAGTTCAACAGACGAGGCAAAGGCAGAGTTTTAGACAGTCGCTTTATTGATAGAGCACTTATGGGGGAAAAATAATAATAATTTTGAACGAAACATAGAGATGTTTTGATAGAATAATACCAAACATCTACTTTTAGATCAGAACGATTGCCTGTACATGAGAACTGGACTGAGTGACCCCTCCCCCTTTGCAAACTGGAAAATCAAGCCAAAATCCAAAAGACTTCTATAGAGAAATCATTTCTCAGAATTCCTGCTCTGATACTCAAAACGTTTGAAAAACAGATTCTCCTGAGCCCACTTTCAGAGGTCGGGGTTCAGTGAGAACGGTTGCCATAGAAACGATATCTTGGACAAATCACTGCCTGCTAACAATGTGTTGGTTTAACATGGCGGCGTCTGTATGGAGAAAAAATGGTAACTAAATTGACTTAATTCCGGAAGTGAGCCATTTTCTAAAAATGACATCACACTCACTCAGTCCAATTCCCATATACAGTCAATGTTCAGATGACAATAAAAGCAGCTTCATGTGTTGCTCAGTCCAGGAGTGAAACAGGTTTCACAAGATGTGAGAAACGTAAACAATGGATTCATTCTCATCCATCTTAAGTTCCTCCATTGATTGCTAAGACCAAGTTTGTCTGAACGGGTGAGTTGAGGTGTGAATGAGATTTGCGTGCTCCTCTACCTGTCGTTGCCTCCTCCACGGATGATGTTGGACCTGTTGAGGCTGAACAGAGGCGAGGATCCTGGCAGCTGGCCTGGTCTGATGGGCTTGGCTGAGTAAGACAAAAATGAACAAACAGTTTAACCATGATAGAAATAGAATCCACTTATTGTGTTATTTAAATACAATCTCCTGGTTTCTACATCTCCAGTGTGACATGTTCTGAAATTCAAGTTTGGACCCAGGTCATGAGATTTGGGTTGCGAGAACTCCAGGATGGAGTTTAGGGATTCAGTTATTATAAATCCTTTTTTTGTTAATACAGATTTCATGTCTTCAGGATTTCTACAGGAAACTCTTCTTAGGGTTTTTATAAGCTGCTTTGTGTGAGAGGAAGAATTACAGAGAATCAAGGAGGCATCACAACACGATCAATACACAATCTCCCATGTGGTCACTTGCTGACACACTTTTATGACAAACTGTAAACGCAATAAAAAATGACTGCTAGGCAGTCATCCATCTTTTTAATGTAGTGTCCTGGAGGTTGATGCAGGTCTATAAACATATATTACCAGAGGCATTTTTATATTATTTATCGCTGACCTATCTTGCTTACAGCTTCCCCTGAGCAACCCAGACCGCTCAACTTCACATTTAGGAGGCTGGCTGTGGCTCCACCCACCTATCTGTGCAGAGTTCCTCCTGCCCATGTTGGGTTTGGGCTTGGCGGCATCCTTGATGCGCTCCATCTCCTGCTGGTAGAGCTTGCGCTCACGAGCGGCGCTCTCCTTGGCTTCTTTTAGGGCCGCCTCCAGGGCTTTGACCCGCTCCACCATGGCGCGCAGACGCTTCTCCACCTTAGGGATCTCAGAGCGGAGGTCGGCATTGTCTCGCACCAGCTGCAGATGTGAAACGGGAATCACAAAGACGGCAGAACAATGATGAATACAGTCTGTGTAGATCCTCCTTCATCCAGGTCCTCCATCAGAGTCGCATGGAAAAAAGCAGTGGTCCAGACTTCATCTTTAGAAGATGTGTCGTGCTGCTAAATAAAAAGTATATAAACACACATTGGAAAGATGAGAACACAATCATGATCAGACCTTCTGATTGAGATCATCCCTGAAAACAAAACTGTCTAATAAAAGGTTGCATGAGTCATAGATACATGCAATTTTAGGAGAACACCACTGCAGTCAAGTATGGGCTACTGTTTAGGACTTGAAGGACTTTTGTTTGACATAAATAAAATGTGTTCTACTACTAGAAAATCCAGAAAATATCCAGTAGCCCAAAGCTTAATGCTAAAATCACCCTGAACCTAATTAGCGTGGCAGAGGCGACCAGTGGCCAGTATATATATTAGCCTAGCGGTGTGGCCAGACTTATACTTAAATATCTTCATTTTTTGCATGTCGCCGCAGTGCATCTGCCTATCAGGAACTCAGCTTTGCCCGTTTTTAGTGACTTGTGGGTAGAATACTAATCCAATGCCTGCGTTTTTTGTCCTGAACTTCCCTCGATTTCCTTAACTGGCGGGGGCCGCGGGGTTGCCAGAACTTGTGCTGGATGAAGACGGGAGAAATGCAGACATCTCTGGGATGACATCATGAAATGGATGGCAGCCACATGCAGCGGTAGGCGGAGCCTCAGGAATCGAGTGGGTAGGAAAAAACTCACGAAATATAACTAATATTTCATTAAAAAAATGTTTTTTAGTGTTCCAAAGGTAATATATGATCATATATATGGATATAGTTCACTCTGAAAAGCTGAAGAAAATCATGGAAAAAAAAGCACCTTTCAGGTGTATAAGTGTAACTCTCCGGGGTCCGCGCACAGTGCGCAACTTCGCGCTGCGCGTCTGGTGTCACTCGTTCTGCCATGAGTCACTAACCATCTAAATCTACATTTGTATATGGTATCACTATCAGCACAGCTTTTTGGTTTAGTTAAAACTGAGAGTACATGTTGCATTTCTCTGTGTAACAACAAGCGAGGGTCAGAGTTCACATTGGGTTCACATCTATCACAAAATGGTTCTTTTGAGATGTTTTGGTGTGGCGCTGATCAAAGAGGCTCGGTGTACTGTGCTGCCAACTAGTGGTCAGGGGTGGAAAATAATTGTTGAACCAAATTTTTTTTGTAAATAATAATTAAATAAACCATTGACAGCATTCCCCAAAGGAAGTATCGCGATATTTCACTGAATCGATATTTTCTCACACCGCTTTTAAAAATAGTAAAAATTAAAAAACAAAAAGTCATGAAGGTGTGTCGTTTGTTACCTGTTTGTGAACTTTGGTCAGCTGCTCCAAGTTGCTCTCTAGGAAGGAGATCTTTTGTTTCTGAGCAGAACTGTCCTCTGAGTCCTCAGAGTCCTGAGCGTTCTGTTCCACAAACCAAAGAAAGAGAGCTGTATTTGTTCACAGTCAGTACACACATGATTCACTCTCATTCAACTTTTCAGAACAAAGATTTCTGTTTGTCTCCAAAGATCCCAGTGGTGGGTTGATAAGTGAGCTGAGGACAGCAGAGTGCGTCTGTGTTTATCTGTTGGAGCCCGAGGCTGCAGGCGGGGGACTCGCCGAGGCCTCGGGTTCTTCGTTTACTGCTACCTTTGAAGAATCGCGTGGCCTACTTACTGCAGACTCTGCCTGCTGTGTTCCCCGCCCTCATTAAAATTTCAACAAGGTGCAAATGAAGTGGAGTGTGCCCAGCACGGGGAGGACAACACACTGCAAAGATATTCCACTCTCCCCAGGTGGATTCGGAAGACAAAGAACTGATGAGAGCGTGTCTCGGGCATCAGGGCAAAACAAAAATGTACCTTTCTGACTCTTCTGGACAGATCTTTCACAAAAAGTCTCCGCAGGTTGTGGAGGGTCTGCAGCTCCCGAGCCTACAAGGAAACCGTCATACAAGTCTGAATTACAGACAATAGAGTCTCTTCCAAAAGCTTGAAAGATGAACATACCGATCAGAATAATGGAAAAAGTTGATTTAATATTGTTATAATCTTCATGAAAAACATGTATTTATTGAATTTGGTTTGTGCCTTTTCCTTCATAAAAGGGAATTGCATTGATTTTTTGTGTTTTTAAAGTCTTTTTTGAAATGTTTTACATGTTTGAAATCAAATCAAATTAAAAGAAGTTGCTCTCAGGGTACATAAATACAGAAAAAAAAACTGACCACAGTCTCCTCCAGTCCCTTCAGGTCCTGCCTGGCCTGCTCACGTCTGTCCTGCAGCACCCTGCAGCACACAAACCAGACATGATTTCAATCACATGCAGCCATATTTCTACAGTATATGGAGCAGCTCATAGAAGAGAGCCTCTGAATAATGTGATTAGCTACGTGAGCTCCTGCAGCTGGCGACTCTTCTCCTGGTCTGCGGCCTTCAGCTTCTCGTGCTCCACTTTCAGCCTCTCCTGCTCCAGGACGATCTGCTGGTTCAAGCTGCTCAGAAACCACAGACAGACTCAGCAGGGGGTCACCACTCCTATGCAGAACACGAGCGTGAGGAGCGGCGGTCTTACTCCTGCAGCTCCATAACCAGCTTTTCCTTGCTGTCCAGCTCGTCCCTCAGACTGCTGATCTGCTTCTGGTAGGCCTCTCTGTGGGACTGGATCTGCTTCTCCACCGCTTCCTGAAGACACGACACAGCTCACTGTCTGCAGATACAGAACCGGAGGTACCCCGACCGACTGACGGTCACCGTACCTTCACTTCATGAGCAGACTGGATCTCATTCTCCTTCTCCATGGCATTGACTTTCTCTGCAGACAGAAAAACTGTCATGATGGTCATGATGGTTTCTGAGGGAAATATTTATATGTGACACTGTACTATAGCAATTAACATCAAGCAACACCACCACAGTGAGAGCCTAAAAAGACAAACACCTCAGAATGAGCTTTGTAACTCTGGTTACACTACGAGGCTTAGTTCTGGTTTTTATGAATCGTCTCTTGATTCCTGAGCAGACTTACTGTAGCTCCTCCCACCAACTCCACCTGTTGATTTCAATGGCGCCTATAACTAATCTACCCATCTGATGATTATAACCGGCCCTCCATTTTATTGTTATTAATGGCCTGACGTTATCTTGTTCTTATTTCTAACTAGTATAATTGAGACAAAATATGTTTTTATGGAGAGTAAAATATTAAAAGTTATTTAAGGTTTAAATGTATTTAAACCTTAAATAAATTTAATATTTGTATAAATATTCCTGTCTTTTTATTATTCAAAATTATGTTAAAAAGTTACAATTAAAAAAAAGGATTTTTTGTATTTTACTAAGATCTTTCAGGCTATTCTGGAATTTAGCTAATATTTCAGCTTCATGCTAGCTGTTAAGGCTAATTTAGGCTTTTTCAGTTTTTCAAGATATTTTGAAGTTAAACTATTTTTTCAGCTACGTGCTAGCTGTTTTGGCTGACCTAAGTTTTTTTTTAGGCTAATTAATTTGGCTTTTAGCTAATATTCAGCTTCAGCTTTTGGGTATCAGCACTAGCATCTTCTGCGGCCAAATTCAGCTAACAGACTTCACACTGGCCTTATCGCAGGTAATTCTATATATCTAGTTTATAACTATGTTAAAAAGTTACAGTTTTAAAGTAAAACTTTTGTTTTAGAGTGTTTAATAAATGTTTATCTTGCTAGGTCCGTGAGCTAAGGTGTGTTTTGGATTTTAGCCGCTTGTGCGATTGAGTTTGACACCCCTGCACTAGAGCCACATGAACACAGTTTTCCAACACTAAAGTGAGCTTGTTTTCATGTTGTTTTTGCTCAGCTGCAGTTCTCAGGAAGAACTAATGAAGTTTGAAGTCTCAGCTCACCCTGAGCTTTGATCCTCACGATCTCTTCGTTTAGAAGGTCCACGTTCTCCTGCAGCTGCCTCTTCTTCTGCTCCACGTTCTGCAGACCGTCGGTCAGGGACTTGATTTTTGCCTCTTGCTGGACAGGCGAGATCAGACACATTTTAAAATCAAACAAGAGGAAACAATAACCCCCCCTCAAAGAAAAAGACGTTTCCTCCATCACCATGGAGACAGCATCAGCAGTTACCTGGGAGACGCGAAGCTGGCAGGCCGTCAGCTCGCTCTCGGCCTCCTGCAGCCTCTGCGAGCTGTCCGCCTGGCTGCTCTCCAGCTGCTTGCTGCGCCTCACCATGCTCTTCACCTCCGACTTCATCTTGCTGATGTAGAGGCGGGCCACGGTGAACTCCTCGTCAATGACGCCGCTGCTCTCCTGCTGCTGGGGGTTTGAGCAACAATCAAGCAACTTCTGCTGCTTCACTCTCTGTCCACTGCGTCTGACAGGCTGACTCAAGAAAAGTTTGGTCAAATGTGGACATTTCAAACTGAAATAAATGTTTCAAGAGTCTGCAATTTCATTCAAAAAATAGATTAATTTAAAGGTGATGTTTGCTAAAAGTTGAAATAAAATTTTGTGAAAACTGAGGCAAAAATTGGCGGAAAAACTTTTTTTTTTTTATCAGTTTGACAAGTCATCAAACCCATATGAACGTCAGGACTCACTCAGCCATGTACTCCTCTGACCACCAGAGGGACCCTCGTCTTCAGCACCTACCTCACTACAACTCCCATCAGCCACTGCTTCAGTCTTCTCCATGCACAGCTAATCATCTTCAAAGTCTGAGCAGGTTTTCTTAGTTTGTTTTTGACCCATACCTGTTTACTTGTTCCTCTGCTTTGCCTCTGTTTATGTCTTACCCTTTTCCCGTTTAATTAAACCGTTGGCAAACGGATCCTAACGTCTCAGTAAAGTGAGACCTTATGGTCTCAAAAAAAGTTGTAGTCGGAAAGGATTTAACCAAAATCGTGGCTCTTTAAGTGTTGAAGGTTGCAGACTCTTGTACTATTTATATAAAGCTCCTAAAAATACAGAGAATGAACTCCTCCTACAGTTTATACGGATTAAATTAAAAGCATTGAAGAAATTTGTACTTTTGAACTCTTTAACACCGGAGCTCCAGTGTTGATCTTTGATTTGCTGTAACTTTTCAACCGTTAACACAATAATTCCAGCAGATTCTTAAGGAAAAAAGTGGCGCGAGAATCTGCTAGAATGATCACGTTAACCAGGGGTGAAAGCAGATTTTTTGTTATGGCAATACTATACTATTCCCCGGAACAGAGGTTGTGAACCTGTGACTTACCAGGAACAGCCAAAAAATGATGAGTTGGGGACACCCGAAACATCGAAGTGACGCGGTTAGGTTCTAAAAGTCAACATGCAACGAACCAGGAACAAGGAGGTGTTCTTTCAGAAGCGAGAGAGTGGAGATCGGGAGAAAGATCCGAAGCATTTAATCAACAATGAGCCACTAAGAGCAATGCAAACATAAAAATAAAGTGCTGCCTACTCACAGCTTGAGTGTCAATTTTTTTTTTCCTTAAGAGCGACCGCATGGAGCTCAATTGGGGCCAATATTATTTGAAACCTAAATAAAACAACTTAAAAAAATATTGGCCAAAAAAAAGTAAAATGTCCAAAACTTTTTGCTATTCTAATATAAACTTGATTATTTTCAGCTTCAAATGTTCTGTATTTAAGTTTTAAAAACAAAAAAATTAAAATAGAATTTTTTTTTAATTTTTCAACTTTTTTTTTGTTTCGAATCTGAAGATTTCAGTTTCAAAACTTTTGGCCTTGTTGTGGCACATTAGTGGGGTGCTAACACGAAGGACAAATCAAAATAGAAGAGGGTGGTAACTTCAGTCTTGGTGACATTTTCAAATTCGAAACCAAAAAAAAAGATGTGAAAGTAAAATTTTAAGTTTTGAAACCTAAAAAGCACAACATTTGAGGCTGAATAACTCAATTTTTTTAAGAATACCAAAAAGTTTCCGGGATTTAAAAATATTTTTGGCCAAACACCAATATTTTTTTTCAAGTTGTTTTATTGGGGTTTCAACTAATATTGGCCTCAATTTAGCTCCATACAATCGCGGCTTCTGTCATGTGATATGCAGTGAAAACTGGCCACACGTCTGACCTCTCCAGCTAGAGCGATTGTTCCAACTCTTTTACTGGAACGCTGCTCCGGACCGCTCAGCTTACTTTCACCCCTGGTGTTAACGGTTGAAAAGTTTCAGTATGCTAAATATTTTGTGTTTAAGAATCACAGACGGAGCCTCGGGTGTTAAAGGGTTAACATGAGAATTAGTGGGGAAACAACCCCCTAGTGGTCTGCTGAGGAATTACAGCACTTCTGTAGAAAGCAGGCCGTTCACCTTAATGTCGTTGCTTCCCACCGCGATGCCGATCTCAGCCAGGTCCTTCAGTAAGGAGGACATCATCTCAGTGACCCTCTTCTTCTGGTGGTTGGTCATCTCCTTCAGCTTCTGCAGCTCAGAGTCTATGGAGGCCAGGGAGCTCTGTTGGAGAGCAGTCGCTCACATCAGACACAGACAGTGTTCCTGTGGAGAACAGCTTCAGTGTGAACGGCTTACAGACTTCTCGTTCAGCTCTTCACTGAGAGCCTCAAACTCTTTGCTTTTATCCTCCACCTCCTGGCTCTTCTGGTCGTAGTTGACCGCCAGCTCCTCCAGCGCCTGCAGAACCTCCTTCACCTCCTCTTTGGAGGCTTCGTTCTCAGCCAGCAGGCGGTTCAGCTCGCTTTGCAGCGTGTCGTGGTCGCGGCGAGAAGAGCCTAAGAGCTGGATGGAAAGAAGAGGATGCTTAAGTTAAAACAATAGAACGGAATTTAAGATTCTGTCAAATAGTGTACATTAGCACTAAACAGCTCCTGCTGCCCCAACAGAACATCATTAGTCACCTCCTGTTTGAATTGTTGTCCTCTGGTTGATGATGAAGGTTGATTCAAGCACAAATCATCCCAAAACAGTTTTCAATCCCATTGGACAAAACATTTTCTTTTTTTTAAAGTGCTAAGATTAAAAACTGCAGCTGCAGAAAAGTAATTTCCTGTTTGCACATTTATTTTAATTATTTTTAAATGAATTTGTTGTAATTTTCTGTTTATATTCACTAAATTATTTATTTTTATGAATAGTTGTATATTAATTAGTTGTAATTTCTTGTTTTGGTGGCTAAATGAAGCATGCCCTTTTATTTTATTTGTTATTTTTATATTTTTTGGTTGTAATTTATTGTAATAAATGACCAAATGATGCACTTCTATTTATTTGCTGTAAATAAATTAGTTGTATTTTTCTGTTTTGTAATGCCTCAATAATTTTTTTCTATTAATATTTGTATATTAATTAGTTGTAATTAGTTGTCTTTATGACCAAACGGTACACTTTTCATTAGTGGCAGTAAACTATTTTTATAGTAATTTCCTGTTTTAATTGACAAACTATGCACATTTCTATTATTTATTTTTATATGAATTAATTGTAAGTTCATAGTTTTAATGGCTAAGTTTTGCACTTATTTAAAATTATTAATTGCAAATTATTTAGAAGCAATGTCCTGTTTCTAATGAATAAATTGTGCACTTTTTATTTATTATTTGTATTTGAATTGGTTGTATTTTTTAAAAGATGTAATTTTTATAGTAGTAATAAATTATTTTAATAGTGATTTTCTGAGAGTTTCTGAGAGTTTATATATGAAACATTGAGTTCATATATATATATATATATATATATATATATATATATATATATATATATATATATATATATATATATTAAAACTGAACAGTTCTCTGTTTTTTATTTACAAACTGCCAAGCTGTAAATGATCTTGTTTTTAATTAGATAATGCACTGACCAAAAAGCACTTTAAAAAGTCAATGTACGTTTGACAACGACAAATAAAGTATCTGAATCTGAAAAAAGTTTCAGTTCTTTCCAGACTTTTAATTAATCAAATACAGACTCTAAAAGCTATTAAATTGATCAAAATGTCATGAGCTCCAATTAAAGCATAAGGCCAGAAAGTCACAGATCTTTCACAGAGTTTTATAGTTTCATTTAATCAAGTGTTAACAGTGGTGGTAAAAGGGATTATTAGTCTCCCTTTTGCTGCCTTTTCCGAACAATTCAAAGACCTATTCTTCTACACCACGGGTGTCCAAAGTGGGGTCAAATTTGAAAGAAACTATATCCTTAAAAATGACACAAGTTTCTGATTTTGTCTAAAATCATCATAATTGAAAGACCTCTGGTAGCACTCTCATCTATTACAGTTTTTCCCAAATGCTAAAACACTAAGTGCCATTCTCCAAACCAGCTGACCAACTGCTTTAACTCTTTTCTCAAAAACATGACTCTTTGGTCAAAACCTAAAACACAATTTGCAGTTAACACACAATTTGCAAAACTCTTATTCACTCTTTGCAGAACACAAGACACATTCTCACTTTTTAAACACAGCTGGCATTCACAACACACAAGAGGCAAAACATTGACACAAAGAGTCAAAACTCAAACTCTGTTCCAACACAATGATCACCATCAACACACAACTGGTCAAAACTGAAAACACTTGTTGCAAATCAACTGCAGTGAATATAAGGAAAGTTCTGGAACAACAGAGAGGTTTTTCAAAGACTGATAACAGAGAAAGACTCAGACCAAGACCTAGACCCAGATAAAAAAAACAAGGTTCTGATGAGATCCAGGTCATAGTTATTGACCGTATGTTGATTTATGGAATGACCATGAGGGAAGCAGGTCAAAAGGTCAACCCTCAACTCAGCAGCTTCAAGTTATTACTGTAATCTGTATCATTCATGTACTGTAGAATTTCAACAAGAAAATAACAGAGAAGACTTTCTTGCCGTCTAAGACAATATCAGTTTTCACAAAAGTTTACCCATCAGACAGTTCAACACAAATCCCAAATTTGTATCAGTTTTCTTCCACCTTGTTCTTCATAACCCAATTAAAGATTTTTTTTCTACTTGGTATTTGAAGTAGAGACAACCATACACTTGACAAAATCTGTTGCAGGCCTTAGACATGGCTTGTGATGACAGTTGGGTCATTTCATGACTAGATCACGCAAAAAATGTTATTTTTTCCTGCTGTGTGGCTAGAGTGAACATGTAAGTGATGTGGATGAAATCTTCTGGTCTGACCCACAGAGAAAAGATGGTGAAGTGCAATAAATGTGAACCTGGATTTACAGTAAGAATTAACTAAATAAAACAAAATCCTGAATACTGTTTTACTCTATTTTTTATTGGGGGGTGTTACATTTTTTTTACAAACCATTTTGTGAACAGTGTCAAATGTTTTGTTGTGTAGTGTGTTGTGATTGCTGCAGGTTTGTTAGTTTTGATGACTGGGTCTTTATTATGAACTCAAAGTGAGCTTTTGACTGAAGAGTCAAGAATTTTGTACATTTAGCTCATATTTTGAAAGTTGTGTTTGGTGTTTTGATGTGTAGTGTGTAGTGTTTGCTGTGTGTGTGTAAGTTTTGACAATAGAGTCTTCATTTTGACCTCAAAGTGAGCTTTTGACTCAAAAGTCAAGAATTTTGTATATTTAGCTTATATTTTGAAAATTGTGTTTGATGTTTGGTTAAATTGGTTAAATGTTTCAGAAAATGTGTTTTAGCATTTGGGAAAAACTGTAATACATGAAAAAAAAATGATCAGAGTGGGTCTTAAACCTACAAAGATTAAACTTTTTTTTTTTTTAACCTGTCTCCTGTAAGAATCTGCTGACATTAGGAAAAAATGATTAAGAAAGATGAGATGGAGGAGAGTTTGGTCACCTCCTCCAGATCCAGCATCTGCTGCTTCAGCTCCTCCACCAGCTGCGACTGCTGGTTGATCTCATCATCCTGGAGGACACAGTTTGGCAGAGGGAAAAAATAACATGTTTTTTAATATTTTGAGGGACTATCAGCAGGTGTAGATGTTTAAGAAGAGCTGTGCAAAAAGACGTCATAGATACAAAGTCCTTGTGTTTCTGCACATAACTTCCCTCTCATCTTCTCAGCATCACCTTGTCATCCATCTCCTTGTAGAGTTTGGCCATCTCCGCCTCGTATTTCTCTTTCTCTGCATCTGTGAGTTTGACTCCGGGCAGCGCTCCGAGGGACGGCTTAGGCGCCGGCTTGTCGTTGGCGGCGGCAGCGTCCACATCCTGCACCTCTGCTTTGGCCTTCTCCTTGTCAAACTGCTCCTCCACTGGCACGGACTCTCCTGCAGAGGGCAGAAGAGAGGTGCAAATGAGGCAGGATGAGTGCTGGTTTTACTTCATGCATTAATGAGGAAGTATTGTCAAACAAAGGGCTCTTTCTATCATCTTAGAGTCTAAAATTAGATTATTTTTGTAGAAAACAGCTGAACCAGATGAGAGCTGGGGCAGCTTTTCTATATGGAGTCGCGGCCTTCACCTTTCCTCCATCGGTTCAGCTCGTTCTCCAGCCAGGTGACGGTGTTTCTCAGGGTCTTGTTTTTCTCCTTCTCCTTCTCCCACTTCTTCTTCCACTGCTCGGCGGTCAGCTCCACGTTCAGACTCACCGTGTTCTTGATGGTCTTTGCCCTGAGAGGGAGGTGACAAAGTTCAAAACTCATTTCCCCAAAAGAAAAACTACCAAACAGAAGAATTCTGCTTGAAAAAGGACAAATGGACACTTGATTTGGTCACATGACCCAATGGTTTCTGTTAAGACAATCCTCCAGCAAGCGAGCTATCAATCACTACATCTCTAGACCCACTTTTAAAGGCCTACTCTGATGAAAAATGTGTTTTTAACACGTTCTTATGGCGTTCTTCTGATGAAGGAGGACATATATAAAGAAAATTAAGATTAAAAAAGCTTTTTTGAGTATTTCTTTACTCAAATCATTGTGGCTTACGCAAAAACACAGTTTGTAAGCTACCTGCTCCATTCTATTGTGATGCATCCACCTTTAAACAAATAGAGCGTCTTTGTTTACCTCGTCTGAGCTGACATCGGACTCAAAACTGTACAGCTGGATAGCTCTGATATTGTTCGCCATTTTTGTTGCACCGCTAATGATAAGTTGGGGGCGTAAGTTAGTTAGAGAGCGTGTAAGCAAAAAGATGACGGGAAATAAGGGCAGGTTTACTCCGTGTCAATCGAAAGTTGATTGGAGTGGGACTTTAAAACCAAATGAAAAATGACCTGAGTGGTTTTTACAACTGGAGATTCCAACATTAGAGTTGAGATTTTCTTTTTCCATGTTATCTGTTAATGTCTGTGCTTGTTATTATAAAGGGCTTATTTTATTTTATTACATTTGTGGGGAATTGTGTTTTATTTTTTTTATGTAAAGCACCTTTCGGTGTTTCTTTTAACATGAAAGGTGCTATATAAATAAAATAAAATTGAATTCAGATGTCTCATCACTTCAGGAATAATCTCACAATGTATTTTGATGAGAACTGTATTTTTGGTTCTTGACAAGTGATGTGTAATATTGATTTTTGAAATAACATAAGTTATTTTTCTGTTGATAATCCATAAGCATTACATGATAAATAATCTGAACTTGGACTGTTGAGAAATGGATAATGGCAATGAAAAAGAAAGGAAAGAAAAATCACAGAAGGGGAGGGATCATATAATACTGCTTGTCTGAGTGAAATATATCCAAATGTATTCATGATAAGAATTCTATTTCTACTTAAGAGAGAAAATAATGTTAAGAAAAGATGCAATCATCTTTAGTTTTCTCTTCATTTACTAGTCAAATTATGAATTAATATCTAAAATATGCTTGATATAGCTATATATTTTAATTTTCATTAATTTAAATTTAAAAAAAAGAAATTTCTAGGATTAGATCTTAAAAGTCTTCATCTCAAAAAGAAAGTCACCTTTTTACAGATTTTTTTCTGTACGAGAATTTTCCTGGATGAATGAGAGCCTTTACAAATACATTCTTATCATAACACCAAAGCTTCCGCTAATCTGTTTTTTTGCCGTCTTACTGGAGTTTTGTATTTTTGCTGTAAAGTATTGGGTTGAGGAACAATTTTCCAGCCATTTCCGGGTGAAATTTAACATATGAACTCAAAAATATTCTGGAGCCAGCTCAGATCACAAATACACAACAACAAAAAAATGCTACAAATATTTTAGCAATCCGTCCAGGCACTGTGAGTGTCTCAGAAACAAGTGAGAAACTAAAAAATAAAGTCAAATTGGTGTTTTGACACTACAAGAAAAGCAGAATGCTGTGAGTACCTCTGTCCAAACAGCAGCGTGGACCTGGTCTCTGCATCGTTGAAGGAGGACGGGGAGCAGCAGATCACCATGGTCGTCCTGCAGTTCCCTCCTAGAGAGTCCTGCAGGATCCTCGTCATCTTACTGTCTCTGTATGGAACGTAAGTCTGACAGAGCAAATCACAGTTGTTTAACTTCTGGATCACATTACAGTCTGCAGAGGATTGAAGTTATGAAACATGTTTTTGTACAAAAATCCCAAAACAGCACTGGTTATTTAAAAAATCCACCACAACAAAAGGTTTTTATGCTGCATTAAATGTTCTAAATTTAGATTGCAGTACCTTTTTTGAACACTGGGTGTCAGGATTATATACTTCAAAAGTAAATAAAAACCAGTTTATCCTAAAGGCTGCAAAACAGAAGAAATGCAACAATCCAGCATTAAACATGAGTCCAGGGTTACTATTTTTTATTTCAAGATAAATCTCTCTGTGGATTAGCCATCACACAAACACCAGATGGGTTCTTTCTATGTAGAGTTTGCATGTTCTCCTTGTGCATGTGTGGGTTTACTCCAGTTTCCTCCCACAGTCCCAAAACATGCTTTATAATTCAACCAACGTCTCTGAATTGCAGCATGTGAGATTGTGTGGCCAGACAGGTGCCGACTGAAGCGGGGATAGGCTCCAGCAACCTACTGACCTCAAATGAGATAAGAAAACTGACAGATTTTTTTTTTTTTTTTTAACCAACTTTTGCTGACCGACTGACAGAGAAGGTTCAGGAAAGAGCCACTCTGCGCTGGTTTTGACTTACCGAGCCCTCTGCCAGAGCTGAGATGACGTTTCCGAGCGAGGACAGAGACTTGTTGATCATCTTGGCTTCGTCCAGCACGGTGCCCTCTGCTCCTGTTTTCCCCACCTTTAAACACAGCAGCTCTCATCAGGAGACTTACCTCCACTAAAAACTGAGTTGAGAGAAAATAAACAATTTTCTAAGTTTTTGGGTCACAGAGGAAGAGGAGGATTTACTTTTTCGCTCCCGGCCAGATCCACCAGGTACAGCTTCCCGGTGAGTTTCTGCTCGGTCTGAGTGTTCTCCTGCTTGATGTTGATGAGGAAGATGCTGTGGCTTCTGGAGCTGTGCTCATTCATGTCTGGTATAAAACAAATTCACAAACACACAAACATCCTGATGGAGTTTTTATTTATTAGTTTCCGTAATTCTTTTTTCTTACTTAGAAACGAAAATATCATCATCGCCACATACTTGAAAACTCGATCAAAAAAAAAAAAAAAATCAAAAAGTTACTACACACCTAGTCGACAACTCAGTGAAAAGGAATTTCAGGGCAAAGTAAACATCCCCTCCAAAAGATGATGACATCATAACGGGTTAAACCATCCAAACCAAGACTATTTTGCTATTTTCCAAGACAGAAAATAAGACAATTTCTCTTGAAACAAAGATCTTTGGAGTTTCTTAAGACTACAGATAGTTAAGATTTGTTAAGATACAAAACATTGAAGTGTGAAAATAACCCAAAAACGTACCTAAACCTGACATGCATCACAAAGTTAACCGTTGTGTGGAACCACGGCTTGAATACAGATACAGACAGACTACCTTGCAGTGCAAAGACTGCACATTATCAGCGCTTTATCAGTTAACGTATAGCTGTCAGTAGACAGTGTTTTTTACGTGTTATTAGCAAGATTTGGAATTACAGATATTGTAAATAATGCTAATATGGCTAACATGTAGCAGTGTCGGTTTGTTTTTTTTTACGTTTTACTAATGAGGTTTGGAGTTAGAGCTATTGTAAATAACGCTAACACAGCTAACGTGTAGCAGTGTCATACTGTTTCTTTTACTTGTTACTAACGAGGTTTGAAGTTGAAAGTATTGTAAAAAAAAAAAAACGCTAACATGTAGCGGTGTCAGACTGTTTTTTTCTTCATGTGTCACTGACAAGTTTTAGTGTTGCAGGTATTGTACATAATGCTAATATAGCTAACGTGTAGCAGTTTTTACATGTCACTGACAAGGTTGGGAGCTAGCATTGTCACTTTAACATATATTTTAGCAGTATTGATCTGTTTTTTTATGTGTTACAAACAAGGTTGGTAGTTACAGGTGTGGTAAATACCGCTAACACGGCTAACGTGTTGCAGTGTCGGACAAAGTTTTCTTTTTTTATGTGTTACTAACAAAGATGGGAGTTAGCACAGTCACTTTAATGTTTGTTTTAGTGGTATTGGTCTGTTTTTTTTACGTGTTGCAAACAAGGTTGGTAGTTACAGGTATTGTGAGTGTGGTAATCTAAATCTGCCAACGTGGCTAACGTGTAGCATTTTAAGTTCTGGAGTTGCTGTGAATGGAGATAATGAAGTTTAAATTACTGTCAGATTTATCTCTGACTCTTTCGTCTCACTTAATGTGCCTTATAGTTTGGTTCTACAGATCTATATGTCACAAATTCTAAACTAGATCTAGTCCCTAGTCTTTAATCCCTTTAGTGTGAGAAATCTGGTACATGATTTTTCCTGGAAGTTTAGCTTTGATCTGCTCACAACGATGCAGTGTGAAAGCTAACCCGGTCAGACATGTGAGTCCGCAGGATCACTTCGGTCCAAAAGTGTCCTCAGAATCCGGGATAAGTGTGATTGTGCATTTGTTCAGGTTCTGAGGAGAAATGGTGTCCCTGCTGGTGGCAGTCAGGTGACTGGGTCAGGCTGAACCCATGAGAGCAGCACAGCTGGAGGCGCTCAGTGTACGGACTCACTTGTGACAGCCACGTGTCTGTTGTTCTTGCCTTCGTCGATGGCGTCCATAACCTCCTGAGGACTGCACACAAAGCGCTCGGTACAGCCCTGGGAACACATCACAAACACATGCTGTGTTCTCCCAGCCGCTGCAGGGGGGACGCCACACAGAGACCGCTATTAACGGAGGAGGTGGTCTCGGCAAAGTCCTCCAGGAGTCTGAACAACCTATTACTTAATCTTCTTGGAGTTTTCATCATATGTCCTGATTTTGTCATCTGATCATGTAACGGGATGAACAAAAATAGCAGATGGTGTTGTGAAAGAGTTTTTGAAACATCATAATGAAGTAGAAATAAATAGCTCACCTTCACATATGGTACCCTGTTCTTGTCCTCGTGGACAGAGAGGTTGGTCTTTGTCACTGCAAATCAAAGCCCCATTATTTCTGTTTTGTAGAAGATGAAGCTCACCCAGTGTCGGAACGTACCGTCCAACAGGTCACGAATTTTGTCCAAATAGATTTCGAAGTAGGAGACCTGCAAAATATAAAAGCCTGAGTGAGACTTGGACAGACGAGTCCATCTGGGTCAGAGACATGGACCCACTTTGATGTGGAACTCCAGGTTTTCATCCATGGAATAGATGTAGTTGAAGATGTCCTGGACAATTCTAGGAATGATTCCCATCATTTCTGGATCGTGCAGCTTCCCCTTTACAGATAAAAATATTTGTAAGTTTCGCTTTTTTTAATGCATACAAGCAACCCTCAGCTTTCTGGATTACCTCCATGGTGTGCGTTTTGCCCGAGGAGGTCTGCCCGTAGGCGAAAATGGTGCCGTTGTACCCCTCCAGAACATCTGTCAGCATCGGGACAAGATTCACAGATCTGCATCGAGTCTGTCATTGAGGCAGCCTCTTCTGTCGCTGCAGGCTTACCTCGGACGATCTTCTGAGCAACAGCATTGTAGAACTGAACCTGGGTGGTGTTGGACTGGAACACACGATCGAAGTAGTACGGTTTTCCCTACAGAGAGCAGGGAGAGCGCTCCGTCACTTGTACATCTCTTAAAGGACTGCACTAGAAATGAGGATGCTGCATGTTCAGATGATCCCAGAATTGGACCTACAACTCTTAAAAGGATAACTATTTTTACTGCAGATTTACGGCCAATCATAATTTTAAATTACCATCAAAATAATGCCATAAAAAGTACCAAAAAAGTGGGCCAGAGGGAAAAATCTGGGTCCATATTTATGAGGATTTCTTTGCTGAAGCCCCTCCCACACCCGACTAAAATGATGTCACTTCATGAATACCTGTTAGAGGCATTCATAGATGATATACAAAAACTCAAAAAAACACTAGACATCTGTAAGTCTCTGGAATTAATGACATAGATAAATCAAAACACAAATTTTGCTTTTTTTATTTTATTTTTTAACATTTTTAAGTTTTATTAATATTAATTTATTTTTCTGTGTCTTGTTTACTGACTGTCTTATATTTACATTTTTTCTCTTCTCTCGCCATTTAATGTTTATTTGTATGAGCATGAATTCTAATGTGTTGTTTGTATTGTTCTTCATTAAATGCTCAATAAAAAAAAAAGTATTTGGAAGGGGGTGGGAGGCGGGGTACGTATGGTTTATTGCAAACATACATTTGTTTTATCTGTTTATTTTTTTGCTTTGCACAAAAAATCTTTAGTTTGTCAAAAACTAAACAAGTTTTTTTGCCTCTTCCTGCACCTACTTTCTATTAATTCCTATACCCATTTTTCTTTTTTTTTCTTCCTTTTTGGTATAAGTGCAAATAAATAGAATCAAATAAACCTAAATCTATAAGTTAGTTAGAGATCATGGAAAAAAAAAAAACGCAATTTGACTGACCAGCTGAAAAACCCTGATCAGTTAGCAGCATGCGTTTGCCCCTGTTTGTTTCATTAGTTTTGTGCGTGAAAAGAATGAATAAACCGTTCAATATCCTTATGCTCCCACGGTTCTCAGAGCTGGAATAGTTTCATCGAAATACTGACGAAGAATTTCTAGTCTCTTTTTTTTTTAACACTACTTTATATCAAAATAGTGACAGATTTTAATAGATAACTGGATTAAAATATTTTGTCACACAAAGATATTGTTTTCATTTCTGTTGAAGTTTCTTTGACCAACAGTTTAAAGTAAATGAAATGTTTTTTTAAAAAAAGTACAGATTTCTACTAATATGGATGAACGTGCAAATCCTGTATTTTTGGGTTTGTTGTCCTGCCGTACATGATGTGCAAACCAGATCCATATATGGACATCCAACTATAACCTCACTAGAACGCTAATGAACAAAAACATGCATGACAAACATTGTCATTATGACTGATGTTCCAAAATTTGACCTCAGATGCGTTTTTTTTTTTTTTTTTTTTAACTTTGCACAACAGTTAACATTATATTTTCTGCCCTATAGAATCTGCACCAGATTGTAATGCATATCATCAATGAATGATCTATTTCGGAAATCATATAAAAGGTGCGCTTCAGTCAGCTAGTTTGACTTTATGAACTGCTTTCACAGTAACTCTAGAACTTGTTTGTAAAACGTTAGCCACATTAGAAGCGTTAGCATGTTCACAATACCTGTAACTGCCTTGTTTGCAACACATAAAAACAGACACTGCTAATAGAAACATTACTGTGACTACGCTAATTTCTAACTTTGTTAGCGGCACTTAAAAAACACAATCAGACACAACAAGACGTGTTAGCATATTCACGATAACATTCAACGTTGCTTGCAGCAGAATTTATCCATTTATTAGGTGCTCTGGATTCTAAGGTGCACTGTTGTTTTTTGGATAAAAAAAAAATAAGGCTTTAAAGTGCACCTTCTAGTGAGGAAAACATGTAATGTATATAAATTGTATTTTATTATTTTATGTTTTTGTTTTGTTTTTATTATACTGATTTATTAAAAAACAACTTCATTGAAAGTGGTAGAAAGGTTTATTTTTGAAAACTCGTCTTTGTTGTTCTTACGTTAATCTGATTCATTTGCTTGAAAAGCCACCTAGTGGTAACCCGGAGAATTGACTCAACTCCAGTTACTTTCATTGTCAAACCAGCTTCAAACAGGAAGTCTTGGTGTATCACAAAAGATTTTCTGCCCATCTCTTTTTTTAGGCGCCATTTGAAAAACAACTGGATGAGAATAACCCCTCTATACAAAATAGTATAAGCTTTACATTATCACTCTTATGATAATTGGGACAAAAGAGGTGCTTTTTTGCTGATTATTTGGGACAGAAATATGATGCTGAATTGTTCCTGTACAGGTTTGAGGCATTCAGTGATGGTACATAAACAGTGCTCATTTGAGATTAAAAAAAAAAAAAATTACAGCAAATAGCTAATATCCTGCAAACACACATGCAGACTACTCTGCTTAGCTCAGGATGTGATTACAGATCCACCAGATAGACTTCCAAAATAAAAGCAGATTTTGTTATGGAGGCATTATTATTAATTCTGAATGCTTCTACATACCATCTTTAGCATGTGTGTAAAAGGCACCTTTTTCTTTTTTTTTTACAGGTGACAGAACTGTAAATGCAACCAGAGCTTTTACAAAATAAACAAGTGAATGGAATCTTCATACAATATTTCAAAACTGTCAAAATATGTTATTCCTGATTATAAAGTAAATATATATTTTTTAAAATTTCCTTTATTTTTGATCAGCATCACAGACTCACCGCGATCACCACGCAGTCCTCCCCCTGAAACTTTGGGATGTATTTGTCCCCCCGTGCCACCTCGGAGCTGTTCAACGGCCTGAAGCGGCACACCACCTTGATGGTGGTCTCAGCAGCGTCCGCCATCCTCGCCGCGGTGGATGAGAGGACAGATCAGCAATCAGGAGTCAGGGGTTCATCCAGAGCTGCTGCAGCTGCAACTCAGCTGAGGTCACTCTGGCCTCAAGATGATTAAAAAGAAGTTCAAGTCAAATATTCTTACTAATAAATCCCATCATTTCATTTAGAAAATTAAATTTAGTTTTAAAACTGCAGGTTTGGCTCATGAGAACTTGGATAAGATCTATGAGAAGCTCTTCAGTGAGCGGAGCAGAACTAAAGAGCGGCGCGAGCACGAGCTGAGCGGTCACATGGACGCTCAGGGGGAAAAGCAGCTGTGTATTCAGAAAGTCTTTCCTCTGTGCAGACTCTGCTTTAAAGTGTCTCTACTTCACAGATTAACAGATGTCTGTTGTTTGAAAGTTGGGTTGAGAGCCTGTTTGTGAATCAAAGTGTGCATGCATAAGTGTTGAGGTCGCACCATCTCCACTCTAACATCATCAGAACTGTTTTGACCTATAAGGAAAGGAGACAAACACAGAGGCTGGAAACTCAATTTGACTGAGAAACCAAAGAACTCAAACTGAAAAAATCTGCAGAAAGTGTGAGAATGTGACTGAAACGACAGATCCCATCAACAACATAATTGGCCCCCTGCATGACAGGAAGTAGAAAACTCAAGCAGCTGATGATGATACATGGAAGCAAGAACAGAACCTAAGAAAAACATAACCCAAACATGGTTTAACCCTGACTTCCTGCTTTGGTGGAGGCTACCATATTCCAAAAAAAGCTGAATAACTGTTTTCTAATGCAACCTGGAACAGCCCCATACCATTATTCTTCCTCTACAGGTGATTCCCACTAAAGGTCAATTCTCACTAAAAGATGGGCTGCTAATGTACTAGCACATGTTCACAATTTTTTTTTTTTTTGCTTGTTTTTTAGCAAAAACTGAATTTTATCTGATATAAATGTAAATCTATTCCATGAAACTCCCACCTCCATGCTGGTGCATTTTCTTCAAAGGTCTCAGTCCTTTGTTAAAAATTTGCCTTTGAGTTGTAGGCGGGAATGTTGCCACAAAGCAATCCCACCCCCCTTCCCGTCACCCAAAACTGAAAGTTTTCAGTTCACACTATCTCCTGCTAGCTTTAAGGCTTGCCACAAACCCCATCTAACATTACAGGAGCGACAAAACCAACTAATATATTGTGGCCATCGAGTCAGATCCCAGCTCAGATGAGGTAAACAACGTCGTACTTGGATCTAGTCGTCTACAAGTGGACGCATCTGCTCCTGAGTCACGATTTGAATAAAAAAATATGAAGAAAAGCAACATAAATCTTAACTTTCTTCATATGTGTCCTTCATCATGACAAAAATTGCTACAAAAACATTATAAATTGGAGTGAGTTTTTAAAATGTTTATCTGAAAATGAGAGGAAATGTGACCAAAAGAAGGACTTTAACCTGTAATAAAACAAACATGATGGGAAATTTTAGAGACAGACGAACCAACAATCAGTAACAGCTTCAGAAAAAGGAGGAAGGAACCAGGAAAAGTATCTAAAAATAAAAGACAAATGTGACATCAATTTATTCTAAGTCTTGGTCTTTCTCCATCAGCAGCTCACCTGTGATGCTTTTGAAATAGATAAAGAGGAAGATTCTCTAAACTTGAAGAAATAAAAAGATTGAGTTTTAGAATAACAGGTTAATTATGGCATCATCAATTAAGATTGTATAAATATGTTTGGAGGAAACCGTTTATTAGACATCTACAATTCTACCTATTGTATGGTGATAGGAAGAGATTTGACTTTAATATATTTGTTTATTCACTTATTAGTGAAATCCTTTTAAAGAAGGAATTTGTTTAGTATGACATTATATTTACAGGTACATGGCACAGGAATCAAGATGATATATTAGTTTGATGGAAGCTGTTCAGTATTCCAACTAGAATATAAGTTCAGAGATGTTTAAAAAATAAGAATATATAAGGAGCTAAAATGCAGATCTAACAAAAAGTGCGGAAATCTATAGAAATGCAAAGAGTCATACGTTCTTCAATTATGTGGTAGTGAGCATATAAAGTAAATCAAATGATTAAATCAAATGTGCATGAAATTGCGTGTGGAATTTGTTCTCTGCATTTGACCCATCCCATGGGGGAGCGGTGTGCAGCAGACACAGCTTGTGTCACTGTTTCCATGGCAACCATCCTCCCCAATTAGGAGTGAGCTTGTTGGAACTCTAGACCCCTACCACTGAAAGCTGGCTGAAGAAAATCTGTCAATCAAATGAGTCGGAGATGACACATTAGACCACCTACTTTTGTTGAGGCTCCTGATTGGTCAGTTTATAACAAATAAATATTAACAAAAAACAATAGATTATCATAACAAGTTGTAATAGCTGTTTATTTCTCTATAGAAGTCTATAGAGTTTCAGCTTTTTTGGAGCCAGTGGGTACTTCCTGTTTGGAATGCAAGGGGGGTGGAGTCACTCAGTCCAGTTCTTTCATACAGTCAAACTGGAGACATGAAGACTGAAAACTTCTGTCTTAAAGTAACAGTCACAAGATGCTGACATGATAAGAGATTTTGAGAACCAGCACGCCCCCTTCTGGTCTATTTCATGACTGCAAGTAGATCTTAATCTTCAAGATTAATGCGTTTGAGCTGATTTATCGTATTTAGAGTTTCAGGATACACTTTCATTGATGATTGAATAAAAGGGACACTGAAATATAACCTTCATGCTTGAGGAAGAATGTCTGCAGCTTCTTTTCATCACATCTGCATGTCAGCATGCTGCTGCTCTGACTGGACGTTTGAGATTACATGAATCTCATGCGCTGAAAGTGTTAAAATGGACGACTGTGTTGTTTTATTGATGCAAAGATGAGCTGCAAAAGAAGGAAAGAACGGCCGCAAAAGACTGGACGAAAAGAGAAAGTTGAGATCTAACAAACTATTTCTAATCTGAAATGATTTACCCGATTAGAGGAGGATTACACACATTCCTGACTCTGAAGGGGTTTCTGGAGTCCAGAATGAAAACATGACAGTTTTCCTTCAAATGAATGACTTTGATCCATTTGTAAGCCTTTTCTTTAGGGCCTTTCTTTGATGAACTCATTAGAGATAACATTTATGATCAGCTGAGGATGTGTGAAGAGTTCAGTCTTTCTTCACGGATGTAATAGGTAAAGCATCCAGCAGGGGGCATTGCAGGGTACTGTGATACAAACTCATTCTGTTCCTAGTTATTACTCAATAATTGCTTTTTATTAGTGAACCCAACCTGAAATAATCAATAACACGTTTTTTGTCCTGGTTTGCATCACAAAAGCCAGAAAAAATGTGTTTTTCTCCCTCTGAAAGATTCTCCATCAACCCTGTTGAAACTAACCTTACAACTAAAGAAAACATTTTAATGCTTTTTACATTTTTGTATTGTTTCATTTATGATTCATAACAACTTCATCTACGTGTGTTGGTGATGTGAAGACCTGCTGGCTGTTTGGAAAGGCGAGAAAATTCCAGATGATCTGAAGATGCAGGATGGCTGGAAATGGATAAATGCTTGTTTCAGTGCATAAAAGTAAGGTGTAGTCTTAATTATGACCTAAAATCTATATTTTAACTGTCTTCTAATCAGCTTCCAGTTGAAGCTTTCCTCATAGTAGATCAGCATCCACAAAGGCGTGCTGGAGAGATCCTGTCGTCTAACTCCTGCTGAGGGGGTTCATCCTTCCACCAGACAATCAGAGAAAGGACAAAACGAAGATTTTGCCGCATGGCATCTGGTTGCTAAGTAACAGTCTGTGAGGGCAAAAGAAGCACCTCTTTGAGGTTTGGTTCCTCTCCACTCCCTCCTTTCTCCATTCTGCCTCAGAGAAGAAACTAGAAGCAGAAGTCAGCAGAGAACGAGACGATTTTTCTAAAATTCTTTTCAAAAATCCACTTGAATGAAAATAGTGATTTTAAAATGTTCTTGTGCAATTTACTCGTTGATGAACATGGAGCTCAAAATTTCATTTCTGCATATTACTTTGTTAAAATCATTGTAAATCAGGCTGGATAACTCCATTTTCGTTGCACTTGTAATGTTTCTGTTGGGATTGTGAAGGTGATGGGAAGAGGGGGCGGGGTTGCTCTGCACCAACGGTCCCACCAACAATTTAGAGGTGAATTTCTAATGACTTCCTGCCGCTTTGCAGAAACTATGTCCTAGTAAACGACATTTTTTTTAATGGATTTTGGCTAAAATCGACATAAAGGAACATCAGGAATTCTTTCATAATAAATCATAATAAATCTAAAGATGATTGGAGTGGGACTTTTGGCACAAAAGTGAAACATCTGGATCAGATTTGAAGAAAAAAAAACTAAAAAAAAGTTCACTTAGCATGCTAAAAACTCCTATTTGCATCAGAAAGTGCTTTTATTTGGACAAAACCATTTTAAATGCATTTAGAATCATCTGTGTGCTTTTTTTTCTCTTTTGGATCAAAAAGTCTTAACTCTTTGCTTAAAGGAGATTTTCAGGAGAGTTTAATCATTTATCATAAAATTGAAGCAGTCTGAATAACTTCAGAAATACTTCTCCTCTGATGGAGCTCTAGATCTGCCTATCTTGAGGTCATGTGACCCTATTAGATCTATTGTGAATGGATCTACGTTTAAAACTATTAAGTTGGATTTAAATGGAACTGATGAATTTCTGTAGACTTTTACTAAAAAGTGAAAAAAAGGATTATTTTAAATTTTCAAATCAAGATGTTTAAATCCCACTTTTCAGACAAGAGTTTAAAGTCTTATTAGATAAGCTCCTACATGAAGATAGGTTATCAGTGTGGACGTTCACAGGTGAGGCGACACAATCAGAGGCGAGACTGACAGTTTGATCCGGGGGGTTGCAGCTCTGTATTTGACGTTGGGTTCTGTCAGAGCAAACATAAAGCTTTTCACAAGACGGAGATTGTTTTTGTCAGCAGGCAGAGCTGAGCAGCTGAGCGCTCCAAAAGGCCTCGGTCTGTTCTCACAAAAAATAAAAGATTAAAAAAACACTGCAGGGTCAGACCACAAAACTTCAACATCATACAATAAATATCTCAACACTCATCGAAAACACAGCCTCAGGTTTTTGACAGGTTAAACACACACAGCACTGGAGAGTCTTCAGACGGACGCAGACTGAAGGCTCGAATGTACATATTCAGCAGTTCTTACATTTCACAGGTTAGGAGTTTGTACAGGTACAGGCAACAACGATGCTAAAAAAAAAAAAATCAATCTCTTGGCTTGTAGATTCTCCTTCAAACATGTAGATAAACTGCAGTTTATTCACTTTATGATTCTTTTTGAGTTGTTAAACAGATCATGTCATTCAGCAGCAGAGAAATTCAGTGTCTCACCGTCAGACTGCAGTCTAACTTAGACAAAAGTAATCATCGTAGATTGGCTTCACCGATGACAAACTCATGTTTAGAGCCAAGTTAGCATGTAGCACAAGCCACATAGCTGCTGTGATAACGAACAATTTTTTAATGTTGAAAAAGGTTCATTTAATCTATAAACTAAAAAAAAAAAAAGTCTCTTTATATTATTTGGATTATTTTTGCTCAGGGATTCACAAAATCACAAACTATTAACAGCATGTTAGCTTTAGCACAAAGAAACTGCTGAGTCAATTTGACCAAACAGGCCGGAAATTGACCCTTTATTTATTTTTTTAAACAAGTAGCTTCAGATTTCTGCTAATTATTAATATTCAGTCATTAATGCTAACGTGCTAACTGCAATTTGGATTTACTCGGCTTGTGAACAATATTTTAAAAAATGAATTTTATAAAATTTTAGTCCATATTTTTCCTAACAGAGATGGAGTTTATACGGAGCCCTGGACATGACATTACAAACAAATAAAAATGGTTCCCTCACATTAGCATTTTGTCTGCACAGATTATACATTTTATTTGAAATTTGTGTGTACAAGTTAGAATTTTGTTAGCATTTAAGTTACAGAAGTTAGCATTTTGTGCACACATTAGCATTTTGTAGCCACAAATTAGTATTTTTTTAGCGTTTTGTGCACACAAGTTTAGATTTGTGTGCACAAAATGTTAATTTGCACAGACAGAATGCTAACTTGTGTGCAGAAAATTCCCTCTTGAGGAAACAATTTATTATTATTTTACTATGTCATGTTCAGGGCTCTGGAAGTTTAAGTTAATTAAACTACATTCTACCAAAAAAGTATATTAATTGACTAAATCTTTCTCTTAAAAATTTCAAAAGATATTCAGATTCAAATAATCAATACCAACCAAACCAAAATCCTTCTATGAACAGGTGAAGCCATTTCCAGGTGTTATATTTGATAGATGGAGAATACTGGCGGCCATGAGGAACTGAAGTTTGACAAATACTTAAATAACATTAAATGTGGCACGAGTTTTAAAAATACTGATCACTCCAGCATTGAATGTCATAGTAGGAGTAGTTGCAGTCAAAGTTGAAATTGAACTGACTAAATAATTCTGGATAACTTAGTAATAACTGATCAATACTTGTGAAGGACTGATACGAACAGCATACTGGAAGTGTTTAAAAAGGCCTGTATCTCGGGCTGCAACAGCCTCCGGGTTCTGAATCATTAATGAACTCTAAGAAACCCACAAGCCAAAGTATTGATTCTTTTTTCTTGTTTCATACACACTTGAAGGAGAATACAGAGCAAACGGAGGCGGACTAAAGCGGGATTTTAAACATTCACCAGGTAGAAAGTAGCAACACTTCTGCGACCAGCGACACGAGAGCGGCGCGTTTGAAAAGACCGTCGTTCTTCCTCGGCTGTCCTGTTCGGACCCACAGTGCAAGGCGTTTATGTGTCCGGGTCCTGTCCCGGAAGGAGAAGGAGCGGGGATTAATCAGTAAGTAGGAGGGGGTTCAGATGCCTCTTGACCGCCATAGCAGAAAATACATTCCCATGAGGTGAGGCTTCAAACCAGACCGCTGTCCTCAGCGTGGAAGGGCGTTACCCTACTTATCCATCCTTACATTGTAGGGCTGCCACGATTAGTCGACTAATTGACCGATTAAATAGTTGACAACTAATCTAATAGTCAATTAGTTGTTACTTTATATTATATGGAGTCAGAGTGTAGCAAAGTTGTGAGCGTTTAGCACCAAATAATTCACCTTTTTGTATTTGAGTCAGTGAGACCAAAATGTTATCGTTTGTGAAAGATAGTTCCTTGTTTCACATGCTGACTTCATTAGAGAGATAAGGAATATACTTTCCATCAAACTCATTTTGGCAAGTAACCTTTGACCCTATATATCCTTTATATATAAATTGAAGTTAAATTGTTACATCATCTTGAGGGGCGGGGCTCCTGTCAAAACGAGTTTGATGGAAAGTCTATTCCTCATCTCTCTCTTATTGGATTTAATCTTGTTTTTAATATCAAAAACGAATCAAAGAAAGAGGTTCCACGATTCATTAATCGTCTTAATTGTCTTTTTTTTAGTTAGTTTAAAGCTAATGATGGTTACGATGTGAGCTTTACATTGTCAATTAATCGGAAACAATAATCGGTGACTAGTCGACTGATAAAATAATTGTTTGTGGCAGCCCTATTTCTTTGATTATTATTTTTTGGGATGAATCCACATGGAGAATTGAAAAAGATCTAGCTGAAAGTGGGACCATGTCAGCCAATGTTTAATTTTAGTCCAATAAACTATGACTCAGCATTCTTCATGTAAACGTACTGACTGCTTTGTTTCCACGGTCGGCTCATCTGTTTGGTGAACTATTTAAAGACGTCTTTAAAAAACGAAAACGAGGCTTCTTTAGAAATTCAAGTTTAAAACAACGATATCAGAGGTGGGTGGAGCGTGGGAGCTACAGCTCTGAGGTGCTGGAAACCCTCTGTAACAGCAACAACACAGACAGTAGAAAAGCAGAGCGGTAATGAGTTTGACTCCAGTAGCTTTGTGAAAGACCTCAAACGACCGCCTCCATCCTGCCCGACGTCAACAGTAGAGCGACACCCGACTCCGCCTCATGGCCTCGCTGATCAGGTAGGCCTGGCTGACCTCGGGCTCCTCAGTCATCACCACAATGTTCTGCCACTCTCCGCACTGGTTGGACTTCTTGATTGTGTCCACCACGCACAGAGCGTACAGACAGTCCTCAAACGTGGCCGCCATGGTCAGAGGCCTCACGTCCCAGGTCCGCCGGTCGTCCTGGTCCTGGAAGGCCTGCCGCACGGCCTGGATCATGCGAATTGTACCTATGAGGTACGGCGATGGAATGTCGCTGAAGGCCTTTTCAGGCAACGACGCCTTCTCCAGGGATGTGGCGTCTTTAAGCAGCAGTTCAGGGCCGCCGCCGCTGTTCTTCTGTCCGTATAGGTCTGTGCCGGTGACCATTAGCCTCCCGACGGTCCCCACCAGGCTGACTTCCTGCCGGAACTCTCCGGGGACGTTGAAGTTGAGCGTGACGGTGCAGCAGGCACTTCCTTCCAGTACCATCTGGAACGTGCAGAAGTCGTCGCTGGTGATCTGGCGGATGCCTCGGATGTGGTCGGTCTGCTTGACGAAGGTTTTGAGGAAGCCGTGGACTTTGGTTGCGCGCTGGCCAGTCAGGAAGGAGAGCAGGTCGATAATGTAGCTGCCGACCGAGTGCAGGCCCCCGCCTCCCATCAGATCATCGCAGCTCCAGTTGTATTTCTTACCCAGGAGACTGCCGCTGTGCACCTTTGGGGAGAAAAATGAAACAAATTTGAGGCTTTGGTTGCAACCTAAATTTTTTGGACTCTCTTGTAATCTCTCGAGAGCAGGGGTCCCCAAACTTTTTTACTTATGAGGGCCACATAATTATTTTCTTCTCTAATGTGGGGCCAGAGTCAGTTTGTAAGCTAACAGAAAAAGTGAAACAATCACAGCCTAAATGTAAAGACCTATGGTTTTCCAGAAAGCCACACATAACCAAATTTAAAATAATTCATTTTCACAGAAAAAATAAAGCTAAAACGTTTTAAAAACTAAATATATAGCATTACCTGTGGCAGATTAATAGCTGAAGATATTAAAATTGATAGCTAGAAACACTGAGGTCTATAGCTGAAAACAAAAAAGTGCCAAAATACCTGAAAAAATATCTAAATTAGTCAAAAACAGCTAGCATGTAGCTGAAATGTTAGCTAAACTACAAAATAGCCAAAAAAACTGAAAAAAGCCTAAATTAGCCAAAACAACGAGCATGTAGCGGAAATGTTAGCTAAATGCCAAATTAGCGTAAAACTGGAAAAATGTAAAATTTAGCCAAAACAGCTAGCATAAAGCTAAAATATTAGCAAAACTACAAATTAGCCTAATAAACTGAAAAAACCTAAATTAGTCAAAACAGCTAGCATAAAGCTGAAATGTTAGCTGAATGCCAAATTAGCCTAAAAAACTGGAAAAATGTCTAATTTAGCCAAAACGGTTTGGGGGTCCAGGCAAAATGGAGGAGGCCCGGATACGGCCCGTGGGCTGTAGATTGGGGACCCCTCCTCTAGAGCTTTGAAGCTCCTGCACGTCTAATTTTTCTCATACCTGGGCCTCGCAGACCAGAAGTTCTCCGATGTATCCTTCCTCCAGCAGCTCCTTCATTCGAACAAAAGCTGGCAAGAACCGCAGCACATTTCCCATAATGCTCAGCAGCTTGGGATAGTACTGGGCTGCTGACATCATCTGGAAGGCGTCCAAGGGTGTGGCGGTCCTGTCGCAGATGACATTCTTTCCAATTCCTAGAAAAGCAGAGAGGACATCGTTGAGTCATCTGTTTTTGTTAGAAAGGAAAATGTATATTTTGCTTCACAGATTAAAGAAAAGTTGTAGAAGAATAGAAGAAGGAGGAGAGTGCAGCCTCGTTTATAGACGCCGCCTCACGAGCATCACATCCTCTTGAGAGGAAAAACTTCCTTTTCCCAAATGAAACAATGTTGGAAATGTAGCGACTCCCCTCTACTCCTTCAACCTCCAGAGCTTCTACCAGCTGAATCAGGAGATATAAACTGAAGATTTCTGTAAAAAATGCACACTTCGACTTTATTTCTATCTAATCCTTAAAAGAAATAATAATGGAATTTGATCAGAAATGATCAAACTAAATTGGATTTTACTTAAAAAAAAAAAAAAGAAGAAAAATAGTCGTTTCCTTCAATTAACTTCATGATTGGATGTGACCCAGATTGTGGGGAGTGTCAACCCCTCCCCAGCAGACATGCAAACAGGAAAGAGTCTTCTGTGTGCAGAGCGCCTCATGCTAAACGCTGAAACCTTCACTTTCGGTATTCTTGTTCAGAGAATGTTTGACTAACTGCTGGGCGTCAGGCTGCATGAATTATTCGGTGAGCTTTCTGTGGAGTCACTCAACCGCACGAGCGTAATGGAAATGTCACCTCGGGCTCCCGGGGTGACCTTTCCAGAGATAGAAACGCTGCTGCGTCAGACCAGACGTGACCTTTGGCTGCAGCTTACAGAGCCTGTCTGAGTCCGAGGCGTCTGCAGCTTCTTGCAGAGGAGGCTGCGCAGTCAGAGCATGCTCCAGGAGTGAATCGAGGTATGAAGGAGTGGAGAGGAATCAGGGTTGGCATTTGTGAATAACTTTCTTCAGCTCATTTCAGTCGTGAAAGAAGTAAGAACAAAACACATTTAGAACTATTTTAATAGATACTCATAACATGTCAGAAACAAGTTCTGGACAAAATGTCAAAGGGATCAGAGCTAAAGATCTCGTCTGAACCAGGTCTTTACACTCCAGTTCAAAGCAAACAGTTCTCAGAGAGTGGCTAATTAAGCTGTGTGTCACCCCCCCCACACACACACACCCACTCCTCCTCCATAGTCCAGTCTGATATGAGGTGAATTCACATGTAAATCTTAAATTACAGATTTTTATAAACAAATAAAATAATGTAATTAAAAAAATGGAGCCATTTCAGTTCCTTAAGTAAATAAATAAATAAGCAGGTCTTTTTTCATTTACTGCAATGTTATAAAAATTCACTTAAGAACAAAAAACAATGATAACAGCCTTAATGGGTATATGTAACCAAGGTCTGGGATCTCGAACAAGGACACAGAATTGATGCAGAGCTGCGGCGCCATTCATGTTATCTATCACACTTATTTTTTCTTCAGCTTTTTCATTAAACTCCTTCCTTTGCAGAAATGGGGAGAATATCTGGAACAAGCAGGCCAGTAAGATGTTGACACAGTCTGTTCAATCTTTCTAAAGCTCACAACATAATCAAAAGCCACGCATTTACTATAATGCAATATAAAAAATAACAAAAAGCACTTCAACTATGAAGAAGAAAACATTAATTTTAAATCAAGTTGAAAATCCAGATATGTTCTATCATGAAGCAGGAGAATTATAATACAATTCGCGGTTTTCTGAAGTTTGGGTGGGGATGCAACCTATATGTAATTTAAAAAGAAATGAACGAAGTCATATGTTTGTTATTCTCACACTAAAACCGCTAGAGGGCAGTGTAGCGTGCGTCAGTATTTGCTACTGACAACAAAGAAGAAGAAGAAGCCCAGTCTAACGCTGGGCTTGGCAGAGTTGTTCAAAAGCAACACAGAGTACAAAGAATTCAACAGATAAAGTGATTAGAAGTGATGTCAATGATTTAATTGACTTAGCATGTTCTTTATGCTACAGTTATGTGTACTTTATACTCCAGTGTGACTCATATGTGATTTTTTTCTTCTTTATTATGTTATTTTGTTTGTATCTGTGACTTAAACTCCAGAGCGACTTCAATTCCTGCTGTTGCTACAGTTCCTGTTATGCTAGTTTTGTTTTGTTCCTTCTTCCCTTTATATATTAACTATTGATTACTGGAATATCTTTTAGATTTCCTGTTGCTGGGTAGAATTTAAAGTTTGAAGCTGATGTCAATCTCTAAAAAAAAAGGTTGACTTTGGTTGAGCAGCAGGACAGAAAGCATGACTGCTATTTCTTTCAGCATAAATAATTCATGAACAGGTTGGGCGCTCTAAGCAGGAGGCTTTGCAGATGCAAAGAAAAGAGGTCAGAATGACAAATGAAAGACATTTATTTCAACTAGTAAAAGAGATCGTTTGTAAGAAGAGAAAAGTTTTCTAAGAAATCAGCAACAATCACCTCAGCGAGCCTAAACTGCTCTTGTACACTTTCATCTTTTGAGTTTGAATGAAGTTTTTACAATAAAAAAGTAGAAGTTCATCAGAAAAATTAAACTGTATACTGTATATTATTCTCCCATATAAAAAGTGGCAGCTCTTAATTATTTAACAAGTCACGGTTGACTGAAGCATGTGCAGAGATGACTGGATGATCCATACAGAAAATGTGACCTTTTCAAAGACAAATACATGGATGTGTTTTCACTCTTGGTATGTAAACTTATATTTTCTAAAATACAATACCTTTGAATTAATGACATTGTGAGGAGATTTAGACAACAATGGAAAGTATCGTGTCAAGAAAACTATTGGCTAACACCTTAAACCAACTGTCAAGCAGGGCGGCGGTGTAATGATGATCTGTGATCCTCAGTGGATTAGAGTTGAGAGTCCGTTTGTGTTACAGCTAAACTTTTCCTGAAATTGGGTCAGAAAATTGAGCTGTTTTTTATTTAAAGAAAGAAAAGAAAAGAATCAAGATGTTGCAGTTTTTCAGTCTAAGTCCAGACAGATCACAACGCTTTCTAGGAGCTTCTGGAAAGCTGACCACAGACAAATATTTGCGCTAAATCAACTTCATAAAGTATTAACGCCTGGTGTAAATGAGGGATGACGTTAATACAAGATTAGCTTTATTTATATTTGCTGACATTTTCTGTCCAAAGACAGGAAATGATGTAGAGTCTGTGTCTATGAGCTGCCAAAACAAACCAAGTACAACCCCAAAACTGATGAAGCAGGATAAACATGGAGAGTGTCTAGGAGTGGGGTAATGGAGGTACAAGCACTTTTTCCTGCATTAATTAGTACTTTAGAGGGAGAAGCTGGTATACTTCGTCCTGGTTCTGGGCTATCCCGACCTGAAGCGAGCAACGTTTGGAATTCTGTGATTTTTCTGCCAGTTTTGGGTGCTTTTATCTTTGATTCACTCATAAGAATACTGTATGTGAAACAAAACCAAAATACACACGAATAGTAAAAATTCTTAGCGCTTACTCACAAGGTTCAAAAGGCTATTCGAGATAAAGCACCACCTATAAATAATAACCTTTAAGAAATATTAAAAAAAAAAAGTATATTAAGTTGGATTGGAGTGTAAATTGACAAAACCTTCTGAATCTGGAAAGAGTGGTGATATCCAGCTCTGGAGTACATACCGCTTCACACCTCCACTGATTGTGACAGCTGCAACAATGAGGAAGGAAAGGCTGGAAGTGGTGCCTGTGCAGGAAGGTCAGCGAGGGCGAGGCCGGTTTACCACAGCAAAGCAATAAAGCGCTTTATTGGCTTTTGTTCTGCTCTAATATAAATATGTAAATATATATATAAAATAATATAAGTCTATGTTCCTGTTCTCTTCAGGGTAGAGTCTGAAGATCTGGTCAATTAACAACTAGAAATCCATGAGGCGGAGCAGAGAACAAGAGAGACCGGTGACTGGATCAGGAATTTACTGTACTTGACCTAATGACTGTATTTAAGATGTAAGTAATGACATCATGTCATAACAGCTGAGGGAATGTCCACAAAACTCATAGTGTAGTGGTTGTTCTAGGAGCTAGTAAGAATACTCATGGTCACAGAGGGTGAACTGGTAGTGCAGATGCTCACAGGGGTAAGTCAGGAGGACTGAAATAACATAAAACATCCGGCAGCTTGGAGGACCTGCTAAAGTAATTAGCTTTGTGTGGATGAAGCCCCCAAAAAGTGAGGGTGTGATCAGATAAAGCACATACTGACTGATAACCACAGACAGGACTGACTCCTAAAACCTGGCTGATGAGTGGACGACACGGTCAAGACGTGGATTTTCTCTGAATTTACCTAAAGTTTAAAAGTAAAGTAAAACGGAAGAGAATTCTTCAAAGAAACCTGCAAATGACTCCAAAATCAATTTAGTTTTAAAACAGTTACAAAGTATGAACTAATGATCGTACTAAGGACCAACTCAGAGGACATAATTTGTTTTTTTTTTAACCATTTTCTTGTGGAATTTTCCTCTTGATGATGGGGAGGAAGGAAGGGCGGGGTTAATCCACACCAAAAGTCCCACCCACAACTCAGAGGAGAATTTCTAATGAACTCTGGCAGCTCTACAGAAACCATGTCCTAAAAATATACAGGTTTTTTGATTTTGGCTAAAGACCACTGGGAACCCTTTGAAAATATGTCAACAGATGATAGGAGTGGGACTTTAAAGTTTAACCAAACAGGGAAGTTGGAGGATGACTCCACTCCAGTCGAAATTTGAAAATGCAGTCATAGGGGTGGGGGGGCTTGGGGGCAGGACTGTTATCATTACTGGAGATTAAGCATAAAATTCAACTGTAATACCTTATTTCAACACAGACGGTTTTTAAAGATCTTTTCAAAAATTAAACTATTTTATTTTAATTTGACAAAAACTTGGCAATGGCCAACAGACAGCACTTTTAAAGCCTAAAGTCAACAGACAAAAAAAGTTGATTTAGGGTTTGCTCACCCATAATTTTTCACTTTTTATTTAATTTAATGGTGAGCAAGAAAATGAAAAATCGGATTAGAAGTGATGAACTGTGTCTACTGCAGAAGGTTAGTTGAGATATTAAAGGTTTATCTTCCAAATAAAGACACAAGTCAGAATATCAGTTACCCTCTTATGTCTAAAGACAACACAGCGACAGCAGAGTTTATCTTATCTTGTTCAGAAGTGTTAATATTTGCTTAGCTACAAGACGACAGGGAATTGTCAAGTTTCCATTGGTTAGAGTGGGATGGCAAGGATATTTAAACGTGACTAATTACAGAGTTATTTTATTTTTGTTTTATTTTTAAATAATGTTTAAGCAGAATAAAGACTTGGGTTCAGCAAACTAAAGTCTAAAAACATACAGGAGAGTTCTTTCACTGCTTTAAGCAAACACACTACAGGAGGCGCTGAAGCATGAGTGGGTGGGTGGTGCGAATCTCAAAGGTGAACAGAGGATCTCACTGAGCATCAGACACCACCAAGATCAAAACTACACCAAAAAAAAAAAAAAAAAACACACACACAACTGTTCAGCCACTTCCAGTAAACTCGTCATATGTAAAGAGATAAAATAAAAAGCTCTTTGTTTTTCTTTTCTGTCTCCATGAATATCATTAACTCAAGTTTAGAGAACATTTGATATAATTTTTGTGTCACGTCCTCAAGTAAGGATGCAGTTCTTATGATCATTTTTTTAGTAATAATTTTGGTTGTTTGCACACATTTAACTTTAAATGAAATTAACAGTTTGTCATTTCAAAAAAACTGAATTTAATCAAAGTGAAAAAGACATGTTGGCAGATTTTTTATAGAATAAAAGCTTTATTTTTTAAGTTTTTCTGACTAAAAGCTAAAATAAAGGGTTTTAAATGTAGGCCACTCCCACTTTAGCTACTCGTCATTTATCTTTTCGTACTTCTTTCTGTGTGATAATATATCTTTCATCACTCTTTTACATCGTCTCCATTGTCCTTGAAGTTCAGATAGATGCCTTCAAGTACAATAAATTATTATTGTTATCAATTTTTAGAGTGAAGTTTACCATTAAAACCCTTCCGTTCTCCTTAGCTTGTTTACATTAAAAGTGGGGTCATCTGGACACCACAGGACAGTGCGCTGAACTTTTTTTTTTCACTGATTTCGGAGTTTCACTAATGTCCATGGCAGACATAAAATCCTGTCCCCCTTCGTCCACATTTGTCATGGAAGAAATCGCATAAAAATATGTGGTTGGAGCCATCTGGACCCCAAGGAGAGCGGAAGGGATATACACACGTCTGCTACTGACCCAAATTCTGAGATTTGTGTCAGAAATGATTTCCAATCTGACTGTTTTGGACAGAACGAACCAAAATGTAATCGTATGTAAATCCTGTGGTATTTTTGTTTGGTTTTGAAAAACGGATGGAGTTTAAAGAGAGAAAAAAAAAATCCCACATTCTTCTTTAAAGACCAGAACTTCAAAAATCCTCCATGTACTAAAGCTGTTCACAAGCTCAGAGTAAAGCATAAGAAGATCGGTGCATGAAGAAGATTAACCCTCAAACATCTGAGGCATCTCCAGTGACGCTTTAAACACAAAAATCTTTAACACTTTAAATCTCTGAGCTTTTCTCCTTCAGAATCTGATGGAATTCTCTTGTTAACAGTTAAAAAGTTACAGTAAATCAAAGAACATAAACACTAGAGCTCTGGTGTTAAAGGGTTAACCACTCCAATAACCAATACATCCTTAAAGAAACCTGAACTTCCTCACCGAGTCACATTTCCCAACTTTTTACATTTAAGGCATATTATTAATGCTGTTTCTGCAAATATTGCCTGTAATCTATGACCTTCATTGACTTTCTTTTGCTTTTTAATCTGCATTCATACTCAACACAACCACAGCAGAGTCTAGGAGTTCAGGTGAGTGTTCCCATCTGCCAAATGAAGAAGACCATCCTAGGAAAAAGGCCCAGCTTCCTGATCAAACAGCAGCAGGTTAGAGTCCCCGCTATCTGCTCTGCAGCTTCAGGTCCATTACTCAGAGAGCTCGCAGGATTTAGCATTCCTAAGTGAGCCTGAGTGCTGCTATTAAACCCAACTGGGGGGCGGGCCCATTTTCCTGTGGAGACCAGCATTAGGCATAGGACAGGCTGTTACTGTAAAAGCGTATTCACCCACAAACCATGCAGGTTCAATTCTCCATTCAAGAAAAAATGCAATCACAGAACTGCAACACAAAGGAGACTTTTGTGTGTCCACACTGGAAAATGCAGACACATAAGACACTCAACACACTCATCCTTTCACCTCAGGCTTCCAGTCTCTCATTACCTTCCTGCTCTCCCTCATGTTACAGCTCCCACACAAATAGAGCCGTAATGTCAGACATCCTCCCAAGTTTCATTTGCATTTTATCATTTCAGTCTGTTTATCATCCATCAGTCTGTTTGTTAAGAACAGGCAGACTAATGTCGTACAGTCATGCTTCATATTCAACCTATTTAACATAATCTCATTAAAGCAGGACTTTATCTTGTTTGTAAACGAATGAACCAATTGAAGAAACCTGTAAACGCTGCCAGGAAAGAACATTTTAGGAGAATCCAATTTCCAAACCCACTGAATCTCTATCAGGGTCATGTGGTTGCTGGAGCCTATATGAGCAATTGTAGGGCAAAGGTGGGGGAAGCCCCAAAACTAAAAGAGTATCTATGTACATTATAAAATTACACATCGTTTTGTTGCTGTGGTCATTCTGGCTCAGTTTTGGGATCAGAGTCTGGAGGCCACATGTGTCAAAGTCACGGCTCTGGGGCCGGATCCGGCTCTCAGAGTAATTATATCCGGCCCTCCAGATCATTTTATTTTATCGCTTTTAATGGCCCGATGTTATCTTGCTCTTAATTCTAACTTGTATAATTTTGACAAAATATATTTTTATGTAGAGTCAAATATTGAAAGATTTTTAAGGTTTAAGTTGATTTATTCTGGAATAATATTCATGTCTTATTATCATTTATAATTATGTTTAAAAGTTACGGTTTTAAAGGGGCATCCAGCTGGCTTTTTGAACTATTTTGGCATTTACTAAGATTGTTTAGGCTGTTCAGGAGATTAGCTAATATTTCAGCAACACCTTGGCTGTTTTGGCTAATGTAGGCTTTTTTTTTTTTGTTTTTAGGCTGTTTTGGAGTTTAGCTAATATTTGGGCTACATGCTAGCTGTTTTGGCTAATCTAAGCTCTTTTCAGTTACTTAGAAATTTTTGAAGTTTAGCTATTTTTTTCAACTACATGCTAGTTGTTTTAGCTGATTCTTTTATTTTTGCTTGTTACGCTAGTTTGGCATTTAGCTAATATTTTAGCTTGCTATCAGCTTCAGCGTTTTAAGCATCTTCAGTGGCTAAATTCAGCTTACAGCATTCACACTATCATTATTTTGGGAAATGCTATAAATCTAGTTCATTATTATGTGAAAAAGTTAAGTTTTTAAAGTTTTAAAAATTTCGTTTTAGAGTGTTCAATAAATGCTTATCCTGTTGGACCCTCGACCTAAGGTGTGTTTTGGATTTTGGCCCCTTGTACGATTGAGTTTGACACCCCTGATGCAGAGCAATACCACAGTATCATTCTCTGGACCCATGACCAGCAATGTTGTTCTGTAGGTACAAAACATGACAGAGAAAATGCCAGTTTGTGTGATCTGACAAAAACGTCTCCATCAGCAGAGGAAAGCGTCACCTCGGCTTATCTAAAAAGTCAGGATTTGGCATCAGTCATTTGGCAAAGCTTTAAAAGAACTAAGAGGTGAGTTCAACTTCTTTTCTTTGGAAGTTTCTCCCTTCAAGGGAGTCTTTGTGTGAGGAGTGACTGGAGGAGGTGACAGAGGGAGGCTCAGAATACTAACCAGCAGCAGAGAGCTAATAGTTATGGCTCAAAAGCAGTTCTGCTAACACGAAAGCTGCCTCTCATCGGAGCGCACGCCTGCCTGAACACCATCCGTTTACCATCACAGATTTCTGCAGCTGCATTCGAAAACAAACAAACTAAACGAATTTAAGCTACAGAGACGGCTGACAGTCCCAAACACAAAGAAAGAAAATGTTGCTTTAGAGCAAAAAAGGAGGATAGATTCATGTGGACAAGCCGGGAACCCAGGTTTAATGCAAAGAAGGACAAATTAAGAAATGTCAAAATAGAAATTGTTCTCTGTCCCATCAAATAATTTGTCGGCCATGAAGAAATAAATCCATTTCACCATTTTGTTAACTAATTTATGCTTCTCCATTCCTGTAACTAACATGCAGCTGAAGATAAAAACAGTTCTGCGCTGATCTTTTTGTAGAACTGATGTGCTGCTTCTGAGGTGAATTCACAAGATTTGTTAAAAGTTTACATCTTAAGTTCAGATTCTAAGAACTAACATAGTTCCTCCTTTAGTTTTATTCATATTTTTGTGAATTATTCTGTCATTTTTTAGGTGGATGATTAATGTTTACACATGACAAACTCACCTTATTGATGCGTATTTCAAATAATTGACAGATCACATAAAACAAAAAGAAACTTGTGTATTAGCACGTCAACAATTCATGTAAAAAGATGCTCTTTTACTGTTTTTAGAGGCTATTTTTATAACCATCCTTGTGTCAAACTGTCAATAAACCTCAACAGTTCTCTCTGGAGTTTTTAAAAACACAGTCCGTGGTCTTTCTTGGTGCAGACGGCTCGTCCTTACTGTCTGGCCGCTCAGACGTGATGCATCGGTGTCTGAAGGACCAACGGTCAGAGGATGTGAATCACTAACATGAGACCAACAGCAGCGTGATGCTAATCAACTCAGATGATCACTGTCAGCTGCTGCAGCTTTGACACGAGCGAATCTGCAGCCTCACACACTGCTGCTATCACACCACTGACCCGACGCTTCATTTATATGCAGAAAGACTTGCAAGGTGAACGGTTAAAAAACACAACAAGAACCATCCCAACTGACAAGCATCAGCAACAAAGACAATCAAAAAACTGGAAAACCACTTTTTTTTTTTTTTAAGTAGACTGTAAATATTAAAAAAAAAAAGACTTAACCACTTGCATCTTGTCTTGTTAATCTGGTTTACAGAACAACGTGATTCAGCCAAAGAGAAGTGCTGACTTGTCATCTGACTTTCAGCATCATTCTATTACAGTAACTCATTTCAAATGGAATTTTTTAAATTATTATTTTCAACATCCTGGAAATTCTTTATGACAGTTCTTGATACATGTTGACAAAAATAGTAAATTGCAAGAAATTAAACAAGGTTTTTGTCTACAGGTGAAACAGAAAAAAACACTTGAGTTAATAGTTGTCACTAATTATTGGCAATAATAATTGATATTAATTAATTGGGTGAATTTTTTGTTATTTTTTTTCCCATCTTCTTTTTTCAACAGAACTTTGGTAAGAAGGTAATGTCCACTTATATGGGATCAATAAAGTTCTATTCCATTCTATTCTATTCTATTCTTTCAAAAATTAAATGGGATTGTTTTTTAGGTTCTTTTGTTTGGGGACGTTTTGGGATCCGGCCATGTATCCGGAATGAACCATGCAGTGACACAAACCCACAAACAGGAAGTCTTTTTTAAATCTAAAAAGCAGAGATACAGTCGAGCACAGGCTCAAAATTACCCCGTTCTCTTGTCTTCTGCCTCCTCATACTACTCTGTTTTTCACGTGAACACAGTGACAAAAATGGTAAAATACTTTTGAGTCTCAAAAGCAGGAAGTGACTGAGCATCATCTCTGTGGTGCACCACAATGTCACATCCTGTTGCAGCACGATAAGCAGAGTGACGCAGTTGTGCAGTTAAGGTGAGTGCTTCATTTACAAGTTTGTTGTCAAACTTAATTTTAAAAAACAAAAAAGAGCTAGAGCCCTCTGTTGTGACAGCAGGAGTCCCAGAGGACACGGATGCTGAGGCTGAAGGAAGCGCCTCCTCCCTGCTCCTCTATCTGCAGCCATCCTCACTCCCTCAAGGCCAATTAAGGAGAGCAAGGAGGCTTATCCTGAGCATTAGCACATGAAGGATGCGAGGGCAAGTCGAGAGCAGAAGGGGTTAAGAAGAAAAGAGTGTGGCAGAACCAGACAGCAGGGTGGAGCTGATAACAGGCGGAGGTGAGACAGGGCAAGGCCACGGCCTGTTTATGAAAGATGGTGGAGGTTGCACAAGAGGTTTTCTCAACACTGCGGCTGATTGCACAGGTAACGGTTGTTTTGCAACATCACTATTAGGTAGTCGCCTACACACTTGCATAAATACAGGGAGTGCTTGAGGAGGCTTTTTTTGGGAGCAGGACTGAACAGTTAACTCCATGCTTGCATGCCTTAACACGGCCTTTATTTCTCTGTGGACTTAAAAACAAAGCCTTTAGTGGGTTTAAGATGCATAGAAAGATGTTGCAACAAACAGCAAATCTTCAGCAGTAAGGCAGAGGATTTTCAGGGGTTGGAGTGAGTCACTGAACTGTACTGTACTGCGTCTTTGCTTTAGCTAAAACTAGAATTCTGTTCTCTGTTCATGCAAATGTGGCCCTAAAGTGTAGTGGGGACCAGATAAAGACAAAGACGCAGGAACAAATGCTTTTGTACTGTCCTCGCTGAAGTGTAGCATAGCCTTCAGCTAGACAGCTAGCTAAACTTTGGTTCACAAGAAAACAAGACGTGTCCTTTCCGATGTTTTAATACACATTCTTGCACTCTCGTATACAAAGTGAAACTGTAAAAAATATAGAAATAAAAAAAAAAACAATTATTAGTATTCTTTTTTAACAACATCAAATGAATTACTCATTTTTAGCTTTCATTAATTGATTTTAACAATGTGCTGAACTGAATAAGACTTGTAGCACAGCATTTAAAAAGTCTAACTTTTAACCTTTAAGTTTTAAGAACATGTAAAACAAAAGTTACATCCCAAAAACTCATTAAACCCTCACTGAGTACCTACAGGTGTTGCTTCTGTGGGAGAAAGGCAGATGATAACATAAAAACGGCGGGATATCAGCTTGCAGCGTCAACCGGCATTCTCTGCTGCTCGGGAAAAACTCTCCTGCACGTCCGGCTAGTGCGACCCGCCAAAATAAGAGCGGCGATTTCAAAATAAAAGTCTCTTGCACACCTGCATATTAAAAACGTGCCTGAAAGGCAGAACAGCTTTGAATTAAAGACAAAAGCTTGCACAAAATAAAAAATATACTCAGATGCTGTTCACAAAATGACCACTAGGGACTAAGAATAAGAAATTCCTTATTGGTTCCCCAATAGGAATATTGTATAATAGTCAACTTTTTTAAGTAAAACAGACGTACTTGAAGGCTGGCAATAAAAAATTGGCTAATTTCATTTAATATTTGAAAGCAAATTTCTGCTAATCCTTAGATTAGAACAGCCTCCCTGAATGTGTTCCTACAACTCCTTTGTTTTAAGACCCATTCCAAAGAAAATTGTGTTTTTAACATGGTCTTGTAGCATTTTTCTCATGATGGAGGACACACATCAAGACAATTAATCTTTAAATGGTAGGTCTCTTCAAATTCAGGAACAGATGAAAAAATTGCAGTATGAAAAGGATTGTAACGGGATATAGAAACTATAATCGGCAGGTCAGTTTTCCTCAAAACTGTTCGGCTCCATGGCTTCAATATTGCTCACCATTGTTGTTGCGCCAGTAATGTTATGTTGGGGTTGTAAGAGGATGTAAGCTAGCAGGAGAGTATGAAACAAGGGGTGGGTAAACTACAGCCCAGGGGTCATATGCAGCCCATTAAACTAGCTAACCTAGTCCACCAAAATGGAAAAACATAAACCAATTGGTCAAAATGGCACTAAAATTAGAACAAAAACCACAGTTTTGAAATAGAAACTCCAAAATGTTCTGTCTCAAAGTAACTTTCCTTTTTTGGCTTTGACATGTCCAAATCCTGTGTTGTTTTTTCTTTTACTTGGTGAATCACCAAAACACACCACAGATCTGCACCTGGTCTGGCCCTTCTGTCAAACTTTAGAACCCTTTGTGGCCCAGAAGTAAGAACTTGTGCCCATCCCTGATGTAAACAGAAGGATCTCAAGAAATTGTCCTAAAAAACAACACACGCTTCTTGATTTAACGGAATAATCACAATTAAAAAATGATCAGTGGTTGGTGACCTTATTAACCAAAAAAATAGTTTCATGATGTCTTTTATCTACCTCATGCAAACATCAGCCACAATTCCAACTGTGTAAAATGCAAATTAAAAACAAAACACCTTAATCTACAGCCTCATGAAGCAGTACTTTATGTATGGAAGAGTCCCATCAAACAGCTTCAGGTTTTCCAAGAGTTATGTATCAAATCTCTTAGTTTTAAGATGAAAATGACGTATTAGTTTCAAGAAATTCAGATTATAACTTTATCTGTTCCAGAAGATTTTCCTCCAATTATCATTAAATATTTTGAAAACTGCAAAACCTGACATCACTTCCATCAAATTTAAAATAATATAAACCTTTTCACTATTCAACATCTGATTAATTTTCCCATTTTAAAACTTTAAAACAAGACAAGTCTAATTATCCACATTATATAACATCATTCAAATGTTCAAGGAACTCGCAGAAAATGCTGGATTCATGGGGAAAAGCACTACATCTGCATGAAAGGTTTATGACAGCTCAGTGTAAAAACAGACGTCTTTTTGTGGTGTAAACACTATTCTGAAATCCTTTATGATCTAAATATGAATGTTTGGTAAATTTTATTGTATTACTAAGAAACCAATTTAGAATAGACACAAGTACATTATAAGATTACTTGTACAGCTGTTGTAACATTCAAAAACCTTGACCCAAATTCTGTAGGTGTCTTGATCCTGGTATGGACATAAAAGTGATAAACTTTAAAAGACAAACAGTCTAACAAAAACTCCAGAATGAAGGTGGGAGGGGCTAATTTGGACAGACAACTGCTGTGCTGCATAATATCTAGAGGCGTGGTATCTTTGGTACCTTCTGATGAAAGTTTGATTCAGTGTCCTCCAATTTGTTTAATATACCTTTATTATAACATTATTGATTATCACTATTTTTAAAGATTTTTTTTTCAGAAAAAGTGCCTTTTCCTTTTTCTGTTCTTATTTCCAACAGATCTTTTACCAAAACATTTTTTTCTCTGTAAAATATTTCCTCTTTGATAGTCTACCTGGCCTCCAGAGTACACATTGAGACACGTAAGAAATGATTGTTGACAACAGCATAAGGACGTAAATCTTTCGCAATAATAGTTGCTGTGGTGGAGGAGATTTGTCTCGCCCTTTCAGAGTAACAGGAAAGCTTTAATTATCTTTTCTCGATTGATGGCTGCACAGTATATGAGCAACCGCTGGCCTTTTCTCCTCGTCCAATAAAAATGTCTTAGTAGTGTTCCTTTTGTATTCAAATTTTTGGTTTTACACAATTTGCAAATTATGTAATTCTTACGCTTTTGCCACGTTTGTCTTTATAAAAAAAAAAACAATTTATTTCCTGGTGTTTGGTTTTTTAAATCTCACGCTCAATTTGCCTCCATTGCTGTTGGTTTTTTAAGTTGACCCGTCCCCGAAAGTGACCGTAATGTACGTGTAACTTTTACATTCCTGCTACGGGTTTACAGCACATGTCACATTCAAACAAATCGTGAACTGGCCATTTGCGGTCCGCGGCCATTTGCGCCCCCTGCCTTAATATAAAAGATCAATATCTACTTAGCAATATCTACTATATGTCCAGGTTTCTTTGAAGATAGCTTTGTATTTGCTTTGTGATGTTTAAGCTTTCTTTATGCTTAAAACTTCAAATTAGCTTTTGTCGATCTGGTCTTAGCAACAGCTGCTAGCATTGTCAGCTCCTGCTGTTTTACATGACACACAAAATATATTGCTTAGAAGTACATAGACATGAGCAAGTGTTCAATAAACTTGTTCAGTAGACATAGACAATGTACCAAAAATATAAAAAGGCATGTTTTTGGCACAGATGGAACCCCATACAATGCCAGACCTGGCCCCAAGGTAAAGTGAGTTTGAGAAGCCTGATACAGTTCAAACCACAACATAATGTTCTTCTTGATCCACTTACGGTACAACTTTGCCTACATGTCCATCCAAATAGAGACACTGTATGTAAAACCATTAATAAAATAATTCTGAAAACACATGTTCCAATTTAAGAGATTCAGAAAGAAGTCTTTAGCTTTTTAATATTGAAGAGTTTCTTAAAGTCACTGAGGAAAAACAAGTTGAAAAGAAGCTATGCAAGTCAACAATTGTCCAGAATATTCTTTACCCATGCGTGAATAGACCAATGACTTCTGTCCTACAACAAGCAATAAAAACAGCTTTTGTTTCTTTGTGTTGTTCTTGGTGCCCCGATCCGTCAAACTGGTTAAATGTTGTCAGAGTTCAACAAACTACGAGACACTTTTCAGAAAATTCTGACCAAGTCTAGAGGATGTTTATCACAGTTTGTGGATTTTCTACGTCTGAACGTCACTAAACAAAATAAAAGTGAGGATCAAAGAAAAATGAAACCCAGAAGTGATTCAAACGCTGAAATATAAACCTCTACTCAGATTTAATTACCAAAACATTCAAATCCTGGTTAACACTCTTGTCTAAGGATGAAAAATTATTCAATCCTGAAAGCCTGCCTACAATCCTATTCTTGGTGAAAGGCTTGCCCCCTCCCTGCCCTTGGATTTACAAACACAATGTGATTTCTCATCCAGGGCTTGCAGCTTGAGTTCACCATCACGGGCCGCTCGGCCGCTTCCTTGAAGAAATGCTCACTTGTCAGCAGCACGACAGCGACTCAAAGAAACCCCCCACCCCCATCCAACCATTCATCCAAAACACAAAGGCAATTTCACACAACGACAAGCTTTCTCTCTGCTATTCTCCCTATCACACCTCCATCCTTCCTCATTCACACAAACACTCCCATTGGCATGCTAATAGAAGTCTGAGGAATGGGAATCAGTGGGAAATGTGGTGGAAAGCAGACTTAAAAAGCAAACATGGGAATGGCATCACATAAACCTGCCTGAGTATGAGGGCTGGACCCATAAGACATAAATCAAGAGCAGGTGAACGTCCATATATTGGACTAAAGGAAGGTGACAGGTTAAAGTTCAAGCAGGTTGTGGCTCAAAAGTTCGTCCCATCCTGTAAGTCCGAACATAACCAAGACACAAAAACTAATGTGCACAAGGTTTTTTTTTTAAAATCTACTTATGTGATTCAGCTATTTTTAAAAAAGTTATATTTTTGTACACTCCAAACAGTGTGAGAAGCTGGAAGATTTTTAGCACAAGACAAGTGTTACTGTATGACAAACACTTAAGTAAACCCCTCCATGGGCCTCTCAGGAGTTTAGTCGTGTATGCCTCATTTTAGTTTTTTAAGATGGATTTCAGTGCCTTGTTTGAATGCTCCAAGACAGTGAAAGATAAACAAAATATATCATTAAAAAGATAAGAAAAAGGATGGAATTGTGCTCAATTGTTTTGAGTATGGACTAAGTGTACGAGCGCTAATGTTCAATCGTTCATTGTACTCTCTGGTCTGCATCAGCATTGTGCTAATGTTCTGTTCCTAAGCTATTATTCTACACTTCCATCACCATCTGACGATAAATGACCTCCCTTCCAAGTGGATGTGGGCTGTAAAAACTGGTCGGAGCACAGAGGTGGTCTGCACAAAATGTCACGACCATAGACCATTCTGTGGGGCAAAAATGTTCATGCACATATATATTCTACAGGTCTGCTGCAAGTGAGCAATTATAAAACACGTCATAAAGATTTTTCTTTTTTTTAAACCACTAAATCCTGTGAATGTTTTTTTTTCCCCTATGTCAAAACTTGTCCTGTCCAACAGCTGAGCAAGCAGATACGTTAAACCCCTACGATAAGTATAAACCCCTGTTGTATTTCATGCTAAACTTTATTTATATTGATTATGTTGTATCGTTTTTCTTTTTTGTTTTCTGAAGATTTGTTTCTGCTTTAACTACATGCCCACGTTGACTGCAAGCCAATTTCAGCCTTATACTACGTTCATGTCGGCATCAGTAACGTGCATTCAAGTGACCATTCACAATGAAAAGTCTATGTAAACGCGAGTATATGTGCGTGTTCAAAAATCTTTCAAATTAACAGGCTGCTAGTTATTCAAGTTTTTAAGACCGCACGAAACACTATTGAAAGTTAAACCAGTTGAACTTTGACCAAACAGGGACTTGAATTTGGTAGTGAAATATGGGTAGCGTCCATATTAAACAAACTTTAGTGTTTCAGTTAAAACAATTCTTTTAAGTGTCAAGCATTAGTTGCAGTTGTGTCAAAGTTTAATGTGTGTGATTGGGCTGAGAATCTTTGACGTCACTCATCGGATTCTAAATGGTGAAAATCAAGCGTGGAATGGGGACGGACACATTCACCGGAGTTTGCCGTGTCCATCTACAAGGCCTGAAAAATTAAAATGTTTGGGTGGGCCAAGATTATCTGTTGAGTCCACCCACCTGTCAATCAAAAACAAACTCCTCATTAATGCTGAAAGTTGATAATATAGACAAAGTCACTAATTTAATAAAAATACATTCTCCAGGATGTCATAAATAAAAAATGATGCAGTAAATTGTAAAAAAAAAAAAAAAATTCAGTTGGCTGTAATATATTTAGTTTAGGTGAATTTTTTTGGCTTATTATTAATATTGGAATTACAACACTTAAAGAGGCTAAAAAGAATTGATAAAGACATTAAAATGGAGTATATGTGGATTATTTCTGCCTGCTTTTGTCACATAAAACTGTTCTGCCACAGGTCTCGTCTCTCAGACGTGCAGCCGCTGCACCCGAGCATCAGAGGTGGATCATGTATTTATGATGACGCCCGCTCTGCAGCAGATTATAAATAGCTCTGGGCCTGCTGGAGGCCGGTCAGGGCAGGTGCCTGAGAGCTCAGCTGACACACTCTTCACCACCACCGCCACAAGTCAACAACAACAGCACAGCCTGTGTTGTTGTCACCTGCTGTTTACGCTGAGGCAGATCTTACACCACCCAATTATCCTCAAAGCCAGTCTGGAACCCAGTAACTGGGAGGGTCACACAACAACGGGGGTCGAACAACAAGGAAAAAAATGCAAAAGTGGGGAAAAAACCCCACAAAAATTAATGTTTTTATAGATTTTTAATTTGGAAATACACAAAATTGAGCAAGTAATGTGTGATGATGTTGCTAATCTTCTTTTTAGTTTTTTTTAATAAGATGTATTTCTCTTCTACTACTCATTTATTAGAAAAATGATGGATTCATTGGTCTGCGTGTGGTGATAAAATGTGAATCATATTCGGACTGAGCTGTGACCCATCAGCTGACGCTGTAAGGAAACAATCACATTGCCCCACAAACAGCATCATCTTCCCAGGCGGACACCTGATCCACCGTCCCACTGACAGGAGAGAGAGCTGTCATGATGGATGGATTCACTCAGAGGAAGCGACGCAGCTCGATGTGAGGGGACACCCCTCTTTCCTCTTCAGCAGAAAGTCTACACCCCTAGAGGCGCTATGCTTCAGTGACCCGCTACCGTCTTTCAGGAGGGTTTCACAGGCGCCGCCCCGGCGCGGTGAAAAGAGGTGCTGTTTCCAGACACCGTCATCCCCGCTGGAGGGGCCCCTCCGCCTACTTACACCCCCTACTGCCACAAAGCGGCAATCATAAACCTGAAACTCTGCATCGGGTTACGTTTCAGCTCCAAGAAACTCTCAGGAAAACAGAAGTGAAACCAGCAGATTCTTGGAGTCACAGACACGCTGGTGTAAGGCCACCTTTCTGACATTTGTCACATCCCAGTTTTGAGATCATAAAAAGTCCCGTTGTACACATGGAAGACGTCGTCACTTGATGGAGTCTTCCTGTTTCTCTGCCTCGCATCAACACTCAGAGGTTCCCTTTAACAGGACTATTGACTGTATGAGAGAACTGGAGTGAGTGAGTGGGATAGGAAATGGCAAACTTAATGAAATAACTCAATACAGTCTGGGTTTTTTTTTGCGATATGTCCATTGGAACCAGATATAGATCAGAAAGAAGTGATTGGTCTCATACGACCTGAATCATTGTTTCTCTGGCAACCACTCTCACCAATCAGGAGTGAGCCTGTCAGTCCAGTTCCAAATAATGTCAGTGGACCGAACTTAGAGGGAAACCAAACAGGGCAGTTGGAGGCTGACTCCCTTCTCAGGCGCCAGAAAGGGGGCAGGGCTACTGGACCCTGACCATGCAGCGGAGGCGTGGCTTCGGTCTATGATTAACAGTTAGTTTAGCTTTATGTGACGTACGCTGGGTCTTCAATATGAAGAGTGGTACCAGCCAAAGTGATGGAAGTTTCTCCACAGAACCTTCTGAGGTGGTTAAGGATTTTTTCCTCCCCCTTCTCCCGAGGCCGGCGCTCATGGTCCAGAACCTAAAGACGTGGAGCCGCAGGTCTGAAGGGGATCCATGTCTGAGAGTTATAAAATGCCGTTAAGCATTATAGTAAATAAAGGCTAACGTAGTAAATAAACAATGCCGAGTGAAATGATCATTGCAAATCTATTACCAGGATGGAGTTTGATGGATATAATGCCAATTACATCTCAACTTCTGTTCCCTAACTTCCAAGTCCACTGGAAAATTGGGTAAGACGGTAGATTTTTGACAACTAAAGGCAATACACCTACGAGCCGTGCTAAAGCTAATATGATAGCGACTGACCGTTACACAAACAAAGATGGGCGGGGCTTTTATATTGGAGCTGCGGAGCATGATGACATGAAACTTCTTGGACTTACAACAGTTGACCAATCACAAAATTCAACTGTACTACCTCGTTTCAACCTGTAGGGGACACCACACAGACACTTTTTGTCTGTGTGGACAGTCAGACAGACAGTTTTTGATTATATTTTCAGGAAATAAATGAGTTTACTTTAATTTATCAAAAATTTGGCAACGATTACCATACCGCTTAAAGTGGTAAACAACCAAAAAAAGTTGATTTAGTTTTTGGTTACACTTTAAACCTTTTTTTTTAACCCCTTTTCAAGATAAAAGGCTGGAACTGAGTGAAGCAGATCATCTACTGCACTTCGAGGTTTCACGGCAATGTTTCAACACAACTACATCAGTAAAGTCAAAGCAGGAACAACTTTAAATATATTTGCAAATGAAAAGGTTGTGAAGGATCATTCACTAATCTGCCTCCAAGTAGATGCCAGAACACATTATAAACAGGTATAACCCGTCTGTCCTTCAGGTTACATCAGAAGATCTACAACTTAAGGATCAGCGTTCACGTGAGCTCAAGTGTCTGGTTTCTCGGGGAAAGCCGGTTAACTGGAAAAATCAGGTGACAGGTTTCTGCACCTCCACGACCTCACAGGGACTGCTTCATTGAAGCCTTCATTGCCCTCTCTATCAGTTTAAGGTGTGATTGGAGAAAACAGATTCCTGATCCTCCAACCTGCTTAGAGAAATGACGTTGAGAAACAGATTGTAAAAGTGTGAATGCAAGCAATCAAACAAATATGATGCTGTTTCTCTTTATTATTCGTTATTTATTCTTCTGCATGTTTTTTGATTTGAAAAAACTCAATAACACTTTCAGCAATTTATGCAATCTTGGTATCAAAACCTTCAGATTGTTAAGGACATTCACGCTTGTACTTCTAATATTCCTACATTAAACAGTTTTTAAGATTTTACACAATTTATGCAATTTTTTAGCCCAATTGAAAATGAATGGAAACATTTTTTAAATTCTTTGTAAACTTTATGCAATTTTCAATTTGTAGTTTTGGTATTCACAAATTTTACACAATTTGAACAATTTTTTCACAAAATTCTTCAAACTATGCAAGTTTGGTATCAAAACGCAAATTTTCTTCAGCAACCACAGTCAGTAATAAAGCATTCACACTAGCATTATTGCAGGTAATCAGACTTTTCTGGTCTAATTAATATAATTGTAAATTCATCCAGTGACAGATTAGAAAAGTTTGACTAAAAGTGAACTGAAACTTCACCCTTGACTCCTCAGAACAACTGTTAGGCACGGCGGTGGAGTGATGGTAATGTGTGATTGCTCATCTCCAAAAACCTAATCAAACTGGAGCAACTTTGCAAAGAAGTGACTTTAATAGAGGGTGGAAGTATCTTGAAGCTTTGTTTGGAGAACAGAGGTACTTCTCATGATTGTTTTTGAAGCAGATCAGAGTCTGCAAGCGTTAGAGAGACTGTCGTGGTGACGTCAGCACCTCAGGAAGTCATTCTGTAGTACAAAAAGGAAACCATCGGGAGGAAAAACCTGAAGGAGGACTTGCTAAACAAGACTGCTTCTGTTTGACTCAGGTGGAACTTGAATGGTTTGTGCAGCATATTTTCCTTTACCTGAATAGACAGGTTATGCCTAAATCTACAATAAGTAGCATGTCTGGTCAATGTCAATGCATTTACTGTAAATTGAAAACATTTTTTGGTGGGATTCTGAACTGACAATTCATGACTTTTACAATATTGATGACTTTCTAATGAGAGGAAACTGTGAGCTCTGCAGAGATCAATCAGGCGGTGACTTTCACACCGCCGTTGTCATGGTGACGCAGGACACCGTACACTGGCGTCAGTGTGCCAGAGGTCGGCTGACAGCCGGCCAGATCGATACGGTTTCCCAACATGACCGTCTGCTGCGCCCTCTGGACCCTGCAGCCCAGCTTCACGGCTCCGTTCGCAATCGCTGGCATTAACCCTTTAACACTGGAGTCTTTATGTTCTTTGATTTACTGTAACTTTTCAACCGCTAACGGTAGAAAAGTTAGTGTATTAAGATTTTGTGTTAAAGTGTCATCTCAGGTGTTAAACATGGAGTCGAGATAACTCTCTGTTTGAATTCTGACAAACTGAAAGCAGGTCACATGACCTGGAGTTTCCACCTCATTCAGAAAACGGCGGGATAGTGACTCACAGAGCACATCCCCAGCTTCTGCAGATGCATTACAGCATTTTTCCTGCTTTCTCTAAATAACAGCCCACCATCAAAAGATAACAAACATCATCAGTTCAATGAATAGAAGAAGCTTTATGATCACATTGAGTGTCTGCAGCTTTTGACAGAAATCCTCCACAATTTAAAAAAAAGGATTGAATCAGAAATCAGATCAGGAAGTTGTGATTTTAAATCAAATGGATTTTGTAACAATACCCCAGGAAACCAGATCATCCTGATCCGCCACTCGGGTATCAGAAATCAGGTTTTGGTTTCTTTAAAAAAAGCTCTGACATGTCTGTGACAGGAGCCCTTTCCTCTCGTCGTGCTGCCACTGGAAGATCCAGCAGAGAGGTAAAGAATGAAGCCCAACAGGTTCTGTGTTCAGGTGAAGGCCACAGCTGAGACCGAACAGTCAATGTCACCTGAACAGGTCAACAAGAGCAGGACTATGAAAGCGCTGACGAGACAAATTCAAAATCAACATTATTTATGTAGTACATTTCCTGCTTTCAAGCATCTCAAAGTGCTTTTCACAATAAAATAAATAACAGTAAGACAAAAAGTATAAAAAGCACTCATTATAAAAATAAATAAAAACACATTAAAAACCCAGCACACATGCACATCCCGCAAGTACAATCAGATTAGATCAAATTATTTTTTGTTAAAATATATAAAATAAAAAAAAAAGCATGTGGACATTTAAAAAGTACGTAAAAGCTATTCTAAAAAGATGAATTTTCCGCCGTTTCTTTAAAAAAAAAAAAAAACAATCATTTAACGTCAAGACAAGTATTATTTAAATCTTAGTTTGATTAAAAGGGAGTAAATACAAGTTTATAGCTACTTAAAGATTCACTCCAATGAAAATTGTGTTTTTGGTGATGATGGTGTAAGACAGGGGTGTCAAACTCAGTCGCAAAAGGGACCAAAATCTACAGCTTAGGTCATGGGCTGAATTCGGCCACTCAAGATGCTAGTGCTGATAGCTGAAGATGCTGACATTGATAGCTAAAATCACTAATGCTAATAGCTAAAATAATGTAATAATTTAAGATTATTTGAACAAGATCCTATTTGTGACGCAGCAGGTGGAATGGGCAGGCCTGTGTTCCACTCTGATCCATCCACCTTATGTTTTCCATGTCTGAGTTGGAATCTGGATCAAAAATGAACAGCTGCATAACTCCGATGTTGCTCACCATTTTTTTTGCACCGGCAATGTTAGGTTAAGGGTGTGAGGAGCTAAAAGCTAGCAGGAGAGACTGTAAAAGAAGGGATGATGGGAAAAGTCTGAGCAGGATGAGTGTTTCAAGTGAAACTGACAGATGTAACTCGGGTCATGAGGGTTCACGCATGTTAGCCATCTCTCTATCTAAGATCATTTGAAGAAATCTCTGTATGTCAGGGCGTTTGTACCCCCAGGAAGTGATACCTTATAAATGAGAGCCGTTTCTGAGCTCTGTTTCACTTCCTAACCACACTGAAGACCCAAAACCTCAACAGTGAGAAGTGAAGATGGGGCCTCATGATGATGCTGAAATGTGTTTTTTGAGGTTTCTCAGCTACATATCCAGCAAAGGGGATGAGCTTTTTTGTTTTTGACTCGCATGGATGACCTATTAGAGCTCAGTGGGTAAACAAAGCCTGACTGGAGCATTTTTTCACAGCAGCTACACTCTCCAAGTCTCCAAAATTAGCTGCTGTGCTCCAGATTTGAATTAGAACAGCCTCTTCCTGTGTGCCCCCCCTCTACTACAGTCAGTGTTTCACATCAACATCACCAGAGCAGAGAAACCTGATGTGTTCCATCTGCAGGCCTCAGCGGCTGATGCTGATCCGGCCCCACCTGGAGATGGGGGCTCAGCCTCTGATGGTTTTGCTGCAGCATCCCACCCCCACCCTTCCAAATCCGCAGACTCACCTAATGTTTTGAGGGCGATCTGCCGAGTCAGAGGCGGCGGCAGGTTGATGCAGACCAGATCCACGTCCTGGTGCAGCAGCACGTCGTCGATCCGGTTGGTGTAGTAGGGCACGTTCATCTCTTTGGCCAGCTCCTCCGCCTCCTCCTGCGTCCGGCCCCACAGCGCCTTGACGGCGAAGCCCTCGTTCTTCAGCAGCGGGACGATCACCCTGGCGGTCAGGCTGGTGCCGAACACGCCGACTCCGGGAAGCATGGCTCGGCTTTTATTTGGTTCTCACCGGTTTTGTCGGGGCTCTCGCGGCTCCGGGTGAAGCCGGAGCGGCTGCTGCGCCAGCTGCGGCTGAGAGGGGAGGGGACGCGGCGGCTGAAACCGTCAGGTTGGCCATCCACCTGCCGTCAGACGGCCGCTGCGACACGGCATGACATGAATTGTCCCGGGAAATAGTCCGAAAACAGGAGAGAAAAGACGTTTGCGTCTCAAATTTGTCAATGGACCATCCTAGTTTTCACCTAGTCCGCGGCGGTCAGCGCGAAGCGGCGGAGGGCATTTCACACCTTCGTTATTCCCCCTTTTAGGACGATTCTCCGGTCACACCGAGCGGGGCGGAGCTTACAAACAACCGGGAAACACGCTAATGGGAGCGGCGAACGAACCAATTCAGCGAGTTAACGGTGGAGCTCACCGCGCCGCCGCATTGAAGCCGACGGCTGCGACTGATGTTCGAGCTCGCGGACCTGCGCTCTTCGCGCTGCAGCGCGCGGCGAGACAGGAAGCCGTAGTTATAGTTCACCTTCAAAATAAAAGTCCTGTTAAGCAAACAAAAAAAAAAATCTCTCAGGATGTGACGTAATTGAGCAGGAAGAATAAATAAATAAATAAATAAATTCACTTGTCTCTTGATGTTATTATTTTGTGTGATTTTTTTTATAGGTTTCTGTAAATTTGTTTTTATTAAATAAAGTCTTTTTAATCACAAATACAAAGTATAACCATTAGGAACGACTCTATATTTAACCAACTGTGTGTAAAAGTAATTATTAATGTTTCTGTATGGTACAATAGATTTTTTTTTCAGTAGCTATACGAGGGTCTTCCATATCAAATGTCCCCTCATGTTCAGTTTCAAGCTGCAATTGAAAAAAACATTTTTTTTGGTAATTGATGACATTGATATATTAAATTTAAAAATCCACAATGAACATAGCCATAACACAAAAAGAAACATCATTCAAGAGGAGTAATTTTCTTTAAAAATCTCTATAATATGTATGGGGATAAAGCGCAGCTATACTGAAAACACTTGCACTAATAATAAAGTGGCAGAAAAGACAGCATTTTAATCCAACAAATATGTCAATTGATACATTTTCAAATATTTAAAATAATTGTTACTTTTGAAATCATTCACCTGAATCTGTACTTCACTTTTACTATTATTACAGCACCATTTGGAACAATACATTAGTAAATATACGTTTATGTTCAATAAAGTAGTTTTTTTTTTCACACACACAAAGTGTTTCACCACAAGTATAGTGTTTTTTTTAGTTATTGTTTAAGTGAGCTAATCATTTTTACACCTACGTCTAGGTGTTGCTGTAACTCATTGGGTTGAGCAGCTTATTTATCAGTTATCAGTTTACCCGTTCTGTCCATCTCCAGCAAGATTCTGGTAAAGATCATCATTAATAGGTTATCAGAAGCCGTGAATGCAACACTCAGAAAGGATCAAGCCTGTTTTGGAAAAGGGAGGAGATGCATAGAACAGATTTTTGCTCTATCATAGAATAGAGTCCTGAATGGCAGCAATTTTGAAAAATCTTTTAACAGTGTGTATAGAGACACCTTGTGGTGAATCTTGAGGGTTTATGGATCAGATTAGGATTCTAACATCTCATCTTTCTGTTTGATGCACAGACTTTTTTTTAGAACTCTCCAGAACTAGTTCTACTGGACTGTCCATGTTGTAGCCGATCAGGATGATGTGATGACAGGAAAGAGGAGGATAAGGAAAATAAAAGCATGCTGGACACATCCATGTCTCCATGTCTTTGCATCTATTTCTCATTGGATTTTAGATCTGCTTGTTCAATAGTGTTTGTTGATCTGAATCCACATAGACAGATGAGGGAACAACGGAACATGAGCACAAGGTGAGCTTTTTTTTCTGTTTTCAGTTACGAGTTTAAGTTTTGTTAGTTTCCTTTCATTTTATTTCTAGACGGAAACGTTAGGAGAGATTTCGCATTCGCTGTTATATGTTAGACAAAGAAAGATCATTTTCAGACTTAAAGTCTGAACATTCACTGAAAAAAAAATTCAATTGTCTAAAAACAAGTCATAAATGTCACTCAGCATATTGATTAACAAATATGAATGAATTACATCTATAGGAGCCTGTAAGCTCAGTTCAGAGAACATGTTTGCTAGAATTCATTAGATAAATGAAATTTCAATGCGGCTGCTTTACAAGGAGCTGCAGTCAAACATACACCATTTCCAATTGTCACACCTCTAAAACAGACTTCACTTTAGTTCAGTTCAGATAAAGTTGAACATCTCTGGGTTAAATCTTCAACAAATGTTACAAAAAAGATGTAAACTTAGCCAGAAGGGTCATCAGTTTGAATAAAGTTTAACTAAAGTCAAAGAAATAAAGAAAAAATAAAAACAAAGAAGGAGAGAACAAAATTTAACCAAAAAGTTGTTCATACATCTACTATCTGGAGCCCGGGTGTTGAACCAGCAGTCTATGTGTGCTACATGTAAACTAAAGGTTGTGAAAAAATTACACACAAACTCTCACACACACATGTTGACCTTTACTTTGGCGACATCTAGTGGCAGTTTATGCCAATTACAGCTTTGGTTGGGACTGATTAATAAAAAAGTTATTTTGACAAATCACACCAAAAGACACTTTGCATTCTAAGATTGATTTAACATCTGGTTATAATTATTCTATGTATAGGCTAACCTTTAATGCCAGGAACTTATATTCTTGGGTTTTGGCGACAATGTCCATACTTTGTCTACAATATGTGCTTTAGTACCAAGGCACTTTCATGGTCCCTGCTGCCAGCTCAGCTTCACATTCACAGAGTTTTGGAGAGACACTGAGTCAATTTGATTCAATTTTATTTATATGGTCCAATATAAAAAAAAAAGTTGCTTCTTTAGGCTTCATGCCGATAATTGTAGAGAAGCAGAAAGTAATAAAATATAAACATTATCTTATTGCTAAACTAAACACAATAAATCAAACTGGTAACCCTTAGACCCTCTTTCCCGATGAGGTAAAACTCCCAAAAAACCTGAATCAGGAAAAAAGAAGAAACCTCAGGGATGCTGTTTCCATCACACTGTCTAATGCTCAATTCATCCTTACAAAGAGATTTGATCACTCAATTTGTCCATGAATTAAACAACAACAATGAAGTCACATTTAACTTTTCAACCTTATTTCTACTCTAATGATCAATAGTTATTGAGCAGCCTATTTTTTTTACAATATATATATTTTTTATTAGGTTTTTAAATGTTTGTGTATTTGTAGTTCTGTTTTTTATTTTACATTTCTCTCTTGTTCACCTCAAACAGCTCAGCTGGGTTTAAGTCTGGAAGCTTAAGTCTAAACTCCATGATTTCTTGGGGATTTCTGCCAGTTTGGGCTTTTTGGGTCACAAAGCAGCACTTTTAAAAGATAACAAAAAAGTTGTTGTCTTTTTACCTTAACAGCTTTCTTCTTTGGCCCTTCATCTTCATCAGCCTCCTCGTGCTCCTGGGCTCCCTGGGAGAGGTTAGTGTAGTTTGCCAGTTTATTAAGAAGTGATGCCACCATGGGATTGCTGTCCATCTCCTCCTGCAATGAGGAATACATTCATTAACCCATTAAAGCTTTTAATGAGTCAAAGAGAGCATGAAGTTTCCAAAATATGTTTATTCTGCTTTATTTTGGGCTTTCATTTACAGTTATCCAACTGTGGCAGAAGGATAAAGGCTTTCCAGAGCAGCTTCAAGTTAGGATGTGTTAGTTCTTCCAAGCAGACGGGCTGGATCAGCTTCATAGAGTGGAGAACACAGACACCACAGAGCTTCTCTGATTGCATGAAAGGACCAGTGACCACAGAGCAGCAGCTCTGCCAGAAGGCAAAGGGTCAGCAGAGTGAAGTCAAAGAAACACAAATAAACTTTATTGTGTATAAACTCTTTGATTGTTGAGCCAAGAACAGACGGCCACTTTCTGCCCGTTTGGTTCACCACAGTCTGGTCTGTGATGGCAGCGCGGCGTGCGTTCACGAACACTTCATGAACTCGTTTTAACTCGTTTAAAGGCGGTGTTGATGTGAAGACTCAGAATGTTCATACAGTTCTGTGTGTTCAGACTGAGCTCTGACCACATGCAGTCAGTTACCTCGAAAAGGGCCATGTTGGTGCCATCGTAGCTGTTGTTCTTGTCGTGGTCGGTGCTGTTGATGAAGGGGCTGTTTTCCTTTGGGACGCCATCACCTGTACAGAAAACAGGAGTTTCAGTCAGTGACCAAAGTTGATAGTTCAACCTGAGCAGAACTTCAAGTCGTTTAAAAATGTAAAGCTCAGAGAAAGAAAATAAAGTAACATTTGATCCCATTTGAAACCCTGCTGTGGTTGTAGCAATGCCATTTCTGTGTGATGTGACTTTAGCCTAGAAAAACCAGAAGGAAACAGTCCTCTGAAATTGCTACAGCACTATCGAGGACAACAATCTACTTTATTATGTGTTTCCTTTCAGCTTCTGCTATGAGGGGTCACAGCTAAACACCCCAGGACTCACACACATGACTTGAATTTAGCTTCATGGCAGATGCCCTCTTCTGCATTTATCCTGACTTGGGACCAGCATGAGGGAACACTGGAAAGTGCCCCATGTGGTTGCAGTAACTTGAGGCTCCTTGAATTCTCAGGTGGAATCTATCCGAGGACTAACCAGACTTCTGACTGAGCGAGACAGACTTTTAGCTGTTGTGTTGCTATTACTCCATAATAAGACACAATGCATTACCATCATCCTTCAGACATCAGCTTAAAGATTTTCAGTCAACAACTAACCAACTCTCCAGGCCTCATAGATTCAATTATTAATCTAAAAGCCATGAAAAACTTTGAAACACCTGTCAGACATCTTCGTTTTGTTAAACACAGCATAAAACTGTCTTCCACATTTAGTTGTAAAAACAAGACTTATTTCTACATTTGAATATGGTAAAGCACATTGACTGTATATGAGAACTGCACTGAGTGACCCTTTCTTCCATGCATTCAAAATAGGAGGTACTCTCTGGCTTCATGAAACCAAAATCCCAAAGACTTCTGCAGAGAAATAATAATTCTACGTCAGAATAACAATTTTTGATCTGAAACCTTTTTATCATGTTGTTAATCCAATGTGTTAATGCAGTGCGTCTTATGACCAATCCGATGCATCAGTAAAAGCATGTGGTCTCATATTTAACATTGGAAATGTTGTCAAGTGTTTGAGGTGTGACCTTCCAACAAGCTCACACCTTATTGGAGAGAGTGGTTGCAATAGAAATGTTGACTTGACTGACTCGGACCAATCACTGCTTATGGACTATTTCTGGTTCAAACATGGCAACTAAATTTACTTCATTTGGAGCTGGAAGCACGTCATTTTCTATGAGTGATGTCACACTAACTCAGTCCAGTTCTCATATACAGTGGTATATGAGATGTGGTGGTCAACATAAACCTTTCAGCTGACAGAAGAACATCATTCCTGACCAAACAGCTGATGGAGCAACAGAACCCTAAAAGTGTCATAATACGTGAAGAGCAGATGATTCTTGACAACCAAGAGAATTATGTAATAATAACAAATACCAGCGATAGTTTTGCTTGATATGCTGACAAGCAAGGCTGCAAAAAAGTCAGTATAAACTTAAAACATTATGATTGATTACATAGAAACAGCTGTATCAAAAAAGAAAGGAGAAATGTTTAAGAGCAGAAAAATAAATAGACAGTATAAAGTTTATGTAATAAAAATCAAGGGGCATTAAAAGAAGCCTGTATTTGATTGTTCTTGTTTGTCAGAAAGGCCTCCGGCTAACTTAAGTTGTTGTAATAAGGGGGGTATTTTTTGTTTTTCGGGGTAATTATAAAAACAGGAATGTTTACCAAGTGGCACAGTGAAAATTTTGAGTGCCGCTATGAAGCCACATGTTTTCAGCTTTCTAAAGAAAAGCATCTAAGAAAAAAAGTACAGCCGTACACATTTTTAAAACTCACATGAGAATAGTCACTTCCTTAAATATTTTTTGACGGTTTAAAATTATTATTTTTTTTTTCATCCTCGTTTACCTTTATTTTCCGCCAGGGACCAAGTTATGAGAAAAGGGGAGCAACGTCAGAAAATAATGCAACAGTAACTAGCTTTTTTAAAGAAAGATTGAAATTGTTTTACTTTAGCTGTTTAGTGATTCTGTGAATAGGGAAATGTAAGCAACTTTAACTGGGCAAAAAATAAAAAGGATATTTTGTGTCTTGTCCCCGTCTTGGAAAGTTAGTCTTAGCATAAATTAGGAGAAGAAAATATGAATTAACTTTATAATCGAACAAGCAGCCATGTTGCAGTAGGGAAACAATCTACGATTTGTTATATCCATATGAATTTGGTTATGCAGCGCTCTGCAGCCAGGATTACTGACATTTGTAGTTTGATTTGAGAGGAAAACGAATACAACCAGGTGGGACATTTCTGAAATTAATATTGAACAAATTTCCGTTACAACTGGATAATTTACCTGGTATTATTCACGTATATTTGCTTTAAACAGCTGTCAGCTCTTCCTGTTCTAAACCGGAAGTCTTTTTTTCTCAAAACCGGAAGTCGCTCCACAACTTTTTTTTTTTTGTTTTCAGTATTCACTTGTTTCTGCTTTGTTTTTTTTTGTCCTTTGTCTCATCCATACTGATGTCATTGACAATGCCATGATTGTTTGTGAATTATTTGCAATAAAGTTAAAAAAAAAAAACAAAAAAAAAAAAAAACAACTTGTAGGCTAGGGATGTCCCCATTTTGTGACGTCACGTGGTCTACAAAGGGAGGATTGAACGCGATGACGTCTTAACAGCTGGACATACAAGGATTTGTGGCACGTGACGTGATTACGTCATACAGCGAAAGTCTTCAAACGGGAGCTTTTGAATGCATGACATACCAGTGAAAATATTACAAGCTTGGAAAAACTCAAAGAGTTTCCAGCAAAATTCCCACAGTTTCCACGGAGAGAAAGGAAAAGAAAAGACAGAAATGTCTGAAAGAAAAGAAGATTTGACGAACCAGCCGGCGCCCCGGCGGTTCAACGGGATCTTGGTGAACTATCTCACCGAGGAGGGCTACTACGTGCTCAGGAAACTGACGCCGGAGGAGCTCTACCAAGTCATCTGCGATCTCCGCGACGAACCCACGGAGATCAGACTGAGTCAGCTGAAAGAAAAACTCAGTCAGCAATCGCTGGACGAAGCGGTGGACAGCATCATCCAGGAGGTGTACAACGACGAAAACAAACCCCTGGACCCCTTCAGGATCGAGGATAGCAGGTACATCCGCGGATACACCTGGAGGAGGGTTAAAAAGCTTTATAAAAAAATGAAGCTCTTCAATACCGCCGATGAAAAGGCGGAGATGAGCAAACCAACTCCAGAACTGGAAAGCGAAACGACGAGAAAACTGAGAAAAATGAAAGGGGAAAAACCGAAAAAGGAGGCGAGGCTTTCAGTTATTCTCAGGAGTATAAAAGAAAAGGCGCGTTTAAGCAAAGAGGCTCCAAAACCAGAGCCTGCACAGTCACAAACGCAGCCACAAAAACAGGCTGTCGTCGTCGACCGAAAAATGCTGGAAGAGGTCCGTGCTGCAACTTCAGAGCCAAAAATGGAAGAAGTTGTTAGTGAAGAGACTTCAGAAAGCCAGTCGGAGCTTTCAGAGCTGCAACCTGAAAATGTCCCCACAGAACCTGAAGAGATGGAGGAGAAGTCTGACTCAGACAGCTCTCCATCACTACAGGGCTGTGCCTCAAAATTCAAAGCTGCTGGTGCCCAGATGATCAGGAAAAGTCTGGAAAAATAGCCAGAAAATCAGCTTGGAATCTGGAGAACTTGCTTGCACCACCCTGCTAAGGAAAAGGACTCAATTAGTTTCATCTGGTGAAGAGGATGTTGAGACTCTGACACAGAGTGATACAGAGACTCAACTGACTCAAGATCCAAATGAGAACGCAAAGGCGGTCCTTCAAAGCATAAAATTAGTGGCTCAAAAGCTGCAATCTTATGCTGAGAATGTCAAGCAGTACGTCCGTAGGCTCAAAAACCGTTCAGAAAAAGTCAAAACAGTGGCTGCAGAAACACGACAACAACTCAAGACTGCAACAGCTCTTCTTGAGGATGCTGCAACACTGCTGGAGACTGCCAATAGTTCATTTGCAGCTGAAAAGCTGGAAATGTGCACTAAGCAGCTGAAAGGATTGACTCACAAGATCAAGTCACTTTCAGAGGACGATGAGCCAGAGGAAAAGAAAGAAAGCACTTGCTGTTGCGGGATCAAAGCCAAAATAAGGCAAATGAATCCTCCAGATGTCAAAGCAATGGTGAGGTCAGTGGACGCAGGATGCCAAGCATGTCTGAGAGACCTAAAAGAAAAGGTCAAAAGTGTTGAGACCACTCTGCTGAGGTCCATCTTCACAAATGTGAAGGCTGTACTCAAAGTGATTGTGGCTCAACACAGAGCTTTAACTCTGGGGTTATTTGATGAAGGAACAAAAAAAATCCTTCAGCAAATAAAACTGAGAAGCTTAAAAGTCAAACCATGCGCTGCAAACCTCAAAGTTTGTGCTGAAAGGGTAAGGAGAAGTGCCAAAGACACAGACACTCACCCTGAAGAGACGCAAACGGAGGAGGAAATGGAAGCATCCAGCAGCTCTGGTGAGACCACATGCATCCTCAATCTGTGCAGGAAAAAACCAAAGAAAGGTGCAGCAGAAGAGGAGGCAGAAGCACAACCTGAGGATGAAGAAGCACAACCTGAGGATGAAGAAGCACAACCTGAGGATGAAGAATCACAACCTGAGGATGAAGAATCACAACCTGAGGATGAAGAAGCACAACCTGAGGATGAAGAATCACAACCTGAGGATGAAGAATCACAACCTGAGGATGAAGAATCACAACCTGAGGATGAAGAAGATGAGGCTGAAGAGCTGAAAACATCTTTGAAAAAATCAGTTGTGATGATGCTCGGATATGCTATAGCAGAGTCAGGGTTTGACAACTTAAACAATGAACTCATTTTCCCCGTGACAGACCTCGTGGAAAGAATTTGGGAAGAAGTCAAAGACGAACACATCCAGATGGATCCAGACAAAATTGCAAACAAGCTACACTTGCTTGTTTACAAGGATCTGAAAAAGATGTGGAAAAAGCCCCAATTCATCATGATGTTCATCGACTCTCAATCCTCTGTAGGCGAGAAAATAATTTCTATGTGCTTCAAAAAACACCTTCTAAAACCAAAGAAGCCCAGCGTTTTTAGGAGGTTTTTGAACTTTTTCCGCCGGAAGTCTGACTAGATCTATCCGGAATTAACGGAAAAAAATTAGGCCAAAGGTAGGGAAAATATAGGAAATTATAGAAAAACTTGTAGAAATAAAATAGCTCAAAGTATATAAATTAAAAAAAAAAAAAAAAAAAAAAAAAAAATAAATAGATACCAGGGGTGAGATAGTAGGAAATAAAAACAGCTTAAAAACTGCTGTGTAAAAAAAACAAAAAAAACAAAAAAAAAACCAACAAAAAAACCAAACAAACAATCTTAGTTTAGCTGATTAGTTTTATGTAGATAATAAATCTAAAAAAAAAAAAAAAAAAAAAAAAAAGACTTGTAGAACCAAAACAAAATTAGCTTTTGTAGTCTCTGGGTAAATTCGATTATAGTAGATCACAATTTAAATAGATACCAGGGGTATGATAGTAGGAAATAAAAATAGCTTAAAAACAGCTGTAAAAAAAAACAAAATTAATCTTAGTTTAGCTGATTAGGTTTATATAGATAATAGATTAAAAAAATAAATAAAAAAAAACTTGTAGGAACAAAATTAGCTTCAGTAGCCTCTGGGTAAATTTGGTTATAGTAGATCACAATTTAAATAGATACCAGGGGTATGATAGTAGGAAATAAAAATAGCTTAAAAACAGCTGTAAAAGAAAAAAAAATCAATCTTAGTTTAGCTGATTAGGTTTATATAGATTATAGATTTGAAAAAAAAAAAAAAAAGCTTTTAATGCAACCACAAGGGAGCTCAGTAGTTTTCTTGTGCCGGTCCCAAGCCCGGATAAATGCAGAGGGTTTTGTATAAAAAGGCTCAAATAAGAATACAACATATGTAACTGTTACAATCAATAAATTTGTTTGTTTCAATGTCTAGACTGAACACTTTTTACCTTTAATCTTTCAGCCACCGCGGGGATCTCCTTACACGGCCTGACAGGAGTTCCATCTGGAGTATCGGGCTGAACCACAACAGGAGGATCCACATGAAGCAAGAGTCAAACGTGAAGTATGCCACTTCTGCTCATCTGCTAACAAATAGGTTCCCTGTGTCATAACTGTTTGATGACTCGTGATGGTTCAGAGAATCTCTGGTGTGATTTTGGAACGTGTGTCGGTTTCCGAACACGGACACGCTCTCCCTCTTGAAAGGTGGCAGCATGTGCACCACGTTTCTTATCTGTATCATCTGTGTATCTTATCTTGTTCTGTGTCAGCCAAACGTGTCACAGGACTGTCCTTAGGGTCAGGAAGCAGGACATGTGAACGAGTGCGCATTATATATATATATATATATTTATATATTTCATATTTATGTGCTTAAATAGACAGACTTCTTATAAAAAGCTGATTTTTATAAGTGAATTGCACAATTATTTTCAATTAAATGGATACATTTAGATTAATATTACTGCATGTTATGCGCTGTCCCCAGAAGTTTTTTCCCATTACCCCAGTCCTGACGTCCACTCTAGAAGGAGGGACTTCCTACTGTTATTAGAGTATGATGTCTTACACCTCTTCTCGCTCCCAGAAGCACAGTCTCAGAGGGCTTTTGTAGTAACGGACTAGCTTAGCTGTTCAGCGAGCGGGCTAATCACTCGGTCGCCTCACGCTAGCCGAAGCTGCTTGTCACCAAAAATCAGCTTCTGTAGCTAGCTAGCCATCATACTAGCTACTCACTGCTTCAGTTTTTTTATTGGAGCTTAAAAAAGAGCCTAAAACTGCCCTCACCATGGACACCATCAGGCTGCCATTGAGAGCGTGCATGTGTGGGAACAAGACTGTTAGAGCAGACACCCACTCTGCTTGTGCTTCATGTCTGGGGCTCCAACACTCCCAGGATGCATTAGCGTAAAAAAGCAATCCAGCTGGTTCCGCCGGCACAGGGCGCAGAGGTTTTTTTTTTTCTTGATACTTTCTGGTTCCGAAGCGCGACGGAGGCCTCCGCCCTATTTTAGATTTGAACAAATACTTCCGACGGTCCAAGTTTAGAATGCGGTTCGTGCATCAAGGGGACTGGCTCATCTCCATAGATCTGAAAGATACATACTTTCACATCCCTATTTATTTTTTTCAGTTTCAAGGAAAGACATACGAATATGTTCTCCCATTTGTCCTCTCCTCATGCCCCCGGGGTGTTCATGAAGTGTACAGAAGCCCCCATCGCACCTCTGAGAGAGAGGGAGTTGTGACTGGCAACGAACATAGACAACTGGCTTCCTGCAGCGCCGTCCTCCCAGAGAACTTTCTGCCCATCAGAGCTGCTTACATCACACTTGATCTCTGAACTCCGTGGACAGAGTGAGAGCCTTTCGGGCTTGTCTGGTTTGGTTTGGAAGGGGGGCGTGTCTCCAGTTCAGGCAGTGCCAGTGACTGCTGGGTCTGATGGTGTCTGTGTTCATAGTGGTCCCGTTAGGTGGCCTATGTCTGTGGCCGTTTAAAGCGGTGGGTAGCGTGCCTCAACCTGAGCCCAGCTCGCCAGGTTTACTGCAGATTTCATGTAACGGTAACATGCACCCTCGCCGTCCATGGAGGAGCGCGCACCTCCTTACCAAAGGCGTTTCCATGGTAACCATCCAAACAAGGAAGATTGTGACCACAGATGCTATATTGATTGGCTGGGGAGCCACGCACGAAGGTGTGATGGTGAATGGTTCGTGGAGCTCACACATGCGGTCAGTCCACATGATGGAGCTCCTGGCCGTGTCTCTGGCACTGAACCACTTTCTGCCCCTCTCGAGGGGGGGGGGGTATGTTCTGATCAGAACCAACAATACCAGTGTAGTGGCTTATGTCTACAAAGGGGGGGTCTGCGCTCACGTCGTCTGCACATGTTGGCACATAGACCATTAGTTTGATGCATATATATAGGGCTGTGGATCGTTGCTTAGGTGGTGATCCGATTGGATTCCCGAATCAAACCCCGATTCTTACTTTTTAATATATTTGTTTCTGTGTCTGTCTTTTTACTGGATGTATGAAAATTTTAATATTTGTATTGAATCACCATTATTTATACCTTTATTAAGAACAGGAGATCAGAATCAACAAAACTGATAAAAGAAAAACACAAAGATTTAGATAGAAAGACATGTTTGTCATTTTAATTTTTTTGTCAACCTTCTGGTCAAGTTCAGCAGTAATATGAACAACATAAAAAGATACAGTGTTGTTTTTGATTATTTAACAACAAAACAGCTTTCTGTCTTCAAAGTTCTTCAACATTTTATGTTCTAAACTTTACATACTGGTGCTGAGCCCGTATGAAAAAACCTCTGCAGGAGAATCAGTTGATTGACATTGATCAGATCTGCCTTTCTTCACAGCGATGTGGTGGCTCAAATCAACCTTTTTTTGCCTCGGTGGAGAATGCGTAGTGTCCCAAGTTGTATTCTCTGATTGATCAGGGCTCCCCGCTGGGACTGACCGCATCATCGCAAGAATGGCCAAACGTCTTGCTGTATGCGTTTCCTCCTCTGGAGTTGATACCTCCCCCCACCTTGGGCAGGGTGAGGTGGGAACCATTCTGTCATCTTGATAGCTCCTCGCTGGCTATTAGAGGTTTTTCAGAGAGTCATGGCCACTTCCCCTCCACAGAGACCTGCTCTCATGTCTCAGACATGCGGAGAAATCTTCCATCCTCATCCAGGTCATATGGGGCTGGCCTATGAGAAGTTCAATCTGACAGCCTCTCTTTTCCACAAAATGCCGTGGAAGCGATTCAAAATCCCAGCGCTTCCTCTACACGTTTGGTGTATGATGGAAAATGGCGTGCGTTTGAGGACTAGTGCGCTAAAACCGCCATGGTGGCTTATCAGAGCTGACGGTCTGTCATTTCTGCAGAACCAGGTCGAGCTTAAGGTGCTTTACTTAAAGACGGCTTTGCTGATCGCACTGGTTTCTGCAAAACGTGTGAGCATGTAACGCATGCGATACTCATGCGTTGTCAGTCAACCCGTCATGCATGCAGTTTTTAGGGGAGATTCAAGGGTTCCGTTGAAACCTAATCCTGCCTTTTTACCCAAGGTTTTTGTTTCAGCTGTGCCGAGCCGCCCTCTAGATCTGTCAGCCTTTTACCAACCACCTTTTGCCTCTGTTGAACAAGAGCGGCTTCAAGCGCTCTGCCTGGTACAAGCTCGGCACATTAATATGGAGATGACTTCTGACTTTAGAAAGTCAGAATAGTTGTTTGCGTCATGGGCTCCTGCACAAAGGAAAACCTCTCGTGAAGCAACGTTTGTCACGTTGGATTGTGGAGTCTATTATCATGGCTTATAATGTCACGGGATAAGAACCCCCTTGGGCACTTTTTCATGAAATTTCTGTGGGCATCACCCCACACTTTCGCTAGATTCTGAAAACTGGTTGTGATTACACCAACTACGTCTCACGCAGTATGGATGTCCTACTCTTATAACAGAAGGAAGTCCCTCCTTCTAGAGTGGACGTCCCTTCCTGTCGGCCCGTCAGGAATTGCATAATGTGAAAAAGCTTTTGGGGACGGCGCATAGGGGGCGTGTCCCATGGGGAGATACTTCACTCATGTTTCAGAGAACCAAGGTTAATTTCTTACCGAACGTTGTCGTTCAGCCACCAAAAGCGTTGCGTGTAAATTGTGTTTTAGGTTCTTTTTGACTGTCTGACCTCGGGCCAGTCCCGGTTAGGAGACTGATATTGAACGTTTACATTCTGAAAGTGAGGAGAAAAGAAAAATCCCCTCTATGCACTTTTTTTGTTTGTTTTTGTCTTAATCTTTCTGAGACGAGCATATACTAGTGGCAGGACCAAGCAGGTATCCCAAGGAGCGAAGCAGCTCTGGGGAAGTCCACAATAACCTCCTTGGTCTTGGAGAAGTTCAGAGGAAGGTTGTTATCGGCGCACCATCCTGTCAGGTGCAGGATCTCCTCTCTGTAGTGAGTCTCGTCATTGTTCGATATGAGACCTACTACAGTGGTGTCATCTGCAAACTTCATAACCATGTTTGTGGGCTGAGGACACACCCACCCGATACTCACCCCTTGAGGCCTGTTGATGAGGAAGTTCCCAATCCAGAGGCATGGAGAGGCAGGCTGTCCCAGGTTGTGAAGTTTCAGTGTCAGCTTGTCCGAGATCACAGTGTCGAAGTCTACAAACAGCATCCTGACGTGATTGTCGGTATTCTCCAGGTGGGACAGGGTCACATGCAAGGCTAATGAGACGGAATCTTTAGTTGATCGGTTCTTCCTGTAGGTGAACTGATGTCTACCCAGACGAGCAGGTATGATGTCTTTGATGTGGCTCAGGACCATCCTCTAGAAGCACTTCATGATCAGCGCTGTCAAAGCCGTAATCATTTGGTATTGATCTAATACAAAAGTATTGGATCAAGACGCTGCAGATATGCAAAGTCAAATGACTCAGCATTAAATTGAGGGAAAAAAACTTATAGGAATGTCTCTAAAAATATATATAAATAAATAAATAAAATCAGGCAAATTTTAAATAAGAGAAATGCTGCCCTCTGCTGGAGAACTGTCATAATACATGTTCTTAATATCACTAGAGAAAAAAACACATCCCTCAAAGTGACCTGAAAATACTAAATATGGATTTGCATGACATTAACATCAAAATTCCTCCTAAAAGGGTGTTTTAACAGGGGAGTTGACTCCATTCTCAGCCACCAAAAAGGGGGTGGGGCTAGTGGATCCTGACTGAGCGGCAGGTGTGGCTTGGTCAATGATTATCAGTTAGGTTAGCTCTACGTGACATATGCTGGGTCTTCAATAGGAAGAGTGGTACCAGGCAAAGTGATGGAAGTTTTTCCACAGAACTTTCTGAGGAGGTTGAGGATTTTTCACCTCCACCTTCTTCTGAGGCCGGCGATCATGGTCCAGAACTTTGTTTCAAGCCGCTGGCTCAAGACGCCATTTTTGCAATGCGTGACAGAGGGGCTGAAGGGAACCCGTGTCTGAGTGGTAAATGCTGCTAGCATCTAAGCTAAAAATTGTTTAATGTCTTAAACAAAGAATCCCAAGTGAATGTTCTGTGTAAATCCATCACCAGAACAGTTTCCTAGATTCAATTACACTCAACTTCTGTTCCTTAACTTCCAAGTCCACTGGAAAGTTGTGTAAACTAAAGGCGATACAACTACGAGCCATGCTAAAGCTAACATGATAACAACTGACTGTAATACAATCAGAGATGGGCGGGGCTAAACATGATTTTAATTATATATTCAAGTGTAGTTTACTGTCGTTTACTTTAGGTGTGTTTGGTATACTTGTGTGGGAGGGGGGTGTTTGTGTTTTTAAGAGAGCAAAAATAAAAAAAAAATATTTGAAAAATAAAAAAAGATGGACGTGGCTTTATACTGGAGCTGCAGAGCATGACATGAAACTTCTGGGACTTGCGCTAATTGACCAATCACTAATTTCAACTGTAGGGGGCAGCACACAGACGCTTTTTGGCTATATTTTCAAGAAATATGTTTATTTTAATCTTTAAAAACATTGGCAATGACTTACGAACAGCACTTTTAATGCCCAATTTTTGGAAGTCAATAGACAAAAAAAAGGTTGATTTAGGGTTTGGTTACCCTTTAACCTTAACAGTTGTAAACTAATCACACTTTTGGACTCACAACTTAACTTGTGCCATGAAATAAGGTGATGGTTGAACACTTCAAAGAGTAAAATCAAAGCTGTTAATGTCTGTAGTGTTGGTAATTTTACAAACTTTAAGATTCTTAAATGATTTGATTTAAAAATTGTGAATTAGTCTAAAAATCTCAGTAGTTGAAGGTTGTGTTTTCTATAACAAAATTTTCTACATTTTTTAAATAAAATCTGCAATTTGTCACTTTTCTTATATTTTTAATTATATACCAATTAGAAAATCTCAATTGACCTATTTTTTACATTGGAAATAACATTCTGACATGTTGTAGTCACAGTTGTAAAACTGAGAAAACACACAGACAAAAAACTTTCAGGGTTTTTAATATTTATTCGGCGAGGCACAGAAGCCGTTAAGCGGGCTACCTTCTCAGTGTGAGCAACTTCCTGTTGGAGCCAGATGACAGCAGACACACAAACACAACTACTGCACAAAAGGTTCACACACACACACATAAACCACTCTCCGCTGGTCCTCTGACAGCTCCTCCAATGGTCCACGTCTTCATCACTCCTGTAAAAATGTGTGGTTGAAGCTCCTCCTCTTCTCCAGTCACCTCAGAGCCTCAAACTTCCATCGTATTTTTGTGTTTGTCAAACGGAGAAACCAGACTTAAAAACAACAAACATTCATCTTTAATAACTTATCTATACAGCTTTCTCAAAGTTCAACAATCTGATCTGGGTTTTCTGCTGTTTTCTCTTTGGTCGCTAAAAAGGTAAACTAAACAGTAACAATCAACTTCATGTAGCAACAGAATTCATCCATTCATTTCATTTTTTTTTTTTTTTTTCTTTTCTAATCACTTTCAGTCTTAAACGAGTAATCTTCACAAAGTAACTCCGGCCTCTTCCTCTTCTGCGAAACAAACACTTAAAGTAACAGAAGATCAAAAAACGAAGCAACGAACACTACAGAGAGAACTACAGTCACATGAAGAAGTGAACAGAACGTACACAGTTTTCACAAACGACGCCTCAACTTTTCCAGCGCAGAAAAAAAACAAAACACACGTGATTTGCTTTACAGAATACTGCACGGCTAAAGGAGAAAAAGAAACTGTGGAGGCGGGGTCACTCTCTTTGCAGGACACAGGCTCAAACACCCTTTTAAATTGTGTAATTTCTTTTTTTTACTATTTTTGTTTGATTTAAAATTCGCCTCTTGTTTTAAACTGCTGCATTCCATTGAGGAAAACAATAGAAGGGCAATGATTGGAACATTGTTGAATTGTAAAGTAGATGTTAAAAGGTCTTCACGGACCGCATTGATGAAGTCTGCTCCCATTGGCTACCCGTCATCTGTCAGTCAAACCCCCCAGACGTTCGACGTCAGACCCACAAACGCTTATTGATCCATCTGATTGGTCAATTTATAACTCAAATAACTTGTGATAATGGAAAAAAATCTAAAAAAAAAATAGGATTAGAAAAAAGAAGTTAAGCAGAAAGCACCAGAGGAAGAATGATTATTCTGACATTTAAAATGACTGAGAAATAACTGTGTTTCTCAATGTAAGTCAATGGGACTTTGGCCTTTTTGCAACCCAGTGGTACTTCCTATATGGAACACGGAAGTAGGGGGGCATGCTCAGTCCAGTTCTCCCTTATACAGTCAATGGTTGTAGCGCACACATTCCCAAACCATCAGCAATCCGCCTCTGTGTTTCATCCACATGACCCGATTATAATAAAATATTTGTTTGGTCTAGCTGACTGTGGTTTTGGTTTCAATATTTCAGTTACCTTTTTGCGTAGATCTTTTGATGGCTCTTTAGCTTTTACTCATGACTTTTTATCTATCCACCTTATTCCTGGGGCCGCTGATGTAAAAGGGGTTATGGGTGAAACTTCCGGTATAGCAACCGGAAGTTACACAGCACTATTGGTTTCCACTGAAAGGTGGCGGTTTAGTTAACTTTAGCGGTTCATACAAACTTTAGAAGCGTGTTTTACTTTATCCCTCAAAAGTTTCAATAATGGTGCTCAGGTTCATGTTGTGCAGTTCTGGATCCGCCTCTCAATCTTCTGCGAGGTTAAAGCCATTTAAGGGCCCCACTCATTTCAAATCATTGTCTAGTATAGCTTAAAGTAATTTGTCTGGTGATGTGAATAGTGTTTGAGGCCTTTTTAGCCAGCCTTGTTGGCAAACTCAGGAAGAACGCTTCCCTGCAAATAAAAAGCACAGATCCTTTTTTTTTTTTTTATGTATTTTCACAGGTTACCATAAACTGCACACTACATTAAATAGACAAATATGTTATTTTAAGATTCACTTCCTCTAAGCATGTTTTGATAGCTTTTTTTTCCAATGTTGACTTAATTACAAAAAATTCCCTCCCTAATGCATTGATGTTGATGACGATCAATGATTGTCAATAAAGCGGCTTTTTGTTTTCTACATTTCTATTGAACCGTTCAAAAGGTGAGACAGATTTATGGCCGTTTCATCCGTTATGGTGTTGATAATTCTTCAATGGTTTATTTGTTGTTGTTTTTTATCAAAACATTTGTATTTTTTTCATTTGGAGTTATGCTTGTCTGTGAATTTTTGACCATAAAAAGCTGAACTTCTACCTGCAAACCTAGACTGTGCAAATATAGTTGTGAGTCACTCAGAAAATAACTGTATTTTTCTGAAATTTTAACAGAATCGTCCCAGGCGGAGAAACCTTCAGCAGTTCATGCCACTCAGTCGTCATCATCGTCATCATCAGGCTCGGGTAGCTTGAACCCATCATCTGGTCCACATGGATCATCAGCTTCCACAGTGCCTGTCTCACCGGTTCTTCAGTCTTCAGCTCCTCCGTTACTACAGGACCCCACTCTGTTTCGCCAGCTCCTCCCTGCACTTCAGACCGCACTGCAACTGAACAACGCCAGCGTGGACATGGCCAAAATCAACGAAGGTACAACCACTTTTAGCTTCTGTAGGATTATGTTCTGTTCCCAAATCCTACCCTGAATAAGGCCCCTTATTTGGGGTAGGTGTTGTTTTCTTTTGGAAAAACCTTTGTGTACCTTGCCTGTTGTGTCTGCTATCAAACTGAATTGGAGATGGATGACAGGAAGTCTTTCTGATCAACCAAAAACGTTCATTTAGGAGTTGAAACTCTTAAGCTGCAGTCAGACCTTGTGTATTTTGTGCATCAGGGCCATCCAGTTTCAATGTTTGGTCAATGAACAGACAGGATCAGGGGTCCTGTGGCATCGAGTGGTTTCTTTATCTGTCTTTTTACTCAAATGAATGAAAATGAAGATGTGTATTTAAACGCCGCCCTGCAACAGACGGAACTGTCCACGGTGTACCCCGCCTTCGCCCATCCAAGCCAAGAGGTCCAGAGAGGGATACAGCGGGTGTGAAGAAAATGTGAGGATGGATTTAAACATCATTTGTATCTTTTTTTATTTAGAGCAGCTTCAGCAATTAACAATACAAAGACATTAACTGAACTTAAGTCTGTTTTTTTTTTAATCTATGAAAAACAATATAGATTTACTTTGAAAAACGAGAGGCATCACTGATGCTCCATTCACACCGAACGCCACAGGCGAGTCAAATTCGTGTCTGCCGCCTGTTAAATTTACTGCTTAACGAGTTGACGCCCCAGCCGTGGAGCAAGTTATTCTGGAATTAATTTGTTGCCAAATCATGGAAAACATTGATCAGCAAGTTGCTTGGGGTTTATATGTTTTGGAGATCTCTACAGAGACGCCGCAAACGCCAGATCTTTCTGCCTGTCTTAGTGCGGGCCTTCCATACAGTGCCTGGATTTTAGACGTTACTTCTGTCTGTCTGTGGCCCAGTTTGAGCATAACATTTGTAAATGATTTTCAAATGAATAAGAGAAAAGTTCTTACTTTACCGCTTCTGACACAGCACTATACATGGTCCCAACAAAGGGGTAGAGGGTATAAAATTTACATTAAACATCACTCAGAAGCAAATAAATTTTAAAATACAAAATCTCTTAAATGTTATGCTGTTTGAGCAGTAGCATTTGCAGTTCGAGCATTAACCTGAGAGGGGAGAGATAAAAATAAGAATGTGGAATCCTTTTATTAGTGTGTTAATAGAAATAAGAAAAGCATAAGCCCATGAAGCTGGAGTGTGCGGCCGCCGCGCTGCAGGCAGCTAACCCCAAGCGGGCCAGCATAGCGGGTCCAGAACCAGTTTATTTACTTATGGTCACAGTAGCACATAAGGTTTCTTTAGTTTCTTATCTTAAAAATCCATCATTATTCTCTTTATTTAGAGCGATAATTACACTGCAGGAAGTGCATTTTTGCTGCACTCCATCATATTTATAAAGATCTTGGATGCTGCAAAAACACTTACTCGTGTTTTCAGAGACAGGTCGTGAATATCCGAGTGTTCCGTATGTTACAGCTCTATCATGAACAGAGACGTAGCGGTGTGCTAACTGACACTTTTGTAGAGAATAAGAATCATAAGCTCTTGACATCATTTGCCTTCCATGATGTAGCAATGAGGCTGAAAACCTTTTGATGGTGGCTCCTCCCACATTCAGCAGGAGCATCAGGTTTATGATCAGTCTTAGAGAGCCATCAAGCAGCAAAGTTTGCATGCATCAAAGCAGAGGCATCAGGTGCATATTTGACACACAAATTGTGTTTAGTGTGAATGCAGCATTGAAGTATGAACAGACTACAACCTTGATACTAATTTATACTTTGAGTTATATCTGATTTTTCATTTAGATTTTTCTTTAAACTGAATCTGAAATGTAACTTAAAGCCACAGCTTTCATCTACTCAGATTCCCTTATTCCTTTCAGATTTGTGATGATTTAGCAAGGTTGATTTACAGCTGACAGTATTTAAAATATTTTCATCTGTTCACATCAGAAGCAGCAGATTTTTTTCCCGCTTCTTTTGCTCCTTGTCCTCTCTGTGGCTCATTGAGCAGATCGCTTCGGTTGAGCAGTCAGAAGCACATTTACTCGGCGCACCTCCTTTATTATGGTCGTTAGCATAATGCCTCCACAGTTCTGCGTCTCCTTGAAGCAGCCAGGAGCTGCAGGAGTGGCTGTCATCCAGTAATTAGGGCTCTGCACACAGATCTGTAGTTTCACATTTCAGTCATTGTGAGCGGGTCGTCTGATCTCCATGTTCAGATGTTAATATACCTGTGCTGGCTGCACACCTATTGGTTTTGTGTGCCAAAGCCCTGCTGTGACTGAATTATTGTAATACTTTATTACATGGATTTCAAATCTGAGTAATGTTTAAAACATTTATGCAGCTGGGTTGTTTTAGTAAGTCTGCTTCCTCTGAGGTTTCCGTGGCTGCAGAAGCTAATTTAAATGACCATGAAAACGACACCTTCCAAATATTGACAGTATTCAGGTGTTTGCTGAATCCAATCTGTCGTTTGTGTATTTTTAGTTGCCAGACTTTTTTGATTTGCACGTTTAACACCGTGTGTCCTTTTTTTGTTTTTGTGCAGTTCTCACAGCTGCTGTCACACAAGCTTCATTACAGTCGATGCTCCACAAGATCTTCACAGCTGGACCGTCAGCGTTCAATATCACTACGATCCTTTCTCAAGCTGCTCAGCTCTCTAACCAAGGTGAGTCCACGCTTTGATCTGTGGTATAGTTTGAAAACGTTTTGTTTCATTTGTTTGTGAATGAGGCGGTTCAGGTTAATACATTAACACACACCGGGAACACAAACACACAAATTAACACAATGCAACAACAATGCCAAATGGCATGTTAACTGAATTACCAACATATGCTAGTAGATTTCACAGTTTTACTGACTGCTCTGCATTATTTACTTTTAAATGTAAGAAAAATGTCTATCTGATCAACACTTGCAGTGTTCAAGATTATGCAGCCTTTGAAAGAGCAAAGATTCATCCTCTGAACCTGACTTCACAATCTCCCTGACGACAGATTTAGTGCGAGTGACACATTTCCTTTCTATGATGAATTCTTCCTGTGTGGGTGTGGCCAAGCCTTTTATTATTCTGTAAATTAGAGTATTTTATTCAGGATTCTCAAAGTTTAGAATTGTATATTTTCTTTTAAAAAAAAGGTCTGTGTGCAAGATCTGATTTTTTTTTCCTCATAAATTTACAAGATTAAAGGTCGTAAATTTACAAGAAAAAGCCATAAATGATAAATGAAATCAAAGTTGTCCGTTTATCTGAGCCGTGCTTGAAGATTAAAGACATGGAGCATCTTGTGAAGATTTACTTCCAGATCTGTGTCAAAAATAAAGAAATTCTGAACCTTTTGGTGATTCAAAATCAAATTATCTCTGAGGCTAACTTTCCAGGGTTCATGTCTGTAATACAGAGTTTCATATGTAAAATAAAGAGATCAGAGAGAGACGTCTGCATGACTACCACTTTATTTTAGCCTTTGAATTTGCATACCCAGAAGCCCATTCACCACCTTACATCATGTCTCTGTCATGGTTAGAAAGAACACCAAAGGAGAATGTAAACAGGGTTTCATGGGCCCCTTCTCCAGATGAAACGTCATGTTTCAACACAAAACAACAAAGAGGAATGAAATAGTTAGCACAAATTCCAAAAACTTGGCCTCTTCAGACTGAAACACCACGCAAAGTTGAAGGAGATCATGTGTTTCTTTAGTAAAGGAAGAAATGACTGGAAGTGAACAGCTGCAGCAGGGATAGTGATGACTTCATCAACTGGCTCTGCAGAGATCCTGCAAGTCGCCCATCAATGATTAAAACTTAAGATGGAAATAAAAAAATATTCCAAACATTTATAACATTTTAAACATTCAGGTTACCTGTTGAAATCCAAGATGCTTTCACAGTTCAGTCAATCTGCTGCTGCACACAGCGTTTGCTCTCTGGACTGTAGGCTCACTCCAACGTTAATCTTGTAAATTTACAAAAGAAAAGTATAACATTACTACATTACTTTTTTTTTGCAGCCTAATACTCTGTCGTATTTTTCAGCAAATCACTGGATTTAAAAAAAAAACAAAAAAACAGTTTTTGTGAAGCTTCTCCACTGGTCACTGGTTTCAGCCGAGGGCTGGAGTGTAAAGCAACACTCCCGTTCCAGAAAATAAATCTTACGGTGCACGTAGGATTTAACAGGCTCCATTATAATGAAAGGCCTTATTTGTATATTATTTGTCATTGTGTTTGTGACCCCCTTAAATGACTTGAATCTGAAGTTTGGACAAATTTGGGATAGGTTAACAATTTCTGTTCCTCCCCCTCCAAAAATACAGCAGACCTCTTTTTGGACTTATTGTGTTTACATTGTTAAAAGAATAACTAATTTAATAAAAGTGTTTTGTTTTTTCTCTCCAACAGCCCAGCAGTCAAATCAGTCACCAATGTCTTTAACATCAGACGCCTCATCACCAAGATCCTACGTCTCCCCGAGAATCAGCACGCCGCAGACCAACGCCGGCCCCCACAAACCCCTCCTCAGCACGCAGCCTGTAATTTCACAGTCGAAGGTGAGACGCAGACTCTCAACCAGACTGCACTCTTGTCTGACCACCAGTAAATAATCAGGTCATCTACTTTACAACCAAGAAGTCAGACAAGCGAAGATATGATGTAGCCTCATTCCAGTGTGGCAATAGTTGACATTTCTGCAGATTTCTTTGCTGCTTTTTGGAATCTCAACAATGAATCTTTCGTGATGTCTGGCCTACAGAATTCTTGTTTGATCTGAATGAGTCGACAGAAAAAGTGGAGTTTTTGTGCTGATGCCGAGCTTGTGTTTCAGGTGAACACGCCAGCAGTGAAGCAGACGTCTCATTCCCAGCCCACATCCCAGCAGCCCCTCTCCAGCGACAAGCCGCACAGTCACGATGCCACCACGGCCTCCCCCAGAACCCTACAACGCCAAGGGTGAGTCCAGACCAAAAACACTGACATTGTATGACAAAAAATGTGCATATATTAATCTTTTTTTGGTCTAGTTGGATGTAGTTTACTCATAAACTACCTATTTGCTGTATTTATGAACACCTTATTATCTTAAATGTTCAAACTATATTCTATTTAGGATGTATAAAGCTTTACCTGTGATCTTCTGAACCTTTTGCTAGAAACTCCAGCTGTTCATAATTTATCAATCAGATACTTTGTTTGTTGTAGTTTGGCTCCATCTGCTGGTCCTTAGTGGAATCGATTCATTCATCGCTGCTTTGTTTTTGTTCTGTAGTGAATGAATGACAAGTTATTGTAAATAGAAAAGAGAGTTCTTTTTAAAAAAAGATTAATACTTTAAATAACCCGATCTCTTTTAATCTAGTTTTATTGGATGACACTTTATTTTAAACAGTTTTGTCCAGACCCCTTCCCTTTATTTTTAGAAATATTTCTGCTTTGGAACAATCTTTTAATGAGTTAATTATTTTGTTTTACATATTTTGTCAATTCAGAATTTTCAGATAAAAATCATTTTGTTTACATTTTACTATAAATTGTAATCAGAGGTAGTAAATTGAATAAATGCAGAGAAAAATAACTTTTTATAAATTTGTACTTACTGCTAATTTCTGTTATTTAAACTGTGATGTTGAATTGTGAAATGTGACAGCATATAACATTTGAGATATTTAATTTAAAAAAGCTTGAATGAAGATGGAACTGATTCTACCAGTTAAAAAAACATGACATTTCAAGAACTAGGGTTTCCCACACAGGAAGAATTTCTCATAAAAGAAAACATTCTACTTATTTTATCAGGACTTATTTAAATAAAAACTGCTTCAAGCAGAGTCCAAACTGAACGTTTGGAACCCCTTTTCTTCAGAAAAAACCTCAATGTTGTAAAAATAGTTTCACAAACGTATATAAAAAGGAACAAATAGTGCAAAGCTGTACAAAATGAATCTATTGAAAGTGATGTGAGCGCGGGGAAATATTTACTCCAATGATCCCAAACCCCCAGACTGGCACTGGTCCATGGGACAATCGATATCGGACACAAGAGAGAATAACACATCCTACATGATTCTGAAGTAAGTTTTATTTTGGAAGACTACATCCAACTCATTCTTGATGAATCTCAAATCCTAAGTGAAATGGCAAAAATCCATCTGCTACTTTCCTAAAGCGATTCCACCGACCGCTAAATTCAAACCCTTCGGCTAGCAAAGTTAACAAAAAAAAAAAACGTAATTGGAAAGTTTAGTTTGGCAGAAAAGAGCTATTGGAGAAACGGAAGGGCCTTTGAATTCAAAAACAAAAGCTGGATTTTATAGGCGAAAACAATTTTTTCCCCCAAATATGGATTTATTGTAACAGCTGTTCCCCCACACCTCTTTGTGAAACTCCTACGATGCTAGGTAGACCAGTGGCTTACAAACTTTATCTGTCCTCAAACCAGTTTGATCAGGATGAATCCACCATTTGAGCAATTTTATTTACAGCTTCTTGGTAACATTACAGTTGGTTGCTAATTATTATGCATTATTATGGTTTGTAGGAAGAAATGTTGCAATAAACCCACATCTGGAGTAAAATCTCCTGGTTTCTCTGTTAAAAGCAGCTTTCTTTTATTTTGAAGTCAGTGGCTCTTTTTCTGCTTCCTCTCTGACTCCTTTCTGTAAAAGAAACTTAACAAATATGTTTGTTTTTTTTTTTTGCTTACTTTACCAGCTGGAGGGTTGTAGTTTAGTGGTCGATGCAGCCACTTAAAGACAGTAGTAGACGGATTTTCATCAGGTGACCGAGCGACTTCACGTGTCAATGTGTTGGTTGTGGTTGAGAGATTCCAGAGGGTTTTTTCTAAAATAAAGCTTCTTTAGAATCAGATTAGAAATGCAAAAGACAGAATTGTACCGTATTTTCTGGAGCACAGGTCGCACCGGAGTGTAAGTCACAAAGGCAAAAAATGTATGATCAAGAAAAAGAAAACCATATGCAAGTCTCTACGTCGCAATTTCATGAGGAAAGTGTGATGTTTCAGAAAAAATTTGCCATGCTCAGTGTAACAAAAAATAAATAAATACAGGAATACTCATCTTTTGGTTTTTATAAGAAAAATATCAAAGTTTGAGAGGAAACGATCAGATTCTCTTCCACGTTTGTTTTGAACAACACTTACTCTGCCACTGTCAATAGCAAATATTTGTACTCAGTGCCCTCTAGTGGTTTTTAAGGAAACAACCTCCTAAAATAACGAGCCTGTGTTTACTGAAAAATTAACGAATATGAGCCTGTTTTTGTTCTTAAAAATAAAAACTCAAGAACACAAATAAGTCGCGGTAGGTTATATTGTTTTTCTCTGTTTCTACAGAAACGGTTTGTCTGACTGCCTGTTTCCTTCGGTTGTTCTTTTCTCCGTGTAGCAGTCAGAGGAGTCCCTCTCCAGGTTCCAACCACGTCGCCTCGAGCAGCAATGCCGCCAACTCCACCTCCGCTCCCCCGGCCTCTTCCACATCCCGGCCCTCCTGCTCCTTCACCCCCTCCCTCGCGGCCCACTTCAACGAGAGCCTCATCAAGCATGTGCAGGGCTGGCCCGCAGAACACGTGGAGAAACAGGTCAGTGGCCGCTCTCCGCCTCCCCTCCCCCCTGCGCAGCTCCTCCCAGTCTAAGGTTGCCTCCGTCTCCCTAAAGGCGTCCAGACTCCGCGAGGAGGCTCACACCATGGGCAGCATATGCATGTCAGAGAACTGCACTGAGCTCAAAAACCTGCGCTCCCTGGTCCGGGTCTGTGAAATACAGGCGACGCTGCGCGAGCAGAGGTGAGTCGGCCGCACGTTTCCCATCGCTGCGTCCAAAACCTCCCACATCTCACTCCTGCTCTCTGTTCTCCCCACAGGATACTGTTTTTGAGACAGCAAATCAAAGAACTTGAAAAGTTGAAGAATCAGAATTCCTTCATGGTGTGAGAACTTTGGGTCTAGGATGTTTCGCGGCGGGTGGGTGGGGGGGGTTTCATTGCACAATATTTGGAAGCTGGCGAGAAAAGTTCCTCCTGAGCCCAGTCTTAACACACAGGAGCTGCAGTCCTGCTGACACACCCGAGGGAGGTGACGAGGAGCTGCTGGTGGGAGGGGTCAGGGAGGGGCTGATTTACAAGACTGTGTTTTTGTAAAAAAAAAAAAAAAAAAAAAAAACCCACAGTGGATTAACATGTAGATTTCTTGTAGATGTTATCTATGTTGTAAATATGTTTTGTAGATTGAATCCATGGAAAGCCATGCCTATCGAAGCTTTTGACATCCAGACTAATCAGCCGAGGCGCTCGCCTCTCCTTCACTCATCTGCAGACTCCACCTTCCGTTATCACGTTAAAGCGCCGTGACCAGAGCAGCTGTCCACACCAGTTTGACCTCTTCAGACTCTAGATGGGAGATCTGTTATAAATGCTCACAGTGCTTCAGTGATCTGTCGGCAGTTTCTGGCGCCCCACTTTGAGGAGGAAAGGCGGAGAAAAGCCAGTGCCTGGTGGTGCAATGGATTCAAAAAGAGGAGCGTGCTGCTTTGGACCATTCCTTCACCCTCAGCAGACCTCTTTGGAGTTAATTCCTTTCTTTCCGTTTTGTTCCGACCTCTCCATTCCTTTGTACAGTCGCTGACACAGCAGGTGGGTTTTAGGGGGCAGAGAAGACCAGCCTTCACGTGTGGGTTGCAGTAATAAGCCATGCATCAGAAGTGGGTGGAGGTGGGGCGCCTCTTCGGTCAAAAGCAGGGCAACCAGGGGTCAAAGCTCAAATGTGAAATGTATGTAATGTAATAAACATGTTAAACTAAAGTGAGCGCTGGGTGTTTTGTTGGAGTTTCGGCTTTGGTTTCATATGCTAGTGCCTTGTTGAAAGTCTTAAGCCTCGTCACCCGCAGGTCCATGTTAGCCGTCGGACCAAAATCCTGAGATCTGATCAAAATCCTTTAGCTCCTCCCCCCATTCATCACTATGAGCAGGGCGCTCCGGTTTGGGCCCACCACCACTGTTTTCTATATGGAACTGAACAGCATCACAACATTCAGTTAAGCTGACCATGTCATTGCTTTGTATATTGTTTCCTGAAATATATTGACAAAAAATAAAGGATGCCTGTCCAAGGCAGTGTTGTGTTGTTTGATGCTCCATTGAGCTTCAGCTCATCTTGTTTTATGTTTTGTTCTTGTTTGTGAGAAAAGTCTCAGGCTAAATTTAGTTGCTGTAATAAGGGGGGTATATGTTGTTTTCCGGGATAATTATAAAACAGGAATGTTTACCAAGTGGTACAGTGAAAAATTTGAGTGCCACTTTGCAGCCACATATTTTGAGCTTTCAAAATAAAAGCATAGCCGTACATATTTTAGAAATGACGTGTAAATAGTCACTTAAATAATTGTTTACTGTATCAAATTTTATTTTATCTTGGTTTACTTTAATTTTCCTGCAAGGATCAAGGTATGAGCAACGTCTGATAATAAAGCAACAGTTATTAGTTGTTTTTTTTAAGTAAGACTCATTGCATTTGTTTTACTTTAGCTGTTTTAAGTAATTCTGTGAACAGGGAAATGTAAGCAACTTTAACTGGGCAAAAAATATATATATATATTATGTTTTGTCCCTGTTGTGGAAAACTAGCGTTAACATAAAAGAAGAAGAAAATTTGGTTATGCAGCGGACTGCAGCCAGGATTACTGACATTTGTAGTTTTATTTGTAGTTTCTATAAACCGGAAGTCGCTCCATAATTTGTAGGCTAGGGGATATCCCCATTTTGTGACGTCACGGGGTCTTCAAAGGGATTGAACGCGATGACGTCACAACAGCTGGACGTACAAGGATTTGTGGCACGTGACGTGATTACGTCATACAGCGAAAGTCTTCAAACGGGAGCTTTTGAATGCATGACATACCAGTGAAAATATTACAAGCTTGGAAAAACTCAAAGAGTTTCCAGCAAAATTCCCACAGTTTCCACGGAGAGAAAGGAAAAGAAAAGACAGAAATGTCTGAAAGAAAAGAAGATTTGACGAACCAGCCGGCGCCCCGGCGGTTCAACGGGATCTTGGTGAACTATCTCACCGAGGAGGGCTACTACGTGCTCAGGAAACTGACGCCGGAGGAGCTCTACCAAGTCATCTGCGATCTCCGCGACGAACCCACGGAGATCAGACTGAGTCAGCTGAAAGAAAAACTCAGTCAGCAATCGCTGGACGAAGCGGTGGACAGCATCATCCAGGAGGTGTACAACGACGAAAACAAACCCCTGGACCCCTTCAGGATCGAGGATAGCAGGTACATCCGCGGATACACCTGGAGGAGGGTTAAAAAGCTTTAAAAAAAATGAAGCTCTTCAATACCGCCGATGAAAAGGCGGAGATGAGCAAACCAACTCCAGAACTGGAAAGCGAAACGACGAGAAAACTGAGAAAAATGAAAGGGGAAAAACCGAAAAAGGAGGCGAGGCTTTCAGTTATTCTCAGGAGTATAAAAGAAAAGGCGCGTTTAAGCAAAGAGGCTCCAAAACCAGAGCCTGCACAGTCACAAACGCAGCCACAAAAACAGGCTGTCGTCGTCGACCGAAAAATGCTGGAAGAGGTCCGTGCTGCAACTTCAGAGCCAAGAATGGAAGAAGTTGTTAGTGAAGAGACTTCAGAAAGCCAGTCGGAGCTTTCAGAGCTGCAACCTGAAAATGTCCCCACAGAACCTGAAGAGATGGAGGAGAAGTCTGACTCAGACAGCTCTCCATCACTACAGGGCTGTGCCTCAAAATTCAAAGCTGCTGGTGCCCAGATGATCAGGAAAAGTCTGGAAAAAATCCAGAAAATCAGCTTGGAATCTGGAGAACTTGCTTGCACCACCCTGCTAAGGAAAAGGACTCCATTAGTTTCATCTGGTGAAGAGGATGTTGAGACTCTGACACAGAGTGATACAGAGACTCAACTGACTCAAGATCCAAATGAGAACGCAAAGGCGGTCCTTCAAAGCATAAAATTAGTGGCTCAAAAGCTGCAATCTTATGCTGAGAATGTCAAGCAGTACGTCCGTAGGCTCAAAAACCGTTCAGAAAAAGTCAAAACAGTGGCTGCAGAAACACGACAACAACTCAAGACTGCAACAGCTCTTCTTGAGGATGCTGCAACACTGCTGGAGACTGCCAATAGTTCATTTGCAGCTGAAAAGCTGGAAATGTGCACTAAGCAGCTGAAAGGATTGACTCACAAGATCAAGTCACTTTCAGAGGACGATGAGCCAGAGAAAAGAAAGAAAGCACTTGCTGTTGCGGGATCAAAGCCAAAATAAGGCAAATGAATCCTCCAGATGTCAAAGCAATGGTGAGGTCGGTGGACGCAGGATGCCAAGCATGTCTGAGAGACCTAAAAGAAAAGGTCAAAAGTGTTGAGACCACTCTGCTGAGGTCCATCTTCACAAATGTGAAGGCTGTACTCAAAGTGATTGTGGCTCAACACAGAGCTTTAACTCTGGGGATATTTGATGAAGGAACAAAAAAAATCCTTCAGCAAATAAAACTGAGAAGCTTAAAAGTCAAACCATGCGCTGCAAACCTCAAAGTTTGTGCTGAAAGGGTAAGGAGAAGTGCCAAAGACACAGACACTCACCCTGAAGAGACTCAAACGGAGGAGGAAATGGAAGCATCCAGCAGCTCTGGTGAGACCACATGCATCCTCAATCTGTGCAGGAAAAAACCAAAGAAAGGTGCAGCAGAAGAGGAGGCAGAAGCACACCTGAGGATGAAGAAGCACAACCTGAGGATGAAGAAGCACAACCTGAGGATGAAGAAGCACAACCTGAGGATGAAGAAGCACAACCTGAGGATGAAGAAGCACAACCTGAGGATGAAGAATCACAACCTGAGGATGAAGAATCACAACCTGAGGATGAAGAAGATGAAGCTGAAGAGCTGAAAACATCTTTGAAAAAATCAGTTGTGATGATGCTCGGATATGCTATAGCAGAGTCAGGGTTTGACAACTTAAACAATGAACTCATTTTCCCCGTGACAGACCTCGTGGAAAGAATTTGGGAAGAAGTCAAAGACGAACACATCCAGATGGATCCAGACAAAATTGCAAACAAGCTACACTTGCTTGTTTACAAGGATCTGAAAAAGATGTGGAAAAAGCCCCAATTCATCATGATGTTCATCGACTCTCAATCCTCTGTAGGCGAGAAAATAATTTCTATGTGCTTCAAAAAACACCTTCTAAAACCAAAGAAGCCCAGCGTTTTTAGGAGGTTTTTGAACTTTTTCCGCCGGAAGTCTGACTAGATCTATCCGGATTAACGGAAAAATTAGGCCAAAGTAGGGAAAATATAGGAAATTATAGTAAAAACTTGTAGAAATAAAATTAGCTCAAATATATATTAAAAAAAAAAAAAAAAAAAAAAACTTGTAGGAACAAAATTAGCTTCAGTAGCCTCTGGGTAAATTCGATTATAGTAGATCACAATTTAAATAGATACCAGGGGTATGATAGTAGGAAATAAAAACAGCTTAAAAAAGCTGTAAAAAAAAAAAAAAAAAAAAAAAACAAACAAACTTAGTTTAGCTGATTAGTTATGTAAATAATAAATGTAAAAAAAAAAAAAAAAAAAAACTTGTAGAAACAAAATTAGCTTCAGTAGCCTCTGGGTAAATTTGGTTATAGTAGATCACAATTTAAATAGATACCAGGGGTATGATAGTAGGAAATAAAAACAGCTGTTAAAAAACAGCTTTAAAAAAAAAAAAAAAAAAAAGAAGCTTTTAATGCAACCACAAGGAGCTCAGTAGTTTTCTTGTGCCGGTCCCAAGCCCGGATAAATGCAGAGGGTTTTGTATAAAAAGGCTCAAATAAGAATACAACATATATAACTGTTACAATCAATAAATTTGTTTGTTTCTATGTCTAGACTGAACACTTTTTACCTTTAATCTTTCAGCCAACGTGGGGATCTCCTTACACGGCCTGACAGGAGTTCCATCTGGAGTATCGGGCTGAACCACAACAGGAGGATCCACATGAAGCAAGAGTCAAACGTGAAGTATGCCACTTCTGCTCATCTGCTAACAAATAGGTTCCCTGTGTCATAACTGTTTGATGACTCGTGATGGTTCAGAGAATCTCTGGTGGGATTTTGGAACGTGTGTCGGTTTCCGAACACGGACACGCTCTCCCTCTTGAAAGGTGTCAGCATGTGCACCACGTTTCTTATCTGTATCATCTGTGTATCTTATCTTGTTCTGTGTCGGCCAAACGTGTCACAGGACTGTCCTTAGGGTCAGGAAGCAGGACATGTGAACGAGTGCGCATTTTTCTCCCGAGAAGTATTTCCCAAGGAGAAACCTCAGTGGTGGAATGAGGTGTGGAAAGATGGAAATCTGTCACAGTTTGATACCAAGACTTTTTTTTCCAAGAGTAGCAGATTGAATGCAACTCTAGAGCACTCGGTGAAACCTTTCAACTGCACCGTTTGCAGTTCTTGTGTTCTTATCAGATAACTTTACCTCTACTGTACACACAGTAGTGTAAAGCGTCTTCTATTCAGGAGCCCATGACTCGGATATGAGGAAAAAGACAGAGGACAACAGTAACAAACTAAAAGTTTGCTCAGATCTCTGTATCTGCACATCTGCTTCTGTAATGGGATCAATCTGAATGAATAAGAATATTCTCAGGATTTCCTTCTCTGCTCTTTCCAGATGACGTCCCGTTGGCTCCAGCAGGCATTGGAGTGTGAAGTGGCTGGGACAGGCGATGTCATCCCTGCAAAGTCTGAGGCCATGCTTCTTGATCAGAGAAAGGTAGTTTGGTGGGTGGAGTGCTCCTTTCCCATGCAGGTGGAGGAGTTTAAGTATCCTGGGGTCTAGTTTATGAGAGGGAAGGTCGGAGCGTGAGATTGACAGGCAGATTGGAGCAGCAGTCTGTGCCATTATGCTGTTGCTGCACCGGTCCATTGTGGTCAAGAGAACTATTCAAGAACTATGCACATACAGATTGGGGTGAGATTATTTTCTCTCCATAAAACATTCAATATTTGCATTGAAAACCCTTTTCTTTTTGTTTTTTAAAAACTTTATTTTTTGTCTACAACACAAATGTTTTCAGATGTGTTGAGTCTCATCTCGGTTTCTCCCCATCTTTGATTTGCCGTTCGCAAGTTTCAATTTAGCGTATTACTTGTGCCACCAAACAGCCAATCACAGACTAGAGGGTTCATGCTGATTGGTCTAGATTCAATCCAATCAAGTGTCTCTGCTTAGCACTGACGGCGCTTGAAGACAAACACAGACTCTGGACTTGGATCGGTTCTATTCGACTGGGATTCTGCAGTCTTCATCCATTCTGATCCGTTTCTCTTTGAGTAGAACTCAGATGGATCAGCAAAGCCAAAATAAAACACTGCTCTGTATTTATTAATGTCTGTGTAGCAAACATTGTCTACTTTGGTGAGACAGTTTTCTTTTCATCACCACTACTGTTAATCTAATGTTCATTAGCAGAAAATAATGTGTTTAATTTTTTTTTTTAATAACAACAAATTTAAAAAAAAAAATCAAACCCTTTACCAGTATTTTGATCCACAGTATTAATAATAGATCACACGCTGGCCTTTTTAGTTCAATGACAGCAGATAAACTTTACAGTTTATTTCACAGTTTCAGAAGATCTTCAGCCATAATTTCACAAATCTGACTAAATAAAATGTAATCACTGCAAAAAGGAAAAAAAAAAGCATTTTTTTTTATTATTAAAAATGAATTTTTCTTCAGCCATAGAGGAGAAATCGAGAGTAAAAGAGTCTATTTAGTTTTTGAGCCTCGGTAGCAGACATGTTAGATAAATATGACGATTCCTGTCTATGATGGTTCCTGTCTTTTCTTCAGTCTCACTGTTTCTAGTCCGAACAACACGGCTGCTCTCACCACAGTCTTGAACATCTTTCCTTTCATTTGTGCTGAAACTCTTCTATCACACCTGACACTTTTCTCCACCCATTCCAACCTGCTTGCACTCGACTCTTCACTTCTTTTCCACACTCTCCATTACTCTGTACTGTTGACCCTAAATACTTAAACTCCTCCCCCTTCTTTATCTCTTCTCCCTGTAACCTCACTCTTCCACTTGGGTCACAAAAAGATGCTGATAAGAGTTATGAAACAGATTCAGTTGTTGATAAACACATTGGTTTATGAATCCGACTCTAAAAGAGTCTGGACCTCATCAGCCACTAATTTAACTGCACAACATTGGTCTGTAGTGAGGAGATTTAAAATCCAGATTACCCTGGTTCACTGCCATTTCTGGCCTACCGGTTTTCAACTGTGGTAAACTGGGTTTTTGATACAGAGAAATGACTTTGGATTTTGAAGTGGGGATGCATGAGCTCAGTGGCGATTTAATAGCACAAATGATCTGTGGATTTAATGTTACTCTTTTTTTTTATTTTTAATGAAATGAAAAGACTCGAAACAATATTAGGACTTGTGACGTGACTTGGTGCTCTTTACCGATTTTTACAAAATAGGGCTCGAATTAAAGCTTAGAAAATTATTTATTTTGTGGTATATTTAAATATTGATTATCTATTAAGATTAATCTGTAAATGGTGCAAGAATTGTGTCTTCTGCTGCTACAGATAATACATTAATGTTAAATGAACAGCTTCGAAATATTCGTGATTTTTTATTTTGCGTCTGTGCTAAAATCCGTATAACAGAGCTTGTAAATGCTTGTCACCTAAGCCCAGAAAGGAGGGAGATTGATGAAGTTTAATAGCATGACTGAATGATAAAGTTTAGTAACAGGGTCCATTCCCTGTTAAAAACATCTCAAAGTGCTAAAAAAAAAAAGAAAAATATTAATGATAATAATTATAAAAACATCCTTTACCACATTTTCTATTTCTTTCTATTATCTGCGTTATTTGCAATTATGAAAAAACCTTTTGCTCCTCATCCTCCTGGCTTCCGAGCCGCGTTAAATGGGCTCACCTGGCTACAGGTGGCTGCCGATTGCAGAGCGGAGCAAATCAATTACAAATATAAACAACTTCAACATAAAAAAGTTTTATTTCATTGTCATTCCTTCTAAAATAAATCTTAAATCTTATTTATCAACAAAAGTAAATCTATATGGCTCCAACATATTTATTTCATTTTATTATTCTCATTTTCAATTTTATGTTTTAAATACATTCTATGTATTTGATTGTATTATCTTACTATGATTATAGTAAGTGTTTCCTGTGGGGATCTATCATGCCAGGGCTTGCTGGCTTGGTTTGGGGTCTTTGCCGTGGTTTTCACCCTTGCTGGGGCGGCTGGAGTCCTGCACTGCATCCTCACAGCTGTGGAGTGGACTATGTTGCTGTCCCGGTCTGAGTGGGCGCCGTGGCGATGTTCCTGTGACCAAGCTGGCTCCTGGTACGATGGAATCCCCAATACTGTTTCCTCACAGCAGAGTCAATCCTTAAGTTTAAGTTTATTTAACAATTTTCATTTTGAAGTCATTTTTATAAGTATTCATTGTATGTGGGATCATAGGTTGTATGTGTTAATGGAGGGGGTTACTTTGTATGTTTTTGTTTTTAAATGTAAAGTGCTTCAAGTTGACCAAAATGTTTAAAATCTTCCACTGAACAAACACTAATGAACTCTGAAACACAACATTTGACTATCATAGTCATACAACAAACCCCTTGATTATATCACTAACATCAATATACTTATGTACAGATACGACTTTTGTCGAACACAAACACTTTTATAGTTTACGTGTTAGAGTATCATTGATATTCTGAGCCCGATCACTCGTATGAATACAGGAAACATGGAAAACTATAATGAAAACACAATAATGAAACACCTGATTTTACATTATTACTTGGTCTCTTTCTTAGGAAAAAAATATTGAGCGCTAATCAGCCTGTCTTGAGTCTAATTCATTCTTTTATTGAATAGCTGCTCATTTATTTTGTGTCTTCTCATCCATAAAGCTTTAGTCCAAGAGGAGGCTGGATTGTGTTTTCCATAGACCTCAGTTCCCATAGTAGATTATTTGTCAATGGGTCATTTAATAAATGTTTTTTTTTTTTCATAAGCCCACATTCTAATACCTGAAAAAAATATAAATATATATTTATTTTTTATATATATTATATATATATATATATATATATATATATATATATATATATATATATATATATATATATATATATATAATTATATATATATACAGTACACACGTTTTTAAATAACCTGTAGTACCAAAAACTGCCAGCAGAGGGAAGCACCTCCATGTAATTTAGCAAAAAAAAGTACTTTCATACATTATGATTCTTTTTCCATTTAAAATTAAAAAAAAAAGATCTATATTAACACAATTATTTTTTATTACAGTTATTCACACTTTAGTTTCTCTGACAACATTCACTTTTATGTTTAGGAGAGACCGTGGAGTGGGGATCAGTTTTCCTGATGATGAGATTATCTGTGATCCTTGCCTGTAAGACGCTGAGGCAGCAGAGTGCTGCAGAATGAAATCTCACGCAGAGACAGAGGTGGACGTCGTCGGCTTCATGTCTGAGAGCGGCCCCTGATCAAACAATACTCGGCTTTTAACTCCAACATGAAAGCTCGACGGAGCTCTGTGCGTAGACGGCCTGGAATATTTGCAAAATGATGTTGAGTAGAGTAAACTGGATCCTGCGGGATGGAGACAGCCTGCCTGTCTCTGATCCTCCACAGACACTGATATGGCTCACATCAAAGAGAGGAAGAGGAAGTCCAGGAGCTGTCGGAGGAAACGCGTCTGACAGATGCCTTTCACTTTTAGATCATGTGAAGATTCCTATTTAGTTTGAAGATCTCAACAGATGAAAGGTTAATGCTTTATAGGTTGAAAACAGTCTCTGGTGCTGCAGCAGGATTTTTTTTTTTTTTTTTTTGGGGGGGTTGTTAAACTGACAGGTCACACTTCCGTCTGCCAGCGTGTGAAAGCAAACGCAGCAACCTGTGGAGGCAAGACAAAGCTGGAAAAGACCCCACCACGCTTTATTGACACCCATTCTTTCAGCTGGAGACACGCTGCTGCTTTCAATCTGGGGGGGGCAGGCTTTGAACAGCATTTTCCCTCTGTGGTAACAATGTAAGCTTGGGTGTTCTGAGCTCCACTCATTGACTGTATAAGGGAGAACTGGACTGAGCATGCCCCCCTACTTCCGTGTTCCATATAGGAAGTACCACTGGGTTGCAAAAAGGCCAAAGTCCCATTGATTTACATTGAGAAACAGACAGTTATTTCTCAGTCATTTTAAATGTCAGAATAATCATTCTTCCTCTGGTGCTTTCTGCTTAACTTCTTTTTTCTAATCCTAATTTTTTTTTAAAGATTTTTTTCCATTATCACAAGTTATTTGAGTTATAAATTGACCAATCAGATGGCTCAATAAGCGTTTGTGGGTCTGACGTCGAACGTCTGGGGGGTTTGAGTGACAGATGACGGGTAGCCAATGGGAGCAGACTTCATCAATGCGGTCCGTGAAGACCTTTTAACACCTACTTTACAATTCAACAATGTTCCAATCATTGCCCTTCTATTGTTTTCCTCAATGGAATGCAGCAGTTTAAAACAAGAGGCGCATGCTGTCATTATCTTTTACTCTGTAGAAATAGATTTAGAGGCTCAACGCGGTTAAACCGGGTGTAAAAAACACGCTCGCTTTGCAAACAGAAGAAGTTGAAAGTTAACGCGGACCAGCGTATACAGTCACTGGTTTCAATATGGAAATAGATGATTAGAACTGAGAATGTTTATGTTTCCGGAATATGTGTGGCGACACATTATTTAGCTCGACAAAAAAGAAAATATGTCAGTAAATACAACATTTGCAGTGTTGCGGGAAAGCTACGGAGAGAGAAAGGGACGGGGCGGCGCGAGTGTGATTGTACTTGCACGCGCGCATGTGTGCGAGAGAGAGAGAGAGGAGGAGAGATGAAAGAAAAGGAGCGGGCGTTCAGGGAAAGTTGGAGTAAAACAAAAGTGAAAATAAATGGTGGATTCCAGCCTCCAACCAGACAGAGAGAGTATTTGCCTGCAGAACAAAACACCCGCGGGTTTAACCACGAGGACGTTCGTCCGAGGAGCTGTAGCGGCTCCCCTGTCCCCCCGACCACGGTCAGGACGAGGAAGCAGGAAAGGTTAACAGCAGAATCAAATGTTGGAATGGTTCTCCCTCAAAGACTTGAACAATGACTTGTACGATTCTCTCGAGCCGCCGTTATTAAAGTGGAAGCTGTTTACGTTCCGCTATCTCGTGGTAGAGGCGTGGAAAGAGGCGGAGACTCACAATAAACTCTCTTCAGATTGGTGGAAGATACTTCCTATAGATCCCATGACTCACAGAGACTCGGACCAATCGCTGATGATGGTTTGCAAAATGGCGATAGCCATTTCAGGAAGTGACGGTGAAAGCGGCGGCCTACTTTCTCGAGGAGAGGATGTAATGCATTTCCAATGGGAGACCTCATTGCTTGTTTTGTCCAGTGTTTTCACAGTCTATGGCTCCACTCCATGTCACCTGAACTATGCAATCAATAGATTACAACAGAAACAATTGCTTTTTTTTCTCCCCAAACAAACTTGTAAATGCAAACAAATGGAAAATGTTCTAAATGTGGACTATAGGAGACACATTTCAATCAATTTATCTGAGAAATTCATCAAAACTTTTGCTCTATATTAAAACATTTTTTTTAGATGTATCTTTTTTATGTAGATGACACAATCATATTACAATTTCTAAAATTATAAGACATTTAAACTTGTATTTTTTTTTTTGTACTCAATGCACAACTTTTAGTGTCTTTAGAAAAAAAATACATTTATAGACTTGTGTTTTTAACATGTTCTTGTGGCATTTTTACATATATCAAGAAAGTTAAGCTAAAAAAGCTCACAGCTCCACTCGCAGAGGACTAGATCCACGTGCATCTTTATTTTCCTCATTTGAGCTGGCGTCTAGCTCAAAACTGCTACAATATTGCTCACCAAGTTTGAGGAGAGAGGGGCAGTAAGCTAATGGGAGAGCATGTTAATAGATGGATGATGGGAAGTGGGGAACCAACTGTCCCGCCCACACTCAGAGGTGAATTTCTAGCAAACTCTTGATGCTCACAGCTTTTTGGATTTAGCTAAAAAATAGCATCATCTTAATTAAAGGACCATTGGAAACACTTTGAAAATTGGTCAATAGATGATCAGAGTGGGACTTTAAACCATTTCAGTAGGTCACTTCCGGTGAAAATCAGTATATTTTTAAACTTCCAATATAGTATTAGGCATTCCTAATACGATGACTCATAATAAAGTTTCTTTGTGTCTGTTTTTTTTTTTTTTTTTTTTTTTGTTCAGTTTTGAGGGTCAATACCACTTATGTCCACTAGGTGGTGGTGTTTATCCATCAATAACAGCTGGACTGCTTTTCCAGCCAGTCTGAGTTCATTTAACAGTCACATTTGTGTCAGCGGTACCTGATGAGTGACTCCACACAAGTCAGGAGCCAAACAGAATACCACCAGAACCGGATTTCTCCCCAATTCATGGCAACCTGCGCACCTTTTCTTGTTTCACACGCAGATGGGGAATTGTCCCAGCAGCCGGGGGACTGGCGCCTCTGCGGAATTGCACATAATTGCGGTAATTGCAGAGTGCAGCCTCACACGCCCCCCCTCTGAAAGCAGGATCCTCATCCTGTTGTTTGAGGGCCACAATAAAAAGGGCACGGATGCTCCTTCTCCGCAGGCATGGACACTGCGCACACGCATGACGGGGGACAACTTCTCAGCTCCAAACCAGTTTCCTCGTGGACGCGCTTGGGACAAACTGCCTTAATGTTCTAAAGAAAAAAAGATGAAAGCAGAGCTATCACTACTGTTGAAGGGCAATTGTGTCCGTGCGCGTGCGCTGCGAGTCGTCTCGGTGGCGCCATGCACTTCTCCGTGGAGTGCTCGTTTGTGTGAGGCGCGCGCGCCTCCCAGCAGACGGGTGGCCTGAAGGGAGGCGGCTCAGCCCGGCGTCAACCTGGCGGCGAGCACGATGACGCTGCATTTACCTGCTGACCTGAGCTCGCGCTGAGACACCACGCCTCTGCTGCATCAGCGCTCATGCTTTTATTTTGAAAAGACAATTACAAGGTGATTGATGATGTTAACATTCATAACTGGGTGACTGAAACAGGACTGGAGACAGTCAATAATGACATATGGACCATGATATTATGGAGATGTGCGAACATGAATGAATGTACGTCGTTTTCATCAAGTTTTTCAGTGTAAAAGAAACCACAGCCGGAAGTCTCAAAAAAATAAAAAGCTTGAAACAAAGTTAGAAATTTCAACCACTGTTTAAATTCATAGCTAAATAAATATATAAATTAATTAAATAAATGTGCATGTTTGTTTGTGTATTAGATAGTTAAGAAAACAATAAACAAAAAATATTTGCAATATTTACTCGAATAAATGAATGAATCATTTAATTGATTGATAATTTGCTACTCAATTGTGTCTCTTAAATACAAGAGGATATGTTTAGGTGTGTAAAATGATGTCAAAGGTTGAGTTTTTGATATATAACGAGGCTTTCACCAGTTTTTTTTTTAATCCTAGAAGTACATAATTATATCTTAAGGGGCGAAAATTAAAAAAAAAAAAAAAAAAAAAAAAAAAAAAGTCTTGGAAATAGAAATTTTGAGGGGTAAACATTTAAAAAAATACACCCCCCAAAAAAAGAACGAACTACAAAATCAACAATGAACGTAGGCTAATTCCCCACAGTATAATATTGGTTTTAATTTAATGCAAATAAACACACTATTTTCACGGGTTATTCTTTTTTTTTATATATATATATATATACGTTTATTAAATAAAAAAAAAAATCGATATCTTTTTGTGCTTCCCCTTTATTGAAAATAGGACATGAATTTATTTGAACCTTTAACATGTTTTATTTTTAAAGTAAGTAAACGGATGTTGCTTTGTCAAACGTGCGAGTCACACACTCCACTTGTCTTCTGACCAATCGGGTGCATGTGGGCGGGGCGTCGCATAAACGCAGCTATTTCTTCAGTGGGTCCGAGTCTTCCACAGGTCTGAGTCCAATCATCGGTCCTCCGGCGGACTTGTCCTCTCCGGACCAAGAATACTGACGTGATGCTCCCGCGCGACCGCTCTCACAGAGACCTGAAGGCAGAGTAACCACAACTCTTTTTCTGCCCCGGAGTATACTGTGGAGAACTTGAAGAAACACGGCTGTTTTTGTTTTTCTTGGTAATGTCGGACCACTTTTACAAATAAGTCGTCCGGTTCCTTCGCCTCCATGCAGAAAGAGGAAACGTTTCTGGGTGAATTTCGTCTCCCGGCGTCCCCGTCGGCCTCGTGAGCTGTCGCGTTTCAGCTCAAAATGCCTCGCTTGTCGCCGTAGCTCGGCTCCCTTGCTCAGCGCGCGCGCACCCTGCCTTAACCACTGGAAATACTGGACTCTCCGCGGCGCACCAACCTGGAGTAAATGGATCGCCAGCCCAGTTTCGTTTCCATCTGGCTACAACTGGAACTGTGTGCCATGGCCGTCCTCCTCACCAAAGGTACGTCTCGACTTTGCTCTGTTGACGAGGCGTGTTTTTGTTCGCCTCCTCAGAATGTTTGGAAGCTGATAAAACCGAGCTGCACCTCAACCTACCATGATGTTTATCCACTCAGAAGTTCAAAACAACCAAATCTGATTGATCTCATCTAACTTTGACGATTTAGAGCTGGAATGTAACAACTGTGCTATTAATTTGGGGTAAATTAGAACATAAATGTGTAAAAGTTGTCTAAAAGTTAACTGTTTGTGAACTTTTCATCTATGTTTGACCTTAATAACAACCCAGCTTTAAGGCTGCCATTAATACCGAAGTGATAAGGGCTAAAAGCAGTCCTGCCCCCCTCCTGCTCCCTCTCCCCTGCCCACAAAGGGGCCTCTCCTTCCTAATGAAATATTCTCCAAATGACCTGCCTGAGCCCTGCCGCTCCAATCATTCACAGGGAAAACACTGATCTGATGAATGCGCTGCTGCCCTCTCATACACTCACTTTGAGTAGAGGAGGGGGGCTAAAACCGCCTCTGTTTGCTCTTTTTCTGAGGTTATTTTGGGCCAATCTGACATCTGAGCACGCAGACGCTGATTTAAGGTCTCTGCAGAAATAAGCAGCTCTTGGAAGCAGGAAGCCTTAATGATAAGGTTGCTGGAGCGCTCCCTTCAGATGGGACCTCGGAGCACTCTGCCACCCCCTTCCCACCACACCCCAACCCTGACCACAAGTGAGGCTTTGCGTGCTTGCTGGGGAGGGGAGACGGAGATCCTGCAGGGCGCTCCAGACCTCCCCCCCCTCCATCTTCCTGGTCGCATGTTTTCATTACAAGGAATCGGCCGAGAGCAACCGCTAATTACAAGCTGCATTTTCTCTGTTCTACAATGGGATCCCGCATGAAATCCCACATTACCTGCCTGGTTGTTGTCTAGATTTAACGTTTTTGTTTGTGATCTTTCAGGAGAAATCAGGTGCTACTGTGACGCGCCGCACTGTGTGGCCACGGGCTACATGTGCAAGTCGGAGGCCAACGCCTGCTTCACCAGGGTCCTCGACCCGCTCAACGCAAACTCCCCCCTCACCCACGGGTGCCTGGAGCCGGGCGCCGCCGACGTCTGCAGCAGCCGGAGAGCTCCCGCCGCCGACGGCCTCAGCGGGGCTCTGACGCTGGAGTGTTGCCACGACGACATGTGCAACTACAGAGGCCTGCACGACCTGGCGCACACTAAGGACTCTGCAGGTGAGCAGAATCCACAATTCCCCTCATTTGTTGGTTTATTCTCAGCTTCAGTAGGGATCTGTGGCTCTTTAGGGGTCAGGAAACACTTGATGTTTATGGAGACTCGTCCTTTTTCCATATTTTCCAGCTTAACGGAACTTTGTTTGGAGTTTTCACGAGCTCCTGCTCCATGCCAGAGAGGGCCGGTTTACCTCTGAGTGCTTGGAAGTGTGTTTTATTACATTTCCTACTAACTTTGTGTCTCTAATGTCAGCATGTTGGGTAGAAAGATCCGGATTTTGAAGGAGTTGAGCTACTTTAACACCAGGCTTTTGAGGCACATTCAAGAACGTGCTAAACACAGGTTCTTGACACAGTGGAGAAGTGAATTTTGCTCTATTCTGATATATAAAAGACTCAGTGTTCTATCATTCAGGCTGGTTATTAATTCTTCCTCCATGAGCCTGAAAATGTTTTAGAAACTCGAATCCAAGAGTTTTAGGCACTAAAGTCTAAAGTGTATTTGCACAAACTTTTTATTGGAAGTGATCCCTTAACGCGTGTTACTGAGGGCGTTGTGAACATATCTCGCTGGCATAATATTAGATAAAAGTGTCGTCATGACTACATGTGTAAAATCCATGTCTGACCTCCCTGCTTTTTTTTTTTTTTGCACAGACGTTCGCTACCAGGCGGACGGCAACAACAGGAACCTGGTGACGCGGGTTCAAGAGCTGGGCTCGGCCAAGGAGGTGTGGTTCAGGGCGGCGGTGATCGCCGTGCCCATCGCCGGCGGCCTCATCCTGGTGCTGCTCATCATGCTGGCGCTCCGGATGCTGCGCAGCGAGAACAAGCGGCTGCAGGACCAGCGGCAGCAGATGCTGTCGCGGCTCCACTACAGCTTCCACGGCCACCACACCAAGAAGGGCCACGTGGCCAAACTGGACCTGGAGTGCATGGTGCCCGTGACGGGCCACGAGAACTGCTGCCTGACCTGCGACAAGATGCGGCAGGCTGACCCGAGCAACGACAAGATCCTGTCTCTGGTGCACTGGGGGATGTACAGCGGTCACGGCAAGCTGGAGTTCGTATGAAGTCCTGCTGGGAAGTTTATGCTTTTAAAGACATTCCAATGCTCTTCAACCGTTGGACCCAATCTTTTTTTGTTTTAAACCAGTGGTGAAACGATACGAGACTGATCTCATGCCGTGTGGTTCTTGCTGGAGGAGCACTTTACTTGAAAATGAAAGGCAAAGCAGCAGGGAGCTGCTTTTTTTTTCTGTGTTTTTTAACTTGAGGGACCTGAGTGTGGCTCTGAGGATCCTGGACTGTCTACACTGAGCGCTGAAGGATTCCAAATTTGTCTTATTTGCACATTTGTGAGAAACAAAAAGTTGCTTAAAACAAGATTTTTTTACACTGACAGCAGGGTACAACACAAAGGATTTGTCAGAGGAGTTAAAAAAAAAACAAAAAAAAAACAACCCAGTGTTCTGACTGTAGGCGTGCACACTCCTCTGTACGTTTCATGATTCAAGCTTAATGTAAAGATTCTAAATATATCTATCTATTTTTGTCTGATGGATCTGACCTGTGTGTGTCTTGTTCCGGGTGAATGTGCTGCATCTTTCTGCAGTCAGACAGAAAGCTTGATTGTGTGTGTGAAAGTAAAACTTCCATTAAAGGTGACTTTTTATTTATGTGAGGATTTGTTCTCGTATTTTTGCCTTTTTAGCCTCTTCAAAATGTGTTTCCACAATTCAGGTGATCTTAGTTTGACTGGTTCTCTCAGGCGAGACGCTGAAGTGTCTACATTTTTCTGGAGAATCAGATTTTTATTCACAGTGCAAGGAGATCAGAGGTCTTAAATTGATTTAAATATTAGCAAAACTGTACGAAAATTCGTATACAGGCAGCTTTTTTTTCTTTTTAACCATAAAAGCAGATTTGATTCTGATTCAAAGCTATTACTCGAAGGTGTCAACAAGATTCCGCATCATCTATGCATGTGTCTCTGATCATCTTTTGATCTATTTTAAAAGCGTTCCCATTGGTTTTTAATATTTTAAGCCAAAATCCAGAAACCTGTCATTTTCCCGGTCATTGTTTCTGCAGAGCAACAGGAGTTCATTCGAAATTCCCCTCTGAGTTGTGGGCGGGACTGTTGGCATGAATAACTCCACCCCCTTCCTGTTGCTGAGAGCTCTCTGTTTAAATGCTACTAGCCTATAGCCCTTCATATCTCCAACCTAACATTACTGGTGTAACAAAAACTATAGTTTCTACACACCAAAAAGGCTCTTTCTTTCCATTTGGTATTTTTTCCTTTGAAAACACTCAAAACTGCAATTTTACGCTTAATTTTCTTTTTATATGCATGTCTTCTGTCATCAAAAAATGCCACAAAAACATGTTAAAACATGATTTTTATTGGAGTTGGTATTTAAGGAGCAGTATTTAACAAACTGTATGTCAGCTTAACCTATGGATGGAGAAACTTTTTAAAACAGGAGAATTCCTCTGTATCAAACCAAATTTTGTTGAAAAACACCTGAAAGACATCCACCATCAATAGCAGTTCAAGTATGTTTCTCCTATTAAAACAATCCTTAGCTTAGAAAGTAGCTGCTAAATCTAGGTATTTGAGTACAGTCACATTTGAGTAAAAATGCTTGTCTTTTTTTTCTTTTTAATATGTACATATATTTATTTGAACAGAGACACTGGACGCTCATGAACATTTCTGTAAATGTGTCAGTGTTAGCTAGAAGGTTGAAGGTTAACAAGGCGTAATCTCTACACAATCAGATCAGTGCTTTCTTGGCTCCATCATAAATGGTGAACCTTCACTTTACTGCAGTTTACCTTTCACAGATTTTTTTTTTTTGTGGTTTTTCTTTTTTGTTTTGTTTTTCTAACTCTTTTCTGCATCCTGATTGGCTGTAAACCTCGTCAATCAATCAATCAGTATCTCCTGTACAGAATGCTTTCAGCCTTATCTTGGATCAGGAAATTTTAAAACATGAAGGGAAACAAGGGAACACATTTATCCCCTTCAACCGATTTTGTGCAAACTCCTGTATATTTACATTTCTAGGAAAGCTTCTCTGAACATGGCAGGGGCACCAACCATCTGTGTGCAACACACAGCACAATTGGAGGGAGGGGGGGGCTTGGGTTGAAAAGTTCACACCTTATGGCCCTGGTGGTTACCTCGGCAACCACAGGCCAGGCATCCTGGAAGGAAGTGGAGGTCCACTTGGCTGGAGAGCGTCTGGACTGAGAGCTGACCCTTATTCCTTTCCACCAGGAGGACAGGAAAACATTATTAGCAGCTAACCACTTAACAGCAGCTTGGATTTGCTGAGCCTCAGCTCACGCTCGCCGCCTCCCCCAGGACTATTACCCCACTAACAATAATAACGCCCGACGAAGCCTAATGTGACCGCTGTTTTCTTTAGACTTCACTCTAGGCTCATTCATCAGTGTGACACTTGGTGCGCATTCACATTGGCAGGTTTGGTTCACAGTAGGGTTTACTGTTTTGGATTGTCTATTTTGTTTGGTAGGTGTGAAAACTCACCGGAACTCTGGTGCAGAACAAATAAGGTCCACTTGGGAGAGAGAGTCTCACCTCAGAGGCAAACTAAAGGCTCGTTTACACTGGAATGGGAACGCGTTTTGCTCTCTGACCCAGTAAGCAAGATATCGGGTACACACCAGGACGTTCCAGAATGATATTGCGTTCACGGTTAAAACGAATGCTGACGGAAAACGATGTAATTCACACGCCACGCCGCTATGCGCGCTGTGAGCCACTCCCACCGGATGGAAAAGAACAATGGGAGAAGTACTGCGCATGCGCGAACTTCCCTATTTCTACCATGCGTGCCCGACACAAACTAAGTCCAAAATACTGTAAAAAAAATAAAACTCCAAAGTAGTCGCGAGTGAATTCAGCATCGCAGCTACCACCAGTGCTATCTCTTGGAAGTTTGCCATGTTGTTGCAGTCGCTGTTGTGACGAGCAATTGCTGCGCGCAAGGCTTATATGCGTCCTGGTCATGTGGTCATGACGTAGGGTATGAGCACATCCGCTTTACACCCTGACACCGTTCCTGACCGTACACACTAGAATGGGAGGGCGGTGGGAACGGGAACGTTTCGCAACGCTCCACTCTGGAAGGCGTTCTCCAAAGTTGTCGTTCTGGGGGCCCTAAAACGCCGTTCTGGTCTAAACGAGAGGCCCAAACGATAACCAAGTTGTCGGAACGCACGTGAAAACGTTGTAATGTAAACGAGCCCTCAATTGCAAACGTGAACCAATGATGCAAGTAGTGCTGCCACAAACGAATAGCCTAAAAAACTGAAAAAAAAATCCCAAATTAGTCAACCTAGCTAACATATAGCTGAAATATTAGCTAAACTCCAAATTACCTCAAAAAAAGGAAAATCCTAAATTAGCAAAAATAGCTAGCATGTAGTTAAAATATTAGCTAAACTTCAAATTAGCCTAAAAAAATCCTTATTAAATGCCAAAACAGTCCAAAAAGCTAGCAGACTACAACTATGACTTATCACTTCACTACACTTTGAGTCTATGTAATATAAAGCAAAGGCTAATCAATTATTAAATTAGTTGTTGACTATTTTAATAGTCGATTAGTTGTTGATTAGTCGACTAATTGTGGCAGCCCTGGATGTAAATAGTGTATGGTATGAGTTTTGGGGGAAAAATAGTGCAAAATTGAAGGAATAAGACTTTCAAAAAAGTTGGAAAATATCTCGTACAGGGTTGTCACAAGTCAGTCCTTGAGGGCCGGTGTCCTACATGTTTTCCAACCAACCTGCCTTTGAAGCTCTACCACTCGCTTACAGCCCCTCACAACCTCAACATTCATGCTGCAAGAAAAATGGCTAGCAATATTGGAGCTAGCTAGCAGGGAGCATGCGGCCTGCAGACTGTACCACCTACATCAAAGCTACAAACATATTTTTGTCTGATTCACAATTATTTAAATAAAGAAGCACTCAGAAATGCAGTTTTAGGCTGAATTTTCTTCATATACGTCCATCATCACTTTTAAAACACTATTGTGATTGGAGTGGGTCTTTAAATTTCTGCAAATCATCCAGTGAAGTAGCCAAAGTCTAAAGGCCATCATTGATACTTAAAGGCTGCTTACAAATTCCCCAACCACAAACAAACAGAGACATTCCAGAAAACAAACACAACCTTTTATTCCAGAGCAGAAAAAAAAGACTAAGCGTCTAACCAGTGAAATGTTCATTACCGTTCAGACAAATCATCCTCTGCGTTGATAGATATCCGCTGGAATAAGACGTAACCTAAATATTTAGCCTCTTCATTTCCTTCCATGGGATAAAACTGCAGCTTTAGCGCATGTCCTCATTAGCCCCCCCATCCCCGTCTAAACATTTACCCCAGTGAGTTGTTAACATTGAGATATAAATCTGGCCCAAAAGAAAAATAATAATGTTGGGAATGTTTAGAGGACAGAGAGGGCCTCTTGAAGTGAAACGTCTCTGTCTGGAGATGACAAATGACAAATTTGTGTTTCAGTGAAGCTAATGAGAAATTAAAAGCAAAACAGCTTGAGAGCAGAGATTGTGGTCGGCGAGCGGACATCTGCAGGCAGATGAGCAGGGGGTTAGTGGACCTCGTTGGTAGATATTTCACAGGTTGATTCATTGAATGCTAAGGATGCTTGCTGGTCCTATTATTTGATGGACAAATGTACAGGAGGACCTCACTGTCGAAACATCTCCATGTGTCTCAGACAGGATCATGATTTCTTTTGTTGTTTTACCTGCTTAAAGACTCACTCCAATGAAAATGGTGTTTTTGGTGTTTTTAACATATTCTTGTAACCTTTTAGTCATGATGGAGGACATATATTAAGAAAATAAAGCTTAAAATTGCATTTCTGATTATTTCTTTATTTAAATGGTTGTGAATCCGGAGGAGATGAAAAAATGCTGTTTGAAAAAGCTTGTAGCTGTGACGCAGTCTACACTCAACATGCCACAAGGTAGCTGCCCAGCTCCATGTCTCATTCATCCAATTGCAGACACATAGATCCATGTACAGTGGGGCAAAAAAGTATTTAATCAGCCACTAATTGTGCAAGTTTTCCCATTTTAAAATAAGAGAGAGGCCTGTAATTTTCTTCATACAAATACATCAACTATGAGAGACAAAAGGAGAAAAAAAATCCAGAAAATCACATTGTCTGATTTTTAAATAATGTATTTGTAAATCATGGTGGAAAACCAGTATTTGGTCAATATCAAATGCTTAAGTCATTACTTTGTTATACATCCTTTGTTGGCAATGACATCAGTCAAATGTTTTCTGTAAGTCTTCATAAACTGTTGATGGTATTTTGGTCCATTCCTCCATGCAGATCTCCTTGAGAGTAGTGATGTTTTGGGGCTGTCGCTGGGCAACACAGACTTTTAACTCCCTCCATTCATTTTCTTAGCTGCTTTGTCCCTTTTGGGGTCGTGGGGATGCTGGAACCTAACCTGGCTACTGATGGGCGAAGGCAGGGTTCACCCTGGACAGGTCGCCAGTCTGTCGCAGGGCCTCAATCACACACACATTCACACTTAGGGGCAATTTAGAGTCACCAATTAACCTATAAAGCATGTTTTTGGATGGTGGGAGGAAGCTGGAGACCCCAGTGAGAACCCATGCATGCATGGAGAGAACGTGCAAACTCCACACAGAAAGGTCCCCAGTTTGTGTTTCTGATCCCCCAGCCGGGATTTGAACCGAGGCCTTCTTGCTTTAAGGCAAGCCCGCTAACCACTGCGTCACTGTGCAGCCCTGCAAAGATTTAGATTTTTTTTTCTGATTTTGTCTCTCATAGTTGAGGCATATCTTCGTTGAAAATTACCTAATCTTTTTCAGTTGGAGAAATTAAACAATTAGTGGCTGACTAAATACTTTTTACCCCATTGTGTTTTTTCGTCTGAGCTGGCATCTAGCTCTAAAATATATGGCTGGTTAGCTCCAATATTGCTTGCCATTTTTGTTGCATCGGTAATGTTAGGTTGAGAGTCTGTTACAGCTCCCGGACAAGCCCCCAAGTTGGGTTACATTCTTTTACAGGCCCTTAGACAGGGGTGTAACAGAGTGAGAGGGACTAGAAACTAGCAGGTGAGCATGTAAAAAGGTGTCTCTCAATTAATGTTGACGGGGAAGGGGGACGGGGTTGCTCCTTGCTAAATGCCCCCCTCCCGCCACAAGTCAGAGGGGAATTTCTGACAAAGTATTGCTGCTGTGCACAAACTATGTTCTAGAAAACTACATTTAAAAAATAAAAATAGAAAATAGATGGATATGAAAATAGATTTTGTAACAGTTTCCCCCAAATCTCCCACAGTCCCACAGATGAGTTTCGGGTAAACACAGAAGCAGAAAAAAGAGACCTGGAGGGTGTGTCTACCTCCTCCAGCTTGCGTGCGTACTGAGAACTGCTGTAAATGGTCCTAACAAAGCCTTTTGGCTTGGAAACGGGCCAACTCTCTGCACCTCACAGGGATGTGCAGCCTGAGCCGGCAGCATAGCCCGGGGACCTGAACCCAGATTGCTGGCTCTGCTGTGACTTCATTGTAAGTGTAGATCCCAGGGATTTACTGGGCTGAAAGGAGAGAAGCTTGTGTCTTTCTGACAACATCTCTGTGTGAGTAAGGCTAAAGCCTCTATCAGAGTTTAGGAAGTCTACTAAAATAACTGGCGGCTGATGACAAAGAGCCTTCTAGACTTTGTACATGAAAGTTGGTGTTGCGGCGGAAGGTTGCCGCTTAAATCCTACACAGATGCGTAAAAGTGTATTCCAAGTTGTGAGAGTCATACTTTCTCTAAGCAGGTGGGAGGAGGAAATCTCTGAACTCTTGTTTGCCAAAAAACACAAGTTGACGGGCGTGGATTTCACTTTTTAGTCTTTGAATTTACTTGTTTTATATCTTTTTGGAGCAGTTTTTGGTACATTATCTTGGTTTTCATGGTGTAAAAAAAGGTGCCAAAATTTTCAGGTGAATTAAAACTTTTGACACAAGAAAAAATCTTCATAGCTGGGGACTTTAGCCACATAGCAGAAACATGGAGGAATGATGTGGGCTTCTTTTAGGATGTGTGACTCATTTGAGTGAAAGGTTTGACTGTACATAGAGGAGTTGGCCCCAAACTGTTGAACTTAACCCAGGCTGTGTTGTTACGATGGAAATAAAGAAATAAGAATTTTCAGGTGCAAAAGTGGTTTATAAGCCTAAAAAATGCACCTTAGGGCCACGTCGGGAGAATATTTGACGAATTTAAACTTTTTTATTGTAATTCAGAGCTACACTTGGAGTTAGATGAGATATAAGCTGAGGTGTACTGCTGTGCCATCAGTCCCGCCCACAACTACTGCTGCTCTGCAGACATTATATCCAAAAAACTACACAGTTTTTTAGATTTTGGCTTAAAACAGCATCATCATAGTTGAAAGACCACCGGAAATGAGTTTACAATTAGAGTAGATCTGTAAGTGTTTTTTGATTTTCACAATACTGACATCAGTATTTTGACTTTTACTGCAACTAAATACTGGCAACAAATATCGATTATTGACTGCCTTTACTAATAATAAGTATAGAAATTGGCCGTGAAAAAAAGGATAATCAATCGCTGCTTAAAATCTTAGGGTGATTTTTTTTTTTCCTTAAATACTTAAGTTGGTGATTTAATTTTGAACATTTTTTATGCAAAAGATGTCGAACTTTTCTGATGCTTTTATTTCCAGTTTTAGATCAAGTTAATTCTTGTAGAGGAAGGTTGTTCAATGTTTTCCATGTGCAGAGATGTCCAAGTGGTGCAGTTTATCTGGAAAGCACAAAGCCATGTTCAAGCGATGTTTTCCTTGAAGAGATTAATGACTTTTGACCGGCTTTGCAAACAAGAAAGAAAAAAAAGAAAAAGAATCTGGATCCACTGCGGCTCGCTGATAAATGTCCTCATCTAGCAAACCAAATGCTGTGGGCTGGCTGTGTATCTAAACATATTTTACTACTGCCTCTTCATCTTGTGTTTATTCTGGCGCTGTTGAGTAGACTTATCCAACATGCTGGGGGAAAATTCACCGCTGTGTATTTTGACAGAACAGAAAAGTCCCTCTGCAGAGAGAGCACAAGTGAAGCTCTAAAATCAGCCTGAAAACATAATTTGATCTATATGTTTATGCTTTAGTGCGCGCTAATTGACACAGCTATACCACAGAGCAGCGCCTGTAAAATATGACATGGAGGAATATGAGATGAACAGTGAGTAATGACTCTCTCCAGAGCTCTTTATGATGTTTCCTTGGGAACATCAGTATTCATTCTTAGGAAAATAGCAGCACAAGAAATGGGAATAGTTACTTTCACTTAGTGAAATTTAAATTGAAGATGAAACGTTTGTTTGGATGAATCCCAAATCCAGAATTACATTTCCTGTTTAGGAATCTATGCACACTATCCTATAAACTCAAATGTTTTGCCCAAATTCCTTCACTACTTAGAGCACTATGTAGTCACTAAGGCAGGGGTGGGCAAACTACGGCCCGGGGGCCACATGCGGCCCCTTAAGCTACTTAATGTGGCCCTCCAAATTAAAATACATTGAATCAAAAATCCTAATTATTGTTTTATTTTCATTGTATTTCTGGTTTCTTCTCATGAATGGTGTTGTTTCTCTGACGTTCGTGTGTGTTCCTTTCTGAGTCAGATGGTGATCTTTCGGATTATTCCTACACCACACAAATGCAGCATTTCTTTGAGTTCACATCAACCCATTGGATCACCCAAAAGAGAACAAAAATCAAAATTTAGAAATTAAAACTCCCAAATTTTCTTTTTTTAAATTAATATATGTGAATTTTAATCCAAATTAAAGCATGTTTTTCTCTAAATTCCATATTATTTTTTTAGTTTATGAGGTTGATTACCCAATCTCTCCTTCCATCTGCTCCTTGTCCGGCCCTTATGCCAAATTTTAGAACCCTTTGTGGCCCACGAGTCAAAACAATTGCCCACCCCTGCACTAAGGTGTCCCAATCTATAATTTAAAAATCCAGAGTTCTAAAAATTCTTTGCAAAAAAACAGTGTACATCAATGCTCACTAAGTGGGAAATATAGACCACAATGCATTGCGTTTGAATGATTTTCCATGTTAAGAAAAGTATTTTAACTCATTTTTAACAAACCATCCAAGTTTTCATAATCAGAACACAGTAAATTCATAAATAGTAATTTCTCATTTATTAAGCTATTGCTTTAAGAAATCAGTGACGCCATATTTAGCTAGATTTTGTGGTCAGGGAGTCGGGAGGAAATTTGGACAAAGAATGAATCTGCAGCCAGTAAGTCTGTGTAAGTCATCCTGTTGTTGTTTTGTTCGACTTTGCATTTGTTTTGCATTCATATGTAAAGCTGAGTTGCCCTTTTTTGTGCTCACGGTGTCTGTCAGGTTCTATCAGATGATGTCAGACGTTTCTGCAGCTGTAATCAAACAATAAAGGAGGTCTTAGTTTGACTCTCTGTAAGTTTGCCAGGATCAACCCACTCTTCCTGAATGCAGTTTTATCCAAATTTTTCTGCTTTTAAAAAAAATGTGAAAACTTTTTAAGTGAGACTTCAGATTTTAGCTAATAGGAATAATTTGAGGATTCTTGTCTTTGTTTCTAAATCACAGAAAAGCGTATGTTCAGTACAAAATCTGTTGTAGTAAAGATGAACTCTTCCTCCCTCAAAGTTTACTTACAGGCCTCTTTTTTTCCCTCAAATGGAAGCAGGGGTGTGCAAAGATAAGCAGCACACCCTGTCCTTATCTGACCTGTTTGTCCCCTTATCAGCTGAAAGTCGGTTTCCCAAATACTTCCAGCTTTAAACCAGTACACAGCTTGGAAGCGGGTGAGTCTGGACAGGTTGTTTTTTAACCCTGCAGCTGCTTTTCTGGGCTGGACTGACGTGGCCGATGGTTTCGGTGTTTGAAGACCTCATCCTGACCTCATTAGCTGAGACTCTTCCACTTTATTTTTCACACAGGTGATCAAAATATGAGAAATGTCACTTTAAATATGAGTCAATTCCAACTCACTTAAATCATAAACTGACCAAGGAAAACAAGACAAAATCTCCATTGTGCCTCTTTTTCTTCAGGACAGAAGGTGGAAGTGGACTTCCAAACATAAATATGTCGAGATGCCGGCTTGTCTCTGAGGGTTCCCACTGAGAAGGTCAGGCTAAACAAACAGAGAACTTCCTCCATCCGCTTCAACTAAACTGGGAATCAGAGTTTCCTGCAGTCAACATCCCCCCAGAAGTATGAAACCCCATCAGGTGAGAGCTCATACTGCAGCACCTCCACAGTACGGATAATCCATTTATGACTGTCATTATTAAATCCTTACTGTGCAATGTTTTTTTTTATTAAAAACATATTTGAATAATATTTTAATCAGAAAGGGACTACTCCATATGTTGGTCTGTATCAGTTGGTCTGCATTTCTACACTTTCGGGTGCACCGTATTAAAAGGCGCACTGTCAATGAATGATCTATTTTTGAACTTATACAACAAAAGTGATTTAAAAAAGTCCAAAACGGTTAATAACTTGTTTGAAATATGCTACACGTTACAGTATAAGCAGTGAAGCATTGGAACAATTAAAAAATTCTCTGTAATTTGTCACATTAAAAAATATTTTTTTATCAAATACAATTTTTTTATTGCTTAAACCACCAACTGAAAATTTTAATTTGATGAAATAATTTTCATTCATAACCATCTGTTTTTTAATAATAAATATGAATTACACTTATTTTTAGGCACAAAAATAGCAATAAAAAAGCAAAAATATAAAAAGAAACGAGCATCTCTGAAAATATATATATATATATTTTTTACGTTTGACAGAAGCTCAAAAAACAAATTTTTAAAAGAAAAGATGCTCTGTGCCAAACAGGATTGTCTCATTTCAGCTCTGGGCAGCAAGTGACCAATGTTGTGCAGTATATGATAATATGTGTTTTTAACTAATAAAACATCAAACTTGTTACCAGAGTTTTTCTTTGCATCTAAAATCTTCTAGAATATTCTAGAGGTAGCATTCAGCAAACAAGATGTCTTCAGGTCAACAGAGATGTAAAAACCCACATAGTTTATCATCTATGAGCCCCTCAGCCATCAATTTATAAATGTAACTAATCTAAATTAAATAAATGCTAATTAAGTAATCCTTACTTTAAAAAACTTCTATTTTAATGTTTCTTTTCTTTCTTCTTTTTTGGTTGTTCTTTTTCCCCTCTTTGTTCCCAGCCGTCTTAGACTATTATTTTAGTTTGAAGTAGTTTTGGTAATTTTGTTAGCTAGCCATTAGCAGGGAGCTGCTAACTCATGGCTGGCTTGTTCTATGTTTGGCCAAAAAGCCACCGTAGAGATAAAAGAGTCACATGTGGCTCTGGAGCCGCAGGTTGCAGACCCCTGCACTGTATGTTACCTGTATTAATGTATTCATAACAATACTCTATCTTGGTTCAACTTGTAAAGAAAAAAATAAATAAAAGACTGATACCACTAAAGAAATGTTACTGTGACTACGCTAACTCCAAATGAATAAAAAAATGTCAGTTGAGCGTATTCATAATAAGGCTCGATCTTTGTTCAACTTAAAGTTTACAGTTTTTGTTCAACAAAAAAAAAAGACTGATGCCACTAAAACAAACTACGGTAACTCACAACCTTGCTAGTAACACATAAAAGATGAAAGCCCGACATTGCTTCACGTTAGCCACGTTAGCATATTTACAGCCCTATTTGTTACTCGTGAAAGATTATAGGATTATAAGATGCATTGTTATTTTAAAAATAAATGAAGGCTTTCACGTGCATCTAATGGATGTTTGTTCTACTCAATTGTGTGGATATGAGACTGTTAAGTATGAGAATAAATTCTAAACTTTGATACAAAAGACTTTCAATGAATTTCATCAAATTAGTGTTTCTTCAAATCATTTTTTTTTTGTTGACATTTTTTTAATATCTACGGTGGCCCTGAAGTTCAAATCCCACCAACAAATCATTCTACGCAAAATCCTGTTAAAAATCAAACTATAAAAAAAGCAAAACAAATAACCATGACATTGTAGAAATCAAAACACAATAATAAATATATAATAAAATATATACATAAAATATTAATATATGAAACATTAAGAAACTGGAAGAGGTTGGTACAACGAGACATCAATGATTGGATGATAATAATTAGTTTTTTATGTTTGAATATTTAAAATTTGTTGTCAACGTACGCATACTAATAAAGGTTTGTGATTATTCTGGTTTCTGTAAAACAACATTTTGGAAAACAAACTTAATTTATAGAAGTGAAAATTCAATGTTAAAAAATGAAACAAAAGAAGAAACTGATTTCAATTTGGTGACACATTTGGTATCCTTTAATATATTTTAAATGAACTTTTAGAATCTAACTAATATTTTGGATTCTTTACAATACATAATATTTGTAATTAACATTCTGATTGAGCTCAAAATAGATTAAGAATTACTCTTTCTAGATTGGATAAATTGAAAACGTCTACAGAATATTATCACATTTCAAAAAACACATTAAATATAAAAAAAAGTTGACAAGCAAAAAAAGTGCAAACTAATCATCTCGTAGTCCGGTGGTCTTGTGGCGACAGAGTGGCACAGGGAAATGTCAGGTTCGGGTTTCACCTCCTGCAGTGGGAACAGGCAGCAGCAGGCCTCTGCTCCGGCCCGGCCCGGCTCTGCTATTCATCATCAGGTGGAAGGGCTGTTTACTGCCGGGGTCAAGGTCCCAGGCACATGTTTACGGGCTCTCTCAGAAGAGCCATTGTTGTTAAAACGCACCCCAAGCATGCAGCGAGCATGGTGATGATCTTATCTGGCAGGGCCCCCTCTGCCCCGGGGCCAAAAGAAGCCCATTTTAACCAGATTCCACAAAAGGACATTTAAAAGCTGCTCAGGATAAGACTTCCTCCGCATTGGATTATCTGTCTCCTGTGGCTATTTTCCTTTGTTTACGGTCATTTATTATTCTACATGAATGAATGTTGTTTTATTTTCCCTTCAATTAACGGGGAGACGTGTTGAATTAAACATAACCGGAGCAGATGTTGATCAGTTCATAACCGGAGCGCTGGAAGCAGGAGCTCTGGCTTTCATTTGGTGTCTGCTCTGGTTCAGAGCGCGGGGGGTTCACTGACCACTCTAACCTTTTTAACATTAAACCTTTTCTGCCTCTGAAGATCTTGGTGATAATCTCCTCCTTTTTTTTCTTGTTCCCTTTGCTTGAGGTGATCTGGAAAAAGTCCCTCCAAACTTCTCTCTTTTCTGCAGCATAGCAGCATCCCGCCATTCCTGACGCAGCTCAGAACATGAGAGGAATGAGGATACAGTGATGGATAAATACTGTCACCTACAGCAGATTTAGCCACACTGGGATAAAAGACAACAAAAGTATATTTTTTATTACTTTTTTCTTTTTTAAAAATATATAAAGGGACTTTCTGGATAACAATTATGAGAAAAAAATAAAACAAAAAGGTCTGATAGTAAAAATGAGTAATGACACTCTACATTTGATGCTGTTTTGTCACTTATACTGATACATTTTTTTGATTGATTGATCGATGTTACTGAGATCAATCAGTTTTTGATAGCTAATGTGATTTAGCAAAAAAAAACGGCCAAATGAAGTGCCACCCTGCCACCCTAGTAAATACACATATTGCGTCTGTAATTTGATTAATTCCCAAGGTGCTTTGCAGTCACAGGTCCCATTCATGGTGGCTCCAGGATCTCTAGAACCAATGTGAGGTTCAGCGTCTTTCCCAAGGACACTTTGACACATAGGCGGGCAACGTGGGAATTAAATACCTTCTGATCAGAGGACGGCCCCTCTTCCTTTGCACCAGCTGCTGATTTGGAGTAAGAAAATGTGAATAACGACATGTTTAAAAAAAAAAAAAAAAAGAAAAAGTCAGTTTTTTTGCATCACATCCAGATTCCTCACACTTCTTAAATGAAGATGTCACACTGCAATTACAAATTAGCCTGTCGTATTTTCTGCACTTAAAGGGTAACCAAACCCTAAATCAACTTATTTTTGTTCTGTTGACCTCTATAAACAAGGCTCGACTGTTTTTGGTCTCGAAAATATAGTCCAAAGCTCTCTGTGTGCTGCCCCCTACAGGTATTACATTTGAATTTTATGATTGGTCTAAACCAGTGGTTCCCAAACTGGGGGGCGCGCCCCCTAGGGGGGGCGCAGAGGTATTGCAGGGGGGGCGCGGCAAGGCTACGGCTTCCCAGGTTAATTACAATGCTAGCATAACAGCATGGACACATTTGTGACAGCGCTCCCAACTTCTGCATCTCAGCTTGTTACGAAGCTGGGGGGGGGCGTGTGCATGTGAGGAGCAGCGCGCTCTGAGAGGAGCGAGAGAGAGAGCGCGTGCTGCGGAGACAGAGAAAAAGGAGAGAGAAAGGAAAGGGGAGGGGCGCGCGCGCACGTTAGCGTGCGGAGAGTTGTTCTCGAGTTTGTCTGCAAGTTAAAGTAATAAAAGTTCAGTTCCTCTACAATAGCTAAGTATTCGGCTTCGCATGATCCAAAGAATCTGATGATCCAGAAAGCTCGGCTCGGCTCCGCCCACCACCACAGCGGGTCGTCATCATCTGCTGCGCTTTGCAGCCGTGTGATTGACATTTATCTTCCGCCTTATTTTATTGAAATAAAATATTGCTTTTTCCCAAAACAACTGCAAATAAATGCCACATTCCTGATTTAATTTAATAAAATGTCAGGCTAAAATTTCAAGGAAGTTTAAGTTTATTTAAGACGGAGTTTTATATTATGCTTTATAGTGCGCACAGCTGCACGGCAGGAGGGAGTCTGCGCTTGTTTGAAGCCGTTCTGCTTTGGATTTAGGAAGATAAAGGCATTATTTTTTATTACTGAAGTACCGCAATAAGCACCGAAAGGGAACCGAAACCGAAACCAAAGAAACCGCGGTAGCACCGGAACCGCATCAGATCCAATCGGTGCCCAACCCTATGTGAGATAGGTTTTTCTGCTGTGGCCTCGATCAAGACTAAATACAGATCAAAGCTGGACATTGAAAATGAACTAAGAGTAGCAGTCTCACAGCTGCAGCCCCGATTTGAGAAGATCTGCAGCATGAAGCAAGCCCACACCAGTCACTGAAAAGATGTGGACATTCAAGATGCGGTTTTTGCAGAGTTAAATGTTCAGGATTTTGTTATTTTCTTCAGAGAGGTGGTAAACTGTAAAAGGCCACTTTCATGCAGGAATGAAGTACAAGAAGATGTGTTGAAAGCCATGAACACCATTACATTGTAAAATGTGATGATACATGATGCAGTGTCACTTTTAATAATTGTAAAGGTGATTTGTCTTTTTTTAGTTTTGTTCAGGAAGACATTGCCGTTTTGTATGACTTACAATGTTAATTAAAGTCCAGTGGAATTTAGAAACAAAGGATTTGTATGTTTGTGTCTGGTGTGTGGTTGTGTGGTGTGGGGGGGGGGGTGAGGGGGCTCGAAAATATTCTAATCTTCAAAAAGGGGGGCCCTGCAGAAAAAAGTTTGGGAACCACTGGTCTAAACCATTTAGGTTCCCCTTCATTTCAGAAGTCCCAAGTCATGATCTGCAGCTCCAGTAACAATAACAGTCCTGTTCTCCAGCTTCAACCCTCTTACTGGATTTTCACATTTCGGCTGTGGGTGGAGTCTGCCTCCGACTTCTCTGTTTGGTTACCCTTTAAAAATCTTTTTTTTTTTTTTTTTCCAAAAAGTGTGCTTTATAGTCTGGAGCGCTTTACACATAGATGAATTCTGATGTAAAAAAAACAATTTTTAGAGGAACACTCCACTCTGTCAAAATGTTTGGTTGGGTGTTGTTGTGAATATGCTAAGATTGTGATGTCAGACTCATTTTTTTAGGGTTCACTAGCATGGCTGGGAGTTAGCATTATAGTACTGTTTGCTTTAGTGGCATCAGTCACTTATTAATGTGTTGCAAGCTGTTAGGAGTTACAGGTGTTATTAAGATGCTAACGTGGCTAACACTTTTAACAAGTTCAAGAGTTACTGTGAATAAAGTCTGACTGAGAAACTCATCTCTGACACCTTTCCGCATAATCCACTTTATAATTCGGTGCACCCTATAGTGCAGAAAATAGGATTTTAAGAAAAAGAATCAGAGCTAAACACGGTTGCAGCAAAGTGATGATTTGGTATTGTTGGACTTACACCAATCCTGGTCCTCAAGAGCCTCAACCCTACTGGACAACGGAGGCTAACTAGCTAAACCAGGTGTGTTAATCAGAAAAATCAGGATGTGGAATCAGCCAATCAGCAGAAAGATGGTCAAGGGGAGCTGGAGACCTAGCAGGATTGTGGCTCTTGAGGACCAGGGTTAACCCAGGTGACTGTCTGGCCAGAAACTCATGGCTTTAAAGATACCTACAAGTTTATCTTATGACCTAACACATTTTCAAATGTTCATAATGTAAAATCCTCCAATATGAATTAAGGGAAGCCCCACTTTTCAAATGAAATTAGTTTTCACATAAAAAAAAGAGTTTAAAAAAGTTTTATCTGTATAGTAAATAAAAGTTATCATAAAATATATTTATTTGGGGGTTTTGTATAAAATAAAGAAGTTCTAGATAATAAATTTAGAAAGAAATGAAGACAATAGAATAAAATGAATAAATAAATCAGCACAAATAGGAAGTTCATCAAACAAAAGATGGTGAGGAGAGAATTTGATGCTCAAAAGGACCCCAATCATGAACCCTCCACCACTGTGTAAGTGCTCACAGACACCTATTTAGAGCCTGATCATCACTTTGTGGTTGCACTGATGGCTGATTATTTTCCTCCATGTAATCATGGAAAAGCAGCCTCGCTTTGTTTAGCTGGAATGAATTCTGGGTCATGTTGCAGATCCTCCCTGAGTATCTGCTCGCCTTCTCCGGCTCTGCTTTCATGGAAGTCGGGACGAGGGGGGGGTGCAGGGATGTGGGCACAGCCACAATGGCGATGGTGGGGGTTGAGGGTTTACGAGGCAGTCTGGGACAGACAGCCATAATTTAGACCAGAGCTGGAACCCGAGAGCCTTCCAGTCTGACAGGAAGTGCTGGCTTAACTCCTGGCCCGTAGGGATGACAGCATGCCCGACCTGACCCGGCGAGACGTGGCTGTGACAGAACCTGGGCTAACCTTATCTGGCCAACTCAGTGCAGCTCGAGTGAAGTGAGATAGAAGAAATCAGAAACCAAACCGGCAATTTTAGATCCAAAACAATGAACTTTAGTCGTTTGAAGTGTTTCTTTTGACTTCAGTGAACTCTTGAGACACCTCATGATAAGGTCTGTTAAACGACTAAAGCTAACTAGAGGACTTATGGTAAGTCAAAGCAAGATTTTCAGCTTAAAATGGGCCCCAAACAATCCACAGCATCACGGATATTGTGTGCAGTTATGCTAAGCTAAGAAAAGACAACAACCCAAACATTAGCGTTTTCATAAATCAGTCTTCCATTTTTTTTAGATATAAATCAGTCAGATCCACAGAATTTATAGAAATCTGTGTGGTTAGATACTGGTAATTAAATGGTAAAAATTAAAAATAAATTCTAGTTAAAGTAAAAAAAAAACTTCATAAAACACATAACCTTGCTGTTGATGCTCCTGTTAATAAACTGTCTTGAACTCAAGAGCCTCTGTCTGAATTAACCTCCGTCTGGCAAAACCAAAAAAAAAAACGCCTGGTTAACTGCTTCTGCTTTTAATGCGCTGCTAAAGGGAGAATCTGCTCTTGTTAAAGGAGGAAACGCTTTTAAAAGCGAGAAGCTACAGAGCGGCTTCAGTATCAAAGGAGTTCTGGAGAGTTTGTAGAAGCAGAAACAACCATTTAAAAGATCTGACTTTCATTTGAGGCTTCTTTCTGTTTAATCAAAGTCTCTTTGAGGTCCTGAAGTAAAGTCAATCTAACCCCAATAGACTTAAAAACCCACTCTGATGATGTTTTTAAATAGGACTTTTAATCAAACCAGTAACTTGAATGTTTTATGAAATAATTTGTGGAAAAACTCATTCTCCAGGACTCTTTGTGAGATGTTTCCCTAACACGAGTCCAAACATTTGCTTCCATAGAGACGATTGAAGTTTTCAGTGATCAATTAATTGCATTTAGTTGATTGACTGTGCAGTATACCTGCTCGACTCTTTTGGGGGCAGTGAATGTTTCATGCACATTCATGGAGTGGATCTGCTGTGTTTGTGTGCCCCTTTCCAGATGTATCCGCTGCTGGCAGGCTCTCTGTTCTCACAGCCGAGTCCAGGAATTTTCTTCATCCGTTTCCCTGTTTTCTTGACCAAGGGTGTGTTTGATGTCATCGACATGAATTTCAAACACTACGACTGTTATTCTACCCATTTGCCGTCCTGCACTCAAACTTGTAGGACACGACCTGCACATTTGACGCCTTCACAGGATTAAGTTGAAGCCGTGCCTGCTGGCTGCGTCTCCTTTTTATTCTTTTTTTCATTCTGCTTATGACTTTAGGCCTGGTTTGGTCCTGGCTGGGCTGTGTTATGTGCAGCAGCAGCAATCCAGATTCACCACAGCAGCTTCAAGCTAATCGAAAATCAAATAAAGCTGCAGTGTCACAGGATGCTTCGCACGTATGTTTGCAGGAAGCTCAGCGTCTGGGTTTCTGGGCAAAACCCGAACCAGGGAGCTCAAAGTCTGCGCGGGGCAAATAAATTGAGAGTGGAGGGTAAAAAACCATGACGGAGCTGGCTGGCAGCAGCTCTGTAAAAGTGCAAACAGAAACCAGATGAGGTGCGATTGGAACTGACAGGAAGGTTCCAACAGAGTCCAGATAGACCTGCAGGAGCACACGTGCACCAAAGAGGAATTCAACGAAAGTCTCTGATTATGAGGGTTACTTGAATTGGTTTTTGAGGTGTTATTTGATTCCGGACTTTTCCAGTGTGGCTGACAGAACCTTTGCTCCCCCTGAGCATCCACAGCAGCTCCTCTTCTCCCTTCTGCTGCATTCATTTGCCCTGAAATGAAACATGAATTCATGACCGCAGAATGGATCGGTTTGCAGTTCCCATGGCCTCGCTGCTGCGAGCTTTCTGGGTCGACCCACAGAAAGGTGCTGTTTCTGCACACCGAAGACTCTCAATGTGGTTTCCCTGACAGGGAGGGCTCCCTTACGGCCTGTTTCTAAATAATTAGATTGTGAGTAAGGAATGGACAGGACTAAAATGAGGTGGTTCTCATGACCTGCACAGATACCCTTAGGGACACAAGCTGGTTGTTTAATCACATTTGGGATGTTATTACCACTTGAGGAGTGAAGGATGGGACTGGCATGGGGAATGGAAAGGAATCAGAGCAAATTAACTTCGGGTTTTTTGCACAAATTTTCACAATTAGTTTGGATTTTTTTAGGTAGACTGTGGAATAAGCGCTAAAACCAACAACAGTCCTTCAACAGAAGATAATGTTGTTACTGGAAGCAGAGTTGCGCTCTAATAATAGCATTTAACTCATTGCACCTATGTGTATTGTACAGACACACATATAAATGCATGATTGAAGGAATTTTTTAGGGAAAAAATGGTGCAGAATTGGGTTATTGAAATTTCAGAATTGACCATCTGACTAAAAAATAATTGAAAATAGTCTACTTGACATTTTTGATATCTTTAATAGACTGTCTCAGTGGTCCAATGGGGGCAGGTTGTGGGGTTTAAATCCACAATCAGGTCAAACTAAAGACTAAAAAGACCTCAGGGGAATGGTCAAATGTGGAAAACAAATGTCACATGCTTAATGCTACGTTAATACCAAAGGCAATTTGTATGTCCGTCACAAATCTCTTTTGACATTCCCCAAATTGCTTGACGGTTGTCCAAAAATGTGCTCATAAACTTGTTGTTCCTGACAGGTGTGGGAGGAGCTTCTAACTGCATCTCATATCCAATGCATAGAAGACACCTGTTCTTTAAATAGGTTAAACTGCATAAAAACATGTATTAATCCCACAAGGGAAATATTACTATAGGCTTAACATTGAGACTGTTTGTTCTGAATGTAGCTTTAGGCCCAGTCCAAATTTTTCCCTCCACCTACAACTCCATTTGAAGGGGCCTGTGAAGAGCAAGTAGTGTCCAAAATATATTTCTTAATCCTCCCCTCCAAGCGGGAGGATACAGACCCCTCCCTCGCTTGTTGTGCTCAAAATCAGAGATTCTATAATTCCATAATTCTCCGTGTAGGGGTAGGGAGAAGGGAAGAATTCGGCTTGGGCCTTAGTGTTTGACATCTAAAGGGACTTTAGTTTAACTGGAATATTGGTCTGTAATAAAACAGAAAGGGCTACTTTGTTGTAGTTGGTGCTGATGTAGCAACTAGTCGAAAGTGAATGCCTGTAAAAATATAAAAAAATGAAAAACTGTGGGACTGACGGTAATTTTTTACACTTGGAACAAATATACAAGAAAGAATAAAATTGAAAAAAAAAATGCTAATCATTATTTTAATTAAATCAAAAATAATCATGTTGCCATGTCACAAGAGGTGACATACAGGGTGGATTTAAAGCTAGTTCTTCAGTACCAAGGTACAGTATGAAAATGTGGCCTAATGGGCCGACAAGTCAAACAGAGTTTAGAGTTTGGCGATCTCCTGTCAATCAAAACACCCTCTTCTGAATGTATTTCCACATCACAAGGTTGGTAAAAAAAACACTGCCTTCACTAACATTTTCTTTGTGATGCGGTCGGAGAAACAAAATTGGTTTTGGAACCACTGTGTTGGATGTCAATTCTATATTGTGAATTTTAGTTCAGAGAATCATAATCATAGAGTTAAAAATAAAGGGAAGACTACTGGGATCAAAAGGGGGAAATGACGAGTTTATATACGAAATTAAGACTATATCTTTAAAATTAGCTTACATGAAGGTTTTTTGGAATACTTGTACGGTTCACTTTTATATATTGCTATTAACACATTGAGAAATCCAGTGTCACGTCAATCCACATGGTAGACCAGTTGAAACCAGTGAGGTCAGACTAAAAGGACTTCATTAGTAGTTTTCCACTGAAAAACAGAGCCATGAATATCTCGTCTGCAGCAACAGGGGTAAGGACACGAACCAATAAAGTCCTAAAGTTTTTTTTTTTTTGGGGGGGGGGGGGGGGGGGTGGGGGGGGGGGGGGGGTTGGGGGGGGGGGGGGGTTCTCTTGCCCTGACAAACATTGGCTTTGAGCCAGAAAAGGCCCGCCTTGAAGATAAATAAGTGAACTGTATTTTATGAGTCTTACGTCTTTGCATGCCCGAGACCCAGAGAGCTCTGATCCAACTTTGATTAAATTGACTAAATTCCAACTGAATTTTTGATCACTTTCTTCCTCATCAGGAGGTATTAAGCAGGTATTAACCACACACTACCTACCCTTGAGCTATCAGAGTTTTTGGTAGTGTGGCTCACGCTTGAATTAAGAAAGCAGTTTCAACAAATAATAAACCTGATTGAACCCCCTAAAAAGACTGAAGGTTATGCAGTAGCGAGCCACACAGGGGTGATGCAAGGTGGGTTTGGGTTTAAATACCCACTCCAATGAAAAACATGTTTTTAATATGTTCTTGTAGCATTTTTCTGATGATGAAAGACATAGTTTAATTAAAATTAAGCTTAAAATTGTATTTCTGGGTATTTCTTCATTCAAATCGTTGGAGCAAAATAAAAAATGCTATTTTAAAAACAGCACAGTTGTGACATCGAAAATACACTGCCACAAGCTCCCTGCTCCGCTCCATTCTGATGCATGTTGCAGACAAATAGATCCATGAACATCTTTGTTTTCCATGTCTGAACTGGAATCTAGATCAAAACTGTACGGCTGGATAGCTCATATTTTTCTCACAGTTTTAGTTGCACCGCTAATGTTAGCTTGGGGTTGAGAGGGGCTGTAAGCTAGGAGGAGAGAATGTAAACAGAGATGTCTCTACAAATTGAAAGGAAAGAGGGGTGGTGTTGCTCTGTCCCAACAGTCTCGCCCACAACTTAGAGGGAAGTTTCTAATAAACTCCTGTCGCTCTGCAGAGATACATATCTATATCTTTATATATATTTATATATATGCCCTATAAACAGCATAATATAATTAAAAGACCACCAAACACTTTTTTAGAAGCATCTCATTGAAATAGGAACTTTCTTTAAACACATTAAGAGACAACCAATTTTGGTTATTTTAATGATCTTTTTGTGGTACTAATACATTTGTTCACCTCTTGGCTTGTCCCATTTTGGGGTCGTCACAGCGAAACAGCATCCACTGCTTTCGAATTAGTGATTTGGCAGAGTTTTCTCGCTGGATGCCCTTCTTGACACAACCCTGTATATGAAAGGCACAGGGGAACCCAGTTAGGCAGCAGTGTCAAGAGTCTTGCCTAAGGACCCAATCTGGATGGAGATCAGTGGACACCCCGGGGATTTGTGGTACTAACAATGGACTAAAAACAAGGGCCGCGTATCGGTTATAATTTCCAGAAACGATTCGATTTAATTCACAAGAGCCTGAAGCGATTTGATTCCAATTTATTTCTATTCTTTCAATTTTTAAATTAAATTCAATTTTGAGTGTATGCATTTATGCACATTTGTTTAGAAATACATTAATGATCTTCTATAATTTGAATATATTTATATCAATCTGATACAGTTCACATATTGTAACATTTATTAGTGAAATAATAAGATTGATAATATCATACAGTGTTACATAGATTCTCAAAAGCAGAAGTTCTAACAAAAATATTTCAGATCATTAACAATGTAAACATTGTTCTGCTTCTCCTGGAGGACGTTTCGGTTTGGCCACTAGGTGGCGATTGTACTATAGAAGGACACTTTATACAAGAAGAAGATGACAGTAAAAGGAAAAAAAATGTTTTAGACCACAAATTATTTAAAAAACTATTTCCTTAAAAGAGTTTAGAAAAGTCATGCCTGTGAGTTTAAAAAGATGCTCAGAAATGTTTGTTTAAGTCGACCAACAGTTAGCGTTAGTCGCCTCATGGTAAATTCCATTAATCGTTAGCATCAAGCTAGCAGACTTTAGCTTTATTTGCCAAAATCAATTTATATCTTTTGTGAATAGATTATTGATCCATTAAGCTTAAATCGATTTAAATTGATGAATCGATTTTTTTCAGTTTAGATTCCTATTCCTGGTTCCTGTTGTGAACTTTCAGACTGTAAATCAAGCTGCTGTGGGTGTTTTCAGGTCGATGAAAACACGGGAAGCATAGACAAAAGAAGGAAAGAGGGAGGACGGCAGGCGCGGGGCGGCCCTTTGCTTTAGGTAGACCTTCCCAGCACAGACAGGAAGAAATGCCCAGCAGGAGGGCCGGCTCATTATGAGATCCTGTTACGGCTCGGAGCAGCCTCCCAGCTACACTTTGGTAGACGTTACAGGCTCCCACCCTGTCTCTGTCTGTCTGTCTGCATCCAAAAACTCATGCAAATTGCAGCAGAGACAGTCAACCAGCCTTTGTTTTGCATTTAGCCGCCATAAAATCCCCTTTGTTTAAACTACAACCCCCCCCTCGTCTCCACCTGGCTCATGTTGTTCTTGCAGCACACTGTGATTACACAGCACTGAGGCAGTCCTACGTTTTTATTTCCACTGATCCAATGCTCATCAAAGTTAGAGTGTGTGTGTGTGTGGGGGGGGCGGCATTAAAGTTGTGGTTATGGTTTCAAACGGCACGAGACTTCCTGTTCCTGAAAGAGAACCTCTGAAAAAAAAAAATCATGGACGTTTTTTCCTCCTTCTCCGAATGATAAAAAGCAACGTTTTCCAGACGTGACGCACGTCTCTGCGATGGCTCTACAAAGAACGCAGTAAAAGCCTAGCGTCACCTCAACTAGAGTAGCACAGAAAAACATTAAGACATTTTCTATAGGATGGAGAAATGTAGCACAATAGTTTTGAGTTTTTGCTGTCTTTTTAAACTGTAGCTTCCAATTCTTTTTTTTTTATTTTTTTACTTGTGCTGTCCAACAGCTGAGCAAACAGATGCGGGCTGAGAGCCTCTTGTGTTAGACTGGTTTTACTGTCACAATGAGGGTTTATTGAGTATAAACCCCTGCTGTATTTCATGCTAAACTTTGTTCATATTGATCAGTTTGTATCTTCTTTTTTTTTTTTTTTGGTTGGACCGGACGGAAAAGAAGAAGAGGGAGGTGGGGAGGTGTGTGTGTGTAAAACAACCAGGTCTAAATTGTAAACTGGAATGGGCGGGGCCTGTCTATACACACACTCAGTAGTTACACACATACCTGTTGGCCAAAATAATCTTTACATTTAAACTAGTCAAAATATGCACAATACCAACTGCTGCTCACACACTTAATCATACAAGCCAATACAAATAAAGCCTTTTCTTCTGTCACGCATACCATAAGTGCGAAGGTGAGCTGACACCTGTGCTCAGGTAAGTGTTTATGATGTGCAAATGTGGATGATAATGGAATGTACAAAGGGGGAGAGCGCCCGGCCATCCCCACGCCCTGACCCCCTGCCGGGGCAGCAGCCCGGACCCCCCAACACCCGCCATGGAGCCGCGGAGAGAATCCGCCTGCCGGGCAATCCCGCCAAACACCCAGACCAGGGCACACGGGACCGTCGCAGAGGCCCCCCACACCCGAGAGCGGGAAGACACAGGATCACAGAGAGTGCGGAGCCCAGCCAGAAGTGCAGCCCACTGCGCCAGGAGGGCAAACGCGAGGCCCCGCCCACAAGGAGCCCCCCAGAAGAGCAGCCCACCACCACCCAGCGGCGCCAAGCATCCCCCCGCCCCACCCCACGAACGAGCCAGGGACCCCCAAGGAAGGGGTCGCCCACCTCTGCCCAGTAGAGGGGCACCCAAGAGAAACGGAGTGATGTAAACAAGGCCCGACCAGGCTCACCAGTTTCCATGTTTGAATGAATCACCAACCCAGAGCGATCATTGCTCTCTTCATCCTCAACTCTTTAAACCCAACTGCTCCTGTTTTGCCAGAAACAGTTGCAGTTTTAATGTCAATTAGCAAAGGTGCTGCGAAGCTCAGTTTTTTTTTTCTGTCAAAGCCGCAGTTTTACGAGTTTTCAGAAGAAGACGTGCCACACAGCAAGATGCTGGGAGAACCACGAGGTGTATTTTTTTTTTTCATTTGAGTTAATTCACATAAATTCCATGCCCCCGATTTGTGACCAAAGGCGCCAAACCTAAGTGTAATTGCGTGCAACTTTATGAGATCTATTTGGTACGTGATTGGGCAAAATGAATGTGTGCCTGCTGTGGGTGGTTACAGATTCTCTGAGCCTGTGGGTTACACACCCACAACGACACGCAGACATTAAATGAAAGGCTCACATTGTCTGCAGCTCACTGTAGTAATTCTGTAAAGGTTAGGTGGGAGGCGTCAGAGCAGGGAAAGAGTTGGCCTGATTTTTTCCTCTTTTATCACCAAATTATGTGTAATAGTTCAGGGTTTAATTTAATCTAGTTATTATTTGGGTTTCAGTGCATGTCATCCAGTCAGGAGGGAGAACTCAGAACAAATGCTAACCAGCAGTAAATAGGAGTTGGTTTGTGGAAGAAGGACTACATTCATATAAATGCTGCAGGGGACAATAAAAAAACTTACGATCTTTATTCATTTTGAGATCTGTGGTATGAGGGAATGAAGAAAATTTAAAACACCACAACACATAACAGTTTTTGTTCTTTTTGTGAATGCGAAGCCACTTTCATCAGCAGTGTGTGACTCTCTATGATGAAACTTGTGATTTGGGTGTTTTTAACATTTTGATGTGGCATTTTTCTCATGTATAAAGAAAAATAATTTTAAAATAACATAGTAACAAAGTACATATACAACAACAAATTATTTCTTTATTCAAATTTTTGTAAATAAGGAGCAGAAAGAAAATGCTGTTTGAAAAAGAGCATATTTGTGAATACACTGCTCCAATCTCTCAGAAATGTGGAAGGGAAGGGGGGCGGGGTTGCTCCACACTATTGAAAGCATATAGAGATGGACAAAGCAAGGCGGTGACATCGCCAGTAAAAAATGCTTTACATTCAGTTCCAATGAAAGGAAGTCAATTAAGTCGCCATTTTTCCGAGATACGGACTTTCAAACATTTGAGGTGGGGCCAGCGGGCACCACATACCCCTATTGGGGCATCTAATTGGCAAGTTTATAATTTAAATAACTTGCAACAAAGAAAATATATCATGAAAAAATATTAGGTTTAGCAAGAACATGCTAGAAAGAGACACCAGAGCAAGAATGGTTATTCTGACAAACAGAATGACTAATAGCTGTTTATTTGTCAACAAAAGTCTATGGATTTGGCTTTCTGGGACCAGTGGGTACTTCCTGTTTGGCACACGAGGGGGGAGGGGATAATCTGTCCAGTTCTCTCTGTTTACTATCAATGCTCCACACCAATGGTCCCTCCCACAATTCAGAAACAACTTTCTAATGAACTATTACCCCACCTCTATTACCCCACCTCAGAAAGTAAATAGGTGGGGTAATATATCTGGCATTTCCTCCCAGAACTGTGTGAGGGCATCCCTGAGCTGTTGTACAGTCTGAGGAGCAACCTGGCGGCGCCTAATGGACCCAAACATAACGTCCCAGAGATGTTCTATTGGGTTTAAGTCATGGGATGGTGAAGGCCATTCAATTGTTTAAATTCCTTCATCCTCCAGGTACTGCGTACATACTCTTGTCACGTGAGGCCGGGCGTTGTCGTGCATTAGGAGGAAACCACTACAGGACGTGGGGCCCTCAGGCTACCTTCATGAAGTCTGTTCCTGATTGTTTGGGTAGAGACATTCACACCAGTGGCCCTCTGGAGGTCATTCTGTAGGGCACGAGCAGTGCTCAGCCTGTTCCTCCTTGCACAAAGGAGCAGGTATCGGTCCTGCTGAGGGGTTGAGGACCTTCTACGACCCTGTCCAGCTCTCCCAGAATAACCAGCAGTCTCCTGAAATCTCCTCCATGTTCTGGAGATTGTGCTGGAAGACACATTAAACCCTCTTGCTGCAGCACGTGTGGATGTGTCATCCTGAAGAAGTTGAACAACCTGTGCAACTTCTGTAGGGTTAAGGAATCTCCTCATACTGCCAGTAGAGAGAATTACACAAGACAAAATCAGCACGAGTGGAAAACCAGCCAAAAAAGATCAAGAGGGAGAAACTTGAAATGACCTCCACATGTAACACCAGTCCTGTTTGGAGGGTTTTCTAATTGTTGCCACTGAAGTGCACCTGTTGTTAATTCCATCAACACCAATACAGCTGAAATTGATTAACGAGGCCCTCAGCTGCTGAACCAACAAGAACATTATCAGACAGGTTTAATTCAATTCATGTCAGGCCCAATAAAAAAAGGGTTCCTTTTATTTTTGTGAGCAGTGTATTAGTAATGTGTTGTATATTAGTGAAAAGCCCCTTTAAAGTTTTGTTTATCAGTGAAAAGCAGATCAGCTAATTCACATTAATCGTGTAAGGAGTTACCGTATGTCAAAGAGTGTTGTAGGTTTTAACAGACACTTTAGGTGTTAAAGGTTCAATGCTTAAAACACCCCAAAAAATGTAACAGATTGGGTCCTTGAGTATGTTTGTCTTTTTTGACCAAGTGTATCTTTTGACCGAAATGAGTGGGGGTGGGGTCCTTGATGTTGCGCTTCTAGATTTCCTTCCGCTATCTTTTCTGCCCCTTCAAAGAATATCAACAGTGGAGCCAAAGCTCCGATGTTAAAAGTTTGTTACAGCTGAAAAGGTTTAAAGAAAGAAATTTGACTATAATATGTTGTCTTCATTGGAAAAACTCTTAAACGTTCAAATAACTTAAATTTGATTTTTATAGAAAATACCAACTTGAGTTAACACCTGAACACCTGGAATTCCTAAGCATTTATTAATCATTTAAGTTAAAGAAAACATTTTAATAACCTCTTTTTGCAGCTCATTTAGCCAGAATGTGTGAACGCCTCATCTCCTTTTACGTCATTATATCTTCCTAACTTGACAGTCTGGAAACATTACAAGTTGTTGTGCTCCATAATGTGCTCGTAAAAGCTTCAATCAATGGACACATTCTTCTTACTCAGTGTTGTTGTTTGTGCTACTCCGCCAGGTCATGTAAAAGCGTGTCACTCTTGCCTGGAAATGCTTCACTAAGGTAATTAATGTTTGTAAGCAGCGCTTAAGGCATAATAAGAGGCAACTGTGGACAGGCCTGCTCTCAGAGGAGCACAGACACAAACAGATGCGGGAGAAAACAGCTGCTGGGCGACCATTTCTGAGGAAGGTGCTCTGTCCTCACTGCCAACAGCAGAAAAACCCCTAATGAAATCTTCATTGAACATTTACATTTCTGATGTCATTTTCCTGAGAAGGAAGATTCCTTTTAAAAAAAATGTTTTTTGGGGATTTTTTTTTTTTTTTTTTGCAGCTCCAGACCTGTAATTTCATACTAGAAACTGGTTGGAACCAGCTTGACGGGCTTTTTGGCTACACTGAGCTCCACTGGAGACTTGACACATCAGATCTGCCCTCTTGACTCATTTGTGGACTGATCTAAACATGATATCCTGACAAAAAACACACAGCATATTATCTGATGCATCAAAGGTTAAAGCTAAAGGTTAAAATATCAACTTTCCTCACTAAAGCGGATTTGTTTAGACTTTCCATTGAAACCGAACCTGCTGTGTGTACATAGATAAGCCTGAAAAGCATTGCTTTTTTTTTGCATTTCTGTGAAACAAAAAAGGGGATAGTTAAGTTCTTGAACTAGGATTCAATTGGTCAAAGAACCACTCCAAAGAAAATTGTGTTTTTCTCATTATGGAGGACAGATGTGAAGACAATTAAGCCAAAAAATACATTTTCGTGCATTTATTTATACCAATTGGTGTGAATTGGAAACAGACGAAGAAATGCTGTTTTTAGAAAAAAACACATTTGTTATGTTGAAAATACGCTAGGTAGGCCTAGCTCCCTGCGCCTCTCCATCCTGGTGCATTCACTTGCAGATAAAATAGATCCATGAACATCTTTGTTTTCCTTGTATGGGCTGGTGTCTGGCTCAAAACTGTTCAGCTGTGTGACTCCAATAACGTCCTCCATAAAATTATAATAGAGAAACATAAAATGTCAAATGGGACGCTTTAACCATTTAATATCACAGCTTTAGCTCTGTGTTTAAATTCCTCCAAGTACCATAACTGTTCAGTTGTTTAAACAATAAATATCATTATGTGACACTTTATGTTAGTGATGTGCTGCATATCAGTGCAGACACAGTCAATGGTCAGAATGAACTTTTGAAAAGGTTAATTTTTTTAAATAAACTCCGTTGCTCATAAGATTTTTATATGATATTTTTGTGCAGGCTGCACTAAAGACTATACATTGGTATTTTCTTTTCTTTTGTTTCCCCTTGGCATTCACACTTCTGTTGTGCCTGTTATTTATAAATAAAGTTTTAAAAAAGGTCAGAATCAGTTGATTCACATTGATCACCAGGATGGTCAAAGAGTTATGGTATGTGTTATATTATTTCTGATGTCAGAGGGTTATAGTCAGAGATAAGAAATTTACCTAAAGTTACCAAATGTTTTTTTTGTTTAGGAGAAGCAAAACAACCAAAAAAATTTATATTTAACAAAACCCACATAAATTAACCCCTAAAATGTCAGAAAAAATAGTGGTGCATGTCTCATTAAGCCAAGCTGATGGCAACACAAGAAGAACATTAAAGTAACAGCCAGACACGGTGGTGGTCGCGTAGTAGTCTGGATATATATTGAGAGCACTTTGAGTTTGAAACAGAGCAATGATCTATCTCACTGGCAGATCCATCTCTGAGTGGTTCTAATGATGTATGGATCTGTGGGGATCTTAAACATCTTTGACCTAACCTCCAACTATTGTTGGCCGCGGTTTGAATAGAAAAAATGAAGATAGAAACCTCTGACTAAATCGTTCTGTCTGAAATAGGATAGATACCCTTCTGTTTGCACCCGGCGTTGCCCTCGAGTAATGCCCTTTACCCCCAACATTTGAAACTATTGCACAATATTACTCAACTGAGATCATATAACTCATCCCACAAACATCTACTCTCCCCCGAAGATCCCAGACTTTTCAAGCGTCTGGGATAGTTTTTGCCGGTCCCATCGCCCTGTCATTTGAGCAGCTCCAGCCTCCGGAAACCTGTCATCTTCTCCTGGTTTCTCCATTCATTTTGTCGTCAGGGTTTCAGCTCTTACCATGCTACTAAACATAGTTACCCGACACTTGTGTAAACAAAGCCTGGGGGGATTATTTGTATTTGGTGACGAGTTAGTAGAAACCCTCGTCATTTGAACGAATCAAACTGTATTTTAGATACTACTAAAGGTTTTCAAGCAGAAAGTAAATTATATTTAGTTTGTGTCCAAACGTCTTCTACACCTGGACTTGAGGTTTAGGTCTGCAGGATTGAAGTTGTTCAGTTGAGAAGCAACAAAATCTGTTTTTAGCTACTTTGAGATGGAATCTGACAGGAGTAGAACTTTAATAAGAAATAACATTGTGTTGTTTGTCCTGCTTTCTGCTCTGTTTGAGCCAGAGAGGGTTGAAGGGATAGATCAGGAAGAAAGGAGCAACAAAAAAGGTAGAGGCAGAAAAAGTGCAAATATTTGCTGTCCTGCCCAATGCCCCCCCCCAATATGGAGTGTAGAAAGGCTGTCATGCAGACGTCATTTTAATTTAAAACAGTTTGTGCGCAAATACTCGATTACTGGGATGTGGGTCACAGGTACGTTATTTTCCGCGCTGCACCAGATTATACGGCGCACCTTCAATGAATGGTTTATTTTCTAACATATACCATCATGGCGTATTTGGCGAGACAAAAGAGTCAGAGATAAGTCTGTCAGTCAGTCAGTCGATATTAACTGTGTTTACTGTAACTCGAGAACTTGTTTGTAACACGCTACATGTTAGCCACATTAGCAGCATTAGCATGTTCACAATACCTGTAACTCCCAACCTTGTTTTCAACACATAAAAAGCAGATGAATAGTAAATGTTAGGCCCAATCTGAATTCTTCCCTTCCCCTACATTTACTCCTCCCAACGGAAAGTTATGAAAAAAATAGCATCTCACACTTCAGACGTCACTTTTGCTTGATGGCATCACCAATAATCTCCGGTCAGCTAGCTTTAGCTTTAACTTTTTGAATGTATATATAAAAAAAACAGTTTAAAAACTTTAAAAAGGTCATGCTCCAACAAAAAGTCATCAGAAAAGCATTTCTCTCTGTTTGGAAGGTAGGATTTAAAAGAAGTATTTTTTGGCAACTTGCACAAAAAATGCCCCTTCAAATGGAGGGGTAGGGAGAAGGGAAGAATTTGGATGTGACCATGCTAATTCCCAAAATTGTTAGTAACTTAACAATAACACCCAACCAAAAATGTTGATAGATTCATGTTCCTCTCAAAATCGCTACAGGATCAGTAAGAAGAACCAGAATTAATCCATATTTAACCACAAATAAAACTACCACCTTACAATTTGGAGTCAATTTACAAATTTACACAATTTTAGGCAACATGCTTCCCAAGAAAGCAAATTGTTCTTTTCTTCATATTCTCCTCAGCATCGACCGCAACCCGTCAACATGCAGGTCTCAGAGTTGCTGTGGTGCTATCAACACCATGATGAGTTTATGCAGCATCAATGCTGTCTCCTCATGATGGTCGAGATTAATGTAAGATCATCGCCAGGCCCCCCACGTCAACAGCCTTCGTTGAGTGTCTGTACGCTGCTACCGTGAGTTTTCTAATAATCAGATGGTGGCAGCACTGGCTGGAGGACGGCAGTCTGAAATGGTCGATCATTAGACGATTTTGAGGACCTGGAAGAGCCTCCTATCAGTCAATTATTGCACTGCTGCCTTCCTGCCACCTGCCTGCCACTGGACTGCCCCCACACAGCCTCCAAATAACAAATACTTGCATTTAGGTTGTTGTGCAGTGGCATTTTGGGATATATGACTGTAGTTTAAAACATAACACAAAATAAGATGCAATATTGATTTTTGAAAAAAAATGAAGGCTTTTAAGGGCCTCATGGTACATACACTGAACATTTAAAGAACTCTCTGAAGACAGGTTCTTAAACACACTGTGTTCACACCGGACTGTCACTACTTAATACTAGCGCAGAGAGGTGAGTGAGGTGTTTTTAGAAGCTAATCTGGTGTGTTTTCATCAAAACATAAGCTGCAGGCAGCAGATTCCTGAGAACACAAGGCAGCCTCTGCACAACGAGGCATCTAAACAAACACAGATGAAGCTCCAGCTTTATGGTTTACAATCATTCACCACAAGAAAAGTCTAGCTTGCTTTTATTATTTAAATGTTTAAAACAACATATGATGAGTTGTGTAACTGAAAGTTGATGGATGCATAAAATTGATGAATGAAAGGGAGAAGCCAATCATGCATGTCTGTTGGTTCAGATGTCCCAACCCAGTGAGCGACACTTATGTTGCATTGAATGAAATGGAGACTACCTTACTGATGTAAAAAGCCACAAAGTGGTGACTTTAAAAATTGTGGTTGCCTAACTTTCTTTTTTAATTTCACCTCAGCCAGGAATTCAAACTATATCATCTTCTACTTGTGGTTGAACGATCCAGCGTTTGCCTCATGAGCCAACATTTAGGAAAATCGTAATGGGGAGACTGGAAGAGGCACACACACACGTTCAGACATCACATAACAGTTTTCCCTCTTTTTGTTTGGTGTTTGCTCTGTGACATGTGTGTGTGATAACTCCTGTCAACAGCTTTACAGGAGAAGCAGGCGCTGCTGAGCTGCCATGTTGGATCTAACCTCTTTGTATATTACTCCCTTTTAACTTTATACCCAGTTAATCTCAGTAAAATACATCAGTTGTGTACTGTGTAGCACCTCTGTGTTGTGATATTACACTTGGAAAGAAATATTCACTCTGAAAAAACACAACTTTGCAATCATTCTGTTTCCATTAGATCATTATTATGCAAATAAACACAAACCAGCACACACGATAAGTCATTCAGAGACACAGCAACATGATGTCCACAATTTCCACACTTTTCCACATGTCCACATTTATTTCTTTATCTAGCACAAATCAGACATGCAATAAAATACAAAGGAGAACAAAGGATAAAATTGTATATAGATTAAAAAATAAATAAATAAAGTAAATGTGTACTGTAGGGAATGGAAGAAGCCAGAAGGTTTTTAAATATCAACCCCGGATAAGAGACGAAAGAAAACAATGTATAAATAAAAAATAATTATAAATATAAAAGACACACTATATATAATATATATATATATATATATATATATATATATATAACATTAAAGCAAAACTGATATTTTTTACCTTATTCTACATGATTAGGAATCAGAAATAAAATATAAAAAAAGGAGATTATTCCAGATATTTTGCTAAAAGTCTGTTCTTTAGTCTTGTTTTGTAGACTGGTAGGAGGATATTGTTCTCCATCTGGTCTATATGTGCATTCCAAAACTTAAGTCCATTAAATCTCATTGAAAATTGTTCACGATTGCATTTATAGATGCTCATAAAGAGAATCATTTTAGAGGCTATAGTTTCACCTTTTCCTACTTATTTTTGTTCAAAAGTTTATAAAAAAAGACCAAAGTCTAAAGAGTTTAATTCCTCCACGATGTTTAATTTCTTCCTTCTTAGATTCTCTTTTCTATTTCTTTTCTGTTTGTCCCTGTCTTTAAAATGAAAAAAAAAAAAAAACCCAAACCCAAATAGGTTCAAGCTAACTATAAAATCAGCCTCATATCTTTTTCCCTGTCTGGCAGTTGTGGTATACTGTGGAATAAAGCATATGAACACATGAATTATAGTATGAATAAGAAGTTTGTGTTCAATATTTTTTTGGATTGCACATAAAAGTGTTCCTATTGTTTTATTATGTGATAAATTATAGCTCTACGGACCTGATGTTTTCTTTTGATTGTTGTTTTTTTATTTTTTGTTCAAGATTGGAGAAAAAAAATCCCCTTCAAAGTGAAGGTTGGAAGACTTTTATATAAATAAAGCCACCTTTTGAGTTTTATTTTGATCTTTTGCTGCGCCACAATGTCACGAATTTAGAGAAAATACCTCGCACTGAGGCTTTAAGAGCAATTCTTAAGTAAAAAATGTTGCGATTGAAATTGATTAATTAAATTCATTAATTGCAGTTCACGAATAATTAATTGCATGACAGCACTAAATCTATTATTGAAAAGTCAATGGAAATGCAGCGAGTATAAAGAGGAGATCCTTTGCGGTCTTGAACACAGAACCTCAGTGGTGCTCCTCAGCAGACAGATGCTGACCTGCAAATACCTAAGTTGCGTGTTTCGTCTGTAGTTTGCGTGTCGTTTCAGCAACCAGTAAGTCTTCACAGCAGGGTTAGTCACCCAGAGCACCTGCAGAGCACAGCTGGAGAACAGCAGAATGATGAAGATGGTCGGTGATGTGGACCAAATGAAGAACCAGCACTGCACGTTCCTCCCTGCGGTTGCTGTTCACGCAGACACCGAACACAGTCATAAAGACAGGTGGAGTTTGTCATTTTTACTGCGTGTTTTACTCTTCTAATGAACTCTTTCTCCCTCCTCCTCCTCCTGGTGCATCACTTCCCGCACTGTTTTTGTCAAGCTGGTCTTAGAAGTCACTGGACTGATTTACTCATGCACGTGGTGTGTTTAAGTGTCTGCAGGTACTGTGTCACACGCACTGCGCCTCATGTTTTCTCTGCATTTAAAAAGTCCAGGGAACGCCCCTCCCTTTGAAGTCTGCATGAAGCTTTTAGGCATCACCCCCCCTCTGATCGGAGCTGCTGAGCCCGATATGGATCCAGTTAGAGTCTCACTAAAGAAGCCTTCATATTTTGTCTTTATGAGCATGTAAAACATTCTGTCTGTATTAAAATGCAGCACGGAACGGTCTATTAGCCGTAATGAGTGCCTTGGAAAGGCTCCAAATGGTGGCTAAAATAAACAAGCTTTGTATTCAGGCTGTCACCGGAGCTCCACTCAAACGGAGGAACAGAAAATCCATGGGAACTTTAGAAAAAAACTTCAAGAATCATTCAGATTTAAACTGAATTAGTGGCAGAAATGCTAACATAAGGTTTGTCAAATGTGTTTAGTTTGCATAAACGTATTCTGTTGCTCAAGGACATTTGAATGTGGGTTTTCTTTTACAGAAATTGAAGGATGATTCTAAGTTTTGTCAAGACTATGTTTTAAATATTCAGTGAGTGGACATTAAGGAACAAAATAGATTTAAAAAAACATAATTATTTATGCCTGAAACACATTTGGATATGAAATATATTTATAAACACAAAGTTAAAATGCACTTAAAAGCAAAGTCATAACAGATATTATTGTGTGGTGATAATTAAAGTTGTACCCTTTAATTCTTGAGAAAAAAATCATTTTTAATATTTAAGTCTTTTTTTTCCATATTTATTCACCTTTCTTAGTGCGCCATTTAGGGTATTCTATTCTTCTTGTTAGTTTTTTTTTTTCTAAACACATAATTGCTTTGAAATTTTAAAATTATCGAAAAAATACGTTCCTATCACAATAGAGGAGCATTAAAAAGTCCAATTAAACGTCAACCTATGAGCGCTGACAGTTTCTGGGAACCAAACAGGTCAAGTGTAAGAAGGTTTTATTTGAAAAAAAAATTGAAGGTTGCAAAGTGATTTTTTTTTAAATGAATAAGATCATAGTTATACCTGCACAATGTACATTTTTATAGTTTTACATTCTCTCAATCGAAACATTAACTGTGTCTATTTTTGATTGTGTAATATTAGAAAATTACAGAAAATTGCAATTTGTTTATGATAACAAGATCCATTATCTCACTATCACGAGAAAATGTAGTTTGTTTCATATGTTGCAGCATCCCTTTCTTTCTTTGCCCACACTGAGACTTTAACTGTTTGAAGTCTCTTTATTGTGTGGTTAACAACAAAAGCAGCAGAAGAAAACACTCCACAGAAGTGTTTTTTCTGTCTATTTTCTGATTTATTAGCTCTGTGAACAGTTTTCGTTCTTTTCTTGTAAATTCAAGTGCAGACACAGTTGATAACTTCTGTCTATCTATCTTCTGTCCCTCACTTTTGTTTATCTGGTACTGTTCTCAGCTGGTTCACTTACTATCTCATAAACAGATATTTTGTGCTAAGAATAGACTCACACTTTATAATAAATTAATTGTGGTGTGCCTCAGGGTTCCATCCTAGGTCCCATTCTTTTTAACAACTAAATGCTGTGCTGAGTCTTCAAGAGACACTAGAATAGCTCTCTTAGCTATACTGATGATACCCAGGTGAACATCTCAATTTCACCTCATGACACAGTGTCTACTGAAGGACTTTTAAATGTACTTTAAATGGATAGAAAAATGTTTTTACAATTTAGGCAGGAAAACACTCGAAATGTTGTTATTAGTCATACATCAGGAGAGAAACTGTAGTTGAAATGACAATAACTTTTTATTTAGCTATTCATAAAAGAAGAAGCTTGGGTTTAATTTTACTTCCTAGTTTTTGTCCTTTTAAAAATGTGGCTAAACATCGAGAAAACAACGCATGGTTTTGCAATGAGTAGAACTACTTTCTGATCTTTAAGAACCTCCAGCTGCTCCAGAAATTAATTCAATTCAATTTTATTTATATAGCCCAATATCACAAATTAATTGCCTCATTGGGCTTTAAATAGATTTTTTTTAACCCTTCCGCTCTCCTTGGGGTCCAGATGGCTCCAACCACATATTGTTATGCGATTTCTTCCATGACAAATGTGGACGAAGTGGGACAGGTTTTTACGTCTGTCATGGACATTAGTGAAACTCGAAAATCAGTGAAAAAAAAAAGTTCAGCGCACTGTCCTGTGGTGTCCAGATGACCCCACTTTTAATGTAAACAAGCTAAGGAGAACGGAAGGGTTACAGGGTTGGGTGAAGGGTGTGTTGTTAAAATAAGTTTCAATTAGTACTAAAAAAAAGGTGAAAAATTAATAATTTTTTTATTTTGTTTTGCTTTTTGTTTTAAATGACTTGTCCATCACAGTTAGTCGTTCTCCGCTGAACTTGAGGAAAATCCAGAAAGCCAAACCTGAGCTGTCCCAAACAGGTCCCTCTGCTTCTTTGAAGGTTTTTCAAAAGTAGCTTGGTAAATCCCTTTTTCAGAAGTTGCCAATTATATTATCTTGTCTGTATTTTCAAAGCACGGAGACGGAACGTCCCACACTTTCTTATCCCATAATTGGAGCTCCAGCTACACCCAGAAGCTTCACCACACCCATCTGGCATATCACTGTTTGTCTGTATACCTGTAATAATGTTTTTTAAGGGGGCCACTTCCTATCAGGGGGGTAAATGAAGTTCAGTGCAATAGACAACATGCAAAAGCACCGTTGTTGTGCTTCACCTCTCAGTTGAGTCACAAAACTTGTACTTGATAGGGTCTCTCTGGTGTATCATATATTATTCACAATGTTCCTAATTTTAATTTAGATATTAAACCATTCACAAGTTTTAATACTTGTAAGATTAGTCTATAAAAAAAATAGATTTATTGTTAGTTAAATGTTGATTATCAATGAACTGACTGTTGTTTTCAATCTTTATTGTGAGTTTTAGGAGAAAGTACCATGCTGGAAGCTGAAAACACTTGTAAAGTGGGCTAAGAGAGAAAATACACATCAGGGATAGAAAAAGGCCTAAAGCTTTAGTCACATGTGCCAGTATGGGGGGGATTGACTTGGACTTGGTTATTGGATTCTACGGGTCTGTGAAGTGTAGTAGACAAGCTAGATTGTGCAACTATCTCAGGGACGTCATAAAACAGAAAAGTATCATTGTCATGCCTGAGGTAAGTGTGAAGTATTTCAAGGGTAAGTTACATGCACTTATGGCATTTGAGTGATGCTGTCGGGTACCACAACATCAAACTCTATTAGTAAGGAGCCAGTATGCACACTTTACCGACAGCATGGATGGGGTTTGCAGGTGATAAATAGGATGCTATGCTAACACTAACCAAAATTAAAAAATCTGCATCTCAACAACTTCATCCTTACTCACCCTTACGCGTTTGCCACGATCTGTCGCTCACAGCATGCCCAAATGTAACATTTGCATAAACACTTTTGCTCTACGGCTCACTGAGTGGTCTACAGCCTTGCTATTTTGTGTGGGCTAACTGTGTGCCCAGAATAGTAGTAAAAGTATGTTTTTCATCTGCTGTTCACCCGTATTCATCCGTAAGAGTCTGACTGAGGCTTGAAGGAATAAAACTGCAGAGATCTTTCACTGTTTTATTTCCTCTTCTTTCACGTGTGAGTTGAGTGAAGACACCAGATCCCAGAGTAGCAGCGGTAGAAGAAGAAGAAGAAGAAGGCTCTCTCTTGCTTCTCGTCCCACTTTGTGAATGCATGTGCTGAAGTGTGTGGACAGGTAAGACAAGGTACTCTGTGCACCTCACATTGCTTAACTTTTGCTGTGCACTCTGGGTAAGTTGATTGGTGCCATCTATGTATGTTTTAGATTCCTTTTTGTAGGTAAGTCAATGAGACTTTTCTTTTCTTTTTTTAGGATAGGGGCAGCTATACATGATCATATAACATTGACTTATGTGGTTTGGAGAAAACTGAAATGAGACATCTGATCATTCTTATAGCTACAACCTGTGCATAGGATACATTCTTAGAAAAAGCTTTGAAACTAGTAGTGATTTGCAGCACAGTTAAAGCTTTTAAGGTTTGTGAAGGAGGCAGTCGAGCACACCCACGCTCAGTTTTCATCTTTTTTCTGAGCAAAGTTTCATCACAGAGTGGTCATCCCAGCAATGGAATGAGCACAATTTCAGCTTTTGTTTGCAGCAGCTTTTTGCTAGTGGCATATATCTGTGGCATTCCTCTTTCTCCTCTTCTGTAAGTCATTGTTTCTCGTCTTAACAAACATAGAGCCGAGCTTTTTTCATAAATTGGTATGCATTGGGACCCAATGGCTGAAAAACTCACTTTCTTCACAGCCAATCAGAATCAAACTTCTGCCTTTAAATTCAGTAAAGTGTGTTTTTTTCACACATTCTAGGACATTGCACCGACCTGCCTACACCCTATTCTCCTCCTGGATCTTAATTTCTCCAGCTCAGAGCCCAACCGCCACAAGACTCTTATTTCATGCTTAAAGTTCATAAAATCTTCGAAATTAAATCTTTCAATTCCACTTTCGAGTTCTCTCCTTATTGAAATTCATTTGAGAAAAAGTTCTAGGTCTGTTTGAAGAAAAGCTTTGAAAACACAAGTGTTGGAGCACACGATGGTGATTCTATTACATTATTCTATTACAACGCATCCCAATCGCGTTACAACCGAGATGGTATGGTCCTCCATTCATTTCCAACTCCACTCTGGACAGTGTAACTGGACGTTAAGAGTAACTGTCAAATGAATGAACAGATTCAATAAATACAATAAATCCAAATGGTGAATGATGTTGACTCATAGAACGCTTTACAGTCACAATCCCATTCGCCCATGCACATACAATTATAAAATGAGGGTCGTTCTCCTGCCGAACACTAGCACCAACCACCAACAGGACACATGGGTGGACAGAGCAGGAATCTAACCAATAATACTCTGATCAGAGGTCCACCGCTCTTCCTCTGCACTACAGAAATGTAAGGAAACTGAAGTTTTCTTCTCCGAATCTCATTAAAGCTGTTTACTGAAGACAACCTCAGTTTGAGAGATACATTTCTGGGTTTTATGTATTCTTTAAAAAAAAGAATTATGACACTAAAAGTAATCAGAACTAAATTTTTCGGTGCGATTAATTAATTGTGACTTTTCATCAATTAATCTAATCAATCAATTTTTTAATATTTTGAGGTATTTTCATTTAAATTCATCACATTGTGGCACAGTAAAAGATCAAATTACAACAACAAAAACTTAGCTTTATAAAGTTAACCTTTACTTTGACACCAACAAGCGGTATTATTTTTAATCTCGAACAGTCAAGAAAAAAAAAAAAAAAAAAAACAAAAAAAAAATCATCTGCATCAGAGTGCAAAAACTTAACACATACAAATAGTAGGAAACCCTTCCTTAGCAATCCAAAATATTGACCACAAATATCTTATTAATACCATAATACATGTTGACAAACCGTATTCCTTATTTTGACCGTCCCATGTGATCAGTGCCTCACATATCTCATTCATTTATGATAATGAACACTTGTTGGGCTTTATCTCTTATAGATAAAAGTTGTTGTGGGCTTCATTGATGACGTCACAGTAAACAGTTTTTATTTTTTATATTTGATAAAAAGACAATAGTTACAGATTAAAAGTTAGATTAACGTGTTAAAAAAATAATAATTTGCTAATTTGTCAGTAATTAAGTAATCAAGGGTATGGTGATCCTTTGATATCTCTAATTGTAATGCAGACTTTGGACAAATGTGGAGAACATGTGAACTCCATGCTTAAAACACACTGAATAAAAAATCCATCAAGCCGTAACAGAATGATGCATCCTCTGTTCAGTCCAGATTGACTCTGTCTGAGTTGATGCACCATGGCGGCATGACAAATTCCTCCATGTTCGGTCGGTTAGTGTGGGGCCTTCAGAAAGATGACCCCAGACTCACCTCTCTGTGCAATGGTGGGCCCGGGGAGCCTGCTCAGCCCCAATAATGAGATCATTACCAACAGTTAATTAAAAGCGATGCGTCTTCTAAAGCTTCGCCCCATATCGCATTGTGTCCAAACAATTGCTTCCCTTGTGGACAACCAAGGATGAAAGGGTGAGCCAAGTGGAGGAGAACGCCCATTGTCCTTCTCCTGAGAAACTGTCTTCCCTCGCTTTTTGCCTCTCAATGAGTTCATTGTGCCCGCATGGAGGTTCGGGGCCAGTCATCTTGGGTTTAGAGGGACAGGGCTGTGCTGGGCCGTGCTAAACCGGGCCACAGCGCCGTAATGGACAAAAGCCTGATGAGTGTTTGGGGAAGGGGGGAGGACACAAAGGTTGGCACAAGAAAAACAATAATGATTACATTAACTTCTTTTTTATTTCTCATTATCAATGACTATGAACAAGCTCATAAACAGACAGAAAATGTGACAAGAACACCAGTTCTTGTCAAAATACTTTAGCTCCGTGAGAATTTCTCTTGGGTCAAGGAAAATCCCCTAAATGTTCTTCCTTCTCACCGTATCTGTGTGTGATAACACCGGCAGACACATGTTCCACAGTCGGAGGCTCTCGTTCATTATCTTCTCTGCGCTGCCGGCGCTTGCCAAGAAAACCCTGAGAGAAACAGAAGAGGTATGTTGTGGTTATCTTCTGGTTTCGTGCCACTTTCCCAGCAAACCACCCGGACTTCACTGCTAGAAACATTGAAAAAGGTACAATTTGTCCTGGAAAACCTGAGGATGAATTGATAAACAGCTGCCTTGATACTGCACAAAATACTAACCAGAGGCTGCAGCTTTGTTTTCAGCCCAGATATGAAGCTTGTCTGAAATGATCATATCTTTGCACTATAAGGTGCTCTTAAAATCCTTAATGTCGTTCAAAAAAACAACAGTGTTAAATTCCAAAGTGCCTTACACAGTATAAGAATTAAGATTCTATTTGTTTTTATTGATGTCAAAACAATTTTGAGAGTTACACGATGGACTATCAGAATGTCAGTCTGTTTTTTGTACGAGTTGGAGTTAGGTGTTACGTAAATTGCTGATACGGTCAACATGTAGTGGTGTGGACAGTGTTTTGTTTTTTTTTTTTTTACATGTTCCTACAAGGCTGGGAAACGATGGAGTATTAGCACCAGTTTACAAACAAAACTTAAATTACGACTTTAAATCTTGTAAATTTAAGATAAAAAAAAGTGGTAACTGTTAATTTCAAAAAATAAAGCTGTATATTTATTACATTAAGTTTTAGGCTGATTTTTTAGTTGTTGCAAACAAGGCTGAGTGTTTATGTAAATAATCTAACAGGATTAATATGTCAGACTGTGTTCCTTTTTATATTTGTCATTAACAAGGCTAGGAGTTAGCGTAGTCGCTGTAATGTTTGTTTTAGCCAGAGCAGTCGGATTTTTAATTGTTGCAAATAAGGTTGGGTGTTATTGTGAATAAGCTAACGTGTATGGGTGTTAAACTGTGTTGTTTTTATGTGTTACCAATGAAGTTGAGAATTAGCGCAGTCACATTAAAGTTTGCTTTAGCGGTACCACTCTGTTTTTGGTACAAGTTGGAACAAAGTGTTATTGAAAATAAGCTAACATGGCTAATGTGTAGCAGTGTCAGATTGTGTTATTGTTGCATGCTGCTAACAAGGTTTGGAGTTAGCATAGTCTCAGTAATGTTTGTTTAAGCGGTATCAGTTTCTATTTTTGTTTGAGTTGACAGCTGGTTGCATATAATGGTGAAACAAGTAGCGTGGCTAACATGTAGAGGTGTCTGACTCTTCAGTTTTCAGATTGGGAGCTACAAGTTCTGTGAAACAATTCTAACGCGGCTAATGTTTAGTCTATTACATATAAGTTCTAGAAATACTGTGACTACCCTTAAGTTTGGACAAAGGACTATACTTTGTCTCACTTAATGAGCCATATTGTTCATTGACGGTGTGCTGGTACATCAAAATGGTCAAATTGTACTCTTTTAATCTTTATACAAAGTTAGCTTTGACATATTGGTTCAGCTGTATTAAATCTCTGCAGAGCTGAGTTTTAGCTTAGGTCCAAAAAACTCCTCCTTGTTAAGAAATATGGACAAAATGACCCAAAGGAAACTCCAAACGATCTGATTAGTGGACTACTGACAAGCAAAAAAAACAATCTTAGTTGTTGAAGTGGGATTTCTTTCTTTGATATCCCACACTCTGTTTACGTGATAGGATACAGAGCAATGTGAGGAATGGGGAAGATTTATTCACTATGGCGGTTAGCTGTTGTGTGAAGCCGACGTCGGCCTGTTTGTGTTGCAGGACTTTACCATTCCTCACATTCTCCTCCACATAAACAGGCCTCAGGTTCACATCGGCGCCTCCTTTGCCTTCAGCAGCCTGCAGATCTGCAGTCGGGCCCAGCCTCTCTTGTTCAAACAGTGTAATGACATGATTAACATGTAGCGCGGGGGCCCGGCCGCGCTGCGACAACACAACAATTTGCGTGGTCTGTAATTTTGGGTGGAGTGTGAAATGGGGGTCTCTCGAGGGATTCCAGGCAAGAAACGAAAACATTTATTAAATAAATTATTATATATATTGTTTATGGTATGTGAAAAATAAAGAGGCAAAGGGACTCCCAGGCAGTATTTTAGGGGATACTTAAAAAAAATGATAGTCACTAAACACTGAATAAATGTCCTAGAATGCACACGTGACTAAAATCCACGAAAATGTGAAAAAAGAAACACGCGGGGAGCACTGTTTGCTTGCTAGAAACTTGTCCATGTATATCACTCAATCTGAGTTTTATATCCGACATACTTGAAATGCTTAATATGCATTATGGAATCCTATGTAATAAATAGACACATGGAAGTTTTTTATTTGAGTCAAGCTTAATGCCATTCTTCATTGTCTACCTTTAAGTACTTTGTTGTTCGGTTTTGTGTCCACAAGCTCTGTATGAATTTTCATGATTTTTTGTGAGCCAAAAAAATTAGAGAACATTTTTTTTTCAGTCATTTGGAAAAAAAAAAAACGGTTAGTGATTTATTTTCCCCTTTATTTTGAAAACCAGAACTCAGTCCAATAAACATATGGATCATTTTAAATTCACTTTTGGGTCACACCAAAAGAAACACGATTATCAACTTTTATTATTTATTAGGGGTGGATAGTAAAAATAAATCTGCAGTCTGTTTATTTTATGGTTTGCAGTTTAAAGACAATAAATGTTCATTTTGAAATAAGAGTCTTTATCTGGAAATTAGACAGTTTTTTTTGTTACTGATGTTCTTTATAAAGACTTAAATTAATATTTAATTTTTGGAATTTTATAATGATCATGAGATCATTCGACTCAAAATGATGTCATGCCTTAAAAAGCATGCTGCTTTTCAGGACTGAATTTTTGACAGAAATGCAAATACTAAAAGATGATCAGATTTTAATGTTCTCCATATATTATGAAACTCTTTAACACCAGAGCTTTAATCATTTAGCAATAAGTGTAATTCCAACAGATTCTCATGGTGAGAGAAGCAACTTAGCGCTGATTGGAAACACTTTAAAGAAGTGAAATGTTTACACAACTTAAACCAACAGATTCTGACGTGGAATGCATGTAAACTTAATGTGTTGAATATTAGCTAAAAGCTGCTTTTCTCAGCATCAGGATAAAGCTATGCTAGTTAAGAAAGGGTCAGAGAATTACATTAGTACAGTGTGTTTACTCGTTAGCAGTGTTAAAGGATTAATTTGTATCAGAAGTGATCTTTTTTTCTGATTTGACGGCAACGTTCATTGGAGTGCCTGCATCTTTTTGCTGTTGAACTTTTGTTGTCTAATTTTCTTTATTTGCTAACTCTACTCGAAATGCAACCCATTTACACCACGTAATGTAAAAGTCACTGGATTAGTCAGCTTGCGTTACACTGCGATGAACCACACCAGGGTTCACTTGCAAACAAACCAGGCCCAGATTTGGTTGTTTAGTCTGCTCCAAAGTTCAGATAGTTAAACTTTTAAAACTGGAGATGTAAATATTACACTTTAATAGTTTACGCAATCAACGTGAATCAGCTGACTCTAATGCAGAGAAAATGAGCTTTTTACATCGTATTTGTACAGATATACAACTTAAAGTGTTGAACGTCAGTGCAAAGCAGCTTTTTTTCGTGGCAGAATCCGCTGGACTTGTGTTACACTTGAAGATTTGAAGAAATAATGTTTCCACTGAAAAGCATAGTGGTGTCCGAAGGAAATCCTATGCTGTCTAGTGGGATACTTCAGCAGTTTCACTCAAATTTACTGGATATTTTGGTCTTTTGTCACAATAAACTTTCAGTCAAGGCAGGTGCTGCGCAAGTACTCAGACCTAATTTTGTAACAATTGTGTATATGGCCGCCATCTTTACAAATGGCCACCTTATTGAATTTTTCTTGTGACTATTGTGCTTTTCTGAAAGAAGAGATCCTAAGGTACCAAATGCGGTGCTTGTACCACAAAATGCACGATCTGCCGGAAAAATCAACCTAACCGGCTCCACTCTGAGGCCACAGCAGCCTCTCAAGGCTTCAGCCTCTTATTACCTGGCTAACCAATGACGTAAACGGCTGTGCATGTTATTCAGAGGTATATTTCCAGGTGGGGAGTGGCAGCGAGAAGTGGTCTTTCAGTGTGCCTTAAGCTAGTTGTTGAAAGCAGAGAAACTCCCAACCCCTATTTAGAGAAGAATGAAGGAGGAATGACAGACAGTATTTGTGGCACTTAGAAAAACACTAACCTCAGTACGGCTCTTTTAGGAAACAGGGCATTTGTTTGACCGCTGGCACGATTCTCCTCAGATCTTTTCTTTGCTTTTTTTTTTTTAAGATTTAAGGTCTTATTTTGCTTCACAACTTTAGGAAAACTTGCAAGTAATCCTAAAAATCTTGCTTTGCCAAAAAAAAAAAAACAAAACAGGATTTATCTCCTTTTGTTTCTTTTCAAAAACATTGTTGTGGAACATTTGCACCATCCAGTTGTGGGATTTGGTTAACAGAAAAAGCATGCAATAAAGTAAGGGGGGAAAACTTGTTTACAGTAAAAAAATATATATATCTATATATTAAAAATGACTTCACAGACATTTTCAAGGGTTTTTTTCACATGACAGCTTTCTACTTTATCCAGAATGTTTTAATTTCCCGTCGTTAAAGCCTCCTAGAGGCCACACGAATGCACCAAACTGTATTATTTAAGCTTCTTTTGAAGGACACATCCGTTTTCCATTACCTTTACTCCATAACATCTCTAATTGGGAGGAGGACAGTGTGCCCGCAAGTCAGGAATATGATGTCACATGGCTCTGTATCGTCCTAAACATTAAAAGATGATCCTTACACTCGCCTGTGAACGCCTCTCTAGTTTTTCTTTGGTTCTAATCACTTAGACATTACACATAAGTAAACCGACACTAAGGTAAATCAATCGCACAATTCCTCTGAAACATGTTCCTTATTTGTGTACAGCTGCTTTGCAGATAATCTGTTTTAAAATAAATACAAGGAAACGTTTTGCGCTCAACAGGATGGAGCTGCTTCAAACTTTTCTCAAAGCCCGGAGGACTCCGACCCCGAGTGATGACACCGACGGCTGAGATAATCCGATGTTTTGCGAGGCGGATCTGAAGAGGCGCAGCAGAACGCCGCAGATCAAAGACGAGCCTCTCCTGTAGAGAAGACGGAGGGGGGAGGAGGGGTGTTGCGGAGGTGTGTCCCGCCCCTGTCCACCAGTGCCAGATGTTCTCCTCTCTCCGTGTTCCATCATGCTTGATAATTGCACGGCGCACCATAGGTTCCCTCCATGCCCCTTGACATTAAAGTGAAGCGCCTGGTGGGGTGCTGGGCCCAGCAGAGCTTTGAATTAGTGCGAGATCCAGCAGTTACACAACCTCAATCCCTCAGAGGCCCACGGTGTCCTGCAGGTCCCCAGGCAAAGGGCCATGATCCTTAGCCAATTATGGACCAGCACTTTGGTTCTGGGAGGATCGGAAGTGAAGGAGGTGTTTTTTTTTTTCCTTTTCTTGTGAGTGTTGATGCCATGTGCAGCTTCTCATTTCCCAATGTGCATTTATAAAGTCCAGCTCCATGTCCTCCCTTGTTATGGTGTGAGTCACCGGCACCGCCGGCCCGGCGGCCTGTTCCACTGGCACCGGCCCTCCTCTCTGTATCGCCTTCATTATAGGTGTCCCAGGGAGCCATGGGGGCTGAAATTAGGGCACAGGGACAGATAATGACAAGGTAGAGATACAGCAGACATGACACTTGCTTTTTACTGAGGCAAACTGGTTCCATGTGTCTGTCCCCCCTCCACCCACCAACGCTCGGCCAGTTAAGCCCACGTTAGAGGCTCCCCTCCCTGGGACGTTTGGAGGAATCAGTCGCCTCCTCCATCTGTCCTCCAGGGCCAGATGGTAGATAATAGGTGACTGCAAGCTGCAGGTGTTGCATCAACTACACAGTTTCAGCTCACTATATCTCACTATTCTGTCATCAGCAGCCTTGGGAAGATCCAGACAGATACCCTCCCTCGACCTGAACCTTGGCGCACCTGTACCCATCTGGGTAAACCAGAGATAGACACAGCCTTGCTGTTATTTGTCCATTCATTCGGCCTTGGTGTGTTGTAGATAGCTGGAGCTGTGCGATGGTTGATGGTGTGAACAGTGCGGCCATTCAAAAGTGAATGGATCCAGATGTGAGAGGGCAGCTGCTCAGTCTGAGAATGTTTCATTCACAAAGTTTGTAGTGAATATAGTGTGATTACCCACAATTCAACAGCGTAGCCATTTGATACTAAAAACCCATTTTTTAGTCATGTGTGGTATTTGTCTGATGATGGAAGACAAATACAGTCATGTGAAAAAATTAGGACATCCCATGAAAGTCTGTATATTTTCCCATGTATTTGGACACATGCCCATTTAATCCCATTTAATTTTAATTTGAACAACACTCGGTTATCCAAGTGAAATTACTTGACTTTAAAAACTATTTAAAACTTTTTATGAAATGTATGAAATAATGTAATTTCTACTTATGTTTAAGTTTAGATGCTTCTCCTTCAAGACACATTTAAGGGACTCCACAAAAAAGTGTCTTAATGATGCGATTTCAGCCAAAGGAGCAAAAAAAGCTAATAGGGGGTCCAAACTTTGACGTCCATTAGAATATGAATTTTTTAAATATAAGTATATTGATGTTTTAACTTGATTTTTATTACATCAATTCCTTTTTTAGAATGTTTCCCAAATAATATTGGACATTGATATATTGACATTTTTTCAGACAAAGATGATTATTTCATATATAATGAAAATTAAACTTAAAATAGCATAAAAGAGGATTTCTATATCTAAATCATCAATCAAAAATATTTGAACAAAATTGTTGTTGCTACATAAAAGCTACAATGGACGGGCATCAAGCTCCTTGCTCTGCTCCATTCTGATGCACCCACTTGTAGAAAAATAGATCCATGAACGTCTTCATTTTCCTTGTCTGAGACAATATATTGGCTCATAACTGAACGTCCGGATAGCTCCAAAAAAGGTTTTTGCGCCACTAACGTTAGGCTCGGGGATGTGAAGGGCTGTAAGCTAGCAGAAAAGCATGAGAACAGAGAGCTCTCAGCAACGGGGAGGAGCCAACAGTCTTTGCTTCGTGCGAACATTTCCGTCTGCAACTCAGAGGCAAATTTCTATTTAACTAATGAAAAAACTATGTCCTGGAAAATTACAGCTTTGAAATTTTCTTTGTTATCAGCATTAATAAAGATTATTGGGGACACCTTGAAAATAGATCAAAGGATGATTGGAATGGGATTTTGAATTATAAAAAAACAAAAAAATCAATTAGATTAAATTTTGTATCCCTGCTATTCGAATTTTAATAAACTGCTCCCACTGCATGAGCAGGATTTATGATTTAAACTACAGTTTCTGGACCAGAGTTGTGTACTTTTTTTTTTTTAATCTCGCCCCACATACTTTCCAAATGCCATTTTCCCCAAGGTCATGTACCCTGTTAAATCACTAACAGAGGCTGTAAATGCAGCCTGTCTCCAGTTCACAGGGAGCAGTGAATGGAGGGGAGCCGTTTGCTGATGCCTCTTGGCACGTTTCTGCCCTCCAGCTCATGAATGAACACTGATATAATGGAGGCCATGGAACAGCCCTCCCGCCGCTTCCACCCACCGCCGTCTTCCCCTCGCGGTGCGCTGCAGCTGGCCCGTTTGACACGCAGAGGTGCGAGGGAGCGAAGAGGGAGGCGGCAGCTGGAGAGGGGCCGTAAAGCTTTCGTCTCCTCAGAGATCCCTCTGAGGCTTTGATGGTGTTTCAACGTTAATGCCCCTCAGCCCAGAGCACAGGCAGCCGGCAGCCGCCGTAAATGGTGGTCATTGTGTGCTGTAATGTAGAAAGGTGGTACAGAGATTAGCAGAGTGACGCCAGCCAGATGCCTAATACAAGGCATTGTGGGATTTGGCTACAATAAGTCTACATCCCTGAAATAGTTCTGTTCCCACTGACTCACTGGCTACTGTCTTCTTCATGGCATCAGAGGAGGAGGGGATCACGGGAGTGTGGGGGGGGTGTCTGAATGCTGTCTCAGCCTGTGGGCATCATTTGGCATGCTGGAACATGTCTGACCAGGACTTTAAAATGTTAATAAATTGAATTCTTCACTTAACATCACACTTTTTTTAAGGGTAAACCTTTTTTTAAAAAAAAAAAAAAACTCATGACAAATATGACTTCAGTGGGATAAAGACACCAGTTCTAAAAGTTTTTCTCCTTAAAAAGGAATAAAGTCTGTATTGTGCATATACTGTACACTGCACTAAACATTTTATTGTGAAATTGTTTAAAACATGGATTTGATCAATGACAAACGTTAATCTCAATACTTTGTAAAGTAACTCTGGTTGTCAATGACAGAGGTCAAAGGTTTCACTAGGTTTGCAATGTACTGTAGCTGCTATTTTGGTCCATTCATCCATGCAGATCTTCTCAAGATCGAGCTGTGATGTTTTGGTAATAAAACACAGACTTGCTCTACATTTTCTCCATTCAGGTCCAGACCCTGACTAGAACACTCCAGAACCTTGAAAGGATTATTATGCAGCCACGCTTTCATTCCACAGGTGACGTGTTTGGGGCAGTTGTTCTGCTGGATCATGTTTCATCTTCAATGTTCTCACAGCCAGAAAGCAAAGCTCTTAATATACTATCTATGTTCAAGTACTCACCTATGGTCATGAGCTCTGGGTTGTGACCGAAAGAACAAGACCCAAGCGACTGAAATGAGTTTCCCCTGGAGGGTGGCCGGGCGCTCCCCTAGAGAAAGGGTGAGAAACTCGGTCACCCAGAGAGAGCTCTGGGGAGAGCCGCTTCTCCTCCACATCCAGAGGAGCCAGTTGAGGTGGCTCGGGCATCTGATCCGGATGACACCAGGACACCTCCCTGGGGAGGTGTTCTGGCATGTCCCACTGGGCCCCCATGGATGACCCAGGAAACACTGGAAAGACTCTGTCTCTCAGGGGTTGCCTCAGAGGAGCTGGAGAAAGTGACAGAGGAGAGGGAAGTCTGGGCAGCTTCACTTAGACTACTGCCCCCGCGACCCGGTCCCAGATGAGCAAGAGAAGATGTATGGATGGATGTTCTCACTAATGGATGGATCTTTTTATCCAAACTATCACCATACATGGCTTCATTCCTCTTGTTCTTCATTCAGATCAGTCTGTGCAGAAAAGCAACCCCAAAACCATGATGTTTCTACCTCTTTGCTTCACACTCAGTATGGCGTTCTTGGGACGTAGCTCAACATTATCCCTCCTCTGAACACCTCCTAGGGATCATCCAGATGCTCTCTGGCAAACTGGACTGGCCTAGACATGTGCTGGCTTCAGTAGTGTGGGTTTTGGAGCTCTGCACGGTTTAAATCCATAAAAGCCTCTTGTGTTACTTATACCTACAGCCACGTTCCACTGAGCGGTCCTGCACAGTCCAGTTGATTCTGTCGAGCATTTCCACTCACTTAGTGGTTTGTCTTCACGGCGCATGTGCGGTGTAGACTGCTAGCATGTCATTGTAGTGTGACAACCAGGAAGGAAACAACAATGGAGGTCATCCAGCAGCCCGCCTTTTTATTGCTTTACTTTTTACATCGTGTATAACAGGAATTGAATGTTGTTTAAAAGAAGATTGCCGGCGGCTAAGAAAAGGAAGCTAAATTGCTAGCTTGGTGCTATATTGATGCTTTCTAATGTTGTCATCACTTTCGGCCAATCAACGGGTGTATACAACGGCTCCACCCCAACCGCCCTGTTCTATTTATATGGACCTATAACGGATTAGGGCCCTTAAGAGGTATAGTTCGGTAGTGTTTAATGGCTCCATTTTACAATGGAAATGCTCGGAATACCAGACCGGACCAGACCGCTCAGTGGAAACGAGACTCTAGTCACTGTGGTCCCAGCTTTCTTCTGGTCTTTGACCAGTTCCTTTTTATAGTTCCTCACCACTCTTTAGATCCAACCTACCTAACAAGTGAGATATTGCATGGATTCCCAAGTTATTGTCAGTGATCTTGTATTTATTCAATTTTTGGATAATTCCTCCAACAGTTGGTTATCTGTTATTTATTGGTTTTACCCAGTCTTTTCAGGTGAACAATCTCATCCCTAGTGACCTTCAACAGTTCTTTGGTCTTGGTGGAGAGGTCACAGCCTGACTGCTTGAGGGTGTGGACAGGTGTCTTTTATGCAGAAAACCAAGTATAACAGGCAGGTGACATTAATACAACAAGTAGAGGGTAGAACAGGGGTAGGGAACCCTGGTCCTCGAGTGCCACATTCCTGCATGTTTTACACCATACCCTGCTCTGGCATGTTCTTATTGGCTGAACACACCTGAACCAGGTAATCAGTGTAGGGACTCATGACAATTACCTGGGTCAGGTGTGTTCAGCCAATAAGAACATGCCAGAGCAGGGTATGGTAGAAAACATGCAGGAATGTGGCTCTTGAGGACCAGGGTTCCCTACCCCTGGGGTAGAAGATCTACTTGAAGAGGTACCAGGTTTGTGAGGAACAGAAATACTTATTTTCTGCTCAATCATACAAATAAATTGTTTTTAAAAGTCAAACAACAAGATTTCCTGGATTATTTTCTTTACACAGTTGTTAAAAGAGACCTATGATGACCATTACAGACCAAACTCATCTTAAGTGCCACAACTTGCAGAATCTGACACTAACAAGTACTTTTTGCCCTACTCTACACTGGACTGAAATGTTTTTTTTCAAGACATTGTATAGATGAAAGCACTAAAGCTGGAGGTCCATAACTGGAGAGGGTTCAAAGCTCCAGCATGTACACTAACATCACTTCCCCACCACCTCTTCTTAGATCCAATCAGCACAGAGAGGCTCCACCAGTCTTCATTTTCATGCACCGCAGCGTCTGCCACTCGCCTGTCATGTGTGAGAGGTGGCTTGCAGAGTTCATGGTGCGAATCTGTGTTTTTGAAAGCTGGGGGGAGTGATATGATCTGCTCTCTGATCTCTCCATAATCACATTAAAGCTGTTTGAACTCTGTTTTATTTGCCTTCACAGGGACTCGCTCTGGCCAAATAAGCTTGTATGAAATGTATTTTTCAACTGATGGACAGCGGATAAAAACAAGGAGGATTTGTTTCATGTCACCCACCAGAACCGGCCCTTTGTCTTCCTTCCCTCTCTTTCATGTTCCCTTTTTATTTGCCCCTGCACCGGCCCTGCAGGCCTGTCTCCCAACCTCTATCTGTCCCAGCTTGACTCTTCCTCCCCCATTCCGTCTATCTGTCCCCCTTCTGGGTCACAGTAAAGTGCAGGATCTCTCCTTGAAGTGAAACAGAAAAGCTTCATATTAGAATCTGAAGAATGACTCATGATCACGAGTATTCACCACATTTTCCGCATCAGATTATAAGGCGCACTGCCAATGAATAGTCTATTTTCAAACGTACGTAGTATAAGGCACACCGAACTATAAGGCAAATTGAGAGAGACAAAAGAGTCAGAAGTCGGTCAGACTGTTCTAGTAATTCTACAACTTGTTTGCAAAACGTTACACTTTACGTTAAAAGCGTTAGCCGTGTTCACAATACAATCCCCACCTTGTGTGCAAACGTTACTGTGACTCCGCTAACTCACAATAATGTTAGAAATACTAGTTATGTTAGCTTATTCACAATACCTATTACTCCCAACCTTGTTTGCAACACGTAAAAAAATAGATTACAAACATTACTGTGCGCTAACCTTTTTAGTAACACTAAAAAAATACCAATACTGCTAAAAAAAAAAAACGTTACTGAAAATAACTTTTGTAATACTAACCTTGTAAGTAATATGTAAGAAAAACACAGTCTGATACACCACACATTAGCCATATTGGAAGCATTAGCCACATTAGCATCTTAATACCTTTAACTCTCTGTCAATGTCCAAATTCCCACTATAATCCCTACTTGCCAAAAAAAAAAAAAAACTGTACACTGTGAATCCTGAATCCACTGTGATCTGATGATGAAAATGTGGATAGGTTATTAAAAATGTACATTTAAACATATGGGGTTTTTTTTCAAAAAACTTGTTCAAATGCAATGCATTTTGGTCTATATTTGCTAATGTAGTGAGAATCCAGGCACAATGACTGGTTGTTTGCAATGACTTCTGGGATATTTCATGGGCAATCAATTTTGGAATTGTACATTCAGACAGCACCGCACAATGGCAAACACACTATCTAGTGCACAGTATCATGAGGATTATAGGAACACAGAAAAGTAAAAAGAGAAAAACAGAATAATCCTGATAAACAAACGTAACTGCAAATAACCTTTGTAATCCCAACCTTATTAGTGACAAAGTTACTAAAAAAACATGACAGTCTGACACGCTACACATTAGCCATGTTTTTAACGTTAGCATCTTAAGTCGCATCTTTGATTTCAACATGTAAAAATAAACTGATACCGCTAAAACAAACATTACTGTGGCCCAATCTTAATTCCCCCTTCCCCTTCATTTAGCCCTCCAAACGGAGACTTTTAAAAATATATGGTCTCATTATTCGGATGTCTCTTTCGTTTGATGACGTCACCAATAACTGCCGGTCCGCTAGCGTTAGCGGGAGCTTATAGCGCTCAAATATACATAACAGAGGTTTTATTATTTTATAAAGGTCATGCTACAACATAAACTCAACGGACTTTGTTTCCCTCCGCTTGGAGGGTTAGATAAATAAAAAAAAAAAAGAATTTCCGGACACACTTGCACTAAAAATGCCCCATTCAAATGGATGGATAGAGAGAAGTGAAGAATTGGGACTGGACCTGTGACTATGATAACTCCCAACCTTGTTTTTCCACATAAAAAAAGACTGATATTGCTACACGTTAGCCACATTAGCGTTTTCACAATAACACCCAACATTGACATTCGTCGTGTATGTCTCAAAATTGCGTCAACATCCTTAAGTAAAACTAGATTTAATCTATAAGGCACTCCAGGTTGTAAGGTGTACTGTCATGTTTTGAAAATTGCGCCTTATATTGAGTAAAATACGGCAGATTGTTTTTAATTATTGTCTGGCTTCAACTTCAAAGAAAAAGTTCCTCCTTTAATACAGAACACTCCAGCATGTTTTTAGTTTGCTGTTAGCGTGACTAATTCCTTCTTCCAGTTCAATGTCGCAGTGAAACAAAGGATAATAGTCCTCCTTCATCCAACTTTTTTTCCTTTTTTCCTCATCCCATGTCATGACAACTTCACCCACTTCTATTTTTTTATGACCCAATGCAGGATGGGAACCCCGGTGGTAAAAATGTCCTCCTACCTACAAATGTGACAGGTCCATCAAAGTCAGAAGTGAGCATAATGACAATTCCACAGCTTTACGTGACAGAACTTAAAGGAACAAAGTCGTGCTGGACTCAAAAGCGCGACCTTTCTAACAGAAAAATGTGCGTGTTCGTGTCTCCAAAGCCAATAAGCGGATCTGAAGACATTGAATGGAAAAGCCAGCTCGGAGACGAACCCGCAGAACGAGCGCCCCTTTTTATTGTTTATTTTTAATGCGGGGCTCAAAATAGAGTGAGATAAAATATCAAAAGAGGGAGCAACGTCTCTCTGCACGGTTATAATTTAGTTTTCAGAGCAGGCCCTCAGCGAGGCTCCTCTCCCTCTGTATTTCAAACAGAGAGGAGGAAGGAGGGAAAAAAAGTAAAATAAAGAAGTCAGGAAGCCAAACCATCTCTGAATGATTTAGAGGCCCGCTCGCTTGGTGTGGCTGTAATTATAGCTGCTCCAGATTGAAGGGTAGGAGGAGATGCTGGAGCTCCAGCCAGGATTATAGCTCGCCTGGTAAAGACAGAGTCACCGAGGAAGGGCAGGGATGAGAGGCAGACGGAGGGCAACAATGGATCAAAAGAGAAAGAATGAACTGACCTAAGAAAAATGGACAATTGTTGCTGTATCAATCTTAAAGAAGTAAGAGAAGCTTTAATCTTAGCTATAAAAACTAAAAATCCTGATTCTGCTTCCAATCTGTGGTACATCAAAACACATCCCAGTGCTTATAGGGACAATGAAGGACTTTTCCTCCATAAATCTGGACAGAAATAACTCTGGACAGCACATAAAGCTGCAGCAAAAAAAAAAAAGAATATTCCCACACAAATGTTTTCTCCATACTGTACAGAAGTGAAATGGTACTTTGTGCCAAGCCAGAGCTGTTGGGGGAATGTTAGCTCTCAGAGGACATCGTTTCACTCCGGCTGGAGAATTCTCATCTAAAATAAAGCTCTGCTTCATACAGGAACTTCTCTCTGTGAATGAGTATTGCTCCATACACCCGCTCAGGGGTTAACCTATGAAGGTGCTGCAAGTTTTTGGGTCGTCCAGGCCCATGGAAGGTCGTAGAGAAGACCAGCAGCATCTTAAAGGGACGGTACGGACTTCACTTGTGGACCGTGCAGTCATCTCAAGGGATGTCATCGTAAATTAAAAGTACGATTGTATGATACAAATGATTCAAATCTACTTATGATTTACTGGTGGTGGTATCAAACTGTGTTTTTACGCAGCACTCACAGTTGGAAGTGGCTTGGTGTGAAATGTTGAAGAGGTGCACATCTTGCAAATCTAGCTCTAGGCTTTTTCTTTATTTTTTTCACTGTTCCGACATATGAAGGACCTGCTGTCATAGAATTCTATGATCACAATTATTCATTTCTCCCTCATGAAGTTTCTCCCGCACGTCCATGAATTAAAAGGCGCATTATCCATATTTCACTACCAAAACTTTTAACACGAGTTGAATAGAAGTGGGACAAAATATCGGTATGGCAAAGTATTTTAATATTTCCACTCAAATTTCCTCTTTTCTTTGATTGTTTTTTAAAATAATACCATTGAAACCCACCAAGCAGGGTTCTCACATTCATGATAGTGAAGTATAGAGATGTTTGGTACCAGTGTCAAATCATCAATTTTTACAGGCCCAATCCGTTTTTAACCTTAAAAGTATTGTTAACAGTGTCAGTGTAGTGGCTGAGCATCACTACTCATGAAATTATTGCAAATATTGGAATAATAAATATATTACCAAAGCAATTTATTGATTAATTCAGTATTCGCAATATCAAGATAAAGCGGTACCATGAGCAATGTATCGTTCCCAGCATTAGCATTGAATGGACACAAGTTTGACATGTACAGTCCTAAAAACTTGCTTAGCGACACCAGAATGTGAGTTCTGAAGCCTGAAACGCTCTCAGATCTGTGCGTCCACAGCCTATGGTGTGAGTACTAAGCTTTCAAACGTATTTGTAGGCTCCATGCATAATATACAGGATTTGACGGGGTCATACAAACTGCTTCTCATCCTTATTTTCAACACCCTTTACTTTACCCTTACGTGTTGTAAAAATGTGTCGCCTGCAGCATGACTGCAGGACAAAAAATTATGAACGCTCTTTCTATTATGTGCTCTTCATCGAGCGGTCTATAATCTTGATATTTCCATTTTTTCCCCACAGACAGAATTTATCTGATTTGACTAAAGCATTAGTAATGAACCTCCATAAGGAAATAAAAACTATTACAGCACATTTATTATGCAATGCAACTATAATTAAAAAAAATCTGGAAGCTAGACTTAATTTCATTCAAACTAGAGGTTGTTCCATTCAATCTAAGGGCTCAGTTTTATTTGGGCTGAATTTAACTAAATCCCATTGAAATTACTGAGTGGTCAAACACAGAGGAGAGATTCCAGAGTAGGCGTGCAGCAACATGCGGCATGGAGCGCAAAGTGTCATGCAAGATAACCAGGAGCATCACGCAGTGAAACAGACATGACAAAAAAAGTCTAGAAAACGTTGGAAATGACCTGGTCCTTAGCAGACCTTTACATTGACTCAATTTAATTCAAATTGTTGATCATAAAATTAACTATTTTTTATTTGTTATGTTTTGCTTTTTTAGTATGGCTTTCTCTGTTTAGAACTTTTCAGACGTTTTGGGAACAAAATAGATTGGATTTGTGTTGATTTGCTGAATTGCTCTGTGTGTAAAAACTCATTAAAAAAGGATAATTTTTACTTTTTAGAGATTGCAATTATCAATTGTTGCACATAAAACTATTGTGTTCAAATAAAGGTTGAGTGGAGACTTTTTTTTATATTTTAGACCAAATTTATTTGTTAAAAAACAAAAAAAAAGTAAGTTAACCAAACAAAAACCTTTAATTTTTCCAACAGGTGTCACATTAACTCAGATTTTCTTGCATGTTCCTTTCAGCTTCAGCACACAAACACACACACAAATACAGTAGATTGCATCTCCCAGAGGCAGAGTGTTGTTGGCGACTGACAGCTCGACGCCGCTTTGTCTGTGGAAGTGCCGTCTGCATTGTTTTCTTCAAATCGGCATCTCTTTCAACACAAAGGTCACCAACGTTTCCACCTTTTTACCTGTCAGCCTGACTCACGCGTCCTGACGGTTTGGCTTTTAATGGCCGCTGTAGTGAGGTGACTCATTCAAAGACAGATTTACACAGAAAAAAAAAGTTTTCAATAAAAATGTGTTTATATGATAAACCACACTGCATTTTTTCCACTTTGCACCTTAACTTTAATGAAGAAAAATAAGATATGAGCTAATTATTTACAATTATTTGAGTCCTTTATCTAATAATACTAAATATTTCTGTTTAAACAAACAACATCCAAACATGAGGTATTATCAGAACAGAGTAAAACTATATCACACAGAAGTGTGTTGAAATAAGACTCATAATCACTGAGACTATGTGACGTAAGACGATTCTGTTTCATATATTAAAAAATGAGTTATCTTAAATTAATATATCATATTAATTTATGAATGTGTATGGGATAAATATGTTTTTGCTTCTACCATTCCCTTTTCAAGATACAGTTATTAATTTTTTTTAAAGATCTGAGGAGTAATATTAGGATTATTACTATGATATTGTAAATGCGGTAAAAAGTGCATTGCGAATATATATGCATATGTATCATACTTTGCTTAGGTGTGCATGGATATGTGTGTGCATATGTACATATATATATACGCAGTTTAATAAAATTTGTTGTTTTTTTACTTCATGCTTTATAAATGCTGGAAGAAAATTTACTCACAGATTTTTTTTTGTGACTTAAAGGAATAATTTAAAAAGAGCTTTGACTCAATGTTTCTTATTAACCCAACACTCTGAATGAACTTCAGCTTTAACATTAAGTATCAAAAAAAATAAAAAAATAAATAAAAATGTTACATTTTAATTTATTATTCGATTTTAAACTTGGATTTCCCGAGAAACAGTTTTTTAAGAAACTGAAGGATCATTAATCCTTAGCTTTAAACAACCATAATTTACACCAATTTAAAACCGATATAATGCAGAATCAAGAGGTAAAATAGGATTTAACCAGTTCTTCATGTTACACGTCTCATATCAGATGGAAGGTCATCTAGTGGCACAAGCTGGATATTTCAACCAACAACACAATTTAAAAAAAAAATAGTTTGTTTTCAACATAAACTCAATGCAACCGAAGAGTATATGAGTTCAAAATTTGATTCTAAATTCACAATTGATGTCATGAATTAGGAGAACATTGGAGATGGAGCTTCTTAGCAGGAAATGCATTTGTTTGTTTTAACCTAAGACAAAAAAAATCTGAAACCAAAACTATATGTAAAGCAAAACTGTGAGTTTTTTTCTTTGTGGTTGGATGAGTTTGATCCCCAGAGGGTGCGACGAGCTGAATCCAGTATGAATCTTAGGTATCACCCTTCATACTACTACCTAAATAACCACAAGTCTGGGTCTCCCTGTGCCGGTCCCCAGCCCGGGGAAGGTTGTTTCAGGAAGAGCATCTAGCATAAAAATCTCTACTGAAAACCAACTGCACGGATCAGTGAAAGCTGATTCCCCCCTGAGGGGATATGCAGAAAGGTGAACAGATACAATAGATGCTACCAAAGCATTAATGCTGTTTGTTGGCAAACTTGAATGTGGCTGTTGGTTCTTTTGTTGTGTATAAACAGATGTTTTAATGTTTTTTACTTTGAAGTTGAAACCTTTCCTTTTCATAGCTGAAAAACCTTTATTGGGAATCCGCTGAGAGCTTAAAGTCCCACTCGATCATCTTTGAATTGAATTGAACTGAACATTATTCATATCCCAAAGGGATACATTCATCTGTCATGGCACCCATACACCTACAAAAACATTTGCAAACACACATATTCCTATAAACATAAATATGAATATAAGTAATATACACACCTATCTACAATAACTATATATACATATATTTGATCTATTTTAAAAGCGGCCACAGTTGGCTTTAATTTTGATTATAACGTTTTTAAAACAGTTATATAAAAATAATAATTTGTGGGGCACAGAGCAACCCCACCCCCACTTCCCATCATCCATCTGTTTATGTGCTCTCCTGCTAGCTTACAACCCCTCACATCCTTAAAGTGGTGATCAATGTCAGAGCTATCCAGAGGTACAGTTTAAGCTCAGACGATGAGAACAAAGACGTTCACGGATCCACTTGTCTGCAAGCGGACGCATCAGAATGGAGCTGAAGAGGAAGAGTGTTGCCTTCCCGGCGTGTTTTCTACGTCACAAATAAGCTCTATTTCAAACAGCATTTTTTCATCTGCTAATGATTCACAACGATTTAAATAAAGGGATAATCAGAAATGCAGTTCAAGCTTATTTTTTACTTTATCTCTGTCCTCCAACCTGAAGAAAATGTTACAAGAACATTATAAAAACACTGTTTTTATCAGAGTTGGTCTTTAACATGATTGTAAAGGTTAATCAATGAAGAGTAATACAAAGAATCAATCTCATCTTCCTCATATTCTATTCACTTTTCTAATCAAATGTTTTATTTTGTAAAATAGTTCAACACTTTTTTTAGCTGCGCCAATCCCTCCCCCAACATAAAATCTGAAGTTCTGAGAAAGTTCAGAGCTGCCAAAAAATGTATTTTTGTTCAAACTCATTGAAACACAGTTGTTCTTTCACAAATGCCTTGTTTCAGATAAAACAGTGTAATTAAGATGGAAAAGGCTGATTAATCTGGATTCTCAGCAGGACAAGCTGAACTCACAGAAAGCAGTATTTGTGCCACACTGCCGATAATTGCTCCCAGATTATGTATTTGGATGTGTGCCTGCATAGCAGCAGTGAGATTAGTGATCACCTGAAGCACACATGAACACACAAGTCCCGGTGACCATGAAAACAAGCCAGATTCCTGGCGATTGTCCCTGGAGCGTGGCAGTTTCGGAGGGCAAGAAGAAGCTGCCTTAATGCCAGCAACAAACAAACAGTTTGCCGGGCCTCCTCCTCTTCCTCCTCTTTATCTTGCTAACCCGTGCAGCCTCGCCACACCCTTATTGTGCCGCTGAATGGCTGCTGTGGATAATAAACCGATCAGATTACTGAAGGAGAAAAGCTGTTAAGTCGAGAGAAAGGCCAACAAAGAGATCTGCTGTCAAAAAGCATTCAGCTGCGGAGCTGCGCAGCAGAACCGCAGCTGACGCCGGCGCGCTTTCATTTCTGTGATGAAGCCAGGTACACTCCCAGAATGCTCTGACGCGCACTCACCTCCGTGCACATTAGAGGAATCTGTTAAGTAAGTAAAGGGGGGGTCAGCAGGTCTCAAAACAAAGCTTCAGTCAGACACAACTATGCAGCTGAGCGTGGAATCAGCTTCTGCTGACAGAGCCGCAGACGCTGAGGGGGAGTAAGGTCAGAGGAACGAGCCAACAAGGCCGGGCTGAAGGAAGAGGAAAGAGCGCAGGAAGGAAGACTGGAGATAAAGAAAGCAGGAGGAGGCGGGGCTAAGGTGAGAGGAGTTACAGCCCCTGCAGGTCGCTCTAGACATGATGACCCATTCATGCTGTGTGTGAATATAGTTTTTGACTTAAAGTCTTAACTGGGGCTACAAGAAATGGGTTTTAAAGACCTACTCCAATGAAAATTGTGTTTTTGAGTCAAAGATAAGTCTGTCAGAGAATTATTGTTAGTGTACAATGTTTACACTGGACTGATGTTACCATATGCATTACCTACAGCTGGAAGAAGTTTGATGCCAAATTTCAAAGCGCTGCAAATCCTGCTCCAGGCTTTTTCTTAAGCAGCTCTTTTCCGAAATAAAATGTCAGAATTCCAGCTGGGCACAAACTATTATGAAATTTACCTCCATGATCAACTTTCAAACTGTTGACATTTCTGTGAATTAAAATATACGTCATCTAAATATCACTGGTAAATCCAAGTTCCTGATTAGTTAACGTTCAACCTGGTTTAACTTTTAAAATGCGTTCATTGGTCACGCATTGTCAGTTTGAAGCTGTTGCTTTAGGTTTAGCGTGAAGTCAGCTTTAGACTTCGGCGGTATTCACATTTTCATACTGTCAATATTACTCCACATTTTACCTCGGTATATGATATTACTTTGATCAATGAAAAACTTTCTAAACACCACTTAAGCGGCCTTACCAAACTGCTGGGTTTATCTCCACCGTACAAAACACAATTACAAACACAATTATTAAAAAAATAATTACATGAATTGATTGGATTCACCATTTTTATTTTAAAGGAATGCAACAAATATTTTGGAAAAGTAAATAGTATCGAATGAATAAAGCATTGACAGCAATTTTCTTGCACCTTGAACCATTTTCAAAAACAACACCTGATTAATTCAATGTAATAATGGACTCGTCCTGGAATGGCAGCATGTTGACGTAAAGTGCAAATAAAGGCTGATAAAATTAGAATGGGTAATGTCTTCCAAACAACAGCAGATGTAAGTTTTAAATTAATTTGATGTATTTATCTTTTAATTATTTCTTTAATAAGTCAATTTTTCACATTAGGGTGTTAAAAATGAAACCTTGTCTATTTTTAGACACTGACAGTATACTGTATTATCTTAATATCCCACAAGCCTACTGCATTTACAGTAATTCTAGATCCTGTTTGTAACACGCTACATGTTAGCGTTAGCCATGTTAGTGTATTCACCAGATCTGTCACACCGAACCTTGTTCGCAACCATGGACTGTATAATCACTGGACATATCAACCCCTCCCCTCTCGTGTTCCAAACAGGAACTTCTATTGAAAAAATAAAACAATTATTTCTCAATCATTATATTTGTCAAAATACTCTGACATGTTCTTCTTAACACATTCTTTCTATTCCTATTTTTTTTTTCTAAAAGATATTTTTTCCTTGTCATAAATTATTAACTGACCAATCACATACCTCAGTAACAGCATGTGGTGCCCGCTGGTCACACCTCCAGCGTTTGATTGACAGCTCGTCAGTGGAAGGCGTGAGGGCTTAAAACAAGCTCACTCAGTCGTTCCTCAAAAAACGTGACTCAGACCGACTCAAATCAATTACTGTTGTTACAAAATGGCGGCAGCGTATCAGGAGACGGCTTAGACCTGATTTTGCGAGAGCCAGAAGAAAGGCATTTTCTATTTTCATATAGTAATTTGCCCAGTTAATGAATTCATGTCAATTTCTAGATTTATACCCTTAAAGCAAACATTACTGTGACTATGCTAACCTTGTTGGTAACACGTTAAAAAAAGAATATGCTTTAGCGTGTTCACAATAACACACAATCAAACATTTTCACAAAACACCCGGTACCTCTCACAATAACTCTGACATCAGTAAATACAGATTATTAAGTTTAGGACAAAAAAATGAAATATTTTGAGGTCACCTTGTGTATATTGCAGAAAATATGGAACCATAAAATGATTTTTATGGATGACAATTTTAATGTTACCAAAGCAACGCCTCCCTCTGGACTCCAGCTTGGGGTTTGACCATCTTAATAGAACATTTTGTGAGAGGGAAATAATGAAAGTAAGTTAAGATTGATGTGTTTTGAACTAAAAAAAGTCTGGAAAAAGTTCTCATAGTGGCATGATGGGAGTGCACTTCCGCTCATTTTGTCACCATCTTCTTAAAATGAAGCAGCTGGTGATTTTTCATCGCATCCACATCGAGGCGACTGCGAGAGCTGCGTGTGCAACATGTGCGCTTCAGTGTGTGTGTGCGCAAACAGTGAAATGGGAGTAAAGGTCTGCACGTTGAGGTAGTCCAGATGGCCTGTTAGTGGTCATTAGATATGGCTGAGCGGACGACATAGACAGATGACAGTGGCAGTCTCCCTTTGCTCCTCAGAGCTGGCTGAGTGAGTGTGTGTGAGTGGAGGAGATGGTAAATGTAGATAGGCCGCCGACGGATATATAAACATGCGTGTAAACCTCTCTGTCTGCGGCCCACGAGCCCTGCAAAGGTTTCGCTTCATGCCCGAAAGAGAAGGAGGTGGAATCGGAGAAGTGGCGCTGACAAACACGCACAGTCGCATGCACACAAAAAAAAAAAAAAAACGAAAAAAAACATATATTCTCAAGTTTGAGTGAACAAAAGATGTAATCTTTTGCTACACAAAGAAACCCTTCATCTGTGCTAAACCTACTGTAAGACAGTAGGGTGGTGTGGTGCAGAGGTGTAATTAGACTGTCTGCCTGCACACAGGCTCCAAACACTCATCTGGAGACCTACACTCTGACTCCATCATTATGTCTCCAAGTGTGTGAAGGCACACAACACCGAAAATCTGTCCATGCATGTCCTACAGCTAAAAATAACTCCAATACTTTCTTCTTTTGGACAACAATAATGGATTCTGTTGGTTTTTTAAGGTGGAAATGTCTCTGTCTCTACAACTCTTCAAACCTGACATTTCCCCCACACCCCATCCACCATCCAGTATGGCTGCAGGGGGACCCGGGCTCGTCACCGGCAGCTCCTTTGTCTTGTGCGACCAGATGAAAGCTGACTTACTAACTGGCTCTGGCTCCCCCACATCCTGCTCCCGCTCCTGCACAGTAATCTTTCATAATCCCTCCCCTGCAATTTTTGCCCCGCAGCTCTCCAAACCCCGTTCTTTTCAGCTACCTTTATTTTCCTGCTCCGCCGTTTGACTCTTCAGCGCAAACACTGGAGGAGTTTTAAAAACACGGTTCTAAAAATGTGGCAAAGGATTCAAATGCACATATTTAACTAAGCAAGGTGGTTATTTGGACAGCTTTAAAACATGTTTTTAGCTCTGTATCCATTGCTTGAAAACTAAAGTTAGAGGAGCCAGAACAATCCACCAGGTAACCACTAGAGGGCTTATTACACAAACAAATTGTTCTAGTACATAGTTATAAATAGGGCTGGGTTGAAAAACTCAGATCAATAATCAATCCATAACAGTAGAGATCAATCTAACGCATAAAGCTAAAATACGCTAGCTTAATTCTAATGCATAACGGGATTTCCCATTGGCTAATGCTAATCCTTAGTCGACCTAAACATTTACGCTGACTAAATGAACATCTTTATAAACTCACAGACATGAATTTTACAAACTCTTATACGGAAACATTTTTTTAAAGTAACTATTTGTGGTCTAAACCACAATTTTTTCCTCATACTTTCTTCTTTTTTTCAGAATAAGGTGCAATGCTATAGTGCGATCGCCACCTAGTGGCCAAACTGAAACGCCCTCCAGGAGAAGCAGAACAATTATTGGAGAATTCATGTATGGTATTAACAATCTCATAATAATTTCACTGATACATTTTACAATATGTGAACTGTATCAGATTAACAACGATATCTTCAAATCAAAAATATAAGTCAATCAAAATCAAATCAATGGGAATTATTGATGAAAATCCCTAAGAATATAATTTTTACACAATATTTCTTTTCTTTTAATCAATCTAATATAAATGACAACCATTCTGGATGTCAAATGTTAACAAACTTGTTTAAAATAGTTTTATAGGGTGTCAGACTTTGTTTCTGAACTTACTCACTCAATACATTCTAAAAAAAAAAAAAGAGTTTTTAATGTCATATCTGTGAGGATTGTGGACTTTGGTTTCAGTTATGTTATGGGTTTTGGTCTTGTTCTGTTTTGAATTGTCAATCAGTCACATCAGTTTCAGGTTTGTCATCATCCACAGCTGTCTTCATTTCAGTTAATCACCCTCACTCTATTTAAGTGTCTGGTTTTCAGGTCATCTGCTCTGTCCTGTCACTATTTTTGTTTCTCCATGTTTTTTTTTCTGTCATGTTTTGATTCATTTGTTAAATATTTTAAGTTCTTGTCACCAAGCCTGGTTGTCTGCATTTAGGGTCCACCACCTCTTCCTGACAAATTCAGGACAAAAAAAATAAAAAAAATCACAGAACTGAACATCTGATTTCATCTGCCAAAAAAAAAAACCAACACCGGCCATCACAACAGGCGTCTTGTTCAGTCATATAAAGAGTTTATTCCCTGTTGCTCACACATTTTTCAGCAAAATATTGTGAATATCTAAGTCATGGTTTTCTGGCCTTGTGATGATATTAGGAATGTGGGTGTGGCTAACAAAAACCTTCAGTTGTTAAGGGAAAAAAAAAAATGTTGCTTCTTCTAAAATGACGTAGACCTAGGCAACCAATAATTTAATACTAACAGAAAGGCTGTCTATTTGACAAAAGTGTTTTTTTTTCCATAAATGTGTCATTTGCAGCTCTGACCATGGTGGCTAGGGAAGAGGGGGGAAAAGGGACGTGCAGCAGCCGCTCCGTGTGGGCAGATAGCTCATGTACAACATCACTTGTGGCTTCAGTTTAGCTTGTATCTCGGTGTATAGTCTTTCTGTTGATGAATGTTTTACAGTTTCTCACAGTGAAGCTACTGTGATAAATCAATGCCCTTTATATGTATAAATAACGGGTCACACATCAGATGTTTCTGTGGTCAACGGTCAAACCCAGAGTGGAAACCTTGGAAGCTGAAAAGTTAGTAAGACACCAAAACAATTCAATGTTGGACCCAAGATGCTTGATTTTGTTTCATAAACTTTTTGGCTTAAATGAAGTCTCTTTACATGACAGCTATTAGCTGAATGGATCAATATAGTGCTCTAAATGAATCAGAGGGTAATGAAGTTGAAACCGTTTAACTTTTGTCTGTCTTCATCAGCACTCTCTGAAGTGATTTTTCAGTAACAGTCTTAGAATTTCTGGAACAAATAATTGAGTTAGTGAGAAAATGATGCAAGAAACCTGTCTAGCTAGCTTTGTTTTTTTTTTTTTTTCTTGTGGGCTGTGTCTGCACACGATGAGCACTTTACTCTGTTTGGAGCCACACGGGAAACCATGTTTAAAGAAGAAAAAGGAACAATTAAGGTGAGTAAAACTTCAAATACATTTTTCCCCAACCATTTTTTTTTTTCACCAACTTGATCCCTTTCAGAATTATGAGGTTGCTGGAGCCTATCCTACCCAATACTAGGTAAATGGAGTTAAAGGATATTTCGCCATGCTATTGCAGAATTTTCTTTGAAAATCACATACCGGATACCATTTTTCACTCTGCAATTCCTTCTGCTACTAATGTCCCGTACAGGAAACACAACTGCTGTACACTCAGGTTAATTTTTTTTTTTTTGCAGTCCCATCGCAACAGTCACTGGCTTATATTCATTTACAATATCTTGCTTTGTTTCTCACCTCCATATCTGAAACAGTTAGAGCATCCGTCAAGATACAAAACTCCTCAAATTGAAAGTTCCAAAAACACGGTCTTCCTTTGGCCTTATGTCTTTTCGTTGTGCTGCTCCAAATGATTGCAACTTTTACCAAAAGATACTGCATTTGGAAACTCTGATTCCACTCTCTGCTTTTAAACGCAGAGTAAAGGACATTTTTAAAGAGTCATGTACTTGTTTTCTCAATCAGTAATTTAATGTCTAAAAAATGTTTGTTTTTCTTTCTTTTCCTTAAGTATTTTTGAGCATTTTCAGGCCATCATTGTACATAAGAAATTGTCCTTTTTGTTTTGCCTGGTGAAATAAAGGTTCTGAATGAAATGAATTACATGGTTTTTAAAAAATGTAAGTCCAGTGGTGAACTTATTCCTTGGCCACACAGACCCAGAGGAAGGGTTAAGGTTCAGGTTATGGTTAAGGTTAGGGTTAAATCACCAAATGGTTCCAGCAGTTCACTGCTCCTCCAGGGGATGGATCAAATGCGAAGAAGACTTTTCATGCACCCAGGTGCATGAGAACTAATGGGACTTCAACTTTAAATTTAACTGTAAATACGTTTGAACAGCAAAAAAAACCCAATCTTGGGCGCACTTAAAATATGAACGAAGTAAAGTGCTTTATGGACTGCACATATTACGTGTGGCCAACATGAATTTCCATCATAAATACATGTAAATAACATCAGGCTTTTTCTTTTTCCACAATCATCAAACTCAGGGAGGAGGTAACTGTGACAAACCCATCTTCAAAGCAATAAAACAGCATTGGATGATTAAAAGTGTTAACATAAATTCATGAACTCAAGCCTATAAAGATCATTTTTTTCTGTAAAAAATCAGTTTGTCTACAAAACTCGACCTGTCTGGTCAAAATAAATTGCCGCTAAGGCCTCACACGGGTTTATGTTGACCAAAATGAGGCTCTGCAAATCCCAGTGTATGCTGGAAGCTAAGGATAAGCCTGTGCAAACTAGGTCTGCATAGATCCATCATTTTCTACACATATACTCTCTTTTATCGTTAAAAAAATACATCTCACACATTCCATGCACCTCTCCTCCTCAGTGGAGGAGCTTCATTTGATCTGTCACTCTTACATGGGGCCCAGTGAAATTTGTGAATCATTACCAGTGGGACAGGTATGAAAATTACCCCTCCTGTGCTGCACTTCGCCTCCCAAGGCTTTTTTTTTTTTTTTTTTTTTTTTTAATGGGACTCGTCCCATTTTTCTTTCACAAGCCCTCGTGCACAGACAGGCGAGGGTGGAGCGCGCTCGACGTAGAGTCAACCCTCCATTCTCAGCTGCAAAATATTGCAGTTTGATTGACTTTCCGGTAAAAAGTCAGACTCTTCCTTTTCCGACCCGCTCCCTTGTAGGAGTCCTGCAAGCACACAGGACAATACTTCATGTCAGGGTTTACCCAAAGGACCAAAACTCGCTGTCATGTCCACATGTGTGCTGAAGCATGTGCTAGCTGACATGCTGCACGCTGCTCACACATGGAAACAGTAGCCCGCTGCCTCATTAGCTGTCTGCGAGTCAGCAAACCCCCACCTCAAATACTTCCATTAATGGAAAACATCCTTCAGTTGAAGCAGGAAGGCAAACTGCGCGTTTTCCACTGAGTGATCTTTAGATGCAGTTACACTGACGGTTAGCATGCAGCTTTAATTGGACTCTGCCGTTTACTTGAACTTTGAAAGTCTGCGTAAAGGAAGGAAAACTCGCGTTGACATTTTCAGGGAACTCTTTAGGTGGTAAACTGTCTGCTCTGGAAAAATGTGGTGCATATTACACATTCATCTTGTTGCTCTCATAAGGATGATTGTGGGAATTTTTATTAGCTGTACTTCCACCTGTACTTTTCCTGAACCTTGATAAATGTCCGATTTGAGAGAAAACGTTAAAATAAAAGAAGACAAGAAACAAAAGTTGTTTTTTATTTATGAAGTCTGTAAAACAAATTGAAATTTCTGCAAATATTAACTCTCCCCATGTCTCGGTTACATGCATCCATACAGGGGTTGACCTATATGGGTTCTGTTGGATTTTGGGTTGTCTAGGCTTGTGTAGGATTATATACAGGAGGGCCTACATCTTTAAAGTCCCCTATGTTAATTTTTTTTAATTAAAAAAAAAGTTCCCAGTAGTGTTTTTAATGTGGTTAAAACGTTTTAACCAAAATCCCACAACCTAAATGTCCTAAAAAGCCATTATTCATCTAAAGCTTCTGTTTCCAAAATCTCCTCTGAGGGGGCGTGGCTTTTAGAGCTGAGCTGAGCAGCACCGCCCCAGATCTCCTTCCCCCCTCGTCTGATTATCTGTAAATCTTCACCCCTGCCACATAAAAATGTCAGGCAAAATTGGTTATGTACTGCCGTATCGGTTTGAGCTGGATGTCAGCTCGGACGAGGAGGTGAAGAGCTTGGACCGAACTTACTCCAAAAGACTGCAGTCAAATGAGCCACCGTTTGCAGTTCCATGGTCACATCAAGAAGCTCCGTGGAGATTTTCTAGTGTCCGCAGCCCTCCCACCGTAAGTACTGTATGAAAGTGTTTTTCAACCTTTTTTGGGCCAAGGTACACGTTTTCCTGGAAAAAAAATCTGGTGGCACACCAGCATCCAAAAAATGTAAAAAAAAGGAGAAACCAGATTTGAAAACTGTGTTAAAACAAAGTGTTTGTTGTGTGCCATTGTCGTGCTTCATTGCGGGCGTCATTGTAGCACGGAAGCATTATCACGATGGAGACTTGCGTTTCTGAGCTTTATTATTTTGTTCACTTTATAAACACTCTGACGCCGCATCCTACGGGAAGCTACACCGCTTAGCACAAGCTTTACCTGTTATTTTTGCTGGAACTGAGAGACTTTCAGCTAATTCAGAATAAGGAAGTGAGGATGCTAACCACTTCTGATTGTTCAGAGGGATGACATGTGATTAAGCTTCCAAGAATGATTGGTGGACAGCTGAAGGGGCAGGACTTTTCTAGAAGCAAAGCTAGTGGCTGTTTTACCGGCCAGATCGCAGTACCGTTACTCTTATCAAATAATCTTTCACATTAGTTTGCGTATTACCCATTGTATCAGGGTGTATTCAGACTGAACACATGTGGGTCCCTTAAAGTGAACAAGAGTTGGCTTTCCCCAATAATCTAAAACAAACTTTCAGTCTGAATACACCCAACCAGACCCTGGTCCAGGATCAAGAACCTCTCTCTGTCCCAACGTCTGAGGTTTGTTTCCAACACTCAGCGTACCTTCTTACCCAACGTCACCTCAGTAATGCAGTTGCTACCATCCTCAAAGTTAAAGCAGAATCTCTCCGGCTTACCAAACTAACAAGTACAAATTGTGGTTCCTGACGTTCAAAACTGATAGTTTTAAGTAGTTAACTATCCCAAGAAGGATTTCAAGAGCTGCATCTTCAACTTTCTGTTGTTGTTTTGACCCACACGTAGTTCCTGGCCAATAACTGAAGAGATCCTTAGTCATATGGTTTTGTTTACTTTGATCTGAAACGAAAATCTCTGGTTGACATCAGTCTGAATTAAGACCAAAAGCAATCTTCAGGACTCGATCCAGAACAAATTAAGTTGACTCTATCCGGACCAACAGACTACCAATCTGAATGCACCTTAAGTGCTTGCTAAGACCTGTCGCCTGCAGTATGCCAGTAGAATCAAATTAGCATAAACATTTTCACCCTATGGGCTCATTGAGTGGTCTATGAGATGGTGTTTCCTGTGGGTCACCTACATGTCCAGTACAGGTTTGCTGTTTGTTTTTTTGCCTGCAGACAGCTCATATCTACCAATAAGGGGGCAGTTGTGACAAAGGCATCAGGTTGTAAAAATGTTTGCTAATGTAAACGTCCTGTCAAAAGATAGTGAAGTCTGTCACAATGGCATCATGGTGTCTGCCATAAAGACCTGCACACTGTAACTGATCCCATGTGCTGATTCCCATGACTAATTCTAGTCGAGGTGTGCCCGCTTCCTTCTTGTCTTCATGGTTTATGACAGCACACGGACACTATCAGTTGAAGTAGGGTGGAGTGTTTTATGACTACATGATGCATTTCCCTCATTCGTGAGCGTTTGGTGCCAGGACATTTACTTTCAGCCTCTGCATTGAGGTTTAATCCATGGCACTTACCTTGATGAATGTCATCACAGTCAAGCATCGTCATCTGACCCTCTGCATTTATATATTCCACACAGAATGTAGTGATGTTTGCTACTCGTTCTAGATTTTCACTCAAGTTAAGGACTGTCGACCTCAGTTTTCCTTCTGACCATGACTTCTTCTTGACCCTTTCCTGTTCCACAAGTTGCCTTTTTATTATCCTGACTACTACCCGCCTCACTTTCCTCTTATGACGTCATGTTTCTGACCATTGTCAGGCCACGACTTGAAGATAACAAAACTTTAAAGATATATTTGATTATATTATACATCCTTTAAGTTATATATGCACCTTATCTGTCACACTAGGTGTCTTTCCAGACAAGATGAAAATTACCAAGGTCTTACCAATATCTGTCTCCTGTCAACATTTGTCTCTTCTTTCCTGTATTTCTTCATCCATCCATCTCATTTTGAACTTGCTGAATCACTTTGGTGAAACCAATCAAGCAACAGTTGGGTATAAATGGTATACACCTTAGACAGGTCACCCGTCTGTTGCAAAACCACACAACTACATGTATTTATACCAAGTGACGATATAGTTCATCTGGTTTACTACACACAAGGACTTGATGTGACAGTTTTTTTCTTCTGTCACAGAGTACATAGTTAGTGTTAGTTTTGTCACATAAATGTTAAGGTATATCACATCCACAGTAGAAACATTAACAGGCATAGACAGCTGTAAATGAAAAAATCTGTCATGAAAAAATCTGTCATGAAGTTCATATAACTTTTTTTTTAAGTTGTAAATAATATTTTTCCAAACATTCTTAGGGTTCCCCTAGAAGAGTGGAGTCTTTTGCCACAATTGAAATCTAAAACAAGTTAAACACAAGTTTAAAAATGTTGGTGATCTTTACGACGTTGTGACTTGTGACGCTTTCATGAAGAGTAGTCCAAATGAGCTCGGTGTGCAAGTATTATGTGTATCTATAGTAGTTATATTACTTTTCATTCCAGTGACCGTAGACACTAAAAGGATGACTAAACAATAAATTCACTTTTTTTTTCGCTGTTGACCTCTATAAATGGGTCTTTAAAAGTTCTGTCTGTTGATCACTGCCACATTTTTGACAAATTAAAATAAACTCGCTTAATTCCTGAAAATATAGTCAAAAACTGCCTGTGTGCTGCCCCCTACAGCATGAAACGAGGTATGACACAAGAATTTTGTGATTGGTCAACTGGTGTAAATCCCAGAAGTTTGACCTCATCATGCTTTGCGAATCCAATATAAAAGCCCCGCCCATCTTGGAACCTGCAGCGGTCAGTCGCTACCTTTAGCATGGCTCGTAGGTGTATTGCCTTTAGTTGTCAAAAATCTACTGGCTTCCTCAATTTTCCAGTGGTCTTGGAGGTCAGGCAACAGAGGATGATTGCAGTTGACATTGAATCCAGGAAACTCTGTCCTGGTTATGGGAATCAGATATTCAGGATTTCTTGCTTAATACGTTAGCCTTCATTAGCTATGATGCTAGCTGCATTTTACCAATCTCAGACACGGGTTCCCTTCGGACCTGGAAACCCTCAGCTGCAAAAGCAGCGTCTTATAACAATAAGGTTCTGGACCATGAGCGCCGGCCTCAGAAGAAGATGGAGTCAAAAAAAAATCCTCAACTTCCTTGGAAAGTTCTGTGGATAAACTCTCATCGCTTTACTCGGTACCACACGGAACAGCATACGTTACATGAACACTGCTGCTCTGTGCGCCTTCTCTAGCCCCACACCCTTTTTGGCATTTTTCAAATCTGGACTGAGAATGGAGACAGCCTTCAACTGCCCTGTTTGGTCACCCTTTAAAGTGAAATGTCACAATAGAAGCTGCGGTGTAGAGGTTTGATTTCTGCCTTGCCTATCCATGTGTCAAGTGTCCTTAAACTAGACGCTGAACTCCACACTGCTCCTGGTGGCTATAGTTTGGTGCCAGTGCTTGCCATCAATGTGTGAATGTGTGCATACATGATTGAACAAGACTGTAACAAGCTTCCTAAGAAGGTAATGCACCATAAGTATATGATAATTAGTTGAATCACAAAAGAAAAAGCAACCTTCTGCAAGCAACAACGCGTTTATCTTTTATGAAAGCCTGTTTTTCTCCTTTGGTCTTTTTGAAACCATCTGCCTCTGCGTCTTTTTGTCCATAAAAGTTTCTCAATTCATTTTTTATGCTTCCCCACGGTGTTTGCTCCACCATTTGCCCCAGTAACCTTGCTGAGGCTCTTTGTGCGTATTGTCCAAAGACAATAGCAGTGTACTGAAAGCGTTATGGGACTGAAGCGACCACCGTGACCTGAAGCTGTGGCACATCCGACCACGAGCCAATCCAGTGCTGGGCCAGTTAGAGGTACATCTGCTCATTTCCAGCTCTGAGAGCCCCGAGCTGCCAGACTTCTTAGTACTGTCAGGTCCGCCATTTGCAAGGACTTTGGTCCCTTGTAATTAGACAAAACAAATAAAGTGCACACCATTAGCAGTTTCCTTGTTATCTTAGTAAATCAGCAGCATCTGTTGTTTCTCCGCTCCTTCGTTTGAAGTGCTCAGAGCTGTAAAGCGGTGGCTCGTAAGCTCGGCCTGCTTCACATTAATCCCTGGCCTGACCAAGTGCTGCCAGTCTCTACATGTATGGATTTATTTTTGGCTGCTTTAAAGACATCCAGTAGTACGTTTCCAAAACCTCTAAACCCTTTATGGCTAAAAACCCAGAGGAGTTTGTTTATTGTGAGTGGAATGCTGTTTCCATTGTCTTTCATCAAGCATCAAAGTATGGTAATTCTTTAAGACAATATACAGAGAATTCACTCATCATGTCGTCTACATTTGTTTTTTTAAGTTGGGCCTAAAAGTTTAAGAGACAATTATATTTATGCAGAATTTTCTGCAGGTTTAGTTGGTAAAATTTGCAGACATCTTGGACATAGAATACTTTGCGATGGCAACAGTTTATCACAAGAAAAAAAAAAATTATGATAGGTCTTAAAAATACAAAAAACGATATATCTCATTCAAATATAAGGCAGAAAACATGTGGGTTAGTAGCTGCCACTCCTGTCTCACAGTATGAAAGTGCTGGTTGAAGTCTTGGCTGTATGGAGATAAATAAGTATCACCCAATTTATGCATACCTAATTCTTGATTTGTGTGTAATTTAGGGTTTGTGCGTGCGTAATTCTTGATTTGTAACTCATAGAATAAATTATGTGCATAAGTACAGAAAATTTTGAAATAAAAAAATACAAAATAAAATATACACATGAACAAATTCATATTACAAGAGCTTGAAACTAATTACACAATCTTTAAAAATTACACACAAATAACCTCTCAGTTATGCACGAATCTGTGGTGAGACTTATTTCACATTGTATAGATTCATCTGTGAGTGATGCATTTAAATACTACTAGAATGCTGGGTCATCAGAGCTTTTTTATCAGCAGTTTTGAACTTAGATTGAAACTTGACATCGACTTGTTTGATATTTAATAGAAAAAACCTCTAAATTAGCGTTTTAAAAACACTTATCCCTTTTAAAAATAAAATTATCTCCCAGAACTGATCGCTTTCTCTCTGCCACTCCTCTCCTGACAGCACCTCCGACACGGGGCTCTGTCCTGATCACAGAGTTACCAGGGCATTTTTGATTTTCACTGATGTCTGTGATATACATGAATTCCTGTCCACCTTCATTCACATTCGTATGGAATGGTGAACACCACAATGTAAGGCTTGGGTCATCAGCACAAAATGAGATCTTGGTTTGATAAGTATTGTACTTGTGTGGGCAGACCAGGGCATTTCTAAATCTAAGCTGTTGCACAACTTCAACCTATCCACATTGTGATAATATCCAGATTATCACATGAAACGGAGTTCAGGTGAGCAGCAGCTCATGCTATCAGCAGGGTTTTACAGCTCCAGGTGCAGCAAACACAAGTGCTCCACCTGCAGCACGCAGGTCATTAGCTAGGTCTTATCAGACGCTCCCTCCTGCTGTCCACACACGAGTTGAAACATTTTCTCCTGATTAGATATCTGTCTCCTCATCCCGTTCCTCTGCACACAAACCCAACGCGCCTACCTGCAATTAGGAATGACAAAGACGGTTGACGTGTGTGTTTTTACTGCACGCGCATATTTGCCGCTTCCTCTTCATGTCTCCTCGTCAGAGCGGCATTCCTCCATCCGACTCTCTGACTTGACAGCTATTCCAGCCTGCATTCCCAGCTGTATCTGCAGGGAAGCCACAACACTGCTGTCTCCACAGTCGCCAGTGCTGGGAATGCCGCCTGTGTGTGGCTCAGTGTGTACAAACTGCTGATGACTTCATCCTCACCCTCGTCCCAGGCGTCTGGGCATGTTTCTAAACCTCCAGAGTGAGCTCTGCTATGATGGAGGCCGCTGCTGTTTCACATTACAGGGAATCTGGGCTTAATTTCCTGTTGATAGACGGAGCTGGTTTGTAGACAGAAACAGTTTTAAAGGAGGGGAACAGGAACCCTGTGTAGGACTCAGCTGTTTAGAAGGTGAGACTAGTATGAGTGAAGTGTTGCATTTAATCTACTTTTACTGTTATACTTTAATGCTCATAGACATCGAGGATTAATGGGCTAAAATGTAAGATTTGGATAGAAGATGTCTTAAAAAAAATTGTAAATAAAAAAAAGTTTATGTATTATTTTATCTAATTTTAATAAAAAAAACTCAGTTGTTGGAAATAATTCTTAAATATTTATAGAAGGGACAATCCACAATGTTGAATTATTCTTTAGGGGAGGAATCTGGACCATCCATCCATCCATCTAAAAACTTGTCATTTTTTTTGTTTACCAGCTGCTTGGTTGTGTATCTTGTAGCTTTTATCCATAAAGTAAAAATCCGCTGATTTTTTTTTTTTTTTTTCCAAATGTTATTTTTGACAGGAATTGTCATGTTGCTTCCAAGAGTTTATGTATGTAGAGTTTAAAACATGTCAAAAGATGATGCTTGGTGTAGGAAAATGACTCTGAAGGTCTCAAACTCTTATTTATGGTTCTATATTTGAGCATTCCGTACTTCGGAAGTGTTTGGAAATATATCGTGACTGGAGACTAAAAGATGAGATAAGATCAAGTCTGGGTTGGAACATAGAAGAAAGGTAAATATCACAATTAGGAAATATTTATGTGTCATAGGTAGGGCTGCACAATGGTGCAGTGGTTAGCACTTTCTTTTCACAATGAAAAGAACCTGGTTTGAATCTTTGCTAGGTCTGTTTAGTCAACACATTCTTATCCCGAGTCGTCTGATGTTGACCTTTGGTTAACGATCCTTCCACGTCTCTTTTTGACATATTGGGTGTCCCCAAATTGTCATTTTTGGATGTGCTGGCTGTTTGTAAAATCAAGGGTCACTTCCAGTGTCAGTTTAGGATTAGGGTACCGGGTTCGGGTACCACTGGGCTACGCGTCACAGCACTGGTTCAATTCTGTTTCATTGCCCCGATGTTGGGGACACGTGATTTAATGGGAGGAGCCAGTACAACAAAATAAAATGATAAAATTGGGGACACCCAATAAGTGATGCAGAGGGGTCCTTAACCAAACATCGATATGGACGACTTGGGAGAGTGAATGAGTGGAGTTTGCTTGTCCTCAACATGCATCCGTGAGTTTTTCTCTGGGCACTCCAGTTTCCTCCAAGTCCAAAAACATGCTTTATAGGTTTTTTGATGAATCAAAGCCATAATTTAAAGTTTCCCGAAATATTCGTATCAGGGTTTGGTCATTTTGATTTGATTTGGGTCATGAAAGCCAACAAGGTTGAGCAATCATGCTGAAATATTTTATCGAAGCCTCTCCCAATTTGATAAATGTTTTGGGGTTAGGAGTTATGGTCCAAACTCAGGTTCTTCATCTAATCTAATATCATTTTCATGTGTGAGAAGTGCATGTGTCTGCAGATCACTCACATAGGTGATGGAAGACTTCCTGTCAAACTCAAAGAGAGGCCAGATTAATAGATGTAAAACAGTGGAAGTAAATATTAGCCGTCCTGCTCCCCAACCGTACAGCCAACCCCCCACGTCATGCTCCACTGAACCCCCTGGGGGAACCCACAGGGAACCCATCCCTCATTTTTCCCCTCTTAATAAGGGGCACCATTTTATATGGTCCTACCAGAAGGTTTTAGTTAGTGCTGTTAGCAATAGCTACAGTTTTAGCCGCGGCTTCCACAACCGCCTCCACCTGGGATTCATTGTGACGTCGGCGAGGCCACACCCTCACCGGAGCCCGTGTCTAGATACCAGAGTTAAACCGTCGAGATGGAACGTTGTGTGTTTACCGTCCGGCGCTACTGCAGTGACACCTGATTTGAGGAAGACGAATGGTTCTGTGTGGTGGGACACGCAAAAAACACCCAAGGAGAGGAAGCGGCGTGGAAACAGAAGTCTGAGGGAAAGTTCAAATACCATGGGGGAAATGAATGTGTAATGTGCTACATGTGTGCAATGGTCCAGGGCTAATATGAAAGCATACGCACACAAACACACAGACGGAGGGGCTTCCAGAGAGCCTCTGTTTTCTTTCCAGTGTTCCAGCAGCCATTAATCTCCCTCTGTCGCAGATAATTACTGCAGTTCTCGTTTAGGGGCTTTTTACAGCCGTACAAAAGACTTGATATGATGAGTTAGATGATTGTGTTCATTCATATGGAATTTTCCCATTTCTGTGTTGTTAAGTTTGATACATGGCGAATAAAAAGATCATTCAAGACCAAAAGAGAAAAACCAAAATGTTTATTCATAATAAATAATTACTACTTCATTTTTTTCTTAGCACTAGCACTATTTATTTTAAGCTTTTTTCTTACACTAATCATTATATCTGGTATATATAAATATTTTCCCTAAACTATAGTGCTTCTCAATCTCTTATGCTACGCACACACTGGACTTAAAGTATTGGTAGTGGTGCAAATTCCATGAATCTTACTCTAGGCTTTTATTTTCACAGCTCTATTCCGATATATGAAAGACTTGGTGTCATATTAATGTCTGGGAACAAACTATAATTATTAATTTCTTTTTAATGATCAAAATTCCAATTTTCAACATTCAATGGTGGCACGTTTTATACATAGAGCCAGAAAAAGACTTAAAAACTTATATAGTGATGTATGAATATCTGAGTTTTTTTTGTGAAAATTAAAAAAATATATATATATTTACATTATTATTTGAGCATGAAAAAAACATAAATTCACCATATTGTATAGCCTCACTCCAGGTTCAACAGCGCGGAATGGACGCCGCTTCCATTTGGCGCCCTTCTTATCACACGGTGTGGTTTAAACCAGACATGAAGCAGTTATGCCAAGACACATGAGAAAATCAAGTCAGTTTTCAAAATATGACAGATTTTTCACATAAAGTACCGCTTCTGAAAAAAGGAATCATATTTTTGTTTCTAAACAGACCGTAGAAATGAAAATAAACACAAAAAAAACACAGAAAGCAAACAGACACATAGGAACTGAGACACACACATACACATTCAAATCCATGTCGTTGGTTGACTGTGGAGCAGGGAGGGGGGGTGTGGTTTTGGACGTCGAAAAACACAATCAACGGTGAGAGAGAGAGTCAAGATGGATGATGTCAAATTAATTGTAGAAGCTGTAAATTACCACAGAAGCGCCCGTCAACTAAAACCCCTGTGCAATCTTTTAACAATGGAAATATTATCTGCAGTAGCTAAATAAAAAAATACCCTTAAGTACCGTTTACATAATTAACACAATTCTAACAGATTCTGTGTTAGAGAACAGCAGCGCTATGCTAAGCAGCTTTTTTCGGAGACTAAATCAGCTGGTTTTCGTTGATTGCTTGAGCACTTCAATATTGTAACCTGTTACATATTAGAACAAAGCTTCTTTTCTTTGCTTCAGAATTATGCAATTGTGTAAACCGTTAAGGAGTTATAGTAGTCGAAGGAATATAAACACGAAAGCTAAAGCTCTGCTGCTCTGTGAAATTGTGTTTTTAACATGTTTTAACATTTTTCTGATGGAAGACATTTACAAAGAAAATCAAAATAAAATTGCATTTATGGAGTATCAAATTGTTGTGAATCAGGAGCAGACAACATAAATATAGTTAGAAAAATATTTTTTTCTAGTGGTGTAGAAAATATTCTGGGCGGGCTACAAGCTCCCTGCTCTCCTCCATTCTGATACACCCAATTGTAGAAGATTATATGAGCGGGACTTCAAAACATTAAGTTTAGTTGTAGTGACAAATGATTTTATAGGGACATTAGCTACAATGGCAGAGAAATGAAATACATTTTCCTGTAAAGTGCTCAAATTTATCTAGCTTTCAGTGACACGTTTCCTTCTTAACGTTAAAAAATATTTTTTAATTACAGCTTTTGTTTTTCTATAAATACCTGCAATTTTGCAACATTTTTTATTATAGGTTAAGCAGAGACTGAAGAAGGTACAATCAACTAAATAACTATGTTTAGACCAAAGGAAAAAGTAAACAAAAATGAAAAGTATTTGGGAATGACGCATAGATCGCAAATTTATTTCTAAAAAAACAAAACCCTGAATAAATTCTAAACAGATAATGACATTGAGGAAAATTGCTTTTGCACAAAAAGGCAGTGTGAATCCACATTTAGTCTTTTAACTGTTCAAGATTTCCATCAAGGCTGCTTTTAAACAGAGAAGCTAAAAGATGTATTTATCTGCAAAGTGATTGTGTGACAGCTTGTAAGTGAGTGTTTGCATCTGTACATGACAGAGCATGTGCGAAGCTCCTTGGCTCCTCCCCTCCCACAATGTCAGCCCACAGTCTCCACCGCAGTTTGCCTAAAGTCTGCCAGACCCCGACTACCACTACCATTTACCCCCCTCAGAAGTCCCTCATTTGCCTTATCCATCAGCCTCCTCCCCTCCCTCCACTTCCTCTTGCATTCCTGTATTTCAATGCCATAAACAACTATTAACTTAATGGCCACAAAAATCATTAAAGCGGGAACATCTGTGGGGGCCGCCGCGGCCAATCAGAGGAGGCCGACGGCATCGGAGCGGGAGAGCCGGGGCTGTGGTTGGCTGCTTGAAGTTATTGCACCTTGTTGAGCTCCTCCCACTAACAGGCACACTATTTACAGTCTGTCTAGAGAGAGGAAGAAGCTGTGGGACACAGCCGAAGAAAACAAGCGAGAAGGCAGGGTGGGGGGGCTCAGCAAACACACAGAGACACATGGAAATGGTTAGTGTCTCGGTGGTTACGGGCAGAAGCCTGTTGCCTTTGTCTCTCTGTTCTTTTTCTTTTTCATTTTCAATCTTTTACATCCCAAAATAGGAACCAGATTTCCTCTGCGGTGGCTGAGTTTGGACTCCCTACTGTTTCAGCTTGTAAGGGGGAAGTTGAGGTGTTAAAAAAAAAAAAAAAAAAAAGGACGTGTTTGGAGTGGCGGTATAAACTGCATGATTGTAGAAGTGAACATTGTATATTAATTCCAGGTTTGGAGAACTTTGCTGAAAGACTGTAGAACAAAAAAAAGGCTTATTCATTTAGGGAAGTGAACCCTCCGATGATGGAAAGTCTCTTGCGGCAACAAGCAAACGGTTCTTTAACCCCTCGGCCACCCCTGAGTTTTGTGAGAACGGAGTCAAACGAGGGGGGGGGCATAAAACAAATGAATGGAAAAGCTCAGGCGGCGCTGGGACCGGCGTTCCTGCGCCGAATGCCTGTGGTCACTGCTGTTTCCCCTCAATCTGGATTGAGAGCGACTCATGTCGAGCGCAGACCATCGTCTGTGAGGTCAGAGGAGCGGCACCTCCGAGATGAAAGCCCTCTACACTGTGGTCATACACGAATATGGGGTGGACCCCGACCTCGAGGGGTCATGTCCATCGACGGGGATAAAACCTCCACTGAGGTGTTGCTCAGATATGTGGAGATGGTGTCAATTTTAGCAACAGTTTCCTTTTATGACGTGACAAAGTTATTGCTGCAGGTGTGGACAGTGAGGGGGGGGGACGGACCTCGGGAGGGGTGGGCGCTCCCATGAATGCGTGTTTGTGTGTAGAGTCAGGAGGACGATAAAGCCGTCAGCCGAGGCCGCTCGTTCCCACGCTGCTGGTTCCGAGGGTTCCCTGACATGGCTGAAAGAGGGGCGGGGCCACAGCGGAAGGAGGGTGGAAAATGGCGGCCGCTTTGAGTAACATAAACAGATCATAAAAAAGCTCTTCGGTCCAACTGTGGGAGCTCAAATACTGAGTTTATAGGCTCAGGTCGCTGCAGGACTATAACTTCAGCTGAGAGGACTCTGGTGGCACTTCAAAGATCCAAAGGGATGAGCTTAGATGCATTCACAAAAGCAACATTGACTCATTCTTGGTTTACTTAAGTCGACTGAACTTAAACAAACTCATCGGGTCATGGCAACGTGAACCCTTCCAGGATAAATGACATCAGCTCTGGAGTCGCAGCTCCCCGACTTACATATCAGGTCAGAAATGTTGCCTGTTCCCGGCCAGTTTCTTCTCGGTGACTCCACCCGGCCCTGGAGAGACGCTGGCATCAGCCCATCAGCCGACTTTGGTCTCACAAATATGAAGAAGGCCTGTCGTCTTCACAAACCAGTTCTCCAGAAAAGCTTTCGTGAGTTCAGTGGGCCTCCTGGAAGCGAGTGCTGTGTACGTTGGAGACCTCTCATATTGTTGCTGGCACAACGACACACAAAAGTAATGAAGGCAGACCACAAAATCATAAAATACCACTTACTTGTTCAGGGTGCCACTGTTTTCTGACATTGTGTGCAGATATTAGTGGATATTAGCAAAGTGTCTGTACTTTGGGGAATTACTGATTTATGATATAAAGACTGATGAAAGAATTTATTCTGACCAAAAGACATTTGAAAAATGAAATATAGTTTTCTTTTTGCTTCAGAAAAATGGGTTATTTCTGAATTTCCTGAATTTCAGAGCATTTCTACGGTGGCTCTGAAGTCCAAATTACACCATTAAAGGACTTAATGCAAAACGTATTAAAGATTAAAGTATAAAAGCTAGATAAATGATAAAAAATAACATTACATTTTAGAAATTAAAACACAATTCCAGAAACCAAAACATAATTACAAAAAAAAAGATTAAAATAAAAATCAAACGTTTCAAAAAAAAAAGGCAATTTCCAGAAATTTAATTGAAATGTTAAGAAATTAAATACAATAAGAACCTGGAAAAGGAAGAATAGTAAGAAGCTGATTGGATAATGATATTTCATGCTTTTTTAAATATATCTTCAATGTCAACATATTAATTAAAGTTTTATGATTAGTGTGAAGCATAGCCATCCATCCATCCATCCATCCATCCATCCATCCATCCATCCATCCATCCATCCAAAGATGCCCAGACTTCCCTCTCCCCTGTCACTTCCTCCAGCTCCCCTGAGGGGTCCCCGAGTTGTTCCCAGACCAGCTGAGAGACGGTCTCTGCAGCTTACTACAACAAAATGAAAGAATCTTTATTTAAAAACCAGTTTTTACTCATTTGTTGCATAAAAACAAAAACTATGCTCTAGAGTTTACTTCCCCTGATAAGTCATATATTTACATAATCTTCATTAAAATCCCATCAGTTGTCATCCACCTGAAACGTCTTCTCCGCATTTAACTAATCCTTTGGGGGAGTGGTGAGCTGCAGACACAAGAACCATTTTGTGGTCTAGTCTCCCAATCAACCCCCTTGATGCGTCCTGTCAAACATGGAGGCACCAGGTCCCATTTTTACAGTCTTTAGTATACAAATTTGAACTTACAACCTTTCAGTCTTAGGATGGATATTCTCCTAAATGGAAGGAACAAAACCCTTTCATTACTTTCATCTTTACTTGTCACACAGGAGGTTTAATTCTCATGTTTTCAAACCCGTCCTAGTTACTGCATTCAGGTTCTGAATGATGTCAGAGGTCATCCGTTCAGCATATAAAGGTCTATAGTAGAAAGTCATATTTTTATATTTTGGTGTATTCATTTTTTTCAGTATATTTAGTCAAATTATCTTCAGTTTCTTAAGTTCAGAGTTACTCCAGGGTTGCTTTAACACAATGTGTCTCTGTTTCACCCTCCTTATTTCTTTCATTCCTCTTTTTTTTCAGTGGATACGATCCACTGCGGCTGTTAAGAGATTTGTGTATTATCTTGAGACGCAGCTCCCATGTAAACAGAGTGGGCGGGCTGCCCCGTAATCAGTCGTTCAGGGCCCCCCCCGGCCCGCCATGTTCCGCCATCTCCCCTCAGCAGCGGGGGTCACAGGAGCCATAAAACATGATGAAGTGATGGAGCTGCAGCTGTAAAGCTCCTTCCAGACGCTCAGGAATGAAAAATGATCATGAAGTCAGTCGTCACAGGGGAACAACACTGCGCTCCCTGTAATGTTTAAACCTTGGGTTTGGAAAAGAACGGGCCGACGGACACGGAGTCTGAAAATGACGAGAGCAGAAGTACTGGCAGCAAGCCGTTTGTCACATCGTGAACTTGATGATTTAGGAGGTTTTATAACGGAACACCATGCTGTCTTTGAAAAACATGAAATGAGAGAACTTTTATTTCCTGATCTAAAATACAGATAATAATAATTTAAGATCGACAACCAAACAAAATGACAAAAATATATACGATTTGTAGATACTATAATGAAGGTTTCCTTCCATTTTTACTTTGGACAGATGGATAAAAATGACATTTTTTAACATCTTCTTGAATTACTTTTCAAATATATAAAGAAAATTAAACAAGAAATTGTGTTAATAATTTTTGCTTTTAAATCATGTTAGCAGAGAGCTCTCAGCAACAGGGAGGGGGAGGGCGGTGGGGTTGCTGTTCCCCAACAGTCGTGCCCACAACTCAGAGGCAAATTTCTAATAAACTTCTGCTGCTCTGCACAAACTATGTCCTAGAAAACGACACATTAGATTAAAAAAATGGGTGTTTTACGTCAATGTTACTTTTTTTGTACCATGTGGAGCTTCTTAGCTTCTAAGGAGTAATTATGAATTATAGGTGGAACAATGAGGTGCTGACAGCTGTGGGGCGTTTGCAGCTTTGGGTTAGAACCGCCAGATCCGGGCTGTGTCCCCCCGTCACTCCGCACCGCCGTCATGATCGACCGGGTACATTTAGGCCACACAAAACCCTCTTTTTTCTGGATTTTTGGCCCAACGTCACATTCAAAATAGATTATTTTAAGACGTTCTTTGCTCCGATTCAGTCTGACTGTGATGAAAAATGGTTTTTAATCAAAGGAAACTAAGACAGAAATAAATGTAATTGGCTGATTGGTGTAAGGGAACTCAGTGTAAATAAACCAGCGGGAGCTGTAATAAATTACTGAAAGGGTGGAAGCCTGATTCTGATGACGATGGTCAGAAAGAGGAAGTTTCTGGAGCGCATGACTTATCTCTTTCATTTTGTGCCACAGTGGAGGTATCCGGGGAAAAATCCTAAAGCCATCGTTTAGCTCACTTGTCGGTTTTGGCACCAGAGTCCTTTCCTTTCCTCTCCAGCTGGAACTCCAGAGAGAGATTTAGTGGTTAATATAGAAAACAAAGTAAATTGATCTTTGTTGGGAATTTCCTGTCAAATTTGCTGAGTGAAACTTTTGCTCAACAATGCATGAGCTTGTGCTTTGGTTGTGGGAAAGACCATACTGTTATACAGTGACACCATTGACTGAATATGAGAACTGGACCGTGTGACTCCTCCCCCTCACATTCCAAATAGAAAGCATCTGCTGGTTCTAGGAAGCCAAAATCCCAAAGATTTCCATTGTGAATGGTTATTCCTCAGTCATATTTATCAGAATAATCATTCTAATACATTTTTTAATCCAACTTTTATTTAAAATATTTTTTCTGCACTGAAAGTGATGCAAGTTATGAACTGGCTAATACATATCCTTAATATAGAAACGAAGAAAATGTCATAGATTTAGTATATCTGGCTTTTAAGTGGTAGGGGCGTGGCCTTCCAACATGATCACCCCTGATTAGAGAGTGTGGTTGCCATAGAAACGTTGACTCAGTCCGACTCAGATCATTCACTGCTTACTGACAATGTCTGTTTCCAACATGGCAATGTCCTTTTTAAAAAAAAAAAAAAAAAAGCTGACCTAATTGACTTCATTTGGTTGGAGTCAGAAAGAGGCCAGTTTATAAAAGTGTCACAACACTTGTTTGGTCCAGTTCTCATGTACAGTCAACCAATTTGTAAAGCTGTTTTCTCTACGTCAGAATCAATTGGAATTTTGTTTATTGCATGAATGATTGGGGACTGATGGATGGATGGATGGATAGACTTACTTTATTGCAAACCCATACTTAATAGTATAAAGAAAGATACAAAAAACGCACATACACCTATAAAAAAAAATGATCCTGTCAGTGAACAGTCATACCAATGTTTCCACTGCTGTGATGTATATCGTGTGGCACTATATGCAATGTTGATAAGTAATAAAATAATTATTTTTACTGAAATATTCAGCCAACACACATAAATGTATACATTTGATTTCTTTAGCCTGCAGAGTGTTGACTGCAGAGTTAGTCTTTGAAAGCAGGCTTCTTTATAGTACGACCAAAGATGTGCCATGTATAGTGGGATGCAACAGAGCAAGAACCAAATTTATTTGAGAATAAATTAGCACGTAAGATTTGGCACTGATGATACATGTCCTCATTATCTGACAAGGAGTCAGTGATTACATGACCTATATTTAATTCTATTACAGACACGAGATATTCCCAGACAGTTTAATGTCAGGAAATGTCATATATTTAAGAATGTGATGTAGGTGTCATGGCGTCATCTCTGGTGTTAAAAAGTTGATGACACATTCAGCCTGTGGTGTTCACTCCAACCAAGCAGTGTGGTAAGGGGAGGGGCTTAAATTTCTTAACTTTTTCTGCTGTTTACTAGCGTATCTCTGCCACCTGCAGTTGCAAAGCTTGGTGTGAAGTGGTGCAAATTTCACAAATCTTGCCCCAAGCGTTTTCTTTCACAGCTTTATTATGATACATGATAAACTTGGCATTGTATCATTCCTTCCATGCACAAACTGCAATCATTAGTTTCTCCTCCATTATCGTGTTTAAATCAGTAACGACTCCTGTGCTTTGAAAAGGACTCCACGTCACTAGCAGATCCGAGTCCCTGATTGGTCAAACTTCAGCTATTGATATTCAAGCAGACGAAAGTTCAGTGAACGTTGGACTTGTATGTAGAGCCCAAGAACAAACTTAAAGAACTTGTGTAGTAACGCCTGAATTTAACTATTTTGAACCTGGAAGCCCAAAACCCTGGTTTATGTGCGTTTACATAGACTTTTCATCGAAATTGGCTTAAGCCCAGGTGAATGTTGCAATAGAGATAGGTTGGAAAACGATATTGGATTTCTGGAGAAAATGCAGCAATATTTTTCTCTGGTAAGTCATAACAGAGTCGATGGAGGTTCTATAATAGACCTTGGAGAGGTCGTACTCCTTATATGTTTTTATTTCTTCAGAAGAGCTGAAGGAGGTGACCTGGAAGAGGAGGAACTTTGCATCCTTGCTTAAAATTCTGCACTTTAATCTATAAAGTGGAAATAAAAGATGTAAATATGTTCAAGTAAGAAGTAAAAACAAAAATGCATTTGACGAACTACACAAGATTATTAAGGAACAAAACAATACCATGATTGGTACTTTGCTTTGTGGGAAAATTTCAAGACTTTTCATTAACTTGTAATCTTATTAGTCGCTGGTTATTTTACAGTCTGCTTGACCTCCAGCGGTTTCAGTATTCCCATGCCTTAAACAAGAAATTAAATGGAGTGTATCATCACTGTCTGCTCCCAACGTCTTCCATAAACACTCCTATCTGCCATCGGAGTTGGCCCGCGGCGCGCGACTCTTCAGCGCGGGACTCTGAGCCGAAAGGTCACGCCGCGTCGCCAGAGAAATGTCAGCGGGCCGCTTCTGTCCTGTCCTTCCTGTCTGCCCGTCTCCCAGAACAATAGGCCTCAGTGCTGCTGCTGAGGTGCATTCGAACTTCAAACGTCTCCATCAGCACGCTCAGACAATACGCCTGTTTATGCAATGCGGGGGAATCCGAAATTGCCGTGACTCTGCAAACAAGTCTGCGGCAAATAAAACGCACTGTAACCATGTTCCTTTATTAGCATGCTTTGTTTGTGGAAGTCAGACACAGAAAGCTCTCTTGTTTCAGTGCTTTTTGCTGTTTGAGGATGAAGGGGAATGAATGGAGAGTTGTCAGTGAGTGCTGACGGGGAGCTCGGCTAATATCGAGGACGTCTGTGGGAAAGAGACAGCGCTCAGTGTGGGAAACGGCCTTCGTTTGATACGGAGCTGAGGATCAGCAGTCTGCCATTACCTCAGACGGAAAACTGCAGCCCGCTTTAAGGGGACAGAAGCAGAAAGAGGGTTTTTGTCTGTCGCTCTGACCTTATGTCTTCCTCATGTGCTCTGTTAGTAAAAAGAAACGGCCCTTGAGGAAGCTTGATAAATTGTACAGATAAGTGATCTGGCTCCACTCTTCAGCCACAAAGTCTCCGTTATTAGATTAAAAAGAGAATCAATAAATGCAAACAATAAAGTCATGCGACTCCTCGCTGTGGGGACGGCGATCTGCTAAAATGGGCCCAAACCGAGGCTGGAAAACACACCTCGCCTCCTCTCTCTCCGCCTTCAGCGGCGTCCCGCTTTCATCTGACATCCGCCACCGGCTCGGCCACAGAGTTCAGCGTGCCCAAAGACTCACCTCTCCACTCAGAGAGGGATCAAAGCAGGAATATTGGAGCCTCTGAGGGGTCACTTTTGCCTAAAATCAGACATGAAAAATGAATAAGTTCAAGTTTTCTTCATGTTTCTGAAAATGAGCTGTCAGGCTTGTCACTTAGCAGTCACGTCTGAAAGTTTTGACACTTCCTGTAAACTATCAGAGAGAATCAGCGTCCTTTAAAAACACCTGCTGGAAGCTTTTTTTTTCTTTTCATTGTTGGAGCTGAAAAGAAGAAAAAAAAGAGGATTGAGAGAAGTGGGGCGCGGAAAGTGGATTCTCAGGCCCTTCCACCCCCACCTCCATGCAGCCTCATTAACTCAATTCATAATCGACCCGTTTGGGCCCCCTCCTCTCCCAGCAGAGAGGAGAAGCGGTGGGACGGACGGGGGGGGAGTAGCTGAGCTCATTAGGCCAAGGATCACTGCTCACTGAAAATACCCGGAATGAAAACCTCCGTTCTCTTCCACCGAACGGTCGGACATTTTTACTTTCCGATTTTGTTATTACACTTTTTTTTTGCATCCTCTCTTCCTTTTTGCACCCCCTCAAACCACTAAATTGTGGATAATTGGGGAGGGGGAGCCCTCGTCTGACCAATCCTCTCACACAACAATCAGCAGATTGTTCCTGGGACCCGGTGACACAACAATCTGCTAGTGTAGATTTGGGTTGTAATTAGCAAGCGACTTCGGACAGTCACGCCAGCTGCCGTTGTACCCCCTCCAATCCTCTACACATCCTTCTTTTCAAGAACTTATTTTTTTTGGGGGGGGGGTTGCTTCAAAGATTCAGTCAGCATGTTGGATCAATGCTTCCGTCCCTCAGGGGCCCATTTTTCTTCCCTGTCTGACATAAGCAGTGGTTGAAGCATCTAATGAGGGCAGAGGGAAGGTGTTCGCAGAGCCGCAGCAGCAGGACCTCGCTCTGTCTGACCCCGTCACTTCAGCACGTTTTGTGGCACGCCTGCAGACCAACACACAAGCGCTAACGCTTTCTGACACTCGCGTCGTCTGCTTGCAAACATGCGTCGTTTGACCTCCCCAACAGCCGCTGGTTACTTTTTGTAAACTTTGTAGACCCCACACAACTACTTCATTTGAGCATCGATGCAACAGAAAGTACATAACCATTCTAAAAAAAAATTACTTTCAGAAAATTATAATTTGAGTAAAAAACACAATTACAAGAGTTAAAATTACATTTGAGTTTGGTGTAATCAGATAAAATTTGAAAATTGTATGTTTTTTTTTAAAGAATAACGCCAATAAAAATGATGCTTTCAACATGGTCTTGATGCATTTTTCTCATGATGGAGGACATATGAAAGGAAAATTAAGATTATAGTGTGTTTGAGTATTTTTATATCCAAATTTTTGTGAATCAGAAGAAGAGAAAAGAATGTAGTTTGTAAAAGTTTGCCGCCTTGCTTGTGGTTGACCTCTGCCTGCCTGACCCTGACTTTTAGCTGTGCTTCATTTCTGTCTGAACTAATACACCTGCTTCACCTGGAACCAGCTGTCAGCCTGTTTGTGACAGTATGGATTAGGGGCGTATATTGGCAAGAGTCTGGCGATGCGATACGTATCACGACACTTGATACAATCAATACAAGTATCATCAAATGAAATATCACAATATGTGGCAGAATCGATTTTCCCTCACTATGAACACTTACATATCACATTCACACCCCAAGCATTCGTATATGGTCACTAATGAACTAGTCCTTGCTCCTTTGACTTGGTAGTCATATGAGCGTCAAGGAGACTGGAAGACACACCTGCGGACCCTTTAAGATTCTGTCGATGATCTTATCATGGGGTGGGCCTGAGACTGAAGCTTTAATTCAATATCTGCTCATAAAATCTATGCCTGAGGTATGAAACGATGACACATTCTTCTTCATCATAAATCTGCAAAATGCATTCTGCAGTATTTTCCTTATTTTCGAGTCATTGCTGGCGCTCTTATCCTCGCCAGCTCCATTCCAACATTTTAAAAGATGGGAATAGTGGTAGGACGGGCATCTTTTTACCTTATATTCCCATCGACAGGACGTATATGACAGAGTCATGAACCTGGAGTCATCGTTTCATGAGAATTAGAAGACATCTTTTATCATCATGCAGACAGAGAGCAGACATGGCTGACCACTAGATAGCCATCGGTTGGTGTAAGTGATCCGTCTGAACCCAGAGTATCAAGTCTCTCGGGGAGGTCATCCTCCTGGCCTGCAAGTGATGACAACCGAGATGTGTAATAGTCTCAGCGAATGATCGGTAAACTCATTTCTTACATGAAAAACATTGACCTCCACGCCACAGCAGGCATGAAGCCATGCGCAGCGGCCCTGTCCTCGGCGTTTGAGTAAATAAAATTAGTAATGTGAGGTCAGAGTTTTATTTGCGTAATTACAAATGTGTGTGTTTGATTTGAGCTGCGAGGGGGGGGCAGAAATATCAAAAGGCTAAAAGTCGAGCATCTGCAGCGCAGGAAGTCAGGCACTGAAATCAAACATCCCATTAAGCTGTCAGAGGCGGCCAAGTGCAATAACACTGCAGCTGGGCCTTGTGAGCAGATAAGGTGACAGACGGAAAGACAGGCTGACACTACACACATAAACACAAGTCTGTGCGGAGGTTCAAAAGCCCACAAATTATCACTGTCAAAACACTATTAGAGCAATGAGATTTTAACTTTTTACCCTGGTAACAAACAGTTTGTTCAAGGAGAGCTAAATACTGATTCGTTTCATCTACAAACTAAAAAACAATATTTTTGCTTGTAGTACAAATCCTAAGGGCTTATTCACACCATGGAAGCTAGTCCAGATCAGAGTTTCCTCAGGAAGTAAAGAGGAAAGCATCACTTCAAAGTTAGTCTGGTTGCTAGCTAGTTAGCAACCTTTGGTTTGTTTGCAGGTGAACCCTGATGTGGTTTTATTAGTGTAAATGTTGATGGACTGTACATCAAACCAGAGTAAAAGTGAGCCAACAGCAGAAACAACAAACAAATCAATAGTTATTTTAAATGAGTCAACTTCAAATACATTTACTCCTCAGTAGTTTGGTTTGCGACTTGAGGCCTGTAGCGTCATTGTACAAATTGACCCTTCAAGGTGTTGTGCCTCGTGATGCAGGTTTTATAGACCATTTACACTGAACTAGATGTATCAAGCTCTAGAGGCTACAAGTACTTTTTGTCTCCTTCTAATCATCCATCTATTTTCTAAACTGCTTTGTCCCGGTACTACCGGAGCCAAACTCGGCCACTTCAGGGTGAAAGCAGAATACACCCTGGATAGGTCGCCAGTCTGTCGCAGGCCTAAAATCACACACCCATACACAACCTCGTTCATTTAAAGAAACCAATTACTCTATGAAGCATGTTTTTGGATGGTGTTGGGAAGCCGGATTCCCTGGAGAAAACATGGCAAAAAGCAAACCAAATCAAGGGTCACATTGTTGTGTGTGTGTAATCAGTTATTACTTATTCACAACTCCCTTTCGGAGTGGATACGAGCTATCTGAAGGGGAAAAAATAGCCAAACCTATGCAGAGCACTGTAGCCCGCATGAGATTCCTTGGTGAGCTTGTTGAGTGAAAATGTTTGTGTACATTTTTCTACGGGCATGCTACGGGCGACAGGTACTATCAAACACTGAAGGACAAGTACGGGTGAAGCAGGTGAGACACAGACACATTGGACAGGCACCACTTGTGTCCCCATTGGGCGCTCCGTATTTTCAGCTTGATTGTTAGAAACTAGTAATTAGACAATCAGAGTGTAGTGTGTGTTGGTGTCATATGAGCAATGACTAGAGTGAAGCGAAAGTACACCGTATGACAGCAGCACCTGTAAGTCATTGTTGTTAAATACTGGTGGTAGTGAACCCAAAATGCAGGAAAACAGTAAGTTAGAGGGTAGGTAGTTTTTTTGTGAGGTAGTAAGGGATGAGCAGAGGTCCTGGATGGTGGTTCTCAGATGGCTGGACAGGTGTCCAATCCATAGCTAGGTGGGCGGCCCTCTCTACAGATACTTCATGATGTACTTATCACACACACAACAATCATAGGTTCCCTTAAGGTGGACACACACTAGCCTCAAGGAAGCTGGACTGACTTGCACCGCAGACAACCCAAAAACCCACGGCACCTGTTCGGATCAAGTCCCATACGAGTGCGTGTGACTAAGGAGTAAAAACGTGGCTCCTTTCTCCTTCACAATCTGCTGGAATGAATCGTGTTAACGGTTGAAAAGTTACAGTGTTTTAAAAATGTTGAGTTTAAGCGCCACCAGTGACGCCTCGGGTGTTAAAGAGTTCATTTAGCTTTGTTATTTACAGACAATCACTCATTAACTTGGTTCATGACTTTGAGAATTTTCAAAGAAAACTTTAATGAAAGATTTTTTTCTCATAAACAGTGATTTAATCACAGAATTAAGACATTTGGAAGAAAGTGGAGGCTGGGATTTAGTGGGTTGAAAAAAAATCAAACGGTATTTTGACACTAAACTCAACTGATTTGACATTAAATCCAGCAAATCCGATGACTCAGCCTCCCCTCCTCTCTCCTCATACCTGACACCTTCGGGGCTTCGGTCGCTCCATGCCGGATGGGCTGATGGGAGTTGAGCCCAGTGCTGGACGGGGTCAATTTTGCATTTGACCGGTGTTTCGTATTTAATGAGAACTGCTGTCACTTTGGATCAGCTCAGTCAGAGGAGAGAGGGGAGAAAGAATAGGAAAAAAAAAAAAGATATGGGAGAATTAGAAATGTTTGAGATGTCTTTGGTTCAGAACATCATCCTTTAAGCTTCGGGGACAAAACGCAGCTCTCTGCTAAGCCTAAAGCTAACATTAAACTATAAGGCTTCCTCTACTTGTCACCTCTTACCCACATTCCCCTGACCCCCCCCCGTCCCCACTGGCTGCACCCTCATTAGGTCATGTGTAGTTAGTGCTGTTGTTCCTGCGTCCCTTAATTTCCACTGTTATGGGGACAAAAGGGGGTACAAAGTGGATCGCAGCCCCGGGTCCTTGCACTCCACCTCATTTGCTCATTACGGTTACCATGGAAACTCGCTCCTCTCATCACCTCTAGACGACCCAGCCTTCAAACGGTAGCGATTCGGAAGTGACGGGAGCAACATGAATGTGGATGTTTAGGAGGTCAGTTTTATCAGAACTGTTTATATTGTTCAAATAAAGTTTTGCCACAAACATTTTGATTTTAAGAGGATTCCCTATAGTATTGTAGAAAACTTTATCTTCAAGCCAGGACAAACGGATAACTGTAGAATAAACAGCTTCATTAGGTTGTTTAAAACTCTTTTTAAGAAGTAAGATTCATGCCCTGTAGAACATTTTCATGTACAGATTTGTCCATCTGAAGGAGATTCTCTTCTAATTGAGAAACTGGTTGTAAACTTGCCTGGAGGAGGAAGCTTTGACAACTTCATCTTTGAAAAAATCTGGTAATTAAGCGAGGGCAGCAGGGGAGCCGCACACAAAAATGTTGTTTTTTTTAAATAGAAAAAAGAATCTTTGGTCTGGTCAAATGGTTCACTGTAGGAAGGGCTCCCTCTGCTGAGCTGAACGCCCATCTCTTATGTGTTGTCATCACTTTGTCATGCTTCAAAGACCATTGGACTTCTCTAAGAAAAAAAGGAAAACTTCAGAATTGATCAGAAAAACATAACTTATTATGGAAAAAACCATAAAATTATGTAATTTATTTATTTCAAAAATAGACCATTGCTGCACAAAGCTCACACCACATTGTGTCATGAATTTAAGGTGCGTGCAAGCTCATTTTTGCTTTTCTTTTCCACCTCCAATAACAGCCAGAATTCACTTAAACAAAAACAAAATTATGAAATATTTAATGTTAAAATAAAACTATAAAAGGGACAATTCAGCTTGGAAATGGTTTGCTTTTAACGCTTTGTTTACCAAAATGACCAGATAACATGCTAACATTTTTTCTTCACTATCTGCATGTGAGATAACCTGGGGTCATACTTCCTACCCTCAGCAGAATGAACATTGTTGTTTTTGTGTCCTTGTTTCCACACATTCTTCAACCAGTAAAAGCATGTATTCTGTAAAACGTATCTTCTTCTTATGACACGCGAACATAATTTTGTAATTGAAAAATTGGCTAAAAGATTTTTTAAAAAAGATCCTACGTGACTCTGCATCTTTATCTTTAAAAATTGGATAAATGTGTTTTTGTCTTTTTGATAGACAGTAGAGCACATAATAGCCAATAAAATGAGAAAACACAGCACTGTCTTATAATTAATAACCTAATTAACTTGAATTTGCTACTTTCTAAAGTAACATGTTATAAATAACAATTTAAAAACCCAACTCCACTATTTTAAAGTGGTCCTACTGGTCTTTTAATTATAATTATGCAGTTTTTAGCCAAAATCATAAAAACTTGTGTTGTTTTCTTGGACATAATTTCTGCAGAGCGGCGGTATTTAATTCATTAGAAATTCACCTCTGAGTTGTGGTATGCGAGTTGTGATTTTCCAGCTTTTCTTTGTTTACACTCTCATTAGCTAGCCCATTACAAATTCAAGCTAACATTAGCGTAGCAAAAATGTGCAAATGGTGAGCACTATATGAGTTTTGAGCCAGATACCAGCTCAGACGAGGGAAACAAAGACATACGTGGATTTAGTCGTCTATAAGCAGATCAGAATGGGAGCTTGTGGCTTTTCAATTGCAATATTTTTCAAACTACATTATTTTTACTGCTTCTGATTCCTCATGATTTGACTGAAGAAATACTCAGACACAGTTTTAATCTTATTTTTTTCATATGTGTACTCCGTCATGAGAAAAATTCTACAAGATCATGTTGGAAGCACCAAAAACCCTATTTTCATCAGAGTGGCTTTTTGAGGGTGAAGTTTCACATAAGTATTTTCTGAAGTGTCCAATACAGGTTTAGATCTAACATTTAGGTTAAGGCTAGACACCAGAATCAGGTTTATTAAAAAAGAGAATAATTAGGGCTTGACGCATAAGTTACTTAACTAGCTATTTAGCGTGGTTAGTAGGGATGTGAATCTTAAAACAACTCACGATTCGATTCCGATTCTTGGGGTGCCGATTCGATTCTGAATCGATTCTCGATTCAAAAATGTAAAACACAAAGGAAATCTTATGATAAAGAAATGGCATTGATTCATGATACAGTGCAAACTTATATTATTCAGTCTGCAAATTTTTATGATTGTTGGAGCCTGAAGTGCCTGATGTTGCTGCAGCTTTTGCAAAAAGTTGCAATGTATTTGAATACATACATTTTTTAAAAAGCGCCTAAAAATTTTTTATTATGAAATAAAAATAACATTCTTACATTCCAACTCTTTTTATTGTGACACATGCACAAAGAAAATGCAGCATCATCAACATATACAATGTTGTTGAGCTGTCATTTAACTTAAATAGAACTGTCAAAGCATCAATAGTTGCAATCGTAACATCCCAAAATCCTGGAGGGACGGATGATTTCAACAGTACGAAGGCAGTGAAAGACTTTACAAACTGTGCTCGGGGTGATGGCGTGAGAAATGAGCGCGAGCATTTGAAGTGTTTCCGTAATATTTGATTTAGCAGATTTTGCACACTGCACATGTCATGCCAAGCTCCTTACCACGGGATTTGTAGAACCCGAACTGTACCCAAACATTTGCCTTCATTGACGACGGGACAGGAGGAATCTTTTTTTTTTTTTCTTCCATGTTGAGCATAACGCTCACGCTTAGTAAGCTCCGCTCGCCTCCAGAGAAAACCAACTACAGTAGCCGTTTCGTGACAAGCATTACAGCTTGCAAGTAAGATAGCAGGTTCGAGCCATTAAATCATATATTATAAACAAGAGTATTGGAAAAAAACATTTCTTGCATATCTAGAATCGATTCTGAATTGTAAAAATGAGAATCGAGATTCGAATGTGAATCGGATTTTTACGACAGTGGTTAACAAGAAAATTAAGGTTTTCTTAGAAGATATATAGGAACAATAACCCCGTGCTCCAATGCATTACAGCTCAGGTGAAACGTGGGAGTGGTCTAGCTACAGCAGATGACTCCCTTTGGCTATGGTCCTGCTGCAGTCACAAGATCTGCTGTTGACCTAGTGAAACTCCGAACTCACGTAGGTTCATGCGATAACCCGCCATTTATTATGACTAAGGTCGTTAGTAGCCCCGACTTCAAAAACAGTGCTGCGACTCAGATTTGGTGTTCGGCAAAACTTTGAACCCAACGAAACTGATTGGAGCGCCAAAAATGCGAGATTGCGGAGGTTGGCCGTTACTCGCATGCCGTGGAGGTTCCTCTCCCACTTTCTAAAGTTACGTAAAGACTCCAGCTGTCGTATCAGAGCCATAACGCTAGCGATGGGATCCTGGGGTAAGTTTTCTGTCTTACCAAAACAAGTACTTTGGTAAACAACTTTAGTCAACTTCTTTACCAACACAAAGTTAACAAGTAATCTTTTTTAAACACAGTTGAGCTAACAGTTTTTAGGCTTTTTTGCTAGCAGTAATTAGCAAGGTTGACTTATATTTTCAGACATTCACCATTAAATCTTGGTTTGTATGAAATTTTACATATTACTTAGGATAAAATACTTACTCTAAACGTCTAAATTTATATAATAGGAACATAAAAATAACACAAGTTATATCATTCGGAGAAAATAACATTGAAACAACAGAATAAAATAAATCTAAGGCCTATGTTTGGCCTTTAGGCCTCTGAAGGTCAAGAAGCCACAGGCTAACGCCACAGGATTACTTTGGCCTGTTACATAATTTAACCAATCACAATCAAGAAATCGTACACACGGTTATTAGAAAGTTCTGGTGGCCACATGATTCATTTTATGGCAGGAACCTGTGGGCCAGTAAAAAATTGAATGCGGCCCACATTTGGCCCACGGGCCAGACTTAGGCGCATGCCCCATGCATGTAGTGTAAGTATATAGTATGAAGTATATTAACGAAATTTTAGACTAAATTGGAACATTTTAAATCTATATGTAGTTTGTATATAAAAAGCAAAATTGAAGTGTACTGTCTCCCTTTAGTAAATACTTGGTGTAATTGTAGTACACTTACACAGACTATGTTTTGCTAAGGGTCACCAATCCAAACATCTTAGTGGACAGACTTTGCCTTTGCACACATTTTTAACAAGCCCTGCTATATGAATTTTCCATCTCCGTCTCCTCTTTTGAAAATGAGTCTGTGACGGTGAGATTTTGACCGCAGATAGCTCCGTACATCGTGTGCAACAGGGAGGAGGGTTATCCGCCTATCAGCCCATCTCTGTGAGGCTGTCGGCCCGCTGTCTGCTGTGATACCGACTCTTTTCTTGTTCAGACTTGCCTTGAAGTCTTCAGGTAAGTTGGCGGCCTTCACTTCTACCACTAATCTCCCAGAGGAATGCTGCCCAAGATAATCAAAATGGAGATTCTGTCATCCGAACAAGAATAACAGGAAAACCATTCGAGGAATGATGATTTATTTTAAAATAAAATAACACAAGCACAAGATCTTTAAATTTGGCCTAGATTTGATGGCAATAAACAATCAGTTTGTCATCTTGACAGTTAAATGAATGATCATAAACGGTGGAGGGAAGAGATTCATTGAATATAAAGACCAATAGAGATCAGTGGGGTTTGGAAGTCAGGTTTTTTTAATGAGAGTGCAGTCAGGGAGCAGCTCTATGTGAGCACAGACGAGGCAGTCAGGCCGCTATTGATCAAAGGGCTGGTGAAGGTGGGCTGGCACCATGAAGCAGCCGCTGGGACTTGTGCTGGGACACAGCACACTGGCTGGAAAGGGGCAGCAAGACACTTGAGCCGGACTGACCACAGCTTTGCCTGAGCCCCAGCTGGCACTGGAGGCAAACAGAAGGCTACAGTGTAGGAAAAGGTGTTTTAAAAAAAATTTTTTTTAAAGTGGACATTGGAGAGTCAAAGCTTTCAAAACGGCTTCCAAGCAATGAATCAAGTCCAGAAAAGGTTCAGTTATGGATATAAATAAGATCAATCTGAAACTGAACAAAAAATATAATAAATGATTACATAAGCTAAGATGCCATTGTTTTGTGCAGGATGGTGTATGGTCACTGAGTACTTGCTCCATACTGACCACGCACAAATGCACACACATATGATACAGAAGTTACCATATATCCACACAAATCGTCTAATATCTGACGGTTAGGCTGCAACAAAGGAGATCGAACTTTTCTCTTGAATAGCATTAACAGGCTCCTTGTGCACTGCGCAGGAAAAATCCATATGACATGCCTGCATCCCATGTACTTAACCCCTTATGTGTTGTTTAAGTGTTTACTACGACCTGTCACCCGCAGCAAACGCATAGAAATAAAATATGCATGAATATTTTGCTCTACCGGTTTACTGAGTGGTCTAAGACCTATTTAGTGGTCTAAGGCTTTATTCTACAATTTGTTGCTAAACTTGAATTACTTATATTAAAAACATTTGGTTATGCGCAGTTTTTTTTTTTTTTTTTACTTTGCAAAACAAAAAAACAACTTTTTAGTAAAGCCTCCTGCATTATGTTGTGAACAAGTAAATAACTATAACTTGTTTGTAGACATGCTAACATTACGGTCAGTTGTTGAAAAGGCTCAAACAGCTGAACAACAGCCTCAAAATGAAAACTTCTAAGTTTCTTGAGCTTTTTAAGCCCTGAAGTTTTTAAATGTTTTACTTGTATTTTGTTTGTATTCTGTTTTTAAATCAATTTTTTTCAGAAAGTTTCGACTTGAGTTTATTTAAACACCATCATGTGGCAAAACAAATGAAAACGACATCTGGTGTAATGCTTTGAAATGTAACAAGATGCGTGGTTTACAACTATTGGGGTCCAATTCAGTGGAGTCTCACTGCTATAAAAAGGAAGACTCCAGAGCAGAAAGCTCTGCTTCAGGTTGTCGTTCGACAACCGTCTATCCAGGTGTGATGGAGACTTTCATTCAGGCTCCAGAGGGGAGGAGCCAAGCAGCCTATCAGCACAGGAACAGTGTAAGTAGCTCTAATAAGCACCTCGGGTGGATCTTTAGCCCCGGGGAAGGTGTCACCTCCTTCTCTAATCATTAAAGAGGCAGGAAGATCCCCTCCCTGCAGTCCTGACCACACCAATCAACCACTATTACCACTAACCACTATTAAACCCCCCCACACACCCCCTCCACAGGCCTTGTCTCTCCCTGTAGCCCCCAGTCATAGAAGCTCCTCAGTGAAACCAGCCCAGCCTTCTTCCCACCAGTGGAGACAGACCAGTGGCTCCACAAAGCCTGATAATCGATGTCTGCCCCTCAGCCACCCCGAGGCCCAAGCCTCTCCGCTCGCAAAAAAAAAAAAAAAAAAGCCCAGCATGCATCCAAGAGCAACACAAAATCTGGATGCGTGTGAGAGCATTTGGACAGCACACACTCACTGACCCCTGAAGGAACGGTGCATTATCGCTGCCCACTCCCTCCCCGCCCAGACACAGACATTGACTGCAGGATCAAAACCCCTTTACCTGAGTCAATAAAGTCCCTGCATGGAATTGATTTGGCAAAACAGGGAAAGGGGGAATGAGGGAAGGAGGGAGGGCACTGGGACTCCATCCATACATTGATTTTTGACTTTCTTTCTCCTGGCGTTGTCAGCCATTCTCTTTTGTGAGCAAACCGGAGGGACAAACTGACTCGACGGCAGACCGTTATCTCCCATAAGACTGATTACACAGGACATCTGGACCGTGTGTGAACAAATATAGAAGCCAAAAACACAAGCAGTCATAAACCTGACTGTTTCATGCTGCTTTTTCCCCCCTCACAAAGTTGGGACTCTAATCACTAAAAGGCACATCTGACACATGTCAGAGAGAACTGCAAGGAAAACGGTTCAAATGTGAGTGATGAGTGAAGCAAACAAGGCAGGAGAACGTCAAGCAGTAGATATAACCGCCTGCTCGCCACTTAGATACAGCTGCAGCTGTCTCTACAGCTCAACTAACATTGTTACAGCAACTTAGGGTCTGAAAACAAAGGAGTTCCCTTAGATACCTTACAGGGATCCAAGGTGGCAGTTAAAATCTATAGAACGACAAAAGCTGGCCAGGTTTTTAATAATTTTTGAGTATTTAAGCCACTCCTCCCAACAAAAGGCAAATATATAAAGAGGTACTTGTAGTTTGAAGAACTTGTGATCTATTTACAGAATCTGAAAAACCTATTCTGTTTCAAACAAATCCCCTTTCAGAGTTCAACCCTCAAGGTATTTGCAAATACCCTTATCTTAAGTTTTAGTCACAACTGTCCTTTAGGGTTGATGTTTGTTGGCAAAAAATGGGCAAACTAGGACGCAGGGGGCTCCTACAAACTATCAAGGTTGTAGATTTCTCAGTGAGCCCATCCCTGCATGTATCCTGATTGTTTGGATTTAGGAAATTGTACAATCAGAGCGTAGATTCGGGCTATTCAGAAATTATCATGTCTTCTGCGCATCCATTGTGCACACCCTGACTGTTAGCAATGAATAAATTGGACAATCACAGTGTAGTTTGTGGGAATATGTGGGTTCTACAAACACTTACGCATCATCTGTAGCTCTTGTGCATGTGTTTCAGTAAGGAGCCAGTACTCACATGGCTAATGACTAGAGCGTGGTGTAAGGGTACAGCATCACTTGTACGTCATAAGTGATGCAACAAAATCAGGGATAGGCAATTCCAGGCCTCGAGGATCGATTTCCTGCATGTTTTCCTATATACTCTGCTCTGGGAGGGGTGGAAGTGGCTGAACACACCTGAACCAGGTAATCAGTCACGTTTAGGGCTTGGATATCTGGAAATCATAAAGACACTGTGGCTCTGAAGGTCTGGAGTTGCTAATACCTGAACTATACGTCTGTTCTGGGAAAAAAAGGTGTACAACTGACACTGAGTGTTAAATCAAGTGACAATAGTGTTAAATAAGAGAAAACACAATAGAAGTTCAAATCTTTTTTCAGAAAATAACTTTTTCTAAAAAATATTTTGTGCATAAAGAACTTTTATTACCTGCCATCCATTTTTTTCCCTCTTGTTTTTATGTTAAAGCATTCCAAGGCCAAATATACAATCTCCCTGTTGAGTTTGGCCCTCAAGACTGTCCTGAAGCTTTGTCATGTATGAAGAACCTTCATTGGACAGTATCCTGACAGAACCCTCACAGGTCTTTCCTTTTTCAGGAAAAATCTGGTTAATATTTAAGTGGAACAACAGAGAAAAGGATCCCTGTTTTTTCACATGTAGAAAAAACTAACTCAGGTGTTTTTCTGGGTATTTGCTGTCAATAAAAACTCAGTAACAATCAACTTCCTCTCTGCAAACTCTCACCAATGTTTTGTTTTATTTGTGTCAACATAATGGATCGGTTCTGTACACACAGACAGGCTCTGTTCCTGCATCTAACCTTTAAAATGACTTCGTAAGTGGCGACAGCTTATCTCTCCCCTCTGGTGGGATCAATAGACTGGCGCTGCAGCCTTCCTTGTTGCAGTGAGCTGCTATCGCCGGCCCGCTCTGGGCTAACGTGACCCATCTGTTTTGCGGCAGTCCCCTCTCTCTGCATCGCCAGGTGAAAACATAAACTCTCTTTTTAGACAACTCGACAACGGAAAAACGTCGATCCTTTTGCACTGTCGGCTCCCACTTCAAACCATGGAATTGTGTTTCTCAGCTGGAACACCCAGTCATTCAGATCTTTATCGTTTTGCAGCTCAACCGCTCAAATTAATATTTATAAAACAAATATCAAGCTTGTAACAATCTCAAAGATCACAATGAGTTTATAGCGGTGTAACATCACTAGCTAAATCATGTTGATATCAAATGAAATAGTTTGGTTTTGCTTTAGCCCCTTCATTTGGGCAGCGGAAACCCCATCTGCCAAAAAGCATTCCTCATGGAGTCACAGATACAGGTCTTGAACAGCAGACTCCTTGACATGTTCCCTTATAAATGTTTTCCTGTTTTTCATAATCTGGTTTTTAACATGGTGTAACTGTATTACAAAGAATTCACTATCAACATTTTTTTTACTTTTTCAATACAATTTTGAATAAAGAATAACAATAGATAAGTTGTTCTAACCATGAAGTTTCGAAAAGTAGTAAAACATTTCCCGCCTAAAGGATGATTGAGATTTCATGGAAGCAGCCATTTTGAAATGAGCAGGGAAACACCATTCTACTGCCCCTAGTGGAATGATAATGAACTACAGGGAAGAAAATATGTGACACGTTTTATACAATGGGTCTTTAAGGAACGTTTGGCTCATGCTAATGAGACAGAAATTCATCTATTAATGATATAAATGGTTATACTCAGTGGGTTTATTTAGAATTCTGCAGATTATCTTGTTGTTTGTTTTTTTGTGTCACAAAATATAGCAAGCCCCTTGTTCCGTTTGTTAGAGACCTCTGTTAACACAGAGAGTACTTTAATATGCTCATGGAGTGTCAGAAAAAATGGCTGATGTATGGGCAGACCTTCGTCTTCCAACCCCGCTTTCTTCACCTGAACAAACCAGTAAATAGTCTACGTTATCGACCGTCAGTCAATAAACTAATACAGGTGTGAAATATCATAGTTTTCATTCGCTTTATGAAAAACGAGAAAACCTAAGATTTTTCTAAGGATCGACTTTCAGGACCACAATCAGGCAGTACAGCTTTTTATCAGGCTGTAAATATTACATTTCCAGAAACCTGAGCCAGGTTAAAGCTTCAAGGTCAACAATTCAATCCAGTGTAAATCCCTGGAATATCAGTGTTTTCTTGATTTCTCTCCACTTACGAATCATTGAGATGTTCCTGCTGGACTAGATTAAAAAATTTACATAGGATGCTACATAAAGAGAGGGCACACAAAGATGTTTTCTACCTGGCACGTCAATGATGACCTAAAGATGAACACAAGCTAGATAAACTTATTTTTGCATGACCAAATCCATGGACTGTTCTAAGCAATGAAAGCTGCTGTGAAACCCCAACATTCTCCAGCCTGGGAGTCTTCGGTACTTTTATCCCTGAAAGTCACGTTCTTTGAGTAAAGCGAGACGGCCTGCTGAAACCCCGCCGAAAAATTATATCATAATTGCTGAGGTTTCATTGAGGGAGAGCACAGCAGAGTCCTGCCTCACAATAGACGGCCACTTTGCCCCGTCTGAGAGGGGTTCGAGTCACACAGAGGACGGCGAGGCTCAACACAAAGGCAGCGGTGAGAGACACTTCATCAGTCGTGATGAAGATCCCATTCTTTCCCCACCACCCATTGACTGTACATGAGAACTGGACTGAGTGATCCCCTCCCCCCTGAGAATTCCAAATAGGAAGTACCTGCTAAGCCGAAATCCCATAGACTTTTATAAAGAAGTCATCCTATCTGTCAGAATAAGCATTCTTGCTCTGATAAACGTTTTGAAACATCTGGTTTAAAAAAACAACATGTGGTTGCCATAGAAACGCTGACTTGACCAGCTCAGATGGATCTCTGCTTACTGACGTTGTCTGACTCCAACACGGCGACTTCCATATCGCGAAAAGACGGCAACGGAAATTCTGAATTCCATTGCTCCAATTCTCACATACAGTCAATGGTTACATCTCCGGAGAGAAAGACAGTGTTCATGATTGGAAGGTGAACCCAGTCGTCACCCGGTCTGGCCGTCGTCTGTTCGCTCAGACGAAGATACGCCCTGAATAAACACTTGTAAAAGCGGAGGATCTCCTCTGTCTGTGTGTGGAGCGTTTAACAACCCTCACAGATGTCAAGCAGAGTTTAACGGTTTGGGTGAGTGCTTACTAATTTATATGCGCGCTCTGTGATTACATTAGGCTTGGCCTTTATGTGACTGTGGATTTGGGACTGGATCTGCTCTTCTGGGAGCCTGTCCAAGCTCATCCCAGTCAGAAATGTTCGACTACGGTGCTGGGAATAAGTCTTTGCACCCGAGGGAAGAGGACAGTCATCATGGTTTCATCTTTTTGACTTTTATACCCTATAAACCTCATTTATTAAATCCTAACTTTTCCTCAATCTACATCATTGGACACGAGTTGGACACAATTTATTCTCCGAAACATAAAAGATTTGAAGTAGATGGTTTTACGTTCAGTTCACAATTGGACCACATGATGAAGCAGTCTGACAGGTTACAGGACATCCCCGAAACCAACTTGAATAGATATTGATTGATATTGATATTGAATAGTCTTTAATCATAAAAAGTTTAATTCAATTTTTTTTATGCAATATGCTTCTTTAAGCTTATTTTCAGTTCAAATCCAGTTTAGAATATCTTTAATATTTTGTTTATGATCGATAGTTTTCCGAAGGGAATTTTCAAAATTTGTTTTGAAAAACTGTTTAGTTGATTGAGCTGTGGGAGGGGCTTAGGATTCTAATGGAGGGGGGACTTTTTTCCTTTTTCTGGGACAGCCATATTGGTTGAAGGTAACAAGCTCTTCCAGAAACTGTTGATGTGCTCTTTGTTTATATTGTTTTGTTTTTTTTCTCTGAATTTCTGGATAGACCATCTTATTGTTTTTGTCTTGAAACGACAAGAACTCCATCACAGGTGAAACGCATTTTCCCAGACTTTTTTTCAATGCAGCGTCTACTCAATGAAAGAGAACTGAAGCATTCCTCCCCCCTAGTAAGAATGTGATGACATCCTCTCTTTCTGCTTCACATTCCTGCGTCCAGGAATCCCACAGAAAAAGTAAAAAAAAAGAAAATCCAGATCATGATGAATGTATTTTCTGTACGTCTGACTTCAGGTTAATTGGATGAACCAATGATTTGCATCAATCCAATTCCATCTTGATCAGTGGCTGCTGCTGCTGGGTGGAGGACGCCACAATGTCGGAGGTCCATTCGTGACGTAAACCGCACCGACATGACAGCTCTGTGTATGGGGGGATATCCTTTAGAGATGGATGATTCTTATGACTGGGCTAAACATCATTTTATCAAAAAAAGAAAAATGTGTTTGACGTTTGCTGCAGCTTCCTTGCAGGAGTTTAAGTTTAGCATTATTATTCTGCTATACACTTAATTGTTAATGTTTGCTTTAAAGTTGTGACTAACGACATTATTATCTGTTATGAAATAACTAAGAAAATGTAAAAAAAAAAAAAACTACTCGTATTTTCTTCACACAAAGAGGTTGTGCTCTCTGACCTCGGCGGTGATGTCCCATGGGATCTGGGGGTGTCCCTGTCAGAGTGGCTGTGCATGGGTCAGGAAACACTCAACAGCTCCCTTTTTGCTCCCTACCAGCCCCCGAAGGCCCTCGAGGCAGCACTTCCCCTCCGATTACGGCTAAAAATACCGCGGCCGCCCGGCGAGCTGCTGCCCCTGGTCGATCGTGATGAAGGCAGGAAGGAAGCCGCTTTTCCTGCTCCTCTTTCTCCTCGTAAGTCATGTTTCAGGCCCCCTTTCTATCTCATTTCCCTTCTTTACTTTTGTCCAAGAAAACTTTTCCAGACAAGAAAAAGCACCTGAGTCTTAAACGTCTGGAGTCCAAAGAAGACTCTGGGAGGGGTCACTTTCACCTTTAATGCTGGGACACACTCATGTTAGCAAAAGGCTGATCCCAACTGTGCATTGTAAATGCTAAATTTGTTGTCTGAAAGGGATCTTCTCAGACAGGAAGTCAGTTTAAATAATAATAATAAAAAAAACCCCAACAAGAATGAAGCAGAATTAAATTTAAAAGTCATTAAAAGTGTCACTAAACTCTGTTTTTGTTGTTTTTGAAGTCGGTAGGGTCACATTTCTATCCAGATTGTCCCATCCCTGTACTAATCATAAAATATGTGTCCCTGGCCACATTGAAGGAACTCCAACTCCCCTGACACGGTTGGACACAAACAGCCCAGTTTCCACTTAGACGTTTTCCTGCCTTCTGGAAATAAAAAAGCGGTATCCTCTGAAGAGCAGCATTAAAACTTAGAGGAAGTGTCTTATTCTGGAAATCCTCTGCTTCTCGTTTGTCTTCTTCTTCTGCAGATAAATTCATCAAGAGTACATTTGTAGTATCCTGTCCAATTGTTGTCACTCTAAAACCTCAGTTACCGTAATTAAATACTCAATCAAATTCACACATTTGAAGTCAAAAACATGGTTTTGGTTTTAACATTAAAAGATCCCAACCTCTGAAATTTTTATTTTTTATTTTTACCTTTTTATCCAGCTGTCCACAGTTGACTTATTTTTTATGACTTTGTGTTTTTGGAGAATTTTCCAGAAGTTTTGGAAATGTGGTGGATGCGTATTTTTAGAAAAGCCCGTAACAGGATGTCTGTACCCTACTAAAGATTCCAAAGGGGAGTTTGTTTGGCTAATGTGATCGTTATTCGTTTGAAGAACATAATAAAACTAATAACCCTGATTCACAACGATTTGAATGAAGACATACTCAGAAATGCAATTTTGATCTGAATTTTCTTTCTATATGACCTCCATTGTGAGAAAATTCCACAAAAACATGTTAAAAACAACAAAAACACTATTTTCATTGGCTGGCTGGCCCTTGCAATTTTGTAATTCACCTTTGCAGATTTTTACAGTGTATTTTTTTTTCTTTTAAAGAGTTAATTATGTTCTGTGTCCTCATTGGCTGTAGAGTGTAGTCAGTACAGAAGACAGATTAGTTTTCCAAATCTACATAAATCTTTGATCATGATCAGATCAGATCTTTGATTTCATTTTATAATATTGAACTGATTTTTCTATGAAGGTTTAATCTTTGAGAGTGAAGTGTATAAAGTGTTTAGTGAGGAGTTTTACAAGTTATTTGTATAGCAGATTTCATGTACAGAGACAATTCAGTGTTTTTCATAAAACATTAAAAGAAACAATCAGAATTGCAGAAAAAGAACTGAATTTGAAACAAGCATAGATAAACTGTGTGAATGTAAACTTTTAAATCCATATTATTCAAATGCAGCTGAGAAATGGTGAGTCTTTAACCTGGATTTAAGTGTTTCAGCTGATGTAAGGTTTTCAGTTTCAGATCTGTGGAGCATAGAAGCTGAATGCAGCCTCTCCATGTTTAGTTTTGACTGTAGGAACTGACAAAAGAACGGATCCGGAAACATCTATAAAACAAATTTAATACAACTCCGAGGTTATTTTCAGGCTGTAGTTTCAGTGATTGTTGAGGACAGAATTCCATTAGTTTGGATGTAAAAATCCAGAATATTACTTCTTTTCTTTGAGTGTTTTGTAATAAGAAGGAAACGTTTATATATCAGCTTCCTGCTGTGGCATTTTGAGACGCCTCTCATTTGTTAGTTGTTCACTTCCAGGTTCAGTGTGTGACATCATGCTTCACAATTAGTGTTTGTGTTTCTCATTGGTCACATTTGTGCTGTAAATGATGGGCTTCAGGGTTCAGGTAATGTGAAAGTTTTAACACTATTCTACGTTCACTCGGATTGTGACAGTCCCAGACTAAAAGAATCCAGATTTAAAAGGTGGTTCTGTTGCAGGGAAGGCTGGACTTTGGAGTCAGCAGAGCCTCCGAGCAGAACTAGGCGTTTGTTTCTGCGGAGCATACGTCACCTCCTGCTGCTCAGCTGCAGTCCACATGATCCGGCGGTCTCTGCGATAAGCGGGTTCTATAATTTGCCGTGTTTTGAAAGCTATCATTACAGCTTATTTATATGTTGATGCTGACTCATTTAGGCTTGCTGCAGTTACTTTGAGGCCACTGCTGTGGAAGCCGAACCGTATCATTCTAGGAAGTGAAATACCATGTCATGTCGGGGGAAGCCTAGATTAGATAGAGCTGGGGTCACACAAACACACACTTTGGTGATCTGTAATTTCTCTTTAGTTATCCATTTACTTCTGCAGAAACTATCCATGGATTGCTTGTACAAGAGAGTTAAGGATTCAATTTTGGATAAGAGAGATCTAGAATGAACCCTCTAACCCCCAGAGTTTTAGCTTCACTGTTGACATTCTTTCAATTACTGTTCAAATGTTGACGCAATTAACGTAATTCCAGTGGATTTTATAGCAGATAAAAGCAGTTTTTGTGTCATTAAAAAGCAATTTATGCCAGTAAAGTAGTAGTACTGCATATTGGTGCAAAGCAGCGTCAGAATCAACTGATTCGGGTTGATCATGTCAACGATTATAGAGTTACAGTATTTCGGTTTTCAGCTGTTGCTGATGCCATCTCCTGGATTAAGACTGGAAATATCACAGGCAACAGCAAATAACACACGCTCTTTGAAATAACGTAACTCTTTGAGTATTTACACAACTAAAGAGATTCCAACAGATGAGAAAAACCCCTGACCCAACATTGCAACATCTTAAATGACTCGGATTGGTTATTTAGGAGCATAAAAACTCCTGAAGTTGTGGATATTTTATGCATCTTAATTTTAAAAGAAAAAAAACTTCAGTGATTCCTTTGGAATTGCGTTAAATGCACGAATAGTTGAAAAGTTACAGTAATTCCATGGACGTCAAAAACTGAGTTAAAGGAACTTCAGTTTTAACATTCTTTCATCTACCGTAACTCTTCAACTTTTTACCCAATTAACGTGATTCTAACATGCAGCACTTTAACATATTTACACAATCAATGTAAATCAACTGGCCGTGTCACCGTAAAACACGGATTTGTGGCACTTTACATTTGTTAAGTGTTAAATACTACATCCTGAAAGAAATTTAGACCAACCAATTTACCTATTAGGCATTTATTTTGCATTGTGGAAGGAATCTAGAGTACACAGAGAAAAACCACAAATGCACAAAGAACATGTATACTCCACACAGTTTGGATTTAAGCCAAGGCAAAGCCCTTCATGCTATGAGGTAAAGAGCCATCATAGGTGATCTAGGCGACTGCCTATGGCACCATCTGCTAGAGAGGGCACCAAATTGCAAGGATTAGGACATTGATTAATTATTTTTTTTAAAACAGTTTAATACAGTACTCATTTCCTGTAAAATTAGAATAGGAAATTATAAAAAACATGAATAAACTACAGTTTGACGTAGTCAAAAATTACTGCGCTCCTCGTAGCTTGCCGCTGTCTAAACTAGGTGGGTGGGAGGAGGAGGGGCACGAGGTGTTGTTGCTGTTGGTGCTTTCTTGAAACTTTATGAAGGAAAAGGCAGCAAAACACGCCCTCAGGAACAACTTTAAGATCAAAAAGGAAAGAAAAGGAGGAAAAAAGTGACTCAAAGGAGAGGTTTGTCTGTTTTATTTACATTCAGTTGCTTGGAAATTCAAAAAATACTCATGTCTTTGATTGAAAAAGAAGAATTAACTGGCGGTTTAGTTTTTTTTTCTTCCTATTTTAAAAACCTTAACATAAATCTTTAAACATTTAACACTGGAGATGCCTCTACAGCTCAAAGGTAGGTTAACTATTCAGCCAGTTGGTGGTTTGCGTCACACCTGGGAAACAGAATATGCTTGACAGTTTTCACAAGTGGTTATTACTTAACATTTGAGAATTAAAATAAATAAATAATTACTGCCGTAAGCTGCAGGAACTCTGTGAACCCAACAAAGGCAATAGAAAAGGAATGGTACAAAACTGGGTTTACAACAAAAATCTTTTTATAAATCTAAGAAAAAACTGTTAAACAGTAAATAAATAAATATTCAAAGTGCTCTACAATAATAGCTTTAAATTCCAAATTAAAATGTTTTTTTTCTTAGATTACATTTTCAAGATGAGAATTTAAAAAATATGATATGTGACAAAATAAATGTATTTGTTATTAAGTATCACAGAACACTGTGTGATGACACTTAGATGCTCAGTCTGAACATCTTATTAATTTATTGTAATTTCGACAAGTATAAGTCCAATGAAATAGCTCAAACAATACAGACAAAAAATACACCAGAGAGGAAAAGCAACAGTAATGTCCCAAAAAATGTGAAACTGTCTCAAAGTCTTGTTTGCTAACCCCAGTTTTATCCTGTCCAGCCACAGCATCTGTGCAGGAACAGAGGCGGTGCTCTCTCCTCCGGGACAGGCTGGTGCCAGGCAGAGGGCTGCGGGCAAACCTCTCACAACCCCCCCATCCCACCCCACCCCCCGCTGCAACGACAAACAAACCACAAACAAACCCTGAGGGGCTCCAGGCACCAAAGCAACCGCGGCCCCGACCTCTCAGTCTGCCTGAGTCAGCTGGCTAAGCTGTGTGAGGACAACTGCTCAGGGAGAGCTGATAAACGAGAAACCTACCGAAACAAGTTAGAGATCAGAAACTTTGAACTCATTTTTGTGTTTCAATTATTTTCCCTCTTTTTTTTTACTTGTAATTATTGATTTTGATGGACAGTTAAATAACTAAGACTACTTTTTAATAATTAATTGTATGAGTTTAAGTACTTTGCAACATTCATATGACGGATATCTAAAAATATAAGTATATTTTCTATTTTTGACACTTTACAAGAATAAAAACTGCTCTTTAATACAATTACCCTACATGTTGAAACTGAATATCTATGAGAATTAAACTTAAAAACTTAAAAAATACACTTTACACACCAAATGTACACAGACTGTAAAATTACACCACTTTATTTAAAATATAAATTTAATTTAAGGTTGATATTTAAAAGCAAGGGTAGTGAGTCTCAATTGCTTTTTATTGACTAAGGGCTGGTTTACTTTGAGTTTTCGCTAAAACCTTTCAGTCAGATCTGTAACCCCAAGTGTCACACTGAAACCAACCTTTAAATCTTATAAACAGCTGAAATAGGAAATTTTCTGCTGCACTATTGACCAACTACAATACAAAATGTGTTTTAAAGAAAGATTTCTTCTAAATTATTCACAGGAGTCAGAGCTCTGATGGGAGCAGTCTCACGAGCACTACCTCACCTGACTCTAATTTGACAATCACCCACCTGTTTCTGAAGCAGCACACAGGGGTTGAATCTGTCTTTTTCAATGCTATGGGCTTTATTTACGCAGTGGGTGTATAAGGCTGTGTCCGAATTCCCCTCAATCAATCTGGACCAAGGGACAAATAGTCTGAATGCACCCTTGGTCGCATGCACCTGTACATGGATTAACTTTTATGGGTGCTGTGAGTCTCAAAACTTCTGTGAGTTTTTGGGTTGTCTAGGCTGACAGAGGGTTGTAGAGAGGAAAGACTCAGACCTGGTTTATACATAAAAATGATTAAAAATAAAACTTGATAGCATTTTATATTCACTCGGGCCACACTGGTTTCAAGGGAATCGAAAGATAATTGCCCCAATCACTGGGAGCCTATGTGGCCCATACAGATTTGCCCCCTTTTTTTTTTCCATATAAAGACTTTTTAAGTAAATGAGCCCATTCAGTGTAACTTTAAAGACATCTTTTAAAACAGTTACACGAAAACAGTTACTTAATCTCGAATAAGTAATTATGCTTGTTTACTTGTAACATTTTCAAAAAATAAGAAAAAGTTTAAATAAATTAACTTTATGCACGGGGTTGGGTCTATCTTAAAAGGTGTGTAATTTGGGTGTGTCAAAACCAGTAAGCTTTTATGTGTATGAAACATATTTCAAATTTCTGCCAACGTTTCTGTGGACTTCATCATGCGGGGGAAAAAAAGTCACTGCTTGGTTGAGGGAGTAACCATGGAAACACTATGTTTTGATGGATAGGAACATCTGAATTTGGCTCAGAACAGGACGTATGACGTAGGACACATAATGTGGCCGTAATCCATTCATCAAACTATGCCCTATAACATATAATACAGGAATATGGATGGGGAACACGTTCATATATGAGGGACTAATGACTGTGAGTGTTGACTCAACCATCCCAATGGCTGCCTTGCTGCTCTCGTCACAATGACCACATACACCAGAGAGGCCGTGACAGCAGAGCCCACCGCCACAGCCAGTGGAAACTTCAAGTCCTGCCTGCCATCGTCAGACGCTTGAAAGCTCTCAAAAACTCTAATTATGCACATTTTTGTAAAGCTGTCACTTTGGTTATGCACAACACTTTTTAATTTAAAAAAGACTTTTGTTTGTTAATATTGGAGTTTAAATTTTAGACTTTTGCTCATTTTAATTGAATTCATTTCATGTCTGTCCAGCAACTTTTTCTTATTCGTTTGGGTCTTTTAGCAGCTTTTCCTGACACATACAGTGGATGTTGGACTAAGCAGTATTTGATATAGAGCAATACATGTTGTTGACATGCTAGACAAAGTGTAAAATCAACAAAAAACTGAAATATTTTTTTTTCTGTTCCACAGAAAGTTTTATGTCCATCTCTGTTCAGTGTGAAACATTATCTTTCAATATCTGCTTTAACACCTTTTTGTGATCCAAAACCCCAAATTTGGTTTTAGGTGTTCTACGAAACATCACTAAATTAGCAATGTTTACTATGTTAGGACATACACAATACCTGTAATTCCCAACCTTGATTGCATGATGCAGACAGATACCACTTAAACAAACTTTACTGTGACTACGCTAATCTCCAACCCAGTGTATTCGCGTTAACATCCGACCTTGTTTGCAAAACAAAAAAATAGACTGATACCACTAAAATTAACATTATTGCAACTATGCTGACAGGTAAAAAAAAAGCACAGCTTTACGTTAGCCACATTCATATATTCACAGTAACACCCAACCTAGTGTGTGACTAGGAGCGCTGTGTACCTCTAAAAATTACTTCAAGGTCAGTAAAAGCAATCAGAATGAATTCATACATAAGGCACAGCGTATAAGGGTGGGTTTTTATTCATTTTTATTCAATTAAATCTGGACCCTCGGTGTACGCCGTGATTGGAAATTCTAATGTATTTGAACTCACAGACGCCATCGTGTCAAAATGGATAACAGGTATGCTCCACTTTAAAAGAGCACCAGGTGCGGCAGTCGAAAAAGACACACAGGAGAGCGACCCAGGCGGAGGTCCCATGCCTCCCTGGGAGCGGGTCGGCCACTGCCCCTCCCTAGACGATGCGAGCTGTTAGCCCGACGAGGAGGACGCACCTACAGCTTGGAGCCAAGGAAGGGGCGAGTCAACTGGAGAAGCAGAGGGGTGCGGCTGAGACCCACCCCTCTTTCAGCTAAGTACCCCTTCCCTGTCCTTCCCTATATTGAGCTCCTGAAGGAGCAATGTTTTTTAGCTGCTATGGGAGGAGTACATGTTTTTATCCCAGAGTCTGTTTTATAGTTTGTCCATGCTCTTTTATTGTTTTTACTAAAGCTTTTATTCATCTTCCCTTTTTATTATTTTTATACTCAGGCACCTGGTTTTTCTATGATAGACTCAAACTCCTCCCAAAGGACAGCCGTGGACTAAAATAAAGGAGGGACTTTTAAGACTCCACCCCCGGACCAAATAAACTGTTGTCTATCTCCTGTAACGCCTGGTTGTTTGTTTGCCCTGCTCCTGGCTGATCTGGACCGTGGTGGTGAAGGTGGCAGTCGAGAAAAGTCACCTTAGCCTCATCACCACCCCCTTTCTACACGCACAGTTGTTTTGCGCCTTATATTCCCGACTGAGATCAAATGTAAAATACAATACAATTACAACAGTAATCCAGAAATCTGGAATTGAACAAACAAGAAAGACTAAGGGGACAGAAACAACCTGTATTTGGATTGGACAGAAGAAAATTCTTAAATAAATAAAACAATATTTATACATTTGTTTGCAACCTCTTTAAAGTGGTGTTACCCAAATTACCAGCAAAAATCAGACTATAATACTGTGGCTGGGCTGTAAGTACTACATGATACCTTGATTTATAACATGATTTATAACTCAAATGCCAGATTCTCATTTTTAGTCACAGCTCAACAACTTTTTACATCATTGTGTCAATATTCTCGAACTTAAAAGCTGAATGAAGAGAAACTAAAGCCTTTAAGAGATATAATGTTTTAAAACCCCTGGGACTCTATACTAGACCCTGTGGTTCACCTGGTGTAGTTAAGAGCCATAAATTATTATGGCCAGTATTTACAACGTTTTTTTGAAGTTCTTGCATTTAGTGCTGCAAAACACAACTTTTCTTTAGATTTTTTTTTTTAAGAAACTTTCTAATTGGAAATCTGACTGAGAAACAAACTGGATACCTCCTAAAAGAAAAATGCTTCACTAGCTTGTGTTCTCTGATCCGTGATTAACCTAAAAATTCTTTTTTTTTAAAGTGGTTTATATATTTAAAACAAATTATAAATTCTTCAGCAAACAATTCCAACAGATTGTTTGAGAGAAGCTGGAGGAAGTGAAAAAAGTTTTTAAATTTTAAGTAAAAGTTACACAGCTCATAAAAAGCACTCTCAGGAAGAGAGGCAATGATTGGCAATAAATATGATGCTTAGAGTTGCCACTGCAATTAGAAGTTGGCATTTGCTGTTAAGCGCCTGTGGTCGGTCTGGTGGCGGTTCCGTTTGTGCTACAGAAGGGCCAGCAGTTCTTCCAACACTTTTTGACTTCAGAGCATAAATGTAGGTTTCTGGGGACGAGGTCTTGAAAGCTAGACGAAAGGATCAACACACACGCTTCCCGCATGACGCGTATGAGAACGCCACTGGAGCAAACTCTTAAATGAGTGCAGAGCCTGCGCTGGGAGGGGAGAGCTGGGTTTTTAATGCTAATATTCACTTGACCGGCCTGCAAACCGTTTGACACACAGCGCTGAGAGCGCCAACGAAGTGTGACTCATCCAGCAATTAAACCATGTTCCAACATCTACTGGAAAAGAAATGATGTTACCACAAGCTCATTTCAGCGCCTCAGAAAGAGTCAACAAGGAGTTCCAGTTGAAAAAGTATAAACTAAAAACTGAAACTGGAAGATTCCTCTGTGTGTTTTTATTGGATGTGTTTCATCAGGTAGAGCAAAAAATGCAAATCAAGTTTTGTTTGACTTGTTAAAACTTGCCACACATTACAATTAACCAGATGGGAAAATGTGTGCATTTTTTTTTTTTTTTCCTAATTGGTTAGTTGTAATGAGTGGCAAGTTATATATAGTACCCCCTCCCCTTATCTGCTGGGGTTAGGGATCGGAGACATTCGCGAATACCAAAATCCCCGAATACAGAGAACACTGTGGGTGAGGAATGTTCTGATCCATACTCGTCGTAAACTTTTGATCATGCTTTGTAAAATATTTATTAAAAAACATTGGGGTATTGCTCAACGTAAAGAGTTTTTTTTTCTTCAGAACATAAGACAAAACCCATTTTTGTGGTCCTTTAAGACCAGGAGTGTGTGCTTGCTCCTTTATAAAAGAAGTACGATAGGGCATCTTCTTCTAGAAGAAGTCACTTTCATTCATAATAAACACCTGCTCCAGATGATAAGTCTCCCACGTGATTGTCTTCTTCAGCATAAAGGGATTTTTTTCGGCCACTTGTGAGTTAGCTGATGCCATTTTTCTTTGCAGGGGCATGGGAGGGGGGCAGTCTTCATCTCTGTTCTCCTCCAGGAGCGGAGATACACCTCAGCAACAAAGCACCTCCTTCAGACGCAAAAGTTTCGTACAGGCGTCTTGAGTCGTCTGGGTTTTTGTGACAAACTGGATGAATCATGTGACTTAAGAAAACCCTGCAAATATGTGAAACCCTCAATAATAAAACGTGAATATATGTGGGAACACTCTCTCTCTCTCTTTTTATATATATATATATATATATATATATATATATATATATATATATATATATATATATATATATATATATATATATATATATATATATATATATATTAGGGCTGTGAACATTAACGCATTAGCACACGCAATTATATAAACTCGAATTATCGGGTTAATTAACCCAACTAATTAATGTAGTTGTGTGTCAACATCTTTGCTTTCTTGGAGTACTACTGCAGACAAAAGTTTTTAGAGTTCTACTTATCTTACTTTTGATGTGTTTTGTCCACTCAAATTACATTTCAGAGTTAATAAATATTAACCCTAAAAATTAAATGAAAAATTTCCGAAACAAAAAGAAATAAAGGAAAAATGCATCTCTGGCCTGTTTTCGTTCAGAAGCTGCATATTTTGTAGCTAGTAAAACATTGTGATTATTAGTAATTGATCACAACACAAAAGTGTGATTCATCTGATTTTATTTTTTCTTTTTTAGTTGGTTGACGGTCTTTATTAAAAATAAATCTTCTAAATGTAAATTTTTGCATGTGATTTCATATTGTGATTATAAATATGAAATATATGTAATTATGTAATATGTAATGTATTATGAGTTGGCAAATACTGTATAAAAAAAAAGTTAATTGTGATTAATTTTTTTCAAGTTTCCCAGTTAGTTATATATATAATCATTGAATATTTGTGAAATTTTGGAGTGTGTAGCCGTTGTCTTTACTAATGATTGCAAATGGCGTCCATTTTTGATTTTCCTAATGTCTAACGTGTGTTTCTGAAAGAGGAAATTGTCAAGTATGCAAAATTTGGTACTTGTACCACAAAATGCAGGATTTGTCTAAAATATTGAGCTAACCGGCTCCACTGACAGTTTATAGTACTTGTAAGCATTTCATTCTGATAAAAGCTGATACCTGCTTAAAACGTGCATCTTGGTGTGACTGATAGGAATCAAACCTACACTGGCTTCTTGGAGAACATGATAACCGCTTAACCACAGTCACCACAGTTTTTCCCCAGTTCCTCTGTGTTTTTCTTCAGTAGAACACTGACGTAAAGGCTTCTGTGTGTGGTGCGCTCTAGGTAATCAGTGGCGTGTTGCTATCGTCAGGCTTCACCAGCTATACCCCATGGGATGGTGGAACCTAAATACAGTGGAGGTCTTTTTGAAAAAAAAGGCAAGTCATCTGTCTGTAGTGGCACCCAAAAAAACAAGAAGTCCAAAAAAAAAAAACCAAATGGGACTTTTGGAGATGTGGAAAGAGCATAAATGTTTGACTGCAGTGGACAAGTTGAACATTGAACAATCCACATTTCACTGCGGCTTCTGTCGTTTTGCAAAACAAACGAGCTCACAGCCTCGCTCCCCAGTTTAGCTGTGAATCAACACTGCGGCCGGCTGTGTATTGTTCCCGTGCAATTACACAGCGAAACGATGTTGCACACAATGGAACCAACACAAACAGAAACTTGATCTCCCTTTGAGTTTGCCGCCCTTTCAGCCTCCTGGGAACGGGTGGGGTTGCATAAGGGGAGAGGAGAGCAAAACAGGCATGTTTAACCCGGCGCCATATCTCATGACACAAATGATCCATATTTTTCTTCCTTGAAAGCTTGAAGAGGATAGGTATGCTGGGATATCTTATCTGGAACATGCTAAATGCTCTGACCTCACTTTTACGATGATGTAGAGGGAAATGGGAGCATAAGGGATGCCACCCTGATGGATTATTGATAATTAGGCAATATTTACGATGCTCCTTGGCAGTAATGGGCCAGTTGTTTTTACCAAGCGATAAGACTTTACTGCTTTTATAGCAGGGAAGTAAAACAATTGCCGGTAAAAGAACAAACATGCTGTCGGGCTGTCCCTGTGTTTGTGTGTCTCTGTGTATGCAGGCTGCTTCTCTTTGCTGAACCCAGACATGCAAATGCTCTAATGACCAACTTTCATTTGAAGTAAGGCTGTATTCAGACTGGAAAAGTCAGTTGGTACAGACCAAGTTCTGAACCTTGTGATTGGTCTGTATTCAGACTACTATCAAACAGACATTTCCAAAGCTTGTAAACAAAACCACAAGACTAAATATCTCTTCACTCATTAGTCAGGTATTACGAGGTTTGGGCAAAGCAATGAGAGAAAGAACAATGGAATCCTTATGGAGAGAAAATAGACTCACTCTGATTTGTGCGTGTGTAATTCTTGATTTGTGCGTAAATTAAGATCTGTGCGTCCGTATTTTTGATTCGTGCATGCATAATTCTTGATTCGTGCATAACTTTAGATTTGTGCGTGCGTGATTCTTGATATGTGCATAAATTAGGATTTGTGCGTGCATAATTCTTCATTTGTAACTCATATAATACGTTTTGTGCCAAAGTAAAAAAAAATTACAAAATACAATTTACACATGCACAAGTTAAGATTACAACAGCTTGAAACTAATTACACACAAAAATCTTTTTAAAATACACACGAATCACCTCTTACACATGCACACAGCTTAAGTTACGCACAAATTTACCGTGAGACTGTTTTCACGTTCTTTACACGCCCCACAAATTCATCTGTGAGGGATGCGTTCAAGTATTACAAGAATGCTCGTTCACCATAGTTTTCTTGTCAGTCGTTTTAAACTTCGATTGTGAATTAAACTTGACTTTTTCCTACTTTCTTAAAAATATATTCCCAGTAGTTGATATAAAAAAGTCTAAATACGCGTTTTTAAAACATGTATCCCTTTAAAAATAAGACTATTTCCAGAAATGAGGTTTCGAGCTGCTCCTCATCAACTCGGGGGATGTAAGTGTGGGGGTGGGGTGGGGGGTAGCTCTGGTCTGAGTTGGTTTGAGTTCCAATTGGAAAGACCAACTCAAAAATGGATCAGAGAACAGTTCCTTGTCCTGGACCAGGATCCACTTGGGTGTATTCAGATTAAAAATTGCTTCAGGAATGCTGGTTCACTGTCCAGTCTGAATACAACCAAAAATTTTGAAAGGAATATCTTTAACAACATAAGAAATTAAAAAAGAATTATAAGAACATTGCCACTATACCTGCAAAATCCTTTGTCACATAACTTAAAATTTTGGGTTGGTTAGAGTCATTAAGGGGTGGGCAAGTGTGTCCTGCAGTTCACTTTAAGCCAATACAGCCACAGCAACGCAAGTCATGAAAATGGAATGTGCCATTGTCATAGGTGTTGTAAATAAGGGTAAGTTACATACACTCATGACTGGTTTCACTCTGGACATCACTTGTTAAAGCTACTACCAGTGAGGACGAGATTATAGATTCCACAAAGCCAGGAACAATAGCATTGTTACATAAGGCCCATTGGGGTCCTAAATGAAGCATGCCAAAAGCCATGACATTTTTAAAAATACACATATTTATGCCACTTTCTTCACTTCTTTTAATTGGCTTCTACTATTGACTTTTATTATTATAATTATTCCAAATGCTCCACGACAAAATGGCTGTCTTTAACGTTGTCATTTGTGCTCTATTCTATTCTACATAAGTGATGCTGTTGTATGGTGTCTTTACACCAAACTATAGTCATTAAAAAGGTGGGTGCACTGGCTTTTTATGATCTACAGCTTATACAAAAAATGTGCAGGTGCCCATAGAATGACCGTAGGATTCCCACACATACTGCAGGTACTTCCTAGTTGGAACACGAGTGGGAAGGGATAGCTGAGTCAAGAGTTCAGTCAGATAGGACTGGGGGACAGGTGGGGGCGAAGTCCACAGCCAAGATGAGCCAGAGGCACGGTCCACGGCCAAGAACAGGAGCACAGGCACTCCACCAGAATCTCTACCACTCTGAGATGCAAAATGACGAGTTAGAGGCGTGCCTGGTCCACGGCCTGTTGACTAACGGATTTCGCACAGATTTTGAACAATATGCACAGCTGAAAATCCACTTTTCACCTCGTCAGAATCAGCTCATTCACATTGATGGTCAAAAAGTTACAGTACATCAAAGAGTTAAAACTGTACCAGAAACCTCCTTTCTGAGGTTGCCACCCCAACCAAGACCCTCCAGGAACAGCTCCTAAGACTGAAATCTATTGATTCATACATTTATTTGTTCATTTAAAAACATCGTATCTTATTTTACTAAATACACACTGGTTTTGTGTAAAAAAAATGTGATACGTTATCATATTTGAGATGTTCTTTTCTTGAAACATGATTATTTTGTACTACAATGTTACTTCTTTGGGTTTTATCAACTCTGACAAGTTATTTTGACAAAAAAACAACAAAAGTAGTTGGTGAGAATTTGAGGTTTTGTCATACATCATCTATAGATACACCAAATCCAAGAGAAAAAGAGGATGATTCTCTGAAAAAATGTAGACAGCTAAAATTGCAGGTTTGACCTCAACTGAGCCCCTGCTCTTGCAGCACAAAGGCCGAAGTCAGGAACTCAGACTGGAAGTTGGTTGGGAGCGTTCGGGCTGATGAACAGTGAGTCACTAACTGGTTTGACTCTCAGACAGCTCCAGCTTGTCTTCTTAGTCGGGCAAACCGCAGGGTCCACTCCTCAGGGGGGCCTGCCTGGGTTTCATTTGAGGGTTTAAATTTCTGCCAGACGCAGCAGGAGTGGAAGCATCACATTTAGCCCTCCCCAGCATGAGCTGAGGACCACTCGGCCACAAACTCTCACCCCCCCTCACTCAAATATAAATGTACCCAAGATGTTTTTGGGAAATTTTTTGTTGTTGCTTTAGTTTCTCCTCCCTGATGTAAAGATGTTTACATTCAGACTGATTATGATGTTGCAGGATTTTTTTTTTTTTTTTTTGCTGTGCTAAAAGTCAGAAAGTAACAGTCCAGCTGTTAAGTCAAGTTGTAATTTCTGTATAATCCAATAACTGCAAACGTGTGCACACATCACACATGTGGATTATTTCCTGTGGGAGACCCCTTGAAAACAGAGACGGTGTAAATGTGTGAGTCAGTTATCGGCTCCGGTGGAGCAATGCAAGGCCTCCAGACAGACCCGTGTCAGCCGGAAAGTGTCGCCCCTTCCTCAATGACCCTGGATCAAAAGGGGGGGCTCGTAGACCAAGAGGGCTTCACCGAGGGCCCAGGGTGTGATGGTTATCTCCAGGATAGAGTTACAGGCAGGGGTGTATAACGGTGAGAACACAGAGCGCCCCCCCTTCCAGCCCTCTTGTCAGTTCTAATGGGAAGCCCCTGTTTCTCCAGAGGTGCACGTTTTTTACTTGTAGCCCCAAAAACTTTTAACCATCACCTATCCCACCTCCCATCTTTCTTACTCGTGAAACAACCCCAGCATCCAAGAACCTCTGCCCTCAATTCATCTGAGCTACTTTCAGAAAAAAATAAACATTTGCAACCTGTTTATTAGACATAAAAAAAAACTGTTGTTATACTCATCTAAAGCTATTTCAGCTATTTTTACAAGAAAAAAAGGCTTTTTGTGGTACAGGAACATGAAAAGCATGGTGGCACTAACACAGTCGTGTCACTCTGGTTATGTTTTCATCGGATCTAGGAGGCTAAGCCCGGTTAGGCATAGTTAGTTCTTGGGTTGGAAGCTGCACTATACCTCCAAATGCTTTTAGTTACATCAAACACATGAGGCCACCTTCTAGAGATCATTAAACCCAAATCCAGGTGAATACAAAAGAGTTAGGTTAGGGAGGGCATCTGTTGCCATGGCAAACCCTAAAAGGAGTTGCTGGAAGGAAAAAAAAAATGTGTAAATGCTCTAAGACATTGTTTGACATTAAAACAATTGATTTACTTGGATTGCTGTTTCTTTGGGAGACTCTCAAAGACCCACTTCCACGAAAATGTCTATTTTTTTTTTATTTACTTATTTTTTAAAAAATATTATATATATTTTCTTTTTTTTAAATTTAAATAAAAAAATAAATAAAATGTAAAAAAGTCTATTTTTTCCAAATTGTTGTGTATCAGAAACAGACAAAAAAATCCAGTTGGAAAAGACACACATTAACATTTTAAAATACGCAGACAAATAGAGTCATGCCATTCTGCAGAAACTGTGTTCTAGTAAAAGACACTTTTTTATATTGAATGGGACTTAAAGGGTGAAACAAAGTAGCAGTGAGTAAATGTAAATCCTGCAAGAAAGTTTCTACCAAAGACACCAATATCTGCAAAATCCAGAGTTATTTGACTTTTGAGGTACGCTACCAGATTATGATCCCTTTTATGACTGCCTCTAAGTTGACTGAAATGTGTTATTTCTTCTTTAAAAATTGAACACTTTTGTTATGAAAAGGTAAACTATCACATTTGCCTGGTATTTTTTACCCAATAAAATATACACAATAAAAAAGTATTTGTGATTAAAAATACATCAGCACATGATACATTAGAGTAGTTATCTTTTTATCTTAAACTGTGGTACATGTAACAAAATGAAAATTAAAAACGTGGGAAAATACCAAAAAACATGCTCAAAAATTATTGAAGAAGAGGGAATTTCAGAGTTTAAAATTCCTTAAAAAATAATATTGATACTGGAGACTTGGCCTTTGGTCCACCTATTCCTAGGACATGTTAGACTTTAGCCAGTGACCGCTGACACACCAAAGTGTAACATATTGAAACTAATGCTTTAAAAATACTTATAAATACTTTTGCTCGGGTTAAAATCACCCGGCGATAGTGCTCTTGTTCCTTGTCTATGAAGTTGGTTTGTAGAAGAGCTTTTATCTATTCTTTGTACTTTTTCTTAAGATTCAGTGGTACTGAATTCTCCATACAATCAATGGGTGACATCAGTCAGTGGTCACTCCAATGTAAGAGTTAAATCTATAATTATCAACAAGAGAATAAACTAAAGTAGAAAATCTCTTCCTGCTTATATTTTTTAGTATGGATGAGTTTTTGCTTGTTTTTTCTTTTCTTTTTTTGTCTTAAACACAGGCAGAAACATGTTTGGTGGGTTTGGTGTCTTCCTGATCCTAAGAGCTGCTTATCTCCTTCTCCATCAGGCCTCTGTTAACAGGAAACTGCAATCTGACAGACAAAAGAACAAAAGAGGATGAGCTTTGGGAGTGGGCTGAACATTGAATAGAAGTAAAAAGTTTATTTAAACTTCTGTTCTCGTAAGTCTGACCTGTACATACTAAGAAACAAAGCTCAGTGAGAGTAATTCAATAAAGCCGTGCACGCTACCTAACGATTACTAAGTTGATGCAAAAAGTTAAATGTTACAACAGAGTTTGGCATATTTTGTCCAACATTTCAGAAATAAAAAAAGACGACAGGCTGGGTAACCTGTCATCACTTTTAAGTAATTTCTGATTTTTGAAAAATCAACACAAGTTCTCTTGGTGTTTTCATAGAAAATCATCTCGCTACGTGTACTTTGAGAAAACTACGACACTAATACAACCCAATTCAACTATCCCCTTAACTTTCAAAGCAGAAGTTTACAACTTAAATGCTAACTTCAAACTCATTTAACCTTCAACATGTGGCAAATACAACAAAATAAAGTGATACAAACAGCATGAAAACATCCAGTTTGGCAACTTTATTGGCAGCGTGCTTACATCAGAGTGTTGGACAGTTCAAAGTCCACAGAAAATCATAAATTACTGGGGTTTTTTTTACCATTATGAGGTGTATTAGGCAACACAAAACTTTCACATAATGCGGTTTGACAGCACAAATAAAACTGCACAGATTGGGCCAAGAGACAGGTACTCGGTCAGAGGTCTTGATTAGAAGTGTTTTCTGGTGAACTGTGTTCATGTGTGGCTTCTATCTGCCGTAAGCAGCCTTTGGAGAGAGTACAACACAATAGAAAATTCAAACTTTATTGACAGTAATGCCTATCATAATTGTTTGGTTGTAACACAGAGGGTACACAACAATGCACTTACTTTTTCACTTCTTTATGCTGTACCACAGAACATTATCTCTCCACATTCTACAGTGATGGGACTTTGTAGTTTACAGCATTGCTCTCCAACACCTGAGGATTAATTTGCACCGGGCTGTGGAAAAAAATTTTTTTTATACCTGTTATTTTTTTTTTTGAGTCTCAACAATATTTTAAAAAATAACCGGATTCTCTCAGCTACACCTATGAGTACTTGAGCTGTACAGTTTAGTCAGGGGAACACAATGACTATTCTGAAAAATCTTTTGTTTTGAAGACAAAAGACAGTTACGTTTAAGTTACTTGAGTGCTAAAAGTAATCAGTCACCGTGCAACCGATAAAAAAGTATCGTGGGGAAGGTTTCTTTGCAAATGGATAAGCGTGGGAACAAAAGAACATATGGAAACAACATAAAAAAACAAACAAACAAAAGGGTAGGCTACCAGAAGTCCTACTTAAAAAATGGATTTAGCACAAGTGTTTTCCAACCCACCAACATTAATTGGCAGAAGATGTTACCAGAGTTTGATGCTCTGGTCGTCTTGTTATTATTTTGAGGTCATTGTTAATATTAATATATTTGTGTTGCATTTAAGTACACAGTTAGTTTTTCGTTGACCCCCACTGGTCCATGGGGAAATCCTCAGGGGTAAGTTAACTTAAACATTTTGACAGATTTTTAGAAAAGAAAATTGTTCCAAGTTTAGTAAACAAACCTAGAATTCAAACATAAGGCACATCGGATTTTGATTCCATTTTTGAGGAATTTAGTCGATTACTTAGGAATAAATGCCTTGTGGTCCGAAAAATTTGTGTCTAATCTTTTTGTACGGCTACAACTAATGGCTTGTTTCCACTGAGCGGTCCAGACCAGACTGGATCAGACTGGACTGGATTTTTTGAGCATTTCCATTACACAATGGATCCATTATCCATTTCTGGTTCCTCATTGGAGAAAACTAGAATTGACCCATTAGGGCAGAGCTTCTGTCATCACACGATATAATGCAATCTTCTTGCAAACAGTAATTAATTCTTTTAAACAATATTTCCTCTTATTCACGGGGGTTGGGGACCGGAGACATAGCGAAACCACAAATACGGAGACAACCCCACCCCACCACCGACTGCGTCTCACCCGACCCCTCCAGCCGAAAAATGTCCAATACTGATCCGTACTCTTCAAAAACACTTCTGATAGTGCTTTGTAAAAATTTATTGAAGAACAATGGGGTATTGTTCAACATAAAGAGTTTTTTTATTCTCTTTAAACCAGGACAGTAGACTGTTCCGCAGCATATGAGGCTGGTTTCCCCTGGTCTGGATTATAATGATCCTTCGTGGTTATTTTAACTTTCCGTCTGTTTCTGGGTGAGATGATGCAGCTTCTCTTTTGCCGTAGTTGCACCGTTTTGACGCACAGCTACGTCATCGGTCTACACCCCGCATGGGCTTTGATTATCCAACGCTCACTTGAAATGCTCACTTGAAATGCCAAGACCATTTCAAACCAGCCAAGAGGGGAATGGTCTGGTTCCTATTGCTCAGTGGACACAAGGCATAAGAGACCCATGGACCGGTGCTGGTCCACTGCCCACTGATTGGTAATTCCAACAGTAAAGTCAGTTAAAGTTACATAAGTTGTCACACCCCTGAGTTTGTGAAATTTGTTCTTCACATTAAGACCTAACCCCCCCAATCCAACCCCTTAATGCTGAGTGTCAAACATGGAGGCACTGGGTCCCATTTTTAGAGTCTTTGGTATGACTCCATTTAATTTAAATTTGAACTTATGACCTTCCAGGAACTTCCAGGCGGACACTCCATAACAAGAACACTGAGCTGGTTAGTTAGCCAGTTAATTTTTCTGAGATAAGTTATCCAGTTTGTCCCTTACAAGGGTTCTGTAGTTTTAGTTTTTTTTTAAAGGGAAAATGTTGTTTTGTTTATTTGTAATTCTAAATTTCCATTAAAATTGTCCATGATTTCTCCCTCGTGCCATAGCTTTGAGGAATCTGAAATACTGTAGACAGTGATTTCAGGCAGATCTGTCTCCTCTCTGTCTCTTCTTCCCTCACAACAAACCCTGCTTGATGACCCATGAACTCAAACTCGTGAGCAGGAGGTAGTGATCTAATGAAGCCTCCACTGTTTGACTGGCACCACCCATCATCCCCTTCACCCTTACTGACCCCTTTTTCCTTAACAGCCGCTAATGGGATGAAGTTTGCAGAGCAATTGTAATATTAGACAACAATCATAGATGAACAACATGCTGAGAAAATGCAATCATTTCCAGTTCTGGCTCTCATTAAGAAGAAATACAATTAGGACGAGTTTCTGCCAAATTCTTGTCACATAAAGGGAGAAATGCTGGAGATTAATATTTGTCATTTTCAGACTGTGACTCAGAAAGCACAGACTTAGACAACATGCGATACTACGACCAGACTGTATCTTGGCTGCTCTACAACAAGGGTGTATAAATCTAATCTGTCTGACTGTGGTGCGCAAAGCCAATGGTTAACCAGCTGTTGTTCAGTGATAACCCTCAGAGCAGGCTTGCAGGAAGCTGATTAGATACACCGAGGGTAAATACAGCACCAGGCCAATGCCCTCTGGCACCGGACAACAATTAAGCTCTCAATTATCATAAAAAAAGACAAAAGAGGAATGCGACTGTGTTCATTTTCAGCTAAGTATCTGTTCACAGTGATATTTAAAGACCAAGGAAGACAAGCAGACTCTTGCCTTAATGTAAAGTCACTTTTAAATTATGTTAAGGGGTTTATAATGTACAGCAGTGTCAGTATGCAGGTTTTTTACGTGTTACTAATAAGGTTTGGAGTTAGCATAGTCACAGTTATGTTTGTTTTAGTGCAGGGGTCTCAAACTCGCGGCCCGCGGGCAATCTGCGGCCCGCGGGATGATAATTTGCGGCCCCCGCTTCATATGAAAGATCACTGTTAGTGCGGCCCGCAAGACTGATATGAATGACAGTTGTTGTGTGCAGAGCTGAACGAACCAATCACGGTAAGGTATATGGCTCTGGAGGGCGGGACATCGGCAGGCTGTCCGGCACTTCCTCACTCTTTAATTCATTCCTCCAATCAGCTGGGCGGAGGAGGAGCCATGAAGCTGTGAAGCGCTTTCTCACTGAACGTGATTCGCGGGCCCCGCTCCTCTTTCGCCACGTGACAACACGTGAACACAGCCTGCCGCTTGTCAAAAAGCGTGTTCCACGCGACAATTCCGCGCACGCATCAAATATTCCACGGACAAATCTGACCCTCGTGAGCGCTTTTTCCTCCTCCACGATCAGAAAAAGTCCTCGCGAGAGAGACTGACCACTTCCGCGTGCGTGAGTGATGCCCGCGAGCGAGCAGAATCTTCAAAGGTGTTTCCACACCGGCCGCATGTCTGCGCGGGTTTATGAACGCACGCTCAGCAGATGGTATCCACACCGGAGCAGCGCGGTCACGCACGCAGCACTAGAGAGGAGATTCTTGTTCTATTGTGTTTTTTTTTTTTTTTTTTTTTTTTTTTTTTTTACCGTTCATTAGCGCTGCTGCGACTGTGCGTGAAATATGGAACCGGGTTGAAGACTCAGCGCGCGCTCAGAGCGTGCACGATTTGTGCGCAGAGCTTGAGACCAGATTTAAAAACTTGCGTAGCAACGCATTGAGCTTTCAGTGAGCGCTGCTCTCAGATCAGAGATGAAGGAGGTTCTGTAAATACAGACATTTGAAACAGAATAAAAAATAGTTTTCTCTTGTCTAGTGTTTCTCAGGTATTTTCTCTTAGACCCCCCCCCCCTCAGCTGCAAGCATCATTAGTATCCGTTAATTTGCTCAAATTAAACGTAAATCTCCTCAAAATATCATACTTTTATTATCATTAAAGAATAATAAACAATAATAATAAAAACTTCTAAATAATCAGTTTTAATTAATTGTTCTTTTTTTTTTTTTTTTTTTTTTTTTTTTTTTTAAAATACCTCCAAAACTTCCAGACAAAGTAAAAACAATCTTTCCATGTTTCTCTCCACAGTGGTGCTAGAATTCTGTCTTTTCTCAGAGATTCAATTCTTTCGCATTGGCTAACTGTAAATTGATTTTTAGGTTGTTTTTGCTACATTGAATTTATTATCAACTACTATGTAGGATTATGCACAATATTCATCTCTAATGTAAACATGTTTTTATTCGCATTCCCCCCAGGGGGGCGCGCCCCACCATTTGAGAAACACTGATCAGTCAGTCAATATGTGGTTTCAGTCGTCTGTGTCTGTTGTATGGTCATTGTTATTATTTTAATTAATAAAAATTGATTTTCTGATTCATTTTTTAAAATTAATTCATTCATTCATTATTTCATGTTAAAAATAAAGATATTTGAGAACATTGGAATGTTTTATCAGCGATTTGCTTGTGGAAATCCTGATGCGGCCCGGCCTCACCCAGACTCTGCCTCCAGCGGCCCCCGGCTGAATTGAGTTTGAGACCCCTGTTTTAGTGGTATCAATCTGGTTTTAATACACCTTATTGTTTAAATCCACTTTATATATGACATAAGTTTAAGCATGACGGTTTACCTTATAAACTGGTGCCCCCATATAGTGTGAATAATATTGTAATTATTTCTGAAAAGACATCAACGTTGAGCTTAACGAGTAATTTATTGTTATTTATTAAAATCTAAAGAACTCCAGATCATTCCATCAAGAAAATACATTGTGTAAAATCTATACGTTGTGGTTAAGTAACAACTTTTTTGCTTTTCTCTGTTTTGTATCATTTCAGTTGTCTTCAGAGTTTGATGTTCTATCAAAAAGTCTTGCTCCTTTGGTAGATTTGGTTTATTTTTTTGGTTATGCTTCCTTTTCTGTGGTTACAATCCTGATAAGTAGCCAAGAAAGAGAAAAAAAAAATAGATGAATTTGAGCATCTTCATCTGGCTCTGGTCTATACTAGTGCTTAGCTTACTGTGTGGTTAACTCTGTGGCTGCAGGACGATCCTGAATGTGTTCCCCAGATGTCTTGGGGCTTGGAGAATACAGTGCAAACAGGAAGCGAGAAGCATCCCACAGGGCCAGGGACACATTCTCCCACTCCTCAAATGGGGTAATGCTAATTGGCTTGAAGGCATTTAGAAGAAGACCTCCCAATAGCTCAGGCTCAGCAGACTTTTAGCACCATGGCGAGTCGGGACATATGACCCGAAGCTAAAGTTTCACTCAGGCACCAATCAGAGCTGTTCATTGGTGGCAGTGTCACAGACAGCGTCAATTATTCTCATCTTTGTTTTAACTGGCTCAGTCTCCTCCAGATAGAGCTTCTCTGTTTTCCCTTTTGCTGTTTAGTGAGCTCCCAAATTAGATGCCTCAGACTGGTTTTACTGTGGCCTATCATCTCTTCTTGGCATTGTTGCGCAGTTCAGCCATCTTCTGCCGGATGAGACCATGTGTTTGGAGGATTCTCTTGCTCTCTCTTCCCAACAAAAATGTGATTCCTCTGCTCCAAAAGCCACAGCAGCTGTTTAAGGAGCCTTCCCGAAATGGACTTCCTAAATGGACTTCTAAGAGGTCTTTTTCCTCCTGGCATATTGATTCAAAGCTGTTTTTTGGATTTATATCCACTTATAAGACTTCATCTTTCATACTTAAGATTCAAGCGAGATTTTTGAGGTTTAAGTGAAAAATGACCTCAAGGACGGACGGGGAGGGAAGCCGCTCCCCTACCCGCTTTGGCACTGTCACTTTAACAAGTGGCCGAGAGCAAAAGTAGCAAAACAACAATTCAGACTCGTAAATATATCTGTCTGCCTCAACTGTGTGGTAGACTGAAGCTGAAGCCAAAGTACAGGACAAGATAAAGAGTGGATGGGATAAGGGCAGTCTAACAGAAGTAGGGCGGCCCAAAGACGGCACAGAAAAGTGGACGAGATAAAAAAGGAAGTGGAGGGATAAAAGAACACAAGGAGAAAGAGGAAGGATGAGAAAAAGAGTTAGATAAATGGTGTGTTGGTCAGTCTGTGGAAGATCAATGACACCTCATTGCAGGCAGTCTTTATCTTTAAACCTCCCAAAACCTGATAGACACAGAAGTCTTCTTGAGGCGTGTGGAGGTCAGGAGGAAGCACTGTTAGAAATGTGTTCTTGCTTAATAGAGAACAAACTAAAGCAATAACACAATTCTTATCAGAGAAATACTGAAACTTTGGCTGCAAGGGTGAAAATTGATTTGTTCAGAACCCTCTGAATCCCTTTCATGGTCACAGGGTTACTGGAGCCAACCTAGCTACTGTTGGGCAAAGGCAGGGTACACCCTGAATAGGTCGATTAAAAAAAATTGGTTTCTAAGCCAAGCTCGAGTCCTCTACCAGAGCTCTGATCACAGGCACCACTGTCACCTTCACCTCCCAGACTTCTTGACGCTACCATTGCTTGGTACTGCCACATCCACCACCCCTGTTCTTTATATCTGAAGTCCACTTTTTGACCTGTTTCCCACTTTGATCTTGGAAGTTCTAGTCCATATTCTGCAGACATATCCCTGGATTCTAGACCAGGACTACATACTTTATATCAAAAATGTTTTGTGAAAGATTAAGAAATGATTGAGTTATTTATTCAGTGATAATGACACCTCAGCTAAAATAACTCCTGTGTTGATATTGATAAAAGCACTAAAACTATTTAAAAAGCGTATTTTTGATCTTTCCTTTATAACTTTGCTGTTCTCATTTTCCACCATTCTAAAGTGCAAAACTATCCTTTTTTTTTTTTTTTTTTACTGTTTACATAAAACTTTCAGCAGACTGAGGAGCATTAGGTTTACTAAATAAAGCATAGTACAGCTAACTGACAATATTGTGTTAACTACACACAAACCTATGTTAACACTTTTTGCCATAAATAAAAATGTGACACAAAACCCATCAGTTTTTAACAGCCTCTTGACACAACAACAACCTGATTCAGGTTCAGGTTTGTGTCTAGTTTACCTCTTTGAAGTAGCACAAATCACATCTTCACAGTTGTATTATATTCATAAAAAGTTTGCTGCATCCATTGCTTCAGGGGTGAACTAAAAAAAAAAACTGTTCAAAATGACACATGTTAACAACTACCTTCTTTTTGAAGGAGAATAACATTTTTCTAGACCAAATCACATGTCTTTAGTTTAGTCACTACTACACTTACGGCTAGATAAGGGTGAAAAATGGGTTCAGATGTATAGGGTCAAGGCTATCTCTCATGGCTCTGTGAGTCCTTAGACAGAATATAATCTTCTTTTCTACAAACATGCTGCAAATAACAAGTTGCAGTGAACACTTATGTAACACCCAAAGGTAAAGTAAGGGTAGAGTAGGTGATTCGTAGCCACATCATATGGATTTAAAATGTTTTCAAGCCCATACCCAAAACACTTTGACTGTGCAAAGAGTCTGTATGTGCTTTTCACGTTATAAGTGAAAAGCATGTGCTCCATACAGGTTTGCTCCATATTATGCCAGCAGAAAGCCCATATGTAGCCAAGAGGACAGTGGTGAATGATGCTTAACTAATGACTAGGGTGTGGCATAAGAGCACTGTACGACAGTGTCACTTGTACATCACAAGTGTGTTAAACTTGTATTAGTTTTATGAATACTTCATGACACACTCTATATTTTACAAGACACACCTGCATTCTTCTCATGATGTGGCAATCATCTCTATGACCGGCCAAGGATTCAGACAACCCTAAAATATTCTATATTATTAAGTCCTTTTCATCCAGTCTGTTAAAATACATCAAATGCATATTCTATATTACTATACATGATTGACTGGATTGGTCAGAGTTTCCATTCCGTACATCTATTTAAATTTCAGCGTGTTCACAAACTCAACCAGCTCAACACTTCATCCATCTGATGACAGTTGATGTCTAAATTATGTATTTCACTTAAATCATTTAGATCATGTCTGTGGAAAAGACGCTCATGATGAGCGTTTTACATTTTTTCTGTTTATATTGATATATGTGTCAGAGTTGGCGTGCTTGAGCCGTGTTTGGTTTTGCTGCAGAGGGATGAATAAAGTCAATGTGTGTTGGAGTGCCAGTTTGAGGTCACAGGTCTCTGTGACTGAGTTGGAAACTTGGCGGCAGCATTCAGGGTGTGGAGACCAACATGGCATGGATGGGACAGAAGTGCCTTAAGAGTTGGTGGACATCTCCGGCTGTGTGCTCATTCCTTCCCTCCCTTCTGCCGTCTTTGTCCGACTCTGCCTCTTGGCTGACTGAGAGCAGGAAGTCTCCTGGACGGGACTGAACTGTGACTTTGACGGAACGGCCCTTTTCCTGTTTACCAAAGTCCTGACAGCAGGACAAACAGCAAACACACCTCTCCTTCAGCCCTCTCTGACCTCTGGTCTGTCTTTGCTTCCTTGTGGCCGTTTAGGTTAAATCCAGGGACTTTCTAAATTTTCTTCCAGCAAGGATTTTTAAGCCAGCAAGACAGTCTCCCGTTTAAGTATTTGTGGGATTAAAAAAGAAAACGTGTAAGATATTATTTTGGTCTTTCATAAAGACAGTCGAATTTAGCTCACCAGCTCCTCCAAACACGAGTAGTCACAACATTCAGGACAGTTAAAGAACAACAAAAAAGAATGAGGTCTCTGTAAAAAATGCTAGAACACATACTTCCATGGAATTATATTTAGCCGATCCAAAGTCTGCCACCTTTCCACTATTCTAACCCTAAGAAACCCGAATTACCCAGAATAAAAATAATTGGTGGTCACATCTCCAGCACTGACTGGAATGTATGCAGGCAGGAGCCGCAGCCTCTGGCAGCTTTTCTGCTCCCTGTCCCATCCAGAGGAAGAGCGAAGTTAAAAGCAGGGATGTGTGACCTCTGGCGCGTGACATTCTGGGCTAAGTTCTATCAAAATGCACCAGCCTCACACCATACGTGGTCTGTGTGGCAGAAGCAGACAGTTTCAATGCTAAGGCATTGAAACAGATGCGATCTGAGGTCCTATGGTGCAAATTTGAACTGTGGGCGTGGCGGTCTGGCACCAGCACAATTTGAGGAGTGCAGCGCGAATTGGGTGACACTGCCAGAGATCAGTAATTGAATTTTCGCAGATTGCCATGTCGCATCCACCAATCAAGGACTCAGCTTTGTGCGTGTAATGTTTTCAGTGACTCCATCAGCGGGTAGAATATGTTTTTGTCCTGAACTCCCATCCACCGTATCTAAACATAATGGCAGCTGTGACTTATGCTTAAGAGGCTCTACTGTGTATAAAAAGGGCTCTGGGTGATTGTCTACAGAGATATAAACATTAAATTAAGAAAGATTCCCAGCTAGGTCTGTAAAACATTTCAGATAAAAGAAATGTAACATCTCTTTTCAAACCTTGTCTTCAACCTTGCCTCCAGTAATTGACCAAATGTTATTTAATTAATGATTTACATCAGTGCAATTTTTAACTGCAAATAGATGGATCTTAAAGCAACATTTCGTCAATAGTAAGTACAATTTGCAAGTAATTTGGAGAAATTAAAAATCAACAGTTTGTTTGATTCTGCTGCTCTGAAAAAAAATTTGAAAGCTTAAAGAAAAATGAAAAAAAAAAAGACTTGGACTCATGCAATAGGATTGAATGAACATTAACTAAATTGCCCAAAAAGAAAAACTTTATTTAAGACTGCCACCTTTACAAGGGAAAAGAAAAACTTTACCCTAAATGATTTCAGAAAATTCCTGTCATAAAACTTCTGTAAATTTACAAGCTATTTAAATACAACTCTAAGATCATTCTTCTTTGAGCCAACTACTTACCCACAACTGTAAGAAAAAACCTTGCGGTTTTAGACCTGAGTAATGGATAGGAAAACAGCTAACGCTTCTACACATTGGATTTCTTAATTGAACTTTCCTTCATTGGCACTCTAGACTTTAAATAAATTAGCTGTGAAGCCATTTTGGGAGGCTGATGACAGGACTGCAATTTTTTTGTACAAAACAATGATATTCACAACTTGACTAAATATATGGAATTAAAGAGACAAAATATTTTGTTTTTATGCGGTAGAACAGGCAGCGGATGGGCTACTGTTCCATCAGACCTCCTAGAACCAAACCCTGACACATTCATGGCACAGATACTTAAATTTTCGGCACCAATGCAAATGTTTTTATTGGTCCTGTACAAGTCAATGAGTGCCAACTACTATGGTTTGTGCATATAATGCTTAAGAAAACCAACAAGTTTTTTTCCCCATACTTACAAAATTGTAATGTGATTATACAGCACACCATCAATGGTTGGTCTACTTCAGACTTATGGGATTTATAAGGCGCACTAAACTGAAGCGAATTCTGCAGGAAAAAAGAGTCTGTCAGTTAGACTAATAACTGTGTTCACATAAATTCAACATGCTATATGTTTGCCAGGTTAGACGCGTAGGCATGCTAGTGCAGTCAGAATACTCGGTCCTGATGGCAAGAGAGAGAGGATTTTACCTCATCTTCAGAATTTTAAACCTTCTCACTGCGTGAGAAACCTGGGCGTTCTTTTAGACTCTGAGCTGAATTTTATCCCTCACATTAAAAATGTCGTTAAGACAGGATTTTATCATCTTAAAAACATTGCCAGAGTCCGCCCATTCCTCTCTCTTGCCAGCACAGAGGTGTTGATGCATGCTTTTATTTTTAGTCGTTTAGATTATTGTAATGCCCTGCTCTCTGGTTTACCTCAAAAGTCTCTTTTAAATTTACAATTATTACAGAACTCAGCGGCACGAGTTCTGACGAGACCACCAGGGGCGGGAGCATATTTACACCAGTTAAAAATCGCTGCATTGGCTCCCTGTGCATTTCAGGATTGATTTTAAAATTCTTTTAATGGTTTATAAATCTTTTTATGGTATTGGGCCTTCTTATCTCAATGATCTTCTTTTAAAGTATGAACCCTCGCGGACCCTGAGGTCTTCCGGCACCGGCCTGTTAGTTGTTCCTAAGGTGAGGACCAAAACATATGGTGAGGCCTCGTTCTGCCATTATGGTCCTCACCTCTGGAACAGCCTGCCGGAGAGCCTCAGGGCCGCAGAGACCGTAGACGTTTTTAAGAAGAGGCTCAAGACCCACCTTTTTAATTCTGCTTTTAGTTAATTTTATATCCTTATTTATTATATTAGTTTTAATATGTTATTGATTTTATATTTTACGTATTTTACATTTTAGTATTTTACTATTATTTTTAACCCCAGTGTTTCCAGTGGGGATCTATCATATCAGGGCTTGCTGGCTTGGTCTGGGGTCGTTGCCGTGGTTCTCGCCCTTGCTGGGGCGGCTGGAGTCCTGCACTGCAGCCTCACAGCTGTGGAGTGGACTCCGTTGCTGTCCCGGTTTGGGTGGGCGCCGTGGCTATGTTCCTTTGACCGAGCTGCTCCTGGTATGATAGAATCCCCAATACAGTTTCTTCACAGCAGAGCCAAGCCTTATGTCTGTTTTTACAATTTTCATTTATGTCATTTTTCATTGTATTCATTGTGTGTGGGATGGGTTGTATGTGTTGATAGAGGGTGGAGTGTTGGCTTTTATTGGGTGGGGGGGTTGGCTTTTATTGTATATGTTTTTGTTTTTAATGTAAAGCGCTTCGAGCTGCGCAAAGCATGAGAAGCGCTTTTTTATAAATAAAGTTTGATTTGATTTGATTTGATTTGATAACTCCTAACCTTGTTTAGAACATGTAGAAAAACAGACTTAAACCACTAAAACAAGCATTACTGTGACTATGCTAACTCCAACTTTGATAGCAACGCATAAAAAATAAACAACAAAAAAAAAACAGCTACATGTTAGTCGCTTTAGGGTGCCGTGTACATCTCAAGATCACTTCAATATCAGTAAACACAACCAGAATATAATGAGAAAATACAGTAGATAAATCAAAAGAAAGAGTTCACAGGTAACAGATCAAACCTGTTGATATTTATCTGAACAATCTTAAATGTTGCATTTTTTTCACGTTGGGTTCACACCGCACACGGAAGCGCTGCAAAGTGGCGCAGAACAGATGCCGCTTCCATTCAGCACCTTTGTGTAGTTTACAAGTGTAGTTGCAGTGATAGTTTCGGTATCTGGTCTATCGATCCGTGTCAATTCTGGCGGGACATTCCAGTCTGCCAGGTAATTATATCAGACCCCCCAGATCATTTTTTTAATTGTTATTAATGGCCCGATTCTATCTTACACTTAGTTTTGGCTTGCATAATTTTTGACAAAATCTATTCTTATAGAGTATTTGAGTAAAATATTTAAAGTAATTTAAGGTTTAAATTGGTTTATTCTGGAATAATATTCCTTCCTGTTTTTAATCATAGTTAAGTTAAAGAGTTACGTTTTTAAAGTTTTAAAAATTTTGTTTTATTTTGTTCAATAAATCTTGTACGGCCCGCGACCTAAGATGTGTTTAGGATTTTGGTCCCCTGTGCAATTTTGACACCCCTTCCTAGATGAAAAGCGATCTTCTTCAGAAATTGAATTTATCTGCTTAAAATTTCTATTTTATCAGCAGTTTTAGCCCATAAAATCTCTTTTTCAGACGGTTTATGAGCTTTTCAATGCAGCCAACTGCACCTTCAGAGAGGCAGCAGCAGAACAATGGATTTCCCCAAAAGGAGGTAAAAAAAAAAAATGTTTGTTCTCCTGCCCTCCCTCCTCCCGACCCCATGTTCCTTTCATTGGACTGGAACGTTCTCTCTCCATGAAACGAGTCAAACTCTCTTGTTCCGGATGTGAAGACTGCAGCAAAACTTGGACGCCTCCCTCAGCACCGCCGCCGCCACACACAGCGCAGGGGGAGCCGACCACATGCTGCGCTTCCCTTCTTTTCCCTCGCTGATGATAAGAAACTGATGACTGTGCAGCAGGAAGCCTGCATATTGCCTCTACCTGTAGCTGCTGTTGTTTCTTAGTTTGGCTGACATTTATCCCGTGTAAGAGCGGGTTTATGAGCCCATGTGAGGCTGAGCGTAAAAGCAACAGCAGCAACATGAGGCATAAATCCGATTACCCGACAAGTGCTGACAATTGTGACTTTTAGGAAAGACTGGGGCTAAATTTGACTTTACATTACAGAGTCTACTGCTGTTTCTGAAAGGCTTTTGTTCTTGGGGGAGCCATGGTGCAGTGGTCAACCTCTGATCAAAGATTCAATTCTAACCCATATGGGCCACTGAACCCCACATTGCACTTGGTGGTTATAGGTTGGTGCCATTGTAAGGTATTGGAGTAGCTATCAGTGTGTGAATATAGTATGTGTGGATGGGACTATGACTGGGGGGGCTTTGGGCCTTTATCAGTGATTGATGTGTTATTAATAAATAACGCAGCTCTGGTGAATGAGAGTAAAAGTAAATACAAGGTAAAGAATGACAAATTCAGTGTCAAAAACAATGAATTACCTAAAAAGATGAAGTGAAGCAGTAACTTAATGGGTGCTTTCTAATGTACCTTTTCTATTCTGAGAAGAACAAATGAAGCCTGAAGTGGTTCAGCTATTGGTCAACAACATTTTAAAAAATAGCAACTGAGCTGCACAGACTAATGTTTTGGTCACAACTGATGTGAGTTGTCTGCGGGTGGAAAATGAGCAGGCCTGTACGGGGCACATAGATGGACAACTTATAATATCAAGATCGCAGACCACTCAGTGAGCCTGTAGAGCAAAACTGTTTCTGCACATTTCTTTACACGTAACACAAAAGTGTAAAGTAAAGTAGTGGGTAAGATCCAGATGTATCATACAGATTTTTCACGTTTTTAACTCTGCGAGTCCTTGGGAGAATAAAAGGAGCCCGCAAGTACTACAACCTAAACATTCTCATTCCTAAATTATCACTGTTTGATGGATGGTTATGGACCCACTTTTATACGTTTTGGGTGTCCCCAACTCGTCGTTTTTCTTTTAAGTGCTGGCAGTTCTAATTAAATCAGCGTCCGGAACTGGTACCACGTCCGGAACGAGTACTGATCATATTCGGTACCGGTACAAATCCACGTCTGGTACAGGTATGGCTGGAGCTGTCGCAGGCCACTGTGGGCCTTCATCCCCCCAAGTGCATGCGTCCGGTACCAGTACAGATCCGCGTCCAGTACCGGTACTGTTCCGAATCCATTACACACCTGTGTCCATCACCGGTCCACATCTGGTACCATATTGAGGTTAGGGTACCAGTGCAGTCTACGTCCCAGTAACGGTTTGAGGCCCGAAGGTTGGAAAGCCTTAATTTAATTGGAACAGTCGCTACAAAAAAAAACAAAAAAAAAACTTTTTGACATGGAAGGGTATTTACCATACGTCAAATGTGACTTGGGAATGAGAATGTGTTGACAGAACAGGTTTGTCCATTTCTTTCCCTATACAGCCCATATGTAGCCGCAAAGGTAGTTGTGAGCACTGCTATTGACCAGAGTGGGGCATAGAGGCACGCATAACAGTATCATCAATACATGATGAACCCGTACATCTGACATAATCCTTACAGATGTGTCACGATACACGTACCACATGTTTGAGAATGGTACGTTCCATTTTCATGTTAAGATGATCGTACGAGCCACAAGAGAACTGCAAGACACACCTGGGCTCTGTGAAAATGCACCTGCTCCTCTCGATCCTCCACGGGCTGGACAACCAAAAAACTAGCATTACCTGTATAGTTCAAGCCCCATATAGATGCATGTGACTATACTCTGTGTGTCTATTGGCCCGCCAATCAAATTTCCAATGGAGTTTGTGTAACATTTGTGATTATAAGCTGTGGAGACCTCAGTAGATATTAGCCTGTGTTACCTCACTATAGTCTAATTACACACTTTAATTCTATTATCAAAGTATCACTTTCAGATGGAACTGGTTTTACAGCAGGATTTTTGCATGACACAGAAGTATTTAAGCAACTTAAAATAAACAGTGTTTTATCAAAAAACAAACTTTACCTGATTTATTTTCTGATGTAATTTATGTTGCATTACGTCAGTCAGGATCCCTGCTGCCCCAAAACCAAACCAGGTAACATAAATTACACATGAAGTCAAACACATTCGCTCCTGAAACGAGGCGATACCGGCGGATTTAAAAGTGGCTCCCCTAAGGACTGTATGAGCTCATGACTGGGCAGAGCTGCCTGCAGTGGTGAAGAAAGGTGAAAAGTCTGGTCAGGCAGTGTGCATTAAGGAGGCGCTGGCCTGTTGAGGAAAAGCCCCTGGCAGCCAGGCTGTCTGGGGTTGAAGTTTCATTATCATCTGCTATCGAGTGTCTTCCATTGAACCTGATGAATCACGGGATTACAGGAGAAACTGAGCATTGTTGTCTGAAGGCGTCAGTGGCTCTGATCCCTGTCTCTCCGCCTACCCTCCCCTTTGCCTTGCCTGGTCATAAACCCAGCTGGTGCCCCCTCTTGCCCACTTCTCAGTTTCTGTCTTTGTTGTCCCTGCCACACATTACATCTACATGCCCAATTTTATTTTCCACTTTTCTGGCATTATGTTTTTGCCCATCCAAGAGGGAACATTACGCCTAATCGTCATGAACTGCTGCTCTGATGAAAAGTCTTTAACTAAAACCATAAATCAGCAAGTGTAGAAGTTCAAGTTGTATGTTTACCTGTATCTTTAAGGTGTATAAGTGCCATTTTTGGCTCACTTTAAGGGAAGACGAACACTAAGAATTGTACACTGATGTAATTTATCACCTTTAGGAGCTTATTAAAAATACAAGATTATATAAGAACTTAAAATAATGGTTGTTTATTTGATTAACATATGAAGTTGGGGTTTTCTCTTTTTATTTATTTATTTATTTATTGTTGTTTTTAAGTGTAAAGCACTTCTTTTCAATAAATAAAGTTAGATTGATTGTAATCTGTGCTAAATCCCATGGATTAATTTAATCCTTCAATTATGGGTTTACTTTGACTTATAGAATCTTAAAATCCCAGGGAAATGGGCAGAAGCTTAAACTTTGATTAAAAAATTGTATTCTTAACATGTTATTGTGGCATTTTTTCAGATGAGGAATGACATACAATAAAATAAAATTAAGCTTAAACTTGAATTTCTTAGCTCAAATTGTTGTTAATCAGGCTCAGACAAAAAAGCCATTTGAAAAAGATTGTATGTGTGACGTTTATAAGATGCTGAGCGGTGCCATAAGCTTTCTGCTCTGCTCTATTCTGATGCATCTGCTTGTAGACGACAAAATTCATGTAGGTCCTGGTTTTCCTCAGCCGAGCTGTTACCTGGCTCAAAACTGTATGGTTGGATTGCTTCAATATTGCTCACCATTTTTGTTGCATTTTAGTTTAGGGGTGTGGCAGGCTGTGAGCCAGTAGGATAGAGTGTACTGCCGAATTCACACCGGACGCGGAAGCATTGCAAATAGGTGTGCGTTCGCACTTCGCGCGGTATCCACTTACCCTCCAGTTCCCGCTGACACTTATTTTTCCACGATGATCGACAGGCACTTCAGGCGCTCGTGGTTAGAGCTTTTTCTTTCTTCTTTTTGCTATCATCAGACAACCAAAACCACATCTGCCCACTCTTTACGCGGATCGTGCAAATAATAGACCAGATGCGGAGAACCACAGAACTTGCTCGTCTGCTGTGAACCAGTCAGGGGAGGAAGGTGAGGCTGAGCCCCAATGCATAAATTAAATAATATGAATATACTTCTTAAATTAAAAATAAAATGTTATTTTTTAGACATGTTTTTTTTATTACCTTTTTTGTGCGGGTTTTCAATGTTTTTTTGGCAAAAAACGCAGCAAATTTAGGTGAGGCAGCGACACCCCCAGCCTCACCCAACGCCGCACACACTGACTGGAACTGCAGCATTTCGTTTTTTCTTTCATCATAAAATACGCTTTATTTTACAATGACCGAATTTGCTAATCTCTTGCTATCTGTCTGATTACACTGATGCCACTTTGTGACTTATTTGGGCTTTTTATCCATTATAAATGCGCTTTAAAAACACACTATTTTCAGAGCTAAAAAAAAGTAATGATATTTTCAAGATTTATTTTACAGTTTATTTTTAATTTACTATTTATGAATCGCTCCAATTGGTTCCAAAGATCAAAAGAAAATGCACAGTTATAGAAAAGGTGGAGTATAGGTACAGGGGAGTTGCTGCAAAGGCGTACCTAGAGAGCTCTGCAATGAGGAGATGAAAGGGGGTGGGGTTGCTCCACATCAATGGTCCTGCCCAAGATTCAAAGATGAATTTGTGATGAACTCCTGCCGCTCTAGATTTTTTGATTTTGGCTAAAATAATAATTTATTAAAATAAAATCATAAACAAAAAATCACAAGGAACGCTTTTACAATGGATCAAAAGATGATCAGAGTAAGGCTTTAAAAATGTCCTTAACTTCCACATGCCTCTTTGATCCCAACATATAAAAACTCTATTCCAAAAAAAGATTTGGAAATGCTTGAAAAAGGGCTTTGAAAGTGCTAACAGGATTCAAAGGGAAGCTGTAAGGAACACTTCAGCGCGGAACTCCACCAGAAAGGTGGTTTGTGCGAGTCGGAGCATAAAGCAGAAGCCTGTCAAAAGGAGGCTGGTAAATGAAGGCGCTCTGTTTCATGAACTGTGACTGAACCTGTTCAAAATGGGTAGACATGTTAGACAAATATGGTGTCTGAAAAAGCTCAGAAACATCGTTCTTCCGACCCCCCCCCCCCCACCCCACCCCAGACCCCCCCTTCCATCCTACTCCCACACTTCCTCCACCCGCTGCCCTTCATCCTCTGCCAGTCTGCACTCTGACATTTTGCAACGCTGCCAGGACGGGGGTCTGCATGTAAGACAGAGAGAAGGAGCGAGTCATAGAAACGGCGTGAGAGAGGCCTCTTTAACTAGATTTATAGGATGAAGAGGTTGTTTTTTTTCCCCTCGCTGTGCTTTTCCTCACCGCGCATTTTAGAAAGGTCATCAACGGGCGCCTCACCTTCTCTTCCTGGACATTTTGGGTAATTTAAACTCTTTTTATTTACGAGTCAGAAGATCTGAGTAAGACCAGCAGCCTCAGGTAGCAAATGGGTAGAGACTCATTTTTGTTTATGAGCTAAATTTAATCAAAAAATGAAGTAGAAAAATGTATTTTTTGCTAATGTGAAGATTAAAAGGAAAGACTGCACATGAATTACCTTTAATAGAACAATTTCAAACAAAATATCAACCAGAGCTTAAGCTCCAGTGCCTTGTGGTCGAGTGTCCGCTCTTACACTATAAGTTTGTGAGTTCATATCTCGGCCAAGTCATACCAAAGACTCTAAAAATGGGACCCAGTGCCCCCCTGCTTGATGCATTAAGAGGTTGAATTGGGGGGGTTAAACCATAAACTGGTTCCCGAGCACGGTTGTGTCTGCAGTTCACCACTCCCCCAGGGGAGGGTTCAAATGCGAGGAACAAATTTCAGGTGTGTGTGACCACTAACGGGACTTTAACTTAACTTAAATGCGGGAAAAAAGTAAACAATTAACCAGACTTGGATGGATTGTGGTTCTTCCTCTTCCCCTCTTAGCGATTTGAAAAAAACCCCAAAACTTTATGGTTCTGTTTTAACCTTTTCTCTCGTCCTGCACATCTTGCTGACAAAGAAGCCCATTTTTTGTGCCATCTTTGATTTGATAAGTGGAGGCATGGTGGGAGAAAATTACCCCAGTGTGAGGTGTGTGTGGATGAGCGTGGTCAAGGTTCTCTTGGGCATCTGGTTCTATGGGGTAAGATAACAAAAAAAAAAAGAAACAAAAAGTCAATACTTATGTTTAAATGTAAACTTCTGTGCTTCAGAGTACACCCTCGTGAATAAATGCGTTTCTCTTTCAAGGCATAGCACAATGCGAATCTCCCTACCGGCAGAGGAATGACAAGCCTCAAGTCCCTATCTCTCCCCCCTAGAAGAACAAGTTCGGCCAACATTAAAGCTTCAAATGAGCCTACAATTGGAGGGGTAGAAAGAAGCCGTAGTGGTGGAGGAAGAATTTAGTATTTGTCAAGCTGACAAAGGGAAAGGCTAAATAACTCAACTGAAGGCAAACTTGCTGTTGATGTTAAACTGCCCCTTCAGTATTTTTCTCCCAAAACCCAACGTTTTCTGCCTTTTATACAATTTAAAGTCATAACTTTATTTTGCAGATCAGCCAACTAGCAATTCTTAAATCCTCAAACTACTCAGTCCTGAAGAAATTAGCCTAATTGCTAAACGATATCGCCTGTTTTAAAACAAAGAAACTTCAGGTTCAACTTAATTCATTTTAGACAGTTTGGATTATCTTGACCTTATGACAGACTACATTTGACTACAAATACATCTTTTTTTTTTCAATAATTACAAAAACAAAACACGTTTTCCAGCAGTTCTCTTCTTTCTTACTCAACCTGGCTTGTTTTTCTTTTGGAACAGTTTCCAGTGAATTTTTCCCACAGCAAATGCAAGTCAACGTCAAGCTCACTTAAACTCCTGACACAGTTCTACCTCTCACTACTCCACTTGTGAACCGTAGCTGCTCCTTATTATTATTAGAATCCTTTATTTATATTTTCATTTCGTTTTTAGGGAGTTTTCTCCCACACAGCTCATATACTTTTCTGTGTAAGGCCCATTATAAAGAAATGACAACAAGGAAAAAGGAAAAAATCAATTTCCGTGTCACATAGCTTGACCTAAATCAATTTGAATTAAGTTACATGAGCCAAAAAGCCAAACCCCTATTTCCTTCTACAAACACGAGGACCTGCGTGGGGGGAGTAGAAAGAGACTCCGGAGAAGTGGTAGAGTTAGAGCCAAGTGCTCTGTCGGTTTGAATTTTATTTATCCTATTTTTCCTAGAAAAAATTCAGACTTAAATAAAATGTGTATTAGTTACAATATATATATGATTGATATAATCTGTTTGTGTACAATCTCAGCTCTCCAAATAATAAAGGCTGGATTTACAGCATGTGAGTTGTTCACCTTTTTGGCTGATGTTGTACCCTGTATTTTATCCGGGTTGGGACAACAGGACTTAGGCCCCCTTGTGGTAACATATTAGACAGTAGTGCAAATGATCTTAACCAGACATGGGCAAACTACGGTGTCCCGTGTCCCGGCCCGCTGAATAATATCAGAAAGGCATATTTTTTTTAACCATCTTGCCACACAGATCAAGACCCACGTATAACATGTTTTTGATACTTCCTTCTCACCCCCAAAATCTGTTAAATAGAACAGAATATTGTGTTTTCTTTCTACATCTTAGTTCATCTTTCACGCTTCGCTGCGCTCTTTCAAACAGCGCACCCTGTTCTGTGTCCTGATTGGTTGAAACCTTCTCAATCATCTCCTCTGTTGCGTCTCCATGTGTGCAGCTCTGCTGATGATGGCGTTTATTTTATGTCAAAACTCCACGCAGAAATAATACATCTCCACTCATGTATCACACGTTCCTTGTTTTGGAGTCTTTTTGTCCTACTCTGCTTGACCTGTAGCATTTCCCTGAAGGCAACAGATCAAACAGGAAGTGTCCAGGGTGTGATGATCATCTGTGCTCTGTTAAGGTAGCGGGAGCTGTGGAGGGTTTCCAGGGTGGTGAGGGGGCAGCCAACAATCTTTTGAGCGGCGTTGATGACCCACTAGAGAGCTTTCCTCTGTGCCACTGCACAGCTGCTGAACCAAGTGCATATGCAGTATGTTAGTGCACTTTCCATGGTGGTCTTTGGTTGATGTTGTCTTTCCTGAGTAACCTCAGGAACTACAGTCTCTGCCGGGCCTTTTTCAGCAGCTCAGTGTTGTTTGTAGTCCAGGTTAAGGTCTCCTCCATGTGGATTCCCAGGAAGCGCAAGTCTGTCAGAGATGTGAGGCTTCTTGGGCAGAGGAACGATGGTGGAGGACTTCAGGCAGACTGGGACTGTTGACTGTGCCAGAAATTGGTTGAAGATCTTTATGAAGAGTGCAGTCAGATGGTCCGCACAATCTCTCCTTCCAGGACCAGGACTGTGCTGTTGTGGATTGATGGGTGAACTTGAGGGGCCTGTGGTGTTGTGACATCAAAGCGGGCAAAGAAAATATTTAAGTCCTCTGCCAGTGTGATGTCAGCAGCTCCGAGGTTGGGCCTGTAGTTGGTGAGGTGTTGGACTCCCTGCCACATCTGTCATTACTGTCCACGTGGTGTTCAATCTTCCTCCTGTAGTTTGCTTTGGCCTTTCTGATGCCTCTCTTCAGGTTGGTACAGATGACAAGATCTGGAGGGTCAGCCATATTTGGTTGCTTGTCAAAACTGTCATGTATCATGTCACAAACAAGTTCTAGAGTTCAAACTTACCCCTGACTCCCTTTATTTATAGTTCAGTTCACCTTATATATGACTAAGTTTGAAAATAAACCATATTTTGACGTCTGTACTTTTCACTGTCATTAATCTGATGTACCCAATAGGGTGGTAATTTGAATACAGTATGGTCTTTCATATATCTTGACACACCACAGAAATTACTAGCAGAAGTCCCAAGACAGTTTTTGTGGGTTTTCTGACTATTTCGACATCCACTGCTATTATAGTTTCATGTTTTACAAATATAAAACTATCATATTTTAGATGCTATTGCTGATGAATAGAAAAAGGTACCCATTTTTAAGCAGTTGTAGCAATCCAATAAAAACCTTTGCAGACACCAAAAATTGTAGTGGATTGTGGGAAAACAGCTCACTGGCAGCAAAATTGTGCAGTGGGGCCATATCTAGATTTAATAACACATTAATCTAATCATGGATTACTATATTGTTTGTATTATATTTTACCCTAATACAAATATTTGCCAAAGCCTCTGCAAAAAGCAGCACAATAAAAGTTAAATAAAAAATGGAAAAGTCTTGGAACGGAGAGCCTTCCCAGGAGTGAAAAACCGACCAGAAAGACTCCAGAAACACAACAAGGACTTGTCCAGGAGATCGTAAAAGAAGTAGAACCACATGTGAGGAGCGGCATTCTTCACTGGACTTGATTTTGTGATTTAACAAAAAGAAAGAAAAGGAAGGGGAAAAAAATAACACTTTGTATAAAGACTTGCCTCACCCCTGACAAAAAATATTTGGATTACCCCCAAATCTTTTGGATGTGGATGGAGGAGAAGAATGTTTGACGAGACCAACCTGAGGCTCCGTAGCCACATCTGGCTCGTTTACCTCTCTATTGTGGCTCTCGGGTTGATGAAAAATACTAAGATTTTCATTGTAAAAGTAACTGTAAAGTAAAAAGTTAGTAGTACGCTAAAAAAGTAAGGAAGCCAAAAATGGCTGACCATATCTTTTTCATCCCTTTTTTTCATCATAATGACATCTGTAATCTTTTGAACACACCAGGCAGAGACGTTTGTTGGCCCTGGGTTCTGTCACTCAACCTGTTGTTGGACTTTTAGGACTTTTTTTTAGTGTAGGCTGTTTTTGGCTTCTGTAAAAAAAGATAAAATAAACTAACTTACATTTTTTTCTGCTCTTTCACAAACAGTTGAAGAACAGTGTGTATCACATCACTCCATAAGGTTTCCTTCATAGTTTGTTAAATTTGTACAAAAACACTTTTCAATCAATTGATGGAGCTTAGTAAACACAACCAAATTTCAAACTTAATTTTAAGGCAGACTTTCTATTTTTGAACAAATTCAAGGGTTTCAAGTGTGTCTTAGTTCCACAAAGATGGTAGGGGTCACTTAATTAGTTCTGGATTCATTTTTAGTTTGTGAGATTTATGATTTTCTTGCCGAGATACGCCACAAATGATAAAATGAACAGTTTTCATCTTTACTGCTGAGACACGACTTAATTTGCTGTGCCACAGGATGTCTTTTATGTTGAAAGAAAGTCATCTGAACCACTGTCAAAACGTATGAATGTATTCATATTTTTTTTTTAAAAGTCTGATTCCTATATTGCTTTATTTATGCAATAAAAATAGTTTATCTGTCAAAATGAAACAATAGAATAATATAAATACAAATCAGTGTCTTTGTGGCTCTTGCTGGGTTTTGGTCAGTGAGAAACAACCTGAGTGGCTCTTCATGTGTTGAAGATTACAGACTCCAGTGGTATCCCAATATTTTGTAAACAAATCATGTGACCTGGAGTCAAAGGTTTAACACATGGGCAAACTATTAGACTCCGAATTCTTCCCTTCTCCCCTCCACCCCTTTATTTAACCCCCTAAACGGAGAGTTATGGAAAAATCGTCTCTCATATTTTGGATGTAAATTTGACAGAAGGGGCCAGCCCATAAGTAGATGCATTGAGTGTCTTTGTAATTTCATAAGATAAAAAAACAACAAAGAATGTGGATGAAAACCCCCCAAAATTACTTTTTAACATTTTTGAGTTCATATTTTGTTCTAATTTTAGAGCCAATTGTACTGATGATGATCTTACAGAAATGCTGTGTTCACATGATGTTTGAATGATTGGAAAAATTCCAGTCAGACTCGAAAAACACACATGAACGTTGGGAAAACAACAAATTTTCCAACAAAATAAGAATGAAGAACAACTTTTGGCACCTATGACGATGTATTTGTACAGAACATAACATAATTACAGGGAAAGTTGAACATTATTAAGAACTTATATATATATATATATATATACATACATATATATATATATATATATATATGTATGTATATATGTAGGGCCATAGTTTGCCAGTTTGTCATAGCTTAACAGATGACAAAATGAAATTTGTTTTCTTTCAACGCTAAGTTCAAATGTAAAAAAAGCAACCATGTTTTTGCTAGTGAGCCTCACACAATGTGCCATTCATCAAAACACTTGCACGCGTTGCACACGTGTGAGAGTCTGTAGGATGCCCACAAAAACTACACTCTGATTGGCTAATTTCCTCATTTCTAACAATCAGGCTTCAAGCAAGGACTGCCTTATCATCTGAACTCCACTAATGGGCACAGTCTACAGAATTTGGGAAAACATTTTGTGTAAAAATGAACGGTCTGTACAACCTTTGTTTGAGTGTTCGCTACGACCTGTTGCATTTTTTAGCATTTTTTCCCCTCATACTCACCTAATGGTCCACGATCTTTGTGCTCATAAGTGTCTCATACCCATTTTTCGCCTGCAGACAGCACAGTTGGGTTAAGGTCTTACTTTGTCCCTAATGTTTATCAAAACTCTTGGACGGTGAGTTTTCCTCTAGATTTCTGTCAACAGCCTTTTGCTCCATTACCACCAAACATGGCGGAGTGCACACATGCTGACTGGTGTTGATGGGATCAAACCAGTCCCCACATTACAAACGCACTACAGAAACCTCCTTTGACTTACACATACACACAGATCCCTTGGTGTTCAGTTGGCTTTATTTACCAACTGAAGAGGTCATGAAGGGAAATCACTCAAAAATCAGAAGTGGTGATGACAGAAAGAAAAAAGGTCGTCCAGGATTCTGACTGTTGAAGAAAGACATTTAAAGGTCAAGCAAGGGGAAATTGGGCGGAGTAATAAAATAGTCCCTCCTTTTAACTCAGGGTCCCACGAAGGGATTTTGTAGGTGGACACATGAGATGGGGCATTTATTTGTTTGTGTGGGTGGGTGGGTGGGAGGGAGTTAGGGTGCGGCATCGCAGGAAGAGGAGAAGTCCAGGGACCTTCTGGGGAGAGGCTGAGGAACAGTGGAAGCAGCTGAATGCCTCAAGCGCAGCAGTACGTCATGGCTGTTTTTTTACTGGACCCTCGCCGCTGCTGCAGTTAAGAACAAAGGCAGAAACTAAACTCGCTGATGAATTGCAAATGTGGTGGAAGAGATCCAAGACGCTTCCTGGCCACAGAGGCAGGGAGTCGTGAGCGTGCACGGCAGATTACAAGGGCCCTGCTTACACTGGGCAGGGTACTGGGGACTTGTGGTGGGAGGCTATTTGGCCAATACCTGATGAATCTTTGTGGGACGGGTGAGATGGAAGCATGGATGGATGTTCTGCAACATTTCGATGCAGGGTTTTTTTGTTTTTTTTCTTCCCTAGTTGCTATCAGTACACTGACTCATTCATCTTCATAAGCCCAGGCCCGGCTCCTCACCGCAGGAACCATGGAAAAACAAAGAGTGGCCCCTCTTTTTTTTTAACGACGGAAATTTCAGCTTAATGTTGTTAACACTTTTCTGTTTCAGCCATTGTTCAGAATGAAAAGCTGGGTCATTTCTGCTCCAGGGGCTGACATTTTTGCAAGCTTGCGCATAAACAGAGCCCACTTGTTTTTAACATGCAAAAAAATTTGATCTGTTACTTCAGAGGCTTCACTTAACATTTAAACAGTGGTCATTTCTTCAATTAGACATTACAAGAGCAAATCCTGTGGTCACATGACCCCATTTGTCTCCATTTTAAACTATTTTTTTAGCTTCCATGTTGTGACCATCTTGATTAGATGTATATTATTATTGAAAAGCAAAATTTTCAAAACTGGGTGAAGGAAATGGTTAGATTGGATCCAGGAAGCCTATGCAAGAAGTGATTTTTCTAAATAGAAAAACCAAAGAAAACCACCTCAACATTTATACACATTTCCTTTTTGTTTATTAATGGAATGCCCCTTGAGATGCAGCATTGCATTTCCAAATGGGTCCCAAATACTGGAGCTTAAAAAATCGTGATTTTGGTGTTTTTAACACGTTCTTGTTGCATTTTTCTCATGATGCAGAGCATTTATAAAGAAAATTTCTGATTATTTCTTTATTCCAATCACTGTAAATCAGGAGCATATGAAAAAAATGCCATTTGAAAAAGCTTGTAGTAGTAATGTAGCAGACAAGACAGAAAAACAGTATAAGCTCCCTGCTCCGCTCCATTCTGATTTATCCACCTACTGACAAACAGATCCATGTGTGTCTTTGTTGTCTTTGTCTAAACTGACGTAGTTCAAAACTTTATGGTTGGATAGCTCAGATATTTCTTCCAAATTTTGTTGCACCGCCAATGTCAGGTTGGGGGTTTTAAGGGGCTGTAAGCTAGCAGAATGTAGACAAAGAGATGATGGGAAATGAGTGAAGGCTTCCTCCCCTTCACCAGCCCACAACAAATTTCAGATGAACTATAGCAGAGACTATGCAAGAGAACCACACAGATTTTTTTTAATTATTCTGGCTAAACACAACATAATCTTAATTAAAAGACAACTGGGAACACTTTTTAGTGTATCAAAAGATGATCGGAGTTGGACTTTAACTCTGGTGTTGATATTCTTTTACCTACCACAACTCCTTAACTATTCATTCAATTAACGTAGAGTTCAGTGGGGATTGAAAAAAGGAAAAAATCTATACGACGTGTCTGTGTTTCACATACTGTACTTTACATGTTTAAAGGATATTTACCATGGTTTTCTTAAGTCTTTCAGAATAAACTATATATAATCATAAATTACCTTTGGAACACAAAAATAAAAAATAATTAATGAAATATTAGTCATTTTTATGTACTCTTTGCATACCAGTAAGTAAATGACTCAATCTCTAAGGTACTGCCTTTTGCTCCTTGAAGGTGCCGCCCATTTCCTGACATCATCCGAGAGCTGTCCTCGTCAGCGTTTCATCCACAAAAGAAAACATCACATTTTTTTTACTGGAGTACACACAATGTATCCTGGCCGTTTTTACTCCAAATTTGGCCCAGACAGAATGGTGATGACTACTGGGTGAACGTTGGTCAAAAAAAATGCAGACAACAGCAGATGAGGATTTCAGGATTCATTGAAATGATTATAACATTGTTCTGATTAGCACTGACGGTGAATGTTTATTTTCTTTTTGAAACGTCTGTGATCTCCTTATAAAAAATCCTTTTCAAGCGGATCTTTCTGCCTTTGCCCAAAAATCCATGTTCAAACCAGTTTTCCCAATTCGTTGCTCGCCTTTCTCCACCAGGAAATAGTCTGTACCCTTTCTCCTGCTGTTTTTTCCTTTTTCACAAAGTTTGAACGCTAAATTGAATGAGTGTTTTTTTGCAATTGCTAAACTTATGCCCAACACAGAAAGCCGGTGTCTGGACAACTTTGTAAGAGCTGGGGGCTCGCAAAGCTACCTCATCGCCGCTAGCTTCGAGGAGGAATTGTTTGTGTTAACCTGAGGGTGGAGTAGACTTTTCCTGGAGGGGGCAGTTCTCAATTCATGATGTAAGCATGTGAGGACCCACTCGCTTTTTTGGGGGATGGGAGGGGCTGCTGTTGTTTTTAGAGGATTATTCAGAAATGCGTGAATGGATCAAAACACTGCTTTATTGTTGTTTATAGTGAGGAATGAACAGTATAATGGTAGATTTTTCTTAGTATGGTCCCTTTAAGTGTTTGGGACAAGATGTCACCTGCAGCATGCCCATAGAAAAAATGGGCATAAACAATGTTGCTTTACTGGTTTATCATGCAGTCTACGATCTTAAAAAAAATGCATACCCTATGCTTGCCCCCTCCCTGCAGGCAGCTTGTATCTACCTGTGAAGGCAGTTATGACAGAGGCATTAAGGACTGGAAGAATTATAAAGAATGATCTGTGGGTTAAGAATGACAAACTCGATACAAGTGCATCTAGTTTGTTGTCCTCCTTCAAAGGAACTTAACATAAACAACCACAGGATCATGCAAATTCTATCACTTTCTATTCATTCCATCAACATTCCACAACACGCAAAAATAATGTAAAGTTTTCTAAAGTTGACAGCTAACCTCAACTAAAGGAATGTGTGGTGGGAATGAAAGGCTTTATTTGGTTTCAGCTTCAATGATTGGTGTGTGAACGCAGTGGGTATGTGACATTTTGGACAACTTTTAAAGAAAAGATTAGTACAGCAAAGTAGTTGTAACTGAGTGTGTTGTGTAGAGATGCACAGCTTGCAACTCTCCTGCGATGACCCCGCTACTGCTCATGTGTTTGATATTATCCTTCTCCTTCACTCCGTCAGACACAGCCTCTCCAGTCAAAGCCCAAATAACAAGACAGACAATTTACTCATTTAACAAATTGGTCTGGGCTGCTCTGATCTCGCTGCTACTGAATCCAATTAATGTAACCTTCTGCTGCAGGCCTCAACTAATGACTCAAAGGTATGCCCCTGCTCTGCATCTTCATTCCCAACACATTGTTTCCCTCCCCTAGACAACACACACACACAAGGAGACGCACAGACGAACACCACATGCTCCCTCGCCACGGCGACCCGGCAGTTTGGCACCAGTGTCTTCTGGGGGCAGCGGCGAAGACGAGGAGGAGGGGGAAGAAATCAGCTTGACAAAAGGGAAGCTGTTGCAACCCGGTGGCCCTCTCCGCGTCTGTCCGTCTCTGCCTCCCGCCCCCGTTCCCATCGTCCCCGCGGAATTGAAGGGGGGATTCGAGCAGCGTCATCTGCTCGTCTGCTCTGCGCTACTTATAGTCGGTAATGCAGCGGTGGGGAAGTTTGCGGTGGCCATTACCCATCCCCATCCAGGCTCAGAGACGTCAGTATGGCTTGGAAGGCCTCTCTGAAATGCAGGGAATTATAGCCCTTTGGGCCACTCAGTCCAACCAACTGAAGCCTTGCAGAGTATCATAACTTCTCCTCTATTCATGGTCACTTTTGAAAAATTTGGTGAAGTGACTGTTGTTGCAGCTAATCCCATTCCATCATACGTATGTTTAGTATTTGTGGTGAAATGAGCACTTCAGTGCATGTTTGCCTGTTTACACAGTCAAGCGAAATACACTATAGAGCTTCTGTTTCATGTTTGAGTTTCCATTGCCCATTTCCCCGTCTTATAAAAGTGGTTTATTCCAAATAAAAGGGGGGGCATCGTAAAAAAACACATCCTTTCTTTCCCCCTTACAAACACTTAAGGAGGCAAATTTTCCCTGAAGGCTCGGGCAGATCCAGTTCCACCGATAGATGTTAATCCGGCTGCAGTCGCTGAGATGGTTGACATTAGCGTGTCCTTTGTTAATCGTGCCACTGAAAGACAAGGCGAGCCATCTGCTTTTTTTTTTTTTTTTTTGTGATTGCTCAACACGCAGAGTTCAGGGCTTTGACTAATAAGACCTGAAGGAGGGGAAAAAAAGCTTCCTGTGTGGTTAAATATGCCCCTGTGTGTGCTCAATCTGCTTTCCGTTGTTCCTCTAAAACACACAGGACGAACTGAAATGGTTCCTCTCAGGTTGAGCTGAAGATCCGCTAAAGTTTTACATGAGTTCGTGAGCAGCTGCGTTACGCATTTTTAACAAACACTGGGGTTATTCTTCTTCATGGTAATCTGGTGCAGTGCACAGTAAAAAAAAAATAAGATTTTAACTGAATTTAAGAAAAAAAATGTTTGTACTTCTGTATAAAAGATAGGTTTGCAAGCCTCTAGAGGATCCTACACCTCAATCTTGGTGGGATTCCACAGACACCAGCAGCTTCAAATATGTCCTTGCTGCTATGCATCTGTACTTTAGCAGCTGCTCTCTTAATCCGATGTATTTGTCTACAGAAACCTTCCTCATTCTGCGTTTATCTTCACAGACATATCTGGATGGAAGAATCAGCCACAAATCTCTTCATACTAGCTTAAGTTTTAGTGATATTTTAAAGTTTTCACACCTTGCCCAAGACATTCAACTATTTCACACTTTTCCACAGCAGAGAGCATTTTTTTAACCCTACTGTACTGTTTGAAAATTTTGGTCTGCTTAATAATGTGGAACATCCTTCTTTAGTAGTTTTTCCTGGAAAACTAATGATCACAGGTGTTTGAGATAGATTTCAGTGATCCAAAGTAGGGCTGGGTTAAGAAAGCGGATTAATCGATTTGAATCCATTTAAGCTTAATAGATCAATAATCGATTTCTAAAAAATATAAATAAATTTAGCACATAAAGCTAAAGTTTGCTAGCTTGATGCTAACGTTTAATGGACTTTTCCCCTGTGAACCTAAACATACATTGCTGACTAAATAAACATCTTCATTTACTCACAGGTGTGAATTTTCCAAACTCTTTTAATAAAATATTTTTAAAAATAACTATTTGAGGTCTAAAACACAATTTTTTCCTCACACTGTCTACTTCTCTTGGAATAAGGGGTTCTTCTACAGTGCAATCACCACCTAGTGGCCAAACTGAAACGTTCAGAACAATATTTGTAATGTTAATGTTCTGAACATTTTTTTTTAGAACTTCTCCTTTTGAGAATCCATGTAACACTTTGCTATTAACGATCTCATTATTTCACAGATCCATTATACAGTATGTGAACTGTATCAGATTAAAATAAATATAAACAAATCATATATTAGATTATGAATGTATTTTTAAACAAATGTGTAAACTCAAAATTAATTTAAATTAAAGATTTTTTTTTTAAAGTCATAATTCAAAGTATTATGCATTATTCAAATGACAATGTATTTTACAGTTTACAATTCAATAATATAACATGACATTTCAATACATGGTTTGCTCTGAAGTTAAAAAACTTTCATAAAGAATCGAAAAAAAAATTGGAATCGAAATAAATTGTTTCTGGAAATTATAATCAATACCCAGCCCTAATCCAAAGAACCCTGAAACATAATATCCTCCATGAAATGAATTGAAAAACAAAGAATTTAATCTTTTTAACATTTTAATACTATTTGAATAATAATTTGGACTGCACTGTGTTAGGAAAAAATGCCACAACAATAAATGAAAATGATTCTTGGTCACAACACAAAAAAGCAAAAGTTTTTTGTTTGTGTCTTTTAAACAAAAACTTTAACTTGAATTTGGTCAGTATAACTCTACCTCGAGTTTTTTTTTTAATTAATACACTTAATGTGCTTGAACTGTGCTCTGCAATTTATTGCATAAAAACAGTTTCCTTTTTTTGTAATTTCTAGAAAACATTTTTTGACTTTCTCTTCTGTTGGTCAGATTTACCATCCAGTGTTGCATAAAATGAGTTTTGTCGTACATGACAGGTAAAGTTAGAAAGAGGAAACGTGAAAAAAATAATTATTTCTCCACTGACATTCATGATGTAAAGGATTAGTATGTTGTCAGAGGGCTAAAGTTACAGTGGAACGACCAGTTTCAGGAGAATTTCAAGGAGGTTAGGGACCGCTGCGAGGCAGGAACAGTTATTTAATTCCCTTTCTGTTCTGTCTGTAAGACAACCAGTGAGATCCTTTGATGTTGAATGGTCTGAACATAGTCTTTTTATTTGCAGTGAGAACTCCCTTGGGCCAAAATAAAACACTGACATTCATGTTTCTGTTCTGATATGAAGGGAGGGGTTAGACTTAAGCAGTGCAACCACAAGAGGACACAATCTAGATTATAAAATCACATGCAGGTCTCAAGTTGATCTATTCTTTAACCCCTACGGTGTTGATGTCCTTTGAGTTTTCCTAAATCTTCAACTGTTTATTCAGGGGTTTTCCTGGCTTAAAAATAAGGTGGTGGTGGTGTTGTAAATAGCTTTATACTGAACACATTTAAACTTTTGAAAAAAGCATGATCATTTCTAATTTTTCTCACTAAAAATTCTAAACACCACATTTTGATTTTGTGTTTTTTTTACATTTGTTATAACACTATTATGAAATAGAATAAATTGTAAAACTATGATAGATGTTGAAAATTCAATGTCTTCTGGAAAAAGGGACATTCTCTGACCCTTTCATAATCAAAACTAGAAGAAAAGTCCAGGCGGACATTTTGAGGCCTAGGTGTTAAAGGGTTAACCCTGTAACCCTGGAGCTAGGTGTGTTGACATTGAGAGGGTTGTATGTGTTCTGCAACTTTTTAAAAAATATATTTTTTGATTTTCACTGTGTGTGAAGTCCTTTCCACCTTCATCCACATTTTTCATGGGATAAATAACACGACAATGTAAGGCTTGTGTCATCTGGACCCCATAAGATAGCACAAGGGTTAATACTAGTGGCTTGATACTAGAGATGCTGCCAGCTGCACCTAAATAACGTACGCTCTTTGACATACTGTAACTCTTTCACCGTTTATTCAATCATCTACATTACATTTAGTTACATTTACTGATGTAGAAGAAATTTTGAAAGCCATAAGGCTCCCTGTCAAACTGTCAGCTGTTTTTTTGGATGAGTTACAAGAAGGTTAGGTGTTTGTGTTTAAGTCTTGAATTGTGGACAACTTTGGAATTTTGCGTGTGTAAATATTGATGTGTATAAAACTATGGATTTGTGCATGTGTAATTCCTGATTTGTAACTCATACAATACATTTTGTGCATAAGTGCAAAAATTATGAAATTCAAAAAAGATAAAAAAATATAGTTTACAAATGCACAAATTAAAATTCCGACAGCTTGAAACTAACTATACGCACAAATCTTTAAAAGTTACAAATTAATCGCATGTTACGCACACACAAAACCACATTTGCTCACAAATCTGAGTTGAGACTCTTTTCACATCTCTCAGATTTGTCCATAAGTGATGCATTTAAATACTGAATTTGCTCAAGAATTACCATTGTTTTTAAAGCTTCCCTCGAGTAAAGCAGAAATTGTTCTTGTTTGGTGTTTTCAATTATAATTTCAATCTATATTATGTTAATGCACCGGATGTTTCTTCATTACACCACAACCAGAAACTCATGAATTTGGTGTGATCGTATCACAGTAGAGGTACCTTGGAGCGGACAGGCTTGGGGCGACGTGGACTTTATCATGAACAGAGTTCTCTAGGTTGATAAGGACGTGCGAGTAGCACCAAAACAACCGCAGTAATCTGTGTCATGAGGGGGACAGGAAGCCCACTTCTTCTCTTTTGGCTGATGCTGCGCACTCTTAAAAGCATGTCGCTCTCCTGCTGATACGCTGCCGAGTGTTCCTCAGTCAGGACAGACCGGGGCTTGTGCTGCCAATGTAAAACATTAGCAATATCCTGAATCAACAGTCCCCTCCCCCCTCTCTGTTTGTTTGGACATCACATTACCCTGGTAACAGGATATGATGTCTGAGCACATCGTTGAAGGTAGTAGAGGTAAACTTCTCTGTAAATTGGTAAGAGGCCATCAGTGTAGCGTGAGAGTTCCAAATGTAGACAAACAGACTCTGGAAAGGAAAGAAGGCTGGGCTGTTATTGTTTGCTAAGTGGGATCAGAATTACAGAAAAAAAAAAAAAGTTGTGGATGTTGACCCTGCTGTATTATTGTAGTAAAAGGTTGCACAGCTCTGCTAATGAAAAAAGTAAAGCCAAGAACCTGACTGGAATGTAACGCTGTCATTAGAGAGAACAGTGACGGCTGGGGGGATTTTCATTAGAGTTTGAGGAAGTGGGAGTAATTGAAGAAAATCCGTCTTGGTTAACACGGTTCAGTGATTCATTCAACTGCTTTTCTTGCACAATCATCCATCTACCACATTAGCTCAGGATGAGATTGCTGGACGGCGTCTCCCAAACGCATTAGAGCCAATCAGAGGCTTTAATTAAAGCTCTACTGGCCAGTCCAAGAAAATCAGACCCAACCATTTAGTTTTGGTTTAAATCCTCTGCAAATGAACATACATAAAACTGGCCTCCTAAACTGACAGACACATTCGTGTTGAGCCGCATTCACACCATCCTCAGCGACGCACAATCAAGCAACCACTTTCAAGAAATAGTCTATGCAAATGTGGATAAATGGGCTTTTTTGGCTTTTTTGAAGAAAAGTCTCGCGTACGTGCAATATGATAGAAGTTTTGAAGTTAGTTTTCAGTCTCTACATACAAAACATGTGGTCACTGAACGCACATTGAAAGTTGAAGCAGGCTGATCTTTCACAATTTAAGGCAGGGGATGCAAATTCATCCTCACAGGGAGCCAAAATCCAAAACACACATTAGGTCGCAGGCCAAACAGGACAAACATTTATTGAACACATAAAACTAAATTGCTAAAACTTTTAAAACTTCAAAACTTAACTGTGAAAATATATTTTTCTATACATTCATAAACAAATGATCTATTGTTTGTTTATTAGACAATCAAAATGTGGATCTGCTTTGCTGCCTTCACCACATCTGTCTTTTCAGTGTAGATTTACGTCAAATTATGTCCAACAGCCCAGAGAAGGTTTGCCCAAAAATTTAGAACCTAAACCGCCTGCTTGGGCGGGAAATTGCCTATTCTAGCAACACATTTGACATGCTTTTTAAGGACTTAAATTTGGTTGCGACATATGAATAACGTCTTTTTTAATTTGCTTAAGTGTCAACTGTTTGAAAATGAGTCATGAAATATGAATTAATAACTGGTTTGTGTTGCTGGGACCCCTAGTTCCAATCTTTATGTTATTGTCATGGACCGCTCGATCGGTGGGGACTGAGCCACAGGACAAAAAAGATCTTAAAAAAAAAGAAAGTTTTATTTCACTCGACACAAAAAAGGCACAGGCCTAAATTAAAATGGGGTCACAAAATGTGACTTAGAAACTCAAGAACAAAGTCTGAAACCAACTGAATAAAAACTGACCCCCTGACAGGAAACATTAAGGAGATTTTATACTGGCTGATCAGACCAATGACATAATAGGGAGGGAACCACAAATGCAAACATTCAAAACCTATATATTGCCTACAGAAATAAATTACTGGTAATTTAGTGTTAAAACAAACAAAACTAAATTTATACTTCATAACCAGTTCAACATATTTTAACAAAAGAAAACAATAGTCCAACTAAAGAAAAAACTTTGTCTTTCCCCTCCATCCTCAAATGGGAGGGTCCATGAAGTGGTCCAGCTCTGCCTGTGCCACATCATCGGGAACTGTGTAGCTCCTCCCCCTTCCCCAGCATCAGGACTCAATAAAATAGAATTATTCAATCAGAACAAAACTAACTAAATGTGTGAACAGGTCATTAAGTTTATTTTGTTATGTGATGTGTAAAGTAAAATCAATTTATGCACCAATATATTGTAAAGAAAAAGAAATATAACAAATGAACTTAACTTAAATGTGGGGCAGTGGGTTTTGCCCTCACAGTTATGTATATTTAATAATTTTTGCATAAATTTAATGCTTTTAGGTGATTCAACTAATGATACAAACTTCAAGGAAAACAACGGCCTTATGACTTTTGAAAGAGATGTTAGGCATTTTGCTACAGTGCAGAAGAATGACGATCGCTCGGCCGTGTAACAGAGGCCAGGAGGAGAGACAGGTTAACATCTTTGATTGGTCAAAACATCAAGGCGGACACACATAGTTGTCACAAATGGCCAGACAGCTGGTTCCACGTACAGCAGGCTTTAGTAGTTCAGAATTAAGCAGAGCTAAAAGTCGATAAAACTAAATCAGGGTCAGACATGCAGAGGTCATACATGAGCATGAGAACATCCATGAAGAGGGAGTAGAGTAGTCAGAGTCGGTAATGCAGGTAAGGTGGCACAAACAATACTTCAGAGTGAGTGAGGTTCTCTGGAAGCAGGTATGTGATTGTCTGATAGGAGACAACTGAGCAGGATCCAGGAACTGTGAGCTGGGGCTGCTGGGAGATGAAGTTCAGTCAGTACTCTGGTGACTGTTCCGGCTGGTGACCAGAGGGGGCGTCAGAACTGTAACTCCTGACAATGGTAAAACCAGTTAGAGCGTGATCGACCACTCCATGATCATATGAAGCCATAACATGAATTGGGTACTCCTGCCCTCCTGACACGCATCTGGGCATGGAACCAATTGTTGACTCCTTTTACTATTCATGTGTATGCAGACCGGGAATGCCCCTGCTGCTATATAATCTTCCCAATTCTACTGCTTATTGGTTGGTCAGCAATGCATGCAGCTCAAATGAAAAAAACTAATGACTGATCAAAAAAATAAAAAGCCGTTGTTTTTTCTTTTAAAAAACTTTTAACATAAATAAAAATCAAATCACCAGTTACTATATGATCCAATGATTGTGTCTCACAGGTGTCTTTGAGAGGTCAAAGCTTTCAAGTGAACCCTGGAGCATTTCAGTAACAATTCGAACACAACTGTTTGTCTCTCAGTTACATTTTGAAAATAACCTGCATTAGGTGAAAAGTATTGCAGATGTTTCAAAAACTTCTCATAATACACTTTATACACTTTTCTCAGACAAAAATGACTATTTTAACACTTTTTTCTCTTGTTTAAACTCTAAGAGTTCAAACACTCACAGAAACACAAGTCCAGTATTGTAGAATGAAAATAAAAATGTACTCACGATCAAAGATTTATGTAAATTTGTCAAACTGAACGCATCTGTAAAGAAGACACAGCACAGAGGTGATATATTGACAAGTTCAACAACCAATCAAGATGCAAAAACACAATCTACTGTTATATTTACAAAATGGTGATAAAGAATCTGCAAAATATCTAAAAGGTGTATTGGAATATAGCAAGGAATCTATCTGAACTATATAGAGTTAAAAAACAAAAAGAAATGGAATTAAAGTGGGAATCTGATGGAAAATATATCAGGAAAAGCCTGAAAATAATTAATCAGTAAGAGAAGTGCATAATAAAAATACAAATTATAAATCTATACTCTTAATGATGAGAGACTATGAAAACTGTCATTGTTCAGAGACAGACTTAAACTACAGTTTGTAAAACGTCTTTGGCCCCCAGAATATCACCAGGGCAGTCATGCTGTTAGTGGAAAAAAGAGCCGTCCACTCTGCAGCATCTGAGCCGTGGAAAAGAGCGGGCGCCGTCAACACCAAGAATGAGAAGCCATTCATTTTTGACCACAGCACTGCTTTTGTTCTATTTCCTGTCACGCTTTTTCTGTGCAGACAGAGGGATGGGTGACGCGAGGAGAGGAGACTGGGATGATGGAACTCTCTGACCTTTGTCCCTGTCAGGATACAGTCAGATCGAGATTGAAGGAGAAGAAAAGGAGGATGCCGGACACTGGAAAAGGAGTTTAAGAAAAGATAGATTCAGGGAAATATCGTAATACTTAATTTGGTAATATCTGTATCAATTTAGTTACTGCCAAGGTGATATTTAATTATTTATTTAGAAGCAAACATGTGACCGCTAGTTGGCAGCACAGCATACTGAGGCTCTTTGAGCAGCTCTACTGCACCTAAATGCTTAAATACTAGTTTATTTTACCATTGTAAGATCATCTCATTAAAAAAAAAACTTAAATACAGGAACATAATGTAACCAAGAAATCAATTATTGATGCTCATAGGAAACAAATCAGACTACTTTGAAGCTCCATCCAAAAGCTTCAAGTGAAACATTTTGAGAGGAAGACATTTTTTACAAAACAAAACTTAAACTTGGGACTTTCATCACCCCTCTCCCTGCACCACCCCCCCCCCCCCCCGCTCTCTGCACATCTCCTCTTTCTTTCCATGGAAGTACTTGTATTAATCAATCGCCTGTTCACAACTTCTCTGAAATGTACATTTGAATGGATAAGGTTGGTTTAGCATTTCTGTGACCGTTCTAAAGATTAGATTGGTTCATGAAAGTTGGGAATCCCAGAATTTATCCCATCCATTTGCAAATAAAGCTTCCACAAAAAACTTCTGTCGTGTTACACGCCGCCAGACTGCTTTTATCGCTTAAGCGAGAGAATCCGGTTGATTTTCAAAATAAAAGATTTTTGTCACAAAACAAATAAAATTTAAAATTCTTCCACGGCCCGGTGGCAAGGGGCCCACGGACCGTAAATCCCCCGGTGGTTGGGGACCCCTGCTCTATAAGAACACGTTTTCAGTGCTGGTAGAACAAGTGAAATCAGACTATCTATCTGTAAAACCCTGTAGTTTCAGTCAAAATGCTAGCTAGCTAGAAGTGAGTGAAAACTTCCCAGCTAAAGGTTCTAATTCAGCAACCTGATGGATCTGAGTTACTTGTAAAATTCTCTGATAAAAGACTGCAATGAACAGTAAAATTTGTGTATACTTCAGCATATGAGTAAACGGAAAATCAAAGAAAAAAAAACACAAAAGGAAAATCAAAAAACGTGTGTTGTTTTCAAAGACATAGGCCCGATCCAAATTCTCCCCTTCTCCTTTCCCTTTAGCCCTCCCCTATCGTTTATCCTTGCGTGCTCGCTCCAAACGGAAGTTGATGAAAAAATAGTGTCTGTTTTTTCTGTAATATTTTTGACGGGACTTTCATTCGATGATGTCATCAATATCACCGGTCTGCTAGCGTTAGCTACATTTAAATGTAAACATCTGTGGTTCAGAGCGCAGCAAAGTAAAGAAAAGAGTTTCTCTGCGCGGCGCGGTTCACTCTCGCGATGGTGGACTTTGAACCCCTCTGTTAAAAACACAATTTTTATTGTAGTGTGAGCTTGATAAAGAGATGAAAACCAGAAGGAAAACCGTTTGACCATTGGCAAGCGGGTTTGACATGTGTTCCAGAATATATCAGATTCAGAACACACAACAGGACCAACAAACATTAAAAAAACGTTTCTTTCATGTCTATAAATCAGCTTACTTAAAGTTCAGATATTTCTTAATCCTTTAGGATGGAAAGTGTGTCCCACATCGGAGTTTCTTCTGTAAATCACCCTCTTGCCATCTGGTAGCCTTACAGAGTTGTATCCAGTTTCACTGCTTATTATTCTACTAGGAGAACTCTTTTTATACACAAAGAGCACACACAAGCATGTATCCAGACCTAACCACTTTCATCAAAAACCAGAGATTTGAATGTAAGTTATAAATATAGATGTTTGCAAACTATCCCTGTGCAATTACAGTGGTATGACCTGTTTTCTTACACAGACAGACTTTGCATTATGTGGATCCTTATGGTAAGTGTGTAAACATACATATATTTATATGTGTGTGTGAAATCATGGCTTATGGTTATTTTCACGCAGCTCCGATTCAGTCGGACAAATAACATCCAGTATCCTGTGGGAAGTTTCCCAAAGTACGACACCACCCAGACACCGCAAGCATCAATCAAGCAATCAAGGACCAAAGAACACCAAAGCTGGTACCGTGACCAGGTTGGACGAAGGGAAAAGTTGCATGGCGAATAAATCTTTGCTGTTGCATTGAAGGCTTAAGTTACTATTTTTAAATGAAGACCGATGAATCTTTTGTGAACGCGTCCAGTTCGTTCATGCATAATACATCTAAAATACAAGTCTGTCTGCTAACAGCTCTGAGTCCTGTATAAAGCTGGAAACAGTTGTGTTTTTCCATTTATGTGTGGAAAACATCCTGTTTACATCTCAAATCAACACCATCAAGTTTAATGTCAACATTCGGTATCAAATCTTCCAATTCAACAATTCAGATTTGCAATGATTGGCTCCAAGACAAGACCATCATCATTAAAATTAATCTCAGCTCTACAAAACATGCAAAAAAAAAAAACAAAGACATAAAGGGTCTTACCGAGTCATAGAGCTCTATATATAGAGACTCCTTTAGTGTGTCAAAATTATAGGTTTTTTTGTATTGGGACAAAAAAACATACGCCAATTTGTCGATTATTTGATGAAAAGAATCGTCAGTAATACAAATATCTCTGTTGTAATGTAACGCTTTAACACTATCTGCATTACTAATGGCTAAAAGGAAGTTTCTTAACAACTGAGTTTAGCTCCAATGTTTACATTCTTTCAACTATCGTAACTCTTTAACCGCACACATAAAACAAATAATGATTACACAAATAATGCAATTACAATTGATTAACAAGTGAATAAAAGTACATTTTCTGCTTTATGTCACAGAGCCTCTTTCAAGGCAAATGAACTTCTTGAGCCTTTTAGTGTATTATAATATTCATTCCTCCCTATAAACAACCCTAAAGCTGTATTTTGATCCATTCATGCTTTTCTGAGCATTCCTCTAAAAACTCGTACTCTGAGCATCAGTCCCTCCCAACCCACACTGTGATGTCACAACGTGAGAACAGCCCCTTACAGTCTGTGTTGCCAGCACCGCCCCCAGGCTAGCAGAATCACTCGCTTTGTCCGCTGAGCTAAATTTGCTTAGCAAAACATTTTCATTTTAAATGCAAAATACCATATATCCGGGTGCTCGGATACTCGCTATCTGCTCCCAAAATGTGAGTACTAATATTAGCGATGTCTAAGATCGCTGATTCGCACCCTTTATAAATATAGTAGAGTGTAGTAAAATATTCTTAAAATATTATCCGGGGAAGAAGTATTTTTGCTCTGAAATGCGGATCAATGTAGAACTTTAACTTTATGAACTAATACAAAGCCAAAAGAGCAGCGGTACCGTCACCGGAGGTTAACACATCTTCGTGACAGTGAGCTTCATGGTTTTCAAAGTAAAACTAGCAAGAGTTTTTTTCCGTTCAAAAACTGAGACTAAAGTTCTGTTCACTGAAATAACTTCTGAAAAAAGGAAGTAGCTTTAACGCCGATTTTGATCTCTTGATCTAAATAATGGTATAAATGGTGGTGATTTAATATAAATCTAAACCTAAATGTCTTAAACAGTTATTTTTCATGTTGATCTGAAGCCTTCCCCTGGAAAAAAAATCTTCTGGGTGGGCGTGGCTTTAAGCTGAGAGGAGCTACTCTGACCAGGAACACCCCCCCACCCATTGCTCCATGTCTTGCTAGTGTAAATCATCACCGCTGCTCCACAAAAAAATCTAGTAGTTTTGTAGTTTAGTAGAACTTGTTTGTATCACACTACCCGTTAGAAGCGCTAGCAAAATTTGCTGCAGCACCTATAAAAAGAGACTGATATCACAAAAACAAATATTTATGAGACTACACTAACTCCCAACGTTGTTGATAACACGTGAAAACAGTTTGACACCGCTACAAGTTAGCTACATTAGCATATTCACAATACAACTCCCAACATTGTTAGTAACACAGAAAAAACTGCACACAGTTTACTTCGGTACACATTAGCTGCATTAGCGTATTCAGAAAATCTGTAAAAAAAACCCCACACAATTTGACACCACTAGACGTTAGCGTATTCACAATACAACTTCCGACATTCTTACTAACACATAAAAAAACGCACAGTTTGACACTGCTACACATTAGCTGTGTTAGCGGATTTACAATAATTGTAGCTCCCAACATTGTTAGTAACACATTAAAAAAACACAATTCGACTCTTTGTTAGCCATGGTGGCTTATTCACAATACAACTCCCAAAATTGTTAGCACAAAAAAAAAGCAGTTTGACACTGTTACACGTTAGGGAATTCAAAACACCTGCGACTCCTAACTTTATTAGTAGCACGTTTAAAAAATGCAGTCCAACACTGCTACACGTTAGCCATATTTATGTCAACACCCAACTTTGTTTACTACCTCTAAAAAAAATTAATAAACCTGACTAACATTTTATTAAGAGCACCATGTAACTTTCAAAATTGTTTCATAACATAAGTAATAATAGTCAGAATAATCCATAAAAAGATATAAATTATAAGATGCTATGTTTTGAAAAACATTAAGGCTTTAAAGTGCACCTTAAAGTGCAGAATATTCTGAGAAGACCTTCCTTTTGTGACTCCAATACAATGATCTAAAGCTGCAGGAAGGCCCTTAGATGGCAAAAATAGCGCCACGTTTTATCATATTCACACAGCAGGATTGGACACATTTGTCCTGCTTGATATTTTTATCTCACTTTGTGGACGCTGAGTGAAACCATCTCAATGATAAAACTGTCTGTCACAACATGTTTGATATTGGTCATTCTCTGATGCAGGTTAAGGGAGGGGGGTCAAGACGAAGAAGACGACAAAGGAGGAAGACTGGGAACGCAGGAAAATCTTGCGTGATTACGCGAGCTGCATCAGATACAGACTTGATTTCCTGGCCAGCCGCCACATCCCAGCCGTGATAACGCAAAGTTGTGTGATTAGGAGATTAGGAGAGACAACATCACAGAAATGCCAGTCTGGGATGACACCATGACTGTGGAGAGAAATCACGCTTTTTCCTGTTTGCTTTTAACTGAAGAAAAAAAGAAAGAAAGCAGCTGTTTGCAGAGAAGGTGACTGGAGGTGGTTTCCAAGGAAATGAGGCCATATCTGATTTTCTCTGCTGACAAACTTGCTGCCAGGTTGAGGCCTGTTCTTGTGCAAAGCCCACAGAAGCCACATCTCCGTCGCTATTGGACGGTTTTCCTTGGCCGGGTTCAGGCGCAGGATGGAGGCCATTTGCAGCAGGAAAGTGTAACCGCATTGTCTGAGCTCGGACTGCCTAATTGCCCCACAACAAACGAAGTGTAAACTGAGGTTGATTATAATTTGAGCCTTGGTCTGCTGATTGTAAAGGGGGGGGGGACTATAGCGTCTTTTTCATGCAGTCTCTGGGGACAGCAGACTAAAGGGTAAGAGCTCTTATGGATTTATATTTGCCCACATTTCTTGTGGTGTGTGTGGTCAAAAAGAAAAAAAATGGGTCGGATCTCAAACGGAGGTCCCGTTTCGGTCCACGCAGCCGGCAGGAAACAGGCAAGCAGCGCAAAGCAGAGGCCCACAGACGGCAATAAAGCAGCCGCAGGGAGCTTTGCATCGCAGCATGAACCAATGCAAAGACGACACGGCACCAAACAACAATACGGTTTCTGTGGACAGCGGACAGCTTGGGTTTTGTATGAACTACTGTTGCTCTGCAGAAGCTATGTCCTAAACTACACTGTTTTTTTAAACTTGCTTAAAATGGCATAAGTATAATTAAAATACCTTTAGGAACGCGTTTACAGTAGCTCAAAAGATGATCGGAGTAGTATTTAATGCTCTGAAGACGTAAAAAACACAGAGAATATTGTTTTTGAAGAGTTTGCAAAATCCAATTTTTTGGTGTTCTAATGCAGGGGTCTATTACAAGGTTCAAATAAAGTTTGAATTTACCATAAATCAAGGTTCCCCAAACTTTTTCTTGTGAGAGCCACATAACTGTTTTCTTCTTAGTTTGTAGGCTAACAGAAAAAAAAATAACAATCACAGGGTCGGTCGAAATGTAAACATTTATGGTTTTCCAGAAGACCACACATAGCCAAATTTAAATTATGAATTTCTATAATCTTTACAGAAAAAAATAGTACTAGGATATTTTAAAATTTTAACTAATAAATAGTCGATCCTCTCCTGTCATAGTTCAGACAGCAGAAGGGTGGAATAAAAAGACTGAGACTTGGGGGGCGGGCCAAACTTGTGCAGTAGTTTGGGGACCCCTGCCCTAAATAGATAAAGGTAATTTTTTTTTTTTTTTTACATGCTGGTGTCATGAATTATGAACCATTAAAAAAATGGGAAGTGAAGTCACAAATAAACTTTATGAATGGATGCTGTAATACTGAAATCTGATGATGGGAAAGAAACAAACTATGACTTTCTGAATTTTTCGTCCTTGAACTGTTTTATAGATATCATTTTGGAGATATAACAGTCCTGTCAAGGTGGCTATAGATTTACAGAAGTTAAATCTAAGGGTTTTTAAGACATTTTTAAAAACACTTAAATTTATTTGACTTTTTGCTCTTCATTTGTGATTTGATTGCCTTGATTCCCATTGAGTTCATATGTCTTTTGTTTCATAAGAATTTCCGATAACAAGTTTAACCACCTAAAGAAATCCTTATTTTCAAGCCATTTTTCTATGAATTAGCTGTATGTCCCACACTGATTAGCGTGAGCTAATTAGCTTGCTAGCTCATTCTAGTCTATGTGGGCTAATTAGCTAGCTGAAGTTAAAGGATTTCTGACCAGTTTATGAATTCATGACACAAAGCATCCCATTTTTTTTTTTTGTTTTATATCACAGAAAGTCACAATGCATTGACAAGAAAAATGGAAAACCCATTCACCTCTTGATCACTTTATTTTAGTTCAATTTAATTTAAGACCTTTCTGAGTCACCTTGTCTGTATTCACTCAGTATCTCTAGCAACCTTTTTTAACTTCTGCTCCACTAAACACTGGGGAAGGAATCATGAGGGTTTTCTTTTTTTAAATGAATGAACTCTGCAGTCGTGACCTGTGGCAGACCTGTACCAGTTGCTTAACTCCCCCTGGGTTTGGGAGGGATGATGGTTGCTGATCTTGTCACACAAACTGTCACATTTGGATGAAACGCAGGGAAAGAATTTTAAGTGGGGGGATGGAAACAGAAGTACGAGAAAGAAAAGAGAAAGATAGGCAGAAAAAAAGAATCCGTAGCTGACAGTACCCCTTAAACAGAAGCTTGTCTCTGTCCACGCCCCCACCCTCCCATTCTCTGGGGGGGTTATTATTGTTAATCATCTCATTACTGAAGCCCGAGTGAATCCCACGTTCTGGGCCAGATGAAAGGTCAGCCTCTGAGCTCCGCAGACACTGAGCCATCACCAGATCAAAGCTGATGCTGTCTGACGATCCCACTGCATGTCGCTTTGATACTGTAGCACACAAAGACGCAAAGGCTTTGGCCGGATGACAGAGTTTGATCGTATTTTTCAACCGATTCCCTTACCCTTCCCTTTCAGAGTCGCACAGTGGGGAGGCTCGATAATGCATTCCTTTATGAGTGGATGTTTTGTACTACATGGGCAGGTTGATGCACCTCAGTCACCTTCCAGTTCTGACAGAGATCCTGAAATACAACAAATGAAAGAGCCGAACTGTAGCGGTCTCTGTGTTCTTGCCTTTGAAGTCAGTACTGTAATTATCCATGGATTATGATGATTGTTGCAAAATGTTGCATTAGTTTTCTATTTTCTACCTTTTTTGTGTGTGTTATGGCTGCTCTTGTTAATCTTCTTTGTGCTTTGGTCCAATTCCATGTATGGTATATATCCAGTTTTATTGCAACTTCAGTCCTCAGGTGTTCATAAATAAGGAAACTGACATAATGGGGCTTGTCTGGGATGGACACGGTCAAACGTCAGAATTTAAAACTATAAAAGCACCCAGTAATGGCTAAATGTTCTGCTTAATGGCCAAAACTATGACAAGATGCTTTTAAATTCAATTTTTTTTTTTAATACGACTATAAGTTCAGTTCATGAACACACAAACTGGAAAATCTCTCTTCTCTTCTTGTATTGCAGTGTACCCTCATTTATCGTGGGAGTTATGTTCTAAAAATGACTTGCAATAGGTAATTGGTGCAAAAGGATTAAAAAATGCTTTTGGGCTGTAAAAAATCCATTTATACCCTTTTCTCAGACAAACGTGAAAATGTTCACACTTTTCTTTTTTCTTTAAACTCTCGAAGTTAAAACTATTGTATAAAAATAAGCTTAGTTCTGTAGGATGAAACCAAAGTTCCGTTAGTGATTCAAGATTCATGTAGATTCAGTAATCTGCACAAGAGAGAGGGCACGGAGGAGATAAAGGGAATAGCTAATCAGAACACAATGTTCTATTTAACAAAAAGTGAAGTGCAAAGTTTCACTGCAACCCTACAAAACAACGAGACTCTGATACGTGAACCTCAATATACAGTAGTTATGGACCAGTATACCGTTATCTACTGCTAACTGTTGTTTTTTTCCTGGCACTTCTGTTTATTAGTGTTAAAATACTTTTCTTTGGTTGAAGATCCAATGATTCCTCACAGAGAGGGAAGATTTGCTGGTCTTTCAAATCTTAATCCGGCAAGAATTGCAAAAATTACTAGGTTCCTGCTCATAGAATTTACATAGATGTTTCCATCATGTTTTATACCAGAACATCAGCAGTTTTAATAAATAACAGGATGGTTTTATACTCCATGACAAACAGAAAATGAAGTGTGGACAGCGATGTGGTCTCCAGCCCAAAATAGGGTGTGAGAGTGACACACTAGCAAAAGGAAAGCCAAAACAATAACTGTAGGTGATATGTAGCTAAAATGAAAGGTTTTCTCTTGTTTATTGATACGCAGAAAGTAATTCCTTGTTTGCAAAATTGTACAATATTTGATTAAAAGTTTAAACCTCATTATATCGACATTTCTACATGAAATAGTAGAACTTTTTGATTTTTTTTTTTTTTTAAAGAACTAGATCCATTATTTACACATTTTAATCCCAAATCTTCACATATTAACATTTGGTTAAGGACCCCTCCATGTCACTTTTTGAGTGTCCTCAACTCGTCGCTTTTTTGACATGGCGGCATTAAATCAGGGGCCCCAACCTGCGGGCCGCAACCTGGAATCAGTGCGGTACCACTACGAGTAACGCACCGGTACTAAACCCCAGAACTGGTACCCTACCTGTAACCTGAAAGATGGTAGCAGATGCAGCATCGGGGTGCGAACTGCACACAAAGTCAGGGCTAGGGTGGAGGTACTGGACACGTCCCGAGGACCAGTCCGCGTCGGGTACCGCATCCGGTACCACGTCCCAAGGGCTGCGGACCCTTGATTTTACAAACATCCAGCACGTCAAAAAACAACAAGTTGGGGACACCCACAACGTCAAAAGAGGACGCAGGCTCTCAGCCCGTATCTGTTTGCTCAGCTGTTGGACAGGACAAGTCAAAAAAAAAAAAAAAAAAAAAAAGGGGACGCAGAAGGGTCCTTAACCAAACGTCAATATGTGATGACTTGGGAGTGAGAATCTGCTGCGCAGTCACGGTTCTTGGGAATCATCTGAAACTTGTAAGGTCTTAATAAAAACTGCCCTTACAGGTAGATACAGGCTGTCTGCTGGCACAAAAATTGTGCAGACCTGTACGGGAAACGCAGGCACCCCGCAGGAAATATCAAGATGATTGACCACTGGGTGAGATGGTACAGTGAAAATGTTTAAGCTCATGCTTCGAGCAACAATTCATAGCAAACACTAAAGAACACGTATGTAAGGGTGAAGTAGAACTGATACTGACATGCTGAACACATTTTCCTTTTTTTAAAACATAATGATGTCAGGTCTCATGGCGTGAGATACCGTATGTCTTTTTATGACTGACTTTCTGTTCTAATCAAAGGTTTTTTTAAATTTGGCATTTTCCTTTTCTAATTTCAGTCAAGTCAAATTTTTGAAACTTTGGAGCGTCTAATCTTTATTAAAAAGTATCTTTGGTTATGTTTTCACTAGTACTGGTCGACTTAATCCAAAATATTGATAATAATATGATGTTGGTACCGGTATTGGATCAATACTGACCCACCGATATCAATATTTCTGCTCTTGTCTGAAGTTTTATCAGCAAAAAGAACCCAGCTGAAATGCTGCCGCACCACTCACGCCAGTCCTTTGAGATCTCAGCAGCAGCAAAGGCAACTGGCTCTTTTTAAAAGTTATAAAACATTTTATATTTCTACCAGTTGTATTTTTATTATTAAACATTTTTTATTTATTTTTGTATCATAGTTCTTCTGGTTTGTAACTGTTTTATATATTCACTTCTTCACTTTTTATTTAAATTCAAAAAGTTTTCATTTACAAATTTTACAAAAAAAATATAATTATTAGTAAAGATATTGGAAATATTGACCAGCAGAAATATTGGACAAACCTTAAATTAGAGATGACTTCCTATTTAAACCATCTAGATGGAACTGTGTTGCACTGAAATGCTGTTTGATAGGATTTGAACAAAAAAACTTAGACTGATTGAAATATTTCCTTCAATAAAAAAACAAACAGAAATTTAAGGAATAAAAAGCATTTGAACTTTCTTTGAAAAAGTAAAGGCAGAAAATTGTAAATATTTTATTTTTTATTCTAAAAAGTTTTTTTTTTTCCTTCCAGTGAGTCATAGCTGTACTGACACTAGTTACATCGCTGATGAGGCTAACGATGAAAGTTAAAGTGTGCCGTCCTCCCACACATCCGGCCATTTCTGAACGGTTGTTTTCGTTTATATAAGGAGTGCTGGCGGCAGGAGTCGCTGCATGTTGACAAAACAAAAAACTGGCTTGAACTGGTTAAAGTTGCAAAACTGGCTACATCCTGTTTGATCTTCAGATGTTAATTTGAAACACGATGCTTCTAAGTCTTCATTCATCTTAAATTATACGACATAAATGAACCCACTGATGACGTGTGAGTACACACAGATCTTTGAAAGGCTTTTTGTCACGTGTGTGTTATAGAATTTAGTTCCTTTGCACCAGTGTACGTCCAGATAACCTCCCGAGGTTAATCAAGTCCTCCCACATGCTTCAGTGTCTAGACTGCAGACAAACTTGATATCTGCTATCACGCTCCTGCCTGGTTCCTCATCTAGCGGCTGTTTAGCTACCGGACACCCAGCAGGAGTCTGCCTCCGCCTGTGGCGCAGCACTGTGAGGTGTGAATGAGTTTCTGTTGCGACCCCTTGACCTTTTCCTGTCTCGGGACCCTCAGTCAGGTTGAGGTCGGAGGGCATCTTTCCCCTGATAAAGCCCCCCCCTGCGCTGGCTGCTTCAGACCGACCCGGGCCGAACACGCAGCGGGGATTAGCTGGCCTTTGATCGATCGGCCTCCCAGCTCTGGCAGGAAGCGAGAATGCAGAGCTGATAGGGATTGGATGAAATGTGCTGTAACTCGCTTCCTTTTCTGTTTACATTCCCACAATCTATAAAGATAACACAGGCATCACCAGTTTGTGTCATGGTGTGCAATTTTAGAATGAAAAGACAGACAATTAAGTCATCAGTTTACAAGGAACAAGATATGATGATGGACATCTCAAAAATAAGAAATAAAAATGACAACAACTTATAAAAAATGGGACTATCATATGTGTGTGATCAGACTTGGTTCCTTAAAATTCCTCCAAACTGATATGCAGGGCTGGAAAACAGCCTGTCCTCTCACCGGTGCCATCATCAGGACAGAGAGGAGTATTCCACAAGTTCCTTATCGCTTTAAGACAACTTTATCATTTTGGAAGGAGCATGTGGACGCACGCCTTCATTTGTTCTCACGCAAAAGGCCAGGTCTTTACTCAGAAAGAGATCGGAGTTAAAAGATTTATCAAAGCTGCATCAACTCTAAAAATAAATGCAAAAAAAAAAAGACGCTTTTACAAATATTTGACTAAATATGTGAATAAAACTTCTAAAAGTCTGTCTGACTTCAGCAAACCTGATTTTCAAACACTTGTGGAGCACAAAAAGAGTTTGCATTCATTTTGTTGATGCACATCTCATTGCAACTTTATTGTAATCTTTAAAATATGTATAAACGTCAGGATACATTTTCTTTATGAAGCAAGTAAAGTTCATACGTGTATGTCAGTTTGTGTAGTAGTGAAACTACAACTATGTACATTTAAGAATAGTTGGTTCACAGTGAAAATACTGTATAGAATTTAAGTTTTTGGTTAAAACAAAGAATTCTTACCAACAAAAATTGAGAAAAAAAGTCTGAAAAGTAGTTATAGTCATTCCATTTGCAACCTTTATAAAAAAAAAAATACGACTATTTCATTTTATTATGACCTCCACTTCAGGTTTTCCAAATAAACTCCTAAGAATGCATTAGATGACATTCTCATATTCAATCAAACTCAAAAGAAGTCCTTCAAGAAAATACTTAACCCGTTTCCACACACATCTCACTCCATGCAAACCATTAAAACCTCTTGGGAAAAAGATCTCCAGATCATTATAAAAGACACAGAATGGGATGAGATCATGACAAAAATTAATTCATCTTCCATGTGTGCGAGACACTGTCTAATACAATTTAAAATAGTTCACTGTGAATATCTTCATAAATCTAAACTTGCTAAAATGTACCTACAAATCAATCCTACATGTGACAGATGTAAATTATCAATTATCAATTATGGTTCTGTTCAAAAATACAGTTTTTTTGGAGAGATATATGTGAGGCTTTTTCTTGTATGTTTACCAGTAAATCCACTAATGCTTTTGTTTGGGATCATTGACGATGGATACCTCTGCCTCCAGGGGGTCCGAAAATTGATGTTTTTTCAACACTCCTTGCGTGTCGTCTTATTCTTCTCAAATAGAAGGACGCTGCTCCACCCACAGTTTCACATTGGATTAAAGATGCTTCGCGCCAACAGTCCGGTCCACAACTCATAGGCAAATTTCTAATAAACTACTGCCGCTCCAGACAACGACACAGTTTTTCTTTTTTTTCAGCTAAAAGTGGCACAATCATCAATAAAGGTCCTCTTGAATTGAAGCTTTAACATAATTTTAATAAGGAAGATCTAACTCACTTCCGGTCAGGCTGGAGTCTTACGTCACTCCACACTCCAATCATCAATTAAGCCTTTTACTCTAAACCAGTAATTAAATTCCCTCCCCTCTTTTCTCAGCCAATCACAATCTAATTTCTGCTTTTGAATTCATGGACATTTGTCTCTCTGCATTCCAGATGATTTTGCCGGTACTCCTCGCCCCATTCACCACATGGACTATGGACTAATTCATGAAGATTTTCTATCATAAATACATCTGTATTGACATTCCTAACATATTGAAACTCTTCTACAATAGCTCAAAAAGGTCTTTCAAAGGTGATAAGTCTTTTTTAGAACATGGATTTAGAAGGTGAACAGATGATCCAGCAAACAAACACAAAGTCAACTTGTTCTGTATTTATGTAAGAGAAAAGAAAGGCTTGTCTGTGCTATCACACTCTGGGTTAGAGGAGCAGTGCCTTGTTCGATCAGCTAATTTAGAACCCCTTAGCTTTGGCCTCCAGAGCCACGCTCAGGGCACCAGACAAGAGATGCTCTCAGCAGGCAGAGATATGGAGTTTATCTGCATCCTCGTGGCTGACATGGAGCACTCCGCCTCATCAAAGAGCACTAATGTCTCCAGTGGAAAACATGTGATGTAATGAGCAAACTCCATCCTGAGGACATAGAGACACTCTGTCCCTCTCTGCACACGATTCACATGAATACAACACGCATTTAAAGCTCTTTTTGGCCCTTTCAACTACAAGTTTGGTTCATTTAAAAAATAATATGAGAAATATTTAACTTCTCATTGTAGTGGAAAAGTGTTGGCAAGCTAATTGTTTGCATTCCAACAGTTTCCACCACTTTGTGTTGGAATCTCACAGAATTAGAAACAAAAAAAGCAGAGAAAAATATTTTATTTTGAAACTCTAATTTTTAATTTTGGTGTTTTATTTGATGGTTTCTCTTTAAAACTTGTTTTAATTTGTTACACCTTTACATTTATAGGAAATGCACATTAAGTCCAACTTAATACGGTGAAAGCAGCAATCTCAAGATTAGCTCTTTTTAGAAAAGGATTCAGATTTGGAATGACCTCCTCCATATACACAAAGAAGTAATTTAGCCCATCTCAAAGAAGGGTGAAAAAAAGTCTAATAAGCAACAATAAAAAAGCAACATCTAATAAACTGACCATATTTTACCTTCCTCTTTATTCAAAATAAAATAGTAAAAGATGTTTTTTTAGACGACAGTCTTTTGTACTGATGTAAAGCTAAAGCAAGAAACACGGGCTTAGTCATTTACCAAATGGTTGTCCTTAATGTTGTTTTAAGGTCCAGAAAGTCCAAGTTTTATTAAAGAAATCTTTTGAACTGATAGAAGTAATAAAAGCAATGGAAGATAGAACGAGTCGTCCTGAAGGATAGAATATTCCATGAGATATATCATCCTGATGGTAGTTTTTTTTCATCTACACTGATCAAACACATTTATTAATATGTTGCATATACAATAATGTCATGTGCAATTACCTCAGTCATTGTCTTAGCCTCCTAGAGACTTGTCCATCGGACTAAATGATTTGCCACTTCAGTTTCAACCTTGTTCCACAAAAGACTGTAGATTGTTTTGAAGACATGCTTTGCTGCTTATGTTGGCTCGTCCCTTTATTTTTATCTAAGGCTCTTTGTTCCCCTACCACTCTTTCTTTACATCTTTCTTCGTCCTTCTTAGCTCGCGGCAGCTGCAGACATGACGGTATCCCTGGCCATATCACCATGACGCCTGACCTCCAGACTCTCCTCTCCACCTGCCACCTCTGAAACATGACGTTGCTACGGTAACAGCAGCTTTATCTTCTCTGTAAATGGTCAAAGAGACCACATTCCACACTCTCTTAGCTTCAGTTTGCACATTGATCCAGCACTGTTTCAAAGAATGTCTTGTTTGTTTGTGTGTTTGTATAGTCAACTTCCCCCAACTTGGACTTTGTGCTACATTCACACTAGGCACATGTGGTCTACAAATTCTTACTCCCAACTCGTCATATATGGACGTCTGGTCTGGGCCCCCTCCACTTCACTTTTTGGGTGTTCCCGAGTCATCGTTTTTATGATGTGCTAGCTGTTCCCTTTAAATCCCAAGTCTCCAACTCTTGGGATGCGGTAATGGATGTGGAGCCAGTACTAGACTAGGGTACCAGTACTAGGTTAGGGTACCGGTCCGAGGGTTGAGGACCCCTGATTAGCTACTGTGGCCAGGTACCAAGCGGACATCTGACCAGCATCGGTTCACAGCCCGGAGGTTGAGGACTCCTGATTCAATGGGAACAGTCAGCACATCAAAAATAACAAGTTGGGGACACGCAAAACGTTAAAAAGTGACGCGGATGAGGGCCGAACCAGACATCCATACATGATGGGTTGGGAGGGAGATGATGAATTGGTGTGGTGCATTCAAGAACATGGTGAACGTGGGTTATTGATGGTGCTTTTACAATGCAGTGTTTACACTGGACTGTTGCTAGCCAAAACTAGCAGATGTACTCACAGTTGGAAAAAGCTTTGTGTGAAATGTCCAAGCGGAGCAAATTTTGCGGATCTTACTCCAGGCTTTTTTTTTCACAGCTCTTTTCTGAAATACAGAAGACTTGGTTGCATATAATTCCACACAGGCACAAACTGTTCATTTCTCCTTCATGGTAATTTTTCAAATGGCTGGCCCTTCCATGAACTACAAAAGAGGCTACACATACATCACGACCAAATCTAACTCCCTGATTGGTCGAAGTTCAACTAGTTTAACTTTTGTTGTGCGTCCAATGACCGCGCAGAGCCAGAAAACAGGCTTAAAAACTTTTGAGCTATGGGTGAATGTCAAAGGTTACAAAGCAGAAGCCCACATTTAAGTGCATTTACAACACATCCTTATTCCCAAATTGTCACATATTCACGCATAGTTTAGGACCCCTCCACATCAAAAATTGAAGTTTTGGCTGTCCCAAACTCATTGTTTATCTTTTGGACATGCTGGCAGCCCCAATCAAATCACAGGAACCCTAGCCTTAACCCTGACCAGTACGGTGCGGGACCGGACAGTACTGGAACTGTGCGCGTCTGCTACCGGACGTGGTACAAGTTTACGAACTGGGTTAGGGTACTGGTACCAGTCCCATCCTGAGGACCAGTCCATGTTCCGCTCCACGTTCGACAAAACATCCTGACCCTGACTTAATTTTAATAACCAGTACATTAAAAAAGAAACGAAAAGTTGAGTACACCCAAACTGTCCAAAAATGATATGGAGGGGTCTTTAACCAAATGGCAACATGTGACCACTTGAGAATCAGAATATGCTGGCATTTATATAGACTTCTCATTGGAAGTGGTCATTTGAATATGCATTACTGACAAGTTTAAACACCGTTATGAAGCAGCTTCAGAGCTACAACTAAGACATTCCAACTTTCCTTTCTAGAAAAAATGGAAGGAGCCTTTGCACATCAATCAAAAAAGAGAGTTACCCCCACGCAGAGCAGAATAGGAGTGTGTGTGTGTGTGGCACAGCTGAGAAGAAGCCCGGCCGTACGGCAATTTATACACACAGACAGGCGCAAATGTACATTCATGCGAGCATTACACACACAGGGGATTCAACTGTGTTGGCTGCATAGGTTGAGGCGCCCCAGCTGCCGAGACCCCCACTGAGGTGAGGAGGTCAGGAACATTACCCACCATTTGTAAAAGAAAGAGTAGGCATGTCCAACAAATCCCACCTGCCACCATATTTACAAAATTACTCATTGAAAGCCTTGGCTTCCATCAAGCTTGACAGTGGGAACCCCAGCCACCTTTCACTTTGGTCCACATCTACAGTGTGTTGTGGTGTGTTGTGTCGGCCCACCCCGACTCTGCCACAGATCATATCCCCCCACCACCAGACCGGGCATACCACGGTATCAACAACAGGCCTCGGATGTTTAGGTGGGGTAATTTAAACTTTTTAGGTCCAGTCATGAGCTGCTAAGACCAAATGCTTAAAGACGTGCTTCAACAAACAAAAACCAGAACTTGTTTGTTTTAACAAAGCAGTGCAACTCCGTCCTAGTTCACCAAAAGAAAAACAGGAGCAGGAGTTCCATCTGTGGTCACACGTTCACCAACATCAGAGCAAACACTGACTTATTCTTGAGCTAGAAAGGCTATTGCATTGGGCTGTTGAAAACAACAAAAACACATTTATTATTTTGTGTTTCGAGTAATTGAGAAATTGCTGTTTGTGCAGATTCATGGTAGCTGTAATCTCAGCATTAATGTAGGGGTTGGATTTCTTCAATGACTCTGAAGAGTCCATGATGACTCTAACTTGTCTAAACATGGGAATGTGAGCGTGTGGTGCCTCTGTTTCCTTGCAATGGATTGTCCACGGTATACCTAACCTTCAATAACTGAGGTGACTCCAGCCTTATGACACTGTTCAGGAAATGGATGGATGATTAGACACACATTGGATTGATAATGGCTTCTCGAACCAAGCCCTACCTTCTGTTCTCAAGGTTGACATATACTACTAGGGTTTTGGATCATTTCTTAGGTGTCGATCCGGCTCTAACCTTCAACCTGTAAATCAAAGATTCACAGATTGAAGCACAATCCGAAATTTTAATATGTTTGTACAGATACTATTTTCATTTTTCATCTTCTTAACTGTTTTTTCCCTTTTGGGGTCATGGGGCCACCAGAGCCAAACCCGGCTATTGATGACCGAGGGCGGGATCCATCTTGGATGGGTTACTAGTCTGTCGCAGGGCAGATGCTACGAGTATGTCGGATACCCGATGTATTAAAATAAAATTATATTTAGAGCTGGAGATCAATATCAACAAAACTGATAAAAACAAAGATTTAGATAGAAAGAAATGGTGTTTAAAGGGTACCCAAACAGAGAAGTTGGAGGCAGACTCCACCCACAGTTGAAATTTGAAAATCCATCAGAGGGGTGGGGCCGGGGAACAGGACTATCATTATTACTGGAGCTGCAGAGCATGATGTGGGAGATGTAGAATTTAAATAGTTTGAACCAATCACACAATTCAAATGTAATGCCTCGATTCAACCTGTAGAGAGCAGTACACATACATTTTCTGACTATATTTTCAAGAATTAGACACGTTTATTTTCATTTTTAAAAAATCTTGCTAATGACGAACAGAAAGCACTTTTAAAGCCCCATTTATTGAAGTCAACGGTCAAAGTTGATTTAGAGTTTAGTTACTCTTTAAATACAATTTTCATAGGATTAGGTTTACAACATGAGAGTCAATGGCAAGTTGTATCTTTCAAAAAGAAGCCTCTAGTGGTCATTTGAGGAAATTCAACAGTTGTTGATTTCCTTACAGTTGAAATGGAAAGTTGGGATTTAATCTCAACCAAAAACTATGTTCTTCAAACAAAACATCACAGTCATGTGACTGCTGGATTACAGCAGTTACAGCTCAGTATCAGACAGATGCTTTTTTCTTTTTGGGCCACCCAAGTTTTCAGCATTTTTATGCTTTAATATGTAAAATAATTTTCCTTTTTTTTAACCATTCACAGTTGTTTGATTATCTAAAACAAGAGTAAGAAAAAAATCATCAGGAAAGGGGAAATACCTTTTTCCCAAAAGTGCATGAAAAACCTCAAGATCAACAGCTGCTATTAATTTAATCCAAAAGTCTTTTTTTTCCCATCAAGCCAAGCACAACTCCTGTCATATGACCACAGCATTATACCCTGATCTTGTAAAAACTAAATTTAATATGTAAGAGATGGTTATCTCCAGCATCCCAGCATGCACTTTGCTCTCTCCAAAGTTATGAGAATTTCCCATCTAACTTCTGGGAAAAAAATACTAGATTCAGGCGAGACAATTTGAGAATATGTATATTTTTGTTAAACACTCTGTGGTCTTGTGTACAGAACACAGTGATGAAGTTGGTGTGAACATCAAGATAACAAACAAAAACAAAACGGGGAATATTTCTTTCTAAGATCTGGCTATGAAGCCCGGCGCAGTCGGACGACAGCGGGATCATTTGGTAAATTCCCGCTAATGCAACAGCAGTCAGTGGGAGTTAAGCCCGTAAAGGTTCTGATCCTGTTAAGCTAAGGTTAATTTAACAGGACGGCTGAGCGTCTCTCACACATGTTCAGACGCACGCACTGTGATACAGTCTCATGCAGCAGCGGCTCTTCTCACACCATATATTTAGATATGTAATCCTGTGGGAAGCTCACAGTGACCGGCTGGGCTCAAAGACCCCTGGCTGTTTGTACAATAAGGGGGACTTATCGAAACAAGGCTGGCACTGAGAGCCCAGCAGTGGGGGGGATTTATTTAGAGAGCAGCGGGGCTCCGGCCAAACTTTGATCAGCACTCGTGCTCTGCCTCCCCGCTCCATTTCTCCCAGCCACAGACCGGCCAGCGAACACTGCCGTCTGCAGGGGGTGACCCTGGTTCCCTGGCAACGGGGGCAGCCCCGACTCTGACATGCAGTTGTGTGCTGGCAACGGGAGCCGTCTTTCTTGCTACGCTTTCATTATTTCATTTACCATGAAGTATTTGCTCACAAACTGCGAACAGGGTCCCGCTCTGCTAATGGAGGGTGAAGGTTGGGAAAACAAGACTGAGAACAAGTTTGTTATTTAATCCCAATAAAGAAAAACTACACTGAGATGAGAAGTTCATCAAACTTTCACTTATTTTCTGAATTTATTTAAACTTCCCAGATGTTGGAGACCATGTTTCCATCTTAAAATAGGAAAAAAAAGCTCCAATCTTAAGAAAACAAACTCTAGAATGAACAATCAGTTCAAGCAGAAAGTCAGTTTTACTTAACAAGAAGTCCATACAAGTGTTCAAAAAGGGAAAAGAAGCAGTTCAAATTGAAAGTTATACAAAACAACAAGTATTTTTTCTCTTTTTTATGTACCTAGTTGTAGTTTATTTTCACTAACGTGACAAAAAACTAGTGCAATAAAAGGAAATAACTCATTTTTGAACTAAGTGTGAATAAAATGAGAATATGATCGTAATACAAGCTGGCCTGTCTTTATAAATCCTCATAAAATCAAAACTAGCAGCAACTCTATGAAAAAAAATGAGTAAATTTCTGTTTCCAAGATAATGCAAATGAAAGCCGTTTAACTATAGAACAGATAATGAGCTTTAGAAAAACACATTTGAAAATGTAACCCAAAATGTTAGTGCATTTTAAGTTTTTTTGAGTCTTAAATCATTTTTTTTCTATTGCAAGAGTTTGAAACAAACGGATTGTCTCACTTTAAAATGTAAATTCCTTATTTCTAGATCCTTGCTTTTCATAAGAAAAAATATTCTCAGCCGTGCTTATTTTGAGAATATCTTTGAAATAGCAAAGATAAGTTAAAAAAACAGCTAAAACAATTTGAATGTCAAAAACAGGGGTTCTCAAGGTTTTTGTAGCAGAGGGCCAAATGAAGAACTCAACATTAGACTGGGGCCAATGTTGTTGAGAAAAATTGATAAACAGAAAAATGTTGTTTTTATCAACTTTAATAACTAAGTGTCATTTGTACAGTTAACAGAGCATAAGAGCAAACAAAGCAACATTTGAAACACTGAGAAATATCAATTTTAGGTAACTACAGACTTGTGTGATGTGAATGTTGGCTACTTTCAACATACTGTCTTTTATTAACTCCCTGTCTCTGAAGGGCTTTCTATGCTGGTGTTGTGCCATGGTACATTCCACCTGCTTTTCTTTTAACCAAATGATTTTGTTTTGTGCTCCTATTACTCAGCATAGATAAAGAGCTAATTGTATATTTAATTTGGGCTGAAAAAGATCGAAGGGGCTTGGACTTGATAAGCTTTTAACGTCATCAAAAGCCCTTTTTCGAACACTGAACATTTCTATTGCATCTAACATTGTTTGTCGGATAGTTTGCATTGTTTTTTTCTTTTATTTGTTTATTGTTGTTCTTTTTTAAAAATAAAATAAAGTAAAACTAAAAAAACAGCAGCTTTTTGTGTTAAAAAAATGACCTTTGTTAGGCTAATTTAGGATAAGAAAAGCCAATTTCTGAAACCCCTGGTCCAAAAATAAGGTTTTAATCTTGGCATGCATCAAAGAGCTAGCAGTGTGCAAAATAAAATATTTGCAAAAATGTTTGAACTATAGGAACCTTCTTTATCCACAGGAAACCTGCCTTTTCCATTCCTGCTCTGTCATGGAAAAGTGCTCTGCAGGAACACATCACCCCAAGTTGCTTTAAAACAATGGTTTTTGAGTGTGTAACATAAAGGTCACTAAAAAAAAAAAAAAAGATTATGTTCTTTTCTGTTGTGACAGGAACCAGTTGATGCAAAACAGCAAGAAAGGGGAATATTCAACTACACAATAAAGTTTATTTTTCATGAAAAATATATTTGAAAAAGATCAGTGTAAAATTTTCTTTTTTTTCTGGTTTTCATGACAAATCTTTAAATTAAACAGGCTAGAATAAACAAAGGGTTATTATGTAATTTTTGGATTGTTTCTAACAGAGAAAAACAACATTTATCTTAAACCTTTATTGATTCTGTAATCTTTCACAGAACTTGTTGTGAATAGATCTATATTCTTTAATTTTGTCCTGATCATTTAAAATAGGATTAAATATAGGATTAGTACAAATTAATAAGAATGACCCTTTCATGGAATTGGTTTAGCCTTTTTGGTGGTTTTCAGACGCTTCCTGTTAGTCGTAGGTTTAAAGGAAAGTTGTTGAATTTGTCCAAATAGAAATGTACAGCTATATGTCTGGGGGAAATGGGTTTAAAATGGTCTTAAATGTGTACCTAACCACTTGTAGAAAAGCATTTAGCAATGTTTTATCTGTCCGTGCACATAAGGTAAAAGCTGTCGCCCTGCAGTTCTGTTTTCATTGACCTGGGTTTTCCTCACAGACTCTCATCCAGCTCAGCAGAAGCCTCTCTTGACCTCACAGAATCAGCTCATTGTGCAGACTTGACCTTGCAGGTTTTTGCTCCTGTAATGACGCCCCGTCCTTTGGCTGCAGGGCAAGCCCAGAGGTGAGCTTTAGCTAAAACGATACTTATGAGGCTCCGGTTAGGAGAGACACTTTACTCCCTCCAATTCTCCTCCCCGAGAAAAAGAGCAGCAGCGGTGGAGGTCAGCAGGTCAGAACGCTTCGTGAGCTCTTATAGCTCCGGCAACAGAGATGAAAGTTAGCCTAAATAATCCTGTAAAGTGCTCAGACGGGGCAGAAATTCCCCTGAGGGGGGGTCTCTGGTCTGACCTCCGAACCTCGCGTCTCTTTGTCCCTCCTAGCCGAAACAGCTACATACACTTGAGTTCACATCCATTAGGCAAATTAGCAATTAAAGGACTACAGGAATGGAGGCAGCCGGTGTTTTTAGAAGACTGGAGCCAACGTGGGGGATGGAAGGGGGTGGGCGTGTCCCAACCAGAAGGCTTTCTTTGACATTTTCAAACTGGATGTCACAGATGAGAGTACCGAGTGACTCGTTTTGGCACGCAGCTCTTCATCTGGCCCCTCCGCCGGCTCTTCCCACCGTCCTCGTCAACATCGCTGGATAAACACTCTTAGACATTTAAGGGGCAACTTAAGAGACTAATGGAGCTAAAAGCTCCAAAGAAAAGAAACACCGGCCTAATAAATGTCATGTTTTCAACAAGTCGAACAAACAAAGCCTCAAGAGCGGTTTGGTCGTGTTTACTAACTTGTACTTGCAGGACACAGGATCCTCGCAGCAACATGGCTCTTCTGAAGAAACTCGTAACATTCCCTGTGAGGTGCACGCAGACGATGCAAAGTCCAGAAAAGTCAGCGAGATAAGTGCTGTTGGGCTAAATGCTCTCTGGAGCATCTCATACTGACATCAGTTTTTTTGTTTCATTTGTGTTTCATTTGTTTCATTTTGGTTTACCTTGTTTTCTGCCCTAAAAGGTACACTTAAAAACCTTTATTTGATTTTATGTTTTTAAAAAATAACAGTGCGCCTTATCACTCAGAAGGTCTTATATATGGATTGATTCTGGTTGTGCTTACTGAAAGGTACACAGAATGCGCTATCAAAGCGATTGGTTGAGTGTTATTGGGAATACGGCAATATGGCTAACATGGACTGTGTTTGTTACGATAATAACAAGATTGGGAGTCAGCGTAGTCACAGTTTTAACTGTGTCAGTCTGTTTTTTTACATGTTGCGAACAAGATTAGGAGTTACAGGTGATTAATATGCTAGCATAGCTAATGCATAGCATGTTATAACAAAGATATAGAACTAGAGTGAATGCATCTAATATTGTCTGACTGACTACCTGCGTTTCCATTGGCTATGAAACTGTGCTAATTGGATTTGTGATATTGAATTTTTTTCTCAATTTACCGGTCGATCTTCGTTCCAGTACTCCCCTATGGTCATGAGCTTTGGGTCGTGACCGAAAGAACGAGATCCCGACTACAAGCGGCTGAAATGAGTTTTCTCCGGAGGATGACTGGGTGCTCCTTTAGAGATAGGGTGAGGAGCTCAGTCACCCAGTGAGAGCTCAGAGTAGAGCCGCTTCTCCTCCGCATCGAGAGGAGCCAGTTGAAGTGGCTTGGGCATCTGGTCCGGATGCCTCCTGGACGCCTCCCTGGAGAGGTGTTCCGGGCATGTCCCACTGGGCGGAGGCCCCGGGGAAGACCCAGGACACGCTGGAGAGACTATGTCTCTTGGCTGGCCTGGGAACGCCTCGGGGTCCCCCCAGAGGAGCTGGAGGAAGTGGCCGGGGAGAGGGAAGTCTGGGCATCTTTGCTTAGATTGCTGCCCCCGCGACCCGGTCCCGGATGTAGCGGAAGAAGATGGATGGATGGATATTGAATTTTCCAAACAGAAACATGTCAACCTCGAAAAAACTTGAATTTATGGTAAAAACATTTGGCTTTGAGGCTTAGTATATTTGACATAGTCCGCAAAACTGCAATCCGCTACCGCAGATCATTTCTTTGCACAGCCATCGAACTGCACAACACTACTTCAGTTATCATACATTTTTATATATACACTGCTCACAAAAATTAAAGGAGCACTTTAAAGAAACACATTAGATACATCAGATTTCAATATGAAGTTGGATATCTATACAAATAACAACAGGGCAGTGTCTTAGGAACAGAAGGATGACGAGTCTTTTAATAGAAATAAAAGTTTTCAGTCTACAGAGGCTCAATTATGTAGACACCATAAAATCAGAGTGAAATGAAGATGTGGCAGGCTAGTCCATTTTCTCCAAAACTTAATTTCTGCAACTCAAAATGCTTTTCAGTATCTTGTGTGGCCCCCACGAGTTTGTATGCATGCTTGACAAAGTCGCAGCATGCTCCTAATGAGACGACAAATGGTGTCTTGTGGCATTTCCTCCCAGATCTGTGTGAGGGCATCCCTGAGCTGTTGTACAGTCTGAGGAGCAACCTGGCGGCACCTAATGGACCCAAACATAATGTCCCAGAAATGTTCTATTGGGTTTAAGTCAGGGGGTCGTAAAGGCCGTTCAATTGTTTCAATTCCTTCATCCTCCAGGTACTGCCTGCATACTCTTGCCACGTGAGGCCGGGCATTGTGGTGCATTAGGAGGAAACCAGGACCTACTGCACCAGCGTAGGGTCTGACAATGGGTTCAAGGATTTTATCTGGATATCTTATGGCAAATTGGACAACCTGTGCAACTTCTGTAGGGTTAATGAATCTCCTCATACTGCCAGTAGAGATAATTACACAAGCCAAAATCAGCACGAGTGGAAAACCAGCCAAAAAAGATCAAGAGGGAGAAACTTGAAATGACCTCCACATGTAACACCAGTCCTGTTTGGAGGGTTTTCTAATTGTTGCCACTGAAGTGCACCTGTTGTTAATTCCATGAACACCAATACAGCTGAAACTGATTAACGAGGCCCTCAGCTGCTTAACCAACAAGAACATTATCAGACAGGTTTCATTCAATTCATGCCAGGCCCAATAAAAAAAAGGGTTCCTTTAAATTTTGTGAGCAGTATATATAATGTATTCAGTAAATTTCATAAATGTTTTTCTTTATTCAACTATTTGGCTTTTTTTTGCCTTCTGTGGTGCCATAATACATAAACTTCTCTTTGTTATATGAATATAATTCAATCCAATTCAATTGTTGGTCACATGACCAACAGTGATTGCACCGCCTCCTACACAGCTGGTGCCAGTTGAGTGTGTCATGCGGAATCGTTGGATTCACAGCTCTTCTGTGAAATCACTGAACCCAATTTTCCATAATCTCTTCATCCTTAACCACTCCCACAAAGCTTGCCGCTTCATGGCCTGGAAAAAGACCCCAACGTCTCCTTTGATAGATGATGATGAGCGCTTGTGCCATGACAGAAATTTCAATGTACCTGCTGTACATGAAAGGATTATTCACATTCATCGCCCTCTATTTGAATTTCTTATCATGTTTAATTTGCATAATTATGATTTAATGGAAACAGTGTAATTGCTAAAATGTCTTTTTGTATGAAGTTGTCTGTTTTCAAGCTGCGACGTCCAATGAAAAGTCTATGTTAACACACGTGTAAGGTTGTTTTTGGCTTCAAAATTCTCACGTTCATGCGTCACTAGGATGGTTTCTAAGACTGTCTTAAGGCTCTGCATCAGATGAAAGTGTGTTGAAAACTAAACCAGGTTAACCAATCATGGACTTGGATATGGTATCCCTTCTAATTCATGAAAGTGCCATCGTTTCAAAACTGATCAATGAGGAGAAATGAATGATTGCAGTTTGTACATGACACCAAGTCTGTCATAAATCGGAATAGAGCTGTGAAAGAAAAATCCTGGAGCAAGATTGGTGAGATTTTGCACCAGGCTTCTACCAACTTTTGGTTGTGGACAAGCTCTAATAATTAGTGGTTTTTGCTGGTCCAGTGTGAGCACAATGTGCTAGTACTTCAAGAACGTTTGTTTCTTGAACACATACCTGGTGTGAATGTATTACATACAACGTAAGCTTGAAAATGGACCATTCATTGTTGGTACGCCCTCTAGTGTTGAAAATATGGTACTTTCAATGTTTTTTTTATTTTAAAATGGACAACTAAGATCAAACGAGACCTTTCAGGACTTTCGTGATTTAGGATGCTTGCAACAACTGTTCAGTTTGGTCATTATTTTGGTCTAAAAGCTTTTCCACGCTTTCGCCCTTTCTGCCACATACAGGGCTTGTGTCCTATTAATCAAGATGAGCACCTTCCCACAAAAAGAGTCTCAAACCCGACGTGTCCTCTGACCCCGGGAGCACATCTGTAGCACTCTGCCTGGTTTGGATTACAGGCTCAGAGACGTGTCTGGTTTGATGTGGACGAGAGGTTGAGAGCTACAGAACAAGAGTTGGGGGGCAGACGGGAAGAGCCTGGAACGTCCCCGTCGGAATTGGGAAGGCTTTCTATTTGATGTCTGCCGGGTGGGCAGGGTTGTGTCACTCAGGCTGAGTCAGACCTCCATTCATAGGCACCAAGCTTCAAAGAAAGGAACTCATCGCTCTCCTGCACAGCTCCTCTTCAAACTTGGACCACCTGGGAGAAAACACTGAGTGAGGAAAGAGGAAAAAAGATAGCATCCCAGATTGGAGGATGTGGCACAAGGACTGGGTTCTACTCGCATGTCAGAAGAGAAAAAAAATCCTTTTATTAGAAAAATGTTTGTGGGTCAAATTCCTGTATTTAAAAGTCTCATCATTTATTTTTTTATTTTATTTTCAAGGGCATTGGTGTTGGATTATTCAAGATATTCAGTATTTTAAATAAATTAATTATTTATCAAACATATAAACTTTACCAGAAAAAAGGACTCTCAGAAAAGATAAATAATCTCTATTGGGATTGTCTTTAAATGTGTTTTCCTGTTCACTCTGTAGTGTTTCTGAGCTACAGGAACTGATGTTCTCTTAAATTAATCGGAAATGTGTCTAATGGGGTTAAGGTCTGACCTCTGTTAAGTCCTCCTGGCTTTGTCTGTATAACTGGTATGAATCATGACTCTACAAACAAGGCTTTAGTGGTGTTGTGGTTCGTATCACTTTTTCACGTGTTTGGCATTGGTTTTTGGGAGGATGGTAGCCACAGAAACCCATTCCTTGAAACTTCTACTATACGTATGTTTCTTTATAAATACTAAGATACTTCACTTGATTCTGTACAACATGGAGTTACATGGAGTGAGCCTTCCCTAACTTCCCGTCATCTATCTATTTACACTCTCTCCCACTAGCATACAGCCCTTCACACCCCAACCTAACATTACTGCTGCAATAAATTAAGCATTATTTTTCATATGCAGAATCAACAGGTAAACATTGCAATGAAAACTCAACAAAAATGGACTCATACATTAGTGCCTTGTAAAAAATACTAAATATAAAAAAGAAATATAATGATAAAATATGATACAATAGAACAGAACACACTGAATAGGTAACTGGAGCAGGTACATTTAAATTAATAAAAATTAGTCAAATATGGTAGAAATACAAGAGAAAAATATCAGATGCAGGTGAAATGAAATACACAGGTTGAGTTTGAACAAATATTTTTAATTATTGGTATTATTTGGAGTTCTGTAGTCTTGGGGTAGTGGCCGTATTTGAGTCTTTTTCTGCATCCCGGCAGGCTTTTTTACCATCTGCCGTAGGGTTGTAGTTGGAAAAGTCCTTTTGCTCGATGTGTGTAGTCCTTTGTAATCCTTGTTCAGATTCCTGGTGTGGTAAATGTCCTGAATGGAGGGGAGGCTAGCACCAGTGATGTCCTCTGCAGCTCGCACTACAAAAATGGCGAACAATATCTGAGCTATCCAGCTGTACGATTTTGAGCAGATGCAAGCTTGGATGACGAAAATGAAGGCGCACATGGATCTAGCCGCCTACAAACAGATGCATCTACTTCCAATTCACTGTGATTTTAATACATACATATTCATAAACACAACTAAATCCTGACTACAAGCGGATGAAATGAGTTTCCTCTGAAGGGTGGTTGGGCACTCTCTTTGTTAGAAGCTCGGTCACCCGGAGAGAGCTTAAAGTAGAGCCGGTACATTGAGAGGAGCCAGTTAAGGTGGCTCAGGCATCTGGTCCAGATGCCTTCAGGACACCTCTCTAGAGAGGTGTTCCAGGCACGTTCCACTGGGCGGAAGCCTCGGGAAAGATCCAGAACACGCTGGAGAGACTATGTTTCTCAGCTGGTCTGGGAACGCTTTCAGATCCCCCAGAGGAGCTGGAGGAAGTAACCGGGGAGAGCGAAGTCTACGCATCTGTGCTTAGATTGCTGCCCCAGCGACCCGATCCCAGATGAGTGGAAGAAGATGGATGGATATATGGACAGTTGAACCTTAATTTTCTTTGAATATATCCTCCATTGTGAGAAAATGTTACAAGAACATGCAAATATATATATAAATATTTTCATTAGACCGGTCTTTAATACATTTAATGTTAGTTATAAGGAAATATTGTCATGATGGCACAAGCTGTAAAGGAAAACAGACTTTTCAGACTGTTTATGACCTGCACCTTTACCAGATTTCATGCACCACCACCAGTGGTAGTCAAGATCAAGTAGTGATGTGAAACTATCACAGGGCTGAATTCTTGAGGGGTGTTTCCAGCATCCTGTGCATTCAAGGATGAAACAACCAGACTCACCCCAAAAACATTTGCGGGTGTTGTAATGAGGTGCTACATGAGCCTTTCTAGCAGGTCTGCATTGGAATAAACGCACTTCTGATTTGTTTGCTCTGGGATGACATCAAAGCCAAGCTTTGAGAACTGGACCAAAGTGGTTGAAATCACAACAAACTAAGCGCTGTCCTCACTTAAGAGGACGGAAACTTTGCACCCGCCAGCCGGGCGCAGCTAAGCGCCTTCTCTACACAAACCAGCCCACACAATGGGAACTTTCTTCAGATGAAAGGCTGGGCGAGGCCGGGATGGAAGCACTGAGGGCACGGAGGGTTTAAAGGCCGGAGTGGGAGCGGGACGTGGAGATGACAGTGCTGCTCGGGGTGTGTGTCACCGTTTCAAACGGGAGTGTATCTGTGAGGGACAGAAGGAAGGCCTGTAAGCCTCATGCTTTGATTGCAGATTATATTACACTGTACACAGCCCCTCCAGAGTTCAGAGAGAACTGCTTTTGTGTATGGTGGGGTTTATGAATGTTGGGTTTGTTTTGGGGTCATACGCAAAGCACATGTCTGATGTCGTTTTACAGGAGGTGGTGGTGGTGGGGCGGAATGGGGGGATGGTTTTTGCCCATTTGAGAACCATGAGATCAATCACTCCACAGTGGAGTATTTACGCTGGTTTCCAAAAGAAACGTTGCAGATCAGCCGCTGTGCGAGTAATGATCATAACTTAAATCCAGGAAAATCCGCCGGTGTACACGGTTAGAGCGTGACATACACAACCTTGAAATTATAGAAGGGTTGAGGGGTTTTTATCTCTGTTGGCTGAAGGAGCCGGAGGTCAGCAAAAATAACCCAAAGCAGATTTTCCCTGATGAGGGAGGAAGATAAAACCTCATATGGCAAAAGTGAGGCCTGAGCCAACACAACACCAACATTATTGTTCCTTTTTTTCCCTCTTTCTCAGCCTCCTTCAGTTAAACAATGTATGCATTCATTCTTTTAAGCCGTAGCAGTCACATATGAGCGAGGTAAACACTGAAGCACTCCAAGCAGCAAAAGCATTTTTCTTTGAAAGGCGTCACATAAAAGAAAAAAAAACATCAAAAGCAGGGATTTATCCGAGAGATACGGCTACATTCCTCAGCGTCTGTGTGTGTTGTTTTAAATCGCAACCGGCAAGGGCGGCTGAGAGCTAGCTTGTTGCTTTTCTGCTGATGGTGCATAATGAATATTTTTAGAGTGACTACTTAGATTTAGAGAAGCAAACTGAGTGGTTTGGTCACTTTAGCGCGCTGGCTCTTTTTATAAACTGAGCAAACCCAGCTAAGACAGACTGGCCTTTGTTTTGTTTTTTTCTTTTTTTGAAAACTAGGGAGCTGTGGGATTTGATTATAGGAAACAACTCATCATTTTCATGTATGTGAGCAAAAAAATCTGTTTTGTAGACACAAAAAAATAGTCAAAAGGGTGAAAATGGGGGTAGGAGTAAAGGAAGATAAGAACGTTTTAGTCTTTTTTAACGATTTTAATACAAGGCAGCAGTGGATGCAGTTTATTTTTGATATTAGAAACCGCTAAACTTTAGCGGTTTTTAGGTTTTCTAACCAGGCAACTCTGTTTTGTCTCTCATCTAATGAATGTTGCTAACAGTATTACAGAAGTGGCGCTTATTATTTAGGATCTCTAGGACCAACTATTACAGATGAAAATGGTAACATCATATTGTATTCACAGAGCAGATATTAAAAATACATTTTATACATCTTCTTGGCCGCTTTGTCCTTTTAGTGGTTACGGGGACGTTGGAGCCTAACCCGGCTATTGACGGGCGAAGGCAGGGAATACCCCGAACAGGTTTCCAGAACAAAAATACCTTCAAGCCAAATTTCAAGCTCTTGATTTGGAACAACAAAGCAAACATTTCAACAAAGAAATTAAAGACCTTAAAGAAAAAAATTGCAGAAACAAAAGCCGAACAGGAAACTGCCTCCAATCAAATCACAGTCCTCACCTCTGAGATTTTGGTTGTTAAAGTACAGCTTCACAAGAAAAGGGCACGCGCCCACTAGAACTTTGGTGTTTCTGCAGATGACCTGAAACACAAGAATCTAAGGTGTTCCTGTCTCTACAGAAGCAAGCTTTAGGATTCCTCTCTGCAAGCTGATTAAAAAGGCGTCAGAAAGGGAATTCAGAACACTGAAGGAACAAATCAGCTGTTTTTCTTAGCAATGTGAGGACTTCAGGCCCATGACAGAGAAGTTTAATGACACCATGGAGTACATCAGCAAACTCCAAGAACACAAGAAATCCCTTCTGGAGGAAACTGGAGGAACTGGAATTAGCAGGACCGGCTACAGAATACAAACAACTGGAGACAAATATTGAGCAACTGAAGAAAGAAAATTTGAACCTCACCAAAGATCAGCAACAACTACATTTGGAAATTCTGGACCGAAAACATCTGGAGGTCAAAGTTATTACTAAAAAAAAAAAAAAAAAAAAATGCAGCAGTTCTGGCTGAAAATACGGCCATAAAAGCCAAAGCCTCAGAGTCTGTACATCCCACCACAGTGCACTGTTTTAAGGCACCCTCCTCTGACTTCAGCCAGATCTGCTCAAAAACAGGTTCCTGGTCTGAGACAACCAGGTCAGCCTGTGTTGAAAGGAACTTCAGCCATCAAGATCAACAGGTTCCAACAACACAGAGCTGCACTTGCAGACCATCAGGCAAATAGTTGCATTAGGAGAAGGAGAAGATAAAATAGTAGAAAAAGTAAAAGTAGAAAAAAGATGCAGAGGAAATAAATGAAGAAATAGAAAAAAGAAAACAGTAGAAAAAGAAGTAAGAAGGACAAGAAGTAGAAGAAAAATTTTACCTTAATAATGTATTATTTTTCATTTATGAAACTGGTTGAAAACACGTACAAGGCACATTGCTCAATGGTGGGCAGGAGCCTTGCAAATTGGTGGCGCTAACTGCCTAGAAAAGACATGAAGATGTAGAGAAAAAAAGAAGTAGAAGGAGAATAAGAAGAACTAGAATGAGAAGAACTAGAAGAAGCAGATAGAACTAGAAGTAGACATAAAAGAAGTAGTAGAGGAAGTAATAGAAGAAAAAGACAAAGAAAATAATAATCAAGAAAAATAAACAAATACATAAATAAAACAGACATATAGATCGTTAGAACAAACATATAAATAAATTAAAATAAAAGTAAATAATAGCTGGACAGTGGCGCAGTGGTTAGCGCTCTTGTCTCACAGCAAGAAGGCCCCGATTCAAATCCCAGCTGGGGGATCTGAAACAGAAACACTAACTGGGGACCTTTCTGTGTGGAGTTCTCCCCGTGCATGTGTGGGTGTTCACCGGGGACTCCGGCGTCCTCCCCCTATCCAAAAAACATGCTTCATAGGTTCAGTGATGACTCTAAATTGCCCCTAGGTGTGAATGCGTAAATTTATGGGGGCGTGATTGAGGCCCTGTGACCTGTCCAGAGTGAACCCTGCCTTCGCCCATCAGTAGCCGGGTTAGCCTTCGGCCCCCCCGCTACCCCGAAAGGGATAAAGCGGCCAAGAAAAAAATAGCGAATGAAATAAAAAAATAAAAATAAATGAAGACGAGAGCCAAGGATGGCTAAAAGTCCACAAAGCTAAATAATAATCAGAAAGGAAGAGGTAAAAAACATGCATGGTAGCATCAAAGAAGACTTGAGTTGTCAGGGTCCAGGCGAGGGTCAGGGCAGGCGGCAGGTAACCAGAGAATAAGCGGGGTCGGTTAAACAGAAAATCAGAACGGTCGGTAATGCAGGCACTACTCTTACTTAAAGAGGTCTCAAATTACATTTTTTTTAAGAACCACCAAAAAGAGAAAAAAAAATCTCCCATTAACTACATCATGACACCTCCTAAAACAGCCCTCCTCTCCCTCAGTGACACACTTACAGGCCTTTCTTCTTCTCCATGTTAACAACTCAACCCCCTTTGCTGAGACTGCTCCCGCCCTTAACGACTGTTTCTGCAGCCTAATCGCAGGTAGGAATTTAAAAAGGTCAGCGCCCGCCACATGTGATGAATTCCTTACAACTAATAAAACCTGCAACAACTTCACAGGAGGCCTGCAGGAAACCTGCACGGGAATTCAGACTGCTGCAGCTTTCTCCCAGAGATGTTTTAGACGTTGGTTTAAAATCACTTGACTTTCCATCCAAATCATCAGTTTGTGTCACATTTTGATAGTTAATTTTTACTTTATTTTTTAATTCTAATCCATCTCCTTACACAACCAAATACTATCCTTACATTTACAGAGTGTCATGGTAAAGCACTGAAGAAGAAATACTGTACCCCTCAAGTCTGATGCTTCTTTTCCAAATGAGACAGTCCCAGCTGACCCCATCACTCAGGACCATGACTTCAGGAGGATGTTTATGTGTGAGCGGTGGAAGTACGACGGCTTATAAGCCCTTCTGATCTGCATTGGCCAGGCGCAGCCAAAAGAATGACCGGACTGGGGGTGGTCTGCAAGGAGGAAGCTGGAGCATCAGCTCAAGCAGCAGGTATTTATTACAAACTTGTGTCATATATAAGATGCACTGAACTATAAAGCGCATTTAAGGATATAAAAGAGTAAGAAACGAGTTCCTCAGTTACCCCGGGCTCGCACCACTAGCGTTTAAGCTCCGATGCGATGCAGGAGCGATCTAGCTACAACCGACGGCTCATACTAGCTGCCGGTCGGCTGCCGACTTTGCAAAACTCCAAACTCACACATGTTCACGCTAAACTCCCTTTTGATCACTGCGGTTCGACAGCATTGTCCGTCGAAATTTGAACCAAACAAAACAGATTTGTAGCGACGCAGAGCCTGACCACAGACGCAGGAAGTGAACGCCTGCCGTGGGATTTCCTCTAGCACTTTTGAAATTACGTAAAGACTGCGGCGCTCGCATTGGAGCTGTAATGCTAACTGTATTAACAGTAACTGTAGAACTTTTTTGTAACACGCTACAGGTTAGAAAAATTAGCATCACAATACCTGTAACTCCCAACCTTGCTTGCAACACAAAAAACATATATATACCACAAAAAAAAGCATTATTGCAACTAGGCTAACTCTCAACTTTGGTATAAACATGTAAAAACAGTCTGACACTGCAATACGTTAGCCGTATACAATACTTGTAACTCCCAACCTTGTTTGCAACACAAAAAACAAATATAAAAACAGTGATTGGCTACTACTAAAAAAAATTAGCTTTGACTATACTAACTCCTAACCATGTTAGTAACATGTAAAACAAACACAAAACGATGCAATGACATGTTAGCCATATTAGCGTAATTGCAATGACAGCCTTGTTTGCAACTCGCACAAAAAACATACTGGGCACCATGTATCTCTTCTTCCATCTTCTTCCCACTCCTTTTCAAGCAATAAACCAACCTCTGTTTGACTTTAGTAGAAAATCACTATGCTTAACAAGTCAAAGGTGACTTAAGTGGGTTTTTGTTTTTTAATCAATGTAATTCATTATTTCTGTGTTGACTTGATAATCTGTGTGCTTCTTTTGTTGTGTTGTTAACAATTAGTGCTTGAAATAAACCCAATCAATCAATAATAATATAATATAATATAATATAATATAATATAATATAATATAATATAATATAATATAATAACATAACATAACATAACATAACATAATATAATATAGCATAACATCTAATTGACATTATTTGAAAAAAATCAGGCTTTAGGTAAAATAATTTAGAAAGGAAAAATAATTAAAAGAAATATCTTAACAATATGAAGTATAAGTGATATAAATATTTATTCTCGAAAGTAAAAGATTCAAATGGATGACGACCATGAAAGGACCGTGCAACTCTTGAGCTGAGTCAAAGAAAACAACAAAAAAATTGATTGAGGGCAAATATAAAGACAGTTTTACACTACAACACATTCAGATAAAGCAAGGATCTAAGATATATATATATATAATATATATATATATATATATATATATATATATATATATATATATATATATATATACATATATATAATGTTACTCCACTCTGTGTGTGAGCAGGAACATCTGCTATAAGTGAACATGCATCGGTTTTCATGGATGATCCTCCTCAGCATTCAGTCGCTCACACACTGTTAAACAGCGAGACTCTGACACCCACTGTTTTCTCACTGTAACCAAAAACTGTCAGCTGACGTAAATCTTTTCTGTTTAACTGCTTTATGTGCAAACAGGTCGAACATTTATGGGACCAGGAATTTATCGGCTGTCGGTGAACAGCAGCTGGAAGAGACAATACGAGGTTTCAAAAGCTGATGTTTGAACCTTTTTTTGAAAAATGTAAACCGACCTGAAAAGAGAGTCTGGATCCATGAAGGTCCACTAAGTTTTTTGTTTGAAAGAATTTCTTTTTTTCAATAATTATATTTATTTATAGTTTAAAATGATAAAAAATATCAGCACATTAAAAAATGATATAGGAATTATAAGGATACATTCTGTTATAATCATTTTTTTTCATTTACTTTTTTGAAAAAAAAAATATGATGAATAACCAAAAAATGTTTTCTGCAGTCTAGGAAAGTTTCATCGAATGCTCAACTCCAAAGGATGTCAACTACAGTAATTTTTCAAAAACAAAATCTGAATAAGAAAAATGCAAATAAATAATTTTTTTTAACACTACTGCAAATGTTCCAAATTTAAAGATAAAGAGGGAGTGCAGTCTGCATTATCTATAAAACAGCCCAGAGAGTTTTCTCATGTTAAAATGTAAAGACTCAACATTGGTGGTTAGATGAAGAAACAAAGGGAATTCTTCACACTAAAACCACATGATCTGGCAATTAACACTTTTATTATTTTTTATCTTATTTACTTCCACAAGTTTAACATGTTCTACAAAATGTTCATTTTATCAATTGGAAAGAGTCCAAAAACTTCTTATACTTTTTTTAAAAAATCAATGATTAATTTGTTTTACACTGACTTTATGGTTAAATGGATATCCAGTCTATTGATAATATTTTGTTTGGACTCTATTTTGCCTCGGCAAAACAAGCTATTAGAAAAAATAATGGAGGAACTCATTCCACTGGCTTTTATTGTGAAGGAGAAGCCCGAAAATGTAATCAACCAGCTCTAGGAGAATTAAGGTAAGTGTGATCTAAAGTTTGGTAAAACTCACAAAAGGGGCAGACGTTGTTCCTGTGGAAGACTTAGACTCCTGAATCTAGAACACACAGCAGCTGAACGATGGCAGACACAGGGCAGGGGTTTCCGACTTTATCCATGCTGATCAAAACCAACATTACACTCACATGTTCTGGCATCACGTGTGGATTTTACCACCTCAACAGTCTCACTTTGACTAATTTCCATGAACAACCGCCAAGGACACAAATACATTACTCAGAACCTCCCCCTAATATATTTTAGGATCTAGGGATACAAACAATTCTAGCCAGTAAACTTATCAGTGTGTTTGATGGGCTGTTTAGAAGATGTCACTTCACTGCAGCAAACTGATTGGTTGGAAAAGATTGTAGAATCCTTCTTGGTTAGCAAAGGCTTTATAGCAGCAGTGGATGCAGTTTGTTGTTTTTTTTTTTTAATGAGCAAAACAACATTAGGAATTCAGTCCAAATTTCTTTGTAGGGATGTTATTAAGAGAATAAATTGAATTTAATTTGTTTACAGTTTGCTATTAGCAGTGTAAGCATAATGCTTTATTCTGATTTAGGAATCATATTGTTCTAAATGGTATCACTGCTGAAAATAAACACAGTGATGTCTGACAGAAATAGCAAATAACTAACTAAATTTTATTTATTTATTTATTTATTTTATTTTAACTGTACATCGCTAAATGTATAATAGAGATTCCACACCACACTACTACTTCTCGATGGTCTTTTGTCAAGCCAGAGTAACAGGAAGTATCCTCATATACTTGCAGTGTTCGCAAAGCTGGAAGAGTTTTACTAAAAATCAAAGAACAATTCAAAGCATTATTCGTAAGTGTTTTTGTCCATGAAAAATGGGCTGGCTCACCAGTTTTCAAGCCAACTAAATATAATTCAGCTCAGAGGGGAAATTTTGTCTGTAGGCTCAATATTTAAGGAAATCAATCCTGAAAAGATATTGCAGGAGGGTTAGAAAGGGTTACATGAGGGTAGGACTTAATCTAAAACTGCTCACGATGGAGAGTGTGAAACACGAAAAAAAGAGTGCGTTAGATAGATAGTTTTTTATTTAAAAAAAAGGTTTTTAAATACATAAAAATAAGTGCAGATGTAATCATTGACTGATGGGTGATATCACATAGAAAACATACTTTTGGTCACTTCGGTCGCCATTTTTACGTGATACGGTTCCTGCCATAAGATGACAGTAAGTAGTGATTGGTCTGACTGGTCAGAGTCATCGTTTCTATGGCAACCACTCTCACCAATTAGGACTGAGCTTGTTGGAGGTCCAGAATATGGGTTCTGGAGAATCTGTCGATAAAATGTGTTGAATGTTTGATGGGATACAACATACTTTAATTGAGGCATCTGATTGGCCAGTTTGTAACTTATAACTTGCAATGAAAAAAATATCTGTGCTGAATTATAGCTTTTTTTCTATAGAAGCCTATTGGGTTTTGGTTTCTTGGACCTAGTTCCTGTGTGGAACTACTCAGTCCAGTTCTCTTATACAGCCAGGGGTGTAAGCACATTTGGTTTTGAGCTTAGCCTTAAAAAAGCTTAAAATGAACTCTTTATTTACCAGTAAAAGAGCTGGTTTTCAGTCACTGTTTGCTTTTGTTTTATTTGCTTGAAAATAAACCTAAAATTAAAGCTGACTAAACTTCCTCTGGAAATAAAAGTGACTCACAAAGTTCAGTCAAATCGATGTTGCAGTATTATTTTTGCTTCAATAGGATAAATGAATTAGAGATCTTTCTAAAACACAAGCACCATCAATCCATCTGGCAGGGCGGTGAGGGGAACAACAGCCGTACACAGACTCCAGTTGTTTGCATGTGTAAATTAGACAAGGAGCTCTGTGTGTTTTGACATGTGTGTACATGCATGTGTGTGCAGCACGAGAATGGGAGACAGGCTTCCCTGTTTAGGTGTCATGACCCTCCTAACGCCTAAAGAAAAGGCAGAGCGCTGCATTGTTCAGAGAGGTCAGGACCCAGAATCAGAAAAGACACCGTGGTGAATGTGCTTCGCTGTTAGCTATAAGCATTGAGTCTATAAGACTCTGGAGGAGGAGGAGGAGGAGGAGGAGGATGGGTACACTGATGAAGAGAAGGAGGAGACGGAAGACCGGGGAATGTCTGTGGTTTGGCCGAGCTGCGTGCCAAACCTTACTCCGGATACCAGCCCTCCTCGGATGCCATGTTTTTCCTCTTGCTTCTTTTTCTGTGTAAACAGACTTATGGAAAACAGAATGCATTAATTAAGAACATCCACATGCAAGTGGGCGAGAGGTCATCCAGAGTTCTCTGCCGCTGGAAAAACAGGGCTTCCAGGCCAGCCTAATTAGCCCGGGTTTTCATGTTGGGTGGAATATAACACACGCTGTGGACACAGGCACAAACTGGAAAATAAGATTACAGCTCTGACCAGAGTCAAAGCCTTTACTGTACCCATGCCGGGTTAGAAACTTCAAGCTAGTGATTCTGTTTTAGATCCTCTCTGATAAAAAATTGGGTTTTTGGTGTCTTTGACATGTTCTTGTGGAGTTTTCTAAGGATGAAGGACATATGGAAGTGTAACGCTACTTTGAGGCTAGGTGCAGTGATTCAGTTCGACTCACGGAGCCCAGAGTGTGGATAAAAGACGCAACACAGGAATAAAATAATCAATTGATTTTATTAGAAAAAACTAAACACACAAAAAAAAACATTTTGATCATTCATCAATGTCCTATTGCAGACATGAGCAAACTATGGCCCACGGGCCAGATCCGGCCCGCCCCCACTATTGGTCCGGCACGTTGAACAATATCGTGATTTTTTTTTTCACTATCTGGCCACACATAAATCAAGACCCATGTAGAACATGTTTTTTATTCTCCCCCTTCCCAATTGGAACCCCCAAAAATCTCTGTTAAATACAACAGAATGTTGTGCTTTCTTTCTACATCTCAGTTCACTTTTCACGTCTCACTGATTCTTTCAGAGCAATTATGCAGCGAAAAAGTCCTCACGCGCTCAAGAGAGAGACTGTCTGCATGCGCGTGCATGAGCTGCTCTCTCAGGCACGGGTGATGCATGCGCGCAAGCAGAATGTTTTGTTGGCAGAGCAACTTTCTGCGCGCGAGGGAAACTTTTGATAATTGGGCTGCACTGAACCGAACTTTAGAAGCCCTTGTGGCCCACGAGTTGAATGAAAGGTTTGCCCACCCCTGTCACACCAGAAACGTCCAGAGTCCCGTTTTTTGTTTTCCGATCTTGGGTAGCTCACCTTTTAACCATTCAACAGGTGAATGGACGTCAGTCCAGAAGTGAGAAGAAAGAAGGGGAATAAAACCTGACCTAAACAAGGTCACAGAAAACATATATTCAGACTCATTTTTAAACAACAATATACATACATACCATGTACACTAACCAGTTAATCCTTTATATTCAAGTTTCGGAATAGGCCTATAAGTTTCAAGTTAATGTCAAATACATAAGTAAACTTCATAAGGTCAATTAGCATATGCTTTAATTTAAAACATCAAAATGTCAATGATCTGGCATTTCAGAGTTAAATTACATAAGGAAAATTAAGCTTAAAATTGCATTTCTGGGTAAGATGCAATTGGAAAAAGAGCTTACCATGTACATCTTTGTTTTCCTTGTCTGAGCTGGCATCTTGCTCTCCTGTTTAAATATATTAAAAGGTTTTAAGGTATGGCAATGCGTTTAGATGTTTTTTTTTTACTTTTGTAAAAAGTAAATTAAAGTATTCATTCTTTCTTTGTTTCTCTTTAGACCTGGTTTCTGCATGAATATCACATTTGGAGTTACAATATCACAGTAACTGGGGCCCTTTGACTATATGAAAAGAGGGTCGCCGCCATGCCTCAGCTGGGACTTACAAAAAACATTTTTAATATAAAAAATAAAAAAATATATATAATTAACTATTTTTAGAGGTTTATTTCGTCCCAGGACATTTTGTTTTTGTTGTTTCCTTTTCGTGTATGTGCTCCAGGTTGGGGGTACTGGACTGTGATTGGCCGGAGCTGCTCCACCAGTGTTCCAGTGCCAGGCGTGGATTGGCTGCCAGAAGACACCATTTACTTTAAAAGGCTCCAAGAAGAAGAATCGAGAGGACTAATTCAAAATCCCCCACCTCTCACAAAGCCAGTTATGAATGTTAGAGATGTAGGAGTAGACTGACATTTTCTTTGACCCACGTTTTCTCCTGTTTGGATATGTCAAGGAAATCTCTGATGCTATGTGGTGACTTCAATATGGATTTCATGAATCCACAGGACTGCATAACAATTAAGGAATTTGTAAATGAGATGTATTGTAAGCATGTGTTTCCAGTGATTACGCGACCTACCAGAGTAACATCAACTGGAGCAACATTATTAGACAATATCTTCTCAAATGAAATACAAAATATTACTCAGAATGGAATATTATTGAGTGATCTAAGTGATCATTTACCTATCTTCACTGTATGCCAGTTAAAACCACTTGTCAAGACCCCAAAAGATAAGACACCTAAATTTATACGGATGAGAACTCAAAGGGAAATTAATTTGTTCAGACAGGATCTAGTAAACTTCGACTGGGACAGTGTATGTGTAACGGATGTGAATGAGGCTTATGAAATATTTGTAAAAAATTATGTTAACCTGTACAATAAAAACTGCCCATTTAAGTTAAAAAAAAACAAGCACATTTGTTAACAAACCCTGGATAACACCAGGGTTACAAAAAGCATGCAGAAAGAAAAATAAAATGTATGGAAATTTTGTAAAATACAGAACAAAAATTCTCGAAGTAAAATATAAAACTTATAAAAACAGACTAACAACAATAATGAGGAGAGCTGAAAAAGATTATTATAAAAATAAATTAGAAAAAAATAAGCATAATAATAAGGGGATATGGAAAACCTTAAAGGAAGTTTCAAAAAGACACTCACAAGACAAAAGGATACCAGAATACTTTGTGCATGAAGGAAAAGTCATAAATGATCAAACTCAAATAGCAAATGAGTTTAATTCTTTTTTTGTAAACGTTGGAACCAACATTGTAAAGCGGGGAAAACCTAATCCATACTGAAAGTGCCAATTTACAACAAAATACAAAGAAAATATTAAATTCTATTTATATTGATGAAATTACAGAACAGGATATTCTAACAATTGTGAGAAAATCCAAGAATAAAACATCAACAGATTGTGATGGAATAGACATGATTATAGTAAAACAGACGATAGACTGTATTCTCAGACCTTTAATGTATATTTTCAACCTCTCCTTTAGAACTGGAATTTTTCCTAAAAAAATGAAAGTAGCCAAAATAATCCCAATATTTAAACAAAATGATGAACATGTATTTACCAACTATAGGCCAGTATCTGTATTGTCACAATTTTCAAAAATAATAGAAAAATGGTTCATACAAAAATTGGATGTATTTCTTGAAAAAAACAGTCTACTTTTTGAATATCAATATGGGTTTCGATCGAATAGATCTACTTCTACTGCACTTATTCATCTAACAGACGAGATCCTTGCTGCAATCGACAAAAAACAATTTGTGGTTAGTTTATTTCTTGATTTGCAAAAAGCATTTGATACAGTAAACCATAGCATTTTGTTATCAAAATTGGCAAATTATGGCATTAGAGGTATTGTATACAAATGGCTGGACAGTTATCTTAACAACAGGCAACAATATGTTCAGATTAATCATTCAAAATCAAAATATGAAACAGTATTTTCTGGTATTCCGCAAGGTTCCGTTATTGGGCCAAAGTTATTTATATTATTTATCAATGACATTCATGAGATCTCAAAAAAGTTGAATTTTTTATTGTTTGCTGATGACACAACTGTTTATAGATCTGGGGAAAATTTAGAATCAGTCATTACAAGCATGGAAAAGGAATTGGTTGTGCTACAAAGATGGTTTGATGCAAACAAGTTAGTGTTAAATTGGGAAAAAACTAAATCTATGATTTTTGGAACGAGAAATTATGGTGAGAACAGATATATTAAAATTGATGGAACTGTCATTAATAATGTCTCTGAAGTCAAATTTTTAGGAGTGATACTCGATAATAAACTTAGTTGGAAACTCCATATTGACTACATAAGTAAGAAAATAAGTAAGAACATTGGTATTTATATAAAGTAAAACATATTCTAGATAAAGATGCCTTGCATATTTTATACTGTTTTTAATTGCCCCGTACCTTCTGTATTGCAATGAGGTGTGGGGAAAAGCCTGTAAATGTTACAGCAATAGATTAATCTTACAACAAAAGAAAGTGATGAGAATAATAAATCATACAGGACCAAGACAGCATACCCAGGAACTTTTTGTTAAATCTAACATCCTCAAATTTTCAGATCTTGTTCAGTTAAATACAGCTGTCACCATGTGGAAGATCAAAAACAGACTAGTTCCAGATCATATTTATTGTAAATTTAAGTTGATTACTGATGACAAGAATAGAAGGAAAGGGGATTTTTATTTACCTTATGTGCGAACTTCATTAAGACAGAGAGGGTTTGTTTTCACTGGGATAAAAGTGTGGAATTCCTTAATTACTGAAATAAAAAAATCATCAACTATTTCACAGCTAAAAAGACTGTATAAAAAAGAATTTTTTGAAAACTACAAGTTGTTCTAAAAAAAAAATGAAGAAGTGATTATGAACATATTGTGATCTGGATGGCTAAAGTTGTGTGTGTCTGTTTAATTTAAAGGGCATGAATAATAAGACCTGGTCTTCATCATGCTCCTTTTTCATTCATGTGTTACCTTGTTTCTGTTGGGCCGTGTGTATGACCCTTTGTTGTTGTGGATTGTGGTGGCACATGAGAGAAATAAATAAATAAATCATCATCATCAAATTATTGTTTTTTGGTTTATTTTAGTTTTGCTGGTAAGATTTGGGCTTTCTTAGGTAGGTCTTGTTTTGGTACTTGTTTTGGCCTTGGTCCACTCTGAAGCCAGTACTCTAGCTGTTATTGTCTTCCATCTAATAAAAGTGTTAATGTGGCTTACGTGGCCTTTGAGACTGAAGGGAGGTGGAGCCTCGTCACTTTTGTGTTGCGTCCTTTTCGGACCCCCAGACAGAGTATATTGGGGGCGTATCAAAATTGTTTTGAATTTGCCTATAAATGACATAAATAGAAAAACACTATGAATACTTTGTATATAGATCAAAAAGATGATCAGAGTGGGACTTTAAATGACAAAATAGGGCAAGACCAACACATCTTCCACATCTCCCTAGAGCTACAGTACAGCTTTCGTGTTTTTTAGAAATAAAAAAAAAAAAACTCTAACCAATTAGTGTAAAAGTGTTGGTCATGTTTATACACGTCAGCTCAAAGAATAACAGATCTCCTTAAGAAAACCTCACCTGTCAGTGACTGTAAACAGTCTGTCGTGGTAATGGCCACTGGAGCAAATGAGGACCTCATGGCTGGGCTTTAACAGAAAGCCCCCACATGGAGACACCCCTCACCCACCCACCCATCCATCCCTCCCTCCTCGTCTTATATCTCATCCACTTTTTCATTCAAAGTGTCTTTGTGTGGTCCCATGCAGGAAGGAACAAGTAGGAACTTCCTGCTTTTGCCTCAAACTCTCAGGGAGATGAATATGTAACACAGAACTCCAGAGACACTGACTTTGTGTCTGCGTTTGTGTGTGTTGGTGGGGCAAGGGGGTCCAAACCAGGTCAACCCAGGCAGGATCTGAGCTTCAGATAAGAAGCAGCAGGAAGGAGATGAGCCAGAACTCCTTGATCCCTGGTGTGACAGAGCTTTATTCATTTTACAGGAAGTAGCAAAAACGCTTCAAATAATGTCGGATGCGGCTTTGATAAATAGAGATTCGATGAGTGGAGTCAGTCTGTGGCCAACCTAACTTCATTAAGAGGCTGAAAAGCTGGTTCAGTGGGAGCAGAACTAGTAGGAGCAGGCTAAAACAAGCAACTTGCCACAGTGTTTTCTTTAATTTAGGTGCCGATAAATCATCGGACCACAATCTGCTCCATCACCAACGACTATTGATCCACAGTCAACATTCTGTTGGGATCCCCACAAATAAACACCGCTGTGCAGTCGTCGGTGCCGGTGGGCTTCAGACGATTCCACGGGAGAACGAGGAGCGACGGCGCCACTGCAGCCCAAACACTTGTTATTGTCAGTGCTCGCATAAATCACTTCTTTCTCCTCATCTCCAAACAGGAGCGGCGAACAATAGCAGGTAAACAGAGAGGACGAGTCTGTGCGCCGAGCGCTGTCCTCTCCCACACGCATTCCTGAAAGGCCTGTGTGTCTGCTGAAGGTGCAGATAAACGGCCGCGGCACCAAATGTCAGGGCGAGGCAAACAGAAGAGACGCTCAAGCACATGCAAATGCAAACAAAGAAGAGCAACTAGTAAAGCACTAATGCAGAGGAAAGGAAATTTACATACTTTATGAAAAACAGTCTTTGTCCAGTCAGAGACTCTTAGGTACCAAATGGTACTTGATCCAGCATTGTGGACAAAAGACAAAGTAAGGCTAACACTTTTTAAAGAGGTTCAATAATTATTATTATTTTTTTTGTTTGTTTAAACCCTTTAACACTGGAGAAGTTGCCGACAACTCCATGATGATCAATCAATCAATCAATCTTTATTTGTATAGCACTTTTCATATAAAAATAACACAAAGTGCTTTACATTAAAAGCAAACAATATACATAATATAAAAACAGGTAAAAATTTAAATTAAAATAAAGCCCCCTGCTCCAAACCAGCCCACAATACCCTAATCCCTTTCCCACCACCCACTCCCTAACCGATAGAAATGATACAAAAGGAAAATAGAAAAATTGGCTGAGCACGTAAATTGACTCTGCGAAACTAATAGTTGGGACCTCCCTCTCAATGAACAGCCGCAAAGCCAGCCAAATGCAGCTTCACAGGCGGGGTCCCGCCTCACCACAGCTAGGCGGTGATGCAGGTCCCCATCCAGAGCCGCAACAGCTGAACCGCAGCTGACCCAGAGAGAGAGAGGCCCCAATTGAGGAAGCACTGGATATAACACTTAAAAATGAATAAAATTGTAAAATGAGAATAAAAGAAAAAAAAAAAAAAAAAAAAAAAAAAAAAAAAAAAAAAAAAAAAAAAAAAAAAAAAAAAAAAAAAAAAAAAAAAAGTAAAGGTAATAAAGGAATTAACAATAAAACAATAAAATAAGAAATTAGCAATAAAACAATAAATAAGAATATTAAGATCAATTATTAAATAATTAATGTAATTCATAAACATGAAAATAGATAAACAGATAAAAGTAGCAAAATTACCGTTAAGACATTTGAAAACCATTAAATGTCGGATTATCGACGCATGCTCCTGACACACCGTAACTCCTCGGTCGTTCACGTGATCAACACTTAGCTTGCCCTTTAACACCGGAGAGCTAGTGTTTACGTTCTTTGAGTTACCTAACTTACCTAAGATGAAAATTTCAGACTCAATGATTTAAAAGTGGAAGTGGAAAATCACAGGATGTTCAAATCAACAGGTGTTTTTGGCTAAAAACGGCATATTCATCCTTCAAACACCACTCTGAACACTTTACAATAGATCAAAAGATGATCGGAGTTTAACAAGAAATCTATAAAGTCCAATGGTTTGTTAGTGGTTTGGCACAATACTGCCCTTTAACCTCATTTTTGTTGAGAAATGAATTTGTATCTGAGCATAAAGTTAAGGAATCACAAAGGTCAAATGTGGATAATTATCAGGTGACCTGAGTTACTTTCGCTCCAATAATAGTTGCGACCGTGGTAACAACTATGTAAAAATGTGCTGATGGTCCATCATGGAGTAAAGGAGTAGAAGATTTGGTACAGGATCATGAGGTACAACACAGGTGAACTTGTATATTAAAACAAACAATCACTAAAGCTCCCATCAGTCCTGCTTATTAAAACTGTGTGGTCCGAGAACTCTTTCGACTGCAGAATCCTCTCACTTAAAACACACAATAGAATAAAAAAAAGGGGGAAAATTCTGAGGACTTTATCTAGAAGTCAATTTCTTTATATTTTGTGTACGAGATAATCCCCGACAAGATGTTTATTATTAGAAATGAATGAAAGAAGCAGAAGTGTTGCTGGAGAATGAGGACTAACTAACAAGTGGAGGAAAGAGGTGTAGTGATCACCATTGTATCACTTCACTTTTACTGCTTGTTTAGACAATGAAGCAAAAGTTTGTTTTGAAGAAACGGATTTCACATGAAGTTTTCTGGATCACTTTTAGTGCAAGAAATATGCAACTTTGATTATTAAATGTGTGTCCACAAACATTTAATTAAGTAACTAAGTTCTGCGTTTATGTTCTTGTGGTTTTTTAGTACAGTGCAGTAATATAGAACATTCGCCATTTGAGTGGAACATACTGTTTCCACTGAGCGGTCTGGTACGGTCCAGTAGAGAGCGGTTTGTTTTCATGGCGTAAATGTGATGTACACAGCCAACGCGTCATTGCGTTTTTGTAGTGTGACGACTAGAAAAGCAACAACAATGAGGTCATCCAGCAACTTTTCTTTTTTTTTGGTTTACTTTTTGTAGATGGTGTGTTACAGGAATTCAAATTTTTTTGGAAGATTGTGGGCGGCTGAGAAGAAAACCGCTGTAAAGATGAAAACAGAATTGCTAGCTTAGCATTATATTGGTGCTTTCTAATGTCATCATCACTTTCTGCCAATTGCCGGGTTCCTACAGAGGCTCCGCCCCAAATATCCTGTTCTACTTTTCTATGGACCTACAACGGATAGGGGCCCCTTAAGAGGTACAGGTCAGTACTATTTAATGGGTCCATTTAAAAATAGAAACACTCAAAATACTGCAGTAGAATACCAGACAGCTCAATGGAAGCGAGGCTTAATACTACTTTCTAAATTGACACCCTGCAGCCAATCAGAGTCGAGTATGCACCCAGACAATGGTATAAATGTGTATCTTTCTGTTAAAAGAAGAAGAATTTGTAATGTGTAACAATATTGTTAAAAGTTCCTATTATTGGAAATAAATGGCAAACATTATTTAGGATATTTGATAGCATTTTAAATAAAGTGGAATACACGGCGTGTTAAACAAAGTGCCACATTTGTGTTAACTAAATGTGATAATTTCTGTTTATACTTGAAAGCCTTCATTTTATTCAAAACCTTAGATTAGACACTCCACTACTATAGGTCACCTAGCTGAAAGCTGCTGAAGCTACAGAACACGCCTCCTTCCAGTTAATTGGTATTTATTACTCAGATTAACAGCAGCTATTGGGTCATGTTTGACAGCTGCTGTGTGCCAAGTACTCTTGAGGGAAGATTAAATTAAATGAGATGGTAAAACAACCACAGCAGGACTGGTTCAACTCAGCGTATCTCCCACTACCTCAGGCAGATCTCTCGTTTCACCTTTGTTTACACAGAGAGATTCCCACTCCGCTCCACGGCGTGGAGCACAAACAGTGAGCTGGCCTGTCAACTGTGGAAATGTTCATCTGAGAGGAAAAGGAGCGGGACGCCGGGGAGTTTCCAGTTTCAGAGAGAAGAGCAGAGGAAGTCGTAAAGCGAACTCACTTTAGGATGAGACAGAGCGCGATTCAAGGGAAATGTAGGAGGGCTGAGGTGTGCCCTGATGTTTGGCCAAATAAAATAGCTGTTATTGTTTTATGAGGCCCTTTGTGGCTTTCAGTTGGCTGACAATTCATGCTGTTGAAATCAAGATGCAAGGGAGGAGCCTGCGTGCGTTCTGCTTCAGAACATTTCAGTCAAAAAAACGGAGACACATGCTGCCAAAACGGAAGATATGAGCAGGAAATAATCCCATATATGATCTACAACAGATTCCACACCTGTGCTTCACAGGTTTGATCCCCAGTACTACTGAAGTGTTATGTTGTAGACGCGCAGCAAAAAACAACCTAAAAATGAAAAGAAATTCAGAAATGTTTAAATGTTCACAAGTGTTGCTTTATTAAAAAAAACTCCTGTTAACATATTTTGTAGGATTTTCAGAATAAGACACCGTGATGGGATTTATATACTTTCATTATCCTCATCCTGACTATTGTTTGTTTTAAAGACACATTCCAATGAAACTTGTGTTTTTGGTGTTTTTGACTTGTTCTTGTGGCATTTTTCTGATGATTCAGGACATCTATGAAAAAAATTAAGATTTTTTATGCTTTTTTTTTCAAACCCTCGTGTCCAGACACATGATTTTTCAAAATTATCCAATCTGTGACATACAATGCACTTATATACAAACAGATCCATGGACGTCTTTGTCTTCCTCGTCTGACATCTAGCTCAAAACTGTACAGCTAGAAAGCTCTGATATTGCTCACAATTTTTGTTGCACTGCGAAAGTTAGGTTAGGAGTGTGAGGGTGAACGTGTGAATAGATGGGTGACAGGAAGTGGGGGCGGGCTTATTCCAGACCTCAGCAATGATTTAGATTAGATCAAAATATGATCTTAATTAAGTCTTAATCTTAATTAAGTCCTAGCTCTAGAATCTATATGTAATTAAAATGAATGGGCCACTCTCCTTAAAGTAGTCCTTAAGCTAAAGGCGATCAAATTAACATCCTTCATTGTTTAAGAATAATTTCTACCTTAAATGTAAAAAAAGACAAACATTTTTTGTACTTTTTTTTTATTTCAAGTTTCCTTCAAAAATATAAACAAACAAATGATAATAGAATGAAAGTTTAATTTTGTAAATAGACTGTAAAGAACAACATTTTTTTTTGCATCAATTTTTGTTTAAAAATGAAACTTTACAGTTTTTTTTTTTTTCTTCATGATTTAAATAAAAGGAAATGGTATATTTACAAATAAAAAATGCAATGTATTTCTTGCTTTAAACCAGAAGTATTTGCTTCATTAAATTGGTGCAACTGGTTTACCTAACTCAAAGTTTTATTTTGCTAAAAATTCAAATTTTTAAATGTAACAAATTACAGAACATTTGTTAATTGATCCAACGATTTGCGTTTTACAGTGTATCCCAAGATGATACCAAACAATATTTCACTATTTTTTTAATTAAGACTTAAGAATTGTCTAAATATTAATATATTTTTCACAAAAGTAAAATTGTAAATTACATGTCATTTACTGTAAAGACAACAAGATTAAGTACTGCAACTCTACCTAAATAAACATAAACAAGCTTTTGATTTAGCTTTACTCAACCTAAATCATGGTGCTTTTTTTTTAGGAAATTTAAGAATTTATTTTAGAAAAATATTCAAGTGGAAAACAAAAGTAAGACTGAACTACATGTTTGCTTTTTAAGCAATTCATTAACTATCATCTTTGCAGTATTTTAAATCGGTAAATAAAGTATTGCGATATGTCACAAAAGCAATATTTTCTTATCCCTCCAAGCAGAGAATAGGAGAAAAATAGTGTCTTCAAATTCGGACATTGCTACCAATCGATTATGTCATTTATAGTTACCGGTCAGCTACGTTAGCATGTAGCTGACAGCACTCGGAAAACACAACATTGGTTTATAAAATTTTAAAAATCCAGCTAAAACAGAAAAATCATTACTTTTATTCAAATGTAAACTTCAAAGCACACCAAAGTGCAGAAATGCATTTCATCTCAGCAAGACGTAGATCACTCTACCGGCGGAGGAATATCCAGTTCTCAGTCGCTATGGGTCCCATTTCAAAAAATAAAAGAGACTTTCGGACAGCTTCTAATATCCCTTCAATCGGAGCAAGAAGGAGGAGCCAGAGGGATAGGGAAGCGATTCTGTTTCTGGATTTTTAATTCTACTTTTTTCTTTCCATTTATAGGTATAGAAAATAATTTTCATAGCAGTTTGCAGCTGTTTTCATTCCTAAATTCAGGAATATGTTTGACTATTTATAACAGGAAAAGCTGGGGTATCCTTGTATGACGTCAGGAGGTTATAATCCCCAAATGAACCAACAAACATGATCTCAACAAAAAATGATCGACATACTTTTATCACCTCCTGTACCACCATCTTTTAACCCTTTCTGGAGTCAGGATGTCAGCAGAGCCTCTACCCTTCACTCATTTTGAGCGTCCTGTCGGAGTCCTCCACAGTGTCCGGCGGCGTGCGCTGTGCTGTTTTGCGTTAACACTTTTGACAGCTGATATCCATCTCTTTGGGGACTTTCATCTGGGTCAGTGTGTGGTGTGGGGGGGTCTTAATGTCTGCCCCAATATTAAAAAGCAGAAAAGCTCAAACAGTAGGAGCACAGACATCAAAGAGCGCTGGCTGATGGGTAATGCGACGCAGATGGAATACGTGGAGGTTTGACGAGAAGGGTCTGTGATTTCAATAACTGTAGCTCCACTCAGACCTAAAGCGCCAATAAAACAGCTCCTGGAAGGAAGTCTTTGCATGGAGCAGAGGGAGACGTTTGCGCTAAATCTACCGGGTCAACTTCGATTTGACAAAATGTCACCAACGATTTAGCAGAATTTCTGCAGTGAAGACCATTGGACCACCCGCAGTCCCTTTTCTAGACTCTTTGGGGAATCAGACTAATATTTGTGAAGCCAAAACAGCATACTTTGTTGTGTATGTTGGCTTTTTTTCCATTATTGGTTTGTTAATGCAACATCTGCTAGATGGTAAAAGAATGCAACTCAAATACTGCCAGTGACAGCAAACAGGGCAGGAAAACTGAGCTCTTTGTGGAGGTTTCAGATCAGCTCCGTGTGACAAATAAAATGGAATCAAGTTTGTTTTCTTTCATTTGATTGTTTATGCGCCGTTTCACTGACTTTCCCAATGTGGGGAGGCGTTCAAGTCCGGCTTCAGGCTCCTCCGTTCCCCCTGGAGTGTACAGTCAGACCACAGCAGTGCCAGGATTGCTTCATGTGAAAACAAGCAGCATTTCTGCGGTCAGAGCTTAACATCTCTGTTGTTTCAGTCGACTGTGTTTTCATTTCACTTCCCTGAAAGATCTTGACATCACAATTAAAACACGGCGGAGCCATCGACTCATCGCTGCAGGCTCCGAGCAAGGCCGGATATAGACGTGGGGCGGGGGGCCTTGTCGACCAACCCTCCCCCTCCCCAAAGAGATGACTCGCAAAAATTTACTATTAAATTAAAACAACAAAAAATCCACAGATGCCAAAAAACCAACAAGATTCAAATAAAAATAAGTTTCATAGAATGTCTTTATCATATTTTCCATATCTTACATGTAAAATAAATCAAAAGATGATCCGAGTTTTATAAAGTCTTCTTAAGAAACAATGAAGAAAGTGCTACCAAAGTGAACATTAGTGCAGCTGTTCGTCTGTCCCGATTGGCTTGTTGTTTCAACAGCTGTCAAAATGTTGGTGAATTTATGAGGCTCTGCAACCGAGAGCACTAACAGCTTTTTTAACACGGCCTTAAAAGTCCTGTTAAAAATCCATGCATGTGTGTGTCATCACTTAAGCTTTCTTCAAATATTCTGAAGTTAACTTTAGATTGAATTTTTTTTTATCTTTTTTTGATTTGATTTGAATTTTGTTTATTTCTAAACTTTTTGTGTTTAAAACATATGTTCTCAATTTTTATGTTGAGCTGGGTGATATTGAGCATCTGGGTATCATGGTCAACATTACCAAAATCAGTATTCATATTTTAAAAAAAAAATAATGCACAAAATTTAATCACTGTGAATGTTTTTTTTTTTTTGGTTTCTCTTTTTTAAATTACTTGATAAACATAAAAAAAGATTTAAGGGGATATTTTTAATTAAACATTTTGTTTAAAAAAAATTCAATTAATTCAATTAAAAGGAAAATAGTTTATTAAAATAAAACACTTTTTCAAAATAAATAAAAAGTGAAGAAGTGAATGCAAAACGGTCAGATGAAGCAATGATCTATGAACTCCAATAGCAACTTGGGATAGATACTATCGATATTTTTAGATCGATCCACCCACCATTATTATTATTATTATTTTTATTTTTTTTAATCAAAAATCAATTCCGCTTAGGTAAGTTCTCCCTAAAACAGTTAAAAACCCATTAATCTCTTAGACGTGGTTCAGCTTGGGTGGCACGTACACTTCAACACACTGTCAGCCAACCGTGTGTGCTGCAGGTCCACACTGCAGGCTGGAACACAATAAATGTAAGTTTCCAGACCTGAATCTCACAGCTGCTGGGGAATTTTTAAACCAAGAACACCATCTGCTGGAAGAAGCTAGAACAAAGCCATTACGGCGCTCCCCATTTGGCAACAAGTTTTGGAGTTTCAGAACAAATAACACTTTATGTTTCTAAAGTTAAAGGTAATCTTAAAAATATGCAATTCCATAAATGACCACTTGAAGCTGGTTTCTGATGGAGCAATTTCCCACAGAGCTGTATGTGTCTGTTCTGCTTTAAAAATGAATGCTTTGTGACAAATACTTTTTGAAGTTCTTGTCCAAAGTGTGTTAGACGGGAGTGATTTTTTTTTCTCAAAACATATATATATTTTTTTATTTTATCAGAACTTAATTGAAGATTTTTTTTAATTGGCAACATTTGATGATGAAAAGATATACTCAGTCTATTTGTTGTTTGTTTTTTTATATTAGAAAATAATATCACATGATTGCCTAAAATTACATTATATTACTACTTTATTATTAGTTAGGATATTGAGTCAGAGCCATTTAAAAAAGCTTATATTTTAAATGATTGACCATCCACAAACACCCCAATAAACTCACCAAAAACAGCTCTCAACACATTTCTGACGTTCAGTGCAGGAAGAATAAACCTTGACTCTAACATATCTATGGTTTCTTTTCACATACAGCCAGTTAAAAAGTGCTTCTATATGAGCTGTTTATCCAACTTTATAAAAAAAAAAAAACAACAACATTATTTCTAGTTCCTGCTTTTAAAATGTGTGCTTAAAATGCTGGTGTTCAAGTTTTTGCTATTCAACATACATTCAAAATGTACTCTTTACTGAAGCAGTTTTATGGTTTTAGGACAAATGGGTATTGCGAAAAACAACAACAACAAAAAAATATTCTGCACTTCCGAAATGTTTCTTTTGCATAAAATGTGCAGATGTCAGTGAAGGTCCTCAATTATCCCGGTGATGTCTCAACATTCATTCACATCAATTGGACTTAAATATTCTCTTCACTGATGTAAAACCCATCTAAGTGTGTGAACATCCCTCGCAACTGTAAAATATATTCATAACTTCATACATCTAGCACTTCTCCAGTTACAGCAGGTTGATTTCCTTTTAGTCTCTCCCTGTTACATACTTTTTATACCAACATTACTAAATACTGTTTTCCATTGTAGATTAATTAGCCAATTTTTGCCATTTTAAATGACGATAAATCAATGTTAGAATTAGATAAGACACGCTGACAACTAAAATTAACATGCATGTCTTAAGGATGTAAATACATGTATTAATCTAATATTATCTTGTATAGACAGAAGTGCGTTTGTGAATGTATTACCTATAGGGTTCTAAGTGGGCATGACTGCTTGACAGTTTCTCTTAATGTGAGCTTCCCACCTTTTTTTTGTGAATCTCTATGTTTGTCATGTATGAGTGTTGTTTCGTAAATGGCACGAGAGAAATAGTACAGTCCAGAGCAGCTCATTAATGTACGATGATATTTTGAAAAGTCTAAATTGATCCAAATGTTTTATTTGTTGAAATAAACTATCCAGAAACACTCAGAGACATAATGGACAAAGTATGAACTTTTAAAGTCCTTTTACAGTTTTTTTATTAGGAAAAATAAAAATGAAAAATCAACTTAAAAATAAAAATGAATACATAATAGTTCTAAATTCTTTTTTCTGGCTTCATTTTAAAATGATTTTTGCTGTTCTTGTTATTTTTCCGTTTTCTGGTCTCTTGAAATGGATCTCTGTTGAAGATAAACATCGGGGATCCAATTCAAATACAGTGGTTCGATATTTTAACTGAACAATGAGATGTTTTCCCAAATTATAATAAAAAAACCCCAAAATTTAGTGTTGGAGTTCAAGCCAGAAAGTAGTTTGAAAATAACAGAAAAACCTCACGTTAAACCTCAGGAGGATCCCACAGGGTGCAGACCAAGTATCTTAAAATAATTAACCCTAGTTAAATCAGTTGGTAAGAGATGATCCATCTGGAAAGTCTTTACTCAGATGAAATTCTTAACTTTTGCGGAAGTTCAATTTTTTTTTTTTTTTTTACCACAGTTATCACAGATAGAAAACTGTCAAAAAGATTGGATTTGGATACTTGTAAAATGTCATCAAGAGGTCCAATAGACAATGCTCTCTGCAGAAAAAGACAAATGTGATTCAGTTATACAGCAAGTAAAAATAACACTAAGGATTGTGTGTCCAGACACTTGATCAGATCCTATTAATATTTTATACTGTTGAAGAAATGCACATGCTTTATTATCATTTAAACAGCTGATTCCCCTTTGTAAACCGTTACCTGGGGCTATATTTGGGACATTTCTGGGACAATTTTGGTCCAGATACCAGCTCTAACGAGGAAAATGAAGAGCGACCTAAATCTATGTGTTTGCAAGTAGTTGCATCAGAATGGAGCAGAGCAAGGAGCTTGTAGCCCGCCCACTGTTGTTTGTGCTTTTTTTAAATAACTTTTTTTTTTCATTTGCTCCTGATTTACAATTTAATACTCAGAAATTGTATTTCTTATCTTGATTCTCTTTATTTATTCCCTCCATCATTTGAAAATATGATGAAATGACTGAAAATACAATTTTTCATTGGTGGGGGTTGTCTATGAAAGAAAAAAACCCCACAAGAGATCAGTCTGGCACATAACCCTGCTTAGTATTTAGACTTATTGTTGTTTTTGTAAAGCATAAACTGCTATCTTCTATATTTTCCCTTTTAACCCTTTTAGGGATTGTGACACAGTTTGCACCATAGTTGCCCACAGATAACATCCGTTCCACTGTTTTAACTGAGTAATATCTACTTCAATTTGGTGTGATCGTCGTGCGTTGGTGGTATAGTGGTTAGCATAGCTGCCTTCCAAGCAGTTGACCCGGGTTCGATTCCCGGCCAACGCATTACATTTTTGTTTATTTCTAAATCCTTTATAATGAATTCATTTAGTTCTAATCTGCGCTGCCAGGTATAGTCTTTTACCAAGATACAATCACAGCGACGCTTTAAAAAAAAAAAAAAAATCGGCTAGTTTTGTAAAAACGGATGATGGCCATCTGCAAAAGAAGCAACCACGTCACAAAATAAAAAAAATGTGTATTTTTATATTGAAGAAAAATCTGAAACTTTAGTTTTACTGTTGTGCAGAAGACAGGTTAAAACCGATTTCTTCTGGACCGCGAGGACGTTTAGGTTTTTCTCCTATAGGTTTGAACGAGATGGTGCATTCCCGACTGTGTCCAATAGAGGGAGACATTTCTCTATTGAATAACCCTCAGCTTAGAGATGCAAACTTAATTTCATTGCCTCAAATCAAAACAAGAAGCACAGTCAATTTGATGAAGGCCTGTGCACTAAATTACGCAGATGTGAAACTACACTAATATCAGTTTACTTTGTACAATATAATTCAAGCTGTAAGCTAAATAAATAATATAAAAATGTAACTGTAATGACCCAAATCTGGAACTTTTGAAGCAACACATCAAGATCAGTCTAAAGAACTGTTTCAATTGCAAAAAAGGACACGAAAAGACAAAAAAAAAAAAAAAAGGCTTTTGGGACGTTTCCTGAACAACAAAACCCACCAGAGCAAATCAATTATTCCACAAAGCCCTGCATAACAATGGAGTGAAGGCAGCCCATAATCTACTACAGTACTTCCACTTTAAGGACTTTGTAAGGAATGTGTAGGCAGCGAGTCTTTGATGTCAATACACAGTTCAAATCAAAGCTCCACCTACACATGTCAGAGTAAGTTCAAAGCTGTGATTCAGATTGGTGATGCTCCTGCTGGGATGCAGCCACGAGGAGGAGAAGCGCGTTCGTCTGTCTCCATGAGCGCTTTATTATTCACATCCACTTAGCAAGACATGAACCATACAAAAGAAATGCAGCTTTAATGACAAGTCAGTGATAACCCTTTAATGGATTTTTATTTTAATTCAAGCATGTTGAATATGTGGACTTGATGATGAGCATACTGACTGATGAGGTCAGACAGGAATCCATGTTTGCAGACGATAGTGGGATCTGTTGTGAGAGCAGGTGGAGGAATATCTAAAGAGTTTGTAAAAAAAGAAGACCTAAAGTGGAATAGTGAGGTTAGAGAGTTACAGTGAGTGGAGGACTTTAGGAGCAACAGTACAGAATCATGAGAAGTTGAGGAGGAGCAACCAGGATGAAACAGGTGGATAAAAGATTGAAGGGAAAGATGTAGAAGACTGTATTCAGAGCAGTACGGTGGCCTTGAAGTCCAAATCACTTGTACAATTCACACATAAAAATGTATTTTACATTTTAGAACACAAAACACAATTGAAAAAAGACTTTTGAGAAATCGCAACAAAATTTCTGATATTAAAACATAATTAAAAAAAACTTTTTATAAAACAAACATTTCAGAAATCAAAATAAAATGTTAAAAACAGAGCACAACAGGAAACCTTTGGTTTGATTTTTTATGTTTTAAATTCAAAGTGTGTATACTAATAAGGTTTTAATCAGAAGGATCCAGTTTCATGCAAAATAACTTTCACTTTAAATAATGGAAAAACGTCATCATCCAATTAGTGACGTCCTATCGTACCTACCTGTTTAGCTTCCTTCTTTTGTTTCATTTTAAACATAAAATTTTGATTTCTAAAAAATTCTGGGATTTCCTAAAGGTAAAGTTTTTGTTTTTCCTTTTTAAATTGTTGTGATCTTTAATGTGTTTTTGTGTTGAGAGATTTGTCGGAGTCAAGAAAGAGTCAGGAGGCAGAGCTGAAGATGTGAAGGTTCCAGTTGGTATTGATCAGGATGAACAGGTTCAGGAATGAATCCATCAGAGGAACGGCTCACAAAAGGATGCTGAGGAGGAAGAGGAAGACCAAGGAGGACGTTCATTGATGATTTTCTGAGGTGACATTTAAAAGAAGCAGCTGAAAAACAACAAGGAAACTTTTTTTTTATTTTCTTGTTTCAAAAATATGGATTTATTTTTTATAATAAAGGAAGACAATAATCAGAAACTCATTTAATACATGTTTTAATGTGAATTAAAAACACCTCTTCCTCTTGTGAATCCAGATTGTATTATTGTATCTACAGTAAAGAGACGTGAATCCACTATTTTTAGAACCATTGCAACCATAAGCCAGAGGGTTTATCCTTTAATTTTAAAGTTAAATGATTTATAAAAAAAGACCAAATATTGTTTACTGTATTAAATGCATCTTACTTAAATATTACAAAAATATGAGCATAAACCACATGATTTTATGTTTATATTTTTTTTCACAGTGATTGCATAGAAGTTTATTGTTGACTGAGGCCACGTGAGCCAAGTGTACGGATGCATTCTGGACAACATATACACTTATTGGTTTATTTTTAAGAAAAGAAAAAAGTCACAAAATGATCAGTTTATGCACATTTTTGTGGAGTCAAATGGTTTTACCCTGAAGGATGAAAACAAACAAATAAACAAAAAAGGAAATATGCAGAACAAATTAAAAAGGGCTGTTTGACAGTCAAGTAAAAAATAAAACCGCTTTTTCAAACCTGTTTTATTAGTTTATTCTGGAGGAACTTGTGTGCTTTGTCTCATATGTCTATAGTTTGGAGCAGTGGCACCAGTCATAACTAACATTACATTTTAAGCAGCATCTCAATCATCTTTTGATCTATTTTGTGTTTTATTTTAAAATGTAAATTAAAATAAAAAAAAAACAAATATTCTAGAACAGTTTCTGCAGGGTGGATGTAGTTCGATACATCTCTGAGTAGTGGGCGGTTCTGTTTGTGTGAAGGAAGACCGTCCCCTTTTCCTGTCACCCATGACTGAGAGCTCTCTGTTTACATGCTATCTTACAGCCCCTCACACCCCGAACCTAAGAATACCAGTGCAACAAAACGTCAAAAATAGAATGGTTTTCTGATTGCATATTTTGTCTGCTCCTGATTCACAACGACTTGAGAAAAGAAATACTCAAAAATGCAATTTTTTCCTTATTTTCTTTATACAAGTCGTCCCATCATCAGAAAAATGCCATGTTGACATGTTAAAAACATTGAAAACACCATTTTCATTGGAGTGGGTCTTTAAAAGTTAATTCTTGCCCTCTTTATATGTGATTCACTAGCTGATTAAGTTAAACTCATTTAAAACAGTCAGATCTGCTAGTTTTTTTTCAACACAAAAAGAAGCAATTATTTTAGAATTTTGGTATCCTTTACTTTTATATGGTAACATTTTCACTCCAAAATAATGAAATATAACTCTGTGGTATACATCTGGCTACTTCTTCATCAGGCTAATGTATTTATTCATTTCTATTGAGAAACAAAAGGTTCACTCGGAAAACTGATCTACAAATATTTTCTTAATGCTTTTTTTCCTTTCTTTTTAACTCTTTGACCTTTTTTTCTTCTGATCATTGATCTGCATATGCTATGATCAATTCAGAAATGGTGTTATGTCTAAATACAGTCATGTGAACTGTTGAAAGTTAATGATTTTTATTACCTGTAGCTGAGTTGGAAAGGTATAAATCTCTAATTAGAAGTTATGAACCGGATATTGATAATTCATGCGAAATGAAAAATTAAGGTTTAGCCGGGGTGTGATTATATAAGTTCGCTTCCTCCTACTCCCTTTCAAGCAATTCGATGCCTTGTTATCCTATATTGGACATAGATTTACCTGAAATCGTCCGTTGATTGTATTGCACATGCATTATACTTGTTTTTGATTGCTTGAAATAAACCATTTCACATCAAATCACTTCAAATTTTCTGTCTATTAGGGTTCATCATCGATTCTTAAATCCACAAATTTTACCCTTAACATTAAGTTTATTGTCTCGAAAATGAGGATGATAAAACTGAAAGTATTGATGAAGATGGAGCATGGGAAAATGGGCGGAGCTACATTCAAATATTAGCATCATTTAAATGGGTAAATCCTTGTGTTAAGTGGAATTTAGTTATGATTTTAGGAGGAATAGATTACAATTTTTGTTCTATTGCAGCTAAAAGTTTGTCCATTTTCACAAATTAGTATGAATAAAAACTACATTTTGACTGTTGATATAAACTCAGACTCCCTTATGTTGGACACATTTTCATAAAATAATTCTAAACCTGACTTGGCTAGCTTCCCTCAATCAGTTTCCCTCCATGAGTCTGTGTCCCTTTAGCAGCTTTCGGCCCCTTAAGTGCAACCAACGTACAGTGACCGAATGAATAATTGAGAAACAGCTCTCAGATGTGCAGCAGGCTTTTCTGCATAACTTACAATATTAATGCACAGAACATCAGAGCCAGCTTCATGCAAAGGATTTTATTTATGAACTGTCTGCAGCACTGAACAACAGCACATCCTTGTCTCTATTTGGGATCATTCGGAAGGATCACAGCAAATAAAGACAAACACTGCGCCTTCAGAAAACACCTCCCTTTTTCACAATATTTCTAAAAAATACTTTGTCCTTTTTATTTTTTTTAAATATGCAGCTTAACTTCTGAAAATAAAATATACATTGTATGAAATATAACTGTTGTTTATTGGATAGACTATACATATATAGTACCAAATGCAAGTATATGCAAATACACTTTCTCCGTGACTTCTTCTTACGCATTACATGCACAGAAAAGGCGAGAAGACAAAACCAAAAAAAAAAGATGCTGCGTTTAGAAAAAAAGCTGTACATACCTCTGTATGAAAATAGAAAATATCAAAGCAAGATGTGCACCAATAGATCTACAAAAAAGACCAACAAGAATGACCAGATAACACATTACCTGGAGCACAGAGGTACAGGGCTGGAGACGGGACACTAAACTCTGCAGCTTCACCACACAGTTGACGGATCAAACACTGATATGGTTTTTCATTTTCTGTTAACACCCAGTGAAAGTTGATGTCCAATGCATAGAATAAAAGTTTGGTTTGGTTCGTTGGTCAATTTCTTCTCTATTGCTACCCCGTTTGTCACCTTTATCAAACGTGTTCAGACGACGAAATCTCCAAGTTCTGTACAGCGACATTACTAAGCATCTTAAGCTTATTTGTGTTAATATTATTGCCTACACAAAGAATGAGTTTCATTTCAGTGAAACAGAAGTCCAGTTGAAATGGAGAACCACGACAGCTCGGGACAGCTACATCTATACCGCTTCCTACCAGAAGCACTTCTGAGACATAAAGTGAAGGACGGAAAAGGTCAGACAGCGTGGGGATTCACTGCGGACATTTCCTTAGGGAGGATCTCCCAACGTGAAGACACATCTATGTCCGAATTCCGTCCCTATTAGCTAGCTACTAAAAAACAATTTAGTCCTAGATTTCACTCGTTTTTTTAACTTTTCTTTTTAATACGATGTCACAAAGTAAAAACTAAATAAATACAAACATTTTATGAAGATTATGCAACACATTCTCATCCCAAAGTCGTCACATATTGACATTTCGTTAATGTTCCTTCTGTGTCCCCAACTCGTCTTAAAATCAAGGGTCCGCAACCCTCAGGAGGCGGTACCGGATGCAGTACTGGATGCACACTGGTCCTCAAGATGTGTCCAGTACCTGTACCCTAACCCAGTACCGGTATCCTAATCTTAACTTAATACTGGTTTCGGTACCCTAACCTTAAACCGGTACTGGTTCTCATTGGGGTCGCGCCCCGTACTCCGTCTGGTAACGGTTCGGGTTCTGACCAGATCCAGATGACCACTGGTCCTCGGGTTAGGGTACTAGTACCGGGTTTGGCTATGCGTCGTGGTACTGGACCGGTTCTGGGGACCCCTAATTTAATGGCAACAGCCAGTACGTCAAAAACCGACGAGTTGGGGACACCCAAAACGTGAAAAACTGACGGGGAGGGCACCTTACCCAAACGTCAATATGTGACGACTCGGGAGTGAAAATGTGTTAATTTATGACAAAAACTTGAATGGTTTTCTTTGCATTAAAAATCAGTCAAATGCAGTGCATTGTGGTCATTAATCTAGTAACCATTGCTGCTCTGCAGTTTTTTGCAGACTTCAGGAAAATTTCTAGGAATCGACACTCTGAAGAAACTGGTGAACGACCTGAATGGAGCTAAGTAGTGACGGAATTCGGACACAATCATATTCAGGTGTTTTGCTAACAACACAGAGCCAGTAATCTCAGCAGTGCAAAAATACGACACGTGTACCAAAACGTTTCAAATGAAAGGTTAGCTCCACTGAAACCGGGTCGCAGACGCTCATCTGCGACGGCTATATTGCTCTGGATTGAAACTATTCAAGGACCACAGTGTTTTCTTTGCAATCCAAACTCTCGGAATACATTCTCTATCACACGAGTATAAGAATAAAGAGCAGGGGGCGGGGCTTCATTATTGATCACACACCCAAAGGTTACACTTCTGAAAACCAAAGGTTTTAAACATATATAAGAAAATATACATTTCAGTTTGATACCATTTTTATAGATTTAACAAAATGTCATTAGTCTTTCATATTTACATTTGGTTAATACTGATTGTAATGCAATACTTCCCTCTTGTGGCTTCTTCTGGTACATTTCTCTTGTTTGTTGGTGGAGCAGAAGCACTTTTACATTCATGTTTCCACACAAACGCTCGCCCAGGAGCCCATGTGCAGGTGGAAAGATGACATGCCTTATTTTTTTTTCCTTGTTTTCCCAAAAGTAACGCCTGAAAAGGAGGAAGTCCAAAATGCTTGTGGAAAAAAATAACTGGTTCAGAGACAGGAAGAAGCTCCTGCAGCACCAGGACAGTCACGTCTGTGAGAAGTTCATACGTGGATGCAGAGGGGTTCCAATCGCATCATGAGGTGACATGAAGGTCTTTGTGGTGGATTAAAAAAAAAAAAAAAATAGGTAGCTAACTTCTAACTTGACAGAAGACAGATTTCCACAGTGGTGAAGGCAGCAGTCAGGAGTTACACCCTCTCCACTCGACTGGGGTCGTACGAGTCTGAAGAGAAAAACAGAAGAGGCGTAAGTCCACTTTCTTAAAAAACGTTCCGCTAAAAGTTATTTATCAGTATTAACACGGTAAAGTCTACAACATTACATATTTGACACATTTTTTTGAAATACAATATTTTCATATCCTTTGATGAAAAAAAAATTGCAATATTATTTTTTGTGTGATATATATAGTAAAATTTATATGTATGTTGGATGATTTGGTTAATTCTTTTTATCACAACAACGCCAGTTTAAGATATGGTTCAGGAAAAAAGCATCTCATTTACTCGCTGTCTCAAATTTGATCCACACATTTTTAACATGGTCTATCTGTTTTGTAAAGAATTAAATATCAACACATTTTCCATTCTTTTAATACGGAAAGTAGTAGTGTAAAAATAAAATAAGAACAAATTAATTATTTTCACCAAAAAGCTTTGAAAACTAGCTAAATCTTTTCCTGTTTTTGATATTTTAAGGAAGCGAAAATGGGGTACATTCTAAACAGGTCACCAGTCTCTCGCATGGTCAAACAATCACATTCTCACCAAGGGGCAGTTTCGAGATACCAAATAAACTACCTAGCATGTCTTTGGACTGTGGGAGGAAACCGGAGATCCCAGAGAGAATCCATTCATGCACAAACTCTACAGAGGAAAGAAACCAGCAGGATTCAAACTAGTGTCTTCTCGCTGTGAGGGAAGAATGCTAACCCCTACACTACCACCAATTCAACAAACAACACTTAATAAAGACAGGTCTAGGCGAAACTACAAGAGCTCAACAATTATTTGTCCCTTTTACTGCATGATGTTTCACACTGAAGGGTTCATAAACATGTGACATAGCTAATATTCTAGCTGCTTTGCACCAACCTGAGACGGACAGCTTCTCCTCCTCCTCCTCTTCCTCTGCGTTTGAGTGACCGCAGGTCCCAGAGCTGAGGCTTGTTGCCAGCGTTATTTCTCTCTTGGGGACACTGCGAGGTTTGGGAAGCAGGGGCGGTTTCTGGAGCTTGGTGCGCCGCTTTGGTTTGGGCATCGGTCTTGCCTCTGCGTTTTGAGCGGTCTCTACCCTGCTGGCCACCGCAATGTTCCTCTCCTCTTTCGTGACCTCCGAAGGCTTTTCTGTGTCTCCTTCCACAATTTTTAACTCCGACTTCGCTTCCTCCATTTTTAATTCAAAATATGAATCATTACTTTGCTCCCTGTTTGCTTGAAGTGCAATTTCAAAGGCAATCTCCTCCTCACTTCTTCTATTTTCTGTTGTCTCCCTGATATTTTCCTCTTTATTTTGATCAGGATTTCCCAAACGGACTGGTCCGTTGTCATTTTTATCCTGAAGTTCCTGCTCTTGAACTCCTCTCTCCTCTTCGTCCTTCTCCTGCTTTGCTAGCTGTTGCTCAACATTTATTTTAGCTTCTTTTCTAGCATCACATTCTTCAATACTTCTATCTTTAGAAACAGCTTCTATTACAGACTCTGGGCCTTTAAGACTGAGGCGTCTTATTCGTGACACAGAGTCCAGCTCCTTAAAACGGGCCATTCTTTCTGTGCTCGATAGAGCCAGAGGTGTACCAGATGAAGCAGTGCAACTGTTCAGCTTATCTTGGAGGGATTCAATGACTTTGCCTGCTCCACTTTTCCCTTTCTTATCCCCATGGGATGCACTGACTGCTGGCTTCTCATCAGCGGTCACAGGTAGAGACAGCAGAAGCTTGCTTGGTGGGAATTCAGGGTTTTCTGCCCTTGCCCGAGTCTCTGAGTCCTGATGGTCTCTATGATCCCTGCTGTGCTTCTCTTTATCATCCCTGTGTTCTTCTTGATCCACAACTGACCCTGTCTCCTTGATCTCCTCTGAATTTGTAGATTGGATTAAACAGAACTCCTCTTTGACTTCCTCACACTCTCCCATCACATTCTGTGTCTCTCCCTTTGGACTTGGCTGTTTCTCTCCAGAACTTGTGTCCACATCGACCTGGTTATCGTCAATATTTTTGTCCCCCACACCTAAAGTCCCAACAGAAACCGAAATACCCAAGATCCGTGCAGCCCTTTCCTCTATAGACTCATTTTCAGGGATGCCTTTTGGACATTTGACCTCATAAAGCTTGTTTAGGTCCTCCACAGGCAACATTTTGGCTTTCTCCTGAATTAGTAAGCTTTCTAAGTGCTTATCTGTTATTGTTGAGTCATTCCTATAGGTGAGGGGCTCAGAGAGGGCATAGCTTTCATAAACCTCATTCTCAAAGGCAAAAGAAACTTCTTTTGTCCTCCTTTGTGGTAGACTTTGTGTCAGGAGTAGTTTGCTACTTTCATTCCCACCCCTAGAGATACTTCCATTCAGGCAAACTACTATCTTGTCTGAAGTAGCTCTTCCCTCATTGTTCAACCTATTCCTGGGCTTTTCATTTGAGCTGTGATCCAAACTACAACTGGTTTTAACTGGTCCTGACATTGACAATAACTCAGTTGGACCCTCGTGATCAAATGGAGATGGGGCTGACCGTGAGCGCTGCATTGACCGACCAGGGCTTTCCGTGTAGACCGTTAGCCCCACATCTCTCAGAAGGGATTCTTGAGGAACTGGGATGTCCTGCCGGCAAGGCTGATTGAACTCATTGTTTGGGGGAACAGGAGACATGAGAGAATCCTCTCTGGGGTCTGGATTGACCAACATGGAAAGCTTATTTGTTGGTGGTATGTGGTTGGCTTGTGCCCCAGAGAAAGTACTGCTTGTTTCTAAGGACTCAAGATCAGCAGTCGAGGCAAATGACTTTGATCTCTTTTTTATATTATTGGGCTTGTCTGTATGCAGTGGAGGAAGACTGATTGCTTCCCGACCTGGTTCTGGGATAGTGAAATGGGCTGCTGATTTCAGACAAGCTAACTTTTTATGAAACCCATCAAGATCTCCCGTACTCAGCCCAACGATGGGTCTCTTGCTGATTGTTTCTTCCATTTCTTTATTTATAGTCTCTAACTCACCAATGGCATCACAGGGTCGCCGGTTCACTGGCTTCAAGAGAAACTGACCAAAGACCACATGCTCTGTACTGTCTGGAGAACTGATCTTCTTTGGGGAGGACGGCTGGTGGTCTGGCTGAACGCATGCTTTGGAGGGAGAGGATGGTTGCTGTGGTGAGTCCTGTTGCGTTGGCATTTGTGCTGGGCTGAGACGAGAGAAGGCGCTGTTGCTGGACGGATTAAGGTGTTTTTGGCCTGCCATAGGATAGCCGTAGGAGGGGCTGCTTTCGGAGCTGACATCAAGGTCAGTAGTTGCATTTGAGGCAGACGGAGAAGGCTCCAGTCCACATGGTGGGCTCTGAGGTTCTGGGCTTTTTACCACCGTCAAAGGTGAACCAGTCTGAGTTTCCTGATTACGGTACTGGTTTCCAGGCCAGGACCTAGCATAGCATAAATCTTCATTTGCTTGGAGTGTCCATGCATCAATGATCTCTTTTCTTAAAGGAGCTCTCTTGTAGTTCCTCATTGAGGATGTGCTGCTGGTGTGAAAATGAGAATAGCAGGATTTGATAGGCATCTCATTCACAGACTTGCTGCGAATATTTAGACTCTCTTTGAGGCCTACAGCAAAAGTGTCAGTTTTGGTCATGGTCAAGTTTGGTATTGCCTCATTGTTGTTCTGATCAGCGACTAGATCTTTGCCAATGTTGGTTGGTGTGTGAAGAGGAACAGATACCAGGCAGAATATGGTCTCACTCACTCTTCTCTTTGTGTTCCTGTAGTTTTCCGGTCCTGAATCTGGAGCAATTTTTTTCACCTGTGTAATAGTTTCTGCAAAGATCTGGTCTGATCTGGATCCCTGGCGGGGGGAAGTTCTTGGCAATGGGACCTGGAAAGCTGAAGAAGGTGATGGAGTAGGAAGTTGGTTTCTGAGATGTCTGTTGTTTGAGTTTTGGTCTGGTGCTGGGAAATTATCAACAGTCTGTTTGTGCAAATCGCTTCGCCACCTGTTATTGTCATTGTCAAAGTCGCTAGGAGAAATCTGGTTAGCTTCACCTGCCGGTTTGGCAGTGATGAAAGGCCCCAGTGGCGGGGGCAAAAAGGCACTGTCATTGGTTGCAGACTCCGACACAGTGACACTGGGAAGCTCTTTACGAATGTGGCGGATCTTATCAGCGTCTGTCAAGGAATTACCACCTAGGGCTGAAGATATGTGACGAATACGGGGATCATCAAAAGGAATATACTGAACACTTCCAGTTGGATGTTCTTGGGTGGAGTAAATAGGGCAAAGCTGCTTCTGGCTGGACATACTTCTCTCTCGTGGTGGATGAGGCCAAGAACTGGCTGGATGTCGGATAAACCAATGAGATCCATCTGGAGCCACATGTATCTGCTGATACATGTTTCCTCTGTACCTTCAGGTCAAAACCACAAGGAGAGACATAAACAACCACATCATACATGAATAAAACCTTTTTTTTTTGTTTTAGTTATTTTAGCTTAACTTCTTTGAATGGATAATTGCGGTATGGTATTTGTCTTTTTTTTTCAGCAAAAATTAGCAAACGACAACATATACTGAAAAAGTCTACGATATACAATTTCCAATAATTTTTCCAGTTTGGCAAAAAAAATAATTATTTTAAAAGAAATAGTTTTGAACTACTTTCTTAAAAAGAAGTTATTTACCTGTAATCCACACCGATTTCGCCATATCCCCGGAGCCCCCCTCCCATTATTGGAACTCTTTTGTATGACGGAGGAGGAATGTATCCTGGGGGGCCAGAATCCTGTGTAAAATAGTCCAAATGGGGGTCAGTCGGTCGTGATATGGGAATGGGGGTTCTGTCCCTGGCCTGGGGAACAACTGACTCTCTGCCTGACAGCACCTCACAGCTTCCCCTGATCTGCTGGTGCATTTCATAGGACGGAGGTCGGGGGGGTCGGGTGAAGCGGGGTTTTGGTGTTATAGAGAGTTGGTTGGCACTGGCAGGCCTACCATTCTCTGCCCAGCGTGGTGCTCTGCACAGTTGGTGGTGTGCAAATGGGTTCCCATTCACCCGCTTGTACAGTTCTTGACCTGACGAAACCACGTCGATGTACTGCAGGCTTTCTGGTTGGACCATCCTGGGAAGGGACTGGGATTTTACTTTGGTCCTGGGGTGGACTACCATGCCATCCGGTGTTCTGGCATGGAGCCGCTGCTGGTCCTGTGCCCAACGCTCACCTCACCTCACTCTGGGACAGCTGCCGACCAAAGATTACAGCCGGGTTCCAGTCCTCCGTCCCCAGGCTCTGGCACTTCCTCTCACTTGCCATTCTCCACTGATGAAGAGCGGCCTCCCTCTCTCTACAGCGGGCCTGAGCCTGGGCTTGGGCCTGGGCCTGAGCCTGAGCCTGGGCCTGTGCTGCCCAGCGCTGCCTTTCCTGAGCTAACCTCTGACGGTCCTCTGTGGAGAGCTCTTGACCTCTTGCTTTTTGAGGACCTTCTGGCCGATTGCAATCTCCCTGGCCCCCTCCGTAGGAATCAGTTAAGTTGGCATAGTCCAGCAGCACAGTGAAGTCCTGGCCTCTCCTCCTCCAGTAGGACACATCCTTGGACAATGCCTGAGGGGCTTTGCTGCCATCAGAAAACCTTTGAGGAAACAAAATAACACAAGCGTGAAAATGCTAGCACTAAAATGCATGTCGGGCATCGGCCATTCTAAACTCCCTCATGGTTTCTGTAGCATATTTTGGCTGTTTTTTTAACCTGAAAATAATGTATTTTTCGTGTTTTAAGTCATTCCCTTTCCTTAATAGACAGTTAGTTCATATCCTAGAAATTCTTGAGGTATGGACCTATTAGAGTGCATTGCGGCTTGGTTGATTGTACACTCTGGAAAAAGACAAGCTGTAAACAAAGTATCCAACAAACAGTACAATGCAAAACAACACTTTTAGTGCCAACGGAATTTAATAGATAAATTATCAGACTTTTGCTTACGATTTCAGAATGTCCTTCATTTAGGGAACTGGGGTTGATGTGACCCTATTGATTACAAAAGAAATTCTCTTCCACTAGATGGAGACAGAAGACTACAAGAAGCAATTCAGTGTTGGGTATTTTTTAGTATCTATGATTGAACATGAGTATTGGTTCAGCGATTCCGTCCCTCTTAAGCAGATCAAGGGATGTCACTTTTGATCTTTCAAATATTCTATTCTTCAGTTAATCTGAGTAAAAGAGCTGAATTTCCATCTCCATAGTTGATGTCTGAAGGCAGACCTGATGGAATACAATGAGCTGCAGTGAGCCCCTACGTGCAGTGTAATCATTTTATACTCTTTGCACAGAGACAGACTGACATGGTAAACAAGACGCAAGCACATGGCTGCTGCATCCAGAGGCTCCGGCCACTGAGCATTTCCATCAATGATCGTTACTGTGAGCGAATGCTTGCTGGGAGAGGGTATAGGATGCCTGGCCACAACATTCTGCTAAATCTGAATGCATTTCATGTAAGATGAGTTACCATCATTAGTCTAATTATGTCTAAGTAGCACTGTCTAGTGGGAATGCCAAGAAAAAGGCCTTATCAAAACGAAGGCTGCCAGCCAGTGAGTTTGGACAATAGGGGGGAAAAACAGGGAGGGATGAGCAAACAACAGACTTAAATCGCTGAACATATGTCTACACTATCCACCATCTTCCCAACGGAACGATCACTTAGCAGACCAAAGACAAGACAATGCCGATCGCTTGTCCTGTAGATGACAACTACAAGAACAACAAACACTCGCTCACAGTCACAGGCTTTGTCAAGGTGACTTGATTAACGCGCGATCTTCTGTTGCTGTCGGAAGCAGCTTAGACACACCAAATAATACCGTGCCAACTCACTGTTTAGGGAAAAATTTGATATGCCCGCCTAATGGTGTAGACAAGGGAGCATCTGTATTGACTTTGTCTCAGTTACAGCACACTACCCCCACCCCCGTAGTGGAGCAAACAGGCAAACCAAACAGGCCAGATATGAGAGAAATGCAGACAGGCTGAAAGCCATGCAGAGTTTTGTGGCAGTATCACACTTACCCAGGAGTGTTTCAATTGCATAACTCCAAACTGGACTAAAAATAGCCTTTTCCCCATATACATATTTAAATATTCCCTATACGGCTTCTATATTATTGATGTGATATGTTTTATGTAAGTAGCAGTCAGAGCTGGTTAGGGTGGGTTTAAGGGATTTCCTGAAGAAAACTGTATGTGAGACAGGTTTGTCCAAATCTGTATTGATTAAACTCTTGGATCCTATGTGGGAGATTAAAAGACAAGCATATATTACCGTACTCTTCCTCCCTCTTCCTAAGAATGGATTGAAAGAGGGAGAATAAACGAGACACGAGAGGGGGAGAAAACAGATGCACAAGAAGCAAGGCAAGAGGGAGTGAACAGCAGTGTGGTTCCAGTTGTGACATGATGCAAACTCGGCCAAGCGGAGCAATTGGATGAATTATTTCATTCCAGGAAACACAGAGCAACACAAAACCTGATGTTATCTGTCAGTGAAAGGCACACGAGCAGTACAGAGGAAGCTCATTTTAGGAAGGGGGAATCCCGTGAACATCTTACCCACTGTCTAAGGTCAGCGACTCCCCTAAAGAGTGGCTGTCGGCGTGGCCCCGGCTCTCGCCCTCCTGTTTTGTCTGGCTCCTCTCCCTCGGTTCGTTGTTGTTCGGCGAGCTGCCGCCGTACGCTTGAGGCTGCCTTGTTCCGCTGCTGCTCCCAAAAGCTCCCGCGGGCCCTCGCTCATAGCCGTTGGCTGTTCTGGGGCCGTGCCTGCTCTCCAGAGCTTCGTGGTGTTTGCTGTAGGATGGCGGGGAGGAGGGTGGAGGCTGGCGGGACGAGGACGTGGGGACCGGCGTCGGGGTGGAGGAAGCGCTGTGCTTGGGAAGCTTGTATCCATGAGAGATGAGGAGGTCCTCCACGCTGTACATGGTAGCATGTGTTTACGTCAGCGTGGGCTTGGTTTACCCCCTCTCTGGCGTCTTTCATGAGAGGGTGAGAGGAAGGTCGTTTTCACGGGGTCTCTGCCAGGATCACCCGCACCGCGTCACGGCCACGGCCATCACTGGGAAGGAGCAGAAACAGAGAGATGGGCAGCATGAAGAGGAGGGAAAAACCACTATTTCAATCCCTCACCCCTCCCAGAACAAAAAAGAGCAATATAAGAAATATCAATTTTCCATTCCACATGGACTTTGCTGGCAATAAGTCGATCCATGTTCCAGGATTTAGAAGGATTAAGAGGAAAACAAACAACCCACAACAGCATCATCCCTATTACTGATAAGTTTCTCTGCTGCAATGAAAACATTGAATGTCACTGTGAACAGCGGACTGCCCTCTAACTCACTCCGAGTCCCAGCAAGGAATCGTCTGCGTGACTGCATTTTCTTCACTCAGCTGACGGTTTAAACGCTCACTCACACAAATAAAACTGATTTTCAAAGTTATGTGAAAAACATCAAAAAAAAATGGCAAGTAGAGTTGCACGGTGGTGTAGTGGTTAGCATTTTCAGCTCTTGGTGAGAAGGGCCCTGGTTCAAATCCCAGCTGGGATCTTTCTGTATGGAGTTTGCATGTATATGTGAGTTTTCTCCAGGCACTCCGGTTACCTCCAACACATGCTTCATAAGTTAAAAGGTCACTCTAAGGCAGGGGTGGGCAAACTACGGCCCGGGGGCCACATGCGGCCCCTTAAGCTACTTAATGTGGCCCTCCAAATTAAAATACATTGAATCAAAAATCCTAATTATTGTTTTATTTTCATTGTATTTCTGGTTTCTTCCCATGAATGGTGTTGTTTCTCTGACGTTCGTGTGTGTTCCTTTCTGAGTCAGATGGTGATCTTTCGGATTATTCCTACACCACATAAATGCAGCATTTCTTTGAGTTCACATTTTCCTCTGAAGAACATCAACCCATTGGATCACCCAAAAGAGAACAAAAATCAAAATTTAGAAATTAAAACTCCCAAATTTTCTGTTTTTAAATTAATAAATGTGAATTTAAAGTCAAATTAAAGCATGTTTTTCTCTAAATTCCATATTATTTTTTTAGTTTATGAGGTTGATTACCCAATCTCTCCTTCCATCTGCTCCTTGTCCGGCCCTTATGCCAAATTTTAGAACCCTATGTGGCCCACGAGTCAAAACAATTGCCCACCCCTGCTCTAAGGTGTGCCTAGGTGGGAATCTGTCAGTGTACAGACCAGCAACCTGCTCAGGATGTACCCTGTCCTTATCCAAAGCTAGGTTAGCTCCAGCAAACCCATGACCCTAAAGAGATTCAGGTGCATCTACAAATAGATACATGACTAGGTGGCTAGTGAGAATGACAAAACTGAAAGAAATTGTATTGTATAGGAGTGGGAAATTGTTTGCCTAAAAAAGTTCTAAAATTTGGTTCTTGTTTTAGACTAGGGATGTCCAAACTTTTTGCAAAGAGGGCCAAATTTGGTGAGGTGAAAATGTTTGAGGGTCAATCATTCGACCTAGCATTCTTTTTGATTAACCTTTAATTGCAATGGCATACTTTTCATTTCTTCACGTAGAACAAATTTACATCTAAATAACTAAAAACTATTACCAAAATGTCTTTTTTTTTTTTTTTTTTTTTTTAGCATTACCCAAATGATTTTTTGCATTATTTGGGCAATTGTTTACTCATTCTCAGTTGGCTTGTCATAGATGGGATGTCTTGTCTGGTAGTTCTTCTTGATATTGTGAACTCCTTGAAAACAGCCACAGTCTCCTGGCATGTTAAAAAAACAACATATAAAAAAACAGCAAATTTCCAGTGGTCCTGGGAGCGTTGGCTCTCACCGTCAACTTTTCTTTTCTATTTCCAGTTGACCTTTTAGAAATAGGCTAAAAAAGGGTCACAGAGAGTCACGTGTGAGTGTTGCCACAGGTTTACAATTGATTATGAAGTAATTTAACCAATCAGAATCAAGAATCATACTCTTGAGTTTTTAGAAAATGCTGGAGACCGAATATTATTGATTTCATGACTGAGCCTGGAGGCCGGGTGGAAATTTTAACGTGGGCCGCATTTGGCCCATGGGCCGGACTTTGGAGATGCCTGTTTTAGAGCCAGTTGCACCAATAGGTTGAAGTACCACAGGGAAAGCTGCAAATTTAGACAAATGCTGCGTTCATGGGGTGTTGGAATGATCGGAACAATGACTGTCGAAAAACACTCATTATCGTCAGGAAAACAACAAATCTTCCACCACCACATGAATCATGCAAAATACTGTTCTGCTTCTAAACAAAGGTCAATATATTGATAGTGTGTGATCTATGGCTGGATATTAGAAATAACAAGAAAAATAAAAAGTTGATGAGGATCATCAATATCATTTATACCAGCTTGATGGGCCGCATCCTACACTACTGGTGTAGGATATGAAAAGAGAGCACATCTAAATAAATGATGGGAAGTGCAGCGGGTTTGCTTTGTACCAACGATTCCGTCCGAATTTCTAATGAGCTACTGTCGCTCTTCAGAAACTATGTTCACAAAAATAAAAATTATTTTGAAGAAAAAAAAAAACTGCACAATTATTGTTAAAAGAACCCCGGGAGTGCTTTGAGAATAGAACAAAAATGATTAGAGTGGGTCTTTCAACAACAGACATAAATATACTTTGAAATTTTAATCTTTGTTGCTCCCCGCAAAGTTTGGCATTCTTTTTATCTATTTGTACAAAAACACTGCAAACACAAACTCCATGTACAGCACACGTTTTCTGCTTGTTTCGTTGATAAGCTGCCATACCCAGCCCCTAAGTCTTTACTGTATAAACACATACCTCAGAGAGAGAACGCCCGATAAGATCAATTAAAACATGTTCTGTTAGTCTTATAAATAGACTCTGACATTTTTACTGTTTAAAAACAATTTTGTTCAGGTTATTAGTCAAAATCTGCGATTGGCTATGAGATGCGCCCATGAGACATTTGATATCTGAATGTTTGTTCTGTGGTTGGTAGCATTTTGGAAAAAAACACTGCCTTTCCACAAATTAAAAAAGGGGGAGAAGGAGAGAAAAAGTAACCTGGAAGAGACAGGAATACTTTACTCAGTAGTTTTAATTGTGTTTATGAAGTTTTTAACCAAAATCCCACGACCCATCTGAAGCATTCCTCTTTAAAAAATCCTCTGAGATTTTCTGAGACAGTTTGATTGACAGTGATTTAAAAAGAGAAATGCAAAAATGAAATAATTTCTTACAACATTTGTTCTCTTTCATAAGAAAAATGCTACACATACATGTTAAAAGCTTAGAAAACATGATTTTCATCGGAGGGGGACTTTAGGAATGCAAATTTTTAAATAATGTTGGATGGTCAAAAAATTGACTTGTAAAAGCATATTTGCTAAGAGAAACCCCCCCAAGTGGCCAATTAGTGAATTGAGTTAGCTTTTGATATTACAGGCTTCAATCTGGAAGTCAAAGATGAACTTCAACCTGATCATCACATTTAATACATTTAACTTCTGATTGTGAATTGTGCATCTGTGAAAAGTCTAAAATATTTTTTTCCAAGTATTCAAAAAAAAAAAACTATTCATCTTTATATTAAGGCTGGGAATCACTGGGTACCTCATGATACGATACGCAATACATGGCTCACAATATCGATTATATTGCGATACTGTGATAATTAGTAGAAATCCTCTCTAATAAATCACATTATACAGAAGAACATATTTTTTAGGAAAATGTATCAGGCTATTGTTTTTTAGCTTGAACACAATCATAATAAACAGTTTGTCTTATTTTGTGCAACAAATATTAGACACTTTTGTGCAAATCAGTAATACTATATCTTTAATAAGCATTGACTCCAATTGAATTGGAATCATTTGTAAAATTTCATGTTAGCAATAGTAAACATGAACATCAGTGCCAATACTTAGTAAACAACAGAACAAAATTTAAATAAATCAAGTAATAGTAGGACATTAGTGATCACGACAGCCAGTCTTGTATCGCCCGCCCCCTATCTACCTCCAAAGTAACTTCTCCCCAAACTATTGCAAATATGATGTTTTACAGCCTCTTCAAACAAAAATAAAAGATCGATACTTGGGGAGAACCCATCGAGAAACAATCACAGGACTAAATATCACAATGTATAGCAATATCAATAATTTGGCATACCCTTACTTCATATATCGAGAAAGCTGGTGTAAAAAGGACTAAGTGTTAGGATGCAGGACTGAACTGAGGATTCCCTCTGTGCATCCTCTCAAGATGTAATTCTCCTGATGAAGTCGTGCTTGCTGCCCTGTCAAGGAAAGAGGCTGCTGCAGTTCAGTCAGTCAGGAGCAGAGTGCCAACAATCTGACTGCGCTCTATAAGAAACGCCATTCAACCAGACTCGCTGCCAGAATCGAACGGATGGTTTTAAGCCAATCGCACTATGATTATTAAATGGCAGAGCCAAATTGCTTGTTTCAACTCCGGAAAACAGGCGGCCATCTCAGCCTGGACTGAATATATTTAGATAAAAGGTTTGTTTTGCTGTGATAGCTGAACAGAGCAGAGGAAAAACATCCATGAAAGAGAGCCGGCCGCCTCAGACCTTTTCTTCTAGTACCTGAACCCCAGGACAGCCTGCTAGGTGATTAACAGGATCCAAGAGCGTGAAATGCTGCTCTCTTTGTGCGTCTGGCTCTCTAATACGATTATCTTTTTTTATTTAAAACCTTAAACCTGTTAGTTTTGGGGGATTGACTCTTGGTGCTTACCCAGTTAAGACTTTAGTTGAGTTTAACTCTTTCCATCTGGGGTTTTTTCTACAATTTCCCCAAACGATAGGATGACTCTAGAACCAGCTTTTGCAAAAAGGAAGGCTTTGCTTTGCTTGACCTGCTTCCAGCACACAGATAAGAACAGTGAAACCCTGAACTTCTATTGAACTTCTGCTCAGCCACAAGTCGGTGGTAGTGTTTAATAAGTCACCTCATGCCGGTGTAAACGAGATGTGAACTCGTCTTTGAGGAGTGAGGAAAACTTTTCCTGCCTAACTTTAAATTAAAAGCGGCCACCAGTTGTGCCTGCAGCCTCGAAGAGGCACACAGCGAGATCAGAATCAGATTGGTATCAGGACCGTTTCCTTCCAGCAGATGAGGCCTTTCACTCCAAACAGGCAAACTCAATTTAAGAAAGCCTTAGGTCCATATTCCTTATCGTATCATGTACTCATATTAACCATATTAACCCGACACCCATATGCTCCCCCAATCAGGCTAAACCCTTAATCTGAGACTTTTACCCGCGGTGTCATTGCTAAATGAGGATTATCTCCATCATCACTAAAAAGTAAGGATTTCCTCCTGTAAAGTGAGTCAGCCTCTCTCCTCCGCCTCGCCCCCCATCCCACCCTTTCCTTCCCACGACCAGCTCTGCTTAAACGGCGTTAATGCGGTTACGCAATGGAATTACCCATTTTGTGTCAAACAAAAACTGGGATTCGAGCGGCAGCCCGCAACAATGGCCGGCTTTCATCCCCCAAAACACAACAACATTGTGCTCCTCTACAATGCCTTCTTGTTTAAAAGAAAACTAAACATTGTGGCCACTTGTGAAAAAAAACAAAAAAGGTGCTATATCTTCAACGACATGCCTCACTCGAGAGAAAGTGTAAAATATGGTTTACAGAAAACACGTGCTGCTGAACGTAAGCTAAAAATAAACAGAAGCACGTGTTGGCTGTCGGAGCGGCGCATGCACACTATTACCGTAATGCCCTCGCAGAATGATGTAAGACCGGCTCTTTTTAGGTCAAGTGAACTTGTGTCAAGGCCACAGTTTATTAAAACAGATAACCGCCTGGGCGTGTGGACGTGAGGGGAGTCCTGCGCCCTTGCTGGTGGCTACACCAGCGGCTTCCTGCGGGGCTAGAACAGCTTGCAGGTTGACAGTTTGGTGTCAGCCCCTTATTCATGGCCCAGCTGAGATGAGGGCACGGTGAGGAGGCAGCAGTACAGGGCAGCGGCTCGGAGAGGGCCCTGGGCAAGACAAAGCTGCAGTGTGTTAATAAACGCTGCAGAATAGGTGGATAAAAAGGCCCAGAAGGTTAGAGGTTGAATGAATAATTAAAGCAGAATCGTCTAAGAAAAGCTTTGGAGCGCATACAAAGAGTCACATATTTATGAAGTGCTATCAGATCACCTCATCAGGAGCTTTAGAAGTCAAGTGAGCTTCATAATGTGGCAGAAAAACTGAAGAAATGACAGGTAACAAAAACTACTATTTAACATTATTATTTAACACCACAGCTTTAGCTCCAGTATTGGCGTTCTTTGCATTACCATAACTTTTCAACCATTTACGCAATTAACATAATTCCGGCTGATTCTGAAACGGACAAAATATGCAATACACACAGGGAAGTGTTTATGCAATAAACTTAAATCAGGTGAAAAGCAGCTTTTCATATCAGTTTTTTACCAATATGCAACACCTGCAAGCCAATATGCAAAACCAATAAGAAAAGTCGCTCTTCTTAGAATCAGCTGATACACAATGATCGTGCAAACCAGGGGTGTTAAAATCCAGGCCTCAAAGCCCAATGTCCTAGATATTTTTTAAAAGAACTTGTCATTAAAGCTCCTTATTGGCCAAACACACCTGAACCAGGTAATCTGGAGCAGTTAAGGCAGATAACTGGAAAGCCAGCAGGAGGTCAGCCCTTGAGGCCTTGAGTTTGACACCACTGCTGTAAACAGGGTATGTCAAAGAACGTGTAGTATTTGCCTGCAACATCTCCAATGTTAAAGGGTTAATAGACAGTCAAATAAACTGCTGGAATTTGACAACTTCCATAAAAGTGGCCAATTGTGACAAACTACTTCCTGTTTAACCCCTTCCTCAAGAACCCCCATGTTTTATTTTTCGTCCTTGTGGGACAGCTGATTCAAATAACTGTGACTGGACATGGTAACCCTAGTGCTCTCTTATGGGTTCCAGATGACATAACGTCCCCTTATATTAATATGTGATCCCTCCTGTGACAAAGGTGGACTGGATGCTATCTCTGCCACAGACACCAGTGAACATTAAAAAAAATCCTTGGAAAAAAAAGTTCAGCCCACTGTCTTGTGGGGTCCAGGTGACCCTACCTTTAATGTAAACATGCCTGGAATAGCATAACGGTGACATGTAAAATATCCAGGACAGGGGTATTGGAGGAGCAGATTTAGGAGATACCAGTTCATTAGTGAGAGGGAAGCTAATTCACCATGCACACCAAGCATGTGATCCACAGTCAAGAACATGCAGAACATGGTTTCTTCAATCTGCTTTTAGCATGTACTGTACAGTCACTACCCAATACTATCGTATGTACACATATTTGAAAGAGTCTTGGTGCGAAATATTGAGGTTTTTCTTTCACCACTCTCTTCCAATGTACAAAGACTGGTGTCATATATGGTGTTTCCTTTATAATCAGTTTTCAAACAGTTGGCACAGTTTATTGTTGAAGATGCAACTCATACGTCCATAGAAAATCCAAGTTCCTGATTTTTTAAAGTTCAACTAGTTAAACTTTCAACATATGTTTGATGGGCACAGGTTGTTGTAGAACCCGAAAATATACCTAAGCAATTGCCCAGATACACATGAATGCTAGAGTTTTGAACAGAGAGGCACATTTCTGTGCATTTACAGACTTTACCTTGGAAGTGGGGGCCTGAACGTACCATCAGGTTATTTGCGGACTATTTGATAAGATAATGTTGATATAAAATGGTCAATAAACCCCCTGACTACCGCAAACAAAGTGTACAGTCAAAAAATGATTTTAATTCCCACATTTGGTGTCACTGAAAAGTCCCAAGTATCCTATGTAGATACCAAAGGTACTGAAATGTTTGTAGTGTTTGGGAAATATTCAGTTTTAGAAAATGTCCTTGACAGGGGGCAAAAATTATATTGCTGGTAGACAGGGAGTTAAGTATGAGCTCAAATGTTTCCAACCGTGATCCAATGGTGGTCAATGCAAATCAACCAAACATTGAATTACAGTAGGGTTTTAGGAAAAAATCGATTTCGAGATATATCAAGATATTTCATTTGACGATTGTTGGATTGATTTTAAATGCTGACAAGTTGATATTAATTAATTGTTTAATTAATTTTCAATGTAATGTTTAGTTCATTATTTACGAGCTTCCTTCAGCGTCTTACTTTTGTTTTCTACCTAAACTCCCAACTGCTAGTTAGCAGCGCAGTTCACTGAGCATCTTTGAGCAGCTCTACAGAACAACAACAAGATCTTGTAAGAACCAGCTTGTGTTAAAGGTTCAGTCAACCCTATGGTTGTTGTTATGAGATATGTCCTACTTAGTTTCTATTTTTATTCCAAGTACAGTCTTGGGGTATATTGCGATACATATCGTGAGACACATGTCAGGATATGTATCACCAGATTCTTGCCAATGCACACCCCCATGTTGCAGCTTCCTAAAGGCCAAACCCGCCTGATACAGGTGATCACCAGCAGGTAGGGCAGAGATTTTAGAAAAGAAAAAACAAGCAGGACTGTAGTGCTAGTAAGTTCTGCTTTCTTCAGCCAGATTTCTGCTGTTCTTGGCATTCTTCTCCTGGATGATCCAGGTGGTCTCCCATTTGACTTCTATACATTTTTCCACTATATAATTTTATGGTAAACAGGAGGTTGAGATGATGGGAATGTTTACGTTGTAAAAGTACGACTGAAACCACACTGGACGAGCAAAAGCATTATAATAACTACTATCAGCTTCTGGCATGGACTGATGCCAACACAGAGCAACTTTAAAAAATAAAGCTGTGTTTGCAGTTCCTGCCAGGAACAAAAAGAAAGAAGGCAGCAACAACAGAGATCACCTGCAGGGATAACATGTATCTCATAAAAAAAAAAATAAAAACCTGCAGTTTACTGAGCTGGAACCATGTTTTCATTTACTGTTCAACGTGGTACCAATTTTCTGCCGTTTAAACTCTTAGTTAATTGCTTTGATGTTCAATGGCTCGGTCAGGAAAATCCAATACTGACAACCTGAGAGGAGGCCAACTTCCAGCTACCACGGTGGCAAACCTCCCTCGATAAATTCCCTCGGTTTAATGGTGGGACAAGGACAGCTGGCCGATTTACCGGCCGAGTTGAGCTGTCGTTGAAGCTTGACAAAACCATGCATCTAAACAGACGGAATGACTGCAAGGTGTCCAAATCCGCTGGCTATAAACAATGCAGGACCCCCTCCCTCACAATACTCCATATCGTTTTTTTGTCAATGCGGTACAATATGTTATTGGCAACTTGACTTATCAGTGGTCATTCCTCCTCAGAAAGATACTGATCACAAGTCTCAGATCTGTTTCCCAACCCTGGTCCTCAGGGAACGCTGTCCGGCATGTGTTCCATGTTGCCCCGCTTCTGCACACCTGATTCAGCTCATCATCAAGCTCTGTAGAAGCCTGATGATGACAATCATCAAAGGCAGGTGTGTTTGAGCAGGGTAGGATTGAAAAAAAATGCAGGACAGTGTTCCCTGAGGGCCGGTGTTGGGAGACACCGATCTGAGGCTTGTGATTTTGTTGAATGTTCTTCCAGGCAAGCGTTATTGCAGGATTCTGGTCATCATAACTGCATAGCACAATACTAAGATTCAAGTATGTTACTCGATTTGCACACCAAACTACATTTTTTACATCAACTTTGTTTTAGATATTGTGTGGGGCTTGGTACTGATATCAATTTCCAGAATTTGATTTGATTTACCAGAGTTTGGATCGATTCAATTCAATTTTGAGTTTACATATTTAGGCACATTTGTTTAGAATATCATTAATAATCTACTATATGTTTTGAATTTATTTCTATTAATCTGATACAGTTCACTTACTGTAAAATGTATTAGTGAAATAATACCATACAGCATTTCTCAAACAGAGAAGCTCTGACAAAGATGTTCAGATCATTAACATAGCAAACATTGTTCTCCTTCTCCTGGAGGGCGTTTCAGTTTGGCCACTAAGTGGTGATCGCGCTATAGCTTTTCATCTTATTCCAGAAGGAGAAGAAAGTATGAGGAAAAAACTGTGTTTCAGACCACAAATAGTTACTTTGAAAAATTGTTTCCATAAGAGTTTGTAAAATTAATTCCTGTGAATTTATAAAGATGTTCATTTGGTCATTTATATCGACCAGGTGTTAGCAATGAGCGTTAGCATCAAGCTTTATCGATCTTTAAGCATTTATTAATTACTTAATTTTGTCAACCTATCCATAATATCATGTGTGTTTGCGTTTAACCGATCACCTCAACAGGTTGACTCAACATTAGCTGTGAAAGAACAGTAACTCACGGTGGCCAAACTTCTAAGTTTATAATCTCAAATCTAACGAAGGATACTCATATATCTCCTACAAAATCGGAAAAGTGGTCCAACTTCGAACCCGGAGGTTTTTAACCAAAAAAACTCTATTTTTGTTTTCAGATTTCTATTAGCTGTCTTATAGTTCTAGATTTTCTAATCTATGTTGCATCCGAGACACTTTAAGCTGCTTATGTCAAGGACACGCTGGGATTGGTCAATGCAGGATTGTTGGGAAGGCAGCCCTGGGAACACATCTGCTTCTACTGTAAATAAGCATATTTGAATGGTAAGAACATTTGTACAAGTACAGTACTGTTGAAGGCACAAACTGAGAATTCTAAAGATTATAATTGTTTTTGCTGTAACACTTTCTCTGAATATTGCACTTCCTGACCTTTCTGGAAACTTGGAACGGGCGTAGCCTCAACCCTTCAAATTAAGTAGGAAGGAGCCAATTGATATCTGATAAGGCTGCCACCAAGGCGCCAATTTGGTGAGGCTTGAAAAATATGTTTAATTGAAAGGAAACCAATGGTAGACTCCATGTATAATGGAGCATATCTCTCATCTGACCTGGAAACACCTTTCCTTCTGCAAGAAGTGCCCAGCAAGAGTGAAATTTGGGCTCTCTTGCTGATCCAGCAAACTGAATGCAGGACACACAGGCTGACAGATGAAGAGATACATGCATAGAAAAGACAAGACACTTTGTTTTTTCTGCTTTTTAAAAGACTGGGTACATTAAAAATAAACTACAAGAAGCTCTAATTTCTTTAAACTGTATCTGTAGCTGTGTTAAAAGAGTCCAGCCTCTTTGAAAAGCTAAAAAAACCTGGATTTAGTAGGATCCAGCGTGAACAAAGGAACTCTCAAAAACACCAGAACCTAGAAGACGATAAGCCCTCTTCCCAAAATAAGCCACAGGCGCCGCACCTCTGAAGCACATTGTTTTCCAGTCTCCTTGGATTTGTAAGTGACCTAAGTGCATGTGCTCCTGTTAAGTCCCCGCGATGCATCTGTTGGAACTGTGCACGCACAGGGCTTTTCTACGGGATGACAGGCCATCACAGTCAACAAACAGCAACCGTCCGCAGATTGTTTGCCTATGTGACATTAGTGTCTCCAGCGGAGGGACTGTCTCTCTTCCTGAGGAAGTGCGTCACGGCGGAGATGGAGGAGAAGCAACGGTGTCACAAATGTTTCCAATCAGACTCTTTTCAAACCGACCGGGGTGAAAAATGACCGGCGCACCTTTTCGCTTCAGATCTAAACACTCGAAGGGAGCTGGGGACATATTTCACCCTCGTTGATCCTCTCTCCCATTTCACTAAGGACAATAACTCAGGTACAAGAAGTGTGGCCATATTATCTGAGTTATGTTGGCTCTGGCTATCAATCAAAAAAAAAAAATCCAACTGACCTCAGCGCACACTTTAGCTTAGTGCAATTACAATATGATCCTCTGAAGCAAAGAAAAATGCAACTTTTAATATTTTTAACATCTTTTTAAAAAAGGTTCCATAAAGCAGACTTTAGTTGTGTGACTTATACTGTCTGTAAAAGTAGTCGAATTTGAAAAAAACACCCTCTTGCAGTATTTGAGACTAGATTTAGCCAAAAAAGCTTTTTTTTTTTAGTTAATGTTTAAAAGAAGATATTTGCTGATGTAGTGTGCATCCCTTTGACTTCATTGTAATTAAATCTGTCCTATTTATCATAAGGAACCCCTGTTTAATGTGTGATCAGGATCATTTCAGATACTCTTTGAGACTCACTAAGCTGTCTGATGATGAAAATAGAAAATGCGTCATTATGATGAATGCAGATAAATACATCCATTTTCTATACCTGCTTATGCCTTGGAGAAACAGTGTTGCTGGAGCCTATCCCAGCTACTGTCGGGCAAAGGTGGGGTATACCATGAAGAGTTTGCCACAGACCAGAGCTGTTTCATTACACTGTACATGAGAATATAGCCACACAATTGTTGGCAGTAGTTGAAATATGAATCCAAAAAATGACAATAGAATAGTATGTCCTTTTTCTAAAATCCAACATTCAACCATTCATTAAACCTGCTTTGTTTTAGGGTCACAGGGTTGCTGGATCTTACCAAGCTACTTTTGGGAGGAGTTAGCTAGTCAGCCACGTGGTGGACAGGGTACCAAGTTAGTAAACTCAGTTGTAGCAAGCTAGCAAGTTTCATTGTAGTGAGCTGGCAAGCTCCGTTTTAGCAAGTTAACAATAATCAATTGTAGCGAGCTGGCAAACTCTGCTGTAGCGAGCTAATAAGCCCCATTGTAACAATCTAGCAAGCTATCTTGTAGTGAGCTAGCAAGCTATAGCAGCAAGCTAACCTTCTCCACCAGGAGGATGGCTATAGCATGGCGAGCCAACTGTCTGAGTTCCCACTTAAGCCAATGTGGGGGAACATGGTGGGGCCACCACGGAAACTGCAGACAAACCCAACTGGGGCTCACGTTATTGCCTCTTTTAAACCACATGGGGCCCTCTTGGCATTACTGGCTGGAACCGCGGATGGTTCAAAGAGCCAAAAGTAAAAAAAAAACTATGTTCAACATTTTGTATGAATTTGAACATGCACGCACAAACAGCTTCCTAAAAACAAGTTGCATGATCTATGCATCTTTCATACTCCACAAATCTCTTTTAGGGTCAGTGGGTTGCTAGAGACTATCTCAACCCCTGTCAGGTGAAGGTGATGAACTCTGGATGGTTCTTCAGTCCATCCCAGGGCACAAGATACACAAGATCACCAACATAGTCGATGCTAATATGTAAAGTGAGGCTAATTATTTTTAACCTCATATATGTTTAGCATTTGAGATTTAAAACTTTGTCTAAATTCCAGTTGATAGCCCTTTACTTTGTCCTTCCCAACAACAATTTTAAATAAAGGTCTAATGAGAATCACCTGAAGCCACGAAGTCTCCATCTCACCTTTAGTCTTTATGGTTACTGCATACATATAGGATGGGAGAATAATGTGTCCATAAACAAAATACAAAAATCTTTTTAGCATTGCAAATATAGATTTGTGTTCAACATTTTTAAAGTAAAGTCACATTTACTTTGAAGAGTGTCATGGAGCTGCCGACTTTGTCCTGTTTGCAAGTTAAGAAAAAAACAAAGTACTTGGAGTTTGGTCAGTTCGCCAAGTTACCTTTATCTTTTTACAAAAGCAAATCAAGTCCTGATCAATTCCTTGTAAAAAGGGCTACAAAACACAAGAGAAGCAGATCTGTTCAAATAACCGCATTTTATTTATTATTCCTAATACGAATTTAAAGAGAGGTAGGTGTTTTTTGATTGACAAGCAGCTGGGAATCCTTCTTCGTTTTTTGGAAAAGTTGGAGTTTAAGGTCCAACTCTGATCATCTTTTGATCTATTATAAAAGTGTTCCCAGTGGTTTTTAATTTATGATTATGCTGTTTTTAAGAAAAATATATATTTAAAAAAACCTGTAATTTTTTAGGGCATAGATTCTGCAGAGTGTAGAGTTTCATTAGAAATTCGCTTCTGGTTTGTGGCTGAGACTGCCACCCCAGAGTAAGCCTGACCTTATTTCCCATTATCCAATTGTTTACACTCTATATATAAATATGCAACTGGAAGATTAATTTCTTTTCTATATGTGCTACAAGAAAATATTGAAAAAAGAATTTTCACTGGAGTGAGTCTTTATCAAACCAAGATGGCAACCAATATAAACCAGTGGGTCACTTGATCCCAATCTCTGTCAGTCTTTGTACTCTAATCATAATTAGCCAACTGTTCGTGTTAAAGACAATCAAGACGCTCCTAATCATGAATTTGCAAATTAAACCCTGAAGGGTTGATCACTGATTCCACATTAATGAGTTTCCTTTCCACTGACGTCACACGAGCAGCGCAATTAAAGATGAATCTTAGGCTCGTCTTGTGAGAAATATTGACACGTCGTCCCTTTCATCTGTGTCTCTCACCCAAGCCGTTCCACTGCGAGGCTTGCTCTGGTTTGGAGACGTCACGCACAATGCTGCATGTGGGCTGCAAAGACATTCCCAGAGAATTGCTTCAATCCAAAACTTATTAGAGTCAGGCTCCATAACAGAGAAATCAAAGGCAGGATGGGTTGGGTGGGTGGGGGGGATGGTGATGAGGAGATGTTTCATTCCACCATCTTCCAGCACATCAGAGTCTACATAAAGGAGGGTCTGGCTTTGATTCGTTTCAAACGATGAGGCCAAACGTTTGTCCTTTAGGTTCCATGCACTCCTCCACCTCCTTCCACAAAGAAATAAAAAAGACTTTGTGGTTCATAAATGCACAACCAGCAAGACACTGACGGCGTAATTATGTCAACAGACTTATTTTCCATTGTGTAACCAGGCTTAGCTCCGTTCAGCTCCTGCATAGCAGTTTGACGTCACGACTTTTTCTTCATCTGAAAGCTTCCAACAGCGGTTTGGGGCGGAACAGTGATCATGTCACACGAGAGGACTCAAAAATAAATAAATAATTAAATAAATAACATAAAACACCGGTTCTGAAGCATGCTAATCTGCAACGCTACTCATTACTGTAGGCTTCACCTGCAGAGCACTGAGCCCAGCCCATGCTGCTTCTGAGCTTGCCAAACTGACTTCATGGTAATTAGTGTCTGTCAGGGTCTGGGGCGTGCTGGAGACGACAGTGGCATGGTTTATCAGCATGGAGCAGGGTGATCAAAGGACTCGCAGCTCTGGCTTTCTGCTAATCAGATGTGGACTCTGCGTGTCTCCTGCTCAGCGCTGTGGAAGAGAAAGTAGTAAACAATCCAGCAAAACATGTATTACCAGCAGATTTGAAGCCATTAAAATGGCTTTAAGGGATCAAGAGAGTAGCGTGGGGATGCGGCGGAGTCGGGTGAATGCGGGGAACCGCTGTGCGCTCTGTGGCATTGCCTTCGCTCGTCTGTCGCACATCCAGAATTCAACAATACCCACAAGATCTCCGCTTCAGACTGTACCACTCAGCTGCTTTCACACATTTCTGGCTGGCTTCACCCCACCCCCCGCTGTCTGCGTCACCTCTCCTCTGACATCACCTAGGACCTAAGAGGGGATCCCTGTAGCCGGGCAGCATCACATGACTTCTCCAGGCTCCGGCTCCCCGCCGGCAGACGAACTCATCCTCCCTGACGTGCAGCTTGGCCTAGAAACGGCGAGATTGACAGAGAGAAAACAGAGCTGTCTGCAGCCGCCGATTCCTGATCTAATCGGCGCACACGCGCTCCAAAGAAGGAGCTTTCTGGCACACACTTGAAAGCTGAACCAGTATAAGTCTTTTCCAAGCCCCCCCCCTTCAGTTTCGCTGACCAACCCTTTTGCTTTCACTGCTGGATGGAATTAATGAGCCGCTTCCTTCCCATTCCAGCGTACTCCACACCCTAACCTCCTCGGGGCATCCAGCCCCGGCCTTGAGTTCTCACCCCATCCCCGTTTCAGGGATGTGTGAAACACAAGCCACACACCCCTGGAGCTCACGCCTGAACAGACCCAGCCATTAATGCCACACTTCTATATATTTATTTCACATGCATTTCCCTAAGCTCCGGTTGAGTCCGACGATGGGGAAATATCTCTTTGCTGACATTTACTAACAGTTTTTGATGTAAGCTCACTGAGCTATGAAAGGTCTTTGGTGGGAAGGAGCAGACTCTTGGGAAGCATCCGCAGGGTCGCCATAAATACTCCGAAAAGCATCGTATTTGTTAATCAAAGCGAGGTCGGCGCACTTCTTTTATCGAATAAAACACAAAAATAAGAAGAGGTAGGAATCTGGCCCGTACAGTGACAAGTGACAGCAGCTATTTAGGTGAAAGTAGCCCTTTGGAGTGAGAGGGCAGAGGAGAGCGGCGTGTTTTTCTACCATCGTGGAACAAAACGCTCAAATGCACAAATTGTCTGCAACAGTGACAGCCAGACAAGGACCCTGCAGGAGGACGAAGGAGGGAGGTCAAGCTGCAGCCACGATCACACACACATGCATCCTCCAGGTGTGACAAAGTGACAACATGCACACATCAAAGCAGCCTAAACTTGGCACGCCGCTTGCCAAGAGCTATTTGCATATGGTATCCCTCTGCACCCAGCAGAACAGAGAGCTGGCACACAGTGGGGCCTGGGTACTGTCATGGTGTCGTTGGGAGATGATTGATGGGCTGGATGCTGTTGAAGGGAAGGTGGACCAGATCAGTGGTGAGGCTGGGGATGGGGAAATTCCCTCTGAACATCTGTCTGCTGGAGAATTTGGCCAAAAGAGAAATATATAAAAAAATAAAAATAAGGCAAAATATCAGCAAAGGATGGATGAAGGTCCTGCGTGGATTTCTCGACAGATCAGCTGCTCCACATCACCCGCGCGCGCGCGCGCCGTGGTTCAAACAGGAGAAATGGAGCAAAGCATTCCTATAAGTTACAGCTGATGCCAGTGTGAAACAAAACACACCGAATCCACGCGGCGCCCCCGCACCCTTCAGTGTTGTTCTTCTCCAAACGTGCGCGCGCCGGCACGGACCAACAAATGCGCGCGATTGGAGCGGAGTTTGGCCTCTGTTCGGCGGCGGAGCTAAGGCTAGCCAAGGCTAGCTCCATCAGCAGTCTGTAACCTTCAGCTGATCGGAGCGCATCCGCACACGCACGCAGGCAGGCGGGCAGGCGGGCGCGCAGACAGGCAGGCAGGCGCTCCCCGCCGCGCACGCTTCAAGTTACCAAATAACAACAGCGATACGGAGCTGCTCCTCCTGCGGCTTCACCTCCTCCACCAACTGTCACCATGTGGGTTCCGGAGCTCCAGCTTTGACAGCTGGGTCGCATCGGCTCGGCTGCAAGTTGAGGGGACCTCTGGAATTGTTGGGGGCGACTCTCCGCCTCCGTCTGGCTCGCCTCCGCGCGCGTCTCGCCGCGAGGAGAAAAAGCCCCCGAAAAATAACAGATAACAAAAACACAAATTCGCGTCCCCGTCGACCAGTTTACCTGCGAAATGCGCCGCTGCTTGCTCCCCCGCGCTCATCCCCGCCGCTGCTCTGGACGGACTGAGCTGGGATCTGCGGAGGGAACGGCCCCCCTTCCTTCCCCACAGCTGCGTGGAAACATCCCTCCTCTGGAACTGGGAGGCAGCTGGATTCCGCGCAGCAAGAAGGTCACTTCACTCTCAGAGCTGCTTTGACAAAGTCATCCGTGTTCCAACAGATCCACGTCATTTCATACCGACTCCATATTCCATAATAATAATAATAACCACAGTTTTATTTTTATCTGTGTATTTTTGTCCAGATAAAAAATAGATCTTAATTTTAAGTGATACTTTAATTTATTGTGATGGATAATAAAATATTTTAGATCATCTGATGTGGAAAAAGAAATACATATTGCATCACTCTTCTTCATGAATGTCAACCCTCACCATGATAGTACCACCACTATGTTAAAACTTTCTGCAATTAATCAGTCTTGATCAATATATTTAAAGTGATGCCCAATTGCATCATGTTTTATTTCATCCGCTACATGTTTCCTTCCATGTGGGGTTTTAATTTCTGTAGGCATCAGGGGCGGAGCTATTGGGGCAAATGGGTGTACTCCTCTTATTTTGAGTCAGCATTAAAATAATTATTAAAAAAGATGAAGAAATCCTCATTACGAAGCTCTTTAAGCATTGCAAATGCTTAAAAAAAATGAAATAAAACTGTTTGAAATAACACATTTTTAACTCTGTCATTTTATGGCCTTCTACTCTAGTGTTTTTGCCACCATTCCAAAGTCGTCTGCCCCCTAAAGTAAATGTTCTAGCTCCACCACTGGAATTTAGAGGTTTACTAGCTGATTTGTTTGGGTTGTTCTGTAGATCTCAAGTTCTGTTGGGTTTGAGGTCATGACCTCACCATGAAGATTTTACCTAAAAAAAGTACAGAGCGCAGAATCAGTTAGTGTTTCAGTTTCAGTTGTTTCAATTCACCTATGAAGATACTAAAACTTCCCCCAACCATTACAGTACCACCACCACGTTTGACTGATAAAAGTCCCTTTTTTCATCAGTTCAGAGTATTTGTCGTCTAGATCAAACAATTACACATCTATTTTAAGTGATAATTAAATCAATTGAAAAGGAAAATGAAATAATTAACATGTGGAGAAGTCAACGCCCCCCATTAGCTTGATTCATTTCCATCATTTGGCAATAATCATCTTCATGAATTAATTTTAATCTGTTTTTGGCAGAGTGGTTTGATTTCATCAGAATTTTTATCATGTAGCACATCTTTCTATGTGTGATTTTATGTCTATTTGTATTTAGAGATTCATGAGCTGATTTGTTTGGATTGTTTTGCAGAACACAAGTTTTCGATTGGGTTTGAGTTCATGACCTTAATACTTAGATTTTCCGTTCAAATTTTTCTAATGCAGGTGTGTATCAGTTAGGACAGCGCGATACGAAGAAAATCTGATGAAAATATGAATTAATGATCAATAGTACGAGGACAAAATAACCTGCAATACATGAATAAAAACTAAAAAAAAAAAAACAACTAATAGATTATTTATATTTCACTGCAAAGTCATCTCAACTTAAATTACATATCAGATGATCCACATCTGCAAAAAAGCAGGTTTCTAACGTAGAAGGCCTTCATCCGATTGGTCAAACGCGTATTTTATCATAGTTTATGTCGTTTTTTGTGATATGCATATAACGCAGTCTGATTTAGTGATAACCATAAATAATGTACAGACCTAATGTAAGTTATGATAAGCTATGATGGTACTGAAGCCACCCTTAACATTATAGAATCAATGCCATGTTTAACCGGGAAAAGTCAGGCAACACCAGGCCTTGAGGCCTGCAGTGTCTGCATGATTTCCTGATACCTAAGTCCTGCTCATTACCTGGTCCAGGTTTGTAGAGCTAATTAGAACATGCAAGAGCAGGTATGACCCTCGAGGCCTGGAGTTGGCTAACTCTGGTCTATAGAGTATCCATCTACAACTTTTGTTAACTATCCAGATGTTATTGTCAAATGTGAGACAACTGTGTGTGTTATCACTAACAGTGTCTTTCTTCTGGAACTGGATCCATTTGGTTCATATTTGTTGGTGTTGACCTAAATAGATTCAGCTAAGACCTGCAGTTCTTTACATAATGTTGTTATTTTATTATGACCTTTTAAGATACTCTGTGTTTTGGGGATCCTTTTGGACTGGAACATTCTCCTCTGATCCTAGTTTTGTCTATTTTGCACTGTTGGTCCTTGGACTCCTTTAGATCATGGCTCTTGACCAGATTGAAACATCTCCAAGACTTTGCTTTCCCTCTGAACTCTGTCTTCCTCATTTTAATACCGATGTCCATTTTTATGAAGTCCTTTGGCGTGTTTCACTCTAAGCTTCTGCTAAAAATCTTTTTTTTGGATGAAGAGATCTGGGAGTAATCAGGCTTGGGTGTGTCAAGTGACACTAAACTATTGATTTTCCAAAGAACTGTCAGCAACCACAGTGAACTCAGGATTTAGAAAGGGGAATTATCTTTTTCACATGTACCGTAGGTTTGAACTTGCCTTCAATTAATAAAATAACCATTTCCTCTTGAGTCGAAAAGGTCATCTTTTGATGATCTAAGACTTCAAGCATCACAAACATGTTAGGAATTAGGAGGAGGCAACCAGTTTTCCTCCATACTGTACATGGACTCAAACACTTGATAAGATTATGTATGCTAATCCTCTCATGCTAATAAGATAAGTAGAGCTTTATTAAAAATTAAAAACTCGCATTAAACAGAACTACTCAGACAGTTTCTGGTTTTGTTTTGCTCCAATCATCCTTTTCCATCCTTATCCCCTCCCCTTTGATGATCATTTTTTTCTGATTGGCTGGCACCTCAGGGTTGTTCTTTAATTGATTTCTTGTTCAAAGGTAGGAGACACCATTATCTGCATGCACGCTAAATATGGGTTTGTGGAAAAACAGGGCGAATGTGCTTTTGGATAAATAAGCACTGCTATTACTGTTTATAGTGAGGTTATTAGCTTTTTTGGAGTAATTTTAAATAGGCAGCAATTAAATAACCATTCCCTTGTTGTTTGTATATTCAAGGACAAACCCTGTCTACACATTCTCACTTCCAACTCGTCACATATGGACGAATGGTTCGGGCCCCCTTAACCTCACTTTTTAAAGTCTTGGGTATCACCAACTCAGCGTTTTTTGATGTACTGGCTGTTCCCATTATATCACAGGTCCCCAACCCTCGGGATGTGTTACCGGACAGGATAACGGATGTGGACCCGGTGTCGGGTCAGGGCACTGGTATGGTTTGTTCCACATCCTGGTACTGGCCCGGGTTCCGAGGGATGGGGACCAATGATTAGTGTATTCAGTTTTTCCCTGTCTCTGGCCCGCTACCAAGCGGCCCTCAGATCCGTACCGGTTCGCGGCCCAAAAGTAGGGTACTCCTGATTTAACGGGAACAGTCAGGACATAAAAAAACAACAAGTTGGGGACACTCAAAACGTCAAAAAGAGCAGGTGTAACCTGCCCTAATCATACGTCCTTATATTACGAGTTGGGCGTAAGAATGTGTTGATCTTGTGGAGGTAAATCCAATAAAAAAAGAAAATAAACTGCATCCACTGCTGCCTGGTATAACTGTCTTTTGAAAATATGAAAAAAATCACTTAAGACCAAAATCCCTTTTCCTCAGCATTAAGCCTTTCACATCTCCATGTAAACAGCACAGCAGACACATATACAAATTTCACAGACCGTTGAAATATTTAGGGATACTGTATACAGGGGTCCCTCGCTACTTTACAATTCACTTTTTGCAGTCTTGCTGTTTTGTGTAATCTTTTGTGCAATGTTGCAATCATTGATTGTATAGATAGGAACTGGACTGACCAACCCCTCCCTTCTCGTATTCCAATTAGGAAGCACCAGTGGGTTGCAAGTAAGTCAAGTTATAAACTGACCAACCAGATGCCTGAGTCTAAGGATGTGGTGCCCGCTGGCCCCGGCTCAAATGTTTGATTGACAGCTTCTCTCGAGCTCGCTTTCAGTGGGAGGGGTGTAGACTTTGAACAAGCCTGAACAAGCTCACGCATGATTTTTGATCTTAGTTCCTCCAAAAACATGACTCGGACCAACTCAGACTAATTGCTGTTGACGGGTGGCAATCAGTTGCAATATGGCGTTGGACGTATCAGGAAGTGACAGTGAAGGCTCTGGCCTGATTTTCAAGGGCTGGAGGTAATGCATTTACTATGGGGCACCTCAGCAGTTGTTATGTCCAGTTCCTACTTATTGTCAATGGCTGCAATGCTGTTTTTTGTTTTTTGTTGTTGTTTGTTTTGGCTTTTGTTGTTTTTTGTTTTTTTTTAACAGCGCATTGTGTTCTGCATCCTGTTTGGATGTAGACCTTGTCAATTAATCTCCTCCAGGAATCATGTCTCCTGTACAGAATTTGCCACAGTTTGGCACATTTACATAAATCTTATATCGTCTTTGGTTTCTTTCTGTAAAACTGGACTTATTTGTCTACAAATTTTGAACTTTGACAGTTTAACCAAATGAGGAAAAAATGAAAATGTTCATGTCTGTCTGAGAAAGGTGTATAAATTGTGTACTGAGTGGTTTCACAGCCTTAAAACATCTATGATTATAGTAGAAAAAAAATAAAAATTAAGGAGGATTGTTTTACAGATTTAGTCAATATCTTTAGAACATTATTTCTTCAATAAACAAGGAACATAGTGGGGCATTATACAGCTTGGATGGCTTATAATAGAGAGAACTTACATCCTTGGAGCAGAAACAGTCATTTCAATACTTTTTGTTTTTATTTTAAAAAATTCATCTTTGTCAAATTGGCTTTTATACCTACCAGACATTTTATCCTAAAAGGCCTGTCGTTTTTGGGCCATCGTTCTAATGCTGATATTATAAGAAATATTTACAGCGGCTATTTATTTTTATTTCTACTGTAATGTTTGCCAAACCCTACTTCACACCCATCTGTCTCCATCCTCTGTGGGCTGGAACTCCTTTTTGAACTTAAAAGCAACAGAGGACCCTGAAGCCTCCAAAATATTTACACAGGTGCTGCCTATAATTGAATCCCCCTGAAAGTTAGGGAGGCTGGTGGGCCTCCACTGGCTGACCACTGAAACACATTCTGTCATTTATCTGTAATGACCGGCTCGGCTGTCCAAACTGACGGATCGCAGCTGTTAACAGCTGTGCTCTTAACAAAAATTGTCATGTTTGCATGAACTTTGCTTCACTTTGAATCACCTCCTTGACGATTATATTGTTTCCTGTGAAGCCAGACGATGTTCAAGTTGTTGACTTTGCGTGCCCTCTAGCCCGGGGTTTAAAAAAAAACCCAGTGGAATGACTCAATAGAGGCAATAAGACATTCTACTTTAAGCTCCAGCTTTCCCTTAAAGGATTAGAAATAAGAAGTCAACATAAAATGACAAAAGAAAAAAACATGTCAGAAACGAGAGCAAGGCCTGACAAGAACAACAGAAGAAGACGTGACGGCTGTGTTGTTACAGTAGTTTGGAAAGGGCATATCACTCGGGTCTATCAGCTTGTCCTGTGACTCACTGGTATCTGCTCAGTCTCACTGGAGATCAGCACGTGTCCAGCTCCCTGTGCTGAAATGTTCAGCGCTCTCCTCACGTAGCGCCTACTCCCAACGCCCCAGCGCCGCAGCCACGTCTGTTTTCCATTGTGCCGTCCATATGCAGCTCATATGTGAAGCAGTTAAACGTGGTTCAGAGACGCTGATGTCATGGCTCCTTCTGCCAGCTGCGGTTTTGAGGCTGAGCCTTTCGGAGCTCGCGCAACTCTGTTGCCCGCTGTGGGCTGTTGCTGTTGAGGCTCCCGAATTCCCTAAAACTCTGGACCAACACCATGAATCTGGAGGCGTGTATGTTAGTATTTGCAAAAAAAACATGTTTCGGTTCTAAAAACATGCTAAAGTACGGAGGAAAGTTCACTGCTCACAAAAATTGAAGGAGCACTTTAAAGAAACGCATTAGATACATCAGATCTCAATAAAGTTGGATATCTATACAAATAACAACAAGGCAGTGTCTTAGGAACTAAAGGATGACAAATCTTTTCATGAAATAAAAGTTTTCAGCCTACAGAGGCTCAATTGTGTAGACACCATAAAATCAGAGTGAAATGAAGATGTGGCAGGCTAGTCTATTTTCTCCAAAACTTAATTTCTGAAACTCAAAATGCTTTTCAGTATCTTGTGTGTCCCCCACGAGCTTGTATGCATGCTTGACAACGTGGCGGCATGCTCCTAATGAGACGACGAATGGTGTCTTGTGGCATTCCCTCCCAGATCTGTGTGAGGGCATCCCTGAGCTGTTGTACAGTCTGAGGAGCAACCTGGCGGCGCCTAATGGACCCAAACATAATGTCCCAAAGATGTTCTATTGGGTTTAAGTCAGGGGATGGTGAAGGTCATTCAATTGTTTCAATTCCTCCATCCTCCAGGTACTGCGTGCATACTCTTGCCACGTGAGGCCGGGCATTGTGGTGCATTAGGAGGAAACCAGGACCTACTGCACCAGCGTAGGGTCTGACAACGGGTTCAAGGATTTCATCTGGATCCCTTATGGCAGTCAGAGCACCATTTCCTAGACAGTAGAGGTCTGTGCGTCCCTCCATGGATATCCCAGACCATCACTGACCCACCACCAAACCTGTCATGTTGAACCACGTTGCAGGCAGCATAACGTTCTCCTTGTCTTCTCCAGACTCTTTCACGTCTATCACAGGTGCTCAGGGTGAACCTGCTCTCGTCTGTGAAAAGTACAGGGCGCCAGTTGCCAATTCTGGTGTTCTTGAGCAAATACCAGTGGAGCTCCATGGTGCTGGGCAGTGAGTACAGGGCCCACTACAGGACGTGGGGCCCTCAGGCCACCTTCATGAAGTCTGTTCCTGATTGTTTGGGTAGAGACATTCACACCAGTGGCCCTCTGGAGGTCATTCTGTAGGGCACGAGCAGTGCTCAGCCTGTTCCTCCTTGCACAAAGGAGCAGGTATCGGTCCTGCTGAGGGGTTGAGGACCTTCTACGGCCCTGTCCAGCTCTCAGAGAATAACCAGCAGTCTCCTGAAATCTCCTCCATGTTCTGGAGATTGTGCTGGGAGACACATTAAACCTTCTTGCTGCAGCACGTGTGGATGTGCCATCCTGAAGAAGTTGGACAACCTGTGCAACTTCTGTAGGGTTAAGGAATCTCCTCATACTGCCAGTAGAGAGAATTACACAAACCAAAATCAGCACGAGTGGAAAACCAGCCAAAGAAGATCAAGGGGGAGAACTGTCACTATCTGATACTAGTGCCTGTACCTACAGTTGGAAGAGACTAGCTGTATAATGACAAAGTGATGCAAATTTTGTGAATCTTGCTCAAGGTGTTTTCTTTCACAGCTTTATATCAATACACGAAAGACTTGGTGTCATATATATATTAAGAAGTTTTGTAAATTCTTGATTTTCTCACATTGTTGTCTTTTCTTTGGAATTGAAGTATACTCAAAAATGTTAACACACACATTCTACTAAACTGCTCTGAGAGGTAAAGTAGGTTTCTTGCTGTGTAAGGTAATAGAACAACTGGTGTAAATCAATAGGGGGAAAAAAATCCTTCTGGTAGCTGGTGAGTGTTGGATATTCCAGGAGAAGGAGTGTCTTCCAGTTTAATGAAATATCATTTGTGCATTTTCGTATTTTGTTGATATATTTTTTAGAATATATCAACTTTTTAGAAAAAGACTTAATTAGGGAGATATTCAAAAAGTTATTTATATTATTCTTATTTGTTATTGCAAAAGTTTATTTAGGAAATTAAATCAGTTTTTTGTCCATAAGACCCATATGAATTCAGTTGTTAGAACCCATGTTGTGGGTGTAATCTTTAAGCACCAGGATTTCTTGGATACAGCACTCTGTGAACAGCCAACTTCTTCAGTCAAACCAGCTGTGTCTTACCCTTCCTGTGCAGGGTGTTAAGTGATCCATTTCAGGATAACTCAGGTCAGGTCAGGGGTCTTCCCCATGACTGTGTGGCTAATGGATCCAGACCCAAAAACCATTGAAGATCCACAAAACCCATCCATCCATTTTCTGTATTCCCGGTTAGGGTCACAGGGTTGGTTGAGCCCATCCCAACCACTGAAGGGAGAAGGTGGGAGACAGTTTTCCAGTCTATCACAGGGTAGGAAACCCTTTAAAGGGTTTCAAATTCATTATCCGATTGAACTCCAGCAGTAAGTGAGAAACTGAATTTTTGTCTTGTGTCAGTTTTAATGTCAGTTAAAGAGAAAATACATTTAAAATGTATCAATCTGTGTGTGAGACATTTTTTTCCCAATTGCCTTTTGCAAAGTCAGTAAGTGGAACCGTCTACAAATGTGTATAAAAATATTACTATTTCAGTTTCAAAATATTCAAATGTGAATACTTACTTATGTCCATATTTAAGAATCACAATGTCCATTTTTTTATTCATCCAATTGTTTTCAAACTTTTCTTGTATATCCTTCAATATATATGCTGTATGTAATTCTTTCTAATGGCAACATCTGTTGGATCCATTGAGTAGTAGATGGTCTATGAACTTTATTTCAAATAACGCAATACATCATGTAGCGATAAGTATACAAGAGCTCTATAAGCATTCACCCAGAATTAGTGTAGTTGTGTTTGTCTGGGTATAAACCAAATTATACCAACCAGGGATCTACTGTTATTCATTTAGTAATCATTTTCTTTGTAAGACATTTATAAACAATTGTTCCTTATAGGGATGTGAAAAATAGATACATATCGCACATTGATCAAGCAACTACAGTACAATTTGAAGACCAAATATATGAACAACATTATGTTGACGAAAAGGTAAAAAATCAATCATGAACTAAATAATTGATTTCTGGCCAACTGCAGTTTCTCTTTCTGTTTTTCTTTTGTCTTTTTACGTTGATGTGATGCTAAAAAAAGACGTCCAATCATAAACTTGCTTTCAAATCAATACCTGTCAAATGCCATGCATTATTATTTATATTTTAAATGCCATATGAGTAAGAAATATTTATATTTTAGGGTTTTTCGCAAAAGAATCGGACTGTATCGTATTGCCAAAAAGTTAGCTGAATCTTTCGTGCATTGATTCATGGACCATGTGTCGAGATGTGGATCAAATTGTGTGAAAGGGAAAGATACACACCTTGGTTCCTTAGTATTTTGCAGTTCACTTATTGTGGTCTTGCTTTATTTGTGTATTTATTTAGAGCAATTTTGCATTTTTTGTGTTCAGTGTCCTAATTGATTGTCATTGATGTCACTGATTGATGTCTCTTGTACAGACTCCCACATTTACACACTTTGTTTCCTACTGTAATACTGGCCTTGTTTTTCCATGAAGGTCTGAACTTTGAGATTTTGAGTAGGAGAGAAAACTGTGAAAATGTCTGTTTGAGAAAATGTGTAGAGCAGGGCTGCTCATTCCTGGTCCTCGAGATCTACCACCCTGACTGTTTTCCAGATCTCCAAGCCCTGCCAGCTGTTGATTGGCTCAGTCAGATGTCTCCACAATCTGATTGAAAGAACACACCTGGTCCAGGTAATCAGCAGCAAGCAGTACATGGAGAGCTGGAAAACAGGCAGGTTGGTAGATCTTGAGGACCAGGAATGAGCAGCCCTGGTGTAGAGTATTTAGTAACCAGTTTTCTAGCCTTAAAACATCAATATTCGGTCCCCTGTCTCCCCCTCTGGCCATCAGCAAGATCCATCACCTGAGTACCAACTCTTCACACTACTTTACCCATCAGCCCCTGCTGAAGCTCACAGAAGCCCCATAGTTGTTTTCCAACTCCCAGTGGTATTTAGTGAAGCTGTCCTGCTCAGTGTGAAGTCTTGTTTGTACCATTCTGCCTGCATCACTGAGCGTTCTCATCCTGAGCTGATCGTCTGTTAAATCTCTAAGGCTTTGACTTGTTTGCTGCCTGCCCTGCCCCTCTAGACCCTGACCCCTCTGGCTGTTCTCTGATGTCCTCCTGCTCGTTTTTGACCTCTGCCTGCCTGACTCTGATTTAGCTTTGTGGAGTTTTAGCTGAGATTCACTCCTGTTCTCCTGTCTGTGCCACAAGAAAAAACTTGTTGCACTTGGATCCATCTTTATTTTTGGAATTAGGAAACACTGTTATTCACTAGCTTTAATTATTTAACTAATTATTGAATTAAATCATTTTAAATATTTTTTTCTTTCATTGACGATGTATTCAAATCAATGTTTCCATACCGCAGGTGTAGAAAATTCTTCTTGTTTCATTTAAAATGTGTGCAAACTTTTATAAGGTAAGTAAGTAAAGAACAACAAAAAAAAAAATAGACAGATGAACTGCTTAGAATGGAACTCAGTGTCCATGACTGTGCTAATGCCTCTGGCGGGAAAGTGTAAATATTCCTGTCATTATGTCCACTCAGCGTGCGGTGGTGTGAGTTACTTCTACGAGCTACACTGGCGCTCATATCAAAGGCAGCTGTGGAACAAGGCTTGTTACAGTGGCTTTAAATAGATCAGCAGGTAATGGGCTTTGGAGAGCTGTAATTGCAGCCATCCCGATATCAGCGACGCTGCGACATTTTAAAGCCTGGCTTGGCCCTGACAGATTACCATCAGGGGGCTACAGTGCCACCTGGCAAACACCACGCTCTCTGTGATGTGTAATTTACAGCCACTGTCATCAAGAAGCTGGCTCCCGTCCCCCCATTTGTTCTGAATTCCCCTTGACAAATAACTAATACTCTGTCAGACTTGCATCCTGACGAGAAATAACTTTGCCGTGCGGCTGACGGCTACAGGGGGCGACTGCCCCCCCTCCCCCTTCATTCCACATCAGTCTTCAAGTTGAGGCGAAGGAAAAAAATGGCTTCCCGCTGCTATGAGGCTATCTGGATTTTAATAGCTGGACATCTTTTTTTCATACAGGAAAAATGTGCTAGACTTGGCTGAACTATAATTGTGGCTCCCTTGGACCAAAATTGTCCATTACCCATCAGAATCCAACTGCAGACCTATAATTAGGAGTATTTTAGGAACGCTGGAGTATCCAGTGGTCACTGCATCCTCTGAATGGATGTGGCAGAGCTGCAGGTCTTGACCTGAACCCAAACAGTTGCACCACAGTGCAGCACAAACCTAATTCTGTTACATTCCTCTGTCCGTCGTCAGCGCTCGCGATGCATGGACGACAGGAAACAATGGAGTTGGGCGGCGGTCCACGTTTTTCGCCTTACAGTTGTCTTTTGTTTGTGAGCAGCGTCTAAAAGTGAATGTGCGGTGTCACCCATCACATGCTGGGATCCGATTATGTTTGGAGTCGACTAACAACGAGTGAGCTCACCACATCATAACCCAAAGCCGGATATCTAATCTGCTCAGTCTCTTCCTACGGAGAGCTTTTGTTTCCCTGGGATGACAGCCCACTGCAACCGATCAGCGAAAAATAACAGAAACTTTAGTTTTTGGGGAAAATCTAAGAAAGAACAATCATTTACACACAGCAGCACACAATACAAATAAGATGTGAAGGCTTCCTCCTCCTCCCGCCACGTACAGCTGGGGCTTAAACGCCTCTATAGAAACAAAACAATTCCCACAACAGCTGGGCTTTGACGGGATGAAGTGCCTGCAGTAACTCGGGCCAGATGTGAAGAGGAGCTCGCCGTATGAAGCCGGAACTCTTTCAGGGGGGTAACCACCACCCAGAAGCTCCTGCTCCAGAGATCTGAGGGGCAGGCCGGGGATTTTTTGTGCTTTCGCCTGTTTTGGCTGGCCACGGATTTTGGTTATTGTTATAAGATAGGAGATCGGCAGCGGAGAGGGCAGGCTGGCCACTCTCAGCACATGAGAATCATGTAAAGCCCCCCTCACCTCTGAACCAGCGGTGTGAACAGCTGCCTCGAGTTAAAGGAGAGACTGACTTTGATCCACCTTGAGCTGGAATCATGCAGACGAAAGTGCTCATATTTGGTGCAAGAGCTACTTTTGTAGAAAAAAAACAGTGTTCATCTACCTGTTTTTATTACCCACCTGGATGAAGACCCTGTTTTCCCCGCTGTTCTGCTGACAGGCCGGGAGCAAAACTTTAGTAGCAACTGCTTGTCAAATTACCTTGGTTCAAACTGAAGCTGTGGGGTTTTAAAAAGTGGGGTCCATCTCATATGTAAAGCATTTGTAGCTTATATTACAATTCAGAACTGCATTTGAGGGCACAATTTGGTACAATATAGAACTTTTACTTCAATGCATAATTTTAGAACCCTGCAAGAAAACAACAAACCGGAAATAAATTCAAGTATATTGTTATTTAAGTGGTACTTTTTCTGTTTCGTCTGAATATTAATGAAATATGTAAATTTTCACTTTGATGTTAATGAATAAAAAGAAATACCATTTTCATTAGTTTTATATGATAACCCCATAAAATTAAGATAATACTCAAGATAGCCCCAAATATTAAAATGGACCATGTCAATACTGGGTATTCCACAGTTTGACAGTTAACGTCTCATTCTCCTCAGTATGATTTTGTTCTGAGGTGTTCCACTTATCCATAAGTCCTACATGGAGTTCTGCCAGGTCATGAGGGGGTGGGATCTGATCATCCAATCTCTGCTTCAGCTGTTCCCGGATATGCTCTGTGGGGCTCAGGTCAAAGGTCATTTCTGGTCATACCATGTGAGACACTCCCACTTCCTGAAGTCCAGCTGTGACAATTCTGGTACCATGTGGTGGAGCATCATCCTCTGTGAAAAGAAAGTTGAGAGTTTTCTGATCGAATTAGAGGATGAGGATGGTTCTATGGCGTCTATGAGGTAAGAATGTGCAGTGATTGGACCATTTACAATAACCCAAGGGGGTTTTGTCCTGACTGGTGATGCCTACACGGACTATTGAATCTCCTCCACCAAAGCAAACCCTGAGAATCATGTTAACCTTGAAGTATCATGCACCTCGCCTTCACAAGCAAAGCTGACGACCATTTCTGTGCAAAGTGACCCAACACTCATCAGTGAACAGGACGGTAGACCATTGCTGGTCACATGGTCTTGTGTTTTCATTGCAAACTATCACAGTAGTGTTTAGGTGTCAACAGAGTCACCTGCAATGGGGGTCCAACGTTCCAGTCAAAGTAATGGAGTCGGTTGAGGATGGTTTGTCGGGAAACCCTAGAACCCGTCACATCTGGTAAAAAGACCCGCAGTTGTGTGGCGTTTGCTAAACCAAGTCTGAGTGCGGGGGCTCCTTGGGTTCTGGTCATGGTTGTGGTCCGTCACTGGCAGAGCTTCAGTTCTGAGTCTGTCACAATCTCTGACAGTAGTTCTGTGTCTGCTGACACTTTGAGACTCACCAAGTTAACCTGAAACACCTGACTCCACTCTACTAACCCAAAGGGACACTATGGCAAGGTGCTGCTGCTCGTCCATTAAGTGACATCATGTGTTCATGGCTGATTGAATGATAAACTTGGAACAACTTATTGACAAAATCGATTTCTTATACCCATAGAATCTGGAAAATGATAGCACATTGAAAAGGTTTGTCTATTATTGACTTTTCTCTATGTTACATCAATTTGCTTTTATCTTGATGTATTTTTGCTTGTACTTCAGTCTATGCTGTCCTGCTGCGACACAGATCGAAGATGCTTGATTTTATACATTAACCATCTCCTCTATCTTTTCTGGGGGGTTAGTTCCACCAGATTTGGGTAGCTGCTGCCCACTATTGGACAATACGTCTTGTGTGTCCACCAGTTTCCCTTGGGATTAATAAAATATAATTGATTGATTGATATTTTTTATTGTGGAAAACACAAAATGAGGTGTGTCTATCACCCCCATACAATTACCTCCCTATCCTGTAAGTCTGTAGAGAGAAACAAAAACGATCTATGCAACATCCACTGAGTTTTTCACAATATCCATAAATTATTATGAATACTGTATTTTAGTTTATGGTGTATATAAAGCGTTACAGCGAAAAGGGATAGAATAAACTCACATCAAAAGTGGAAACTGATGACCAAAAAAAAAAAAAAACGGTAACATAGTGGTCGCCCTGTGCAGCTACACGTTAACAATCAGTTGCAATACAAGAAACTGTGATATCAAATGAAACCCTTGTTCAATGTATTTTTCGTTGTCTCAATGGATTCTCACCAAAATCAAAATTAAACTTTAGAAGCTATACTCTAAATAAAAGTAATTTCTGAACCCCAATCCAATCACTAACATCAAAGGATTGCTTGTATCATAAAATGACTTTTGTTCCATTTCTTTGCAATCTTGCACTTGGAACAATTTTGTTCAAAACCATAACAATATAACTTTATTAGTCCCAGGAGATACATAAGGAATAAAAAATACACGTAAAAAGTAAGAAAATGTTTTTCTGCTCAGTTTTGTTGTCAGTTCAATAAAAGTGGACCTCCATTCTGCTGAACGGGCAGAACTGAGGCTTTTAGCTGTTGCCAGTGTCTCATAGTTTGATCTCCTCTATTTGACATATATAAGCTATTTGTTAAAATGATCTCTGCAAGAATAAAGCTAAGTTTTCTGTTGCCTTAGTGTCCTACATTCTCTTTGTTTCCATTCAGTTATCTCAATAAAAGTTGAAGAACTCTATTTGTTAGTCTCATCCGTCCACCCATCCATCATCTTCTGCTTAAGTCTGGGTTTGGGTCGCTGTGGCAACAGTTCAGAAGGGATGCTCAGAACTCCCTGTCCCAATCCGGCTCCTCCGGGAGAACACAAAGGCGTTCCAAGATACAATCTTTTTCCTGCGTGTCCTGTGTCTGCAGTGGGAAACTCCTCCCTGTTTAACATGCATGTGACCCCAAACTAGAAAGACATCTGGCTGACATAGATGTCTAAACTGCCTCAACCTGATATTGAAGTTCTCAAAGTCAAACCCTTCTGCCATTTGGCTACAACAGGAATTTTTGTTTGGAATGGTTATGAACAGAATTGATGACAAAAGGCGATCCTGGAGGAATCTAACACTTGAAAAAGTCTCACTCAGGTTTCTTTCAGACAACGAAAGAGAAGTTTGAATGGGTAGAGGAATTTAAGACAATTCTCACTTTGATTTGTTCTGTCACAGTGCTGACATCATAGTTATTTGCTCCTGTTCTTTGACCCACACAAAACTTCTCTGCATTCACATAATTGTTTTTATAAGAACCGGACAGAGTTTGTTGACTTCTCCAACAAATGAAGTCAATTCACCATTTTTTTTAAATGTGGACGCCGCCATGTTGGAGCCAGACAATGTCAGTAAGCAGTGATTGGTCTGAGTCAGACTGAGTCGTTTCTACGACAACCACTTTCACTAATCAGGAGAGAGCTTTTTAGAAGTCCACACCCCTGACACAGTCAACCAAAAGTATCAATATTTGGCATGAGACCACATGCCTTTATTGAGGCCTCTGATTGGTCAGTTTACGGTTTCAATAAATTTCTCTACAGAAAAAATATAATGAGAAAAATAAGGATTATTAAGAATATGTAGAAAAGATATCAGGTTATTTGGCTATTCGGGGCGGCCGAGGTGCAGTGGTGTGGGGGGTCGACCCCTAATCAGAAGATTGCAGGTTCGTTTCCAGCCTTGCCCACCTATGTGTCCTTGGGCAAGACACTGAACCCCACCTTGCCTCTGGTGGAGGGTTGACACCAGTGTTCAGCAGCAAAGCTGCCATCAGTGTGTGAATATGTGTGTGACTGTAAAGCGCTTTGGGCCTTTAAGGAAGGTAGTAAAAACTATACTAGTATATACCATCTATTTTGATAAATAGAATAACCGAGTAATAGTTTTTTAATTTTTTCTATAGAGGCCTAAGTGATTTTGGCCTACTGGAGTCAGTGGGTACTTCCTATTTGGATCCCAGAGGGGAGGGGTCACTCCATCCAGTTCTCATATATTGTCAATGATTTACACTTAAGTGAGTCACAGTAGTCTGTCAATCCTTTAAGACTTGAGAGGATGTTGGAGACTCCTTAATAACCCACCCTCTTTGACTTACTATTACTCTTCAACTATATATATTGACACAAAGCTGCTTTGTGCAAGCAAAAGGAACGATTTCCCACAATTCCTTGCACCACCAGATCTGACTGCAGGTCTGTCACCATCCCTACAAAATAACTCCAAATCCCATCACACCGTGCATCAGCTCTGCTTTGTTTAATGCCAATGTTGCCAGTTTCATATATAATATGTAATTTTTACAGGATATATTTTACAGGAGTGGTTTTTGTTTTGTTGGGAATGTATTTATTTTTATATAAAATGACATAAGTAAAAACAATTTAGTGTTTTTTTCTTTTAACATTTACTTTATTTCTAACTTGATTAATTTAGGGAGAATATATTTGTTTTAGAGAGCAACATATTGAAAGTTATTTGAGGTTTAAGTTGATTAATTCAGTAATAATATTCTTAAAGTGTGTTTTGGATTTTGGTCCCCTGTACGACTGAGTTTGACACCCCTGGCATAAACGAAAGTAATGGTAGTGAAGAAAAAGTAAACGCTGGAGATAAGCGCTGGTGTTAAAGGGTTGATCAGACCTGGGTTCACTTTTTTAGAGTTCAAGTGAGTGTTCACACCAAACAAATCCGACTGGAAAACAAAAATATTTGATGTGGATCTAACCTGCCAGAGTAAATGTCCCCTTTACTGTCACCTAAGTGAACCCACCTGTTTGTACGAACAGCTCCCAACAGCGGGCCATGTGCCACAACTCCCAGAACATTTCTCTCATTAGACTGCACAGCAACACAACTTCAAACAACACATTAAAAGGAGGACACCAAAGAAATCTCCTTCATCCTGTTCAAAACAAACAAACATGAAATCCCTTTCAGTGATGATGAAGATTGCGATACAGGTCGCTGCTCAGAGTGCAGCCGCTCCGGAGAGTCCCATTCTGTTGTTGACAGCAGCTATGCATCACTTCAGATATTGCAGGGCTAAACAACCAACAGCTCCACGATGTACTTTGTTGGAAATCAGTTTTGCAAACCTGAAAGAAATGAAGATGTTTTCTCTTGGTGTTCTTTGCTCGCTGAGTTTCCTGTTATCAGATTTCATGAACTGCACCACCGTTAGGTTTATTGAAACTCTCCCAGTCTGACTTTTTTCTCTCTGTCTGATCACCAAGTAAATCAATTCTCTTCTGGGAAGATGAACAGAGTGTTTTCCATCTGTCAACCCCTTCTTATGCAAGAGATTTTTGAACATTTTTGTACAGATGTGACAGATGTCTTGGTGTTGTGTCACACCTGAATGCAGCAGGCCTGCAAAAATTTACTGGCTTTTATTCTTAAACAGTTTGTTTTAGCAGCAACAATCAGCCATCGACCTTCTAACTTTTTTAAAATGCTGGCAGGGGTGACCTGAGCTCTTTATTGTGCATTTAGAGCGCCATATGTTACTGTTATGCTTGGTGATTGAGGGATCTGAGTGTGGGTCAGAGGCAGAAGCTACTATTAATCAAAAACGAATGTAAAAAACGAAATTAGCGAAAACTAGGAACAAAACCAACAAAGGCAGTATTTGGTTAAGAGCATCTAAAACCGTGAAAAGAAATGGCTGTGGTGCTTTGATATTTAAGCCAGTTGTTTTAGTAAAGAAACTTAATTTGAATGATAAGATCACCTGAAAACTTTATATTGTAAAACCCTTGTTATACCACGTTTACTTGATAGACTGCAGGGTATCCATCAAAAGTATAATTGGACACCTCCTATATAATGGCGCCGGTCAAAATACCAGTCGGTAACTGAAGCAACACAAACTCAGAAAAAAGCTTGAAAAATATGTTTATGAAAAAAATGTTTGCTGATGCACATTTCATGGTCAGAGTTAATGGTGTATATTTATTGCAGTAAAAGGTAATTTAGGAAACTACTTTTTTTTTGTTTCTTTGAAACAAACTTTTGCTTCATCGTCTGGACAAAATCAAGTGTTGAGAGGTGAGCTTTCCTTTTGAAAAAATACTTTGGATCACTTAATACAACGTAAGTCATGTTAAGCGATGATCTCAAGTGACCATGGTATATGTGGGATAATTTCATATAAGATTGAATTTCTTTTCATTCATGGCTCCATGTTTTGCATTCATTTCTGATAATGGACACTTCAAGGGGCTTGTCCCCTACTTAAATAAGACAAACCAATACAAAGAAAGTTGCACTTCTGGCGAAAAAAAAAAAAAAAAAAAAAGCATTTATAAATGCTAACAGCTAAAGAATTTAAATGAGCTAAATTAGATAAAAAAAAAACTCTGGAGCAGGAGTCACTACTACATGGACGTATTGGTACCATGCCGCAGACAGTAAAAAATGGTCATTTTTATTGTTTGCTCTTTCAAATTTTCTGCTTCTGAAGGAAGTTTAATTTTGGAAAACTTCCGAATTCTGTTGTATCTGTACTGAATATTGTATTAAATTAATTTTAATTCGGATAGCTCTAGAAAATGGCAAATGCAATATATAGCGCACTAAGCAATGAGTACTGGAGTAATTCATGCACAAACGTAGAATACTTTAGAGTTAGGAACGAGCTAACTGCTACATTTAGCAAGATGTCAATAAAGAAAAAAAGATAAAACCAGACATTAACTACGAAAACTGCCAGGTTAAATGGTAGGGGGTTCAATTAGTTCTTTATTTAAAGGAGGGAAAAATTTATGCTGAAAAGTGCAACAAATCCCAGAAAAACTACTAAAAATGCTCAGATAAAAACTAAATTAGTAGAGCTTTTTTTTCTTAATTAAAAAAGGTTACTTTAAAATGTAAAATTTTTTTTCAAGATTAATAAAACTTTTTTATTACACTCTAAACTAATTTTTCAAATGTCATAAATGCTAGAGAGCATAGAGCTAGTAGTTAATGTTTAATGTCCAAAGAATTGTAATTTAAGAAAACGTTCTGGCTGCAGGTTTTAGAAACAAAACTAGTCAACAGAAACACCATTGGACTTGATTAAGATCAAGTAGCTTTTAATAACGCAATTTGGACGCCATGGTGCAGAGGTAGAGCGGTCGACCACATTTGTTTGGTTCCCACTCTAAAGCCGCCATTAGTTTAAGCACTCTGGGCCTTCAAGGAAAGTTGTAAAGTATTATATAAGTATATACCTTTTACCATAAAAAAAAAATGCTATTGAATTGAATTACAGTAAACTTAATGTAAAGATTCTGCATTTCTACTGATTTATCCAGTCATATTTGGGTTTGTAAATAAAAAAATCTAAACCAACGGAAGTTTCAAATAAAAGAAATTAGATCATTGGTTTTAAATAAGAAAAGACCTTTAGAGACTTTTCCCAATAGATTCATCTGTATATTTTTTTTCAGATTTTCCGATTGGACTGACCTTATTGTTTTTCTTCACGATTTTTTAGAGCACAACTGTATTTACTGGAGTCACACACGGCCCTCTTGGTTTGGCAGACTTATTGCTTGCGATCTGACTGGGTAAACTCTGCCACTTCCAGGGCCCCTGACAGTTGTGTTTTCACATGAAAGGCCTGCAGAACATGTGTTGAATATTTGAGGGCTGCAGTGCATGTGTGAAAACAGCCTTCAACAGTCGACGCTGCTTGGTCGTCTTTGGTCTTCAAGTAGCTCTCGCTGAGCTTTGAGGTGTGTTTTGGCTCCGTATCCTGCTGCAGTTTCAGTTCCTTTTCCATCAAGATGCAAGCTGAAGGATGTTTTTTTTTTTTTTTTTTTTTCCTCTGGAGTCATTTTGCTGCAGATGCCAAGCTCCAGATTATTAAAAAGAAGAAGAAAGTGGTTAGACAATGCATGAAACAGAATTTATTTCCAAACCCTCTCTCATGAAAAGTCTTACGAAACATGCTGCAAATGGTTGCAAATTGATGGGATCTGCTTCAGTCTTCTAAGTTTTCAAAAATATTTCTATCACAAAAACACAAACCTTTTGAATGATGAAACGCTAATGAACCTCAAACCTTTTCAGTGACAAATCAGACTTGATAATCCTCTCAGACTTTCTTTTCATTTGGATCTGTGGCCACAAAAACCCACATGCTGACGCAGCATTTCAATTCCTGCTTTGCCGCAAAACGCGGGTAAAAAAAGATCAGTAAAGCGACAGATCTGACCGAGGATGGGATGTGCTGCTCATGATTCTTCATAATTAATCAGTGCGGGACATGAAGGATGAGACGTCAGCATGGCGAGTGTTTTCCAAGCACGCCTTATAATTGCAACGAGCTTTTAAAGATGCAAAAAAAAATAAATATGCATACACGTCATGCAGTGCACTAATCTGCCAAACTGGGTTTACTGTATATTTATCAAATGTTTTAGTCAGTGGGAGTACCTTTGAGAGTAAGAAAAAGACTATAAGGAGCTGATGAATCCTTGCAGCTAATTGCCTCTTTGGATCTTGGATATTTAGCCAAGGACTGAGAAACCGTGAGCCATCTGGCTGCAAACCCCATCAGCTTTTTTTCTTTGCTCTGCTAAGATTTCATTTAATCTGCTTTAAGCTGCTTGTTTAAAAGTGGTGTAATAATTGGTAGGACTGAAACCAATGAAGCAATGATACACCCATTCTCTTCTCTTGCTAATTGGTAAATGAAATAAATCCTCTTCTGGTTGAGTTTTGAGCGGCGTGGGACCCCCTTAAGACGGCTGCAAGGACACAAGGCCTACTTTGGAAAAAGTTTTGTAATTAAACGCGCTTGATATCCACAGTAGTGCAAATGCATCATTTAAGGCCCGCTACTCTGGTGCAGCTCAGAAAACTCCTTCGCTTTCTGACATGTTTGCGTATTTGATAAGCTATCAACGTTTAGTGAACGCAGTGGAGACGCCCCTACAGGCAGGGTATTTGACCTCTCTTTGGTCGTGAGTCATGCCTCTGAGTGCTTCCATGCAGATATTGCGGCTAATTTAATATCTCCACTTTAAAGCTCCGCATGCCAAAAGTGACAATGTGACATTTCACAAGAGGAGGCCCGTCCAGTTCAGCAGATAAAGTTGTCTGGGGGAGAAAAAAAGAGGGAAATTAAAAGATGTGACACAGTAATGTATAAAGTGCACATCAGAGACAGAATTAGAATAGCTATTTTGACTCTTTCACCTGTTCAGTTTTTTTTTAGCTTTTATGCTTTTGTGTTGTCGAGTAGAACCAAGTGATTTACACAGAAAACACTTTAAATTACAGCACAGTCTTGTCTCAATTGTAAGTCAATGTACAGGTGCAGTCTTAGATCGTACGATTTGGGTGTTGGGGACATCCAGAAATAAAAAATCAGAACTTTGGCAAAGAGGTCAAGTCACATCAACCAATCAGGGATTCAGCTTTAGCCCATCAAATGTGTAATTTATTGACTGAATATGGAGAACCGGACTCGTGTTCCAAACAGGAAGTACCCATTGGCTCCAAGAAGCCAAAATCCCATATACTTCTATTGAGAAATAAAGATCTGTTACTCAGTCAATTTATTTGTCAGAGCAACTTCTCTTGCTAATCCTATTTTCTTTTATCGCAAGTTGTTCAAGTTATGAGCTGACCAATCAGATGCCTCAGTAAAAGCATGTGGTGTCCTCTGGCCCCCACATCAAATGTTTGATTTCAGTAAAAGGGGTTGTGGGCTACAGATAAGCTCACTCACGATTGGTGACATTAGTTACCATAGAAACGCTGACTCAGACCGACTTGGATCAATCACCGTCACATGGCTCCAACATGGCAACGTCTGTACCATGAAAAAATGGCAAATGAATTGGCTTTATTTTACTGGAGCGGGAGGTATGATGTCACACTGAGAATGACGTCACACCCACTCTGTGCAGTTCTCTATGTACAGTGAATGGGTTCAATGACACAACAGCAGGTGGAGTCCACAGCCAACACAGGGGAAAATCTGATCGTTCTCCTCTTGATAATTTTTTCTTACTTGCATAAATAAAATAATAGTTTGTTATAATAGTTTCTATAAATTTATGTTTTTTCCCCTCCTGTGATTAATCGGGACAGTGATGGTCACAGAGACATGGCAACACTGCAGACACTGGCCGTCATTCAGACGCAGCTCCTGCAGTAGATGGTGGATCTCATCTTACTGGGAGAATCTCTGAAGGATCTCATGAACTCCATGTCTTCCATGCATTGTAAATGAGATATTCACAGAAACTGCTCCCTGTGCGATGAGACTAAAAACATTTGGTGGAAGGAAAAAGAATCTACACAAAAAATCAATGCAATTTTTTTATATTTTAATGCTTCATTGATATGCTGTGTACTACAACTGCAAGCTAATGTTAGCTATTGTTAGCCTGCCTTCATTCACGGCCTTTTAGCAGTTCATGTCCTTTTCTGCCTGTTACTGCTGAATGGCTTCATATATTCTCAGCCTGCAGCACTTTTCTGTCTTTTTTCCATCTTGAGGGTGATGAAAAGCTCCATCTCAGACAGCAGCTATATCATAATGCATGCTGTTTATGCTTATTCAAAGTCATAAAGGACATGGCTACATGTTCTCTGAAGCAATGTTAGAAAACCAAGACAGAAAAACTGACAGACAGACGGATGAATGGACAGACAGACGGACGGATGGGTTGATGGACGAAGGGACAGACAGACAGACAAAAAGAAAGACAGTCAGATGGACAGACTGACAGAATGTAACTTAGAAAGTAAGTTAGTCGAACGAATAGACAGAAATGACAGAATGAGTTTGTCAGGCAGACAGACACATTGGAAGATTGACAGATTGTTGAATAGATAGATGGACAGACAGACATACAGGCAGGATGAAAGACAAAGATGTTCAGATGAATGGACGGAAAGACATATAGGTAGGTAGGCAGGCAGACAGATAAACTGAGACAGAACAATAGACAGACGGTCAGTCAGTCAGACACATAGGTAGATATTCAGATAGGTAGAAAGACAGACAGACAGGTAGATAGATAGGGAAACAGCCAGACAGATAGGGCGATGGACAGACAGACACCAATCTTTATGTACCTGTTGTTATGCTTGAAACCAGCATGCTAAATATAAATGTTTGTGTTGATATAACATCCAGTTTCCCTCACACGCATATCTCACATTTATGTAGCTGCTCATATTTCTGTAGAATCAGTTTCACAAACAGCCTCTCAGAGCTTACAGACTGTTACCGACTGTATCAATCCAGTAAAATGCTTTCTTTTGTTTTTTACAAAGAAGCCGTGCTGCCACGCTATGTGACAACGCAGAAAACAATAGAGGCCCAGTGTTTTATACTGATCCACTTTATTTATATATTTTTACAGTTACGGATCCTTATCCTGCGACTGCAGCTGCGCCACTTTTGAGTGATTTCATACCTGAAAGACAGTAGGAGCAACCAGGAGCAATCTCTCCCTCCCCCTGACAGTTCTCAAGGAGGAGTGCCCCACTTTAAGAACCACTATGGAGTCACGATTGAAGGAGCTTGAATTCCTTAGGTCAAGCATGCAATTTCTTTCATTCTCTTGTTATTTTCTTTGTGGGTACGTTTTCCTTCTGTTGATTCAGACATTTAGCAAACTCAGACTTTTGAGTGTTTAATGAGAGAAAAGGAACATCAAGAAAGAGAATTTTTAAATATTTTAAGTGGATTGAATTAAAAAATCTAAACTGGGATGGCATGAATCCAAAAGTGTCAAAAAAGATGTAAAGAAATTATAAATTAATCTAGTAGTCCGGACCCTCTCTTATTTATCTTACAATTTGCTTTATCAATTTATCTTTAAAGTTGTTTTTTGTGGGAAACGATGCTGGACATCCATCTTTTTTAGAAAAAACCTCAGTTTCCTTTTTTGTTACAGACATATTGTTGATCATATTAGACCGTAATTTCACAATCAAGTTGAAACTTTTCGAAAAGACTGAATTCCAAGTTGTATATTTAGACATTTTTTGCTGCAAAAATCTCAGAAATTGAGATCAAGAGTATTGATATTTCATAAAAAAAGATCAATCATGTAGAGAAAAAAAATGTAAATGAACTAATTGACAAAAAAGCAAAGAAAAAGTCAAAACGATTTAAAAAATGTCTTAAATCAAAGAAAGCTCCATTGAAATAAATGCAAAAAATCCAAGGATTTATTCTAAAAAAGTATAACAGTTACGTTTCATGTCTTTTGTGTTTGTTTTAAACCAAAATGTCAAATCCATGAGCTTTTTGAGTCATTTTCATAAAATATTGAATGAAAACAATACTAATGGGAGGATGTGTTTTATTCTTGTGTTTTTACAAACAACTTACGACAGGGTTCTGCAACCTTTGCCAGTTTGGGCCTGTTTGGAGCAGCAATTTTTTCTCCCACCCTTTTAAGAGAATTTAATACTACTTTGCATCATTACATTTGAGTATTTTTTATAATAAATATGAATTATACTTTTTCTACTTGTGACAGGTTGGTTAATGATCTAGTAGAAAAAGCATATGAAGAATACACAAATCTATATATTTTAGCCACTCCACTTGAGTAGCAACTAATCACTGTTATGCATCATAAGATACAATGTACTTTAAAATTATACAATAAACTCAGCAATCCGAAAAGATCAGACTCAAACTAAAGTTAAAAGTCCAGTTTTGAAGTCATAGCACCTATTTGTCACATTCCTCAGAGTCAAACAAGCTAAACCAATAAAGTTTTATACACGACTTTGCAATTGTTGTTCTTAGACAAACAATTTTGAAATGTTGGCAGATTTCAGCAAAAATAATGATGTGACACATTCATAGTTTGAGTGGAAGAGAATGGAGGCACTGAAGTTGCCATGTTTGACATGTTTGATCTAAATTCTTCTTACTCCCAGAACATTGTTTGATGGAACGATGGAGAATGGTATTTTAAGCCAAAATACAGAAATAGATTTACTGTCAATTTACAAACTAAACTGTTTTGCTGATTTGTTAAATATTCCAGTAATAGGTTCATCCTATCATTGGATTTTTCTCTTTGTTTTCCTTAAGCTTTATTAAAAGTACTCTCATTTAAAGGATTATTTTCCTTCCTGCCTCTCAGTCTCACAATTTCATGCTTCGTCTTCTGCTGGAACTTATAGGCGCCGCTGTATTTCACACAGGAGCTGTGCCCTAGAAGGTTTTCTTTGAGTGGCAGCTGCTGTCCTCTTGCAGACGGAAAGTTGGGAGAAAGTGTCAGAGACACGGTGATTCACTGACACACTGAACCTCCCCGCAGAAAAAGGAATCCTGATTCATTACAGTTGATTCGGCTCACCACAGGTACCGTGTGATTGATGGATCCTTCCGTCGCACGCGCACCCGCATGGATCGCCGCTGCCCACTAGATTCGATGGACATCTGAGGGAATCAGTCTGCGCACTCTCTTGTTTGTGTTTCTGTTTTGGTCCGCCAAGTGTCACTGGGCTGTTAAATGGTCAAACCCACAAAGCTGGTAACAAACATGCACACACAAGTGTGGTCAGAGTCATATTGTCAGTCTGTTCCTGCAGATGCACAGACAACCCAAGACAGGCAGAACAGCAAGGAAGGAGGATGATGGAGTGCCAGAGGGAAAATACAGGCTCATTGTGCAGACATGCCAGTGTTTCCAATCTGCATAAAGTTTTATAAGTTTGCAGTAATATATAATTACACTGCAGTTTGCCAAAGTACCAGTTTGACAATGCAGATGGAGTGCAATATTTCAGGGCTGAGTGGTCCCTCGAGTGTTGGGCTTCCTTAGTCTGATTACACGGTTTAGAGTCTGATGCTGCAAACTCACATTCATTTAGATCTAACTGCGTTTAATGCAATTTTACATTTTAGTCATTACATCACAGTGAGCGCTTTCCCAAATTCAATAAGAACTTTCAAAATTATAAAAGGCTTATAATTAAGATCACATTGGTTTAACAGGAGAAGTCTGAAATGTTGTGATTATTTGATCACAGGTTTGGTTCCTGCATACTTGCCCATGAGTTGAGAAAAGAACACTTTCAAAACAAAAATTCACAACAATTTATTTTAAGTTTACTGCGACGTGCCCACACAATAATGCATGTTAACAGTGTGGATAATACTGTTGTCCATTTCCGTCATAGAAGACAAAAGTTTAATTTTAAAGCATAAAAAAAAAACATAATTTGTGACACCAACATGCATTTAACGAGGACTCAAGGAGGAAAGAGAGAGCATGGGGGCTGATTGCCAAAGTTTTGGAAGAACCACTCAACTTGAGGGTGGCAAGAGGCTAGCTGATCACCGCTAGCTCGAGCTGCAAGCTTTCCGTGCTAGCGTTCGTTAGCCTGGGGTGGAGCAGACTCTTTCTGAAAGGGGTTGTGTCATTCTGTGACGGGTATGGAAGGGGCTACTTTTGAGAGCGCAAGTTTTTAGAGGATTACTCTGAAGTTTGTGAATAAATCAAAATCGCGCTTTGGGGTTCTTTGTAGTGAATGAACAGTATAATGCACTTAAAACCTCAAAAAGTAGAACGTTCATGGTATGGTCCATGAAGTCTCTTCAAAATGGACTTAAATGTGAAAAGGCAAATTTAATAGTGATCAAATATACATCTAACCTGTTCAGGAGTCACTTCTACAGTTCATTACTGACATCTACTAAGACAAACTGATCTCTGTCAGCCTCTGAATCCCTGCTGCCTATAAGATGGATAAATATCTGAGGATTAATTTTAGAATAATATGCCAACGTTGTGACATTTTAAGGAGACTAACCAATGGACTGTGTCAAAAACAATTAGCAGCAGCTTTACAAATAGCTTAATGAGTGGCCTTAACACTTCAGTGGAATTTAATTAACTGCCATTCTTCTGGTGCACGATCACATGCACTGCAGAGAGCCCACTCCTTCCTTCTCTTCTGCTATAATGGTCTATTCAATCAGCTCATCCTGCTCTTCCACATTTGGCTCTTTTGCACCAATTTCTGCTCTGAACCACTCGACTATTCTGTTGTTGCTGCTTTTCAGTCCAGGTGACCATGACAGATGCTTCCGTGTGCAGCCTGTGGGCCGGCTGGCCCGAGCGTGTTTGCTGTGAATGTACCCCGGAATGCAAGAAAGCCATCTAAAACCTACAGGTTTTGATAGAAACCCGCATGGTGACATCAGAGTAACCAGTTGGTCTGTGACATATTCCACATCATTTTAGGTAAAATGGAGATGGATTCTGGTGGTTTATGTCCAAACGTTAATACTCTGCAAATGACCACTAGAGGCAGGTTTCCGATGACAACAATTGATTAAAATAAATTCAAAAATTCATGCAAATATGGGGGGTGGGATGGGGGGGTATTTTCATGATTTGAAGGGTCCTGGCCACAGAAAAGATGGAGCCTGACATCATCGTCCAGAAGCGGAAATTATACAATTTACTCTAATCCTAACCCAAAAGTGCTTAGAATTGTAAAAAACACTTATAAAATCTTAGAAAACCATGACAGTTAGAGTCGTAAACTAAAATAAAGTGAGTTTCTATCAATGTGTGTGGACTTCTGGTTCCAGTCGATGACTTCTGCTTCTGAACGTTGATGTCAGCCACCAAGTCCTCTTGTCTTGTTTGTCTCTTTTCATTGGCAGGTGAACGGACCCATGGCTGAATTGAACTGATGAATTACCCTGACTTTTATCAATAGTGGAATACTACAATTTTCCCTTACAATCAAACTTTGATCTCTCATTTTGACATTTGAAATAAAGAAGTGCAGGAAACAATATTCGATTCTTGTGACTGCTGTTAGCTATAGATGTCTCTACATGATTCAGGTGGGTGGGCTCCTTTATAGAAGAGTAGTGGAACCTGGATTGGATCAACACCGCATGAAGACTAAAGGCTGTTTGACATTGAGTAAAAACACCTTTTACAGTGATCTAGCGGAGATGTAACCAGAGTATGATAAAGAAACGACAACTCATATGAGCAGATGAGATGTTTGCCCTATGGCAATCTTGGACAAATCTTGAAAATTGTCTTAACTTGTATCCATCCATTCCTCATCAATATATATTTGCTTCTAGTCTGTCTACCTATCCACCTACCTACCTATTTTCAAATTTTGTTACAGATAAGGTGCAACAAACTATGAGGGGCCTTAAGTGAAACAAAAGAGTCAGAGATATGTCAGCCAGTCAGACTTTATTAACTGTGTTCACTGTAGTTTTAGAACTTGTTTGAAACACGCTGCACATTAGCCACGTTAGCATCCAGAAGAGGTTACTCCCAAATTTGTTTGCCACATGAAAAAAACAGACTGATACCATCTTAGTATCACGTAAAAAAATACAGTCTGACACCGCTATGTGCTAGCTGGGTTAGCTAACGTGTAGCACCTAGCCTTTCCTGCAACTCCACAAAAAAGACTGACATTTTATTAGAGTGCTGTTATGTACATCTCAAAATCCCTTCAACATCCCTTACTACAACCAGATATAATCAATGTAACCGATAAGGGACTCTAGATTATAAGACCACTTTTTTTTTTTTTTTTAAGTTAAGGCTTTTAGGTCCTCATAGTGCACAAAATAAAATAGTCTTCCACTTCTGAGCAGCACCAAATGCAACAATATTATCTAAATTCACTTCAAGGGATTTATAGGAGCGAATTCCATTCTTAGTATTTTAAAGTAAGGTGTGCCGCTACTACTACAGCAGTTTCTGAAAGACTTTTAGGTGATTTTAACCAGAATTCTACTAAAACTAAAACTATTTTTGAGACACTGAGGTCACAAAACGCCTGAGGCCCCCTCCCTTTACTCTCTAGTGTTAAGTAAATGATCTCTAGAAAAATAGGAACTCTAAATATGAGTGATATTAAGACTGTTTTCTGTAAAAACGTTTTTTTAGTTTACACAATTACATTTTTATTCAATCAAAACCAGCATCCATTCAGATGCCTGCTTGTTTATTTTTTTCCACGGATGTATAGATTGACAGAAGTTGTGATTTACTCTGAAGTGCATACCTTGGTGTCCATTATCACTCACAAAAACACGGGAAGATATAAACACACATCTTGACATCCATCCTTCCCAGAGGAGCCATTAGCAGTGTGATTTGCTCTGTGGGGTAGAGCGTGCATGAAAGATGGATGAGCAGCAGCGCTCGATGCAGAGTGAACACAGGCACGCTCAGGAAGAGCAGCCATGACTGAGATTCCTCGCCCTGCTCTCTTCACAGGTTGTTCATGGCGGAGGAAGTATCTATGACCAGAATGAAGACTGGCAACTATTCGTTTTTCACAAAAACCTTCAGGTGGCTCATCATGGCGTCAACTCACCTGCTCTCATGAGCTGTTTGCTCACCTTACCGTTTCTATAAGTTTGTTAATAGAATGAGAATCTCTTTGTAATGGCGTCGTTTCACAGATTGGATACATCACCAAAACTCATCCGAAGAAGAAAAAGGAAGCGCAAATAAAAAGGATGCATTACTCTGAGGTAGAGGAAGTTTGACACTGTGTAATTTTTCATGAGCTTCGGAGGAAGGACTCTAGAGAGCAGAAGCTCAGTCAAGGGGACTAAAAGCATTTGTTTTTCAGTTGATCCTGAGTGAAATCAAACTACTCTGTGCATCAGAGGAGGTCACGAGAGAGAAGACGCTTAAGCAAGTCCAATTCCCCTTCATCTGTTTTTTATCCTGTACAGAGACGGATCTGGAAGAGGGCATCATCTGACTCAGATTAATTCAGATCAGGAATTCTTGCTGTTTGATCAGCTAATCCTCTTCAAAAAAGAGTTACAGTGAGGCATGAGGAAGACGGAAACAGTTCAGTCGGGACATCACTTCGAATACTGATCTACGTCACCCTGACCTCTGTCAGAAATTGACTCATTTTCTAAAACTCCATTCGATTCTAAACCCTATTAATCCCTTTGGGGTCTCAGAGTTGCTGGAGCCTATCCCAGCAAATTCGGGGTAAAACCTGGATGATTTGCCTGTATTGCAGGCCACACAACTATACGCACTAGGGGCAATTAAGATTCAACAATTAGCCCATGAAGCATGTTTTTGACTGTGGAAGGAAATCAGAGTTCCCAGATAAAATAAATGGACAGTCGGTGGAAACATGGAAACTCCACACAGAAAGGTCTAAGCTGGGATTTGAACTGGTGCCTTCTGGCGGTGGGCCAGGAGTGCTAACCACTATCCCACTGTGCAATCCTTCCTAAAACTTTTCTTGTATTTGTTTTATGTACAGCACTTTGAGCTGTTTTTAACTGGAAAGGGGCTATAGAAATAAAATCAATTTGAATTTGAATTTGAATTAAAACTCATCAATGCAATCAGCATTTGTGTGGGTCCGTGTGTGGGTCAGTGAGTACTGGAGGCTGCCTGCAGGGTGTCGCTGCGCATCATCCCTGAATCATTCGATTAGCAATTACTCAAAGACCCAGCAGCTGAATGCAGATGCAGCTGCGAAGGACGCTCCCCAGGCTGCTGCGCACTTCAGGGGGGAAGCCCCTCATATTTACAGTTTTCAAGGTGTACGATCACTAAGCACACTTTCAGAAAGGGACACCGGCGGATCTGAAACGCATTTGAGCTGCACATCATCCTCGCCTTAATTACCACCATACATCACACACATTATGTCAGAGCTTATTAATTCAGCAAATGAATGCAATAATTAGAATGAGTCCAAGCTAATATACTCCACATGACCGCAATTCATTAAAATTAATTGTAATGCGTGGAGAAGATATTGTGCTCCCATGAGTTTGCAAATGTGCATATGTAAGTTCTTCTGTGCAAAAATCACTTTAGCAGCTCTATAAAAGGAACACAGCTGGTGAGCTTCTTCATCACATGTGGATGGAGTGGCACAGTTTTATTATATAAGGTTAAAATGGGAATTTTTTTGACGTCACAGATTTCCCAAAGTAAAAACCATACAAATATCAACATTTTACAAAGGCTATCTATGAATCCACTGTGTTTTGAAGATAAAAACTACATTAAAATTTTTTTTCATCTGAAAAATTCTATAAAGCAAAGCACTGTGATCTGTTTTCACCAATCTAGTTAACATTGATACTCACTGTTTTTTGTGGACACTTCTGGGAAATTTCTAAGGCACTAGATTTTAAATTTGTAGATTTGAACACCCTAAAAAAGTGGCAGACACCTGAAATAGTTCACTAAAGAGTGAAGGTATACTGACATAACCTGAATTGGCTTTTTTTTAAATGGCATTTCAAAAAACTGTCTTTAAATGTCACTTTTCTTGTTTTGATTTATCATAAAAAAAATACTAAAAAAATTTAGGAAACAAAAAAGAAGTTCATCTTTCTAAGAAAGAGTGAAATGAAACGTCTTATTCAGATCATGTTTGTGTTATAATGACAGGATGATTGAAAAATATGACTATGAAGTTACTTAGGTAAAGATAATAGCATTTTTCTCCAAAGAGAGCTCATGTTATTGCATTTGTTTCCCAGCCTTGCTAGAAACAGATATTTTAACTGAAATAACCTACTAAACTTTAAATGTAAAAAAAAAACACAAAAGTACGGTAAAAAGAAGAAGAAGTTGTTTATGACATGAAATAACAAAGTATGCGCTCTCAGACTCTCGAGTGTTTTTGTCTCCTGCTTGTCCAAAATTTTGTAGTTGGAGTTTGTAAAATGACAACAGTAGTCAAACATCCTCCGTGGCTTGCTATGCTTCTGTCAGAAATCCTCTTCAAACAGATCTCTGACTCTGTAAAGGGACTGGGGATTTCTCTGATTGTCAGAAAATCTTTATGGACGTCCTCTTTGAACGGATAGCAGCTGAAGTGAACCTGTGGGTGGCAGATGACTGAAAGCGAACCATTACGCTGAATATAAGAACTTTTGACCCCAACCTTTGGATGGGACAACACTTTACAGATGTCAAATGCATGTGCGATTCATCTTACAGTTGCCTGACAACAACAGCTGCTACTCTGAAACAAGAGAAAACAGCTCCAAGTTCAACAAAGAGAGTTCCTCAGTGATGTTTTTACACCAGGTAGTCAATGACATGCCTGACTGCAGGTGAGACTCAAGCTTATAGGGGGCGCATTAAGTGAATCAAATTAGTCAGATAACGTGGTATGATAAGTGGATAAGATATGCCAACTGACTGGAAGTAAACTGGTTCAGCTCTTACCTGCTTCTGCTAATGCATTTGAGGAATTAAAGACATAGTTTTATTTTATTCAGAGCACCATCATCCTGCAGTGACAGGACCCACATTCAGCAGTTAATTCCAGTGTTTGGCAGCAGGTATTACACCCATCTAATGCACTTTAATTGCACAGTAATGCCCTCCGCAGTTATAAACAGCTAAAATGCTGGCTTTCCCTACATGAACTCATGTTTCATGGGCTCTGGCAGACTGTATCTGCAGCCTTCGCTTTTATACAGATTTACACTCAGCCTTGCTTCGCAAGGGCAGGTCACAACCGTTAATCTGAAGTGGGGCACATTTGACACATAGCTGCTCGGAGAGGAGCAGCGCTGAGTCACTCCTGTAAACAACCAAGATGGCTGCCGCTGCTTCCCAGCCACGCTCGTTTTGCCATGGCTCTGTGGCTGCATCCCACTGTTCTGCGCTGCGTTTCTACGCATCAGAGCTGTGATTGACATTGAAGTCTGAGGTCTCTCCGCAAACGGAGGGTAAACTGAGCTTTCACGCTGATTTACATTTAAATTTGTCTCACCAGATTACTGATGACAAATCCGGCCTCGCACCTTGGAGGTAGAGACCAAGGTTATATTTGCTCGCTGGAGGAAGACTTTACAAGAGCATAGATATGCTTTCAGCACAACAGAGAAAATATGTAGCGTGCCCTCCTTGTAACCTCTTAATCTGAAAAGTCAGCTTGTTTGATCTCTTCATATAATCACTGGTTTGTGAGGCTTTTATTTTCCATTTCTATCCAGTTCAGCCTCACTGTATCTGTGATTTATTTTAGATCTTAATTTTTCCTCCTTCCTACCTCACAGTTACCAACGCATTTTGCCTTGATTGCAGTTGTGTGGGCATAAAATGAGGTGCACAATAAAGGTTTTTTGTGTTTGGAGGACTGATTGGAGGCTGTCTGGCGCGGTTTGCTCCAAGACTTAAATTTGCTCAACCTATGATCTGAGGCCAGCCTCCAACCGTCTCAGCCTCCCCTGCTCCAACTCACTGCTGTTTACTGAAAGTCCAGCGGCAGCGAGGACAGAAGGGGGGGCAACAGCTACAAAGAGGATCAATGTGTCGCATTTGTCGACACTGAAAATCCCAAGTGGCAATTATTTATTTTTGTTTTATCCTTCATCGTTGAGAATAGGCGCCCAGAATAACACAAATCTAATTGCCCCGACTTCCAGCTGGGCTGAGGCAGGTTTATAGTCAGCGTCAGTGAGAGCCATCAGAAAGCTGTAGCTAAACACATATCAATGTCTCACCTGCAACAAATTAAATTCCACTTTTCCTTTTCGCACCGTCCAAGAAAGCTCTGAAATGTTCTTGCTAGACCAAGCTGTAAAAACCTGAGCCTGGGAGGACCACCAACGCGGCCCTCAGGCCCTCTGGAGCACGGTGGCTTTTACCCTCCCCCCAGTTAGTGTGTATTACAGGGTTTTACCGTCCAGGCGCTGCAATTTCGCTGATGTTTGCGGAAACGAACAAAGTAAGGCAACTATGAAAATATTGATCCAAGTGGTCGAGGGCGGTGAGTTGGATTTTCAGATAAAGCTGTTTCCCAAACGGTGATTTACTGCAGCTTTTCTTTTGTTTTTGTAGTCACACTGTGATGAATTGAGGTGAAGGAAACAAACACTACTACACACTCAGGATCATACAATGCAAGTGTAAATACAAGAAGAAAAAAAGACGGGAAATATAGGACAAAACCTTCAGGAATGAGAATCCCAAGGACAAATGTGGTTCCAGTGGAACTTTAAATGTCAAAGGACTGTTTTTAATGTGAAAGCTGCCTCGGAGTGATGTTCCAAGCTTTACTCTGCGGATTCATGCAGAATTATGCCTCTTTCTCAGCTCATTTCTTCAGCTCGTTTTGATGCAGTCTTGTTAGTCGTGCCTCCTCTCAGTTTATTTTCAGTCAAACTTAGTGTGACTTTAAAGTCAACATTGAACTAGGAAGTTGGTTGGAATTAAAGTAATTTTCTCTGATCTATTCGGGTAGTTTGACCAAATCTTATTACAGTCTTCGGCTGGGGTTTTTACTTACCATATTTTCCGCACTACGGTGCAAGGCATCGTCAATGAATGGTCTATTTTGAAACTTATGTCATATATGAGGTGCACTGAGCTATGAACAAGATGAAAGAGGTAAGACTGTCAGTCAGACTTTGACCAAATTCAAATTCTTCCCCAACCCCTACGGCTTCTATCTACCCCTTCAATGGGGTCCATTTTCTCCCCTACCATAACTAAGTGGGAGCCACAAAAATTCTTACAAAAATAAGACACTCTGTTGTGTTTATTTTATTTTTACTATTTTGATAAATTTGAATAAAATATTGTGTTTTTGTGCATGAATAAAATGTAGATTTGCAAGAATTTTTTTTTTCTTTTTCTAGAGATGATATAGGTTACAACTTTTAACATGGCCTGTCAAAATAAAAGACAGGATCATCTCAATGCAGCAAATTTTGTAATAGGTAGTTCAATGTCGGCGATAATTAATAAAAAGAAACTACATATAGTTTATTTTTTAGTAATTGGTGGAAATTCATAAACTTACCTATGTAGAAATAATTCAGAGCTAATTAGAGCCCCTTACTGTGTTTTTTGGACCAAATGCCAGAATAAAAACCCTTGAAACTGTCTGCTTTCTAATCCAGCGTGTGTGAATCCTGGTTGTGCTTACTGATCTTTTGTCGTTTGCGGCGGTCTGTCTAAATGTTTTTAGAACGACTATGAAGAACAACGATTGATTGTTGGAGCATGGTGAGTACTGTAGTGAGGAGCTTGGTGGAGGGATACGTACGATTCTTCAAATATTTGTAAATGACTTGAAAAACGGTTTGATTGTTTTGTTTTGATGAGTGTCCCTCATAGTCACAAAAATGGGCTACTTTTGAAAATGAAAAACATTTCAATATTTTTCAACCAGAGATCCACATTGGAGGGGTCAAAGAGTTCCTCTTCACAGAGTTTTAGCATGACTTTATGAAGTTATGTAACCACTAATGTAGAAACCGATAACTGCTGATGGTTAGTAACATCTGAACCTGAAGACACTATGTCCAAATTCATTCCCTACTCACTATAATGCACCATATAGTGCATTCGCCATTTTGTAGTGATGTCCGAATCTACAGTTCTAAAATTGAGTGCCCTAGAAGTCTCCCAGAAGTCTCTGCGTAAAACCAGGGTGCATCAATGCTCACTACATTGGCAAATATAGACCATAATGCATTGCGTTTGAACAATTTTTACAAAAAAAGTGTTTGAATGTAATTTTTTAAATCAACCATCCACCTATTTTATCATCAGAACAGTGGATTCATAAAAAAATTTTTTAAAAACAGTGTAAAATGCTCATATTTATTAGATTTTCCCTTCGTGAAATTGGATCTCCTCATACTGTCTGAATAGATTTTTAGTAGTTAAAAAGATGGAAATTTGGACATAGACAACATTTTTCTTTGACTCTCCTTTTGGAAGGCGAAATGTAAGGTTATTAGGTGTAAGGGGAAGAATTTGTATTCCACCTTTTATAATTGGATTCACAGTAACTAGAAATTATGTGTAACATGCTACATGTTAGCCATGTTAGTGTGTTCACAATACCTGTAATTCCTAACAAATGAAAAACAAACTGATACCACTAAAACAAAAGTTACTGTGATCATGCTAACTGCAACCTTGTTAGTAACATGTAAAAATAAAAAATAAACAATCCGACACACCTAGACGTTAGCCGCATTAGCATAATCTTACAACCTAGCTTGCAACATGTTCAAAAAAACAGGTTGATACAGCTGAAACAAACATTACTGTCTCTGTGTTTCCCCCCAACCTTACGTGAAAAAAAGCACAGTTTGACGCCGCTACATGTTAGCCACATTAATGTATTCACAAAAACACCCAACCTTGTTCCAACGCGTAAAGAAGGTGACTGATACCACTAAAACAAACGTTACAGCAACTACGCTAACTCCTAACCTTGTTAGTAAGACATAAAACAAACAGTCACCGGAACACGTTAGCCGTGCTACCATCCACAACAAACATTCAACTTTTTTTGCAGCAAATAAAAGAACGGACTGACACCGCTAAAACAAAAGTTACTGTGACCACGCTAGCTTTCCACCTCGTTAGTAACACGTAAAAACTTGTTTGGAACTGGAAAAAGAACAAACTGGCATTTTGACAGAGCACTACGTACCTCTCAAAATTGCATCGACATCAGTAGGCACAGCCGGGATGAATCCATATATGCAGATTTAAGTGTGCCTCGTAGTGCAGAAAAGAGATGTATTTTTCTGGATGGGATAAGTTAGATAGTGCTTTCATTTCATTTGTACTTGCTGATGTCACCATGCATTTTGCTTCCATCTTTGCATCATTTCAGCTGTTACTATATGGTTTTCTACACACTCTCTGTACATGGTAAGTATGCAGGTTCAAATCCTGGATGTTTCTTTCTGTGCGGAGTTTGCACATCCTTCCTGTGCTTGTGTGGCTTTTCTCTGGGTGCTTTGGCTTCTTCCCACAATCCAAAAATATGTCCCGGAGTTTTGGTATTCTAAGTTTCCCCCACAGGAGTGAGAATGAATTTGTGTGCTGGACTGTGTACACGGTCTGGCAACCTGTCAAAATTGCATCATGCCTTGAAGACTAATGGGACAGCAGCTTGCTCGACTTGTATTTGGGAATGGATGGTTATATTTGGGTATCATCAGAGCCGTCTTGTTACATGTTTGTTCTCCTGCGTTTATTTATGCTTCAATTTGGTCATATTTTTATTTTTTTATGATGCCTTCAGGTTCAACTGTTTAGGTTTCTGCTATTTTTACCTCTGGGCTTCGCCACCGACCGCCACACATGACAAATGTTGGAAAGTTCAACTGGAAATGCTGTGGACTGATAAAGCGGGTAAGTGGTGGTTAGAGGTTGGAAACTTTTAGCTTTTTAGAGAAAAAAAAAACATCCACATGCTTCTCAAACCAAGCCGCTTAGAGTTTGATTTTTCTTTACGGAAAGCTGACTCTCACTTAGATGAAACTTAAAGGCTTTAAAATGAAAGATTTATTATTCTCTGCTGTACATCAGCTCTCCTTCCCACATCTTTATCTGACAGCCAGACTTTTGGGTGCTTCTGACTTCCAGGCAATCTTTGATTCGCGCAGCATCCTTCGCCGCTTCTGGACAGCTTCTGTGGTCGGAAGCACGTCCTGTCCCATCTCTGTGGGAACCCGGCTGGTGGTGGTCCACATTCCAGAAGATAACAACATGGAAAAAACGGAAGGCAGGTTTTTGAGATAAAGGTCAAAAACGAGCCAGCTAACTAACAGTTTACGGCTTGTTTCCATCGATATGCAGATTCGAAAGTGACAGCCGCTCTGACAAAGTACAGTCACCAGAGGCATTCATCACAATTACGGCCCAAGCCTTTAAGCTTACACCCATGTGCTAATTGTTTATAGAGCAAAACCATTTCATTTGTCATGTCAGTTTAATAGGCTTCCCTGTAGGTCAGAGGAGGGAGCATGTTTTTATTTGGCATGTTTCTTGGAATAAATCTCCACATATTACTCACACAGACTGATTCCAAGAGTCCGTGTTGAACGCCAGCTCTAAGAGTTGGCGTCATGAAACATGAAATTTCCAGTCTAACATTCCTGGGTTCTCATCTGACTTTTAAAAAAAGTGGATGAGCTTTGGTCTCTGCAAGGTTATGAAATGCGAGGGAGTCACTTGTCCCAGAGGTGGAGAGGAAATTATACTCGTGAAGTACTTTGGGACAAACAAAGGGGAGTCGCGTCTCAAACACGGCTGACTCGAGTAAACAGCAAAGTGCATCCCAGGGCAACAATGTGGACCGCAATGTTTGGTCTAACCGGAACATGAGCCCACTCCAGGGAGTCTCTAATCTGAATAGGGCTCTGTTATGACTGTGGGGGTTGGACGGAGGTTGGATGCTTGGGGAGGTATAGGTCAGGGGTCTCTGTCAGAGGACTGGGTGGCCACTTTAGGGGGCATTCAGGCCTCAGGCTGTTGAAGGTGGGTGCAGCTCAAGAAGCTGGAATTATCATGCAATGTGACTAGCTCAAAGTGAGACTTCTCATCTGGAAGATTATGTGTTTAAACTTACAGTAAATGCAACGGAGGGATATGATTAAGAGGAGATTAGAGAGAAAAAGTATGGCAGCCCCTCCCAATTCGGCTAGTATCGTGGCCTCTATCCAAACACACACACACGCCTTCGCGAGTCTGACTCGTTAGATTGCTCACACATGCTCCTGGCAGACGGCCACGCGCCAATACAGGAGGCCAAGGAGGCATGGCGAGCATCTGCTGAGACGAGCGGAGAGCGTGGATCTGGACTGAACCTGCACCCCCTCCAAAAACAACGGCAGCAGTCCGGTCCACCCTGCCGGTCACATGATCTGCAGCTCGAGTGTGACACAGACCGACGTCTGGATGGCTGCCGTGTGGAAATATGAACAGCATGGCTCGGTAAGCCTGGGTGCGTGAGGACTACATTTTTTGATTTGAGGTATGTTAGCTCTCGAAGCGCCAAGAGATATTTGAGAGTTTAAGTCTCTCCCTCTCCAAACCACATGCTTCCACTCATTTCTGCCATTTCAAGCTCAACGGCTGCCATCAATCAGTTTGTCCATTTGGTAAAATAAACCCTTAACTTCTACAACAGAGCAAACCTGAACGTTCTCCTTCAGCAGAAACTATTTAAAGGAGTAAGTCAACATCGTCAGAGTGACTTTTACACACGCACAGGTTAATACTGAAAACAGACACTCGTCTAGTCGACTACTTTAACCCTTTTACACCAAAGCTTTAGCTCTAACAGTCTTTGGAATTCCACTGGAGAAAAGCAGCGTTGCACTGATAAGTTTATGCAATCAAGGTAAATCAGTTGATTCTGTCTTGGAGACAAGCGACTCTGCTCCCAAATGTGTTGCATATCGGTGTGAAGCTGACATGAAAAGATGCTTTTCGCTGCATTAGAATCAGGTGATTCGTGTTGAACCTGTAAACCAGGGTGTCGAACATACATGTATGCATATATCCCCCTTCATTAGAAAAATGTTACAAGAGGTTGTTGAAAAAAACACCAAAAACAAGATTTTCATTGGAGTAGATCTATAAAGGGTTGAATCATTTGACCTGTATAAGCTATGAAGCCAACTTTTAAAAAATATTTAGCAAAAATGGATTTAATTTTCTGGTTTTAGATGCCAGATAAGAACTTTTTGCTGTATTTTTTATGTTCTATTTATCTATTTGTTACCTTCAGACTAAAATGCAGTTTGAAAATGAAATCTCCTGGACCTATGTTCAGCAGTAATTCGTTGTTTTTGTAAATTATGCTGCAAAATACCTTAAATTACAACCCCCATTAATGTGCATAAACAGACGCTGGACATCGTGCAATAAGACAAAAGAGTTGGATTCAAATGAATGTTAAATTGTAGAAGGTCATGACATTTTTAGTTGAAATAACTCTAAGATTTGAGGTTATTTGTGGTTTTTTGAGCAATTAGGAAATAGTTCTTAAAAAGTCTTTTTTTCATTCATGGGTGAAGATCTCCTGCCTGTGGGTCTGTGGTTCTTATCATCACCCTCTGCTTGTTTTAGCGTAAGAACAATACAAGTTTATGTTGAAGTCTCTAATAAAGTCTCTAGAGAATAGTGTGTGGAGCTTAACTTTTTGTTATTTTTTTTGCGTGCAGCATTTAAGACTTCAAAGGCTCCAAAGCACCAGCAGATTTGAAGTGAACATGCTCTCTTTAATGAGCTATTTTTTAAGGTAGCTAAAACTTAGCTGGGCCATTGATCACAAGTAAAGTTAGACAACTCCACATTTACTTGCTGCTGTCATTATTTTACTGTTAAATGTTTAAATATCAAGAAAGCAATCTAATAAAAATGACCAAACCTATAAAAAACAGCTGGTTGACTCGCATATTTGGGTTTGTTAGCAAGGCTTGGTGCCGCTTTCCTTATTTTTTAGTCCACAAAAGTGTTGTTTTTTTTTTTTTTTTTTAAGCTATGGTCAAAAATACAACTGAGAGGCATCAGCGGAAACAACAAGATTTCATGCCGCCATTTCATTTTTTGAAAACCGTTGGCGTGGTCATGAATGTAGATGGTATCAAGTCAGGTGACTGTTAGGACTTGGGGATTACACCATTATAAAATCACAGGTGGTAGCAGCCAGATCGCCAATTTCTAACAATTGGATGGTGGCAGTTTGTTATCGGCCGATCATCAAATTTTTGGGACCTTGGAGACCCTTCTATCTGTTAATTATTGCACTGCTGTCTTCCTGGCAAATGACCTCCAAATGTCCTTATGTGGCCATAAACCGATGTCAAAAAGTCGTTCGGACCAATTACAAAAGTCCCAGTGCAACCACCTGCTGAATTTGCTGAAAAACTTGCATTTAGGTCGCCGCATGGTGACATTTTGGGATATGTGACTGTAGTCGTTGCAGCTTCTTAAGAGTCTTCAGACTTCATCAAAAATTAGGGAAATAAACATAAATTTGGTTGAAAAGAAACCACTATAACCCCCAAAAAGAGGCCTTGCTCAAAAAAGGAACCCAAAAAGACATACTCACTTGAAAATCCAAGAATTGGAACCTGAGTGTTTTAGGAGCGTAACATTGCCGGTGCAACAAAAACGAGCAAAATCAGAGCCATCCCATCATCCAGGTTTGAGCCAGTTATGAGCTAATTTGGGAAAACCAAGTCGTCTTCTAGTGGATGCATCAGAATGAAGCACAGCTGTAGCCTTTTCCGTCACAAATACAATGTCTGCTTCTGATTCACCACAAGTTGAATAAAGAAACAATCAGAAATGGAATTTCACGTTTAACTTTCTTTATAAATGTCCTCCATCATCAGAAATTTTCCACTAGAACATATTAAAAACACCAAAAACATAATTTTCATCTCTAAAGACTATAGATGTATCTCTGAAATTTACTAAGCATATCTAATTCATTAAAACTATAGTCATTTAATTTCTTCTGCATGTTCTTCCTATACTCAAGGTCAATAAAAGTTGTAATGCTGTATTTAGTTAGTATTGGCCACAAAAGCTGTGGCTGTGATCAATTCAGAATTTATTTACCCCATTTTCAGATCTGTTAAGAATCTTTTTGTCTTTTGTTTGACGTGACACATCAATCATTAATGTTTTTTTCTCTTGTCTAAGTGTAGAATAAGAAGATCAAGCAGTATGGTGGAGGGATGCGGAAAGCAGCTTTTCCTCAGATACTCAGCGACAGTGATATATGACAATGCAGCACATCATGTATATTTAATTAGCCTCTGCTTTTATTGTTGGAGGCTGAAGCTCCAGGTGATGGTTGAAGGTTTCTACCCAACGGCCTCTTAAAACAGGCATTAGTCGACGGGATGTTTTATTTATGTCTTAAAAGCCTTTGAAAATGGGTTTTAAATGTAAAGACAAGAGCAGAGAAGGATTTCTAACAAAGGCCACCAGACTTCAGCCGTAAAGGTCGTCGCAGGTTGACGAGCCCCTCCAACAGACAGCGCCCACCTCCCCCGTTCAGCGGTGACGTCTAATGCGGTTGTTGATATTGACTGTTGTGGGGCAGAAAGCGGTATCACCTCCGTGTTTCTGAGTTCAGGGAGAGGCCAGAGCTGGACCAGACAACTCTTCACACTAAAAACCCGAGCAGTTCCCATCCTCCACTTCCCCCTCTCACCGTCTATACTTTACACTTGGTGGAAGCAGCCACACATGAAAACGGCGAGCTGTCATCACCTTGTTCTGGGATTTTATTTTCTCTACTCGACTGCATGCTTCAGACTCTAGAAAGAGAAGGTTTGTCTTGCTGGCCTTTAATCCAGCTCACACCCGTGTTTTGGTTTGCTTCAGGGAGCAGCAGTGGCCCAAACTGCAGGCTGGGTTTTTGGGAGCTGGGAGCTCCGACACGTCCAAAGAAGGCATGGCTTTACTGGAACTGAGATGACAGGGACGATGAGTGAGCTAGTGAGTGCTGCACCTTAAACCAAGGTTACTCAAAATACCTAGGAGGTAAAGGCATGGCTGAGCTTGGGCCGTATGGGGTTCCATTTGAGCCAAAAATATATTTTTGCGTCCACTGTCCAGATCCTTGGTCTATTGTCTAACTACTGAACAAGTTTACTGAACATTTGCTCATGTCTACGTACTACTACTCATTTTCGTGGTCCTCGATTGTGGAATAGTTTACTTGAGGATTTGAGAGTTTCTGTCTTTGTGGAGATTTTAAATGAAAATTAAAGACATCTTTTTTTTTTTTTTTTAAACTTGTCCTGTTCAACAGCTGAGCAAACAGATACGAGCTGAGAACCTCTTGAGTTTGACAGATTTTACCGTCACAACAGGAGTTATGGATCTTCTGACACGCAAAGTGTATATTTGCATAAACTGCTTTTGTATTTTATGCTAAACTGTATTCATGTCTGTATCTCTGTCATTTTTTTTTTTTTTTGCCATACTGGACGGCCGCCGGGCCCAGGAGACTTTTTTTGTTCAGCACCTTGTGTTCAACAGCAAAATTGATTAAAAAAAAAAGTGCTATATTAATAAAGTGATTGATTGATTGAATATCTTCTGGAATGTCGTGTGAAATGACAGGAGCTAATGATGCTTGCAACAGTTGCTAAGGACTTTTCTGAAGACCAGATTTCACAACAATAGCAAATGCAAAGTTTTAAGCATAAAGCCAGCTGAAAACTCACAAAGCAAATAAAAAAATATCATCAAAGAAGTGTGGACATGCAGAAGATATTGCTTAGTAGACATTGAACTTTCATATTAAGGCGGGGGGCCGCAAAATTTTGACTTGGGGGCCGCAAATGGCCCTTGGGCTCTTAAAAGGATCCCCTTTCCTCCTGGAAATACATCCATCCATCTTCCAAACCCGCTTGATCTCTTTTTGGGGCATGGGGCTGAGCAAGTACTCATGTGCAAATGTCAAATCACCACAAATTGAAGAATATCTGCACATGTATGAGGAGAACATGCACATTCCAAGGAAGACTGAAGTATTTATTAGACCTATTTAAAGATGATGACCTGAAAAAAAATGAACACTGTGGCCTCGTGCAGTGCCGACTTACCCCCACTCTGAAAAGTGATCAGAAGATTTGGGATCAATTAGTGCTCGAAAACTAGGTTTCATTTCAGATTTTATGAGGTTAACAAAAAAAAAAAAAAGCTGCTCTGAAGTCACTTTGGCATGAAATTATTTCTTTAGCATCAGCCATGCTATAATCTAGATTTCTTTTCCTCCCCATTACTGCTCTGAGAGTGAGAAGCCTGAGTGCGCTCCCCCAGTTTCCAGAATATCAAAGCATTAGCATAATTACTATTTCAAGTAGAACAGACCCAACTGTTTCCCTGCTCCTATGCACAATTTCTCACAGAAAACTTCAAAGACGCACCGTATATGTTTTTTTTTTTTTAATAACCAGCTTTTTTTTTTCTCAGAAGTTGAACAAAAGGAGCAGACACCAGAACCAGAGTACAAAACCAGGCCAGCCGGTCACATGCGGTCGCTGGAAGATCCATCACGCAGTCCATGATTGGGTTACTGACCACGTTTAGAACCCCCAGAGGAGGAAGAGGAAGTAGAAATGATGTCCTTTCCGTTTCAGGGAAACAGTTGTCATTTGCTCTGTAGAGAATTGCAAGATTAGCACACAAAAGCATGATGGGTAATTGTTTGATCCGCACAAAAGGAATCAGTGAAAACAAAGCTTTTTATATGAATCTGTATTCACTACCCAGATGGCTGTAAATATATTTTTGCTCAAAGGTCAAGTAGGTCTTGCTGGTTTTCGTCTTTGTTTTTTTTTTCCCTGTTTATTTTCATTTAAGCTACACTGCCCTCAAATGAGCAATGAGGAAACTGCACGGATTTTTTCTGTGGTTTGTTTTTCTTCTCGTTAAATGAAAATAGTGTTTTTAACACGTTCATGTAGTATTTTTATCATCATGAAGGACATATATAACGATAATTAAGATTAAAATAGCATTTCTGCCTTTTTATCCATTCAAAACATTGTAAATCAAAAGCAGACGAAAAAATATTGTTATGTGTTTGTTTTCCTCATCCGATATGACATCTGGCTCAAAACTGTACAGCTGAATAACTACAGTATTGCTCAATATTTTTAGTGCACCTGTAATATTAGGTTGTTGTTTGATGGGTTATAAGCTAGCAGGAGAGCACCTAAAGACTCCAGCAGAAATTATGTCCTAGAAAACAACACTTTTTTATTGTTTTGGCCAAAAACAACATAATCATCATTAAAAACAAGACTTTGAAAATGTATCATAAGATTATCTGAATGGATATTTATGACTGTAAATGGGGAATAAAAACAATTCACAAATTGACCACTAGGTGGCTGGTTACTACAAGTCAGTTTCTGTTTGATTCACTGTGAATCCGCTCAACATATAGTCTGGCTTCATAACCTTTTTAATTTCCCAACTTGTGAAAGATTGAGGTTTAAATTCCATTTTTTATGTTATGTTTGAGGTAAAAACCATAAAAGAAGACCTGTCTCGCCTTTTTTGCCTTATTTGGAAGAGGGGGTTCAATGACATCATAACCAGCTGAGGTGGAAACGACCAGAGTTGAAAAACTGGCTTTTAAAAGGCTTGACTGAAAGCAGAGGGTCACATGACCACGGGATCTGTCCATCTTTTTCCATTAATTCTGGATCATTTATGAAAAAAGTATCAAATATAGAAACCATCTGCCAGACTGTCCTGGTGTTTCAGCTTCCTGTAAAGCAACAGGGTTCTTAGCATCTGGGCTCGGGGGGGAAGACCCTTTCTCAACGAGTGACTGAGGGTGGGAGTGAGATAACAACTGGTCATTTGGGTTAGGATAAATATTCTTTCTCCTATCTTTTTTGAGTTCGTCCTCCACGGGGAGCGGCATTCATTCTTCGACTCACCCCTCACCTTTAATCAGCCTCTCCCTGCTCTGCCCGTAAACAAAAGGCTCCAGCAAACAGGAGCGAGCGGCGCTCCCCTTCAGTCAGCCGGCTGCCGTCCTGCTTCTCCAATCTGATAACAAAAAAACTGCATCTCTTCGTCTTTAATTGCTTCGGGGCTCACATCGGAACCAAGAGTGGAAAATTCCACAACTCCCAGATAACTTCACTCCTGAGCCGCCTCGCTCAAATTAAAGGCATGTGTGGAATTTGGTGCTTGGGGTCCAACATAGGAAAGACGAGGACGATGATGGGGAGGGAAACGAGCAGAGGAGTAGCTGAAAGATATGACCCCTCCCCATGATTTCCCCGAAAAATATAGGCACGAAAAAGGCCGCACATGCCCCGAATGCCTGTTAATGGAAAGAAAACAAACCCATCCTAATTCATGTCTGCCAAAGATAACCAGCCTGCAAAATGAAAAGCCTTTTGATGGAGTAAGGAGGCTCTACCCTCAATTATATCCATACTCCAAAAAAATTAAGAACCCCCCGAGCGCCTACATATGAAAATGCAGAGAAAAATATTTTGTTTTAAATCTCATTTGTCATAAAATGAACTCAAAGATCTGAAACATTTTCTAAAAAAAAAAAAAAAAAAAAAAAATTCATAAATTATTGATTGTGAGCACTTATCCTATACTGAGAAAATCCAGTCCACCTCACAGGTGTGCCATATCAAGATGCTGATCAGCAGGATTATTGCACAGGTGTGCCTTAGGGAGGATATTCTATTGCACAGTTGGACCTTAGAGACAAATTATTGCACAGGTGTGCCTTGAAAAGAGATTATTGCAAAAGTGTGCCTTAGAGGGAGATTAGTACCTTAGAGACATTATTGCACAGGTCTGCCTTGGAAATATTATTGCACAGGTGTGTTTTAGAGAGATTATCGCCAAGGTTTGCTTTAGAGAGAGATTATTACACAAGTGTGTCTTATATTTAGATTATTACACAGGTATTCCAAATGTGCTGTTTTGTTTAATTGGGGGTGGGGGGGAGTGTGAGAATAGAAAACTGGTCCGTATCTCATGCACTGCAACCCCTAAAGTTGATCAGGTTGCGGATTGTGGCCTGTGGAATGTTGGTCCACTCGCTGATCCAGACTATCCCAAAAGTGCCCATTGGGTGATATGTCTGATGAGTATGCTGGGCATGCGAGAAATTGAATGTTTTTTAAATTCCGACAATTGTGAACAGATGCTTACAATATGGGGCCATGCATTATCATGCCGCGACCTGAGGTGATGTTCTTGGATGTATAGAAAACAAAGGACTCCGAATTTTGTCATGGTATCCCCGTGCATTCAACATGTCATCAATAAAATGTACCTGTGATCTTCATACTGACCAATTTCACCAGACCCCCCAATGAAACAAAAAAGCCAGTTTCAAAAAGGCCTCTTATTATGGCCAGTGTAAGGCACACCTGTGCCTAATCCTGATGTCTAATCAGCATCTTGATATGGCACACCTGTGAGGTGGGCTGGATTATTTTAGAGAAGAACACGTGCTCATTATTACATATTTGTAAACAATATGTGGTAGAAATGTTTATTTTGTGTTTGTTGGAAATGTTTCAGATCTTTGAGTTTATCTCATGACAAATGAGAGCAAAAACAAAAGTTTTACATTCATATTTTAGTTCAGTGTATATATTTCATTATACTTTGCTTAATACACTTTTTTGTATGGATGAAAGGATTGTATGGTATAAGAAAATCTTTTGATTTTTGCCACCCTCAAAATAAACAAACAACCAAGTCTAGGAATGTATCGTTTCCTATCTGCATCCTCATCAGCTGACTTTGTACAAACCCACCATTCCTGACAAAACAATTTTTTTTTTCCTGTGAGATAACAACACTCTTGTTACAGAGTATGCAATGCAGGATTCCTGCGGAGGCAGACCCTCCATCCCGGAGAAAAAAAGCGGCCTCACTACGGTACTGTTCTCTGCTGCCGCCGCCTGCGGGCTTCCTTCCCTTCTCTGCATCTTCCAGACAGAGCTATCAGGTTTCCAGAATGATTCCCTTCAGGAAAGCCCTTCTCTGCCTGCTCTCCAGTCAATACTCGGCCGTTTCATCCCAAGTGGCTCCTTTAACTTATCTTCCAGTCTCTCTTCTGTTATTGCTGCTTGGAAGGAGCCTGTAACGAACCCTGACAGTCACCGATACGGGCCTCTTCTGATCAAACACTGATGGTCCACGAAGGAGTTCTTCAGCAGGGATGTTGTTTTTCTGTGAAAGGGGTTAAAATGTGTCAGACATTTAAAACTTATACAGACAAAGAGGAAAAAAAGACACTATCCTTCAGGAAGATCTGCATAAAAGGCTGGTCTGAAAGCAAGACATGAATCATGGCGATAATGTTTTAGAAAAGGCAGAGGCTTTGAAAATGCGCGCATTATTACCCCCATCCATCAACTTTCACTGAAAGACGCACAGACATTGGGGTTTTTTTCCAAGCCAGCGTGTCCTGAGGGGAAAATTAGACAGTTAATCTTTCTGAGAATCCAGTTACAGTGTCAGTCAAACACAGATCCATCCACAGATTTGCTCGCAGCTCAAAGCGCTTTAGTTGCTGGATTGATACAGAAATCTCTCCTCCTGATGTCTGTGACTGAAGAGCTGGATTCACACTGGATATTGTGAAGACATCTCAGCCTTCACCTCTGGCTTGATGGAACTTTGCTGTTCCTGTTAGAGGTGTTATTTGTTTTTAGTAGTAATTTTTGTTCTGAACAGAAAAACTTTTTAAAAATTGAGGAATACTGTAATAATAAAAATGATGGATGGATGGATGGATGGATGGATGGATGGATGGATGGATGGATGGATGGATGGATGGATGGATGGATGGATGGATGGATGGATGGATGGATGGATGGATGGATGGATGGATGGATCCTTTATGTTTTGGCTTCACATCCATGTAAATAAAAGCCAGAGGATGAAAGTGGGACCCCAGAGTAGGGTTGTGTTTCCAAAGTTGTCACCATTATATCCAATAAACGGACAACGGGAGCAACATGTTTGTTTTGCAGCAATATAAGTTCCCACATCTGCAAATTTAATGCTACAACTGCCATGTTAATGAAGAACAGTGTGAGTTTATAAGGTAACAGCTCTAGAAAAAGTCTGAATTTTGCCTTATATAGACCAGGATTTTGTAATGATGATTCCCATATATCTATCTGCTGTAAGCACGTCAATGGGATAACTGAATGGGATGGATCTCGTGTCTGCTGTGCTGGAAGGGATTTGAATCCAGATGGTAAAAACACCAGAGAATTGCATTGTTTTTCATGTTTTTTTTATTTTGTCAATGATAATCAGCAGGACTTTCATACTTCCCCTGAGGACTCTTCTACCAACCAGCAGGGGTTCCATGTTTCTTTGGATCACAGAGCAGACTGGACTGAGTTCTCATGGGAAAGCGGAGGAAGCTTGTGTGTTACTGTGAACAACACCTAGTTTTGTGAAAAGAAAAAAATAAAAATAAAAACCTAATTTACAGATTTTACTGCCAACTACTGGACACCATTAGCAAATTTAAAGGCAGGCAGAACAAAGCAGTTTTAACCACACCCTGAAAATATTAACCAATTAGAAAGAACCTTGAGGCTGTGGGGCAGCGGTAGGGTGGTCGACTCCCGATCAGAAGATTGCAGGTTTGATTCCCACCCATGTGTCAAAATGTCCTTGGGCAAGACATTGAACCCCAGATTGACTCTGGTGGAAGGTCGGCGCCACTGTTTGGTAGCGAAGCACTTATGGCCTTCGAGGAAGGTAGGAAAGCACAATACATGTACATGCCTTTTAAGAGACAACATTTTCCTCGTGTTATCATTTCCCTTTGCATATAAAAAGACATTTTTTGTAAATGTATTATACATTATCCTTTATGTAATAGTTAATGATTATGTTTTAGGTTATCACAATAAATCAAAAATGTATTGACGTTGCGATATCGGCTTTTGCAATACGCGTATTGCAAAAGCTGGGGTAAACAGCAATAAATGGTTATCTTAAATGTTTACACGCTTGCTTCGAAAGAGAAACCATTATGTTTTCAAAAACCCAAAATGCACACAACTTACATTATTTGTAATTATTGTGCATTTAGTTTTGGCCATAACTACCAGAAAGGTAGATCATTATTCTTCCTTGACAAGTTCTATTGAAATAATTTGCAGAATAACTGACAATGATAAATCAATAAAACTGTTGCAGTAAAATCGAAGTTGTGCGTTTTTTTCTTTATGCATCGGAAGTCATGTCGACATCGCAATACTGATTCCTAATATTGCACATTACAAGCTTTCTTCATATTGTGCAACCCTATTATGTTTGTTTTTTCCAGTTAATGCATCACGTCTCCTCTGTTTACTTTTGTGTTGTCTCCATCCGCCTGCTTCTTCTTGTTTATCCTGCAGGTCTTGGTCCTCCCAAGTCAGTGCATTAGAGGAAACACATAAACTAATTGCACCATTTTAAACTACTTTATTGTTTTAAGATGTGGAATAATTAAACATTTTTTTTGTAACATGGCTATCTGAGGACCACTCACAGCTCTGCTCTTCTCAAAATGGACACAAATGATTCAACCTCTGAATTTATGAGGATTATAGTTCATGTCACGAATTATATAAAGAAAATATAGGCTTCTATTGCAATGTAGGTTATCCCAAATCCTCAGAAATGCATCCTAAAAGTAAACTGTGTCGTTTTATGCAAAATATTTGGTCCTGTTGGGTTTATTTTTATGTGCTTCAGCTCTTCTTCACTCGACTCGGATAACAATTTCCAGCGATAAAAGTAAAATCCACCAGAGACACTTTTTTCCTTTAAACACAACTGACCTTTCAAAGGTCCTTCCATTAATATTGTGTTGGGAGTTTATTGCACTGCGCCCACGTGGGCAAACGAAAAAAAAAGCAGGTTATGTCAGCAACATCCCGCTCTGCTCCACTAATCTAACCCAGCAAATTAGGCAATGCCATTTTTTTTCCAAACCGCGAGTCTCACGGCGATTGTTAAGATGTTGTTGCCAAGTGAACATTAAACACAAAGAGGATTAATCACAGCATTTCGCCTCGCTGTCAGTTCCTTTCACAGGACTCAACCCCGGCTGGAAACAACAAGCAGGCACTGGAGTAAACAAGACGCACGGAAGCAAATAAATATGTAAAAACAGAGAAAAAAAAAGTGGACGGTCAGTCAGTCAGCCAGTCAGCCAGCAGGCCTTCATCCAATCAGCCAGCCAGTCTCCCGTGTCTGTGTGCCGCCACAGATGCTCCCTAATGAGCGGGGGCCTCTGATCCAGCAAGCCTCGCTGCATTCCACTGGCTCTAATAAGACCATGTCCCGCTCTGTGAGCTGATAGCAGCTTCATTAACCACACCATGAACCTGCACAGGAAGCCAATAGTGGGCTTTATTAGGGTTTTATTACGCAATAGGACCCAGATCTACTTTAATGGGAGCAAACAGGGAAGGTGAAGGAGGATGAGAGTTGGGGGGGGCAACCACCCTCGCCGCCTCCTCTGCCCCCCACCCTCCCCACCGATCCTCAAGAAATCAGAGGCAGACTCAGAGGGAGAGATTACTAGAAATGGGTTGCAGAAATAGGTTAAAACTCCAGAGGATGAGTTTATGTTTGCTCCCTCTCCTGCGCCGCTAACCTCTTTCCTGTTCTGCCGACGGCGGGCGCCGAGACCGCCTTGAGGCGAGGCGTGACAAGTGATGCTTCAGGAGTATGGGTGTTATTCTGAGGGACCTCCATAGTTAGCTCAGGCTCTATTTTTACCCCTCCCCGGCGCGCAGGCTGCTCCTGTCAGAGCCTGAGAGGTGATGGAAGATGTGCGCGCTCCCGGTTTGAGAAGCAAACGGTAAATGCGAGCTTTGAGGCCTGACAGAGGAGCGTTTACGGCGACCCATTTCCAAGCCGAGGAGAGGCTTCCCGATCGTTGCTCCGAACATCTGGATGAGTTCATGTTACATGGAAGGGGGGTGGCAGGACATCCCACGGACAATCCGCAGACACAATACTGGTTTTTGTGGCTGCAGAGGTCAAGCCCAAACAGAGAGCTGTCTTTGCTGCTTCCACCCTCACGCCCACACTGTAATGAAGGACGCTAGAGGGAAAAAAAAAGAGCAGCTGAACGCTTGTTGACTCACTTTTCGCTGGAAAATCTAACAAAAAAGTTCTTAGCAGGGTGTTAAGAGGATGCCTCTGCAGACTGACAGTGGTTCCAGGAAACACCTACATGGGACATCTGAGATGAACTTCGGGTGGGATTGAAAATTTTCTGCAGGAGGGACACACGTGAAAGTCATAATCTGCTGGAGGAGGGAACAGAAGATTGTTGATTTAATCGAAATAAAAGGAGGGCTCATTTTCTGATTGAGAAAGCAGAAAAAGGGGGACTGGGACTCATCACATAAACACGAACATTGCAAATCTTAATTTTAAATTCCTATTGCAATCATCTTTTGATGTATTTTGAAATCATTACAATAATGCAGTTTTTAGAGAAAATAAAAAAAACGTGTCATTTTCTAAGACATAGCTTCTGCAGAGCGGCAGGAGTTCAGTCAAAATTTACCTCTGAATTGTGGGCGGGGCTGTTGGTGTGCAGCAACCTGCCCCCTTCACCCTCATCAATGCCTGAGAGCTCTCTGTTTACAAGCCGAACAGTTTTAAGCCAGCTTGGAGGAGGAAAACCAAAAGCAAGATATACATGGATCAAGTCATCTACAAGTGGATGGATGAGATTGGGGCAGAGCTTATGGTCCCCCAATCATTTCATCACTAATAAGCTCGATTTGAAGAAAGAAATATTCAGAAGTCAGAAAAAAAGCCATAAGTACCTGCTAAATTTACCAAAAACCTGATTTTCTGGTCTTTGATGACCATTATTTCATCTTTTTTTTTTTTTGTGATTAACATGATGTGATGTCATCAGTCATCAGTATTCCTAATATGCACCTTAAAAAAAAATCCATTTTTTTTAACTCTTTCAAACATTGATTGGCTGGAAACGGGAAACCAGGGTTTGATTCCCAGACACTGCGATGAGCTAAATCCAGTGTGGGTCCTTAGGCAAGACCCTTCACCCTACTGCCTTAACTAGTAAGGGGTTCAAGTCTGGGTCTCCCTGTGCCGGCCCCCAGCCCAGATAAAATACAGGGTAGTTTCAGGAGCATCTGGTGTAAATACCAAACTAGGTTTGCTGTTTGACTTAGAATCAGTGAAAGCTGACCGGCTGTGGCGACCCCAAACGGGATGAACAACAACTTAAAGTCACACTCCAACCATATTTCCCTATTTTAAAATTGTTTCCAGTGATCTTTTAAGTGTGATAATGACGTTTTTAGCCAAAATCAAAAAGCCTTTGTCTTTTTTTTTAAGACATATTTTATGCACAGTGGCAGCAACTCATTGGATATACAGTTCTGGGTTGTGGGCGGGACTACCGACACAGAGCAAATTGCACCCCTCCCCGTCGCTGAGAGCTTTGTTTCTGCATTAATGCACAAGCTTATAGCCTCAAGCTAACATCAATGGTGCAAAAATACAGCACGAGTGCTGAACGCTCATCATGTCCTGCACACCTGAGCATGAGCGGGCCGGGTGGAGAGGACACTTTGGCACCCCCATTTCCATAGCTTCATCAGAGCGTTTTCTAGCATCCAGTTTTCTGATCCAGTGAATTAAGAAATACTCAAAAACGCAGTTTTAATCAAAGTTTCTTTTATCTACTTAAGGTCTTCTACTATGAGAAAAATACTATAATAACATGTTAAATCACACAAAAATAAATTTTCATTGGAGTTCTTTGGCACTGGGTATGTTATCAGATACACTGGTGGCTCTGATTGGATGACGACGTTTGCCCATCATTTCAACTGAAAGTTATTTGACATGAAGTACTGGATATAATATTCAATCCGTGGTGTCCCACAGTACCTATCGTATCTGGATTATCAATGTGTTTCGATTGTTATTTTTTTATTTCATTTTCCAGAAATTACTTCTGTTTCACTTCTTTTTTGTATTTGTTTCTGCAATGTTGTTTGCTTTCTAAAATTTTATGCTGTTTTTTATATATTTGTTTTTCTTTTTTAATTGATCATTTTGACAAAGCTTTTGCGTCAAGGGATTTGTTGATATGATTTGCACTTCAGGAAATGTTCGGTAATTCTTGGAATTTTGTGATTATGATCTGAACAAAAAGAAAAAAATTGAATTCTGAAATTTCAGTGTTTATTTTATAACTAGTAAATTTTTAATAAACTACTCTAATTTATATCTAAAAATATTCAAAGATTAGATGATAAGATGTGTAGTAGACCTCTACATGCAGATATATTTCAGAAATCTACAGGTAGACATTTAATAGAGAGACAGAATAGAGATGTCATTAAAGTCCCATATACACCAACTACAGATGTATATCTTGTGGCCAGTGGGTCTACGCATTGAAGGAGTTACTGAACACAGAGAACCAATGAAATGACAAAAAGCCGAAATGTCTCTGCAACATCTTCTAATTGAGGAAAAGCTGACTCTGGGGTAGAAATTGAATTCCAAGGAAACACTGGATTAATAACCAGTCGGCTTCCATTGCAGAAACAGTTCCTGGCTGTGAGACGAAGCCCAGAAACATGCGTGTCAGCGAAACGCTCAGCTCTTCTCCGCCATGTCGTAAATTTTTAATCTCACCTCGCTTTGTTTCTCTCAGAGCTGAGTAAACTTGACTTAACCTTGGGAGAGTCCACATAAACGTGCGTCTTCTCCGACAGGTTTGACCCGTGAAGGGAGCCAAGGCCAGAGCAAACACGCCGAGGCTCTCAGAGCTGATAAGACCCTCGCCGGCTCTGCCACAGACTTTAGATTAAGCCCTTATAGAAAAGGGGGAGAGAAAGCCAGCTCACAAAGACGGGGGTGGGATGGGGGGGATGTTCCATAGCCAACATTATTATCTTTGCAGTCCCAACTCTGTCCTCCACCCCCCTCTACTCTCTCCTCATCCCTGGAACAGCCTTGACTCTCTTATAGACGACCAAACGGCCAGGCTGCAAGGTCTTATTATTCACCAACATCACCTTAAAAGTATTAGAACTGCTGAAGACTATTAATTATCTAAAAATATTTTCAGGTCAACCACAAGTGAGTCCATAGAAATCACATTCAAGTATTCTCTGTTGGTACTAAGAGTGAGTATTGGCAGGAGTCTGGAGATACGATACTTTTTTCACAAACATAAAATTGTAAAATATATGTTATTTATCATAAGAAAATGCAGCTGCTTTTACTCAAGCGATTCATGGTGCTTTTCTTTAAGTAAAACATTTACTGGCAAATGGAAAACCAAAGTAAGACTTAACTACATGTTTGCATTCAAATAATTATTTAAATATCACCTAGGCAGTATTTTATATCAATACAATTATGCAAGTGAAATATTACGATAATTTTTTACACCCCTAGTTGGTACCTTTGGTTCTCAGGGAACAAAAGGAGAATAAAATGTTGAAAATATTCATAACTAGTCCTCATTCACAACAATTTGAATACTCAGAAATGCAATTTTAATCTTAATTTTCTTTATATATGTCCCTCATCTTTAGAAACAAAAACATGCTGACTTTTTAAACCTCAAACCTGCTACACAGATTACCTACAGAACAGAAATCTGTCATCCAAGTATATTTTCATATAGTTTCACACTGCTCTTTTGAGACTATCTATCCCGTCACATTAATATAAAATCAGTTTGGAAATAGGAGGATTATTTTCCAAAATAAGCCCTTAATTAAAGTACAAACCTCTCAGATCTTTAGGATACTGATCATGGAGATCAGGAGATATCTGGTTCTATCCATAACCAAATATTTGGAAACTGGAAACAGAAAATACTGGTACGCATTTCTGAATCTGATCTATTTCTGATCATATATGTTGTGGGGTAAGTTTGAAGGTCGAAGGTCGAAGGTGAGCCCGTTCTTTGTTCTTATGAAGAGAACAAATAACTAACAACTTTATGATATTCTTTATTTGTACAACCCAAAGAGAAATCAGAAAGGCAATTCTATTCTGAGTGTGACAGCACAATAATGAAACTTAGGGTTTCTGTCACAAATTAACAAAAGGAAAACTGCAAAAACATAACTGGATACTGAAGGACACATACCTGGAAATTGGAATCTACGTATGCTAAACTAACTTATTGTTACTGGATAAAAAAGACTACAGATGTTCAGTACAATGGATGCACACCCTCACATCCCAACGGCTCCACAGCGGCCTTCTAGACCACAACCTGAGGCCATACGTGGCTCTTTTATTCCTCTGTTGTGGCTTTTTGCCTTTAAATAAACATTAAAAGGCTTTAAAAATAACAGGTTAGGTCATTTTTTGAGACAGGATATATTTTATTTTGAAAGGGACTTGTAAGTGCTGCAGTCTGAGGAAATTGTTATATATATAGATAATATAACTAAATTTATAGTTGAATTATTGTAAACATTTAAAAGCTACTTGATATACCCTAATAGTATAAATAAAATGCTTAATGGCCACAAATTATATTTTTCTGTATGATGAAGTTTTTTTTTGGCTGTTGTTGGGTTTAAGTAAATGAGAAACCGTCACCAGGTGGTTCTTTGGTGTCAAAGGTTATCGTTTCCTGTAATGAACATTTTTTTCAAGTGTTTCTGTTTTTTCTCAACAAAGATTGACACCAGGATTCACCTGCAGCAGGATTATGCTGAATGGTCTGCAGCACAACTCTTACACAGCTTTTACTTCTGCCCAAACAAGACGAGCGCCTGAGGAAACGAACTCTGGTCCAGAGTTTAGTGACCTCTGAGTCGTTTGACTAATTGTCCTGAAAGATTCTTTTAGGGATCTAAAGAAAGTAGTCTGCAGATGTCTTCCTGCTTAAAGTAACTGATAAAATTCTTCTTTGCACAATTTTTTAATCATTTGCAATCAGAGCAGATTCTCTGTCCCAAGACAGCACAGCAGCCCACACCATTGTGCTCCCACCTCAATGAGAACAACATTGATTTATTTAGACAAACATCCATTTTTTTTCATAGTAGCTCCTGGTTGATATCACTAAGAAATGTGGTGTTCAAGGACAAACTCCAGTCTGAATTTGACGCACAAACTTTCCCTTCACAACAACAATTATCAAAAACATCTGTGGGTCTTTCTTTCTACTTAAAAGATTTTAAAATTTTAGCCACACCCAGTTTTTCTATTGTTGCTCTTTGTGGCTTCACAGCAACATATCAAACTGGAGCAGTGAATTAATTGGAAATGTTGCTTTTCCCTAGAGATTCCAACACTTCTGATGGAGTTCCAGGCAGATTTGTTCTTCTCCTTCAGTTCCATGAAATCAGTTTTTTTTAACCGAGAACTGAAGAAGTCTCTCAGAGTTGAGAACTTTTGGAATTTTTCTTCTGATCCATTAAGGAAGACTCTAAGGTTTTGATTTGACATACAAGTAAAAACTTTTAAAGACCCACTCAGATCATCTTTTGATCTGTTGTAAAAGTGATCCTCGTGGTCTTTTAGTTATTATTATGCTGTTTAGAGCCAAAATGTAAAAATCCTGTGGAGTTTTCTAGGACATCATTTATGCAGAGCAGCAATAATTCCATAGAAATTTGCCTCTGAATCAGCATTGGGTCCACTTTCCGTCACCCATCTGCTCACATTCCCAACTTAACATTACTGGTGCAGCAAAAATGGCGAGCAGTACTAAAGCTATCCAGCTGTAGCTTTAAGTTGCAGACGGGGAAGACAAAGACGTAAATGGATGCATCGGAATGGAGCAGAGCAGGATAGGAAAACCTGGATGCAAAGAAACATATATTTATTTATCATAATGGTAGCATTGAAATAAATACAAACCTGTGTCTTATTTTTCTAATGGATGAAGTGAGATGATTTTAGCCGAAAGAGTTGACCCGATTGGTTCTGTAAGTGTAAGTGAAGGTTGCAGACTCCTGCCCTAGAAAAATTTGAAAATTCAGCTTCCGGGTACATTTGCGACATTTCTGCTTGCGGCTGATGATGAGTTCAATGTTGAGTTCGGTCGCCATCTTGCCTGCAACCCGATCCCTCTCAAGTAGGAGGCTTGCTGACCATCCAGTGTATTTCTATTTAGGAACAAGATCTTTTTTTTAAGCAGAATTGTTTCATCTGCTCTTGATTTGCAGTGATTTGAACAGAGAAATACTCAGAAATGTAACTTTAAGCTTAATTTTCTTTATATTTGTCCTCCAACACAAGAAAAAATGGATTGCATCTTTTTAGGAAAAACAAGTTTCCTGATGTTTGCATCCACCAGAGCATGGGAGGGGCACCGTTTCCATAGAGACCCAGCAGAGCCAGGATGCAGGCAGCAGCAGCTTTGAAGGTTAGCGTTTGACCACGTGACACCTCACCTCCAATGCTGATCCAGCCCCTGACAGGGTTTGAAACTTTGCCTGGCTCCAGTCAAACAATGGCTCCAGCAGCGGATGCAAAACGTCTTCCACACATGCGGTAAAAACATTGTGCATTTCTGCAGATTTCCAGACGAGATTTGATCTCCGCTTGGAGGTTCTTGAGTGTTCTCTTAAAAATCAACAAACAGATTTGCGTTGAGGCTCCGCTTGTGGCCTGGATTCAGGCAAAGCTGAGATGTTCTCCCATGTAGTCTCGAGGCTGCCGGGACAATTCCCGGATCTGCGAGGGGAAGTGCTTTGGGGACTCTTGGCTCAGCTCAGCGCGTGGAGTCTGTGAGAGCAGCTGGAAGGAGGGCCAAAGCGATCAGACGGCCCGATAAAATCGCTTATGAAGGGTGCTCCGACTGATAAGGCCGTCACAACAAGCGCAATGCATTAACATCAAGCCGACAGCTTTATCTGAAGGGGGGGGCAGCTCATGGCTTTGGGTGGTAATTATCTTCAAAAGCAGCTAAATTTCCCTTCCTTGTTTCCTGAAATGTTTTGCATTCTTTTTACAAAAAATGTGCATCACAGAGATGATTTTAAATCCAAACTGTGACCTTTAGTGACCTTTGTGGCTTTTGTTTCTATGCATTCCTGTAATTACCTCCCAAACCGCCTGATGCATGGAGAAGGAGGTGCTATAAAAAAGAAAACCCAGCAGAGTCAAAACCGCCATCTAAACGTCAGCAGATCCGCAGCACTGACATGCAGCTCCGTGCAAATTAAACCCAGAACCCCCAGCGGTCGCATTTCATCCGATTCCCTCGAGGTGAAGATCCTCCCCGCCCTGAGCCCCTTCCACCACCTCCACCACATTTCACAACCGCTGCTCCACCAGAGCAGATCCGGCAGCCCCAAACCGGCGCGCGGAAACAAACAAACCTCAAAGCGGGCCGTGAGCCGAACAGATTACCGAGATACGAGAGCGTGGCATCTTTGAGTGAACTGGGAGCTGGAAGGGAGAGGGACGGTGAGTGGAGTCAGGAGTGCTCTCCTCCTCGCCGGAGCGGCGGCCGGAAGGGAAGGGGAGGTAGTTAAAAGTCCGTCCTGTCACTTCCCTTTGACCTCCCGTTGAAATGAGTGGAAAAACAGCTGTGGGGGCCGCACTCCCAACCTCTCCGAGGCCTGAAACAGACACATGCAAACAGGCAGCCTCATAGGAAGTGAACCTATATCCTGCCTGGTGTTATGTAAAGAAGTCCTCTGCACAATCCTTAAGCATTTTTTTTCTCTTTTCTCTCAGGGGTCAATCCATTCGATCGACTCCAGCTCAGAGCTGCTGACTGCGCTCCAGCAAACTGCTGATGGGCTGTTTAACTCCATAGAAATGTAACGCACGCAGGCGCCGTTAAGCCCATTGATCACTGGCTGCTTTAAACTTTAACCAACATCTATTTCATCTGGAGTTTTACTACAGTTTAGGTTTACGTGTGCAGAAAGCCCCGAGGCGGACGCACCATCGTCGTCTGAGGGGCTGAGCTGCTTTGCCTCTCCACAGACGCTCCTTCATGTTTCTGCACCTCAAACCATCACTGCAAGTGTTTTGATCCTCGCAAAGATTTAAAACCTTGTTTGTAGACAGTCTAGATAGTTTTGAGGGGCTTTAAGGGATTTTTGCTCTTTCCAAGCTGTTCTTAAAATCAGCACAGTTGAGAATGTTTTGTCTCATCCTAGAAATTATTATAAAAACGAGTCAAATGATTTTGCTCCATACTTCTGAAAATAGAAAAACTTCATCAACTAATTGTTTGAATAAAGAAAAGTTCATAACATAAGACATTAACTGGATTTTATTTAACAGAATTGCTTCATAACATGAAGATTTAACATTGAATCTCAGTTTATACATGCTAAATTTACATTTTATGAGGATTTTTTTTTAAGATAGGCCATTTGTATTAAGATAATATTCTCGTTTTGCTCTAAAATTCATTTTTTGTCAATACAATCGAAATTACAATCCATTAAAACTCAAAAATACAAACTATTTGCTTAGAAGCATCAAAATATACTCATTAGTGGGCTGTATAATGTTCAATTTGAATTTTATCAAACAGGTAGCTTTTTTAGCCTAATTTTCTCGTTCTGAATGTTTGTGCATATTTCTTTTTGATCTTTTAAGATTTCATGTTAGATACAGATCATTTTACTATTTTGTAGTAATTTTCTTCTTAACATGAGGGATATTTTCCTATTTTAAACGATCTCTTTTTGCATTGTTTTTCAGTTACATGTTCAGCACCTTCGAAAGATTCCCGTTACTTTTTTTTTCCTTTTATGGTTTTAGGAGCATGACAACTTTTGCTCTTTGAAAAACAGCAAAAAAAAATTAATTTTTGGGAGCTAAGGCCAGCAGAGTCCTTTCACCAGAAAAAAAATATCAAAGTTTCAAACAATTCACTTGAACTTGATTGAAAGGCTTCTATCAAATCAAAGTTCTAGATGTAAAACTGAGACCATCATACAGGTCGTTTGATGGAAGGAGAGTTCTGTATTCTGCCCGGCAACTGCATCATCTAGAGCCTTTTTTAGCATTTCTTAGCCTGACTTGAAGCTTTTCTAGCTTTTTTTTTCCCTGCAATATTTTGACTTTGTTCAAATTTCAGCTAATTGTGTAACACCCCCCCCCACCACCACCTGCCCCTTTTTGAATATCTAAACAATCTGCATCGTAGTTGGTATTGATTGAGCTTTGATAGAATTTAAACAAATGTTTGGACAGAAACAATCATTCTACTACCTCAAGAAATGACAAAACAAAGCAGAGAGGCTCAGAATCGGACTCATCTGTACTGAGGTGGCAGTATCATGGTGTGGGCTTGCTATGATGCAGAATGAAAGCAAATGCTAGTATCATATTATATATAAAAGTTTGGCTAGTTTTGAATATTTTCCTAATGAATACTAATATTTAGACAATGTTTATTTATACTTTTCCCAGATTTTATTTTATATAGGTGCTTCACTTATGATTCCATCCAAAATACCACAATGCTATACCGTGATTGTGGTTCTTTTATTTTATTAATTTTTTTTCCTTCATTTTTGTAGTTCCAAACATCTTTTAAGCATGATTGTTTAATTTATTTCTGCATATAACCATTCTCAGCTGAAGAGGCTGGAAAAAATTTGGTGGGAGGTAAAAAGAGGTACTGAACGGAAAAACGAGTATAAAACAAAAAACTTTCATAAAGCTCAATCCAGAAGATTTCGTGACCAAACACACACACAAAAAATACCTTTGAGTTGGAAAAAACTGAATAACACTCAAATCACTTAAGGAAACATTAATTCAGATGTTCAGTCTTATATTTTATTAAAAAATACTTTTTACACCCAATCACAAATAGTTTTTGTGGATCCTTTGTGTTTTAAGGCTCCATAAAGAGTGTTTATAGTCATTATATCTTGTTTTTCGAACAGAAAGATCTGAATCATGGTGTAAACATCTGTTTGTGTTCTGATGCTGAGAGCATCTTGAGTTTTAAATTTGAAAAAACTAAACCAGAATCGTCCAGGAGACTTCACTGAATAATAACAGAGGAGGGCCGTCTACAGTAACTGACGCTGCAGATTCAGCTGTAGAAGCACAGGAATATAAAGGCGTCGCTGGCACCCTCGAGTGTCCATGTTAGGAACTGTAGAGCTACAGAGCTGGAGCTTCTTCTCTGCTGTGAAGGAGTTGACAGGAAGCTCTGGCTTTCTGAGAGTTCTCAGCTGGACTTCCTCTGACTTTGATTCTTCAAGGACTCCAACAAACTCTTGATCCTCTCGCTGGCCGGCTCCCGCTTTCTCCTCTTGCGACTTTTGATGCTGGCGACCTGTGAGGGCAGCAGCAAAGTGGACAGCCCCCACGGGGTGCGACCGCCGCCCGCCTCGCCCCTTTTGGGTGCATTGGCTTCGTTCTGCTGGAGCAGCCAGGAGCTTTCCTGACACAGCGCCACGAAGCGCTCCAGCTGGGTGGCGTTGACGTTCTTGCTGACGTTCAGCGCCGTCTCGAACGGGTTCTGGATGTGCAGCGGAGCCACTTCGGGTTTGTTCTGCTCTTTGCCCTGAACAGATACAGGGGGAGAGAATGCTGTCAACTCTCAAGTTAAACGCCAATCTTGATTATTGCATGAAAAACTCCAATGCTAATAAAGTGTGTTTCTGCCAAGTTGAGTTGCATCTAAAAAGTATCAAATCATCTTGAAAGGAGGCAATGCATGGCTGTAATCTGTGTTCTCTGCATGCTGTAATCCACCTTAAGCCTGACTGAAGGATAAAGGGATGAAGAGGAAGATGGCAACATAAACCCATCAGTCAAAGGCTGGGAATGAGTCAGAGCGCTGCGGCACAGTAAAGCAGATTTAATGCTGAAGCCCCGCGGGTGGACCGCTGAAGGCGGAGGGTCACGGCCGCAGTCCACCTGCAGGACTCCTCAGCCGTGTCCACAGTCAGATTACAGTCATAAATTACACCGGAGGGCCCCTTTCCCACAAGTCTCGGCTCTCTAACAGCACAAAGCACACCCAGATACATAACTGACTACGGAGAATGGAAACCAAAAAAGAAGGCAAAATACAATGGTGCAGTGGAAAACCATTCTCAACATTATTTTAATTTTTAATGGTTTATTGGATAAATAATTTTGAAAAACAAAGTTTTTATAGAAATAAATGTATTTATATAGGGCATAAATGTACTATTTAACTGCTAAAAAAAAATTAATTACATAAATAGATTTTATTGATATTGGGGGACAACTTTAGACCTGAAGCACAGTAGGTTTATTTTACGACTAAGTGCCATCATGTGACCATACACAGTGGTGAAATAAGTAGTTGTTCGATGTGGCAGCAATACCAACAAAAAAAAAAAAAAAATCTCAAAAAGACCATTTTTCTCCCCTTCTTCTGCCTTTCTTCTCTTTTACTGTCTCTTTTCATTTTTGACTTTTTTAAACTCTTGGAAGAGTCTCTCTCTGTTAGCTAACTTGCTGTTGGCTGAATATTCCATCGCTCTAGATTTACGAAAGAGAATGCAACACTTTCACGCCATCTCAGTGTTTTGTTTCTATTATTATTATTTTATAATGACAGAGTTAAATAACGATGGCCATGAAAATTATTGCCTTCAGCTCAGGGCCCAGATGGTCACCTATCTTTATAGTAAGTCCTACTGTATTATTTTTAAAAAAAATAACAGTGGGCTGAACTTTATGAAACTAAAATATTAATGGATTTGACATTAACTCTTGTTTACTTGTTTGTAAATTTATCTAATTTACACTTGATTATCTTGTAAGAAACACAAAGAATCTGGAAAACTTCCCCTCCACTGCTCAGTACGGTATTTATCTCCGAGTGACACTGGTGGAAGTTTTGGCTAAAGATGTCCTGGATCCATGTTAAATCAGTGAATAAGATCTTTCAACATAAACCAATGTTGACTATGAATTGTATTAAACACAAATTATGATCTGAATCAAATCATTGCTAAAATGAATCGTTACCACTGTAATTTATCTTATATAAGACCCCTTAACTATCCAATAACACATTCTAAACTCTGTGCCACAAAAATAACTTTCATAAAGGTCTCGCATCTGACTTATACATTAAATACATTAAAGCAACAGTCAAACACGGTGGTGGTAGTGTGATAGTCTGGAGTTGCATTGTATCATATTGATGTCCTGATAAAACCCTGAACTTAAGTGTTAGCAGCACAAATTCTGTGAATTGATTTCATTTGGCCAAGAAAGATGAGAGTTTTGACACTTTTCCTTTAAAGATACTTGTTTTGTTTTTGTTGTTTTTTTTTACCTCCATACAGGTTTTTATTTACTAACATCATGATTGAATATTTAAATATTTAGTTTGCAGATTTACTGACATCAGTTAAAAAAACCCAATTTTAGATTTTCCTGGTGGAGTTCAACCAATAAAATGAATTCAATCGGTTCAAATTCTAATATTAATACTTGTAAATTAAATTCAATAATGCCTGTTTTCCATTGAAAATAATCTTTAAATCAACATTTAGACATTCTGGATAATGTGAAATGTATTTTGGCAAAATGTAATTAAAAAAAAAAACCTAAAGTGAAACACTATTAAACCATTAAAAAAACATCAAAACAGAACAAGTGCTAAATGTAAAGCATTTTTGCCAAACTATACCATTTACTTCCACTCAAAATTCTTCTGCATACCAGATTTCTACCCACAGCCTTTAAGCACCAGATATATTCCTCATGTTTAGGCCATCATTCCTGGAATCTACATTTCTTTCTATTTCCAGACTCCTGCACATTTCAGCTCATTAGCCAAGTGCAGAGGATGACCTTTGAGCAGGTCACGACCTGATGACAGCACGGCTAGAAAACTGCCAACAGACTCAAGGTTGCATCCTGTCAATCAGACAAAAAAAAAAAAAAGAAGCCATTCACTTCATACTAAAGGAATAACCTGCTTTTAATGACTTCCTAGTTAAATTAAAGATCCATAACAATGAAAATCGCGTTTTTAACATGGTCTTGTAGCATTTTTTTTCATCAAGGAAGACATATATGAAAGAATTAAAAAAAAAAAAAGTAAAACTGGCAGAAGATTTCTTTATTGAAATCCTGATGGATTAGGAGTCAATAAAATATTTTAAAAAGCTCTCCGTTGTGATGCAGCAACTGAAATGGGAAGGCCCCAAGCTCCCAGCTCAGCTCTTCTCTGATGAATGCACTTGCCAACAAATAGATCCATGAACGTCTTTTTTTATTTTCCCCCTGAGCTGGATTCTGGGTCTGAACTGTGCAGCTGGAAAACTCCAATATTGCTTGCAGTTTTTGTTGCACTGCGAATGTTCGATTGGGGTTTTCAGGGGCTGTAAGGTAGCAGGAATGTAAAACAAAGAGATGATGGGATATCATCAGATATGTGCCAACAGTCCTGCCCACAACTCAGGCGAATATCTCTGCATAAACTATGTCCTAAAAAAAATGACAGTTTTTTGGGATTTTGGCTGAAAACAGCATAATCACAATTAAAAGACAGCTGGGATTGCCTTCACAATCGACCAAAAGATGGTCAGTGTGAGGCTTGGAAACGTGGGTTCAAGTGGCCGCTTCCAATGAAAAGTCTATGTGAATTTCTGGTTTCCGCATTCAAAACTCTCAATTTCACAGCAACTGAAGGCACGTCAAAAGTGAAACCAATTAAACTTTGACCAATCAGGGACTCTGATTTGGTAACACGGGTAGGGTCCTTTTTAAAATATGGAGGTGCCAACTATTTGCAAATCAATTATGAAGAAGAAACTGATTAATACAGCTTGTTACCTGACAGACATTATATGATTTCAAGTTTTTCCTGGATGGGAATAGAGCTGTGAAATGAAAAAAGATCCACCAGATTTGACATTTCACACCAAACCTTTTCCACCTGCGAGTACATGCACTGATATCAGGTAGCGACAGATCTGTGTGAAAACTAGGGGTGTGTATTGGCAAGAGTCTGAAAATACAGACTGTCCCTGAACAATGTTTCACTATTTAAAAACAAAAAAACCTCTACCTGAATATAAAATCATGGTAATACAATAGTAAAAATAATTTGATTTCATGATCACAACATTAAGTACTGCAACTGTGTCTCATATACAAGTTGCTTTTACTCAAGTTAATTCATTGTGCTTTTATTTTGGTAAATTAAAAAATATCTGTTCTTAAACGTAAAATTGTCTGATTTCCACAATAAAGTATTCTTTACAAAAAAAAAGTGGAAAACAAAAGTAAAGGTGCATTTATACCGAACGCGATTTGCGTGGCAGAGGCGGCTGCCTCCAATGTTAATCAATGACTTGATCAGCGGATAGAATAATAATCCAAAGCGAGCGTTTCTGTCCAGAACTTTCATCGTTGACACTAAAAAAAGACATTAAAAAAGGAAAAAGGTCTATTAATTTTGTTATCCCCCCTTGGATTAATACGACTCAATGAGCCTTCAAGTTCAGCCACAGAGACACACAAACACAGTGGACGCGGCTGTCATACAGACACAGCCCTCTGAAGCGGGACAATCTTTGAAAAACAATCATAACCCAAACATGAAGACATGATTACCAATATTTTTGTAGAACTCGTCACAATGAATAAACAAGACTTCTCAACATCATGTGTGTCCTCCATTCATTCTAAGTGAGATATGTGCAAACAGAACTGGTGGTTTCCCCATTGTTCATTGAGTTTTTAAACGCACTACACATGGCCGGCATGTATAGAGCACAAAGACAATATCCAGATCTGCAGCCACTCTGATTCATAAGCCCAATAGGAGACAGCCATGAAGCATTAAGAAGCCAAATGTGAAAGGTTTGCTTTGACATTTTATGTTTCAATGGGAAGAAATTATCCTTTTATATCTGTTCTATTCCATAATAAAAGCTTTAGAAACTAAATAAAACCTGAAAAATGTTTATTTAACTGAATTTTTTTTGTCTCTAAATGCAGTTTGTACAAATCTGTTTGACCTGTCGGTCTATGGAGATTTTTTTGGAGTTTTTTTGTCACAGTTATTGTAATGTTGTATTACAGACTCTGATACAGACCTTCCTGATGTTCACGGACATCCTGCTGAAAGGAAAGGTGGCGTAGAACTCGAAGAACTCGTTCAGCAGAAGCTCTGAAACAAAGTAAGGTTTTGCGTGTAGCCCCATTAGCACCGGCGCCGCCATCTGTCAAAGCCAATTGCTGCCCTGCGGCCTTTACGGCCGCGCTCGGCTGCTCACCCACACTCTCCGTGTTCCTCCGGAGCTGGATCTTGGTAAAGTCGCTGACAAACGTGCAGTCGTTGCCCTCAATCACGCTCTTGTCTGCGGGACCTTGAGGGGACGAGAGCAGGGATACAAGGTAAGATGACAGCTATAAACAAGGCGCAGATGGATGTGTGGCTGCGTTTCTGGAGGAGGCGGAGAAAAGAGCAGGAGGTGTTTGAGGCGGGGGAACAAAAGGCGGCTGGTTTCCTCCTCAAGCTGCGCCTTTGTAGCCAGTCTCCTTCCCCCGGGCGTGCGCGCAGCGCCGCGCGTGTGCGTGCATCAGCCTTCCAGGAGGGATGCAGCTTTTATTGTCCTGTAAGCATTCTTTGTGATGGAGGCCGAGAGAGAGGAAGAGGAGGAGGAGGAGGAGGACGGCTTGATTGCTTTTAGAAGGCAATTATCAGGGAGTCAAGGTGACAGAGGCAGGAGAGGCGCGGACTCTGCACACTGCTGACTGCGTTAAAGCGCAAACTTAACTCTATTAAGACACAATAACTCCTGGTGAAAGGAGGGCTCGATTCTCCAAGCGAAAAATGAACGTGTCAAAGGCTGTGTGCTAAATTCAAACCACGCAGGACAGGAAACGGCTTTTTTAACGCAACATGACGGCGCGGGCCCTCCTTAAAAGCAGTGTGACAGCTGCGATGCAGCTTTTAGAGACAAACCATGCAGATCAGATACGACCTCTAAAACCTCAAACCAGGACTCTAACCTCAGCAAAGGCCCCTCAGATCCAAACCCAGAGGTGGTTTGTGTGATAAAAATGTAAGAGTCAGCACGACCCTCTGTAATTACCATTATTTAGGAGGTCAAATGCAAAAAAAGATTAAAAATTTTACTTCATTCTGCTTTGCAAAGTACCTCAAATTAAATGTAAGCGATCATGAACCAGGTGTAATTCCTAAGATGACCACCATGAAAATAATGGTTGCAAACCAGTCAGTTCTCATTGATTCACATTAATAAAATTAATAAAAATATAAATTCTGAAAGCTTCTATTTTCTTGTTTTGGAGCTTAATTTAAAATCCAGCATTAAACTTGAAAGAATTTGGATTGTTTTGAATAAAGAACAGTCGAATGGGGAAACTCTTAAGAGTCTGGCCTTTCCGGTTTTTTTTAGGCTGACGTTATTTCCACGTATTTATGTGCAACCAACATAGAAAGTGATGGAAATTCATGTTGGCCAGACGTAATACGTGCAGTCAAGATCGCATTGCTGCATTGTCCGCACGCATTTTAAGCGCGTTCAAGGCTGGATGTTTTTGTTGGCCGCACATATTTAAAATTAAAGTTAAAGTTCCCATAACTGTCCCGCTCCTATATGTGTGAAATGTGTTCTCCACATTTGACCCATCCCCTGCAGAGACAGCTGCACTCAGGAACTATCTACTTGTTTAACCCTAACCATACCCATAATCCTAACCTTAACCCCTTTCCTCTGGGTCTGTGCGACTAAAAAAAAAGTTTAGCGCTGGCCGCACGGTTTTACAAAATTACGTGAGAATAGACACTCTTTTTTTTTGTGAACAGAACATTACTTCGTTTCAAGATGTCAATGATGAAGGTGTTTAACTGAATAACTGGTAAGAAATGAGTCACATCTGACATCCTTTGTTCAATCATTTGTAGAATTTCTTGCAGATCAGAAAACAAATGTTGAAGAAATTGAAGAGCAAAGAAGGAACAGGAAGGAAAACACCAGAAAGTATTTTGAAGCTGAAAATATTAGCATTTTCTCTGTTTGGAAATCATGTGTCTAAAGTTAGGGCAACTTAAAAAAAAAACGATAAAAACTATTTTAGAGTATATTACATTAAAATTTAAAATACCTGCTGTCATATTTAAAAAATTATTTTCACATTTGAATAAACTTGATAGTGAGTTCCAACCTGAAAAACTACAGGTCACATTACATAGTATTTTGTTATTTCTGCATTATTAAACAAATATATTCTTTAAAAATTAAACAATGTGATTCCTTGGATTCTTTTTTGAAATTTTGTATCTCACAGATAAAGTGTTTCTATGATGAACATTACAGACTTTAAGGAAAAAGCTTGCAGAATCATTGACTCACTAATACTTTTCTGCCATATATATGGTATTTGATTAACTACATTTACCTAACTTATGTTTCCAAGTGTCACTATGACATGTTTAATTTTAACCAAACATCACAGAGGATCATCATCTATATTTTCATTGTTCTCAGTCTAATTTCACCGCTGACACTTTGATTGTTGCTTCAGCAGCAAATTGGACTTTCTGATTGACTGTGAGGTTTGGCCAAAATGGCCAGACCTATATATATTGTATGTACATCCACCTTTGAAGAAGTTTGTATTATTATTGTCGTGGGAGAAATACAGACACACTGATTTTTTTTTCTGGGATGACGTCATGAAGCGGACAGCAGCAGCACGCAGCGGCAGGCGGAGCTTCAGGAATCGAGCCGTTTTACCTCTGAGTATGGACAAACTCACAAAATATAACTAATATTTCATAAATAATTTGTTTTTTAGTGGTCCAAATTTAATATGTGATCATATATATGGATGTAGTTCACTCTGAAAGACTGAAGAAAATCATGGTAGGGCCACTTTAAAGTTTTTATGGCTGCATCAAGGATTAAAATCACCAATCTGGCAACCCTGGCTCTGACCCTTAGAAGCTAAACTTAAAATAATTTAAAGTTATATTAAACCCTTTTTTATTTTCAATATTTTATTAGTATTTTTTTGTTGCAGAAACAAGTCAGTAAATGTTATAACAATTCTGTAAAATCATGTTTCTACATTTTGAAAAAACTTTATTAAAACATTTTTAAAAACCAAGTATTAAAAGAACCTGCGAGCTCTCGTAGGTGGTCCAGTGTGGGGATGATGGGGGGGTTCCTCTTCTGCAGGAAGAACAGCACCATGACGGTGAGGGAGAAGTTGGAGATCCAGGCGCCGGGGATGCTGCTGGTGATGCCGTGAGCCCTGGCCCAGCAGCGCACGGTGAACACAAGGCGGCGCACTCGAGGGTCTAGCTCTCCATACAAGTACAGCAGCTCTGTGCTCTTCATCGCCACCCTGTGGAGAGAAGCCAGCAGGACAGTCATCAGCTGCTCAAATCAATATAAAACTTTTTTTTTTTCTTCAATCTATTACCATCTATAAAACAATCCAAATACAGATTGTCGAGAAAATGTTTAATAAACAAAACAATTCATTTGATTTTTGAAGTAATCTAAAAACATTGATTTTCTGATCATAATAAAATGGAAACCATTAATTTTTCTCAGTTTTAGTGTCAGTTTTTGCTAAAATATTGGAGTTTTAGTGAAAAAAACACAACAATATTTGACTTGGAGTAACTGCTATCATAAATCAGTGATTCATTTTTTTTTAAGTGCCTGATATATGTTTAAAAAGGCTTCTCTCCACTTTTAAGCATCTGCCATTTTCAATTTTTCTGGTGACTTTTCCAAAATCTGAATTCGATGAATTTTCTAAAAAAAAAAAAAAGATGTCATAACCATAAAAAAAAACACCTGAGAGGCTTAGAGTTTTACAACTATGGAAACTACATTTAATGCTGATAATCTGACCTAAAGGTTGAATTAAAGGTCTTGAAAGGTAGGAGCTCTCATATTCTGGTGTCTGATAGCTATCAGACTGCAGGGTTGACGCGTGCCTGTCAGGGAGGGAAGTGCTGCAAAGATGGCAGGGCGCGATTGAGAAAAGTCCCCCTCACGCCCACAGCGAGAGATTCCACGACGCTTCCTGAGAAACCTCTGGTGGGTTTTCAGTGCGTTAGCGAGCGCGGCGTTCCAGCTGATAACGTGGTGACTGTTGGGGCTGGAGTGGAAGAAATGAAACACGAAGAGGGCCCCGCTCGTTCTTCCTGTTTGTTTTCAAAGTGACGAGTAAACCGCTGCAACGCAAAGTCGTTTTGGGGTTTTCACAAAGCAGCATTGGTGAAAAGGGAGAGTCGCTTCCTGATAGCATGAGAGCTAAACGCTGACATTTCTTTGACTTTATGACGCAGGCCGATTTTATACGAAACGCTGCAAGCAAAAGGCCAGAGGAAGTGTAGCGTGAGTGTACCTGTTGTTGGCTGTGAGATCACACTGGAAACCAGACGGCTGGTGGACGAAACGCAGCAGAGGACAGCGAGCGTTCAGAATCTTCTGCACTCCGACACACCCAGGCCCAAAGTGGTCCAAGCACTCCCCGATGACAGACAGGACGCTCTGGGTGACAGCCCGCTCAGAGTTGGTACGCTTCATCCGGTACTCCATGAAAAGCCCCGATTTAGGCTGAACACCCACACAAGAGGACACAGAATTGATGAGAGCGGACAGATCCTCGCCTGTGACAGCAGGACGCACCATTACCATCTTCACGTTCCACCCGCTGATGCTGTCCAGGTCCAGGAACATGTCCAGGTCGCAGCCGAGCTTTCCAAAGCCGTTCACCGACGAGCCAAACGGTTTGATGGTGCATTCTGGGAAATAAGCAGCAGCAACGTCCTTGAGCAGAGAGCAGACGAGGAAGCGCAGCCGGCTGTTCTCATCTGTTATCTGATACTCTTCAGTCAGGGAGATTATCTGCTGGTCTATCTGAGGGAGAGGAGGCAGAACACCAAAACGGATCCTGTAATTCCACCGGGTCAATTTACAACTAGAACTTAGTGCTGGAGATGCTGAGGACTTACACTCTCCTCTTGGGACAGCTTCTGGATGAGCTCATTGATGGGAACCGTGCTCTGAGGCTGGCACTGAAGTCCCGACGAAGGGTTCGAGTCCCCAGAGCTGAGGTTTCTGAGAGACAGTAGTCTGGATTTGAAAGGCACCAGGGATTCGTGGTTGACCGTAGGGATGGTAGTCGTCTCCAGCAAAGAGGCAACGCCGTCCCGGCTGGCAAACTCTACAACAGCGTTAAAACCCTAGAAGAGTAACCAGTCAGAACAGTCGCCCCGAAGCAGCATAAGAGCAACAGAAGGGCACGGACTTACATAACTTTCATAAAAGAAGTATTTCTTAATGTCGCCATGTTTTGATAAAAATTTGAGGAACTTCTTCCCAGTGGCCCCGGACTGGCAGCTGATGAGGACGGAGCGCTCTGCCTGCTCTTGTCGTTCCACCAGGAGCGTGTGCAAACACTTACGTCCATTCGTTTCTTCTGATAGAGCTGCAACACGACCAAAAAAAAATGCAATTTAACACATTTTCAAATCCCAATAGGACATGAAAAACAAGAAAAATCAAATATATGTACATTTTTCTTCAACTAATTTTATTCAGCTTTAGTTTGAGGGTCATTTATTTGATACTATTTGACTTAAAAGAAGTATTTTACTCCAAGTCTTTTACTAAACACTCTCTTTAATGTGTTCATGACTTCCAAAGCAACTAGCACTGAAATAGGTTTATTCAGCCAGAAATTAACAAATATGTTAGCATTGTTTGTTACTTTTTCCAATCATTTTAGTCCTTTATTACAGTTGTTTTAGCTAATACAACAATATTTAAATGCTAGATGTTAGCACTTGGCTTTTATACAAACTGCTGTCACAATGCAGGAAATAAGTATTTGATCCTTTAGGTTTGCCCACTTAAAAAGAAATTATCAGTATGTCATCCTAATGGTAGATTCATTTAATCAGTGAGAGATGGAAAAATCAAGAAATCAACTTTAAAGCATTTATATAAATTAATTAGTAAAGGGAAATAAGTATTGGAACTTGCTTGCTAGAAAGAATTGGTTTGTGGCAAAATCTTTATTAACAGCACAGAAGTCAGATGTTTCCTGTAGTTGCTGAGCAGGTTTCTGCGAATATTAGGAGGAATTTTGGTCCACTCTTCTTCACAAGTAATTTTTAAACCATTGAGATTTGGTGTCTATTGCATATCAACTCTGAGCTTGAGCTCTATAGGTTTTCTGTTGGATTGAGGTCCGGAGACTGACTGGGTCATTCCATGACCTTGATACATGGCTGTGTCCATCCATAAAGTCGCCCTGTGCAGAAAAACATCCCCAAACCATTCATGCTGAACAGTGGGGATGGTGTTCTGGGGGCAGAGGCAACATTTCTTTTCCTCCAAACATGACGTCTCGAGTTGATGCCAAAGAGCTTATTTTGTTCTGATCTGACCACAGTTCTTTCTCACAATCACTCCCTAAACTGCAAAGGTGTTAGTTGACAAACTTCATATTCAAGTCTTACAAGCACTGCAAGATGTTAAACCATTTGGGGTGTAAAGTCTCACCAATAGTCTTCTGGTGACTGTGGTTCCAGCTGCTTTGAGATTTTCAACTAATTCCTACCGCGTTGCTTAAGGCCAACTTCTCCCTGTTCTCACGATCACGGAAACCTCACCATGTGAGGAGCCCCAGACCTGTGTGTGGATTGATGCTTAAGTTTTTGTAATTTATTACAATGGCACCAAAAATTGTGACCTTTACCCCACAGCCTTTTGCTAATGGTCTTGTAGTCCATTCCGGTCTTGTGCAGGTCTAAAAGCATCTCCCTTAAATCCACTCGAAGCTCTTTAGTCTTTCATGTCACAGAGTTAGAGTCTGACCGTTTCTGTGGACAGGTGTCTTTTCAAACAGGTGCCTTCAGTTCAGGTGACAGACAGGTCGATTAGCAAAGTTTAATTGGTTAATTGAAGTTGTTTTTTGATATTCTGTCTAACTGTTCAAATGAATCTACCACTAGGATGACAGACTGTCAATCTCTTTTCAAATGGGCAAAATCAGCAAAGGATCAATTACCTTTTTACTCTCCTTTAATTACACATTTTCTAGATTTTTGTCCAGATTATCTTAGTATTATGCCTTTATATTTCCACATGTAATTGTCAGGTTTTATAGTTTGGTTTATCTTTTAATAGTTGGAGTTCCTATCAAAGTTGTTCAAAATTATTCTGCAACCCTTTCTTTACTATTATTTTTAGCAAATTTAACCTGAGGTCAAAACTAATTCTAAAAAAATCATTTTTTTTCTTTACCTCTTGTTTTTAACCTACCAAGCATGCTGCTAGATATATTCAAGTGTGCCGCTCAGCAACCTTCAAACAGATTGCGGCATAAATTTAATGTAGATCCGGTACCATCCATTTAAAAAGAACCAAGTAGATTGACCTAGTTATATTTGTCGGAAGCCACAGTTGTAAAGCTCAAAGTATTGCAAATGTGATTTATCCACCCCACATCCTCTCAGATTTGGGTCAGATATACTCTATGATTACAACTTTTACGTGTAAAAGTTTCAACCACGCCACTGATGGTAAAAGTGCAAGTTAAGAATTCATCAGTATTCAGTCTTTTTTCCTGAATAAACACGAGGAAAGACAGCCCCAAACCAGGATGCCACCACCATCATGCTCAACTGTTGCTGTTGTGTTTTTGGTGTATGTTTTGATCTTACTTTGACCTTTATAGTAATTCCTTGTTTTAAAAATTTGCTTAATGATGTTTGTGTTAATAAAGTTAATTTCCTTACTGTAAACAAAGCTAATATTTCAGATTCTGTATTTCCATGACACAAAAGTTTTTTTTTCTGTTTTTGCCATTATGTCTAAAAATAACAACAATAATAATCCAATAACCAGCATCCTACATTACAATACTTTTTTTTTTTTTTTTTTTAACTCTCAGGAACCTTTTAATGATCCCACACGTGAATATTCAAACATCTGATCACTTTTCCCTTCTAAAATGTCTTGCCTAGTTCATGTTTAGAGTCTTAAATGATTGCAATATTTCCATTTCATTCAAAATGTGCCATTATTTTGTAAACAAACAGCCACTAGATCACCATTAGAGCACCATGGGTAATGTACGTTCGTGGCATCCATAAATTTAATTTGGCACAGGCTTTAAATAAGCATTTTTGTGTTAGGTTATGACATTGTGTAATTTTTCTACAACTGCACGTGTCATTGTATCCAATTACAAATCAACCTTTCTCTTAGGTCTTTATGACAGTTGACACGACGAATAATACGCGTTATTTTGCTTGTTATTTTAGATATAATTCCTTTTAAAAACAAAGATGATTTAACCTACTATCGCAGCTTTTTCCCAAAACACGAGCTGTTCTCTACGGAGTTCAAAGTGTCGCGAGATCTTTCAGGACTAGCTTCGATGCTAACATGTTTACAACTTCCCGACACTAACCGTTTTCGTCTCTTTGAGTTGACTCCGTTCGCGCAGCAGTAGTGTTAGTTCCAAGTCGTCTGTGCATAATCGTCTCGGGCCTCCGTGAGCATCGCAATAGGCTCGCTCTGCCCCAAACAGATAACCTGTTCACGGGTAAGGAGGACGCCATGGCCTCTGGAGCGAGGCTGGAAGGCGCATGCGCAAGAGCTCATCTACGGCGAGCGAGAGAAGCCAGAAAACACAGACAACACAACAAAACCAAAAACTAGTTTGCAACAATTTCATTTAATTAGATATATATAAATATAAACCATAATATAAAATGATTTTGTTTGGAATTCAGCATATTTGTTTTTATTATTATTATGTTAACCCAGAAAACTGATAAGACGGGGGAGATAGGAAAGAAAAAACAATACTTTCCTTGTTAGGAAGCAAGAAAAGGGAAAATGAAACCAAGACGGGGGCAACGCTTTGACATCACAGCACAAACTCCCCCCCACACGCATCTCCAATGTGTTTACTTCCTTCCCTGAAGTAGACGGAGCTGTCACGTCCGCCAGTCAGACAGCCGCAGACAGCAGACACACAGCATGGAGACGCTCTGAGAGAAACCACTGTGAGTTTCTGATTTTGTTCTTTTACCTTGTTTTATATATATATATATATAATGTAAATATCAAATGTTATATGCCATCTTAAAAAATTAAAGTTAATATTTTTAAAATTAAATATAAACACATTACTTTTGTCATAAAAAGTTGAAAGAAAGAGCTGTCTTTTTTTTGTATTAAAAACATTATGATTATATATATTACTAAACTGACATGATATTTTGTCAGTCACAATTGAAATTCCTGCATGTGAATTATCATATAGATGGATTTATATATTGTGGGGGAAAACGTTCAAATTCTAAGTAGAGATGATTGTAAACAGGCATGAAGGTCCACGCAGTCATGGGTTTTCCCAGCTTACCTCCACCTTTTTCCTTGGAAAACAGTGCTGTAAGCTCCACCCAGCTGTGTTCAGCCTGTTGCAGCAAAGCACAGAGCCTCAGAGCTGTGGTTGCACATGCTGTAGCCCCGACTGCTTCCCCAGAGCTAAAAATGGACTCTTCCCCTCCGCTTTGACTCTAGGCTGAGACGGACGCGTGGAGCATCAAGATGGATTACAAGTACGACACTGGACTGGAACTGCTGCTGGCTCATATGAACGTTGAGGAAATCATCAACGCCGCAGAGACTCTCTATCAGCTTAGAGAGGAGGAAGAGGAGGGAGGCTTATCGTTTGATGAAGAGGGTCTCTCTCAGGAGGAAATGGATGAGATAGAGGAGACTGAGGAGATGGTGGCTGAGGAGGAGGACACAGTCAGCGGGGTTCGGTATGGGACAGTACCGGACATCCTGGCCTTTGTGAACCTGCTATCCAGCATGCAGACGCCCCTCCTGCAGCACCTGCCAAAGGAGATAGGAGTTCTCCTGAAGAAGGTGATCCTTTTTTTTTTAGTTCAAATATAAAAACTGCATAACATTCTAAAGGATTTGACTTTCTTTAACCACTTTTCCTGCTTTGCAGAAGGACATGGCTGTTAAAAAGGGCAGATACCAGATCAACATAGACGTGCTTTTGTTTGCTTGGAGGTTGACCTACAAGAATCCCGGCTCTGGCCTTGTGCCCAAGGGCTCGTTTGGGAAAGTCCACTTGGCTCAGGATACCACCACCAGGAAGAGGATGGCCTGTAAGCTGGTGAGTCTGGCCTGAGACGTGCCTAGATTTCAGGGTCAGTTTCTCGAAACACGGCTCTTTTGCCGAGAATGACCCGTGGAAGCATGGCTGCAGAGTTGTGTGTGCACACGCTGGTCATGTGCGCATGACATTTGCAAAGTTTTCCTTTGTACTAAAAGAGGAACAATGTGCTTAAAAGAAGAACCAAGTTTACAAAAAAAAAAAAAAAAAAAAATCACTAAAGGGGTAAAGATTAAAGCAAGAGAGGAAATTTTGCTGTGACTTTTCACAGCTGATTTTGGGTAAATTGCAAGAATTTCTTAGATGTAAGGTTCAGAGTGCTTTTCCAGCAGAAGTATTATTGATGTATTTAAATGCTTCCTTACTGACAAAACTTGAAATTATGTAACAGAATCTTAACTTGAAACAAAACAGCATAAAGTAAGCAAACTGTTTTGAAATAAAATACACAAAAACCCTAATTACATAACATTTCCCCCCCAGATTCCATTGGAGAACTTTAAGGCAGCTGATGTAGAGTTCCAGGCCCGTTTCCGCCACGATAACATCGCCGAGCTGTTTGGCGCCGTCCTCTGGGACCAGACGGTCCACCTGTTCATGGAAGCTGGGGAAGGAGGCTCAGTCCTGGAGAAGCTGGACAACTGTGGGCCCATGAGGGAGTTTGAGATCATTTGGGTGGCCAAACAAGTCCTGCGGGGCCTGGAGTACCTGCACTCGCACAATGTCATCCACCACGACATCAAGCGTGAGTACTCCGAAAAATGCCGATGGACCTGCTGCAGGGCGAGGAGCAGGAAGCCGTCATGTAGCTTGAGCATTCCTTACGTCAGTCACGAGCCGCAAAAGGATGTCATTTAGGGGAACAAAAGTTGAGCAGAGGAAAGGAGTGATTCACCTGAAACAGCCACTAACCAATAACATTTAACCATATTGATAGTATTGTTTGTAGTTTCAGTGTTCCACGAAAAACCTGCTCGTGTTGGCAGATGGTAATGATTGCAAAATTCTGTCATCGTCGCTTCTTTTAAGCAGCTTAGAGCCAAGCATGTCAGTGATCAAAGCCAGAACGGCCTTGCTGCAGAGTGGAAATTCCAGACTTCAAGCAGCTTTTTTGCTGCTGAAGTCAGGAATTAGCTGCGTTGTGCCTCATGCCTGGTTAGTAGTGCTTGTTCTCATCGGACTTTGTCAACACAACGCTGACAGCATGATAAGGCTGTTGCCAGGAAAGGGCTTCCCTTCACCTCGAGCCCTTTACTTACAAACTCAGTGGCTTGGCCCCATTAAGCCTTTGAAGGTTTTTGTGGCCTTTGCTTAGTTCAAACCAAAACAAGCTCCAACAGGGTCTGGAATCTACAAACCTGCAAACTTGAAATGTCTGCGGCAAGTTATTTACACCAGGGGTCCCCAAACTACGGCCCGCACCCAGCCCGCCTCCTCATTTGGACCGGCCTACAAACACTATCAGAGACCCATTATTATTTTTTTCTCAATCTGACTACATGATCAAGACCCTCATAGAATGTGACTTTTTAGTCCACCCTTCTACAGTTTGTACCTTTATCTGAACACTCCTGAATCCCCGTCAAATAGAACAGAATACAGAGCTCTCCTTCCACATTGCAGTTCACCTGGTCTCAGTGCGATCATGCTGCTGCTTTTTTTTAAATGGCACACTCTGTTCTGCGTCCTGATTGGCTGGAGACCTTGTCAATCTCGACTGAAACAGCTCTTCAGACCTACATAAATCTGTGATCGCGATCAGATGTTACATAATCCTTATTGATTATGTAAGATCTGATCACAGATTTAATTGTCATTATCATTCCATAATCTTGGATTTAAAAATGTTAATGTCTGTCTGAGAAAAGTGGAGAAAGTGTGAGGTGAGGAGTTTAACATCTGTAATCTAAATTTGTGGGTTTCATCTTCACAAGTTAGTTTTATAACTCCCCCAATAACCGAGGGAATTTAAGTTTCACTTTCTGTTTCCCCAGCTGCTCATTTTTATTTATCAAGTTGTGTTCGTAATCCTCTGTTTTTATTTTTTTAATTTTCTTCAAGTCACCCAGATCAATACCATGTGCGCAGAAATCATAAAAGCGCAGAGCCGTGCGCTTGGCGCGCACACACGTGTGCGCAAACCACATTAGGGAGAGTCAGAGGAGATGTAACAACATCAACACAAATACTTAAAAAATGAGTAACTCAAAAAGAGAAAAAATCTGAAAAGAAGACAGAATTTAGAATCTGTAAGAAAAGAATTTCAAACAGAAGCGACTCCAGAACCAACCATCAGTTACTCATTTTCTGCATGAGTTTATAGTTATTGATAAGCTAAGTTAAACAACAAAACAACCTAAAGAGCTAAAAGATCCAGATGGTTATAAGATTTCAGTGTGAGGAGCTGCAGCTCTCCAACGTCTCTAAAGAACCATGACAGGATTCTCTATTAAGTGGTTTACTTTATGGACTGTTATAGATTTATTTTCTCTGTGAAGATTACAGAAGAGATTGTTAAAATATGGTTGTGTGTAGCTTTCTGGAAAAACAGTTGTTTACATTTAGACAAATGTTTGGATGGTTAGACTTTTTCTGTTAGCCTACAAACCGACCCCGGCCCCCCATCAGAGAAGAGAACAGTTATGTAGCCCTCACATTAAAAAGTTTGGGGACCGCTGGTTTAGACGATGTCTTTGAGTCTCTAATTTGTGGTTTTTGTCACTTCAGCGAGCAATATCGTCCTGATGTCGGACAAGGCGGTGCTGGTGGACTTTGGGTTGGCGGTGCAGATGACCGAGGATGTCTACAGTCCAAGAGACCTTAGAGGAACAGAGGTAATAAGAAGTAGACGCATCCACTCATTTAAAGAACCAGCAGACTTCTTCCTAGGCTCTAAATTACTTTATGGACTTGTCAGCACTCGCCTGTTTTCCCGAGGCACAGAGAAGCTCGCTCGCGTCAGTAGAAGTAATCACTGCACCCTCTGACCCCAGAGCTGCTGACGCTCAATGCTCGGAAATGTTAGGATTAAATCCCAAGTGCTTCCCATCATCCATCATCCTTGTTTTCCTTTATTTCGGCTTGCTTGCCACATGTGGCTCTTCATGCATCCACCTCTTGTGGCCAGTGGAAGGCCCCAAAGCAGACACCCAGATGCAATAATAGTAGAGGCAGAGTCTGCAGACCCAAATGGCTGCACAGGCATACCCTAACTTGGGAGAATAAGCTGGAAATTCCAGCGGTGAAAGAAAAAAAAAAAGAAGAGAGACAAACTGGTGTTGTGTTTACTCTTTTCACACTTTTGTGCTTACATTGACACACACATTCAGGATCTAAAGGTTAACTGGGTTGTTGCAGAAACCCCCCAGCAAGAGTAGACTTCCTGTTTACTATGTGTCAAATGCAAAGAATTTGAGAAGGCTACCAGTAAAAGAGGAAGTGCTTTCACTCCCCTATTTGGCCATTTAAATCTGCAGGTATGTCACTGACTGAGGTCGCCCTGTCTTTCCCACAGATGTACATGAGTCCTGAGCTGGTTCTGTGCCGGGGACACAACACCAAGACCGACATCTACAGCCTGGGCACCAGCATCATTCACATGCAGACCGGCAGCCCTCCGTGGGTCAGAAGATACCCACGCACTGCCTACCCATCCTACCTGTACATTGTAAGTACTTGTGTCACATTAACCCTTTAACACCGGTAACTTCTAAATAAAAAACACTCCCTCTGACATACAGTAAATCTTTGACAGTTCATGAAATCATTGTGAATCAGCTGATTCTCCAGAATTCACTGGAAGGAATTCAATTGCGTCTACAGTAGATTTAATGCAACGCAAACCACATTTTTGGTGATTGATTGGGTTTTGTTGTTCAACTTTCACCATCCATCCATCTACTATACACATTTGGTCCCATTTTGGGTCGTGGGGTATTGTACTAGTCCGTACTGGAGCTTACCCAACCACCCTTTAGGCAAAAGTGGGATACACCTAGACCAGGGGTGTCAAACTCCAGGCCTCGATGGCCAGATTCCCGCATGTTTTCCAACATACTCACCCGAACCAGATTAATCAGTCATGAGTAGGGCTGGGTTAACACAGACAAGACCCAGCTGGGATTTGAACCAGTGCCTTCTTTCTGTGAGATGAGAGTGCTAACCACTACATTATTGTGCAACCTTACCTTCACCAAATCCCTTTAATTTCTTGTCTTAATTTTGATTTTTTGCAATTAAATAAAAACATAAATTTTGCACCAATTAGAATCCCTTAATCCAGGGGTGTCAAGATCCAGTCCTCGAGGGCCAGTGTCCTACATGTTTTCTAACTACCCTTTCTATGGAAGCTCTTCATTGGCTAAGCACACCTGATCCAGGTAATCAGCAACACATGAGGCAGGATTTCTTAAAAACCAGCAGGAGGCCGGCCCCCGAGGACTGGAGTTTGACACCCCTGCCTTAATCCCTAAAGTCCACTTTACATGATTGCAATGAGTGAAAAAGTGTTTACTGAAGAGCAACTCCACAAGAATTTGCAGAGGAGAAATACCCATCCTACCAGACTCAGTGACCAACAAAGATGAAAGCAAATTATACTTGCATCAGATTTTTTAGCTTTCAAAAAAACTCTAAAAACAAAAACGGCGTGCATCCTGTACGCCACCAGTTTGTAGAAACTCTTAGCATGAAGCTTGTGGGCCGAGCAGTTCGTCTGGGCTATGAAAGCAGATAACTTCTCTTTTTTTTTTTTTTTTTTCTTTTAAATGTGTCATTCACTGGAATAAAGGTCATTCAACAGAAAGAAGCTATTCAAGAAATTTGCATTTTTCTATGAATTCTGCAAAGGTGGCAAAGTTTCAATCTAAAAGTAAAAATGAATAAAAAAAAAGTTAAGTTAAGTGTGCTCTTTGTAAAGCCACATTTATGTTTCATTATTTCATGAATCGTTTTAGTACTCCAAATTTAACAGGTTTTGTGGACATGAGCTCCTTCAAAATAAATGTCAGAACTCTGATTGGCATCACGTTGCACCCTCATGAGTTGAAATAGGTCATCAGACAGTCATGGAAAGGTTTCTTGGTTGTTCTGCAAAACCTGTGGCGCAACTCACAGCCACCGCTTCTATTTTTTTTCTGTTCCATTACACAGTTCTCTGCCTTTACGCGGCCCAGCTTCCTTTTACGATGATAGGCCTCGTTTACTCTAATTCAGGCACTTACTTCCCCTTGAAACTGCTGTAGGGGAGAAGTGGTGGTGTTAAAGCGTGGAATCCCTTCTACAGGCATTAGAAGCCTGTAGCCTTTGTCCTTCGTGTTTGTTTTAAAAGGAGTGGGGTCTTCTCTGTCCCCCAACAGATCCACAAGCAAGCCCCGCCTCTGGAAGACATAGCGGAGGACTGCAGCGCCTCCATGCACTCCTTTTTGAAGCGATGCCTGGAGAGGAATCCCACGCTGCGGAGCTCGGCGTCCGAGCTCCTGAAGGACGAGGCCATCAATCCACCAAGGGAGGATCAGCCTCGTTGCTGGAGCCTTGACTCCGCCCTCGAAGAGGCCACCCACACAGTGCTGCGGCAGCAGAGCCAGCACCACGACACCACTCAAGGTAAACTCAGCACACTGTGTGACGTTTTCCTGATAAATAATACGATCGAAGCCAGATCTTAACATTTACTCCACTCTCTGCAGAATCCTCCCTGTATTCTGAAGACTCCGGCCACATCAAGAGGAAAGGCTCTTTGTACATCGACCTGGGGGCTCTGTCAGGCTACCACAAACTAGTGACGGGACCCCCCTCCTCAGAATATGGTTAACACCTGTATGCAAACAACCAGCTGAAAAGCTGTTCAAGCTCGTTCGTCATACGTCTTTGCTTTCTTTGAGCTGAGCCTCATCAGCAGCTCAGCAGCTCCGCTGAAATCAGAATGACAGACTGTTCAGAAGGTCTCACTGCGACCAGCAGGCGGCCATTTTTATTGTTCTCATTTAACCTGAAGTGACCTTATTTGGCCAAAGTGGCTCCTGTGGAACAATATGAACATGACTGGAAAAGTTCTAAGAGTAAAGGACAATTGTTGATCTCTCGAAAGGTATTAGCACGTCCGGACTTCAGCTTGGACGGTGGATTTACCAAAAGTAAAAATGAACGTGGTCATCAGCTGTTTTTACTTTATATCAGTATGGTACGTGTCATGGTAAACCATTTATGCCATTTCTTTCTTCATTGATTTATTTAATTTGACTAAAGCTATGGCTTAACGATCGTTCAATTGTGTGCATTACACAGACTGTGTAGGTTGTCCTTGAAGGACCTTCTGTTAATTCCTATGGAATGTCAATGTTGGCGCTTGTGCTATGCAAATGAAACTTCTGTACAGCGGCGTGTATGACTTATGTTGCGTACATCTAGAAAGATAGTTTACTTCAGCGGTCACCACCCTTAATGCCTGAATTTATTTCCAGCTGTAAAAAAAAAAATTCCACTCACGTTTTTGCTTTCACAAAGGTAATTTTTGGCTGAAGTGGTTTGATGCATATTTGCATCAATGGGCATCAAGGGATTAAACTGACCCAATAGCTCAAAGTTTTGTGACTCACTGTGATGTTAGAACAATTAAAAAAAGAAAAGTCCCAAGCTGTCTGAGTGTGTTTCAATATCACCTGAACTGCTTAGTCATTTAAGCGTTTTGATAGGATCTTGTGTCTGGAAATGTATGTGAGGTTCCTGAAAGTGACGATGAAATGATTGTTGAATGACGATGAAGTATGACTGTTGCTCTTTTCCCTCAAACAAAAGGTCGAAGAAACTAACAAGCGCTTTTACTTAGTATAATGACCAGTTTCAATGTCTCTATATACTTTTAGATTTAATGTTGTGGACTTTACAGGACTGGGTTTGGATCACTTTTTATTGCACTTTACCTGCACCTGAATGTTGTATAGTGATGCAAAACTGCTGAGTCGAAAACAATAAAAGCCATAAAGTGAATTGTAAGGCTGCTGCTTGATACATACATTTTTCAAATTCTGAAAACTTTATGAATCTACTTAAAGAAAAGCATAATTGTGTGACACATAAACCTATGATTTTGACTTCAAAATTGAAGAAATACTGAGTTTAATTTATAATCAGCCTTTTTCAGCTTTCTGCAATAATAAATCCAACCCATCTATTTTCTAAACCCATTTAAACCCTCATGGGGCTGCCAGAACCTAACTGGGTACTGGTGGGGGAAAGTGGGTTACAACCTAAACAGGTCATCAGATTTTCAAAGGGTTACAAATCCTACCATAAAGATTAAATAACTGCTGAAAACTTTGTTTTTAATGATTTTTCCCGACGAGTCCCCAATGTGGTATGACTGGCTCTAAATTGTAAATAAAAAAGAGGGGAGACGAAGCCGGTTCTGGCACTTAAGTACTTATAAAATGCAGTACGTAGGAATAATGAACAATCAAAATAACAGAAAGCTTGAAGGGGTGCTGTTGCACAAGTGTCTGGGGATGTATGTGTATGTTTGCAAATGAAGTAGAACAAACAGAATCCCGAAAAAAGGACCAAGTGCAGGGGAGCAAAGAAACCACAGCGCAGCAGCGTCTGATCTCAGCCTGGCAGGACAACACTGTCTCACTTCCAAGTCGTCACAAATTGACGTTTGGCTAAGGACCACTCTTTGACATTTTAGGTGTCCCCAAGTTGTCATTCTTTGATGTGCTGGCTGCACCCATTGAATCACAGGTCTTTAACCTCTGGGCCAGGAACCAAACCAGAACCAGTCCAGCACCATGACGTGGAGTGCACAGGTACCTGAAACTAGTACCAGTACCTTAACCCTCACCGGATGCAGTACCGGACCTGAATTGGTACCGTGCATGAACTGGATGCAAACCGTTACTGGATTAAGGTTAGGGAACCGGCATTGGACGCGTCTCAAGGACTAGTCCGCGTCCAGTACCTCGTTCAGAGTTTTGCGGACCCTTGATTTTACAAACAGCCAGTATGTCAAAAAAACAACGAATTGGGGACGCCCAAAAAGTCAAAAAGTGATGCTGAAGGGGCCTTACCCAAACGTCAATATGTGACAACTTGGGAGTGAGAATGTGTTAGGCAGGAAGCCCCAAAGAAGAAGTCTCTCTCAAGAGCTCCCATCTCTGTTCTCTGAGCCTTCACCTGTGCACAGGGATAAGAAAAAGGGTAGACCTAAAAAAATACAGCCACACGACCAAAAGCTGTAACATTTTAAATTGGAATACCTTACTTTCTCAATCAGTTTAGGGCAAATTAATTAGTAGACTATGTTCTGGCTCGTTCAACTCTTGTTTTTAAACTTCTAATGGAGAAGGAGTGTGTCTTGACCTTTGGGACAACACAATTACCACAAGATTTGTAAGTTTAAATATTAGAGACACTAATTCTACCAAAAAATGTTGTAAATGGTATAATAGTAGTGCAGAAAAAAGAACTGGGAGTAAATTTTGACAATATTAAATGTGAATTGAAAGTCAAAGTTTTTTGTGACTGCACATGACAAAAAGATATGATTCAGTCAATTGGTGGTTTAGCTACCTTTTGGAGAAGACAGAATAACAATTGCTGCTCAGCTCAAGTCTGACGTAGAACGAGTCACCAAAAAGTAGGAAAATGTCTTGGGGGGTAAATGTGGTGGGTTTGAATGTTTTCGTTTTCTCTTAACCATAGTTTGTTTTTTACATTACCACAGTCAAGTAAGCAGATGGTTGACTGCATCACTTTTACATTTCATTAATGATTATCTTAGTTATTTTTTATAATTATTTCAGGAAAACTCAAAAATAAATGTTCATTAATAATAAAACTGTTTAAATACATATTTTTGACTCTCTCATTTGTAATGGCCTTCCACCCTTTCAAAATCTTCACCTACCCTTGTGCCCCCCCATATAAAATGTTGTAGCTCTGCCCTTTTACCACATTTGTAATATCTTGATAGCACATTTACACCCTCTTTAAGGCAAGTAGTACTCTACAGTCACAGGTACCATTCACACACAGTATTGAGTAAACTACCAGGAGTAAGCTTGAGTGTGCAAGACACACAGACAGGCAAAGCGGGAACTAAACCTCCAAACTTCTGTTGAGAGACTGACTGCTCTACCTTTGGACCACAGCCACTCAAAAGCCCTAACCACTTTTCCAGCATAAGTACATGAAAGAAAACCTCTTAACATGAATTTCCCCTCCCTCAACTTATTAGCTGTTGTATTATCAGGTATGTTAGACCTTGTTAAAGCAATCCAAACCAAGAAAATCAGGATAACCCATCCGATCACACCACCAAACTAACTGAATGAGAAAAGTGTCACCTGGATTTACTGTGTACAGTGTTTCATTACTATAAAGTGACAGGGAAGGCACCGTTTTGTTCTGCTAAATCATAAAGCATTTCCTGACTTTAAGACATGAATCCATTTCCTGATCTAAAAAGTGGTGAAACTTCAATTTGAAATCTCCCTCGAAACTGAAACGTGTCTGTGTGTGTGTTGGTGGTGGGATGGGGGTGGGGGATGCAAGCCAGCATTCTTTTTTTTGAAGAGTAACTTTTATCAAGCAGAAGGGCCAAAAAACATTTAAAAATGCCATTTAAAAATTAAATATAACAGTTTTCATTCTTTTCTATTAGTGCCACAAAGTCCAACGTAAACTCCTGTCCAACTGCTCTTTTACACAAATTTTTTATCAGTTAATCACATGGCAGCAACTCAATGCATTTAGGCATGACTGAGTATTTCAGAAACTGCTGATTTTCTGGGGTTTTCACCCACAACCATCTCTAGGGTTAACAGAGAATGATCAGAGAATGCAGAGAAAATATCGAGAGAGTGGCAGGTCTGTGGGCAGAAACGCCGTCAGAGGTGAGAGGAGAATGACCAGACTGGTTCCAACTTACAGAAAGGCAACAGTAACTCAAATGACCACAGGTTACAACAGAGGTCTGCAGAAAAACATCTGACCGTGAGGCAGATGGGCTATTGCAGCACCGAAAGACCACACTGGGTATCACTCCTGTCAGTTAAGAACAGGAAACTGATGCTACAATTCACACAGACTCACCAAAACTGGACAGTAGAAGATTGGAAAAACGTTGCTTGGTCTAATGAGTCTATTTCTGCTGCGACATTTGAATGATGGGGTCAGAATTTAGGATAAACAACATGGGAAAAAAATGGATCCATCCTGATTTATACTGTATCAACGGTTCAGGATGGTGGTGGTGGTATAGGGGTGTGGGGAATATTTTCTTGGCACACTTCCAGCCTCTTAGTACCAACTGAGCATGGTTACAACACCAAAGTCTACCTGGGTATTGTTGCTGACCATGTCCATCACATTCTGACCACAGTGGATCATCTTTCCAGCAGGAAACGGCTCCATGTCATAAAGCTGGAATCATCCCAGACTGGTTTCTAGAACATGACATTGAGTTTACTGTAATCCACTGTCCCCAGACCTCAACCCAATAGAGCACCTCTGGGATATGGTGGAATAGAAAATTTTTATCATTTATGTCTAGCCAAAAAAACTGGAGCAAACTCTCTAAGGAATATTTCCAGTACCTTGTTGAATTTATGCCACCAGGAATTGATGCAAAAGGGGTTCAACCCCGGTACTAGGGCGTTGTACCTATTAAGTGACCAGTGAGTGGATAAATCTGATGCTATTTTACTCCAGTAATGTTTGATTGCCATAGCAACAAACTTTATGCAAATGCAAAAAGCACACTGTGGCATTGAATGTGATTGCTTTAACTTCTCTTTCGACTTAATTTCAAGAAATTCTATGACATTTAAAAAACAAATCAGGACATTTTGCTCATTATAAATAACATTTAAATATGGAAACAATAAACCTCTCATTTTTAATAGAAATCCCTTCATTTTAAATGAACAATTCAGGGAATTTTTTAAATCAAAAACAAAAGTCTAAGAACGACAAAAACCCAACTACATTTTCTTTAGTATTTTAGCTGAAGAACAATACAAGAGGGAAACACCTGACTTGGCCAACTCGCAGTTTGATTCATGCATCAAATATAGTATCTGACAACCTAACCAAATGCATTTCTTGCTTGTCACGGTTGATACCAGCTGCTGTTTTTACATAAGGGAAACTCAACGGGCTGAGACGTGAGTTTCAATGCTATCAGTGTCTCGACTTCCTCTTTCTGAAGGAACCACATGAAAGTGAGGTAAGCTCAGCCTAAGAGGCTTAAATCTGACACTGATCAACCACTGAACATCCCTGAAGTAACACTGACACCTGCTGGTTCAAGAATATACAGAACAACAGACAATTTCAACAGGAAATCTGGCTCAGGAAGTTCATTCATTTAGAATGTGTTTAAATATATTTCATTAGATTTTCTTTAAAATACAATTTGATAGATCCCAACCGCCGGAGACAAGATTTAGTGGCAGATATTTACACTTTTACTAAATACACTTAAAAATGACAAAACCATGCGAGAACAAACCAGTGACATAGCATAACACATGATCTGATGATGGACAAAAACTAGATACTAAAATACACTGAAGTTGATTAACTAAATGAAGACAGCTGTGGATGATTAACCTGGATGTAGTGAGACTGACTGGGAAAACAGAAAATACAAAAACCCAAGCACAGAATCCTGACACCTACATTACCCCAATGATCCACCGTATACTTGACAAAACAAATACTTCACAGAGATATAACATTTGCCGCCTATTTACCCAGATTATTCAGGGCTCATTCTCATCATCAGATCTGATTCCCACTACTTCCTTCAGCAAGACCGGAATCTTGTCTGAACTTTGATGTCTACCTGAAAAACAGGGTGTGGGTTCATTCTAGGGGAAACTTAAATGCATCAAGTGAAGCAAATACTATTTTTAAAGATCCAATCTCATCATCTTTGGAGCTTTTTTTAAAGATGCGTCCACTACTGTCTACGACCCTCCTCAGGCCCAGACATGGCGAGGCCTCGTTCCATACAGGCTTCGTCTGTGGAACAGCCCGCCTGAAGATGAGGACCTCATCAACAATGGAAGTTATTAAAAATAAACCTCAAAACTCATCTTTTCAGGTTAGCTTACATTTTTTTTATTGTGATATTTATCATTTTGTCTATGGTTTCTTAGTCTTGCCTGTTCTTATGAATTATTATTATTTCTTATATTATCATTATTATTATCTTCTTTATTTTATTTTCACTTATTTCTTAACTTTTTTCTTTTACTTTATCTTTGCTTGTAAACTAGTGTTTTCTCTTTATTCATATTTTATTTATTTTTAATATATAAGTTTGTATATATAAATGCGTGTATATATATTGAACCCATAAACCTGTAGCACCCAAACCTCTTTATGGGTGCATAAGACTAAGGCATTAAGCAGAGCGCAGGTGTGTTAGCAGGATGTTGTTAAAAATGGAAAGTATGATTGTCGTTCATGTGATAGGTGTGTTATTAAGTATTTGTCAGACTAATGAAGTTGCACACAGTTAAAATGTACAGGGGATGTCTGATGCCCATACAAAACATTGTAGTTGCCAGTATAGTACAAGACCTAGCCCCTCTCTGATCCCACCCCGCACCAGTGTCACACGATATGTAAGTGGCTTTAATTAGTCTGTACAATACCCACAGAAACTACACTCTGCTTGTAATTTCCTTTTTTCTAACAGTCAGTCTGCACTCAACAATGTCTACTTCACCTTTACTCTCCCCTTACTTGTTATATAAGTCATTTGTAGCATGCCTTAAGTAAAATATATGCATGAACATTTTGGCCCAATCCAAATTCATCCCTTCTCCCTGCCCCTCCATGTAGCTCTCCAAACGGAGAGTTTTGAAAAAGAGTGTCTTGTATTTCAGACTTCACTTTCATCAATGACGTCACCTATAATCGCCAGTCCGCTAGCTTTAGCGCGGAGCTCCCAGTGCTTGAATATACATAAAAACTTTTGTGTTATAACTTTAAAAATGTCATACTACAACAAAAATTCATTAATTACATTTGAATGTTAACTTCTGTGTTTCAGAGTGCACCCACATGAAGAAAATGCACTTCTCAGTGCGACATGGTTTACCCTCCACTTGGAGGGTGAAATTAAAAAAAAATATTCTGGACACAGTTGCACTTAAACTGCACTTTCAAATGGAGAAGAAGAAAAAATGTGTCATGATTCAGTGCTTAGATTTTGTGATGTTCTGTTTCTGTTAGTCTCATCACCATGTCCAGGTCAAATCGTCCACAGATGTCTTCATTTAGTTAATTGCCTTCAGCCTATTTAAGAGTCTGGTCTTCAGTTCTGCATTGTCCGGTCATCTGATCTGTTATGTCACTGATTTGGTCTACCATGGGTATGTCATGTTTGAGTTTATTTAGTAAATGTATAAGTCTCTGCCCACAAGTCTTGTCTCCTGTGTTTGGGTCCTTCACCACCACTTCATGACAAAAGGGAAGAATTCGGTTTGAGCCTTTTACTCTACGGGCCCAACAAACGTCTACATTATTATTTCCTGCAGGCCACATGTATTCCCAGTACAGGTTTGCCCATATTTGCCCACAGACTGTGTACCAGTAAGGGTAGTTTTGACTAAAAAGCTTAAGCTAACACAGTTGTTTTCGTAATGTTACATTGTTTTCGTAATGTAACATGTAACAGGCTTGGTGTGCAAGAGCCAGGAGAAACTATGCAGCAGGACTGCAAAATCAATTTAATACATCTGAGAGTTTAGAATCTCCTAAGCTTGATTAGAGGCTGTCATTCCTAACGTCATATGTTGTTTTTTGTGCACCTCCAGTGTTAGTGGTAATTGGCATATTCTTCAATAGTATTTTATTCCATCCTTCGAAGACCCAAAGTGCTCCACAGTCACAGACACCCATTCACAAACACTGGCACCAGCTTTCCACCAGAGGCAATTTGGGGTTCTTGCCCAAGAGCACTACAACCCACGGATGGTTAAGGAATCAAACCATCTTCCCATTACGAGTCAACTGCCCTACCACTGCACCACAGCTGCCACAGTACGTCCAGGTGAGGTAGTAATGCAAATAAATTAACTCACTTCAATTTTAAGAAAGAAAGATAATGCTACTACAGGCCAAAGAGATTTTTTTTTAGGAAATGTTAACATCTAAAACAAGAATAAACTATTTGATAACAAATATTATAACAAAAACAAATAATAATTTTATTTAATCAAATCATCACATTCTTATCCTTCCTGCTGCTTTAGGTCCTACCTGAACTTGATTTTTTTTAAATAAATTTTGTTTTTAAAAAATTATCATTTTCTACTTGCTTGGTCCAATTTTCCTAATTCCAAACCAAATGAACGAATGCCTTTCTATGACTAAAGACTAAATTCATAAAGAAAGTCATGCCTTGCCTCTTTGTTCCCTTTTTACCGTTATTAAATTGCAGCATCTCGGTACGTCATCCTATAGTCCTCCCACCACCCTGACGCTCTTCTGAGGGAGTTAGACTGAATAACATTCTGGCGTAAGAAGCATGTATGAACCCTAAAAAACACCAAACCATCAATGCAACTTACTCATCTGTCTTCAGAATGATAAGAAAACATTTGAAAGTCATCTCCTACTGTTGCACAAATGAACTGGTTTTCTAGCTGTTGACAGGAGTTTGGGAGCCATTTTTTAAATGTTCAATCCCTTCAAGTTCTGAAATATGTAAGAAACAACAGATAGTAATGATTTCCTTAGAGCATAAGAAGGTTTGTTGAGACTGAGAAACCCAAAGGAATCAAAAGGTAAGAAGATGACGAGTTCAACTAGAGTGAAATGAGCAAAGAAAGTCCCACTAGGATATATGGCAGACGCTGTTTATCTTCAAGACTAAACCAGTTAAAATATACTGGCTACAGTCAAGGTCTAAATGCAGAGACTGGAAGGTCTAAAAGAGCCACACACACTTTTTAGCGTTTTTTAACATATTCTTGTGCCACTTTTCTGATAATGGAGAACATATATAAAAAAAAATTAGATTCTGAATTCTTTCAGGTGAAAACACGCTGGGTGGGCCACAAGCTCTGCTCCATTCTGATGCATCCACTTGCAAACAAATTAATCCATTTACGTTTTTCTTTCCTCGTTTCTGCAGGAATTTGGGTCAAAACTGTGTGACTGGATACCTCCGATATGGCTCGGCATTTTGTTGCACCACTTTTGGGAAATCCAAAATACAACTGCTACCAACAACGGTGGACCCAAGTCTTTTTTACTTTACTATAAAAGTTCTCAGTTAAAAATATGGGGTAATACTATCATCAAATTAAATAAAAAAGTATATATTTTTTGGCATTTTTACAACTACAACTGACTTTTGCAACAACACAAAACCCCTATTTTTGCTGTGTAACACCTAAGAAGAGGAAACAGTACCTCAGAGAAAAAGCTTAGCAAATATGGGAAAAAACATCCACTGGTCATCAACAGATAAACAAGAAATGACAGAAAACGAAACTGCCAAAAAAGAGAAACTCTCGTCTTTGAATTGAAGCACTTTTTTTTTTTTTTTACCAGATATGTAGCAGACAGTTGAAGAATAAGGTTTTCTTTAAGATTACATTAACTTCAGGTAAAATGGTGCAGACACATCAGCTTCCTCTTTCATGTTATGTGCAGAAAGGACTGGTTTATTTTAGACGAGTGTTGGACTTCTGCTTTCACTTGAGGAATTTTTTTCTATGAGCCGATCAACCGATCTACAGGGTGAGAAAGATTTCTTTGTTAATCTCTGGATTAAGTTTTGATTAGTATTTTTTTTCTTAACTCACACGATTTCTTTCATTATTTTATCAGAAAATTGGTTGTGAGGAAATACAAATGTACTTAATGAATCTCTTTTTATAGTTTCCACAGAGATGAAGGATACATGTAGGATTTTGATGGCAGCTCTGTCAGTGAACATGCTGACAGTCTACATGTTCTTGAGTGTTTTCTTCCTTCCAGGTCAGATGTTTATCTTTCATTTACAGACATGCTTAGACACTTCACTTTGGTTTGTGAGTTGGGAGTTTACGCCTGGTTTTCCTCCACATTATTTCCATTTTTTCAGGAGTTTTGGCTCAATGTGACCTCATCATCTCAGCACCAAAGAAGCAGGAAGCCCTGATTGGATCCTGTTTATTGATCCCATGCAGCATCGAATCTGAACCAGAAATAGACTTTTTCAACACACGAGAACCCTTAGGAGCTTGGTTTAAAGACACTAAGAAATTTCTGAATCCTAAATATTTTGAGAGAAGGATGAAGATACGCAGAGATTTACTTTTTATTACAGGAAATTTAAAGCAGAAGAATTGCACCACCCTTATATCTAATGTGACCACCGAACATTCAAACACCTATTATTTTGGAATCATGCGTGGGCCGGTTAGCAAGACAGCAGAATGTTATCCTCTTGACATCACAGTCAAAGGTAAGACAGTTGTTTCATTAAATATATCTACCACTGTACCTCAGTTTTTCAAAACATCGTCAAATGACTTAAAACAAAAAGTGAAACTTTAGTCAACTCCTTACTTACAGACCAATAGGTTTAGGGAGGCTAATATCCTGAATTGCAATATCAGCAGTTTAAAGAAAAGAAAAAAATGCAAACTTTAGCATTTCAAAATGTTGAATATTTCATCTGATAAATAATGCAAATTTGGTGCAAAGGTCTGAAACTTAAAAATGTGAGGAAAAGAAAGTTTCTTCTGGATTCAAACTCTTTCATGAAACATTCAGGAAAAAAATTGCAATCAAAAGTCTGAGATTCTGTTTAGAATTCTGTTAAAATTACATTAGATCTTTGCAAAGAAGATTTGATCTCTCCTCCATTTTTGTCTCTCTGGCATGTGGTCTAATTTGAGTATTTTTAGAAAATCAACAACGCCACCTTGGGATGTGAGCCCAAGTAAAAAGTTACATCCAGACACGGTGGTTCTTTTTGCAAGTTGGAGACAAGAGACAATTTAAAAGTGCACATAAAATTTTATTTGATAACAAAGTTTAAAATTGGCTAAAAACTTAAAATCCACAACCAATTAGGGAATAAAATTGACCTGGAAGTTGGGGCGGAAGAATAGTCAGACCTAAAAAAGATAAATCACTAAAAAACACCAGGGTGGACAAGCACGCACACACACGTGATAGCCAAGCCAAAACACAGGAACCACCACCAGTCTGCTACTTCCTGGCTCCCAACTTCTGCAATAAAAGACAAGAAAATAAACTACCAATTAAAAAAAATAAGATAAAAGAAAAATAAAAAAAGAAGGAGTCAACTTCAATGCAACGCAGGTTGTGGAGCCCCTGTAGAATCCAACGGATTGATGTGAGGGCACAAATGACTGGGCTCCACAACACCAGAGCAGCTCCAAATAGAAATTAAAAGGACAAAAATGAATTAAAAATCAAGTTAAGAAAATGATTTTCATAAAATGCAATTCAGTCTGGTGAGTGACAGCAGGTAATGTCTTAGTCACAGGAAGACTTTTGTCCAACGTTAACACCAGAACACAAGGTAGGGCAAAGCAGCAGCTTTTAGAACAGGGGTGCAGTTGAGCACCGACGAGATCCTAGATGGTCGAGCGTGCTTGAATGCAGCAAACTTTGGCAATCCGCGGTTAATACAGGAAAGCCTGCAGACACCAGCAATATGTCATTAACATTCACCTGCGCATGCCCTTTAAATATACACCTGGTAGCCCATCTAATTGGCTGGTACCAGGTGCATCATCAAGTGGAGAAGGCTCCGCCTTCTCCTTGCCACATCTCTATAGCTGGTAACAAATGAGAACACGTCATAATTGTATAGCTCAATTGAGCACAGAGCATAACTGTAAGAAAGTTCAACAGGGTTTATTGATTTCACTTTCCACTAAACTTCCATCTAATTGTGGTTTTAAATGTGCGTGTCTGATGTGGAAGCACAGATTCTCCTCCGAGTCCCAGCATTGAAGTCTCAGCTGATCTGAAGGAGAAGACGTCTGTCTCCATCACCTGCTCGGCTCCCACTCCCTGTCCTCTCTCTCCTCCTGAACTCACCTGGAATCTCCAACCAGACTCTCAGAGACAAACGGAGACAAACACAGATGGAAGCTTTACTACTAAAATCCAGAAGAACATCACTCTGTCAGACACTCATGATGGATTCACCATCAGATGTTCTGCCAGATATCCTGTGAATGAAGGACCACCAAAGACAGCAGAGACACTAAAGACTCTCAGTGTTTCATGTAAGTGATCTGTCAGCACATCACACTTCAGCTGCTTCTGATCAATAAAGTTCCTGTGTGTCACATTTTCCTCAGATGCTCCTAAGAACACCTCAGCATCCATCAGTCCATCAGGTTCAGTGTCTACTGGTAACTGGGCGAAGATGACCTGTTCCAGCAGAGCTAAACCTGCTGTCATCAACTTCAGCTGGTTCAGGAGCAGCAAAGATGGAGACCAGAAAGTAGCTGAAGGAGAAACTTACAGCCTGAATCCAACAGAAGGAGGAGCTTATTACTGTGTGGCTACAAATGATCTGGGGAACCAGACGTCTCCAAAGATTGATCTGATTGTTGGAGGTAAATGGAGAAGTGATTTTTAGATCTGTGTCTGTCAGACTTTTAGAGTCTCTGTATGTTGAGGCATGAACTAAATCTAGAAAAACTTCAACCACAGGAACTATAGTCAATAAAATCCTTCATGTCTCATTACAGACACGAAGCAATCCGGAGTTGTCTTTGCTTCATTGAAGATTCTGGGAGTCTTAATGCTTTGTGCAACAATCATCATTTTTGAGTGGTGAGACCAATTCTCCAGAACTATGTTAAGATCAGCAGTTCTGAAGAAAACCACAGTTAAAGCACATTTAACTCTCATTCTTTTTATTTCAGCTGGTTTCATTGCAGATTCTCCAACAAATCTAAGAAGGTAAAAATGAACTGTTTGGAATAATGTATTACAATAATAACATTATATTGACAGCTGACTATATACTTCTAACATTTTTAGGACCATCAATCTCATTCTCATGCTGATTTGAGACTGATAAACAAAACTTTAAGATTTTTACCTGGATTATGTTTAATGAGGGGAATAAGAATTTCAGTTTGACATCTTTAGTTTGAAAAACAGATCAAGAACTTTCTAATCTGTAACTACAAATTGTGACGAAATTACTTTGTAACTTCCTATATTGAGTTAAATTCCCCTTCAGAAAAGTTTTCTTTTTTGCAATGAATTCACTGCAGAGCTGATGTGTTGTTCCCATTTTAGGACTCAAAAGAAGAAGTCTTTGAGAACGTAGCGATGCAGACCCAAACATCTGAAGACGTGGAGAGGCCGGGTCAAAGGCCTGTCTGACTCGGCTAGTCTGGTGTAAAAGCTTGACATCCCTGAGTCATTTTGGATGAAAATGTTTTCTTTATGACTTAACACACACACAAACAAACCAGGAAATGTTTGTTCATCTTAACATAATAAACTAGGATTGATTCTTTTTTTTTAAGATGCTTTTCTGCACTTTTTTCACTTGCAAACTGTTTGAAGATAATAATAGGAAGTCCAGTCCAGGCTGTGGTGCAGCAGGACCTACAGAAATAGGAATGTAGTACTTAAGCTCCTCTGCTTAACTCTATGAGCTTATGAACTGGAAGTCCTGGTGTAGCGCTATTCTGATCTGCTGTTCTAAGCATGTCAAGAGTCACATGACCACACAAACGAAGCCTTGGGACGTCAGGGCTGTGTGTCGAGCACCTCAAGGAGAATTTTGAAGGGGTTTGGTTTGTCAGTCGTCGCCTGTTAAAAGGTATTCTATTGTTTGAGAACTTGTGGGTTTTGGAAAAGATGAAATTCTGCTACAACAATGTAATATTACTATATTATTATTTGAAAAACAGACCAAGAGAGAGAATAACATCAAGATTACATCCCACATTTAGCAGTCTACTGACTGCAAGGACCATATTGTTTTTGCAAAACAATGAAAAAGTGTAAAAAGCTCCAAAAAGGCCTCAAAGAACAGGCCTAAGCCAAAACACTAGGGGTGTCAGAAAAAATCGATTCACATTTGAATCTAGATTCTCATTTTTAACAATTCAGAATCGATTCTAGATATCCAAGAATAGACCCCCCCCCTCCCCCCATAATCCTCCATTTATATATTTCATTTAATGGCTCGAACCTGCTAGCTCACTTGCAAGCCGTAATGTTGGTCCCGAAATGGCTACCGTAGTTTGTTTTCTCTGGAGGCGAGCGGAGCTTTCTACACAACAACAAGGGAGAAGAAAAAGAGATTCCTCCTGTCCCGTCGTCAGTGAAGGCAAATGTTTGGGTGCACTTCGGATTCTACAAATTTTGGGGTAAGGAGCTTGACATGACATGTGCAGTGTGCAAAATCAAATATTTCAGGAACACTTCAAATGCTCGTGCTCATATCTCGTCCCATCACCCGGAGATTAAAGTCTGAAAAGTCTTTCTCTGCCTTTGTGCTATTGAAATCATCCATCCCTCCTAAATTTCCTGATGTTGCGATAACAACTTTTAATGCAAATCAAATCAATCCCGCGATTTGTTGCGCACCGTGCAGCTTTTATTTTCACCACAACTTAATCTACCGTGACAACAGTCATGGATGACCACGTGACCGTTTCTCTTCCGACTACTTCCCAGGAGCCGTGCTCTCTTTTATTATCTTTCTATAGCTGTCAGACTTTTTCTCTTCATAACGCGCATGAACGTGCGCGAGCATGCGCTGCGTGTATTTATCTCTCTGTCATATTGCGCGGGGCACAGCTGCTGCACAACAGGAACCGAGAATGAAGAGAAAAACAGAGAGAGACTCTGGAAAGCTGGAACCATTTCACTTTAATGGTAATACAAAGGAAGAGTTTAGAATCTGCAGGAAAAGAATTCCATCTAGAACCTCCTCCACAACAAACCTACAGAGAGAGAAGCTTCTTTAAAACAGAGCAGATCATTCAAACCAGATCAACTCCTCAAAGCCTTTGTCTTCCTCTACCAGCAACTCAGCAGTGATGCTTTTGAAATAGATGAAGAGGAAGATTCTGAGAACATCTGAGGCTTCATCTGTTTATGATGTTTTTTTAAGTTCAGGATTTTTCACTAGAAATTTGGAAATCTGGAAATATTTTACTCAAAAATGTGTTTAAATTAATACATATTTGGGTACTGTGAGCAGGAAAGACAAAAGTTCATTTTGTGTTTGACAGTTCTATTCAAGTTAGATGACAGCTCAACAACATCGTATATGCTGATGATGCTGTATTTACTTTGTGCATGTGTCACAATAAAAAGAGATGGAATATGAGAATATGATTTTTATTTCATAATTTAATTTGGGCGGAGCAGAGCTTTCAGCCAATAAAACACGGAGGATTTTTTTCTCTCTGTTCAACTCCTCTCTGATTGGTCAGCCTGCTATGGATCTGTTGCATTCACTAAAGCTAAGAAAATACAAAACTGCCATTACCATCAACGTAACAAGACAGTTATGAGTCAAAAACACGTTTTGGATCCTTCTGTTTGGAAGGTGAAATAAAAAAAAATAATAATAATCCTGGACAGGATTGGGCTATTCAATATTCCAACTAGAAATGTAATTTTAAAAAAAAAATACCATTCAGGTTTAGTGAGGACGAATGGCTAGTAGACGCCCACGTTCACAGGGTTCAATAGAATGTAGTGCTGATACACCCATTGGCCAACTGCTGTCTCGGTAACATGTCTACCAGTCTGGCACCGCGGATAGATCAACCGTTGGCCACCGATTGGGCCACCGATTGGGCCACCCTTGGCGGTCAGGCCTGCCATCCACCCTGTTTGCTGGGCTCCCCAGCACGGGACATCAGTAACACCAGGGACCTGATGTAACTATGCAATAACAGCTAGCAGTATTTGAACCTGACGTATTTGCACTTGCAAACAAATGGTTTCAAAATTTTCATTACTGTGCGTTTTTGACTAATCTGGATTACATACTATATGTTTGTTACTTGTAAATAAAATAAGAAGAAAAATAAGTGTGTTATTAAAGGGTTTTTCTTTAAAAAAAATAAATTTTGAGCCGCAGTAATGTAGCCACTTGGGGGCCCAAGTCAGGGTCTCATTGTGCTGGTCCCAAGCCCGGATAAATACAGAGGGTTGTGTCAGGAAGGGCATCCGACGTAAAATCTTTGCCAAATCAAATATGCGAATCAGACCTACGATATCCATACCGGATCGGTTGAGGCCCTGGTTAACAACGACCGCCATCGGTGCTGTTCACCGACCGGGTGCTGGTGGAAATTGGACTACTGTTGGTCGAAGAAGGAGAGGAGGAAGGCAGGTTTGTAGGAAGAGAGAGAAGAGGAAAGGCACTAGTGTTGGACTGAGAGTTGGGACTTTTTATGTTGGAACAATGACAGGAAAAGGTAGAGAGTTTGTTGACATGATGCAGAGGAGAAAGTAGACATACTGTGTGTCCAGGAGACCAGGTGGAAAGGTAGCAAGGCTAGAAGCTCAGGAGCAGGTTCAAGTTGTTCTGTCATGGTGAAGATGGGAAGAGAAATGGAGTAGGAGTTATCTTGAAGGAGGAGCTTATTAAGAGTGTTGTGGAGGTAAAAAGAGTGTCAGAGTGATGAGTCTGAAGATAGAAATGGAGGGTGTGATGTTTAATGTTGTTAGTGGGTATGCCCCACAGGTAGGATGTGAGCTGGAAGAGAAGGAGAAATTCTGGTTGGACCTCGATGAAGTGATGATTAACATCCCTGGAAATGAGAGAGTTGTCATTGGTGCAGATTTCAATGGACATGTTGGTGCAGGAAACCGAGGTGATGAGGAGGTGATGGGCAGGTTTGGTATCCAGGAGAGGAATGTAGAAGGACAGATGGTGGTTGATTTTGCAAAAAAGATGGAATTGGCTTTAGTGAATACATTCATTGAGAAGAGACAGGAACATAGGGTGACCTATAAGAGTGGAGGGAGAGGCACACAGATAGACTACATCTTGTGTAGACGTTGTAATTGGAAGGAGATCCGTGACTGTAAAGTAGTGGTTGGTGAGAGTGTTTCCAGACAGCACAGGATGGTGGTGTGTTGGATGACTCTGGTGATGAAGAAGATGAAGAAAAAGAGGGCAAAGGCAGAGAAGAGGACAAACTGGTGGAAGCTGAAAAAAGAGGATTGTTGCATAACTTTTAAGAAACAGTTGAAACAGGCTCTGGGTGGTCAGGAGGAACTCCCAGATGATTGGATAACTACAGCTACTGTGATCAGGGAGACAGGTAGGAGTGTACTTAAGCGTAAGGTGAAAGTAGAGGTGTCAAAGGCCAAACAAGGGGCTTATGATGACTTGTATGTAGGGTTGGGCACCGAAGTTCGGTTCCAAGTAGGAACCGTTATGATTTGCGCGGTTCTACCGAAACCGAAAGATGCGGCTGCAAACGGTGCCGGATTTCGGTTCCAAATTTCATTGAAGTTTCATTTGTCTGTGGACATGTCAATCACTTGTACTCCCTTCTGATTTTTTACGATTCAGCCTATCTATTGACTTTCTTGTGTTCGTGGGCGGGCTCATATAAAACCGCCAACAGCACAAGCGCGCGCATCTAAAATGCATGAAAGCAAGTGGGGGAGTGTCACTTTGAGATGGTCGGCTTCCGCAACGTCGGTGGGCGGGACTTTCGCTGTCAATAGTGGAGTTTCCGCAATTTTTAAACAACGCTGGAGCCCCATCCCAAAATGAAACAATGAATCGTGTCCTCCTTGTTGGGCTGCTAATAGCAGAAAGCTCGGCTCGGCTCCGCCCACCACCACAGCGGGTCGTCATCTGCAGCCGTGTGATTGACATTTATCTTCCGCCTTATTTTATTGAAATAAAATATTGCTTTTGCCCAAAAACAACTGCAAATAAATGCCACATTCCTGATTTAATTTAATAAAATGTCAGGCTAAAATTTCAAGGACGTTTAAGTTTATTTAAGACGGAGTTTTATATTATGCTTTATATTACGTGCGCACAGCTGCACGGCAGGAGGGAGTCCGCGCTTGTTTGAAGCCGTTCTGCTTTGGATTTAGGAAGATAAAGGAATTATTTTTTATTACTGAAGTACCACAATAAGCACCGAAAGGGAACCGAAACCGAAACCAAAGAACCGCGGTAGCACCGGAACCGCATCAGATCCCATCGGTGCCCAACCCTACTTGTATGCTAGGTTGGGTAGTAAAGAGGGAGAGACTGACCTGTACAGATTAGCAAGACAGAGAGACTGAGATGGGAAGGACATGCAGCAGGTTAGGGTGATCAAGGATAGAGATGGTAATGTGTTGACAGGTGTTAGTAGTGTAATGGAAAGATGAAAAGAATACTTTGAAGAGTTGATAAATGAAGAGAATGAGAGAGATCTGTATGCCACTGGAAAGTGCTTAAAGAGACCTTTCCAATGGTATAAAGATAATTCAGATAGGTCAAAGAATAAGGCATTTTAAGTGATTACATAATCACATTATTCCAGAATAAACAGTAAAACAATACAAATTTTGTGACCTGGATCAAAGATTAGAGTGTTTAAAGTGTCATGACGTTCTCATTATTTGTCCAATTCTAGAAAGGAAGCTATCTTTGCAAGTCTTCTCAAAAGAACTATACGAATTAAATTACATTTAATATAACATCAATATTTATTTCCATTTGATTAAATAATAATAAATCTGCTCCTGTCTGTAGACACTGGCTTCAACCAATCAGGTTGCTAAAAACCGGTCATGTGACCTCATGTTCCAGCGTTCACTGTATTGACAGAGAAAGTACTTAAGTGTTACTTTCTAATGGAATTAGCAGGAGATGGAGAATACAGCAACAATTGTTTAGTGGCTATTTAGACATCAACAAAGTCTTCATAAAAAGCTGACATTCATATTGTATTCTAAATAAAAACTTTCATGTAAAAAAAATAAAAAGCTGACGAATTTTCGTCTGAAAATGTCTTAACTTCTACTTCACAGATGAAAAATATTCCAGAGGCAAATCAAAGACAAAATTGTGGATTATATTATCACTAGATGTGCTTGCATATGCAACCCACTGATGTAGAGTCGATCATTCTAAGAAGGAGAGAGCGCTGCAGTCGCAGGGGTCTGACAGGAAGTTCCGGTGACAAAGCAAAACATCTGCACGTCCTGCAGTTGCGCCAAACCACAATGATCACATATCTTTCAAAGTATAATCATAAATATCCAACTGCTTTGTAGTAATGAGACAAGTAATCAATAAACATTTGCATATTTTTATCTTTGCTCAACTTCCCTTAGATTGGAACATTTTGCCAGAAAAAAAGACGCATGCTTTATTCTATCTATTCACAAACAGTTGCAAAACATCACATATCACTCTGGATGTTCCAACAATCCATAGAGCGTTTTGAGCTACAACATTTTGACAGGTTTGGGTTCCCGATATACCACATAAAATCAATCTGAGGTCAGTAAGCATAGCCAAAATTCATGTCCAAGGTTTATTAGGCAGATTTTCTATTTTTGGACAAATTAAAGTATTTTAGGTGCCCCCTTGAGGTTCAAATAATACAGTAAAAGTCAATAAATTAATTCTGATTTCATTTTGGTTTGCTAGAGTAACGCATTTCTGATATAGATGCACCACAAGCTGAGAAATAAACTGTTATTTACTCATATGATCCCATATTTGCTGCATTAAGATATGTGACAAGGAAAGTGTAGACATTTTCATGATTTTCTACTTATTTTTGAAAGGGTGAGGATTCATATGTATTTTTAAATGTCATAATCCAGTTCTTACCAAATGCAGATTATTTATCAATTAACAAAATGAAGTGCGCATTGTTTATACTCTTAACTTTAATCTGCTCAGATCTCTACTATTGAACACAAATTAGTATTCAATAACTAAAAATGAAAAATGCTCATAATATTCAATTTTCTCTTGGTACTTTTGATGTTGAAGATGCACTTATACCATACTTTGTCACAAACCTAAATAAACCCTGACAGTGTTGCAGACATTTGCAGAGTTAAGTGTTATTTGACATTACATGAAGCATAAACACCCTGACAACTTGAAGGAGGTGTGAACATGTCTGTTTCCTCTTTCACACTCTGACCAGGAAGAATTAGTTTATTTCACACAAATGTTGGACTGCCATTTTGAATTCTGAGTCTTTCTGTGAGCTGGTAAACTGATCTACAGCGTGATAAAGATTTGTATTAATCTCTGGATTTTGCTTTCTTTTATTTTTCAACAAAATTCACACGGTTTGTATCAATATTTCCTAAAATGCTTTGGAAAATGTAGTTTTATGAAACTAACAAAATAAATCACCTTTCATCCCCGCAGAGATGAAGGAAGAATGTAGGAGTTTGATTGCAGCTCTGTCTGTGAACGTGCTGACAGTCTTCATGTTCCTGAGTGTCTTCCTTCTTCCAGGTCAGATGTTTGTTCTCTTTCATTTACATACATTTTTGAATAATATCTGCTTTGATATATTTCATCCCAATTCTGTTGAAAGGCTCCAGGTGGAACTTTTAAAATTCATAATTTCCCCACATTATCTTCATCATTACAGGAGTTTGGGCTGGATGTAGAGAAGCATCATACCTCCACATTACTGCACCAAAGAAACTAGAAGCTCTAAGTGGATCCTGTTTGATTATTCCATGTAGCTTTCATACAACACCAGGAAAAGGAGGAGAGAAGTTTAACAGCCACAGAGAAATCATTGGAGTTTGGATTAAAACAAATACTGAGTTTGTGGAAAATCCAAACAATGTGATTTTCAACAGCAGTAAGAAGGAAAACATCTATCCAATGAAGATCATTGGAAACCTGAAACAGAAAAACTTATCTTTTACACAAGGAATTTTCCCAGACAGGAGGAAATTGTCAAGGTCTTATTTACCACTTGACAAAAACGGAGATAAACATGTCTTTTTTCAACTACAGCCCAATATCTCTGCTTTCCCAATTTTCCAAAATATTAGAAAATTTATATGTAGCAAGGCTAGACAGATTCACAAATAGGGAAAATTTTATTTTATGTAGCAGTCAGTGCGGTTTCATAGCAAAACATTTAACAGCAATGGCCCTAATGGAACCGAAGAGAGATCGGAAGGATTTGACAATAAGAACAATCTCATTAGCATCTTCATAGACCTCAAGAAAGCATTTGACACAAGAAATCACAAAGTTCTCCTTCAAAACCTTAGCAAATACGGCATCAAAGGACTGACCCTGCAATGGATAGCTAGTTATCTAAAAGATCAACAACAAAATGTACAAATAAACAACATTAAATCAAATGTATGCAATATCACATGTGGTGTACCTCAAGGATCAGTCCTTGGCCCAAAATTAGTTTTTTTCCTTATAAACGATTTAAGCTCAATGTCCAAAATACTAAACTCCATTTTATTTGCAGATAACAAAACCTTTTATTATACAGGAACCAATATTGTGCATATGATAGAGGTGGAACAGACTCACTGACGGAAAAAAACTATCGTTAAAGACTGACAAATCATATTTTATGATATTTATTAATAGAAATACAAATGATACAGTTGAATTAAACATAGATAATATTAGTATTAAAAGAAGTAACATTTTTGGGAGTTATAGATAAAAAGTTAACTTGGAAATCACAAATGAACACTGTCAAAACCAAAATAGCAAAAGCAATTGCAGTATTGCACAAAGTAAAGTGGTCCTAGAACAGTAATTGACAAAATCTATTATGCAACTCCTTGATTATGTCAAACCAGAACTGTTGTGTAAAAATCTGGGGTGCAACTTTTAAAACATATATGATTTACATATTAGAATAAAAAGCAATAGGAGTAATTATAGGGACCAGTCTAATCCATTATTTATCAAATTAAAATAGTAAAATGTTAATATATTGCTGACTTTCATATTTTAAAATATATGTACAGTGTAAATATAAAATGCCTTCCTTCTGAATAAGTTTTTCTTCTTTCTGTCTCCTTTTCATTTTTTTTCCAATCATGTTTGAGCTTACAACTCAATGTTGTATTGCACGTTTTTTCCTTTTAATGAGTAACAATGAAATTGATTATTTAAAAAAAAGAACAGAAAAGCCTCATCAGTTATTAAAAAAATAAATAAATAAAATTACATTTGTTGATCAAATGTAGATGAACAAGACTGGCCCCATACAAGAGGGTAAAATACCACCAATAAATTAAATCTTAAATTATACAGAGGACAGCTCAACAATCTTACATTCCTAAATACTTAGCATGAATTTAAAACGTGGTTTGATGATAATGCCTGGTGGAGGTTTTGTGTCAGTTGATCGACGAGGAATCCCCTTACTGATGAAAATGCTGATGTGTCATTCATTTTCCTTATTGTAAATGAGCAGAGAATCAATCATGATCAGAACCAGGTCCATGGTTCTTGTGAATCTTAACTTTAATCTGCTCAGATCACCACTGTTGAACACAAATGAGTATTCAATAACTACAAAAGAATAATAGTCACAGTATTCAATTTTCTTTTGGTACTTTTGGTGTTGAAGATGCACTTATACCATACTTTGCCACAAACCAAAATAAACCCACACAGTGTTGCAGACACTTGCAGAGTTAAGTGTTCTTTGGCATTACATGAAGCAATCTGGCCGAGGGTCCTTTCCCCCCCACCAGGGATGGGGTAGAGGACAGAAGGTCAAAGGTCCCACCTTCCTTGTGTGATGTATGTTTGTGTATATTTTGAGGTGCTAGAGGTTTGTGTACTAAAGAGTGCAGTTAAAATTGGTGAGTAGGGCCTTGACAAGACATCTCCTGATCGCTCACAGCGATGCCCCGTCACCCTCTCACCAATGCCCCCACATGTCTATGGTGCGGTTAAAATTGGCAGGAAGGGCACTGAGAGGACATCTACTGCCAACTTTAAAGAGGTGTGAACATGTCAGTTTCCTCTTTCACACTCTGACGAGGAAGAATTAGTTTATTTCAAAGTGTTGGACTGCCATTTTCAATTCTGAGTCTTTCTGTGAGCTGGTTACAGCGTAAAAGAAGATTGCTGTTATTCTCTGGATTTAGTTTTTGTGTTTGAAAAACACTCACATGGTTTGTATCAATATTTCCTAAAATGATTTGGTGAGGACATGCAAATGTATTTTTGTGCAACTAACAAAAGAAGAAAACAATCTTTCATCCCCGCAGAGATGAAGAGTGAATGTGGAAGTTCAATGGCAGCTCTGTCTGTGAACGTGCTGACAGTCTTCATGTTCCTGACTGTCTTCTTCCTTCCAGGTCAGATGTTTGTTTTATTTCATTTACAGACATTTTGAATCATTTCAGCTTTCATATATTTCATCCTAATGTTGTTTAAAAGCTCCATGTGGAATAAACTGCATCTGAAGTGCAGTTTGTTTATCAGAATTCATCAATAAATTCCACATTATCTTCATCATTACAGGAGTTTGGGCTGGATGTAGAGAAATATCCCACCTTCACATTACTGCACCAAAGAAGCTGGAAGCTCTGAGTGGATCCTGTTTGATAATTCCATGTAACTTTGACACAAAACCAGGAAAAGGAGTGTTTAACAACAGCAGAGAAATCATCGGAATTTGGATTAAAAAGAACTCTGACAAAAAAACAGGCAATGTGATTTTCAACAGCCGTAGCGATGAAAACATCTATCCAATGAAGATCATTGGAAACCTGAAACAGAAAAACTGCACCACTTTGTTTTCTAGTTTGACCACAAAATATACAGAAGAATATTATTTTAGAATTGAAAATGGAGAATTTAAAGCAGTCGATCGTTGTAAAACTGAGATAAAAATTCAAGGTAAGAAACATTTTCTCTTGACAATTACAGTGATGATTTTTTTTTCTTAATTGAGAAAAATAGCATAAAGTATTTTGGATTACAAACTCCAAACATTTGGAGTTCCTGTGTTTGTATCTGATAAGTTTTTCTCTGTGTTTGAAGCACAGATTCTCCTCAGAATCCCAGCATTGAAGTCCCAGCTGATCTGAAGGAGAAGACGTCTGTCTCCATCACCTGCTCGGCTCCCACTCCCTGTCCTCACTCTCCTCCTGAACTCACCTGGAATCTCCAACCAGACTCTCAGAGACAAACGGAGACAAACACAGATGGAAGCTTTACTACTAAAATCCAGAAGAACATCACTCTGTCAGACACTCATGATGGATTCACCATCAGATGTTCTGCCAGATATCCTGTGAATGAAGGACCACCAAAGACAGCAGAGACACTAAAGACTCTCAGTGTTTCATGTAAGTGATCTGTCAGCACATCACACTTCAGCTGCTTCTGATCAATAACGTTCCTGTGTGTCACATTTTCCTCAGATGCTCCTAAGAACACCTCAGCATCCATCAGTCCATCAGGTTCAGTTTTAGCAGTTTACTGGGTGAACCTGACCTGTTCCAGCAGAGCTAAACCTGCTGTCAACAACTTCAGCTGGTTCAGGAGCAGCAAAGATGGAGACCAGAAAGTAGCTGAAGGAGAAACTTACAGTCTGAATGCAACAGAAGGAGGAGCTTATTACTGTGTGGCTACAAATGATCTGGGGAACCAGACATCTCCAAAGATTGATCTGATTGTTGGAGGTAAACGGAGAAGTGATTTTTAGATCTGTGTCTGTCAGACTTTTAGAGTCTTTAAATGTTAGTAGACTGCAGGATTCATGAGACATGAACTAAATCTAGAAAAACTTCAAATACCTGGACAATAGTTTATGAAAACCTTCATGTCTCATTACAGATACGAAGCTGTTCTGGGTTGTCTTTGCTTCATTGAAGATTCTGGAAGTCCTAATGCTTTGTGTAGCAATCATCGTTTTTCAGAGGTGAAACCGATTCTCCAGAACTGGAATGGTTCAGATCAGCTGTTCCTCTGCCAAAAATCACAGTTAAAGCACATTTAACTCTCATTCTTTTTCTTTTATCAGGTCTCAAGGCAGATTCTCCAACAAACCTGAGAAGGTAAAAATTAGGGATGTCCCGATCCGATCACGTGATCGGAAATCGGGCCCGATCACGTGGTTGAAGACTCGATCGGAATCGGGCTCCGTTGTCCGATCAGGATCGGATATTTCATTTATTCTTCTTATAATCAGCGCTTTATATTTCAATCTTATTATTCCGGATAAATCCTCCACTAGAAGTCTGCATGTCAAGAACAGATCACAAAATGTTATTCCCGGAAAACGCAGCAGAAACCGGCAACAGTTTGGCCAGAGGACTGATGTAAAGTTAGCTAGCTAGCCGATCACGGATTCAGACTTCCGGGATCAATAACTCTTTTGAAAACGCTTTAAACTGACAGCTAGTGTCTCTAAACAACAACCTCTAAAGGCATTTCAACAGAAAAAGACAGAGTTTTGTTTCTTTTTAATGTTAAGCTCTTCGTGCTGCAGACAGATGCTAACCGGCAGCTGCTAACTGCTACATGCTAGCGCCATGATTTAACTCCTTAGGACCCGAGCTGTCCTTTGATATGCCTGTTTTATTTTATCTGAAAGAGAAATAAAGTAAAGAAAATTAACTACTCTGATAATAAAACCGAAATGTGATGTCTTAAGAACTTAAAAAGACGCACATAATCTTAAAAAACAAACAAACGAATAAATTAAAATTAATAATTATATGAGTTAGTCATGAACACTCATCAAATTCATGCTAAAACCCACATAATTTATTTTTAAGAATTCTAAATTAGGACAGGAATCATATTTGGTCAAAAATGTTCAATAACTAAAGATATTAAAGTCAAAGTCACTAAACTTTCTCACATGACTAATTATCACTTATATAACAAGAAAATGTTTTTTTTTTCTAGTTTATATTTGCTCTAATTTTACTTGTTTATTAAAGCTACTTCACTGAAGTGTTTTATTTAAGTTTCTAATGATAAAATAATGTTAATGAAATATAAATAAGGGACAAGACAAATCTGTTTATTCAATTTGTTCATGTTTTAAATGTGTTACAAAAGTATCGGATCGGGACTCGGTATCGGCAAATCCACAAAATCCAATGACTCGGAATCGGATCGGGCCCAAAAAAACCTGATCGGGACATCCCTAGTAAAAATGAACTGTTTGGAATATTTTATTACAATAATAATCTTTTATCAACAGCTGAATTTACATTATTCTTCTATTTTTAGGACCATCGATCTCGTTCTCCTGCTGATTTAATAGAGGTAGGTACATATTTCATCTTACCAGATTTAGGTTTATTGAGGAGAAGAAGAATTACTTTTTACTTCCAGAGGAGTCTTTGTTGCAATTAAACCCATGCAGTTACAAAAAATAATTACAATGCAAACCAAAAAAAAAGTTTCCAAATAAAAGAAACACAGCAAATACCAGGAAATGCTGCTGTCAATAACAACAAACACTGCTGCTAATTAACAGAAATGGTGCTGTTTGGCCACAACGGAAGTGGATTATCAGTGAAAAGAAAGTATCAGCTAAAATGTTAATGCAACTGAAGTCCAAAGCAACCTGTCAGTTGTTTCCACTCAGATGTGTTTTCATTCTAGCACCTGTTAGTTGTGTTTGTCTGAAGTAGACAGTGTTCTGGAGTGAGTCTGTGCAGTGGAACTTGTAACTGTGTTCTGCTGCATAATGTGGTGAAGCTACACAACTGGATTCTCCTGTCGTTAGTGCTCTCTCTGTACAATGGGTTTATCAACATCCATAAACAGACATCCTCCAATTTAACTTCAATCCTGGGGCTGCATGATCGAACCGAATAACACATTAGAAGAACACATAGTGACATTGAACATTGACATCTTACTTTCTCGTTTGTTTTCTAATTCGTATTGCTGTTATTCTTTTCTCATTCTTCTCAGCAGTGCATAAGCAAAAACCGTACTGATAATTCACTTCCATTGTGACTATTTTATCTTCAATTTTCAATTTTTTTTCAACACTGTTTCTTTTATTTTATCTACAGCGTTCCTTTTAGAAACAGTTTCTTTCTTTGTTTGCACAGCAACTTATTTTTTTTGTTGGGATGGAGAGTCTGGACGACCGTACCGCAGAGCTCTTATGTTGTTTCATTTTTAGGAAACAAATGAAGACGTCTATGAGAACATAGAGATGGTGATCCAAACATCTAAAGACATGAAGAGGCCGGGATGAAGGGGTGACTGTCTGCCAGTCAGTTAGTTCAAATCCCAAACTTGACTAACAGCACTTCAGATGAAAGTGTTTTCTTCATGACTAAATGTAAATGTTGTACAATACATTGTAACAATCAGAAATTATGCAACACAGCACAAATTTAGCTCATTTGCACTATTGATATTGACAAATGATGGCCACTTTGATTCTTAATCTGGAGTCGATTATTTCTATTTAATTCCCGGCAAAAATAAAAAATAAAAAAATCGACCTTCATTTTACCATAACTTTGCCAAACATAATGGTTTGTATGTTTAAAAAAATCCATTAATATAAAGTCTATTCATAAAAAGCCTTAGAATTATGACTTTTTTTGCTATTATTCCATTACAAACCATTCTTTTGTTTAATATTTTAATCAAATGTTCGCATGCTAGTTCTTTTATTATGATTACTTTTAATTACTTAAGCTTTTCACTTATTATTTAATGAGTTAGATTTTGTTTTTCTTTTTCTGCTCCTTTACATTTACAAAACTGTAATATGATTGTATTGTCTTGATAAATGAAATAAAGATCTAATATTTTTGTCTGTTCATTTGCAATTGTCAATAAAGTTTATTCAAATTATAGCTTTGAACTGCAATACCTGGTGTGACCACCAAAAGGCTTCAAAAGCACTTTGAAAATCATTGTTGAAAATAATCTGCTCACTAACAAAATATTTAAAACACATTTCTAAAACACAATATTTAACTTTCAGTCATAACAGAATCATTACCATGATGTCCAAACTAATAAAAAAATACTAAAGGGAAGACAGTTGACTGGATATGATTCAAGCTGATCAGAGGATTTTTGTTTTTTTTGTTTTATTCCTGTATCGTGAAACAAAATAATTTGAAAGCTGGAGAAAAAAAGAAACATTCAGAGAATTCCAACAACTAAGATTTTCACCACGCATAATAAGTTTGGGATTGTGAAAAAAATCATTGTCGTATTCACAGTGTTTGCTTCTCTTCAAAAATGATCATGATTTCGCGACGACCTCCCCTCCATTTTTTTTTAATGTTTTTATTTTTTTGGATAAATAACCTATCCTGTCTCTGCCTCAATGTGAGTACAAATAGTACAATGATTGTGACAGACAAGGAATTCTTTTTTTCCCTAACCCTTGGTTTTTATTTGGTGCTTGTGTATATTTTGTCGGATCAAGTTCTGGTTTCATGCTGCTTTAACCCTTGTGCTCTCTTATGGGGTCCAGATGACCCCACCCTACATTGATATGTGATCCCTCCCATGACAAACGTGGACAGTGTGTCTGCCACAGACACCAGTGAAGATTTAAAAAAAATCCTTGAAAAAACAAAGTTGACCGTGCTGTCTTGTGACTGGATGACCCCGCTTTTAATGTAAACATGCTTAGAATAACACAAGAGCTAAATGTTCAGCAGCATTTGGGCTACCAGGTGCATGGTGCAAAGTCAGATTTGTCACATTTTGCTTTCTATCAACATCTGAACCTCCAGAACATCTGAAGAGTCTGAGGCAAAAGCTTCTTTCATGTTTTTCTTTAGGTTCTGCTGCACAACATCCTGGATCTCCTCCTAAAGACCTAAACCCAGTCAAAAAGTGGAACAAAAAAATATATTTTTTTTTACCTCACTTTTTAAGTGAACAAACAAACATTTTCTTTTTATATCATGGGGGGTGGGCTTTGACAGTATGGTTGTTTTCTCACTGCGAGGATTTAAATAAATTATTATTATTGGTGTGAATTCTGAGAAGCAGTCTGTGTAGTAAACTACATTAGCTCTTTATTAGTTTATGCTGCATATATTCTTACAGATTTTTCAAACATAACACATACAAACACACATCTGTGTGATTTAAAGCAAAACTTTGATTTATTTATTTATTGGTTATTTTGACCTCTTCTTAGGGCCCATCTTGTTTACTTGGTCAGATCTTTTTTAACAGTTGAATGATTTTTGATGTTACTCGTGCTGTCATGGTCTTGTCCTGCTTGGTCCACCAGACAGTCACACTTTTCAACAATCTTCTGAATAATTCAAATCCTAAAGAAAATAACATTTTCTTTTTTAAATATAAATTATTCAAATAAGTACAATTAAGCACAATCATTTTTTTGTGTTGCAATGTACTGTACTGTACATAATTTACATATACATATGCATATACATTACATTACAAATTAGCATTAAGAAAACACTTTCATCCAAAGTGTTCTTTGTCAAAGCTGCAATTTGAACCAGCCGACCAGCAGGAAGCCCTTCCACCCGGCCTCTGTGTGTCTTCAAATGTGTGAGTCTTCATCTCTATATTCTCGTAGTCTTCTTCATTTGTGCCCTTAAAAGGAAATAGTACAAAAGCTCAGTGGTGGTTTCACTGTTACACAATCTCCTCCAGAAGAAAATTTAACTTAGCGTGGATGTTCTCCTTTTCACATAGAAGCTGCTGCTCATTAAATACTGTAGTTACAGTTTAAGAGGTTCTTGAGGTAAAAACAAACACTGACTTGTTAACATGAACCTCCTATTCCCTCATAAAACATAATCCAGATTAATGATCTCAACTACTTGCATACCTGTATTAAATCAACTGGAGGTTGAACATCATGGACACTGACATGGAGGACACGAGTCGATTGACTGCAGTTTCCCTGATTCATTTTTATTTGAGCATTATTAGAAATAGTGAGATTTTTCCAGCAACTCACTATTAGTAATACAGAGTTTTCTTTTCCTCATTTTAAACTCTTAACAACGGAAATCATTAAATTTCAAACACCGGGAACGGGTGTCAACTCATCTACCGTGCTGTAAATATAACAAATGGGACAAATGTTAGCTCGTTGTCAGTGTAACAGACTTTCCAGTGTCCTCCTGAGCATTCCTTAGTGCGCATGACAGGCGCATGATGTAATATGACAGAAGGGGTTGTGGGTAGGAAAATGAAAAAGGCGGTTAATAAAAAGATGACTGTTCTAACTCCAAGACGTGTGTCTCTGAGCTCCATTATTTGATACCGGCTAAGCCTAAGGCCGAAGAACCGAACCCGGAAAACCGGCTACATTGGTGGCAGCGGTGGGATGAATTTTTGAAAGCGGTGTGTTTTGCATATAACACCACACAGCACTCTACTACACGTTTCAGTCCCTTTTATCTCATGCATGGTCGCGATGCCCGGGTTCCAGCTGACTTGTTGATCCCAGCCAGTGTGTTGGATACCCTAAGTGCGGGGTCTCACTCAACATATGTCTCGTCGCTGGTGTCTCGCCTTGGTGCTGCCTTCAGTACAACCAGACTTAATGCAACAGAGGCACATGAGAAACAGAAACTTTACCATGATGAAGACTCCTCTCACCGTCCATTTGCAGTGGGGGCGTTAGTGTGGCTAAACAATCCAACAGAAAACCGCTCAAAGCTTGCTCCCACTGGAAGGGCCCTTATCGGTAGAACAAGTGTTGACTTCGGGGGTGAGGTTGGTCTCACCTATCGCATTGTGAACCCCTATGACCCACATGACAGAGCTCAGGTGGTTCATCACAAGACAATCAGACTGAAGTCGTACACTTTGCCTGTGACTGCTCAGGATGCCTACTCCACCTCTCCCCATTCACAGGACTCGTGGAGGTGCTTCCACATTCAAGTGAAGGTGAAACCTCAGAGAGGGGGCTGCGGGGACAAAATCAGAGGAAATTTGGCGATTCTACATGTTCCCGTAGTGGTCGGCCGGTGCGCCCCTTTACATTTCAACGACTTTTGTTATGTCTGCGATTTTTTAGTTTATGTATTATTTTTGCATAGGAGAATTGATTCAAGGTTCAAGTGTGTAGACATATTAAAAAAAAAAGAAAAAGGTATTGTGCACCGTCCTTAATGGTTGGTTTTTTTTGTGTGTTTTTTTTTTTTTGTGAGTTTTGTTTAACGCCATATCAACCCTCTATTTTATTTGTTTAAGTTTTCATTATTTGTGTGGAAACGGGACGTTTCATTTGGAGGAAGGAAAAAAAGTAACAGACTTTCCAGTGTCCTCCTGAGCATTCCTTAGTGCGCATGACAGGCACATGATGTAATATGACAGAAGGGGTTGTGGGTAGAAAAATGAAAAAGGCGGTTAATGAAAAGATGGCTGTTCTAACTCCAAGACGTGTGTCTCTGAGCTCCATTATTTGATACCGGCTAAGCCTAAGGTCGAAGAACCGAACCCGGAAAACCGGCTACATCAGCAACGCTGCTTTCCCTGCGGAGATCTGAGTTCAAATCATGGTCACGGAAAGTGTTTTTATGCTTAAAAAAACTTTCAGCGAATATTTTTTAAGTCTTGAGAATTAAATTCAAATAAATGCTTATTTGAACGTATCCCAGGCAGCTGCAGTGTTTCTTTTTAGCGTGCAGTGACATCCGTGTGTGTATGAGGTGGGGGTGGGGGGTTAAGGAAAACGGTCATTCATGCGATTACGGAGATTACTGGTTAAATTATTAACAGATCAAGAACCATTCCTTACTTAATAAGTGACTAAATAAACTTCCTGAGATTATTATTTATTCATTATTTGAAATGATTCAAATGTAGACGTACGCATTAACTCTGCAGATATTTTCTCTCTGTTTTACCGCTGCAGCTGTGTTGCTTTTCTCGAGGAAAATGTGCTCTTACTCAGCATATGCTTGAATGAATTTATCAATTTCCATCGCCGGAAGTATGAAACTTTGGTGTTTGTTCCCGTTGCCATGGTGAATCGTGCGGTCTTTGCTCCATTGATCAGGGCTTTTAATGGTCGCGACTGATTCTGGTTCCAACAACTTCAAGTTGATTGAATCAAACTTTTTCAGCTGTTCTGAAACCGAAGACTAACTTCGAGAATATTGAGTCCACGGACTCGGAGTTCAGTTTTCAACTCTAAATTTGTTGAACCTGCTTCTTGAAACGGGCCCCAGTATTTTTGTGTTTAGTCATTGGTGTTGTCTTTGTTAAATGTTTAGTTGCCCCATGTTTGTCACGTGGTTTGATCACCCACTATACATGTTCCCCTTATGTGTCATAGGGTAGGTCTGTTCGTTTCTGTTAATTGATCTATTCAGTTGGTTCAGTTTAATGCCTAAGTTAATTCTGTTCTGTTGACCTCTTTTAAGGGCCCAGTTTGTAAATTATTTATCTTTTTTTGAGAAATTAAACTTCATTTATGAATCTCCTGTTGTCCTCATTGGCCGCTGGATCCCTCTCAGATCCTGTTTATTGATCCTTTGCAGCATCAAACCCGACTTTTTCAACACCCAGGAGCATGGGTTCCTGTACCTGAGTCCGATTGGAGATTTAAAGATTTGGAAATGATGACAAATTGCAGGGATTTATTCCTCATTACAGGAAATCTGGAGCAGAAGAATTGTGCCACTGTAATTTCTGATGTGACTACTGAGCATTCGAACACAGTTTACTTTGGATTCATGAGTGGGTTCATGGATTAGTTGAAGAAAATAGCTCTTTGTTGACATCGAAGTCAAAGGTAAGACAATTGTTTTGAAGACGTCTGTCTCCATCACCTGCTCGGCTCCCACTCCCTGTCCTCACTGTCCTCCTGAACTCACCTGAAGTGCTCATTTTTTATCCTCTTAAGTTTAATCAGCTCAGATCTCTACTATTGAACACAAAGTATTATTGGATAAATACAAAAGAATAATGCTCACAATCTTCAATTTTCTTTTGGTACTTTTGGTGTTGAAGATGCACTTACACCATACTTTGTCACAAACCTAGATAAACCCTCAGTGTTGCAGACATTTGCAGAGTTAAGTGTTCTTTGACATTAAATGAAGCATAGTCATCCTGACAACTTCAAGGAGGTGTGAACATGTCTGTTTCCTCTTTCAGACTATGACTAGGAAGAATTAGTTTATTTCACACAAATGTTGGACTGCCATTTTGAATTCTGAGTCTTTCTGTGAGCTGCTAAACCGATCTACAGCGTGAAGAAGATTTCTTTTATTCTCTGGATTTAGTTTTTGTGTTTTAAAAACACACATGGTTTGTATCAATATTTCCTAAAATGATTTGGTGAGGACATGCAAATGTATTTTTGTGCAACTAACAAAAGAAGAAAACAATCTTTCATCCCCGCAGAGATGAAGAGTGAATGTGGAAGTTCAATGGCAGCTCTGTCTGTGAACGTGCTGACAGTCTTCATGTTCCTGACTGTCTTCTTCCTTCCAGGTCAGATGTTTGTTTTCTTTCATTTACAGACATTTTGAATCATTTCAGCTTTTATGTATTTCATCTTTATGTTGTTTAAAAGTTCCACATGGAATAAACTCATTATATTCCACATTATCTTCATCATTACAGGAGTTTGGGCTGGATGTAAAGAAATATCCCACCTTCACATTACTGCACCAAAGAAGCTGGAAGCTCTGAGTGGATCCTGTTTGATAATTCCATGTAGCTTTAAAACTACACCAGGAAATGGAGAGTTTAATGACAGCAGAGAAATCAATGGAGTTTGGATCCGAAATAATTACGATTTTCACCAACATCCAAACAATGTGATTTTCAACAGCCGTAACCATGAAAACATCTATCCCATGAAGATCATTGGAAACCTGAAACAGAAAAACTGCACCACTTTGTTTTCTAATTTGACCACAAAATATACAGAAGAATATTATTTTAGGATTGAAAATGAAGAATTTAAAGCAGTTGATCGTTGTAAAACTGAGATAAAAATTCAAGGTAAGAAACATTTTCTCTTGACAATTACAGTGATGTTAATTATTTTTTAACTGAAAAAAATAGCATAAAGTATTTTGGATCACAAACTCCAAACATTTGGATTTCCTCTGTTTGTATCTAATAACTTTTTTCTCTGTGTTTGAAGCACAGATTCTCCTCAGAGTCCCAGCATTGAATTCTCAACTGATCTGAAGGAGAAGACGTCTGTCTCCATCACCTGCTCGGCTCCCACTCCCTGTCCTCACTCTCCTCCTGAACTCACCTGGAATCTCCAACCAGACTCTCAGAGACAAACGGAGACAAACACAGATGGAAGCTTTACTACTAAAATCCAGAAGAACATCACTCTGTCAGACACTCATGATGGATTCACCATCAGATGTTCTGCCAGATATCCTGTGAATGAAGGACCACCAAAGACAGCAGAGACACTAAAGACTCTCAGTGTTTCATGTAAGTGATCTGTCAGCACATCACACTTCAGCTGCTTCTGATCAATAAAGTTCCTGTGTGTCACATTTTCCTCAGATGCTCCTAAGAACACCTCAGCATCCATCAGTCCATCAGGTTCAGTTTTAGCAGTTTACTGGGTGAACCTGACCTGTTCCAGCAGAGCTAAACCTGCTGTCAACAACTTCAGCTGGTTCAGGAGCAGCAAAGATGGAGACCAGAAAGTAGCTGAAGGAGTATTTCACAGACTGAATCCAGCAGAAGGAGGAGCTTATTACTGTGTGGCTACAAATGATCTGGGGAACCAGACGTCTCCAAAGATTGATCTGATTGTTGGAGGTAAACGGAGAAGTGATTTTTAGATCTGTGTCTGTCAGACTTTTAGAGTCTTTAAATGTTAGTAGACTGCAGGATTCATGAGACATGAACTAAATCTAGAAAAACTTCAACAACCTGGACAATAGTTTATGAAAACCTTCATGTCTCATTACAGATACGAAGCTGTTCTGGGTTGTCTTTGCTTCATTGAAGATTCTGGAAGTCCTAATGCTTTGTGTAGCAATCATCGTTTTTCAGAGGTGAAACCAATTCTCCAGAACTGGAATGGTTCAGATCAGCTGGTCCTCTGCCAAAAATCACAGTTAAAGCACATTTAACTCTCATTCTTTTTCTTTTATCAGGTCTCAAGGCAGATTCTCCAACAAACCTGAGAAGGTAAAAATGAACTGTTTGGATTATTTTATTACAATAATAATCTTTTATCAACAGCTGATTCTTCTATTTTTAGGACCATCAATCTCATTCTCCTGCTGATTTAATAGAGGTAGGTACATATTTTATCTTACCAGATTGAGGTTTATTGAGGAGAAGAAGAATTACTTTTTACTTCCAGAAGAGTCTTTGTTGCAATTAAACCCATGCAGTTACAAAAAATAATTACAATGCAAACCAAAAAAAAAGTGTCCAAATAAAAGAAACACGGCAAATACCAGGAAATGCTGCTGTCAATAACAACAAACACTGAAATTGTGCTGTTTGGCCACAACGGAAGTGGATTATCAGTGAAAAGAAAGTATCAGCTAAAATGTTAATGCAACTGAAGTCCAAAGCAACCTGTCAGTTGTTTCCACTCAGATGTGTTTTCATTCTAGCACCTGTTAGTTGTGTTTGCCTGAAGTAGACAGTGTTCTGGAGTGAGTCTGTGCAGTGGAACTTGTAACTGTTCTGCTGCATAATGTGGTGAAGCTACACAACTGGATTCTCCTGTCGTTAGTGCTCTCTCTGTACACTGGGTTTATCAACATCCATAAACAGACATCCTCCAATTTAACTTCAATCCTGGGGCTGCATGACCGAACCGAATAACACATTAGAAGAACACATAGTGACATTGAACATGACATCATACTTTCTCGTTTGTTTTTTAATTCGTATTGCTGTTATTCTTTTCTCATTCTTCTCAGCAGTGCATGAGCAAAAACCGTCCCTGATAATTCACTTCCATTGTGACTATTTTATCTTCAATTTTCAATTTTTCTGCAACACTGTTTCTTTTATTTTATCTGCAGCGTTCCTTTTAGAAACAGTTTCTTTCTTTGTTTGCACAGCAACTTATTTTTTTTGTTGGGATGGGGAGTCTGGACGACCGTACCGCAGAGCTCTTATGTTGTTTCATTTTTAGGAAACAAATGAAGACGTCTATGAGAACATAGAGATGGTGATCCAAACATCTAAAGACACGAAGAGGCCGGGATGAAGGGGTGACTGTCTGCCAGTCAGTTAGATCAAATCCCAAACTTGACTAACAGCACTTCAGATGAAAGTGTTTTCTTCATGACTAAATGTAAATGTTGTACAATACATTGTAACAATCAGAAATTATGCAACACAACACAAATTTAGCTCATTTGCACTATTGATATTGACAAATGATGGCCACTTTGATTCTTAATCTGGAGTCAATTTCTTTCTATTTAATTCTCGGCCAAAAAAAAATATATCAACCTTCATTTTACCATAACTTTGCCAAACATAATGGTTTGTATGTTTAAAAAATTCATTAATATTAAGTCTATTCATTAAAAGTCTTAAAATTATGACATTTTTTTGCTATTATTCCATTACAAACCATTCTTTTGTTTAATATTTTAATCAAATGTTCGCATGCTAGTTCTTTTATTATTGATTAATTTTAATTACTTAAGCTTTTCATTTATTTTTTTAATGAGTTAGATATTATTTTCTTTTTCTGCTCCTCTTCATTTATAAAACTGTAATATGATTGTATTGTCTTGATAAATGAAATAAAGATCTAATATTTTTGTCTGTTCATTTGCAATTATCAATAAAGTTTATTCAAATTAGTGCTTTGAACTGCAATACCTGTTGTGACCACCAAAAGGCTTCAAAAGCACTTTGAAAATCATTGTTGAAAATAATCTGCTCACTAACAGAATATTAAAAACACATTTCTTAAACACAATATTAAACTTTCAGTCATAACAGAATCATTTCATGATGTCCAAACTAATAAAAAAAAATACTAAAGGGAAGACAGTTGACTGGTTATGATTCAAACTGATCAGAGGATTTTTGGGTTTTTTTTGTTTTATTCCTGTATCTTGAAACGAAATAATTTGAAAGCTTGAGAAAAAAAAGAAACATTCAGAGAATTCCAGTGAAACAACTAAGTTTTTCACCACACTCAATAAGTTTGGGATATTGTGAAAAAAATCATTGTCATATCCACAGTGTTTGCTTTTCTTCAAAAATGTTCATGATTTTGCAACCCCCCCCCCCCCCCCTCCCCCCCCCCCCCCCCCCTTTTATGTTTTAATTTTTTTGGATAAGTAATCTATCCTCTCTCTGCATTAATATTAGTACAAATAGTACAATGATTGTGACAGACGAGGAATTCTTTTTTTCCCTAACCCTTGGTTTTTATTTGGTGCTTGTGTATATTTTGTCGGATCAAGTTCTGGTTTCATGCTGCTTTAACCCTTGTGCTCTCTTATGGGGTCCAGATGACCCCACCCTACATTGATATGTGATCCCTCCCATGACAAACCTGGACAGTGTGTCTGCCACAGACACCAGTGAAGATTTAAAAAAAATCCTTGAAAAAACAAAGTTGACCGTGCTGTCTTGTGACTGGATGACCCCGCTTTTAATGTAAACATGCTTAGAATAACACAAGAGCTAAATGTTCAGCAGCGTTTGGGTTACCAGGTGCATGGTGCAAAGTCAGATTTGTCACATTTTGCTTTCTATCAACATCTGAACCTCCAGAACATCTGAAGAGTCTGGGTCAAAAGCCTCTTTGGTTTAAAGCAAAACTTAAAGCAAAACTTTGATTTATTTATTTATTTATTGGTTATTTTGACCTCTTCTAAGGGCCCATCTTGTTTATCTGGACAGTTTTTTTTAACAGTTGAATGATTTTTGATGTTACTCGTGCTGTCATGGTCTTGTCCTGCTTGGTCCACCAGACAGTCACACTTTTCAACAATCTTCTGGACTAAAAGCTTCTGAATAATTCAAATCCTAAAGAAAATAACATATTCTTTTTTAAATATAAATTATTCAAATAAGTACAATTAAGCACAATCATTTTTTTGTGTTGCAATGTACTGTACTGTACATAATTTACATATACATATGCATATACATGACATTACAAATTAGCATTAAGAAAACACTTTCATCCAAAGTGTTCTTTGTCAAAGCTGCAATTTGAACCAGCCGACCAGCAGGAAGCCCTTTCACCCGGCCTCTGTGTGTCTTCAAATGTGTGAGTCCTCATCTCTATATTCTTGTAGTCTTCTTCATTTGTGTCCTCAAAAGGAAACAGTACAAAAGCTCAGTGGTGGTTTCACTGTTACACAATCTCCTCCGGAAGAAAATTTAACTTAGCGTGAATGTTCTCCTTTTCACATAGAAGCTGCAGAACATCAAATACTGTAGTTACAGTTTAAGAGGTTCTTGAGGTAAAAACAAACACTGACTTGTTAACATGAACCTCCTATTCCCCTCATAAAACATAATCCAGATAATGATCTCAACTACTTGCATACCTGTATTAAATCAACTGGAGGTTGAACATCATGGACACTGACATGGAGGAGACGAGTCGATCGACTGCAGTTTCCCTGATTCATTTTTATTTGAGCATTATTAGAAATAGTGAGATTTTTCCAGCAACTCACTATTAGTAATACAGAGTTTTCTTTTCCTCATTTTATACTCTTAACAACAGAAATCATTAAATTTCAAACACCAGGAACGGGTGTCAACTCATCTACCGTGCTGTAAATATAACAAATGGGACAAATGTTAGCTCGTTGTCAACAACGCTGCTTTCCCTGCAGAGATCTGAGTTCAAATCATAGTTACGGAAAGTGTTTTTATAAATGCCGTATACTTGTATAGTGCTTTAGTAAATGGCGTATACTTGTATAGCGCTTTCTACCCTCCTTCGAGGACTCAAAGCGCTTCACAGTCACAGACCCATTCACCCAGTCACCCAGTCACACACACATTCATACACCGGTGGTGGCTCCACTGCCAAACACTGGCGCCAACCTCCCACCAGAGGCAATTTAGGGTTCAGTGTCTTGCCCAAGGACACTTCGACACATGGGCGGGCAGGGAATCGAACCCACTATCTTCCGATCATGGGACGACTGTACCACGGTAGGGTAAAAAAACTTAAAGCGAATATTTTCAAGTCTTGAGAAGTAAATTTAAATAAATGCTTATTTGAATGTATCCCAGGCAGCTGCAGTGTTTCTTTTTAGCGTGCAGTGACATCCGTGTGTGTATGAGGTGGAGGTGGGGGGTTAAGGAAAACGGTCATTCATGCGATTACGGAGATTACTGGTTAAATTATTGACAGATCAAGAACCATTCCTTACTTAATAAGTGACTAAATAACCTTCCTGAGATTATTATTTATTCATTATTTGAAATGATTCAAATGTAGACGTACGCATTAACTCTGCAGATATTTTCTCTCTCTGTTTTACCGCTGCAGCTGTGTTGCTTTTCTTGTGGAAAATGTGCTCTTAGTCAGCATATGCTTGAAGGAACTTATCAATTTCCATCGCCGGAAGTATGAAACTTTGGTGTTTGTTCCCGTTGCCATGGTGATCGTGCGGGTCTTTGCTCCATTGATCAGGGCTTTTAATGGTCGCGACTGATTCTGGTGTCCAAACAACTTCCAAGTTGCATTGAATAAACTTTTCAGCCGTTCTGAAACCGAAGACTAACTTCGAGAATATTGAGTCACCGGACTCGGAGTTCAGGTTTCAACTCTAAATTTGTTGAACCTGCCTAGTTTTTTTGTGTTTAGTCTTTGGTGTTGTCTTTGTTTAATGTTTAGTTGCCCCCATGTTTGTCAAGTGGTTTGATCAACCACTACACATGTTCCCCTGATGTGTCATAGGGTGGGTCTGTTCTTTTCTGTTAATTGGTCTATTCAGTTGGTTAAGTTTAATGCCTAAGTTAATTCTGTCCTGTTGACCTCTTTTAAGGGCCCAGTTTGTAAATTATTTATCTCTTTTTTCGAGAAATTAAACTTCATTTTTGAATCTTCTGTTGTCCTCATTGGCCGCTCGATCCCTCTCAGATCCTGTTTATTGATCCTTTGCAGCATCAAACCCGACTTTTTCAACACCCAGGAGCATGGGTTCCTGTACCTGAGTCCAATTGGAGATTTAAAGATTTGGAAACGATGACGAATTGCAGGGATTCATTCTTCATTACAGGAAATCTGGAGCAGAAGAATTGTGCCACTCTAATTTCTGATGTGACTACTGAGCATTCAAACACGTTTTACTTTGGATTCATGAGTGGGTTCATGGATCAGTTGAAGAAAATAGCTCTTTGTTGACATCGAAGTCAAAGGTAAGACAATTGTTTTGAAGACGTCTGTCTCCATCACCTGCTCGGCTCCCACTCCCTGTCCTCACTGTCCTCCTGAACTCACCTGAAGTGCTCATTTTTTATCCTCTTAAGTTTAATCAGCTCAGATCTCTACTATTGAACACAAAGTATTATTGGATAAATACAAAAGAATAATACTCACAATCTTCAATTTTCTTTTGGTGTTGAAGATGCACTTGCACCAATCTTTGTCACAAACCTAGATAAACCCTCAGTGTTGCAGACATTTGCAGAGTTAAGTGTTCTTTGACATTAAATGAAGCATAGTCATCCTGACAACTTCAAGGAGGTGTGAACATGTCTGTTTCCTCTTTCAGACTATGACTAGGAAGAATTAGTTTATTTCACACAAATGTTGGACTGCCATTCTGAATTCTGAGTCTTTCTGTGAGCTGCTAAACCGATCTACAGCGTGAAGAAGATTTCTTTTATTCTCTGGATTTAGTTTTTGTGTTTTAAAAACACTCACATGGTTTGTATCAATATTTCCTAAAATGATTTGGTGAGGACATGCAAATGTATTTTTGTGCAACTAAAAAAAGAAGAAAACAATCTTTCATCCCCGCAGAGATGAAGAGTGAATGTGGAAGTTCAATGGCAGCTCTGTCTGTGAACGTGCTGACAGTCTTCATGTTCCTGACTGTCTTCTTCCTTCCAGGTCAGATGTTTGTTTTCTTTCATTTATATACATTTTGAATCATTTCAGCTTTTATGTATTTCATCTTTATGTTGTTTAAAAGTTCCATATGGAATAAACTCATTATATTCCACATTATCTTCATCATTACAGGAGTTTGGGCTGGATGTAAAGAAATATCCCACCTTCACATTACTGCACCAAAGAAGCTGGAAGCTCTGAGTGGATCCTGTTTGATAATTCCATGTAACTTTGACACAAAACCAGGAAATGGAGAGTTTAATGACAGCAAAGAAATCAATGGAGTTTGGATCCGAAATAATTACAAATTTGGCCAACATCCAAACAATGTGATTTTCAACAGCAGTAAGAAGGAAAACATGTATCCAATGAAGATCATTGGAAACCTGAAACTGAAAAACTGCACCACTTTGTTTTCTAATTTGACCACAAACTATACAGAAGAATATTATTTTAGGATTGAAAATGGAGAATTTAAAGCAGTTGATCTTTGTAAAACTGAGATAAAAATTCAAGGTAAGAAACATTTTCTCTTGACAATTACAGTGATGTTCATTATTTTTTAACTGAGAAAAATAGCATTAAGTATTTTGGATCACAAACTCCAAACATTTGGAGTTCCTGTGTTTGTATCTGATAAGTTTTTCTCTGTGTTTGAAGCACAGATTCTCCTCAGAGTCCCAGCATTGAATTCACAGCTGATCTGAAGGAGAAGACGTCTGTCTCCATCACCTGCTCGGCTCCCACTCCCTGTCCTCACTCTCCTCCTGAACTCACCTGGAATCTCCAACCAGACTCTCAGAGACAAACGGAGACAAACACAGATGGAAGCTTTACTACTAAAATCCAGAAGAACATCACTCTGTCAGACACTCATGATGGATTCACCATCAATTGTTCTGCCAGATATCCTGTGGATGAAGGACCACCAAAGACAGCAGAGACACTAAAGACTCTGAGTGTTTCATGTAAGTGATCTGTCAGCACATCACACTTCAGCTGCTTCTGATCAATAACGTTCCTGTGTGTCACATTTTCCTCAGATGCTCCTAAGAACACCTCAGCATCCATCAGTCCATCAGGTTCAGTTTTAGCAGTTTACTGGGTGAACCTGACCTGTTCCAGCAGAGCTAAACCTGCTGTCAACAACTTCAGCTGGTTCAGGAGCAGCAAAGATGGAGACCAGAAAATAGCTGAAGGAGAAACTTACAGTCTGAATGTAACAGAAGGAGGAGCTTATTACTGTGTGGCTACAAATGATCTGGGGAACCAGACGTCTCCAAAGATTGATCTGATTGTTGGAGGTAAATGGATAAGTGATTTTTAGATCTGTGTCTGTCAGACTTTTAGAGTCTTTAAATGTTAGTAGACTGCAGGATTCATGAGACATGAACTAAATCTAGAAAAACTTCAAATACCTGGACAATAGTTTATGAAAACCTTCATGTTTCATTACAGATACGAAGCTGTTCTGGGTTGTCTTTGCTTCATTGAAGATTCTGGAAGTCTTAATGCTTTGTGTAGCAATCATCGTTTTTCAGAGGTGAAACCAATTCTCCAGAACTGGAATGGTTCAGATCAGCTGGTCCTCTGCCAAAAATCCCAGTTAAAGCACATTTAACTCTCATTCTTTTTCTTTTATCAGGTTTCAATGCAGATTCTCCAACAAACCTGAGAAGGTAAAAATGAACTGTTTGGAATATTTTATTACAATAATAATCTTTTATTGAAAGCTGACTTTACATTATTCTTCTATTTTTAGGACCATCGATCTCATTCTCCTGCTGATTTAATAGAGGTAGGTACATATTTCATCTTACCAGATTGAGGTTTATTGAGGAGAAGAAGATTTGCTTTTCACTTTCAGAAAAGTTTTTGTTGCAATTAAACCCCTGCAGTTACAAAAATAATTACTATACAAACCAAATAAAAGTGTCCAAATAAAAGAAACACGGCAAATACCAGGAAATGCTGCTGTCAATAACAACAAACACTGCTGTTTATTAACAGAAATGGTGCTGTTTGGCCACAACGGAAGTGGATTATCAGTGAAAAGAAAGTATCAGCTAAAATGTTAATGCAACTGAAGTCCAAAGCAACCTGTCAGTTGTTTCCACTCAGATGTGTTTTCATTCTAGCACCTGTTAGTTGTGTTTGTCTGAAGTAGACAGTGTTCTGGAGTGAGTCTGTGCAGTGGAACTTGTAACTGTGTTCTGCTGCATAATGTGGTGAAGCTACACAACTGGATTCTCCTGTCGTTAGTGCTCTCTCTGTACACTGGGTTTATCAACATCCATAAACAGACATCCTCCAATTTAACTTCAATCCTGGGGCTGCATGACCGAACCGAATAACACATTAGAAGAACACATAGTGACATTGAACACTGACATCTTACTTTCTCGTTTGTTTTCTAATTCGTACTGCTGTTATTCTTTTCTCATTCTTCTCAGCAGTGCATGAGCAAAAACCATCCCTGATAATTCACTTCCATTGTGACTATTTTATCTTCAATTTACAATTTTTCTGCAACACTGTTTCTTTTATTTTATCTGCAGCGTTCCTTTTAGAAACAGTTTCTTTCTTTGTTTGCACAGCAACTTATTTTTTTTGTTGGGATGGAGAGTCTGGACGACCGTACCGCAGAGCTCTTATGTTGTTTCATTTTTAGGAAACAAATGAAGACGTCTATGAGAACATAGAGATGGTGATCCAAACATCTAAAGACACGAAGAGGCCGGGATGAAGGGGTGACTGTCTGCCAGTCAGTTAGTTCAAATCCCAAACTTGACTAACAGCACTTCAGATGAAAGTGTTTTCTTCATGACTAAATGTAAATGTTGTACAATACATTGTAACAATCAAAAATTATGCAAAACAACACAAATTTAGCTCATTTGCACTATTGATATTGACAAATGATGGCCACTTTGATTCTTAATGTGGAGTCGATTATTTCTATTTAATTCCCGGCATAAATAAATAATAAAAAAATCAGCCTTTATTTTACCATAACTTTGCTAAACATAATGGTTTGTATGTTTAAAAAAATCCATTAATATAAACTCTATTCATAAAAAGTCTTAGAATTATGACATTTTTTCGCTATTATTCCATTACAAACCATTCTTTTGTTTAATATTTTAATCGAACATTCGCATGCTAGTTCTTTTATTATAATTACTTTTAATTACTTAAGCTTTTCATTTATTTTTTTTAATGAGTTAGATATTATTTTCTTTTTCTGCTCCTTTTCATTTATAAAACTGTAATATGATTGTATTGTCTTGATATTTTTGTCTGTTCATTTGCAATTGTCAATAAAGTTTATTCAAATTAGTGCTTTGCACTGCAATACCTGGTGTGACCACCAAAAGGCTTCAAAAGCACTTTGAAAATCATTGTTGAAAATAATCTGCTCACTAATAGAATATTTAAAACACATTTCTTAAACACAATATTAAACTTTCAGTCATAACAGAATCATTTCATGATGTCCAAACTAATAAAAAAATACTAAAGGGAAGACAGTTGACTGGTTATGATTCAAACTGATCAGAGGTTTTTTGTTTTTCTTGTTTCATTCCTGTATTGTGAAACGAAATAATTTGAAAGCTGGAGAAAAAAAGAAACATTCAGAGAATTCCAGTGAAACAACTAAGATTTTTACCACACTCAATAGGTTTGGGATATTGTGAAAAAATCATTGTCATATCCACAGTGTTTGCTTCTCTTCAAAAATGTTCATGATTTTGCAACCCCCCCCCCCCCCCCCTTTTTATGTTTTAATTTTTTTGGATAAGTAACCTATCCTCTCTCTGCCTTAATATGAGTACAAATAGTACAATGATTGTGACAGACGAGGAATTCTTTTTTTCCTAACCCTTGGTTTTTATTTGGTGCTTGTGTATATTTTGTCGGATCAAGTTCTGGTTTCATGCTGCTTTAACCCTTGTGCTCTCTTATGGGGTCCAGATGACCCCACCCTACATTGATGTGTGATCCCTCCCATGACAAACGTGGACAGTGTGTCTGCCACAGACACCAGTGAAGATTTTAAAAAAATCCTTGAAAAAACAAAGTTGACCGTGCTGTCTTGTGACTGGATGACCCCGCTTTTAATGTAAACATGCTTAGAATAACACAAGAGCTAAATGTTCAGCAGCGTTTGGGTTACCAGGTGCATGGTGCAAAGTCAGATTTGTCACATTTTGCTTTCTATCAACATCTGAACCTCCAGAACATCTGAAGAGTCTGAGTCAAAAGCTTCTTTCATGTTTTTCTTTAAGTTCTGCAGCACAACATCCTGGACTGGATCTCCTCCTAAAGACCTAAACCCAGTCAAAAAGTGGAACAAAAAAATATATATATTTTTTTTACCACACAGATTATCTTTTAAGTGAACAAACAAACATTTTCTGTTTAAATCATGGGGGGTGGGCTTTGACAGTATGGTTGTTATCTGACTGGGAGGATTTAAAGAAATTATCATTGGTGTGAATTATGAGAAGCAGTCTGTGTAGTAAACTACATTAGTTCTTTATTAGTTTAAACTGCATATATTCTTATAGATTTTTCAAACATAACACATACAAACACACATCTGTGTGGTTTAAAGCAAATCTTTGATTTATTTATTTATTGGTTATTTTGACCTCTTCTAAGGGCCCATCTTGTTAATCTGTACAGTTTTTTTTAAGAGTTGAATGATTTTTGATGTTACTTGTGCTGTCATGGTCTTGTCCTGCTTGGTCACACTTTTCAACAATCTTCTGGACTAAAATCTTCTGAATAATTCAAATCCTAAAGAAAATAACATTTTCTTTTTTAAATATAAATTATGTAAATAAGTACAATTAAGCACAATCATTTTTTTGTGTTGCAATGTACTGTACTGTACACAATTCACATTACATATACATTACATTACAAATTAGCATTAACATAACACTTTCATCCAAAGTGTTCTTTGTCAAAGCTGCAATTTGAACCAGCCGACCTGCAGGAAGCCCTTCCACCCGGCCTCTGTGTGTCTTCAAATGTGTGAGTCCTCATCTCTATATTCTCGTAGTCTTCTTCATTTGTGTCCTTAAAAGGAAATAGTACAAAAGCTCAGTGGTGGTTTCACTGTTACACAATCTCCTCGAGAAGAAAATTTAACTTGGCGTGGATGTTCTCCTTTTCACATAGAAGCTGCAGAACATCAAATACTGTAGTTACAGTTTAAGAGGTTCTTGAGGTAAAACAAACACTGACTTGTTAACATGAACCTCCTATTCCCCTCATAAAACATAATCCAGATAATGATCTCAACTACTTGCATACCTGTATTAAATCAACTGGAGGTTGATCATTATGGACACTGACATGGAGGAGACGAGTCGATCGACTGCAGTTTCCCTGATTCATTTTTATTTGAGCATTATTAGAAATAGTGAGATTTTTCCAGCAACTCACTATTAGTAATACAGAGTTTTCTTTTCCTCATTTTAAACTCTTAACAACAGAAATCATTAAATTTCAAACACCGGGAACGGGTGTCAACTCATCTACCGTGCTGTAAATATAACAAATGGGACAAATGTTAGCTCGTTGTCAGCAACGCTGCTTTCCCTGCAGAGATCTGAATTCAAATCATGGTCACGGAAAGAGTTTTTATGCTTAAAAAAACTTAAAGCGAATATTTTTAAGTCTTGAGAAGTAAATTTAAATAAATGCTTATTTGAACGTATCCCAGGCAGCTGCAGTGTTTCTTTTTAGCGTGCAGTGACATCCGTGTGTGTATGTAGTGGTGGAGGTGGGGGGTTAAGGAAAACGGTCATTCATGGGATTACGGAGATTACTGGTTAAATTATTAACAGATCAAGAACCATTCCTTACTTAATAAGTGACTAAATAACCTTCCTGAGATTATTATTTATTCATTATTTGAAATGATTCAAATGTAGACGTACGCATTAACTCTGCAGATATTTTCTCTCTCTGTTTTACCGCTGCAGCTGTGTTGCTTTTCTTGTGGAAAATGTGCTCTTACTCAGCATATGCTTTAAGGAATTTATCAATTTCCATCACTGGAATTATGAAACTCAGGTGTTTGTTCCCGTTGCCATGGTGAATCGTGCGGTCTTTGCTCCATTGATCAGGGCTTTTAATGGTCGCGACTGATTCTGGTTCCAACAACTTCAAGTTGATTGAATCAAACTTTTTCAGCTGTTCTGAAACCGAAGACTAACTTCGAGAATATTGAGTCCACGGACTCGGAGTTCAGGTTTCAACTCTAAATTTGTTGAACCTGCCCAGTATTTTTGTGTTTAGTCTTTGGTGTTGTCTTTGTTAAATGTTTAGTTGCCCCCATGTTTGTCAAGTGGTTTGATCACCCACTACACATGTTCCCCTGATGTGTCATAGGGTGGGTCTGTTCATTTCTGTTAATTGATCTGCTCAGTTGGTTCAGTTTAATGCCTAAGTTAATTCTGTTCTGTTGACCTCTTTTAAGGGCCCAGTTTGTAAATTATTTATCTTTTTTTGATAAATTAAACTTCATTTTTGAATCTCCTGTTGTCCTCATTGGCCGCTCGATCGCTCTCAGATCCCGTTTATTGATCCTTTGAAGCATCAAACCCGACTTTTTCAACACCCAGGAGCATGGGTTCCTGTACCTGAGTCCGATTGGAGATTTAAAGATTTGGAAATGATGACAAATTGCTGGGATTTATTCCTCATTACAGGAAATCTGGAGCAGAAGAATTGTGCCACTCTAATTTCTGATGTGACTACTGAGCATTCAAACACAGTTTACTTTGGTGTTACGGCCCCAGGCCTTTGGGGATGTATGTGTGTGTGTCTTTGTATGTTTTGTCCTTTACAGAGGGGTTTTTCCATCCTGCTGCCTGGCTCCACCCCTTTCCAGGAGATTGCAGCTTCCTGCCCTCCACCAATCACCAGGCTTGGAGGGAAGCATAAAAACCCCAGCAGACCTTGATACCAGTGGCCTAACGTGAATTCCTGGAGGAATGTCCGTTTCTCAGCTCACCCCTGCTGTCGGTCTTGGCTTTGAAGCCATTGTGAATGCCTGGTGTTCCTTTCTCTTGGTCCTTTGTGCATCTCATATGTTTCTGGTTTTGTGTCCCTCTGGTTTATAGGTTTATTTTGTTACTACTTGTGTTTTCCCTTTTGGTGGATGTACTTGTTTTCATGATTGCTGAATAGTGCCTGAGACTTTAAGTTTGTTACCCCTTTTGAGTCATTTGTTCAACTTCCGCAGCTGTTCCCTTAATAAACGGCTGTCTTTCCCTCCTCCCGGCTTAATTAATCTTTTTATTATTTTATGTTACCTATCTTCTCCCTCCCCCTTTGGGTGGGACGTAACATTTGGATTCATTAGTGGGTTCGTGGATCAGTTGAAGAAAATAGCTCTTTGTTGACATCGAAGTCAAAGGTAAGACAATTGTTTTGAAGACGTCTGTCTCCATCACCTGCTCGGCTCCCACTCCCTGTCCTCACTCTCCTCCTGAACTCACCTGAAGTGCTCATTTTTTATCCTCTTAAGTTTAATCAGCTCAGATCTCTACTATTGAGCACAAAGTATTATTGGATAAATACAAAAGAATAATACTCACAATCTTCAATTTTCTTTTGGTACTTTTGGTGTTGAAGATGCACTTATACCATACTTTGTCACAAACCTAGATAAACCCTCAGTGTTGCAGACATTTGCAGAGTTAAGTGTTCTTTGACATTAAATGAAGCATAGTCATCCTGACAACTTCAAAGAGGTGTGAACATGTCTGTTTCCTCTTTCAGACTATGACTAGGAAGAATTAGTTTATTTCACACAAATGTTGGACTGCCATTTTGAATTCTGAGTCTTTCTGTGAGCTGGTAAACCGATCTACAGCGTGAAGAAGATTTGTATTAATCTCTGGATTTAGTTTTTGTGTTTTAAAAACACTCACATGGTTTGTATCAATATTTCCTAAAATGATTTGGTGAGGACATGCAAATGTATTTTTGTGCAACTAAAAAAAGAAAAAACAATCTTTCATCCCCGCAGAGATGAAGAGTGAATGTGGAAGTTCAATGGCAGCTCTGTCTGTGAACGTGCTGACAGTCTTCATGTTCCTGACTGTCTTCTTCCTTCCAGGTCAGATGTTTGTTTTTTTCATTTACAGACATTTTGAATCATTTCACCTTTCATATGTTTCATCTTTATGTTGTTTAAAAGCTCCATGTGGCATAAATTCATTATATTCCACATTATCTTCATCATTACAGGAGTTTGGGCAGAATGTAAAGAAATATCCCACCTTCACATTACTGCACCAAAGAAGCTGGAAGCTCTGAGTGGATCCTGTTTGATAATTCCATGTAGCTTTAAAACTACACCAGGAAATGGAGAGTTTAATGACAGCAGAGAAATCAATGGAGTTTGGATTAAAAATAATTCTAACAAAAGAACAGGCAATGTGATTTTCGACAGCCGTAACCATGAAAACATCTATCCAATGAAGATCATTGGAAACCTGAAACAGAAAAACTGCACCACTTTGTTTTCTAGTTTGATCACAAAATATACAGAAGAATATTATTTTAGAATTGAAAACGGAAAATTTCAAGCAGTCGATCGTTGTAAAACTGAGATAAAAATTCAAGGTAAGAAACATTTTCTCTTGACAATTACAGTGATGATTTTTTTTCTTAATTGAGAAAAATAGCATAAAGTATTTTGGATCACAAACTCTAAACATTTGGAGTTCCTTTGTTTGTATCTGATAAGTTTTTCTCTGTGTTTGAAGCACAGATTCTCCTCAGAATCCCAGCATTGAAGTCTCAGGTGATCTGAAGGAGAAGACGTCTGTCTCCATCACCTGCTCGGCTCCCACTCCCTGTCCTCTCTCTCCTCCTGAACTCACCTGGAATCTCCAACCAGACTCTCAGAGACAAACGGAGACAAACACAGATGGAAGCTTTACTACTAAAATCCAGAAGAACATCACTCTGTCAGACACTCATGATGGATTCACCATCAATTGTTCTGCCAGATATCCTGTGAATGAAGGACCACCAAAGACAGCAGAGACACTAAAGACTCTCAGTGTTTCATGTAAGTGATCTGTCAGCACATCACACTTCAGCTGCTTCTGATCAATAAAGTTCCTGTGTGTCACATTTTCCTCAGATGCTCCTAAGAACACCTCAGCATTCATCAGTCCATCAGGTTCAGTTTTAGCAGTTTACTGGGTGAACCTGACCTGTTCCAGCAGAGCTAAACCTGCTGTCAACAACTTCAGCTGGTTCAGGAGCAGCAAAGATGGAGACCAGAAAGTAGCTGAAGGAGAAACTTACAGACTGAATGCAACAGAAGGAGGAGCTTATTACTGTGTGGCTACAAATGATCTGGGGAACCAGACGTCTCCAAAGATTGATCTGATTATTGGAGGTAAATGGAGAAGTGATTTTTAGATCTGTGTCTGTCAGACTTTTAGAGTCTTTAAATGTTAGTAGACTGCAGGATTCATGAGACATGAACTAAATCTAGAAAAACTTCAAATACCTGGACAATAGTTTATGAAAACCTTCATGTCTCATTACAGATACGAAGCTGTTCTGGGTTGTCTTTGCTTCATTGAAGATTCTGGAAGTCTTAATGCTTTGTGTAGCAATCATCGTTTTTCAGAGGTGAAACCAATTCTCCAGAACTAGAATGGTTCAGATCAGCTGGTCCTCTGCCAAAAATCACAGTTAAAGCACATTTAACTCTCATTCTTTTTCTTTTATCAGGTCTCAATGCAGATTCTCCAACAAACCTGAGAAGGTAAAAATGAACTGTTTGGAATATTTTATTACAATAATAATCTTTTATTGAAAGCTGACTTTACATTATTCTTCTATTTTTAGGACCATCAATCTCATTCTCCTGCTGATTTAATAGAGGTAGGCACATATTTCATCTTACCAGATTTAGGTTTATTGAGGAGAAGAAGAATTACTTTTTACTTCCAGAAAAGTTTTTGTTGCAATTAAACCCCTGCAGTTAAAAAATAATTACTATGCAAAACAAAAAAAAAGTTTCCAAATAAAAGAAACACAGCAAATACCAGGAAATGCTGCTGTCAATAACAACAAACACTGCTGCTAATAAACAGAAATTGTGCTTTTTGGCCACAACGGAAGTGGATTATCAGTGAAAAGAAAGTATCAGCTAAAATGTTAATGCAACTGAAGTCCAAAGCAACCTGTCAGTTGTTTCCACTCAGATGTGTTTTCATTCTAGCACCTGTTAGTTGTTTTTGTCTGAAGTAGACAGTGTTCTGGAGTGAGTCTGTGCAGTGGAACTTGTAACTGTGTTCTGCTGCATAATGTGGTGAAGCTACACAACTGGATTCTCCTGTCGTTAGTGCTCTCTCTGTACACTGGGTTTATCAACATCCATAAACAGACATCCTCCAATTTAACTTCAATCCTGGGGCTGCATGAGACCACGAATAACATTACAATGAACATAGTGACATTGAACATGACATCTTACTTTCTCGTTTGTTTTTTAATTCGTATTGCTGTTATTCTTTTCTCATTCTTCTCAGCAGTGCATGAGCAAAAACCGTCCCTGATAATTCACTTCCATTGTGACTATTTTATCTTCAATTTACAATTTTTTTTTCAACACTTTTTCTTTTATTTTATCTGCAGCGTTCCCTTTAGAAACTATTTCTTTCTTTGTTTGCACAGCAACTTATTTTTTTTGTTGGGATGGAGAGTCTGGACGACTGTACCGCAGAGCTCTTATGTTGTTTCATTTTTAGGAAACAAATGAAGACGTCTATGAGAACATAGAGATGATGATCCAAACATCTAAAGACACGAAGAGGCCGGGATGAAGGGGTGACTATCTGCCAGTCAGTTAGTTCAAATCCCAAACTTGACTAACAGCACTTCAGATGAAAGTGTTTTCTTCATGACTAAATGTAAATGTTGTACAATACATTGTAACAATCAGAAATTATGCAACACAACACAAATTTAGCTCATTTGCACTATTGATATTGACAAATGATGGCCACTTTGATTCTTAATCTGGAATCAATTATTTCTATTTATTTCCCTGCAAAAATTAAAAAAAAAAATCAACCTTCATTTTACCATAACTTTGCCAAACATAATGGTTTGTATGTTTAAAGAAATCCATTAATATAAAGTCTATTCATAAAAAGCCTTAGAATTATGACATTTTTTCGCTATTATTCCATTACAAACCATTCTTTTGTTTAATATTTTAATCGAATGTTCGCATGCTAGTTCTTTTATTATGATTACTTTTAATTACTTAAGCTTTTCATTTATTCTTTAATGAGTTAGATATTGTTTTCTTTTTCTGCTCCTCTTCATTTATAAAACTGTAATATGATTGTATTGTCTTGATAAATGAAATAAAGATGTAATATTTTTGTCTGTTCATTTGCAATTGTCAATAAAGTTTATTCAAATTAATGCTTTGAACTGCAATACCTGGTGTGACCACCAAAAGGCTTCAAAAGCACTTTGAAAATCATTGTTGAAAATAATCTGCTCACTAACAGAATATTTAAAACACATTTCTAAAACACAATATTTAACTTTCAGTCATAACAGAATCATTACCATGATGTCCAAACTAATAAAAAAATACTAAAGGGAAGACAGTTGACTGGTTATGATTCAAGCTGATCAGAGGATTTTTGTTTTTGTTGTTTTATTCCTGTATTGAGAAACGAAATAATTTGAAAGCTGGAGAAAAAAAAGAAACATTCAGAGAATTCCAGTGAAACAACTAAGATTTTCACCACACTCAATAAGTTTGGGATATTGTGAAAAAAAATCATTGTCGTATTCACAGTGTTTGCTTCTCTTCAAAGATTTTTGTGATTTTGTGACAATTTTTTGGATATGTAACTTACCCTCTCTCTGCCTCAACGTGAGTACAATGATTGTACAATGATTGTGACAGACAAGGAATTGTTTTTTTTTTCCCTAACTGTTGATTCAAAGGGTTTATAATGTCAGACCAGTGGACAAATTAATGTCACTGGCAGAGATTGGAACTCAGGTTCCGGGGAAAAATATAAGTAAATGAACAAATAAATAACCTAAACATATAGAACACAACAGTCACACAGAGTTCAGCAGCCTGACAGCATCAGGGAAGAAGCTGTTTCGGACTCTGGATGTTCTGGATCTAATTGGAACAGACCATGAGCCGGGTGGGTGGGGTCTTTGATTATGTTCAGACCCCTCCTCCTGCATCTCATGATGTAGAGGTCTGTTGTGGTTGGCAGCTCCCCCCCCCCACAGTTCTCTGGGCGGCTTTCACCACATGCTGCAGAGCTTTCCTCTCAGCGGTGGTGAACTGATGTGCACACCCAGATACCTAAAGCTGGAGACAAGCTCCACTGGTGCTCCATCGATGGGAAGGGGTGGGGCGTCTACTCCTCCTGAAATCGACCACCATCTCCTTGGTCTTCTTCACCTTGATGCAGAGGTTGTTCTCTGTGCACCAACATCTCCACCTCCTCTCAGTAGTCATACTCATCGTTGTTGCTGATCTGTCCTACTACCGCTGTGTCGTCTGCAAACTTGACTATATGGCAACTGGGGTGTCGCACCGAGCAGTCATACGTCAGCAGAGTGAACAGGAGGGGGCTCAGCACACAGCCCTGGGGTGTGCCAGTGCTCAGAGTGAGGGTGCGGGAGATGGTGTTGTGGTTCCTGAAATCCAGAACCCAGTTCCCTAGTGTGGAGCTCAGAACAAGGGTGGAGAGTTCTGCAGCAGGGTCAGTGGGATGATGGTGTTAAAGCCGAGGAGAAATCCAGGAAGAGCAGGTGGATGTAGGTGTTCCTAAAAAACACATTTCATTAAGGAGGAGCTGTACGATTCCGTATGTCACGCAACTTATGAGCTGTGAAGCTGTGGGATCTCTCGTGGCGCCCGCTGTGCTGTGCTCAGGACAGACACTTCATATACTTCGATACTCCCCAAATACCACATCTTCTAAGCGCAAAAACTTACTTGAGAAAAATTCGAGTTTTTTCAAAATGTTGGCGTTTCCATTAGGAGAATTTATTATCGAAATTCCAATTTGCGAAATTTGAGTTAATGGAAACGCGTCTTCTTTGAATGTTAGTACTTGTAAGGAACAGGCGGGGGCGTTTGGATCCATATGTAGAGGTAGTTTAATAGCAAACACAAACAGGCAAGGGCAAGGCAAGACGTGGTCAAAAACAGGCAGGAGTCAAGGCACAGGAAACAATCATAGACTAACACTTGAACTGAACATAATGAACAAACAAGATCTCACACTGAGCAGAGCTCAGAGACTGACTAAATACTGTTAGTACTGATGACATGATTGAGAGCACCTGGGAGAGCCTGGGAAGAGGGAGCAGAGGCTGATGGGAACTTGAGTGTAGAGGAGGCCCATAGAGTGTCAATCCTCAGGTGATGGCTCCCTCTGGTGGTCAAAAGGGGGCATGGCAGCCTGAGTCCTGACAGTACTCAACTGCAGGACTCAGGTGACATGAACTACATCTAGAACCTGTTATTAGTTGCATTTGATTAATATATATTTAAAAGTTTACATCCACACTAATTATCTGTTCTTGTTTTAAATGAAAATCTATTAATTTTATTTTAATTTTATTTTAATGATCACATATTTACTATTTCTTTTGATTGTTTCTTTTAATGTTTTATATAAAGCACTTTAAATAGTTTCTGTACATGAAATGTGCTATACAAATAAACTTGCCTCGCATTACCTTAGAAAAACTTCAACATCCGGAACTATAGTTTATAAAAACTTTCATGTCTCATTACAGATACTAAGTAGTTTGGAGTTGTCTTTGCTTCATTGAAGATTCTTGAAGTCTTAATGCTTTTTTAATGCATCATTTTCAAGTGGTGAGATGTATTCTCCAGAACCGTTATGGTTCAGATCAGCTGGTCGTCTGCAGGAAACCACAGTTAAACTCTCACATTGAACTCTCATTCTTTTTATTTTATCTGGTTTCAATGCAGATTCTCCAACAAACCTGAGAAGGTAAACTGAACTGCTCTGAATAATGTATTACAGTAATATTATATTGACAGCTGACTTTACATTATTCTTTTGTTTTTAGGACCATAATGATCAACCTCAAGTTTATTTAATACAGGTATGCAAGTATTTGAGATCATTATCTGGATTATGTTTTATGAGGGGAATAGGAGGTTCATGTTAACAAGTCAGTGTTTGTTTTTACCTCAAGAACCTTGTGGTGGTTGAGCCTCAAACCACTACCACATAGGTGTTAGTATTTTCTTTTTCTTTATAACATTTACTTTGTTTACTTAAAATAAATGATATGGGTGCACACATTTGATTTATTTTAAGTGATACTACAGTTACAGTTTTTCTCAGTCGGTTTGGTGCGTTTCTCAGAACACTATTAACATTTGGATATCCCAACCTCCTCTGCTGATTATGGTGGAGGTACAGAATTTGCTTGACAGATGGTTAATATTTGACATTTGATAACTAGTTCAACAATTTTGCGTGTAATGACTCAAGCAATGAAAGTAAGACTATTAGTTTTACTGAGAAAGACTATTCAGCATCCATAAGTATAATTGATTTTGACTGACATGACATAAGCAAATGAAAATGTCAAAAAACAGCAGAGAAATGTGTGAAAGCAACTGATTCATGTCCAAAATCATTTGCAGTTTGTTCAGAGAGAGCAGAAATTGCTACTATGATGTGCACAAATGACTAAGTGTTGTGGAGGTTGAACTAATAGTTATGAGAACTTCAATTCTGATCTGAGAAATGCACCAAAGCAATTGAGAAAAACTGTAGTTAAATTATATTTTTCAGTTGGTCCTTAAGTTACTTTCTGTTATTGGAAACAAATGCACTGGTTTCACTAACTTTTACCAAAAAAAAAAGTACACAAAAAAAAGGAAATAAAAAATCTTGCAAGAACAAGCTCCCATTGTCCAGTGACTAATTGTGAACCTCAACAAACCTCTTAAACTGTAACTACAGTATTTGATGTTCTGCAGCTTCTATGTGAAAAGGAGAACATTCACGCTAAGTTAAATTTTCTTCCGGAGGAGATTGTGTAGCAGTGAAACCACCACTGAGCTTTTGTATTGTTTCCTTTTAAGGGCACAAATGAAGAAGACTACGAGAATATAGAGATGGAGACTCACACATTTGAAGACACACAGAGGCCGGGTGGAAGGGCTTCCTGCCGGTCGGCTGGTTCAAACTGCAGCTTTGACAAAGAACGCTTTGGATGAAAGTGTTTTCTTAATGCTAATTTGTAATGTAATGTATATGCATATGTGAATTGTGTACAGCACAGTATATTGCAACAAAAAAAATTATTGTACTTAATTGTATTTATTTACATAATTTATATTTAAAAAAGAAAATGTTATTTTCTTTAGGATTTGAATTATTCAGAAGATTGTTGAAAAGTGTGACGGTCTGGTGGACCAAGCAGGACAAGACCATGACAGCACGGGTAACATCAAAAATCATTCAACTATTAAAAAAAAACTGTCCAGATAAACAAGATGGCCCCTTAGAAGAGGTCAAAATAATCAATAAATAAATCAATCAATAAATCAAAGTTTTGCTTTAAACCACACAGATGTGTGTTTGTATGTGTTAAGTTTGAAAAATCTGTAAGAATATATGCACTAATAAAGAACTTATGTAGTTTACTACACAGGAGGTTACTACTCTAATTGATTGGCAGCTTACACAGTCGTCACAGACTGCTTCTCAGAATTCACACCAATGATAACAATTCCTTTAAATCCTCCCTGTGAGATAACAACCATACCCTCACCACGTATTGCAGTTCAAAGCAAAAATTTGAATAAACTTTATTGACAATTGCAAATGAACAAACAAAAATATTAGATCTTTATTTCATTTATCAAGACAATACGATCATATTACAGTTTTATAAATGAAGAGCAGAAAAAAGAAAACAATATCTAACTAATTAAAAAAATAAATGAAAAGCTTAAGTAATTAAAAGTAATCATAATAAAAGAACTAGCATGCGAATGTTCGATTAAAATATTAAACAAAAGAATGGTTTGTAATGGAATAATTTTAAAAAATGTCATAATTCTAAGGCTTTTTATGAATAGACTTAATATTAATGGATTTTTTAAACATACAAACCATTATGTTTGGCAAAGTTATGGTAAAATGAAGGTTGATATATATATATATTTTTTTTTGGCCGAGAATTAAATAGAAATAATCGATTCCAGATTAAGAATCAAAGTGGCCATCATTTGTCAATATCAATAGAGCAAATGAGCTAAATTTGTGCTGTGTTGCATAATTTCTGATTGTTACAATGTATTGTACAACATTTACATTTAGTCATGAAGAAAACACTTTCATCTGAAGTGCTGTTAGTCAAGTTTGGGATTTGAACTAACTGACTGGCAGACAGTCACCCCTTCATCCCGGCCTCTTCATGTCTTTAGATGTTTGGATCACCATCTCTATGTTCTCATAGACGTCTTCATTTGTTTCCTAAAAATGAAACAACATAAGAGCTCTGCGGTACAGTCGTCCAGACTCTCCATCCCGACAAAAAAAATAAGTTGCTGTGCAAACAAAGAAAGAAACTGTTTCTAAAAGGAACGCTGCAGATAAAATAAAAGAAACAGTGTTGAAAAAAAATTGTAAATTTAAGATAAAAAAGTCACAATGGAAGTGAATTATCAGTACGGTTTTTGCTCATGCACTGCTGAGAAGAATGAGAAAAGAATAACAGCAATACGAATTAGAAAACAAACGAGAAAGTAAGATGTCAATGTTCAATGTCACTATGTGTTCTTCTAATGTGTTATTCGGTTCGGTCATGCAGCCCCAGGATTGAAGTTAAATTGGAGGATGTCTGTTTATGGATGTTGATAAACCCAGTGTACAGAGAGAGCACTAACGACAGGAGAATCCAGTTGTGTAGCTTCACCACATTATGCAGCAGAACACAGTTACAAGTTCCACTGCACAGACTCACTCCAGAACACTGTCTACTTCAGACAAACACAACTAACAGGTGCTAGAATGAAAACACATCTGAGTGGAAACAACTGACAGGTTGCTTTGGACTTCAGTTGCATTAACATTTTAGCTGATACTTTCTTTTCACTGATAAACTTCCACTTTCGTTGTGGCCACAGCACCATTTCTGTTTATTAGCAGCAGTGTTTGTTGTTATTGACAGCAGCATTTCCTGGTATTTGCCGTGTTTCTTTTATTTGGAAACTTTTTTTTTGTTTTACATAGTAATTATTTTTGTAACTGCAGGAGTTTCATTGCAACAAAAACTCTTCTGGAAGTAAAAAGTAATTCTTCTTCTCCTCAATAAACCTAAATCTGGTAAGATGAAATATGTGCCTACCTCTATTAAATCAGCAGGAGAACGAGATCGATGGTCCTAAAAATAGAAGAATAATGTAAAGTCAGCTGTTGATAAAAGATTATTATTGTAATAAAATATTCCAAACAGTTCATTTTTACCTTCTCAGGTTTGTTGGAGAATCTGCCTTGAGACCTGATAAAAGAAAAAGAATGAGAGTTAAATGTGCTTTAACTGTGATTTTTGGCAGAGGAACAGCTGATCTGAACCATTACAGTTCTGGAGAATCGGTTTCACCTCTGAAAAACGATGATTTCTACACAAAGCATTAGGACTTCCAGAATCTTCGATGAAGCAAAGACAACCCAGAACAGCTTCGTATCTGTAATGAAACATGAAGGTTTTCATAAACTATTGTCCAGGTTGTTGAAGTTTTTCTAGATTTAGTTCATATCTCATGAATCCTGCAGTCTACTAACATTTAAAGACTCTAAAAGTCTGACAGACACAGATCTAAAAATCACTTCTCCATTTACCTCCAATAATCAGATCAATCTTTGGAGACGTCTGGTTCCCCAGATCATTTGTAGCCACACAGTAATAAGCTCCTCCTTCTGTTGCATTCAGACTGTAAGTTTCTCCTTCAGCTACTTTCTGGTCTCCATCTTTGCTGCTCCTGAACCAGCTGAAGTTGCTGACAGCAGGTTTAGCTCTGCTGGAACAGGTCAGGTTCACCCAGTAAACTGCTAAAACTGAACCTGATGGACTGATGGATGCTGAGGTGTTCTTAGGAGCATCTGAGGAAAATGTGACACACAGGAACTTTATTGATCAGAAGCAGCTGAAGTGTGATGTGCTGACAGATCACTTACATGAAACACTGAGAGTCTTTAGTGTCTCTGCTGTCTTTGGTGGTCCTTCATCCACAGGATATCTGGCAGAACATCTGATGGTGAATCCATCATGAATGTCTGACAGAGTGATGTTCTTCTGGATTTTAGTAGTAAAGATTCCATCTGTGTTTGTCTCCGTTTGTCTCTGAGAGTCTGGTTGGAGATTCCAGGTGAGTTCAGGAGGAGAGAGAGGACAGGGAGTGGGAGCCGAGCAGGTGATGGAGACAGACGTCTTCTCCTTCAGATCAGCTGAGACTTCAATGCTGGGATTCTGAGGAGAATCTGTGCTTCAAACACAGAGAAAAACTTATCAGATACAAACAGAGGAAATCAAAATGTTTGGAGTTTGTTATGTTACATATTTTTGTCATTCTCTTAATAGAAAAAGCAACTAACATCATTGTAGTTTTAAATGAAAAAATGTTTACCTTTAATTTTGATCTCAATAGGATTATAACAGTCGACTTCTTTGAATTTTCCATTTTCAATCCTAAAATAATATCTTTCTGTATATTTTCTGGTCAAATTAGAAAACAAAGTGGTGCAGTTTTTCTGTGTCAGGTTTCCAATGATCTTCATTGGATAGATGTTTTCATTGTTACTGCTGTTGAAAATCACATTGTTAGGATGTTGGTGAAAATCGTAATTATGTTCGATCCAAACTCCATTGATTTCTTTGCGGTTGTCAAACTCTACTTTTCCTGATGTAGTTTTAAAGCTACATGGAATTATCAAACAGGATCCACTCAGAGCTTCCAGGTTCTTTGGTGCAGCAATGTGAAGATGTGAATCCCAATTACATTTAGCCCAAACTCCTGTAATGAAGACATTGTGGTTTTAGTGATGAATTTTTATAAACAAACTGAAGTTCAGCTGCTGTTTGTTCACGTGAAGCTTTTAAACAACATTAGAATGAAATCTGTCAAACTTATTATTTTAAAATGTCTGTAAATGAAAAAAACAAACATCTGACCTGGAAGGAAGAAGACACTCAGGAACATGAAGACTGTCAGCACGTTCACAGACAGAGCTGCCATTGAACTTCCACATTCACTCTTCATCTCTGCGGGGATGAAAGATTGTTTTCTTCTTTTGTTAGTTGCATAAAAATACATTTGCATGTCCTCACCAAATCATTTTAGGAAATATTGATACAAACCATGTGAGTGTTTTTAAAACACAAAAACTAAATCCAGAGAGTAACAGAAATCTTCTTCACGCTGTAGATCGGTTTACCAGCTCACAGAAAGACTCAGAATTCTAAATGGCAGTCCAACACTTTGAAATAAACGAATTCATCCTCGTCAGAGTGTGAAAGAGGAAACAGACATGTTCACACCTCTTCAAAGTAGGCAGTAGATTTCCTCTCAGTGCCCTTCCTGCCAATTTTAACAGCACATGTGGGGCCATTGGTGAGAGGGTCACGGGGCATCACTCTGTGAGCGATCAGAAGATGTCTTATCAAGGCCCAACTCACCTATTTTAACTGCACCCTTTAGTACACAAACCTCTAGCACCTCAAAATATACACAAACATACATCACACAAGGAAGGTGTGACCTTTGACCTTCTGTCCTCTACCCCATCCCTGGCGGGGGGGCATGGACCCTCGGCCAAATTGCTTCATGTAATGCCAAAGAACACTTAACTCTGCAAGTGTCTGCAACACTGTGTGGGTTTATTTTGGTTTGTGGCAAAGTATGGTATAAGTGCATCTTCAACACCAAAACTTGAAGACTGTTAGCACGTTCACAGACAGAGCTGCCATCAATTCATCCTTCATCTCTGCAGGGATGAAAGACTATTTTTTTTTCTTTTGATAGTCACATAAAAGTACATTTGAATGTCCTCATCAAATCATTTTAGGGAATATTGATACAAACCGTTTGAATTTTGTCCAAAAAACCCAAAAAACTAAATCCAGAGATTAATACAAATCTTTATCATGCTGTAGATCGGTTTAGCAGCTCACAGAAAGACTCAGAATTGAAAATGGCAGTCCAACACTTTGAAATAAACGAATTCTTCATAGTCAGAGCGTGAATGGGGAAACCAACATGTTCACACCTCCTTGAAGTTGTCAGGATGACTATGTTTCATGTATTGTCAAAGAACACTTATCTCTGCAAATGTCTGCAACACTGTGAGGGTTTATCTAGGTTTGTGACAAAGATTGGTGTAAGTGCATCTTCAACACCAAAAAGTACCAAAAGAAAATTGAAATTGTGGATAATTATTCATTTGTAGTTATTGAATGCTAAATGTGTTCAACAGTGGTGATCTGAGCAGATAACCAAACCCTAGAATCAACTTTCTTTGACTGTTGACCTCTATAAATGGGGCTTTTAAAGTGCCGTCTGTTGGTCATTACTGAATGTAGCAGGAGGAAATGGGCTGCACCTGCTACACAGGTGTTGGCAATCCTCATAATGACCAAAAAGGGTGTAGTGGAGCCTATAAAAGGCAGAGTTGCATTGTGCCTGACACTGCACTCCAAAGAGGGGATGACACACTGTGCTGCAGGTTCCAGGCAGTCAGTGGGCACCTGAAACAGTCTGTGGACCTGTGGCACAAGGGTCTGCTCTCCACTGCACCAGAGGAGCATGTGATTTGTCAGGACACAGATGGTGGGTTTGGCCCTTCATCCTGTGCTTCTCCAAGTTAATGGTGCTACTCGTATTCCTTGCCTGTCCTGCACAGGGTCAGACTGTGAGCCCCTGCTGTTTTGCCTGTGTTGCCTTGGTCCTTTTTATCATTGCATTTTTTTTTTTTTTTTTAACTTGGTTGGTTGGTGCCTGATTGCTGTGTGTATGCCAGAGCCTCTACTTTCACCCCCCTTTTACACTGGGCTGGTCGCTGCCGTGGCATGGACGGCAGGACGCTTGAGGAGGGGTGATCACTTTGGATCATGGCTGGACTGGGAAGCGGTGGCCACTTAACCAGACTATCAGCACGTTCACAGACAGAACTGCCATCGAACTCCCACATTCACTCTTCATCTCTGCGGGGATGAAAGATTGTTTTCTTCTTTTGTTAGTTGCATAAAAATACATTTGCATGTCCTCACCAAATCATTTTAGGAGATATATTGATACAAACCATGTGAGTGTTTTTAAAACACAAACTATGACACAGGACCTACAGCCACTATTGGTTCGGTCACTTCATTACTGAGGTCACAGAGCCGACAGAATGGGTCAGCTCCATCACATGCAGAATCACCCAAAGTAATGATGGCAAACAAAAACTCAGACTGTGCCTTGATCCAAAGGACCTTAATAAAAACATCAAAAGAGCACATTACACATTGTTTTATAGAAGTTATATTTATGTGAACATCAGGGTAAGTCACAGATCTATTTTTTCATAATCTTCTTCTAAATACAGTCAAAAAGTTGTGTGAAAATTGTAGAAAAGTGTTTTTTCTTAAACTAACATTTCATGTGTGCTTCATGGGGGTTAGGTTCTTGTGTTATCACACTAACAGGGTCGTTCATGAACATACTTTCAATTGGTATGAATTCTGAGAAGCAGTCTGTGATGGCTGTGAATACTGCTACTCCATTAACTCCTGCACAGTAAACTAATTCTTTATCAGCACATGTTGTACAAATACTTTTACATATTTATTTTTCAAACCTTACCACAACAAAAACACACATTTGTTTGGGTCACAGCATAAAGCTAATAACACATGCTTTAAGAATTATTCCATGTTTACGTTTCATTAATCTAACTAAATTCTGCAGACAGTAAATTGATCTTTACCAGGAGTCTGAGACCTTTAACACGTAAAGACCACTTGGGTCAATTTCTCATTGAAAACATCCCAACAGGAGTCACAAAATCTTATTCACTTTTCAGAAAAATAAGACACTACTTTGTTTTTATATTCATGTTACTATTATGATAACTATAAATAAACTATTTTTTGGCTAAATAAAATTATGCTTTTTATTTTTTTAGACTTAAGAATGTTTATAATTTTTATCAGATTTAATATGAGTACATTTCAAAATAAAATACATCCTGTGTTACATAGGATCATCTCAATGCAGCAAATCACAAGATTTTCAATTTTCAGACAAAAGTTTGCAAATCTAACATTTTTTTTACAAACACTTAAAATCCTTGAATTTATTTAAAAATAGAAAATCCGGTTCTCAAAAACCGGTCAAAAAGCTTTCAAAGCTTAATTTCCTTTAACTGTTTGTGAATAGGTTGACTTAAGTTTTTCTTTTTAATTTGCTACATTCTTTCTTTTGACAGTTATTTTTATTTCCTTTAACCAAAGAGGATTTCCTTTAACCTTTAACAATGGAGGGGTCAAAGAGCCGCCTGTGGCTCTGGAGCCGCAGGTTGCAGAACCCTGGTCTGTACCGTTGCCCGGAGGAAAAGAGAAACAGTGTGGATTGTTAATCAGCTTTAATTTTTCATTCATTTCTTCATTTTTCCAAGGTTAATTGTCATTTGATGAACATGTATGTTCACAGTACTTTGTCTTTTACAATTTCACTCTGTGTGTCTAGTAGTCTGATCAGCCACTATATTTGTTTGCCCTGTGATTGTAACTTGGTAGTTCAGCATTAGTTAATCTATTGGTCTATCCAGGTAGTTAAGTTTTCCTCTGTTTATTTAGGATTTAAGTTATTATTGATCTATGTGGCCAGTCTTTGTTTATCTGGACATTTTTTAAAACATACATAACATTTTTTCATACTACTGATGCTGTTCTGGTCTTGTCCTGATCGGTCCACGCAGTCACACTTTTCAATATTCTTCTAGGCTAAAAAGAATTCTGAATATTTAAATCCTCAAAGAAAATGTTCATTCTAAGTTTTTGCTGTGCTGCATAATTTTGTTTGTTATAATGTATTGTACAACATTTACATTTAACTATGAAGAAAATGCTTTAATCCAAAGTGTCTGAACCATCCGACTGGCAGTTCAACCCGGCCTGGTTGTAATGTCTTCAGATGTTTGGGTCTCCATTGCTATGTTCTCAAAGTCATCTTCATTTGAGTCCTAAAAATGAAACGACATAAGAGCTCTGCTGTGATTTTATTGCAACACAAACTATTCTGGAAGAAGACATGAAATGAATATTCCCCTCATAAAACATTATAAAGATAATGATCTAAAATATCTGCATTCCTGTATTAAATCAGCACGAGTATGACCCTGATGATACTAAAATCATTAGAATAATATAAAGTCAGCTGTCAATAAAATACTATTCTTGTATTAAAATATTCCAAGCAGCTCAGTTTACCTTCTTAGGTTTGTTGGAGAATCTGCATTGAAACCAGCTGAAATAAAAAGAATGAGAGTTAAACGTGCTTTAATTGTGGTTTTCTGCAGACCAGCTGATCTGAACCATCACAGTTCTGGAGAATTGATCTCACCACTCAAAAATGATGATTGCTGCACAAAGCATTAAGACTCCCAGAATCTTCAGTGAAGCAAAACCAACTCCAGACTGCTTCGTATCTGTAATGAGACATGAAGGTTTCTATAAACTTTTGTCCCAGTTGTTGAAGTGTCTCTATATATAGTTAATGTCACCTGACTCCTGCAGTCTAGCACTAATATTCAAACACTCTAAGGCTGCATTCAAACCGAATGGGTGCTTTGTGCTTCACACTTCCATTTTAAACGCAACTTCTGTCCGTCTGTGGCTAAGTTTGAGCATAACCCTGAGAGGGGGAAATACGAATAAAACTGGGGGATTTCATGTTAGCGTCTTGTCGGAAATAAGAAAAACCTCATAAGCATATATAGGGCAAGCCCGCCAACAGCACCCACAGCGGCCCACCGGGTTGCTGAGCAGTTTACCGCCAGTGGGCAAGCAGAGGAGGCTCCGCTCCCCAGGGACCCACAGCCTGGGCAGGAGACCTTGCTAGATCTGCTGGGTGCCTGGGCAGTGATAATCGCTTTCAGCTATACCGGAGCCTGGAGAGCGGAGCTCATGGCTGGCTAAGCTATCCACCAGGCAGCTGGCTAACATAGCCGTAGATCCAGCTCCATCAGCTCTGTGATGGGCCGGAGATCTATTCAGATTGTCTCCGACCTTCGCCCAACAATAACCACTGGGTTAATGTGACGTCCTCCTTTTACTCGCACATTATTTACTGAAAAATTGTGAAAATTGAATGCATGGATACCAGACAAGAGCTGAACAAAAAATTATTTAACTTGAGATATCCAAATGTTTGAAAAGTTGGCATGGTTAGCAAGAACTCCTCCTCCTGCTGGATCCAGGCCTTAAGATTCAGCTACTTTCTCAATGTTTGCTGCTACTGAACCAGCTGAAGTTGTTGACAGCAGGTTTAGCTCTGCTGGAACAGGTCAGGTTCACCCAGTAAACTGCTAAAACTGAACCTGATGGACTGATGGATGCTGAGGTGTTCTTAGGAGCATCTGAGGAAAATGTGACACACAGGAACTTTATTGATCAGAAGCAGCTGAAGTGTGATGTGCTGACAGATCACTTACATGAAACACTGAGAGTCTTTAGTGTCTCTGCTGTCTTTGGTGGTCCTTCATTCACATGATATCTGGCAGAACATCTGATGGTGAATCCATCATGAGTGTCTGACACAGTGATGTTCTTCTGGATTTTAATAGTAAAGCTTCCATCTGTGTTTGTCTCCGTTTGTCTCTGAGAGTCTGGTTGGAGATTCCAGGTGAGTTCAGGAGGAGAGAGAGGGAGTGAGAGTGGGAGCCGAGCAGGTGATGGAGACAGACGTCTTCTCCTTCAGATCAGCTGAGAATTCAATGCTGGGACTCGGAGGAGAATCTGTGCTTCAAACACAGAGAAAAAACTTATCAGATACAAACACAGGAAATCCAAATGTTTGGAGTTTGTTATGTTACATATTTTTGTCATTCTTCTTATGAATGAAAAAAACTAACATCATTGTAGTTTTGAATGAAAAAATGTTTACCTTTAATTTTGATATCAATAGGAGTATAACAGTCGACTGCTTTGAATTTTCCATTTTCAATCCTAAAATAATATCTTTCTGTATATTTTCTGGTCAAATTAGAAAACAAAGTGGTGCAGTTTTTCTGTGTCAGGTTTCCAATGATCTTCATTGGATAGATGTTTTCATTGTTACGGCTGTTGAAAATCACATTGTTGGGATGTTGGTGAAAATCGTAATTATGTTCGATCCAAACTCCATTGATTTCTTTGCGGTTGTCAAACTCTACTTTTCCTGGTGTAGTTTTAAAGCTACATGGAATTATCAAACAGGATCCACTCAGAGCTTCCAGGTTCTTTGGTGCAGCAATGTGAAGGTGTGAATTACATTTAGCCCAAACTCCTGTAATGAAGACATTGTGGTTTTAGTGATGAATTTTTATAAACAAACTGAAGTTCAGCTGCAGTTTGTTCACGTGAAGCTTTTAAACAACATTAGAATGAAATATGTCAAACTTATTATTTTAAAATGTCTGTAAATGAAAAAAACAAACATCTGACCTGGAAGGAAGAAGACAGTCAGGAACATGAAGACTGTCAGCACGTTCACAGACAGAGCTGCCATTGAACTTCCACATTCACTCTTCATCTCTGCGGGATGAAAGATTGTTTTCTTCTTTTGTTAGTTGCATAAAAATACATTTGCATGTCCTCACCAAATCATTTTAGGAGATATATGGATACAAACCATGTGAGTGTTTTTAAAACACAAAAACTAAATCCAGAGAATAACAGAAATCTTTATCACGTCGAGATCGGTTTACCAGCTCACAGAAAGACTCAGAATTGAAAATGGCAGTCCAACACTTTGAAATAAACTAATTCTTCCTAGTCAGAGTGTGAAAGACGAAACTGACATGTTCACACCTCTTCAAAGTTGGCAATAGATTTCCTCTCAGTGCCCTTCCTGCCAATTTTAACAGCACCATAGACATGTGGGGGCATTGGGGGCATTGGTGAGAGGGTCACGGGGCATCGCTGTGAGCGATCAGAAGATGTCTTGTCAAGGCCCTACTCACCAATTTTAACTGCACTCTTTAGTACACAAACTCTAGCACCTCAAAATATACACAAACATACATCACACAAGGAAGTTGTGACCTTTGACCTTCTGTCCTCTACCCCATCCCTGGCGGGGGGGCATGCACCCTCGGCCAAATTGCTTCATGTAATGCCAAAGAACACTTAACTCTGCAAGTGTCTGCAACACTGTGTGGATTTATTTTGGTTTGTGGCAAAGTATGGTATAAGTGTATCTTCAACACCAAAACTTGAAGACTGTTAGCACGTTCACAGACAGAGCTGCCATCAATACATCCTTCATCTCTGCAGGGATGAAAGATTGTTTTTTTTCTTTTGATAGTCACATAAAAGTACATTTGAATGTCCTCATCAAATCATTTTAGGGAATATTGATACAAACCGTTTGAATTTTGTCCAAAAACCCCAAAAAACTAAATCCAGAGATTAATACAAATCTTTATCATGCTGTAGATCGGTTTAGCAGCTCACAGAAAGACTCAGAATTGAAAATGGCAGTCCAACACTTTGAAATAAACGAATTCTTCATAGTCAGAGCGTGAATGGGGAAACCAACATGTTCACACCTCCTTGAAGTTGTTAGGATGACTATGTTTCATGTATTGTCAAAGAACACTTAACTCTGCAAATGTCTGCAACACTGTGAGGGTTTATCTAGGTTTGTGACAAAGATTGGTGTAAGTGCATCTTCAACACCAAAAGTACCAAAAGAAAATTGAATATTGTGATAATTATTCATTTGTAGTTATTGAATGCTAAATGTGTTCAACAGTGGTGATCTGAGCAGATCCCTAGAATCAACTTTCTTTGACCGTTGACCTCTATAAATGGGGCTTTTAAAGTGCCGTCTGTTGGTCGTTACTGAATGTAGCAGGAGGAAATGGGCTGCACCTGCTACACAGGTGTTGGCAATCCTCATAATGGCCAAAAAGGGTGTAGTGGAGCCTATAAAAGGCAGAGTTGCATTGTGCCTGACACTGCACTCCAAAGAGGGGATGACACACTGTGCTACAGGTTTCAGGCAGTCAGTGGGCACCTGAAACAGTCTGTGGACCTGTGGCACCAGTCATTCATCCACCAAGAGCTGTGCCTATTCACATCATGCCATTGTACAAAGTTAGAGATGGCCAAATTGATGCCTCATGAAGAACTGACACCCTTCGACACATCTGGGCTGAGATCGACACTCTGCTCGAATCATTTCTGTGAGAAATGGCGACATCTGCTGGTTGTCAATATACGTCCAAGCGCGCATATTGTCAAAACTTCACGACTTCAATAAAACTTTAAGTCTCAGTCGATGTTTTTTTTTTTGGCGTCTCTTTTTATGAAATGTTTGATCATAGCTTGGATAAATAGGCTTTGGATATACAATAGGGAAGGATGATCATCTTCTCCACTAGGATGTTTCAATTGCGAATAACACGGGGGCGGGGATATTTATTTATTTTATTAGAAAAAAAAAAAAAAAAAACCCTACGAGTGGTTGGGAGCCGAAAGACGCTTTTTTTTTTTTCTAGTGCGCCAATCCAGCATCATCTCACGTCTCTAAGAAGAACCGGGATTTTTATCAATACAATAAACCAACTCTGGCAACAATATTTTGGTCCATTATTAAGCCTTGTAAAGTGCTGCACCTTTTCTTTCAAAATCGCGCGTCAAACAGCTCGGCCATTGACAGACTGTCATGTGCTTATTGCTTAACAATTGATGTGACGTAACGAGGCCTCGTTTCTATCGGTCACGTGATGTGCAGTCTGCTCGAATCGCTACTGAGCGACACTTCTGGTTAAAAGAGATCGATGCAGTGTCGAGAGGGTGTGTCGAGCTGGACATCTCTAGTACAAAGCTGAGCTGGAGAAGATGAAGGCAGATGACATCATTACTGAGGTCACAGAGCCGACAGAATGGGTCAGCTCCATCACATGCAGAATCACCCAAAGTAATGATGGCAAACAAAAACTCAGACTGTGCTTGATCCAAGGACCTTAATAAAAACATCAAAAGAGCACATTACCCAGCACATTGTTTTATAGAAGTTATATTTATGTGAACATCATGGTAAGTCACAGATCTATTTTTTCATAATCTTCTTCTAAATACAGTCAAAAAGTTGTGTGAAAATTGTAGAAAAGTGTTTTTTCTTAAACTAACATTTCCTGTGTGCTTCATGGGGGTTAGGTTCTTGTGTTATCACACTAAGAGGGTTCATGAACATACTTTCAATTGGTGTGAATTCTGAGAAGCAATCTGTGATGGCTGTGAATGCTGCTACTCCATTAACTCCTGCATAGTAAACTAATTCTTTATCAGCACATGTTCTACAAATACTTTTACATGTTTATTTTTCAAACCTTACCACAACAAAAACACACATTTGTTTGGGTCACAGCATAAAGCTAATAACACATGCTTCAAGAATTATTCCATGTTTACGTTTCATTAATCTAACTAAATTCTGCAGACAGTAAATTGATCTTTACCAGGAGTCTGAGACCTTTAACACGTAAAGACCCACTTGGGTCAATTTCTCATTGAAAACATCCTACAGGAGTCACAAAATCTTATTCACTTTTCAGAAAAATAAGACACTACTTTGTTTATATATTCATGTTACTATTATGATAACTATAAATAAACTATTTTTTGGCTAAATAAAATTATGCTTTTTATATTTTTAGACTTAAGAATGTTTATAATTTTTATCAGATTTAATATGACTACCTTTCAAAATAAAATACATCCTGTGTTACATAGGATCATCTCAATGCAGCAAATCACAAGATTTTCAATTTTCAGACAAAAGTTTGCAAATCTTACATTTTTTTTACAAACACTTAAAATCCTTGAATTTATTTAAAAATAGAAAATCAAGTTCTCAAAAACCGGTCAAAAAGCTTTCAAAGCTTAATTTCCTTTAACTGTTTGTGAATAGGTTGACTCAAGTTATTTCTTTTTAATTTGCTACATTCTTACTTTTGACAGTTATTTTTATTTCCTTTAACCAAAGAGGATTTCCTTTAACCTTTAACAATGGAGGGGTCAAAGAGCCGCCTGTGGCTCTGGAGCCGCAGGTTGCAGAACCCTGGTCTGTACCGTTGCCCGGAGGAGAAGAGAAACAGTGTGGATTGTTAATTTGCTTTAATGTTTCATTAATTTCTTCATTTTTCCAAGGTTAATTGTCATTTGATGAACATGTATGTTCACAGTACTTTGTCTTTTACAATTTCACTCTGTGTGTCTAGTAGTCTGATCAGCCACTATATTTGTTTGCCCTGTGATTGTAACTTGGTAGTTCAGTATTGGTTAATCTATTGGTCTATCCAGGTAGTTAAGTTTTCCTCTGTTTATTTAGGATTTAAGTTATTATTGATCTATGTGGCCAGTCTTTGTTTATCTGGACATTTTTTAAAACAAACATAATATTTTTTGATACTACTACTGATGCTGTTCTGGTCTTGTCCTGATCTGTCCACGCAGTCACACTTTTCAATATTCTTTTAGACTAAAAAGAATTCTGAATATTTAAATTCTCGAAGAAAATGTTCATTCTAAGTTTTCTAAGCTGTGCTGCATAATTTTGTTTGTTATAATGTATTGTACAACATTTACATTTAACCATGAAGAAAACGCTTTAATCCAAAGCGTCTGAACCATCCGACTGGCAGTTCAACCCGGCCTGGTTGTAATGTCTTCAGATGTTTGGGTCTCCATTGCTATGTTCTCAAAGTCATCTTCATTCGCGATCTCTATTTGCAACGACATAAGAGCTCTGCTGTGATTTTATTGCAACACAAACTATTCTGGAAGAAGACATGAAATGAATATTCCCCTCATAAAACATTATAAAGATAATGATCTAAAATATCTGCATTCCTGTATTAAATCAGCACGAGTCTGACCCTGATGATACTAAAAACATTAGAATAATATAAAGTCAGCTGTCTATAAAATATTATTTTTGTATTACAATATTCCAAGCAGCTCAGTTTACCTTCTTAGGTTTGTTGGAGAATCTGCATTGAAACCAGCTGAAATAAAAAGAATGAGAGTTAAATGTGCTTTAATTGTGGTTTTCTGCAGACCAGCTGATCTGAACCATCACAGTTCTGCAGAATTGATCTCACCACTCAAAAATGATGATTGCTGCACAAAGCATTAAGACTCCCAGAATCTTCAGTGAAGCAAAAACAACTCCAGACTGCTTCGTATCTGTAATGAGACATGAAGGTTTCTATAAACTTTTGTTCCGGTTGTTGAAGTTTTTCTATATGTAGTTAATGTCACCTGACTCCTGCAGTCTAGCACTAATATTCAAACACTCAAAGGCTGCATTCAAACCGAATGGGTGCTTTGTGCTTCACACTTCCATTTTAAACGCAACTTCTGTCCGTCTGTGGCTAAGTTTGAGCATAACCCTGAGAGGGGGGAAATACGAATAAAACTGGGGGATTTCATGTTAGTGTCTTGTCGGAAATAAGAAAAACCTCATAAGCATATATAGGGCAAGCCCGCCAACAGCACCCACAGCGGTCCACCGGGTTGCTGAGCAGTTTACCGCCAGTGGGAAAGCAGAGGAGGCTCCGCTCCCCAGGGACCCACAGCCTGGGCAGGAGACCTTGCTAGATCTGCTGGGTGCCTGGGCAGTGATAATCGCTTTCAGCTATACCGGAGCCTGGAGACGGAGCTCATGGCTGGCTAAGCTATCCACCAGGCAGCTGGCTAGCATAGCCGTAGATCCAGCTCCATCAGCTCTGTGACGGGCTGGAGATCTATTCAGATTGTCTCCCACCTTCGCCCAACGATAACCACTGGGTATTGTTGGGCTGGGAGCTCAGCGGCCCCTGTGGCTAAAGGAAATACATGAAAGTTCAAGATGAAAATCTTCGCATTGAGTGGCCATCTAAATATTTTTTTTTCTACCCTATGATCTAGTCACTGAAAACATCACGTGCCCAAAGCTGAGTCCCTGATTGGCTGATGGATGATGGATGGATGCTGGCCCAAATCACGAAGCCCCCCGTCTCACTGCATCTTTACGTTGACTTAACATTGAAACTTCACGCCTCTGCCGTGCCTGCCACACCTGTCATGTTTGGTGTGCATAACAGTCTGACAGACATAATTCTAAAAATCACTTTTATGGTCCACAGCAGTCACCGCCTACCTAAACCATTATGTTTTTGCATGCGAAAACATGTCTGTAACTTTGATAAAAAATTTGGCACGAATAATTAACCTAACTCAGCACACACCTTGTATCAAGGGGAAAGGAAGTTTGGGCATAGCAATCGACCTCCACCCTCACAAAAAGTGTGAACATCACAGCGATAAGCCATGAAAAAATGAGTGGGCCGAAAATCACTTACTGAGTCCATCCATCCATCTTCTTCTGCTTCATGCGGGACCGGGTCGCGGAGGCAGCAGTCTAAGCAAAGATGCCCAGACTTCCCTTCCCGGCCACTTCCTCCAGCTCCTCTGAGGGGACCCCGAGGCGTTCCCAGGCCAGCCGAGAAACAGAGTCTCTCCAGCGTGTCCTAGGTCTTCCCAGGGGCCTCCGCCCAGTGGGACATGCCCGAGCATCCGGACCAGATGCCCAAGCCACCTCAACTGGCTCCTCTCGATGCGGAGGAGAAGCGGCTCTACTCCGAGCTCTCTTTGTCGAACACTCCTCACCCTATCTCTAAGGGACCGTCCCAACCACCCACACACGGAAAAACTCATTTCAGCCGCTTGCAGTCGGAATCTTGTTCTTTTGCTCACGACCCAAAGCTCATGACCATAGGGGAGTACCAGCACAAAGATCGACCAGTAAATCAAGAGCTTTACTTTCTGGCTCAGCTCTCTTCTCACCACAACGGACCGGTACAGCGACCGCAAAATGGCGGATGCTGCTCCAATCTGAGTCGAAAAACAAATTTTTCAATTAAAAAATCCACCATCTAAACTTAAGTCCATGTGGCGGGAATATCCGAACAAAGTTTTGAAATTATATTGGGATGGCTACACGACCTACAGCCTGGCGACCATTTTGTGGCAATATCTGAGATTTGGCTATTTTCACGTTTCTCTGTAATATGAGAAAAGGAAACTTTTGTTCGAGCAATTGTCCTAAAATTTCACACACGTCGCCAGCTAAAATATACAATGGCTCCATGGAGTCTCAATAACCTTTGGAAGAAACTTTAATTTATAAAAAAAACAACAACTTTAATACCAGTTACAAACAAAACCCCATCCTAGGGGCTTTTATTGACAGCCTTCTTGCTTCTCGGACATCACTGGGAAGCAATAAGGGAAAAAATGTTGCAATTTGAAATTGCAGCTTTTGAATAGCATTTGCGTGGCGAGTTTGCTAAAATGACGTTCTCCTTTTACTCGCACATTATTTACTGAAAAATTGTGAAAATTATATGCATGGAGACCAGGCAAAAGCTGAACAAAATTATTTAACGTGGGATATCCAAATGTTTGAAAAGTTGGCATGGTTAGCAAGAACTCCTCCTCCTGCTGGATCCAGGCCTTAAGATTCAGCTACTTTCTCAATGTTGCTGCTCTCCTGAACCAGCTGAAGTTGATGACAGCAGGTTTAGCTCTGCTGGAACAGGTCAGTTCACCAGTAAACTGCTAAAACTGAACATGGACTGATGGATGCTGAGGTGTTTTAGAGCATCTGAGGAAAATGTGGACACACAGGAACTTATTGATCAGAAGCAGCTGAATGTGTTGATGTGCTGACAGATCACTTACATGAAACACTGAGAGTCTTTAGTGTCTCTGCTGTCTTTGGTGGTCTTCATTCACAGGTATCTGGCAGAAACAATTGATGATGAATCCATCATGAGTGTCTGACAGAGTGATGTTCTTCTGGATTTTAGTAGTAAAGCTTCCATCTGTGTTTGTCTCCGTTTGTCTCTGAGAGTCTGGTTGGAGATTCCAGGTGAGTTCAGGAGGAGAGAGAGGACAGGGAGTGGGAGCCGAGCAGGTGATGGAGACAGACGTCTTCTCCTTCAGATCAGCTGAGAATTCAATGCTGGGACTCCAAGGAGAATCTGTGCTTCCAAATCAAACAGGTATGTTATGAAGAAAAATGTCAGCAAGAAACTCTAGATAGTTATCAAAAATTAAATAAGACTCATGGGATTTGCGTGATTTGTAGCTCAGACAAGACATTTTGGGCATAACTGTGTGTACTTGGAGATGTGTGCACTTGAATATAAAAAAAACTACACCAGCTTTACGACTAACTATAAATTTAAATTGCCGCTATGCATGCAAATCTTTAAACAGTATACAATCGCCTGATACACAAAGACAAAAACTACAATTACAATTATGTGAGCGTTTTAATGCTGTTAGAATGTTGGCCAATCAGATTTATTTTTTCAGCCGCTTTGAACTTATATTGTGAATAATACAGCGAACCAAATAAGCATTTAAAAGTATGAAGTTATTTGAGATTTTTATTTTAGGTGAATGCCAATTGTGAGAGACTTAATCTAAGAAATAATGGAAATCACATTGTAAGATTTTTTTTCAATAATTTACTTGTGTGCAACTGCTGCAAATTAGTATTTGAATACCTGTCTATGAGCTAGAAATTTGACCCTCAAAGACTTGTTTGTCCAACTTTGAGAACTCTCCACTTAGTGTCCTAAATTAAAAGCAGCTGTTTGAGGTTGTTCTCACAAAAGTGAACTTTTAGACAAATATTCTGTACTTTGAAAAACTTAATTTTAATAGTTTCAATAGTCTTTTTTAATAACAGTTGTTTTCATAAACCTATAAGGTAGTTAATATCACTTAAATATAAAACAACTGTCTTACCTTTGACTTCAATGTCAACAGGATCACAAAAAGCTAGTTTGTTCAACAGATTCCTGAGCCCACTCATGGTTCCAAAATAAAACGTGTTTGAATGCTCTGTGTTCACATTAGAAATGAAGGTGGTGCAATTCTTCTGCTCCAGATTTCCTATAATGAGGAATGAATCCCTGTGGTAGCGGTTCATCATTGTTTCCAAATCTTTAAATTTCCAAAAAGACTCAGGTACAGGAACCCACGCTTCTGGGTGATCTTGTAAGTTGAAAAAGTCTGGTTCAGCTTTGATGCTGCAAGGGATCAATAAACAGGATCCAATCAGGGCTTCCAGCTTCTTTGGTGCAGAGATGAGAAGGTTACATCGAGTCAAAACTCCTGAAAGGAGGGAGATAATGCGGAGGAAAACCAGATGAAAGCTCCCGACTCACAAAACTGAAGTGAAGCATCAAGATTAAACAGCTGTAAATGATAGAAAACAAACATCTGACCTGGAAGGAATAAAACACTCAGGAACATGTAGACTGTCAGCACGTTCACAGACAGAACTGCAGTCAAAATCCTACATTCATCCTTCATCTCTGTGGAAACGACATCAACAAAAATATTTTTTTTAGTTAGGTTTATTTGATTTCCTCGCTGAATTATCTTATGATCAGTTATTGATACAAACCGTCTGAGTTTTACCCAAAAAAGAACTATATCCAGATAATAACACAGAAGTCTTTCTCAAGCCGTGGATCAGTAGATCAGCTCACAGAAAAATTCTTACGAAATAAAAGCAGAAGTCCACACTTCTCTAAAATAAATGAATTCTTCCAACTCAGATTGTGAAAGAGGAAGCTGACTTTTTTTGCACCAACCCTAAATTTGTTGGGGCTGTATCAGTTCTTGTAAGCCTAAGAACAATTAAATCTACAACTTCTCTGAAACACTGTGTGAGCTCTTATTTTTTCTTGATGCAAAGCATGGTAGGTGCATCTTCAAGACCAAAAGTACCAAAGAATATTGAGTATTGTGAGTTGACTGTCACAGTGTAGCTCCTGTAATTTGTGTTCAAAAGTGTTGTTCTGTGCAGATTAAGGTAGTAAAGATTCACAAAGAGGAACCATGGGCCTACTTCATTCCTAACTACAGCATGGGGAAAGAAGCATTTGACACATCATCGTTTTAATTAGTGAAGATTCCTAAAAACTAACTGACACACAATTTCCACCAGGTACTGCCATCAAACTACAAACTAAATTCACAGAAAGAAATTGAGACTTAAATTGAGTCAAAATAAATGTAGTGAAAGGACACAGAAAACAATTAGAGAACACACTTTATTTAAAGTCCCCTTCCAATGAAAACCATGTTTTTAGAGTTTTTAACGCGTGTGTGTGGCATTTTTTTTCTGAAAGAGAAAAAATATAATAAGAAATCATTTTGTGTTTGCATTCTGAGTATTTCTCCTTTTTAGTCGCTGTGCCCGAGAAAAACTCCTGAAACTAGCTTACATCTCGATAGCTGGCCCAGATGCAGCTGTAGGGACCGGAAAAGATAATAAAGATTGTAGTTCAAAAAGGAATCTGTGGAAAAAATGGATTTGATTTATTGATCACAGCAACGTCAATAATTATTTGCAAAAAAAGAGACATTTTTCAACTAGACGGGGCCGCGGATGATTGTAACCCTTCGTCTGCATCTACAAACGTCAGCACTGGCTTCAAGCATTTACAAACTGACGCGCGATTAGACCCTCCTTGTATTCTGGTGTTTCATTTCATTTGATTTCTTATTCAAGTGAATTCAACAATCATGTGCTAGCATGAAATCAGTTATGAACCCCAGCTAGTGCTGCTGCTGGTGCAATGCAACCTGAATGGTCATGTTTTATTTTTTCATGGGGTTTTCAAAGTGTGTGTCTCGCTAGCATGTCTGGTTGGATAAGGGGTGGGGTTACACAGCTCTGCATCATAAGCCACGCCCACACAGAGGAATTTTTGGAAACTAAGGCTTCAGATCAACAGGAAAAATGGCTTTTTAAGACATTTAGGATGAGGATTTTTTTGTTAAAAATTTCAGAGTTCTAATTAAAACCCCACTGGGAACATTTAAAGAAAATTAAAAAAAAATGTTGTAAGTGGACTTTAAAACTTAATGGAGGTAAATCTTTGTTGGGGATAATAACTTCTAGAAACCTCTTGTATGGACAGACCAGTCGTCTGGATCACTCAGGAGTAATTCTGGACCATTTTAAATTAGAAGAGATTTTTTAATAGAAGAAAATAATAGTTTTATTGTCATTGTTGTCAGGAGCCAAAGTTCTGTTTCCCCCTCTGGACACTAGCGCAGGGGTAGGGAACCCTGGTCCTCGAGAGCCACATTCCTGCATGTTTTCCACCAAACCCTGCTCTGGGCATGTTCTTATTGGCTGAACACATCTGAACCAGGTAATCAGTGTAGGGACTCGTGACAATTACCTGGGTCAGGTGTGTTCAGCCAATAAGAACATGTCAGAGCAGAGTATGGTAGAAAACATGCAGGAATGTGGCTCTTGAGGACCAGGGTTCCCTACCCCTGCTCTAGCGGGAGCTGTCTCCAGAATATTGACCATACTACATGTCCCGGCTGACCTTGCTCACGTTCTGAACCAGGGCACACTAGATGCCACTCAGCTGACTCTCATTTGTTAATCACAAACATACCTATTGTTTTGTGCCACCCTGCCTGCATTACCTAATCTTCTGTTTCTGACCCTGCTTATTTTCTGATTCCCTGCTGCCTGCTCTGACCCTCGCCTGGACTCTGACATCTCCACTTTCTTTTTGGATGATCCTATGCTGGTGATTAACCTCTGCCTGTCTGACCCTGATTTAGCTTTGTGGACTTTTAGTTGTGCTTAGTTCCTTTTCAAACTAATAAACCTGCTGCATGTGGAACCAGCTGTCTTGCCTGTTTGTGACAATTATACAGACACAACGATATTTAGCAGCAACTTCCAAGTGCAAAAGAACTGCAATGATACAGTTTTGATATTTGAGTGTGCATGTGAATATACAAAGTTTGCACAAAATGTATTGTGTAAGTTACCGATCAAGAATTACGCACACACAGTCTCTTCAAACAAAATTGGCATTTCCATCAATGTGTTTACCAATAAATTACCAATAAATTACAATAAAATTGGTGGTACAGTTGAGTGTATCCCAATCTAATCCTACAAATGTATTTATCTTATGTTCTATTGTGTTTCTTAAGTTTCCAATTTATTTCTGAAAAGGATAAAACCTTGTTCTTCTCTTTTCCTCCTCCAACCTTGTTTGCTATATGTCCATGATTCTTTGTTTTACTATACTTGTTGTTTTTGCCTTACCAATACTAAAAACCAAATTACCAAATGACTAAAAGCAGCAGAATTTGCTTGTGTATATGGCAATTAATTGCCCTAAAGTCCATCCTAATACCCTGATATCCAGTGATTGACGTCTCCCTGAAGGTACAGAGTTGGTCCACAAGATGGCATTGTAGCAGCATGAAGAATCTCACAAGCAAGAGCAATTTTTTCACAAATTCAATATTCATAAATAACTATTTTCAGATTAAAAAGAATTTGGGGTTTTACAACGACACTCTGACATATCTCTTTTGTTTTTTTATTTAAATAATAGTAGAAAAGTTTATTCTGTTTTCAAAATTGTGAATGTTAGAACAAAAAAAACCTAGCATAGAACTTTAATTTATTTACTTAATCAGTAATTATTAATTTTACTGCATACTGCATTACTGTCCAATTTTCCTTTACAGTTTCTGGTTTGTAAGATTTGGAGACGATGAAGAGAACATACACACACATGCTTGCACACACTCATATTTTCTGTTTGGTTGCAAATTTAGCATTCATCTGTTCTTTAGAAGTATGTGGAAAATTTGCAGCATTTGGACAAAAACTGTATTTTTGACATGTGTTTTAAAAAGTTGAGCATTTTGAATCTACCTTTTCAGTGAAAACTCACCTAGCTGTTGTCTCCTATTGTCTCTTTCCAAAAGCACACACACAGATCCAAACACCTGTTCCCTTCACATATTACCGCCCAGGGGATCTTGTTACAGACAGCGTGCCATCTGCACTCAGACAAAAACAAGTCCCCAAAAACACCTCCCAGTCCTCCTCTGAGCACCTTCCTACCTCCTCTTATTGATACAGAAGCTCACCAAGTTCACTACATTCTCGGTCATTGACATTTTATTTTAGTATTTTTTATTTTTATATCAATGAATTTCATTATACCAGCTGTTTGCTAAACCAAGAGGTTAGACAGAAAACTTTAAAAACGAATGGATTTTCAAAGAAAATGATTTGCAATTATATCTAAAAATATATATTTTTGTAAATTTCTACGTAGGTTTTATGGAAAAATGTCACCTATTTGTCATTTTCAAAATACATGTATGGGTGATGCTTAAAATGGGATTACACATAGTAAATGTCTTAAATGGCTCACAGTTTCAGAGTCCAGACGCTTACTGATGTGAGGTAAGGAAATCTGCTAGTGCTGGTGTGATGTCACTTCCTGTTCTCTTCTGGTCAGATCTGCTCATCAATCTTTTTCCTCTGGTGTGTTTTAGTCAGTCCCCTGAGAGTCAATTCTGTTGACATAGTAAATGATTGAGAACAGAACGTATAATTTTCTTTTGATGAAAATATAAATCAAATGTACATTTTTTTAATTAAATTTTACATATAAATGAATTTCTGTTTTTAATAAAGATGCTGTCATGGACTGAAGAACTCCTTAGTGAATCATTTAAAACAAGGTTACAGAAGCTGTCAGAAGCTGTGTTGTGTGCAGAGAGACTATGTAATCCCAAAAATGTTTAATTTCCAGAATGTTATGTGACTTAAAAACAAGGGAACTCATTGACAGAGCAGCTTTCTGGAAATTTGTCATAGACAGTTTGTGGCATTAACAAAAATGATGGAGGACTTGTCGCCTTTTAGTTGTGAAGTAGTTGGTCCAGTTCCTGGAAGTGCAGTTAAATTGAAGTCTCCTCAGGCAAGACCCTGAACTCTCTGTTGCTTTTGCCAAGAGAAATTAGTCCTATTACAATCATCTTTGATCTACAGTACTTTAAAAGTGTCCTCAGTGGTCTTTTACTTATGATTATGCCATTTTAGCCACAAAAACATATAGTTTACTTGGACATAGTTTCAACAGAGTGGCAGCTGTTTATTTGAAATTCCCTTCTGAGTTTTGGGTGGGTCCGTTGGTGCGAAGTAGGCCCTCCCCCATTTCCCGTCACCCATGTGTTTACATGCTCTCCTGCTAGCTCAGAAATACTCAAAAATGCTGTTTTAAGTATCATTGTTTTTTTATCCATGTCCTCCATCACCAGAAAAATGCCAAAATTACTTGATGAAAACACCAAAAAACACATTTTTTATTGGAGTGGGCCTTTAAGTGGAAAAGCTGCTGTCAACATGTGTGAGTGCTTGAGTGAACAAATGGATAAATGAGGAGGAGCGTAAAAATGTTTTCAGAAAGAGCTGCATCAATCTGGACCGTTTAAAGTTGATTTAAGGGTGAAGCATGGAGGAATGAGGCCCTCTGACGACTGGTTTACTGCAGGTCCTTCTGTGACTTCATAAAAAACAATCTGTTGCAGCAGGGAGGAATGAGTCCTGACCGGAGTTTTACAAAGAGTGCTTTCATGTATGAGACTCTGCCCACTCTGTTGAAGGAGCTAACCACACAGTCCTGGTTGTTTAAAGTAAGCTGTGAGGTGATGTTTGACAGACTAAAATCAGCTTTTTGTAATTTCTCCCCCAAAACACCTTTATATCCACAATTGTGTGTTATTTCAGCTGCTTATCAACCTTGTTCCTCTTCATCTTTCCCATGAAGGGGCACGCTGTTTGATTGAGTCGTCAAATGTTGAGTGGACGTGGAAGTGATGGAGTAACCATGGGAGCAGCAGCTGCAGAGTCAGAGCAGTTATGTGGTAATCATGAGGTTATTAGTCCTGTTCTTGACGTCAGCAGTCTGCATGTCAGTGTGCTGCTGAGTGAGACATTTAACTCAAAATCCGAAACATTTCTTCATAGTATGTGTAACAGCCAGTGTTTAGACAGAGAAGTTCTGTATTTTAAAAGATAAAGTGGTAAAACTGAAAAAAAAATGACGAGGATAAAAAAATTGTCATTTGAAAATACACCCCTTAGATCTAATTACTTGAAGCTAATCTAGTCTGTTTTTTTTTTTTTTTTAATAAACACATTTGACATGCTAGTAATCCCAATCCAGAAAACAATCTCTATTTTTATTTCTCCAAGAAGCTGAACTGTTGTTTTTGAGTCTTTGTGAGAATTCCATCTACTATGAGATAAAACTTCAACATTTTTTTGTTGTAGCTGAAGCTGACACAGCATCCTGATTCTAATTTAAGAATGACTGAGCTGTAAACTCTTTCATGCAAACTGTACTGTGTTCTTTCTCAGTAATCTGTGTATTAATGTTTTTGATACATATACATAGTTAAAATGTATTTTTGTTTGGAAGACTTTAGCATTACAATTATAACCCCACCCCACCTTGCTTCTGGTGAAAGGTTGGTGCCAGTGTTTGGCAACGGGGCCGACATCAGTGTGTGAATGGGACTCTTTTGACATTGGAAGGTAGAAAAGTGGTTTATAAGTTTACACCATTTACCATTTATTTGCATTTCACTAAGGGAAATAGGTATTTGATCTCATAGTAGTCATTAAAGAGTTTTGGTTCACAAAAACCAGTTAAACTCTCCTAATCAACCTGTCATCTGTATAAAGACACCTGTCCACAGAATCAATCTGACTCTAAACTCTCCAACAAAGGAAAGATTAAAGAGATTTGAGTGGATTTAAGGTAAAAGGTTGTAGACCGGAATTGGCTACAAAACCCTCAGCAAGAAGCTGGGGGTCAAGGGGACAACTTTTGTTTCAAATGTGCCAAAATACAAGAACATGACCATCAATACTCAACATATCATGTTTGGAATAAAAGAAATTCTGCCTATGACTCCAAGAACATTATCCCCACTGTTAAGCATGGAAGTGGAAGCATTATGCTTTGGGGGTGTTTTTTCTGCACAGGGATACTTCACCTTGTTGATGGTAGTGTGAACAGAGCCATGACTTCCTTTCCTCTGATTGGAGGCTTAAAATGGGTCATGAATGGGTCTTTCAACAGGATAATGGCTCAAACCATACAGTCAAGGCAATCAAGGAATAGCTGAAAAAGAAGCTCAAGGTCACAGATTTCCACAGAAAGGGGTCAAATACTATTTTCCTCCACTGGACAATTGGTCAATGAATGTTTATGTTTCTCAGGATGTACATCACTGTTTGAGCCATCTACATAAATCCAACCACCAATTCCATATCGAGAGAGGTATACACTTGGATATGGTGTCATTAGCTCATTTCATAGTGCCATTAGAATGCACATCATAAAGTCTGTTATGCAACAACATAATATTCCTTTCTGTCTCTGATCTGCCTCTTGAGGGAGTCTCAGAGGTGAAGCAGAAGCGGAACGGGTGCAGCGTGAAAGGGTAACGACAAAACATATGTGTGACGCTGCAGAGTCAGGCGATGCTGAGACAATATGACGCTTTTAAATGTCGTGCGTTCGCACAGTTTGAACAGAAGATTACTTTTTTTGGGGAGGAGAGGGGTTCTAAAGGTTACAGATCTCAAAAACAGCATAATTAGTTAAATTTAGCAGGAACTATGAAAAAAAATCCTGTATCTGTCTCCTGCATGATAACAAATGTTAAAGAAGCTAACACAAGAATAAATATAGACTTGTCATGTGTTGCAGCACACAAAAATGAAGTCAGTCTGGTCCAGTTTTGCTTTTTGTTTTCAGATTTTTTTCTAGCAACAAGCTGATTTTCCAGGTTCTGCAGTCGGGTCTGCTTTCCTGTCTCTTGAGTTCTCTCTCTTGCCTTAAAAGAATTCAATTTGATCACTGCTTGCTTTTCTTAAGTGTTTGTTCATTGTAGAGTTAACACAACAATATTTTTGCCTGTGGTACATAAATACCATAATATTAAACACACGTGCAGATTCTTGACTGTTACCCATTTTTCTGCCTCACGTCTTACACATCAGGTGCTCTGACCACTTTGTTAACGCTCCATTGGTTCTATAACAACATAGTGTGCAATGACTGGACACGCAATAGTGACCCCCATGGGAGGGGTCTCTTCTGCCAACAAAGGAGCAAATATGAATCTCAGTTATCTCTGTTCTGCATTGTAACAAAAAAAAGAATCATTGAGGCAATGCAAATCAAAACTAAAATCTAAATCCTGGAAATGTTGTAATTAAAAATAATAATAATAATGACTTAAAATGACTTAAGCATTCTCTATATCGTATTTACAGCTATATATAAATAATGAAAACAATGAAAAACATGATTATTTATTTTATTTTAAGTTAAACTATGTCAGGTCTTCAACCTAATTATATTAAAAAATGGGAGATCTTAGTGCGCATCGCTATGACAGATTTGATCTACACTGTTTTTTTCTTCAGATAGTGTGACTTCATGAGGCAAGTACAGTTGGTCACCTGAAAAGTCTAATAATTGGACCAATTGGACCCTAGTGTCTTTCAAAATAAGAGTCTCTGGCAAATGTTCTCCCATCTGCTTCAGATTTTAGTCCCAAAGAGCATTTTTTTCCTTTTTGAATAAAATATCTTCAGCACCTGGAAACCATAGACTTGTACGCACAGGCTAGATAAACTCTGATGTCAACTAAAGGATTCTGAACGGCACAACTTAAACCAGATGTGGGACAGGGTTTACTCCCCCCAATCCAGCTGAAAATGGCCATACAAACTGAATAAAATAAAGGGAGACTTTCGCTTAGTCCAGGGGTCTGCAGCCTGAGGCTCCGGGGCCACATGTGACTCTTTTACCTGTCCATAGTGGCTCTCTGGTTGAAGTAAAAAGAAAATGATAGAGGCAGTAACTTTTAAAAGTTACTTAGTGAATATTTATGGCTGAGGTGCTTGTAGAACACCCCTGCTGCCTTCACACCAACTCAAGGGGCCTTATGTACTCTACATTTACTTTACTATTTACTCAGATTTTAAATAGAATCAAAACCTTTGCAAATTTATTCCCTGATTGCTCTTTTCATTTGCTTAAAGTACATATTTTATGCTGCAAAACAATGTGTATTAACTTTACAAAAAAAAGGAGTTGCAAAGAAAATACATGTATTTATTTTTAATAATATTTTTGTTTAAAGGATGACAGCTTACCCAACTAGACCTAAAAAACAACTAGAGAAAATCCAATTGGATGGGATGATCATATGTTGAAAAGGAAGTCTTTTATTTTGAAAGGAAGTAATGTGTTACTTAGGCAATTAGCTTTTTTTTTTTTTTAATTCCTGACTTTATTCATGCAAAATATAGTTTATCAAAAGTAACAACATTTCAAAAGAGTGAAATACGACTTTGTGGCTCCTACTTGATTATTATCAGTGAGAAACAGTGTGTCCACTCACCTGTCAATCAAAAATCCATCCAATCGGGAATCGGTGCTCTGTGAAATCTGCCTTCAGAGGTCCTTTGAGGAACTGCAACCTTTGGAACTTCCTGATTTCCCTCCAATTTGGGAATAGAAAGTGGGACATTTGCTGGAAACTATTTCAAAAACATGGGACTACATTTCACAACACCAAAAGTCCAGAAATTCACAACTTTTTTTGTCCAAATATCCTCATCCTGCTTTAAAAGAAAGAGGACATGATGCATTATAATGACAAGCCCATCCTATTTTGAGACCAATGGTCATCACATTTGTACATTTCGTTTCGTTTTACCCCATAGATGCCTATTATTGCACTATTGCTCCAAAATTACCTTAATTTACCATTCTACTTGTATTTTTTGTATGTATTTTTTTAACTGAATTCAGGCGCCAAAGAACTAAAAATGTATTGATTTTTGTGTTTATTACACAAAAATTGCTTATGGGTTTTGTTTTTTGGCCTTTAAAAAAGTCTATTATTACTATACCACTTGTTTTGGTTGTGAAAAACCAATAAAGATAATGGAAAATGTGGCACCACATTAACTTTCATGTTTTAATTATCTTCTCATAGTTGATGACTATGCTGTGTTGACAAGTTTTTGTTTTCATGGCAACAAATCTGGTTTGATTGCAGAAATCCTCGTCACTGTGGCTTTTTCTGAAGGGAAAGTTAGGGAGGAGAAACAAATAACAGCTGAGGCCTGTAATTCATTCAGCACTGAGGTGATGAGTTTAGCTCCGGATGAGTAAAACAACACAGACACGGAGGATTACTAATTTCAGCACCTTATCTTTTCTCCCACATCCTGTTTCGTCCCTCATCTCCCCCGAATAAATTCAAGGAAGCTCATAAATACATACTGGACTTATTTACACTTAATCATTCTCTTCTTATTATTCTGCCCTCTTTGTCATTTTAACAACCCACTAAACTGACTCTAAAAGTGCTGCTGTAAAGTCAACACAGCCACTTTACTCTCCCTCCCATAAGTCATCCAACTGTTCTGCCAGCTGTCTATTTTGGTCCACAGGACACCCTTCAAGTAGCTCCTATCTGAGCTCTTTCTGGAGTTCATCCAGAATGTTCTCTCCAGAGGAATTTTGAGTGACAGAGGAGAAAATGACAGATGATTAGGAATGATTTACAAAACTGTGACTGGTGGAGACACTTGATCCTTGGATTGATTTGGATCTGTCGGTTTTCTAATGTTCTGTCAGTGTTTGTAAACTGTTTTATGGGATTATAATTTAGTAGATGTTCCCAACAAATCAATTTTTACATATTTAGTCAATTTGGTTTTCATAAATTTTAATTTAACCTTGTTTTTTCTTATGATTCTGAGCCAATTATTTTTGTTTTACTTTGATGAAAAATAGAGTTTTAGTTCTTCTGCCTTGAAACCTGTTTGACAAAGTGTCACTAAATCTGGAAGCTGTGATATATGATCTATCTCCAAGCTGTGTGTAAACATACAGTAAAAACCTTTTTATGAGAAAATCTGTGTAATCTCTTTCTATATAAAAAAAGGAAAAAATCCAAAAAGGTCAAATCTATTTCTTTATTTCCATACCTGAAGCTTCCTCTTGCAGGAGCTCAACTATGTGTGGCCTACTGACCTGAAATCTCAGCGCTTCATAAACTGTTTTGCTATAGTGTGATCCAGTTGCTCAGCAAAACAACCTGCTGTGTCTTCTCTGGCTTACATAATCTCCACCGAGGGGATTTCTCTAGAATTTGGTGCACAGATGGGCATGCCTCCTTAAAAAAAAATGCAATCTAGTTAATGTTGTGATTTAGGATTTCTAACACTCAAACGCTGTCTGCTTCCTGCAAATGAATACATAAACTGAAAGGTTCCTTCACTAAACTACAAATACCAGCTTTAAGTATTGTGTTCCATTTGAGTCACAGTCCTTTCCGTTCGTGTATGGAAAACATTTTGTCCTGTTGAATTTTGACGTGCGTGCTCGGAGAGTATGTGTCAAAACTGCTGGGAAATATGAGAGGTCACTCTATCCTTAGGTATTGGCAAACCATTTATTCCGAGCTGGAACATACCACAGTTATTAAGGCAGGGTGTGTGCAAACCACCCTAACTTTTTTTTAAAATTAGAATGATCTATGAAGCTTTTATGACAAAAGGCTTTTAATATGGTGAAGATGTACAGAGTATGTGTTAATTGCTCCATTATTTTTGAGCCCCATAGGACAGCTCGTAAAGTAACATGCTGGTACATGTGCTGTACTAATATAGCTCTATTTTAAGAAGTGTTCAGTTCATCTGCATTCTCCCACTTCCTGACCTCCCACAGTTTTATAGGGGAAATATATATTTGCCCCATTATATAAATTAAATAGTTATAGTTAAGTTTTTTTTTTTTTACTTAACATTACAAATCATAAGGAAAAACTTTTATGAGAAAACATTTGATTCAAATTAGGACCAAGAAGATTAAAAAATGTGTTTTATTAATAAAATCGTTTAAGAGTTCTGATTCGCTAATACTGAAGATTGATAGCGCTCTTCGGGTGGTTTAGCCAATCAGTGAAAGGGGGGGCGGGTCCTCCTCTACTGTAATCAATCTGTTGATCGGAGCGTGCGAGTCTCTCTTGCTGCCAAGTGGCACGAGCGGCCGTGTTTGCCCGCCAACTTGAGTTTGGCCAAAGACAATAACCGCTACAAATGGGCGACAGGTTCCTGGTGGTCCCCGTTGAGTGCGCGGGTTCGGTTCCCGGGCAAGTGGGGCACTCGGGTACCGTCGCAGACCCGGCACCGGACCCCGGCGGCGTGAGCGGCAGCCCCGGAACATGGGAGCGAAACGAGGCTTTGGAGGACTCGGTGTTCGAACCTGCGGACGCCGACGCTGTGATGCACATTCTGGAGTACAACAGAGAGCCCAACAAGTACGGTAAGACGGCTCTTGCAGGCGAACTGTCCCACTTCTTATCTCGTTTATCTTCAGGGATTAGACCGTGGGCTTTTTACAGCCTGTCGAGGTGACTGTACCCCGAAACAACCATCTGAAGAAACCACTTTTTGGCTGGTTAGGGTAATATTTTTTTAAAACAATTGGTGCTGATTTTTTTTTTTATGTTACAATTTTTAAATAAAAATGTAGCGCTTCCTGGTTGTTTTAAAATGTACTGGCTTTAAAAAATAAACAAATAAATAAAAAGGGAAGAATGAGTGAGTTACTTCACCTGATTGAGTACATTTTGGTACAGTCTGAACTTCCGGCTGATTTCTGCTGTTTGTTTATCGTATCAGGGAATAATGGAAGATATGCTATGCCCATGTTTTTGACGTCATAAGACCTTTTTTTTTTGTTTTAAATCCCGATTTCTTCAGCCCATGTCGAACAATTCATTGCACTAGAACGGAAAAAAAAGTTTCATTGATATGACAGCTTCTGCAGGTATCAGTGGCTCTTAGTATGTTTTTTTTTCTTTTTCTTTTTAATGTAATGATGTATGTAAAAGTCAGCCTCATCATCTAGCTGCACTTTGAGCCTGACAAACAAGCGCTCTATGGCAACAGGTTGGTAGATGGAAGGTGCTGGAACAATTAGCATGCAGCTTGACCAGGCAGGCACGCGGGATGATGGGGCAGTGATGGGCTGGGTGGACAGACAGACAGGCAGATAGACAGGCTTGTGGCGTCTAGTCATTAGGGATCACAGCTCTTGTGCAGCTGAAATGTGTCATGAGCTGTAACAAATGTTAAAAGAAGTTTTTTTTTTTTTTTGAGGATATTGCTTTTCCATGACTGAGCATGTGTGGTTAAATCAGCTGATCACAGCTAAGTCACAAGGACAGTATGAACACACTTTTTAGAGCTTTAAAGAGCCATAGAATAGACACTGAAGCTTCTGATGGGGTGAACTGATTTTTTTTTTCCCAGGCTTCTGATTGTCAATTTGGAAAAATAAAAAAATAGCCCCTTGAGGAATAAAACATACACACAAATATGTTATAACGTGGGAACATTCTCGGGCACAGCTGTGCGGCTTAGAAAACTGCTAATGGGTGTGGTTAACAGAGTCTAACCAACACAGAGCAGAGGAATATGCACATGTTTTCCATGAATTTCCACTTGTATAACAAAACAACAAGTTGGGACCTGTCCACCTTTTTAGTGCATGTTTCAAGAAATATGTCTGTGCGGTTGAACAGTTTTTGAGTTTGGTTTTCTGTTTTTTTCCTCTTTAAAAACGTTTTTGTTGAAAGTCCACAGTTTGAATGAATTCTTCATAAACCCACTCAAATGCCAGTATGTTTGATTACCTTCTTTAAAATATTAATTACCTTATGTTACAGTAGAATCTTCGGAAAAGACTAAATCAAATGTTAATAATCACTGACATTTTCCTAAAAGAAAACGTTGATTATCTTTTGAGTCTTGTTCATTTCCTCTCTTTAAAAGGGTCTGACATTTACTGGATTGTAATCAATAGATGAATAATGGCTGGCTGGGGAAGTCTGCATATTTTGCTGTTGAGATGTTTATGGAGGCAGCTCCTCATCAGTTTATGAGACATGGTATTTTTAGAAAATTCGAACAGCTTGGCTAATTCTTGCTTTTTTGTTGTCTTTGCAAACGCTTATAAAAAGAAACAGAGATAGTTTTGCTTAATATGAAATTACTTAAAAGCTGTTATTTAAATCAAATTTTGATTTAATTTGGCATAAATGTTTTCTGCTTAAAACCTAGATTGACGTTTGACACAATTTGTAGTTTTTTCACATATAGCTTTTCAGCTTTTTTGTCACAATACACATAAAAGCAAAAAGAAAAAAAGTTGCATTCAACAATAAGCTTTTTTAGTTTCTTGTTTACATATTTATGACACTGTGGTATCAATGAAACAGTGTCATTCATGTTATATTTAATATTTTTTATTGTTTGAACCTATAACACTTTTGTTATTCATAAAGTAACTTCCTTTATTTTGCCTGATGTACACCTTTTTTTATTTGATGTTTATTTTGATAGCTTGTTTTTTGGTTTTCGTTTGTGGTTCTAAAGTAAATTAAAAATATATATGTTTTTTTTCTATCTAAACTGTTTTGTGTTTTACTTTGACATTTTTACAGTGTGTGTACATATCAGCGTTTTCTTTTTTAAGTAAACATCTTTAATAATACGGATTGTAGATGTATGTGATTAATGAATGGCAATAAAAACACTAAAGTCTGCGGAAAGATTGAAATTTTCAATTTTTTTTTTTAAGTAAATTAAAAAACCTTTAAGTTTCTAAATGAGTTTTTTTTTCATAACCATGACCACTTGAAACGTTTTTTTTGGACATTTTGTTTCAGTCACATTCTGAATTATTGGGTACGACTGAAATTTTCAAGGTTTTTTTTGGAAAAAGTCTCAGTTTCAAAATGACTTTTCTTGTTACTCATGACTGCTTTCATTCTTATAGAAAGGCCTTTTTTAAAAAAATTTTTTGTCTTTGTATTTTTGTTTATTTTATAACTATCTTACAGTGTCATCTTTCACTTAATGCTGCTCTTTTCACTGACTTTTAATACAGTTGTAGTTGTTGCCAAAAGTTTAATAATTTCCAATTGTGCAAATACGGTAATTTATTCTTGAAGTTCATATATTTTCAGTACATATTGATTGTTGTTTTTTTTTAAACATACTTATTCTGTGTTTTATTTTCATTATCAATTTCAATCAGTCTAATTAGTGAAAAACAGCTGAAGTTATATTGAAACACACAAACAGTTTCAGCACAAAGCTTGTTAATTGTAGGTTCTAGCTGGTTTTGCCCTCAGAAATCTGTGTTGCGTGATCTGATGGTGTTGGTGCTAGATGAAGTGTAAATAAGCTTCATAATTACTGTTTAGCGAGGAGCAGCTGTTCGAATTGCTCGCCTTCTGTCAGGCGATCTAAATATCACATTGTTTCTGGTTTCATGTTGAGACATTCAACAATTAGAGAAAAGCAGCATGGGAAATGAACTATTTGGTTATTTAAGGCTCCTCTATCGCTGTGTAATATTCTAACCCATGAAGAATAGAGGACTCATAGATATACAGTCTGTTGTTTCGCGGTTTTTAGCGCAGTTGACGGTTTGTCTTGGATGCTGAAGAGGATTTGGGTTGCCTTTAAATTTCAACGATATTAAACTGTTGGTGACAGATAATTTAGTCTCGCAAGGATGTGGGTCTGCAAAAGGTGTTAAAATAGCCTAATGCATAGTGAGCATGCTTGATTCCTGACATTTTAGAGCTATACTTGGGAGAGGTTGCAGTTGGTGTCACAACTGCCCCTACCTGGTGGATACGGGCTTTCTGCGGGATCAAAATGAACTGCGGGAAATATGAGAGTTGTCAAGTTCTTGGTGAGCCCATTGACCAAAAATGTTCATGCACGTTTTTTTTCTACAAGCATACTGCGGGCGACAGGTTATATTGAACACTTACACATTACGTAGGGGGGAACTGAGATGCAGGTGTGTCGTACATATGAAATCCAAATCCAACACACTGCTCAAGGGCTTGTGAGTGCCATTCATGTGATAATTGCTTATGTGCAGCCTGAGTTTTACAAATTAGAAAATTGCTTAATAAGAAAATTAGACAATCAGAGCATAGTTTGTGTGAACATCCTGCAAACACTTGGATATCACCTGCACCCCAACTTGTGCAACCATAAGTGAGTGCAACTTACATTAGCCATACAAATACATCCCAATGCACTTTCCACACGCATAACAATCATACGTTCCATTATCGTGACGCTTCTTCCTTGAAGTAGCCAGACGAGTCTTAAGGGAATTGCAAGACTCACCTACACTTCCCCAAAGAAGCAGCCGCTCCCATCTACGACCTTCCACGAACTCGGACAACCTAAAAACCTGCAGTACCTGTACGGATGGATGTGACTAAGGCTTTAAATATCAGTAGATAATAATATTTTGGAAAATTATCGTGTTTAGAGAGAAGTATTGTAATAATGTAAAGGAATAATTAATAACCTTTCATCAAAGCTGTATTTGCTTTTAACCCATCAAATTATGTTCACTCACCTTTATTACATATAGAGTAACGAAAGCTCAAAAATAAATTAATTTTAGTTCAAGTTGCCGAAATGTTAAATGATATGAATAAAAAAGTGTTGTTTGTGTGAACTTTTCTCAGAATTTGTTGATCTTTTACCAAATGTCCCATCAATCATGAATGAGTTTCTTCAGGGCCTCCGAATTGATTGTATGTTAAATTGATGAGGATCACGCTTTCTTCCAACAGGAAAAATAAAACAGCTTGTATTGTTAGTAGCTAGTGAAGCATCAGGATGTCACGTCAGAATGTTTTGAGACGTTTGCTGCAGGTATCTGGTTCTGTGTGAATGCAGAGCCTGCAGGGAATGACCACGGTCATCAGCAGAATACATGACTGCAGGCTAGTACTGGTCTAATTGACGTAATACAGGCTTCCACCCCCTCATGACTGGTATGGACAAACAGGAAATGAGCTTTCAAAACAATAAAATGAACTTCTGTTTTATTTGAATGTGCATAATGTTACAGTTAAGCAGCATGGAACATGGGAGGAACTTTCACCTACGAGATAAATATGTGTTTAATTTCATGATGGATTTAGTGCCTTTGTTGAAAATCCTGCTGGGATTTAAATGAGAAAACTTTTGTTCCTATTAGGGATTAGACTCATCTTGCTGTCTGACTCTTCTACTGCCACCTCCTTAGCTCCACATGGATGGACGACCGGGTAGAGTTCTGATATCTGAGATGGTTCAGGTGCAGCTACCCATGACTTGGTGCTTCTTTAAACCATGCAGAGGGCTCTTCACAGCTTCTTATGAAATCCTTTCAATGAGCTAGTTGTAAGATTTAGGATTTTCCCACACCATCATCATCATATGACTTGAGTTCATCTTCGCCAATGGCCTCTTCCCATGTAAATGACAGCATAGAAATGTTTTAAAAAGGAACTGGTTTTGTGGTGGTTTCCTGGTCAGAGAATGAAGAAGTGTGAGTCAGTTAAGTGTTGAATTTTTCATTCTCAACACATTCTGTTTGTCTGTAATGGTTTTCCTTTCTGTTTCGTGGTTGACTGTTAAAGAGATATCATTAGAAATATTAGATGTTAGATTTTATAGATATTATTAGCGATGCCTTAAGTTGTATTTCTTCATGCGGGCTTTGGGGGGCAGTGTAGCATCATTAAACCTACTTTTGCTGGTTTAATGTTTGGCAGTAGTCTGATTACAACTGCATTAGATTCCAGAGTAATATTTTTGTGTTGTCTTATCTTAGGATTTTTTTCAGTTGTGCAGGAACAGACTTTAGTTGCACCTGAAGCCAGTGATGAAGTGAAGTGATGGAATGACACATAATGTAAACTCACAAGACAAGAACAAGAACTGCACAAGAATTTTTTTCTGATCATAGAGTTAGCTTGTTGGTCCACATTAAAAAAAAAAAAACTGCAATGAGTTTTAGTTTCACATTATAATTAATTTTGGAAGCTATCACCCTCTCTGTCCTCTAGGGGGTGCTGGCGCACACACATTTGAAGCAACACAACAGATCAGGTTCTGCTTAGATCAAGGATGTTCTTTCTCTTTATTTACTTTAAAACATTTGATCTTTTAGGGCACAGAAAAGGGCTGACACTGCGGGGTTGATGTATTTTTCCTATTTTTATTTATTTATTTGCTTTTCATGTAAATGAACAAACAAAAAACAGTTGTGTACTTTTAGTTTTATAAGATTAAGAAAAGTGTCCATATTTGTCGCATGTTAAATAACAAAAAATCTCTTATTGGTTTCTTTGTTTTAGTTCCAAGTTCATAGAGTTTTCTGGTAAAAAAAAAAAAAATGCTATTTCAAGTCCCTATAGACCATTAACAGTCGACTATTAAGAAGTACTGTCTTTAAACAATTGCTGACTTGTCAAGCTGAATGTAACATTTTTTAGTCACTCATAGTAATAGAGTAAATATGCAAGGAACAGAAATGTAGCTTGGATTTGGACGTTACAGTGCGCTGTGTTCACTGCTGTACAGCTGTACAGCAAATGGATAGCCTATTTTTTATTTTAATACACAAAAATAAGTTGTGTTTTGTAAGTGGCAATAATGAAATAGTCCTCTGCACAGTAGTTAGAACTGCAGCAATATTTTCTTCATGGAGATGTCCGCTGCTGTAGTTGGATCCGTCTGCCCTGGTTTGAAAGGCAATGGGTCTCTATGAGGAAAAGGCTTGGCGGACCTGCGCCCTTCACTGCACTCTGCAGATGTCTCAGATCCACTCACACCCATCCTTCTCCTATGCAGTCAATCAATATGTCTATTTTGAGAGAGGAAATCTGAGCCCGCTGACAAAAACTGCAGATCATCTAGCTGCTGTTAGCAGAACAATGGCTTCGGAAAATATGCTTAAAAAAACAGAATAATAATCCGTAAAGAAATCATTTACGTTACTGTTGGGAGTATGTAACATTTATGTTTTTATGAGCATATTCTTATATTAAAGTACTGTACAAACAGTCCTGAAAAGGATGAAATAGGTTAATTCTAAAATAAATTACTTTTATTCTGTGTTTTTTAACTGGAGAAATTAAACCTAGTTTGGTCCTCTCATTGATTAAAAAAGGCAAAAGGTAAATTAAAATAAAACTTATACGTAGTAATCAGTCTTTATGGTGTCATGTAAATATTTGAGCACATTTATGTTTCATTTAACAAAATGCATGAATGAGAAAAGATGCAAACATGAGACTTTTTCTTTCATTTTTTAATATTATAACCGATCTTCAACTGTCCACTGTTTTAAATGCAAATGTTTCACATTTATCATAAAACTGTAAAAAAACAGAATAGTTTTTTGTTGTAAATATCACACAGTTTCATCCATGTTGACACCTATTGGAGATGAGTTAATTTCATGAATATGTTCTGATGCTCGGGGCCAAGACTTCTGCTCTGTCTATGCAACCACAAAAAAAAAAAAAAAAAATCAAGTTTATCGAGTACCCACATTTTTATTTGTGTCTAATAGAGGAAGGAAATTTACTAAAAAGAAAACATGCTAATAGTTAACTTTTTGTTTTTAGTTTTTCTAAGCTGTCTGACCTTTAAGTCAGACATTGTCTAAAAAAACAACTTGGGCCCTGAAATCATCACATCAAACTTTTTTTTTTTTAAAGTCTAAATCAGATAAAACACTGGGAGAACTCATTGTGTCCCAGCAATTAGTCAAGTCTCTAACAAGAGGGGCTTTGTGGTTTTGACCCAAATGTACTCTGTCCCTGGGAGAGAACTTGAACCTGCATTCACAATGAACTCCGGTGTTGCAGAAAGTATTTGTTTAGATATTGTCTGTCTGAGCACATCTCTGTACTAGCAGAAGTTGGGTCTAACGTGTTTTAAGTTAAGGATGACTCCACATTTGCAGTCACACCCACTTAATAGAAAGATACATCAACAAAAGTTATGAATTTACATTTGTAGCTTTTCATGAGCTAAGAAAACAGATGATCTAATACTACTGCTGCGTCTGGTGACTCCGGGCTAGATTGTTAGGAATAAAAAGACTGAAGACAACATGTGGACTCACTCCAGCCTCTGCCAAACAGAGTTTATACATTTCTCTTTGCATAAACAGCAGTGTTACACAGAAGGCATGTTTTCCTGTTCACTCACTGGTCCCGTTCTCTCTTTTACATTCTCTTTCACCTCCTCCCTTCCTGTTCCCTTCAACCCTTCCTCTTTCGGTATTGATCTGGCACGCTGTCACGTAGCAGCAAAATATGTGGGGGTGGGTCATTTTGGGGGGTTGTGGAAAAGCCGAACATGTGTGTAGCGTCCAGATCTTTCCTCTGAGGGGTTATTATGTGAGAACGAATGCCTTCACGGACTCCACTTCTTCTGGAAGTGATTTCTTTGTTTACAAGTGATCAGGTCGGCACAATGCTAATGTGATTTTATCACGCCATTTCCTGTCCCTCTGGAAGAGATATCCTACATTCTTTTTCTGAGCTTCAGTGATTAGAAACTCTTCCACTTGCAGTATTTTTCCATTATTTTTTGCAGTGCAGCAATAGTGTTTATTACCAAGGCTCTGCATGAACTGTGTGAGTTTGTGGAGCTTTTCCTGAATGAAGTGATCTCTCCACTCTTTGAACACAAGCCAACTGTGGCTGTTTTGGTTGTTTGTGGGACAGAGCTGCATACCAGCATAGGGGATCTGCCCTCAGGCTCACACATAACTATTTATACGCTCACACACACCGATGAACACAAATGCATGTCATGTTTTGCTCCTGGAAGCATGTATTCGTATGTACTGCCCCCCATTGGGCGGGGCCGTCTCGCTCTTCCTTATTTGGGTTAATAGCGGTGGGGGTCGGGGTCACATGGGCGGACAGCAGAATTCTAGAGACTGAAGCTAAAAGGGAGGAGAAGGAGGACTTTACTGTCTTTCCAGGAGGCTGAGAACAAGACAGTATTGGTTGAAGGAGGAGAAGAGGAGCAGGCAGAGGGGAGAAACACAGCAGCGCGACGCTCAGAAGGCACTGAGGGAGCACATGGTGTAGAAAAAAAATGCCAACTAACTTCACCGTAGTCCCGGTGAAGGACAACACCCGCAAGGCAGCAGAGGGGAATGAGGAAGAGGATGACATCAGTGAGCTGAAAGAGGAAGACGCCACAGGTGAGACTGGAGACCGCTTAGTCACCCTGAATCAGGTGCACCGTTTGCATAAAGATCTATGAATTCAGGAGTACTACTTAAAAAAAGTAGCTGGAGACCCAGTGTTTACTCTCTGCAAGAAAAAGTGCATTCTTCTAGAAAGTTCTCACGGATCCAAAAACGAACAGATAATTGGGCTTTATTGCAAGGCTTGTTGGAGCCTGTATTTTTCTGAAAAACTGTTTATAGCAGCCTGTGGGTGGATAATGTGAAAGGAGGACTTGAGGGAAGGTTCAGTCGTCCGGCTGTTGAGGGAGATGAGCTTTTACTCCACAGCATCTTCTGGTCTGATCCTCTAGTTCTTGTCTGTCATAAGGATTCGGTCTTTAATGAAGAAATTCAGCCTGAATGAGACCACTCACATTTTAAGCGTTGGTGACACCTTGATTCCTCATGAATGCTGTCCCACATGCTGATCAAGTCTTTACCTCATGTTGCTGCTGGACTAGCTTTGACCTGCCGATGTGTAGCTCTATTTTCTATCGCTCGTCTTGTAAAGAGACAAATCAATGTATAGATTGGGCGTTGGAGCAAAAACAGCTTTCCTCTTCCCCCCTCGTGAAGCTCACGCATGTCAGCCAGGTGTCCCATTATCTGATGACACTCCGTACCCTGCGCACGCCGCCTCAGTTTTCCTGACCTTTCAGCATAGATAGGTCACGGAGTGCACATTTAACAAACTCCTCGCTTTTCTGGACTCCTTTAGTTAAGTTGCGACTTTTACGGCGCTTTTCCACAAAGCTGTGTGAAAAGGTTTTCCAGGGTTTTAATTTCTGCTGCAGAGCTGCAATTACAGCCACATGCTGAGCACGAGTTTTACAGACTGTGAGGGAAAGAATAGTTTTTTTTATGATGTTTATATAAGAAATTCACAATGCTTTGCTTTCTCGTTGGCCGGGTTTTGCACACGGGAGGCTTTTGTCACCGATGGGTGCAAGAGCGGGTGAGCGTGCCTTTGATCTGAAGCCATTGTAAATGTCCCGTTCTTCAGCCTGTCTAAACAACAGTTTCTTTTACAGTAAATAAACGTCAGATTGCAAAATCTTTGATTGCCTAGCAACGGGGTAATGGGGAAACGGGAAGAGGGGAAGTTGTTTTTTTTTTCCCAGGGAAGCTCCATGATGCACGCATGTTGCAGAGCTCATGACTCTGAGTCAAACAGGAGTCACTGATATTGATTGCCTCTCTGGATTGCCTCCCAGTTGGCTGGGTAGGGGGAGGCAAGACTCCACCTCTGTCCTACATTGTGTTGGACTCGTGGGGTCCCTCTTTGCCCTCCTCTTATCCTCAAACCTCGCTTCCTTACTCCGTTTTGTTTCCTATAAAGTATTTATACTCCAGGAATGTGCATACTTTTGAGTAGCACTGTATTTACAGATGTAGATATTGTGGTAAAAGTCAAAGTGAAATCAGGCTAAGTTCTCAGTGCTTTATTTGTGATTGGTGAAAAGAAGTAATCAGCAGCCCTGCTATCCCCTCCACTTCTTTATTTAAATGACTGCTATTTAGAATGGTCTGGAAGTGCAGCCACCGCTTGCTTCCCTTTGTTGAGCTAAGCATGCAGATGTTGGACAGAACACAGTGTTCCAGAGGAGCAGCAGCCAAATGTTTAGGTGGAATGGGAGGAAAAGAAAGCTTACACAATGGATTCATATTCATTGGGAGGGTCATTTTATGAAGCAGTGTAATTTTCCTTTCACAATAACATCTATTGTCATTTAAAGTGCTACCACGATGGCTCCTTGCTTAAATTACTTGTGTTGCTTTTGGGCTGAAATGCTTTTAGTTGGAGTGGTAGAAGATCTGCAGTGTCACTGCCTCAGCCTCTGGTGTTTTTGCACATCTTCTCCAGTCATGTGTTTCTGTTTATTTCCCCGCCTGGATCTGCTTAAAACTCCAGTCATTGCTTCTCTATGGCCCTGAAGTTTATCCTCAAACTGTTGTCTTTACACCAGTAGCATTGTTAGTTATGCTTTTTTTTTTTTCTTGCTGGACTTAAATCTCATTGAGAATCTACAACTGTTTGACCGCAAGCAGCTGTCGAACGTAAACAACAACAATCCCACTCACCAGCCAATTTCCAGTCATTAGCTTTAGGCTGGCAGGACTTTGAGTCGTCTCTTATCTCTGCAGCGAGATACGCCGTTCGGTGCTTTTGACAGCCAAAAATGGGTTCACAGAATGAGGGAGCGACCGAAGAGACAAAACGATGATCTGGAGAATGTTTACTTCACCAAAATGAGCACACGTGACTGTTACTTTACATTTGCTAGAAAGAATGCATCTATTGTTAGGCTGAGCATCCAGCAGTTTCTGGTGAAGGTGGAGCATGTCTGGACATCCAATCTACGTCTTGAAGGAAGTAATGAAGCTTTAACATGCACGCTCATAAAAGTGAAAAGCTCTTTTGTTAAGATGAAAGCATTTTTTTTTATATGTTTGGTTATTTAACCAGAGTCCTGCCCTCGTTAACCTCTTCTTCCCCACTTCCTGTTCAGTGATCTCACCCTTACCAGCTGCCTGCTCTCAGTCTGCTGTCTCCGATAAGCTTTTATCCCGTAAGTGTGCTCTCCTCTTCAAGACCGTCTATTTTCACCATATCTATTCTTTCACTGTCAGCTGCAGTTGGGTGAGGCCCGTTATGTGGCGTTCATTTTTAAACTCTGTAACCTGCTTCAGGATCTGCTCTTTTAACCTTTCAGTCCATAAAAGAGTGGACCTGCTTTTATGTTTTTAGTCTGTTCCAATTCTAAACTCTGAGGGTTGATTTCTGTAGACAAACATACTGTCATCATAAACTTACCTGCAGACGTAAAAGTCTTCTTCCATATGGGCACACTTTTAAAGCTATTAAACTGATTTTACTTCTATTAAATGTATAAATATTGGATCAGGGTTATGGAATTTGTATACATAGTAGGATTTTTTAATACGTTTTTAATTAACTTAAAAAACAGTTAAAATATTTTTTCTAGAAATCTAGTGCTTTAAATGCATTAGATGGAGCTGTCTGATCCTTCTATCAAATCCAGAAGAACAACAACCACTTAACCAAGAAATCAAATACATCTAATGCATCACAAGATTTTCCTCTATTGTTTTCAGTCTAGTGATATCTAAATTGGCACCTCTTCCCATTGTTACTTAACACGCCGTCAAACTGTGGGTTGGGCCTTTTAGGAGGGACACAAAGCATTGCTGCAATGGTGATGGTGGAAGTCGATAACAAAAACAATAAAAAGTTTTTTACCATGGTAATTTCTTTTCAAATATTACAACCTGTCTATAAGTATGTCACTGGTGCTACAACGTACTAAATGTGTCTTATATGAGTGTGATGTGGTTATAAAAACTATATAACTTGTCTTTAAAAATAACCTTAAATTACCAGTAACAATAATATGGATAGTAGTTGGTTGAGGCCTGAACACTTTATTTGAACAATAAAATGTATCTATAGAGTTTTAAATAGAGTTTAAAAAGTTGAGAGAATTATAGTAAAAGGGAAGCATAATAAAACAGTTTTCTCCTCTTTTTATCTTGTCTACTTTATTGTCTTTTTAATGTAAATGATAAACTGAGTCGACAGTGTTCAAACAGACTAAACTGTGCTTTTTTTGTCTTTGTGATTAAGATCCAGATTGAGATTTCTGCTACTTTGTATAGCATTAGTAAACTGTAGAGAAGAATGGATTTGATGTGTGTGTGAAGCTAAAGGATGAAAATCCTCATCCAGTAAACCACATTAGGGCTTCCTGGAGGTTTTCCTGTCGTCTGAAGCTGACATTGAGACTAAATTATGTAACGGATTCTTTGGTATCTTTTGTTCGCCGGCTCCATGCCATTCTGGATCAGAGAGCCAGCTGGAGCTTATCCCAGCTGTGAGAAGCTCATCATGTCATGAAGAATATTTATTTAATATCAAAATAATATAACTCGGGATTTGCATACCATACATTCATTTACTTACTCTTGAAACATCATCAGCATCTAGAAATATTACACCACTTTACTTTTTCACTCTGTCTTGTGTTTACACCAATTACATGAAATATTATTGCAGTTTAATCATTTTACAGCACTGTTTCCAAAAGAGTTACAAATATTCCTGTAGATTGTAGGACCTCAGATGTAAAAACCTTAACTGACCTCTCTCGTGTACTTTTTTTTTCTGACCCACCTCCTGCTGATTTGTTTGGGAGGATTCTGATTCCACTAAACCAAAAGATCTTATTCAAAATGCAGACCTTGTGCTACCAGCTTATATGACCATCCTTGTTTTACTCGTGTGTAACATATTTTTCTGTCACAGATTAGTATTTTACATCTGGAAATTAGAATATTTAAGCTTATCAGTGCATGTTTTGTTCTGTTCTGGTGGTTGCTGCCTTTACTTTGCAGCGTTTTGATTATATATTAGTTATTTTTTTATACACACAGCAACATTTATCCTAACATGCTAAGACGATGAGAGTGCGACAAAGGAAAACCAGTAGTAACAATAACTAAAAGGGTGCAATGTTTACATTTTTGAATCCTAATGAGTAGCCACCTGTAAGGGAAGGCAAGTGAAGGTTTAATATTCACTGTGAATTGTCATGATTGTGCAGGTGTTCTGCCTTCAGTGGTTTGGTGATGTATGTGTGTGTTCTAGATTAGGAGAGACAGATTTAGCCACTGAAACATGCTGTACAAGGCTAAATAGAGCAGTAAGCCCATAAAAAGTTGTTTTTAGGCATTTGAATGAGCAGTTCAAACTTTTAAAATGTCAAATTCATGCCAAAGTTACTGACAGACCCGCTCAAAAATAGTGAGCGCAGACAGAAGTTGCTGTGATTCACCAAGATCTTACTTTCTCAGCACTGACATCTGCTGGTCAGTGTGAGAACTGCAGCATGTATGAGTTCAGATGTTCCAGCAGTCTTATCAGTGGGAACATCTGAGGTTTAACAGTAGATGGAAGTCAAACAGTTCTCTGACACACATTCACCAGACAATTTAAAGTCTAACTGTCGGTTTTTGCTGCAAATATCACATTTTTGAGTTTGTGTTTGCAGACGATGTTGATTCAGGGAGAAAAAGGATAAGCAGTCATTTTAAGTAAATTAAAGTGTACTTTGGTTACACTTTTTTTTTTAGTTCATTTTTTTTTTCTTCTTGGCCTTGGTCTCGTTCCCATATTCTGAGTTACACAAGAGATTTTGTTACGTCACAGGTTTGAAGGCCAGCGGCATAATTAAAAGGAGCATGCTAACGCTTACTGTACACAAACAAACCCGACACACACACAAGACTTGAAACCATCATGTGTTTGGATCACATCAGTTAAGTTGGACAGTGTGTAATTATACACTGGAGTAATCTCTTGACAGCAGTAATCAGTCCTCAGGCTGGATTTCATTGGTTTCCAAACTGTTCTATAGATCCATCAAATTACTGAAGCATTAACACTTTGATTACTATTGTCAAAATGGAATATAGCTTTGAAATAAATAATATTTTTCTTTCATTTACATAAAAATGTGTTTATTTGTCTAATGTTTATTTAAACAGAAGTGAGTTTAAATTGAAAAAAAAAAGTTTTTGTATATAATTTCAATCTAACCTTTTCAGATCAAATTATGAAGCAACTATAGATCTTCAAGAGGGTAATGCTCCAGACAGTGCTGCTTTTCCAAGCCTTTATCTGTGTTTATATAATTTACTGTGCTTTTTAGACTCATGTTGTCCACATGAATCACCAGACTTTTGGACAATGTGTTTTCCTACATCACCATCATCATTTTTAGAATATACGCCCTTTTTGTTTCCCTTCTTACAGATCCAACTTTTAATCATTTTATCTAAAGTCTCTAATCCAGTGGGGATCAAAAGTTTGGGAACCCCAGGTAAAATATTATTGTGAATGAAGAAACCATGGAAAGATGGAAAATTCCTCTAAAGGTATCAAATTACATATGAGATTTTTTAAATATGTAAAAAAAAAAAAAGACTTTGCAAAGTGTGTGCATCCTACAGAATTTATTATATGCACCGTGTCATGGATTGTTCACATTCATCATTTGCTAAAACAGGTGATTTCAATCTCAAAGATTTGAAATAATCTGAGTCATCTGATCTTGTTCCAACAATGTGCATCATGAGTTCATCCAAGCAGTTGTCTAGAACACTGAAACGGAAAATAGTTGATGCTCACAAACCAGGAGAAGGCTTTAAGAAGACAGCAAAGGTTTTTTTCAGATGCCAATATCTTCTGTTTGGACTCTAATTGAGAAATGGCGGTCTCGAGGAACAGTGGAAGTTATAGCAAAATCTGGAAGACCAAGAAAAATCTCAGACAGGATTGTGAGAAAAACAAGTACAAACCTTCATTCGATTTCATGGTCCCTCCAGAAAGACCTGCAGACAGAAGAGTTTTGCTACATTGATCTACTGTCTTTATATACTAAGACAAATATGGTCTTCATTGAAGAATAATCAGAAGAAAACCTCTTCTGCTTCCTTAACACAAAATTCAACATTTGAAGTTTGCAAGTGAACCTATAAACATGCCTAATTCAGTCCTGTGGAGTTTAGAATAGAAACTTTTGGCTGTAATGAGCAAAGGTACGTTTGAAGAAAAAAGGGTTCAGAGTTTAATGAAAAGAACCTCCGTCCAGCTGTTAAGCATGGGGGTGGATCAATCGTGATTTGGGCTTGTATTGCAGAAAGCATTTCACCAGTAGAAGGAAGAAAATTTTCAGCAAATTCACTGTTACATTAACATTTTTTATTGTTGACTCAACAGTAAAAAAATAAGATGCGGTGTTTATTAAAAAATAAAAAACATTGTGGTGGAACAAATTCACATATAAATAAATTATTTATTGTTTTGCATTTGAGATCCAGTTAAGCTGCTTGAAGTCGCAAAATTAACAAACCAAATTGCTTTAAATTAAACAATTTTTTAATATATATACAGGTGTGGAAGTAATGATTTAAAACTTACAGAAATAATTTTGAACATTTTGAGATGTAATTTTTCTAATCTTCTATGTTAATGTGGATTCAGAGAAGAGAAAATGGCTTTTCTTCAGTATATAAAACACAAGAACATGTAGATTACTTTAGGAATAAAATTCAACCTGTAATAAAAATCAAACAAATAAAAATAGTATTCATATGTTTTGGAATTGCTTTTTTCCATCAGCTTTCAGCGATCAACCTTAATATCTTCTGTTATATAATTGCTGCTTTAAAGAACTAAGGCGTTCTGACAGTAAAATAAGTTTGTAAGACAGCTTTGGTGTGACACGGCTGCAGCCGTTAGCCATCAGAGCAGCAATCTAATGTCAGACCAAGTAGGGTTTGATAGGACTTAATCCTTCTTAGTGTGTGATGAAGCCCCTCTGTGAGCGCTGGCCCGCCACATCTGTCACTCTGACAGCGGCAGCAGATGTTCAGCTCGGCCCACACTTGTGTTCTTCAGATTCAGGATGGTCACAGTTACCTGACATTTCTGTCGACTTTAAATCAATCACCGCCGCTCTTCCTAAAACTTTTATTGAACTTTTAAGTCTCTGGTGACTTTCAGAGTTTCCCTTTAATGACTGTAGCGTGTCTGCAGCTGACACAGGACTTTTTCCCCTGACAGACGCCGCTTAGCTTGCTGGCTGCAGAGCCATATCTATCGTCAGCCTCCCCGGTTCGACGTTGCTCCTTGTTTTATAAAAAGTTTGGGATTAGCCTAATCTGGTTAAGTGATTACCGCCCACTTTGCATGCTCTGAGATGAGCAGATTAAACAGCAGAAAGGAAGACAGCAGAGTGCTAAGTTCAGCAAGGTAACACCAGGGGCAGGTCTCTGTCTGCCATTGTTTACCGTCTTTTGTTCTAAACTTTATCTCTCTTAGTGTCTCGTGACGACAGAAGACCTTTCTTGTGTATATTGAAAAATCTTTTTTTTTTAATAAATCCATCTGGGACTTTGTGAGTCGAATGGGATGTTGTGTGTGGTCAGAGTTTGTCCCTCCATGATGTTCTGATCAATCGGCCCCTCCCACCTTTGTAACCTGAGCGATCAGACAGAAGGTCAGACAGAAAGAGGAACCCAGTTGTTTGGCCTTGAGTCTGAAAGCTGACTGTTTTTATTTTGTGTTCATTTAAATAAAGTTGTCCTCAAAATTATTGTTCTTCCTCCATTTCCCTGCTGGCGTTGCTTTTCTTTGCTCCTCCTGTTTTTTTTTTTTTTTTTTTGCCTCCCGTCTGCTGGAGCACCTGAAATTGTGGCAGAGATCAGCAGCTAAGAGAGGCTGCATGTCTGTGGGCGCGCACGCGCATCTGCGCTCGCAGGTCTGTCGGTGGGAGGGTGAGGGCGCCTTGTGATGCATGGCTGATGTCGCTGACGTTGTCGTCACAGGCCACTTTTCTCACACAGACACACACATCCTGGCACACACACATCCACAGAAACAGCTTATCCTCACTTTATCCTCACAGCACAGGCAGCATTCCTGTTTTCTACACATCACTTGCGGTATCTCTGTACTCTGGCTCCCCATCACTGGAGTTCCCCAGGGACCAGTGCTAAGACCCCCTCCCCTCTACCCCCCTGTGTAGCCGGGCTCCTCAGAATGGAGCAGAGGGGAGCCTCTCGCCGAAAAGGTAAGTTTCTTCAGCTCTTTGCTTCTGGTGCTGGAGCTAAACTCCACATGTCCTTCTGGTACTCCGCTTCATTTTTAAAAGAATTGATTTTGTGTGCCGTCCAACTTTTTCATCTAGATTAAAAAGATGCTCGTCTCTTTTGATTTAACTTATGAGTCCAGTTTTACCTGCTTTCTTGTATAAGACTGTTTAGTTTTAATTTTCAAAATATTTCTGAAAACTTTTCTTGTAACGATTAATGAGGCAGACTAATTCATAACATGTCAGCACAAAACATTAAAATAAAACAGGGTCAGACTCCCTCTTACTCCTAAACATTGCTGACTGCGTGTCCGAGCTGAGGAATTCATTTTTGACCTTTAACAGATTTCTGATCTTGTCATTGTTCACACATTTTTTTTTTTTTAATCACCGTTTGCTACAGTGGACATGAGATAACATGAGCAGTGTTAGGCAGCTTACTGCATTGTCACAGTATGCAGCTTAGGAGTTATAAATAGTGTGCACGGTCATTTATTATAGCCACGGTTGCAGGATCCGAACCGTTAGCACATTCTAAATGCACATGCTAGTGCATTTGTGGCAAGGACGGAGGAAAGCGCTGAAGAGGCCTGAAATGAGAGGAAGAGAAAAGCTGAGAACAGAACCAAACTACATACTCTCAGTATCGTTAGAGAGAGATTATGTCATTTTCTTTTTTGAAGTGTGGATATTTTAGACAGAATCACGGTCTGTATATCACTGTAAAACTTTATAATGGTGCTGATAATACATGACACTTGGAAAAAACACTCTTGTGGTGTTTTGTTGGTTTCTGTTTATTTTCCCTTTTAAATTTCAAAATAAAAGTATGTTGACATTTTTATCATCCACAAACCAAAAGAAATAGATAGAAAAGTTTGAATATACACACTCAGGAGAATTTGTACTAAAAAAATAGATATCAAATATATTAAATTTATACAAATTTACCTTTTGATAGGATTTAAATTAATAGAATAATAGATTCCCAAAGCAGTGCTACGTGTGTCCATTCATTTCAATTTTTTGTCCTCACTTTCTTTTCCAGAAGTTGCATCCCAAAAAAAGTTCCTTATAGAGTAAAATATGATTACACAACTTAAAGGAAGTGCACGCTACAAAAACTGTTTTTCTTTTCATTGTTGCCATATCTTCACGAATGTATACATTTATAGTTATGATTCAATGTAATGAAAACACTTAAAGGAAAATAGAAAATTTGGAAAAATATCACAAGAAAAGCAGTCCCAGCTTTCCTGGATTTTCAATGTAATGTAATGTTTTTATGAAAGAATTTGAATTGAAGACTTTCATTGAACCTTTATATTAGATCTTTCTGTCATTTTTTCCCTTTCATTTTTCTATCACTGATGCAGAGCTGAAAAACATTTATGAGAACATGTGCATCATAATATTAACTTGTATTGCATTCGTAGTCATATGTGAACGGTGTGATTGGCAGCTTTTGTGGTGTCAGTGACCTGACAGTGAAGGACTATATATTCATGTGAACAGAGGCCAACATCTTGTAACTAGGCCAGTATCTTATAATTGCTACTGTATGTAAAACTGGAGCACGTCCCTCAGGACTGCATACACAGCAGCACACTCCAACACCATGTCATCATTTCACTCCAACTGTCCACGTTACACATGTGAGTCAGTGTGACAGCCGTGCAGCCGTGGATCGGTCTGTTCCTCTGTGTTTTGATCGTCAGATCTTGGGTTTCACTTTGTCCCGCATCTGTCGCATCTTTCATATGACTGGCAGCTGGCTCTTTTGGCTTTTGGAGTGCTGATATGAGAGTGCAGCGGGGGGTCACAGCAGGATTTACCGATATTGGATGGGACTCCTTAATTTGCCGCTCATTGACCACCTTTGAAACACTCCACTGTCAGTATGGGACATCAGGAAACAGGTTAATTTCATGTTGGTTTGAAATGTATTATAGACTTTTATTCTGAAGGGGTGAACACTGGGAACAAAACTCAGTGTTTGAACACTTTCTTTACTACAGTGCGATTGAAATAGCTTCATGCCTTTAGGGATCAGTGATCACTTCCTGATTGACTTTTAAACCACCTTCCACGTGGGCGCACTAAAAACAGAAACGTCACCTGATTTGGAAACAGTCCTGCCGGTTTTAGCCTCCCACCTTGTTCCAAAGAGGATTTAGCCAGTGTCATCTGAGAAAATGATTACCTGTGCTGTGGAGCATCTGACGGCAGTCAAAGACGGCCGTCAGGCTTCCATTCCACCCAGTAGAAATCCAAATCCACACTTATTAAATACAGTCTACTCACCTATTGTGGTAGGTCTGTGTTTAAAGAGCCGCACCGTACAAGGACATAATGACTTTCTGTGTGATTACCAGCTGGCTAAGCCAAGCTGCAAGCCTCTTATTCCCCTGCAGCTGGATGGAGCAGGAAAAGTTCCTCAGAGTTGCCTCCATGACAGCATAGATCCCAGCTGACCAAATGATCAAATCCTCAAACGGGGGCTAGCGTCAGCATGCTTCCTGGATTTATTTCAGCTTCATCTTTGACATGCAGCAGTCTCCTAGTAACTCTCTCTAGAATAGATCTTATTCCTGTGGAACTATTCTGAATATATAACAGTAGAAAAACTGTGTGGTGTGTGTTTTAGACAGCAATGACAGAGGCACAGCAGATAAATGCTTTATAGGAGATGTAATGAGTGCAGAGTCTTAAATAAACAGCAGACTTTTATTTGTATAAGTGAAAAAGTGTTGACTTCTTCTTCCTGGCAGGCCCATCTGTTCCTCCTTTCATGCTGTGATATAGACACGGTGTTGATGCACTTCACTGAAATGAAATTTAAACATTTTATTTACCTGAAAGTGGAGATGTTTCACAGAAAACAGCTTTCTTCAGGATAAAATAAACACGCAGATCATTTTAGACCTTAAAAAAAAATGGATTCTCTGCGAATTTTGTTTACTGTATCTTCCTGGTAGAACTCTGTAAAACACAAATGTTTTTCTGAAGAGGATTGTGTGTTATAATCATCACATTCACTTTTATTATATTATGTCTTACCGTCATTTGATATTCAACATTTTACTGTCTATAGGTTCGATATGTCACCTTAAATACATCCAACCTATAATGCAGAGTTTTTTATGCCTCTTGATTTTTATCAGATAAAATGTATTGATTCAATTTGTTTTTTCTGCTCTTAAACATTTCCCCTTTCTTTTATGATATAGCTCTTTGTATTTGACTTTGCGTTTATTTGGACTTTTTTGCAGACTTTCTCTGGTATCTAACTATCTCTGGTATTTGTTATTACATAATCTTTTCTGCACGTATTATCACACTTTTAAAGGAATTCTGTTGCTCCATCAGCTGTTTGGTCAGGATTGATGTTCTCCTGTCAGCTGAAAAGTTTATAGTGGTCATCACCTTGTTCTCATGGGGCGTTTGGAACTTTGCTATTGACTGTATATGAGAACTGGACTGAGTTAGTGTGACATCACCTATAGAGAACAACTTGCTTTCAGCTCCAAATGAAGTCAAGTCAGTTGCCATGTCGGAACCAGAAACAGTCAGTAAGCAGTGATTGGTCCGAGTTCTGTCAAGTCAACATTTCTATTGCAGCCACTGGCAATAAGGAGTGAGCTTGCTGAAGGCAACTGCATGAATACATTAGATTAACAACATGATAAAATGGTTTCAAAGCAAAAATTGTTATTCTGACATAGAATGATTATTTCTCTATAGAAGTCTTTGGGATTTTGGCTTCATGAAGCCAGAGAGTACCTCCTATTTTGAATGCATGGAAGAAAGGGTCACTCAGTGCAGTTCTCATATACAGTCAATGGGCTTTACCATATTCAAATGTAGAAATAAGTCTTGTTTTTACAACTAAATGTGGAAGACAGTTTTATGCTGTGTTTAACAAAACGAAGATGTCTGACAGGTGTTTCAAAGTTTTTCATGGCTTTTAGATTAATAATTGAATCTATGAGGCCTGGAGAGTTGTTTTAGTTGTTGACTGAAAATCTTTAGGCTGATGTCTAAAGGATGATGGTAATGCATTGTGTCTTATTATGGAGTAATAGCAACACAACAGCTAAAAGTCTGTCTCGCTCAGTCAGAAGTCTGGTTAGTCCTCGGATAGATTCCACCTGAGAATTCAAGGAGCCTCAAGTTACTGCAAACACATGGGGCACTTTCCAGTGTTCCCTCATGCTGGTCCCAAGTCAGGATTAATGCAGAAGAGGGCATCTGCCATGAAGCTAAATTCAAGTCATATGTGTGAGTCCTGGGGTGTTTAGCTGTGGCCCCTCATAGCAGAAGCTGAAAGGAAACATATAATAAAGTAGATTGTTGTCCTTGATTGTGCTGTAGCAATGTCAGAGGACTGTTTCCTGCTGGCGTTTCTAGACCAGACATGGGAAAACTACGGCCCGCAGCCCAGATCCGGCCCTATGTTTAGTCCAGCCCGCTGAACATTATCAGAAAGGCATGATATTTTTTTTTTTCCCCCAATCTACCCACACAGATTAAGACCCACATAGAATGTGACACATAGAATGTCGTGTTTTCTTTCTACATGTAGATCATCTTTCACGTTTTGCTGATTCTTTCAGAGCAATTATGCTGCTGCGTTTTTCTTTTATTAAACAGCGCTGCCTGTTCTGTGTCCTGATTGGCTGGAAACTTTATCAATCAAATCCTCTCTGCCTCTCCATGTGTGCATCTCTGCTGATCTGCGTAAATGATATGGCGTTTTTTTTTATTTGTCAAAACTCCACACAGAAATAAGAAACAAACATTCCTTACGGACAATTCTGGCCCATGCGAGCGCTTTCTGCTCCTGTGCGCACGTGTTTAATCTCTATTCTGTTTAATAAAGTCCTCATGCGCGAGAGACACTCTACGTGCGTGAATTTCTCCTTCAGGCACGAGTGATACGTGCGCAGGACTGCAGGACACGGCTGCGCTGCTGCTCAGTTTTAACACAAACTGTGAGATGTGGGAGGAGCTGCAGCCTCCAAAGTCTCATGGATTCTGACGGGGCAGAAATGGGTTTAGGTTCGGGTCGTTCAGGCTGTTGCCCAGCACGGCAATTAAAAAGAACAAATTGTTCTGGTTTTCTATGACACCAGCAAATTAATGCCCCCTTTAAGCTGCACATGGTGGGGGGATAATTTCATCTGTGGGTCTCTCCCAAATGAAGTGGACTGATGGGGGGGGGGAGGGAGGCGGAATCTACTATATAAATTATTTTAAAAGTCAGTCATACTGTGACATTATGTAACACACATTTGAATACAGATTTATAAAATTCATACATTATTAAAATTATTGTTTGTGCGAAATGCCCAAATAAAAATGGTGAACACAAAACGTGTTGAGGTGGGAATTGGTTTAATCGACACCTTTGGAGGGGAAGTTTGCCAAAGCGCCAGAAACATTGACCAAAAAGGTAAAAAAAAAAAATAGAAAATTAAAAAAGAAGAAGAGGAGAAATGGGATAAAGAGAAAGGTATCCTCTCAGAACAAAGGACAGGATAGGACAGACTGTTGATTTTATTTTTGAAATGTGTTAGTATTACTTTTTTCCTGACTTATTTCTGTGAAGATCAAAGAGAGATATTTGTAATTTTTTATTTCATAAACAGTGTTTTTATTTTGATAGAAATTATATTTGATATTATATCTATATCTGTCTGTCTATTGATCGATATAGGTGATGGCGTCCCAAAGGAAAACAGCCCCTTCATCAACAGCACCGACCACGACAAGAACAACAGCTACGATGGCACCAACATGGCCCTTTTCGAGGTAACTGACTGCATGTGGTCAGAGCTCAGTCTGAACACACAGAACTGTCTGAACATTCTGAGTCTTCACATCAACACCGTCTTTAAACGAGTTAAAACGAGTTCATGAAGTGTTCGTGAACGCACGCCGCGCTGCCATCACAGACCAGACTGTGGTGAACCAAACGGGCAGAAAGTGGCCGTCTGTTCTTGGCTCAACAATCAGAGAGTTTATACACAATAAAGTTTATTTGTGTTTCTTTGACTTCACTCCGCTGACCCTTTGCCTTCTGGCAGAGCTGCTGCTCTGTGGTCACTGGTCCTTTCATGCAATCAGAGAAGCTCTGTGGTGTCTGTGTTCTCCACTCTATGAAGCTGATCCAGCCCGTCTGCTTGGAAGAACTAACAGTTCCTAACTTGAAGCTGCTCTGGAAAGCGTTTAACCTTCTGCCACAGTTGGGTAACTGTAAATGAAAGCCCAAAATAAAGCAGAATAAACATATTTTGGGAACTTCATCGCTCTGTTTGACTCATTAAAAGCTTAAATGGGTTAATGAATGTATTCCTCATTGCAGGAAGAGATGGACAGCAATCCCATGGTGGCATCACTTCTTAATAAACTGGCAAACTACACTAACCTCTCCCAGGGAGCCCAGGAGCACGAGGAGGCTGATGAAGATGAAGGGCCAAAGAAGAAAGCTGTTAAGGTAAAAATAAAACAATTTTTTTGTTATCTTTTAAAAGTGCTGCTTTGTGACCCGAAAAGCCCAAACTGGCAGGAATCCCCAAGAAATCATGGAGTTTAGACTTAAACTTCCAGACTTAAACCCAGCTGAGCTGTTTGAGGTGAGGTGAACAGAGGCAAATATTGTAATTTTAACAGAATTACAAATACACAGAGAAACATTTAAAAACCTAATAAAAAAATATTGTAAAGAATGGGCTGATCAATAACAATTGATCATCAGTGTACAAATTGGGTTGAAAAGTTGAAGGTGACTTCATTGTTGTCCTTTATTGGACGAATATAGTGATCAAATCTCTTTGTAAGGACATCAGACAGGGAATAATGAATGTTAGGGTTTGTGTTGCTGTCGGTTCTCCGCCCTCTGTACAGTTGCATATTAACAGCTGTTCTTTCAAATCCGCTAAACAAACGTTACATAAGAGGGTTTTTGACCCCTCAATCCCTGTGCTTCTCTTAACCCCCAGATTTCTTTGGTTTTAGACTTCTTTTGTTTATATCTTAATGTGTCTCAATTTTTTCCTAACATTTTCTCTTAAGCTTCTGGTCACATGTCTGACATTGTTTTTATTTTTTTTTTTCTCAGAATGTTCAATTGCGTTTGTTTGCGTCATAGTAAAGATAGAGGGAATGTTTGGTTGTTGTTTTCTCAGACAAAAAAAAAACCTTTTGAAATCTTGAGATGAGTTTGAGTTAAATAAATCAATAGAATTTCGGTTACTTCAGAGTTATTCAACATTTCTGTTTCTTCTAAAAAAACCAAACGTAGTAAAAGGCCTCCCTGCAGCATAGATTTTTTAAAATCAGGCTTTAAATGATTTTGAAAATATAGAAAGAGATGAAGGTGAAACATTGCACTGCTAAGTTTTTGTCAGTGATCAATTTAGTTTAATTCTTTTTAACGAAAGTGTTTTGTTGTTTTTCTTCCTCCTTTTTTTGTGTTTCTGGATCATGGTAGCCTTATTCTTGTGCAGGAATCATGTTTGGATTTTGTGTTTGGATTGACTAAAGTTTTCAGAAGCAGCTTTTACATTTGTAAAAAATGTTAACAAAAACCCAAGCTGACCCCTTTACCATAGAAACATTAATGACAGCTGGTTCTCTCCATCAGTCAAAAACAAAAACACTTTAAAGGGCCCATACCATGATTTTTTTTTTTAAGCCTTTCGAAGTGAACTATATCCATATATATGATCAGATATTACCTTTGGAACACTAAAAAACAAATTAGTTATGAATTACTAGTTATTTTTCTTGGGTTTTTCCTACCCGGAAGAAAACGACTTAATTCTTGAGGCTCCACTTGCCGCTGAATGCGGCGACCGCCCATTTTATGACGTCATCCTAGAGCCACGGCTTTGGGAGTGTGTCTGCATTGACAAGAATAAACAGCATTCACATTTTTTCCAAATAATGGGGGTCTTAAAGAAGCCCTGCGTCTAAAGTAAAGAGCACCTGTTTGAGCTAGAATTTGTTGAAGACGGGACAGAACAGGAAGATATACAGTATTCTGCATCTTAAATGAAAGTTTTTTGCTGATCAGCAATAGCTCTGTGGAGATTTTGGAGGATGATGTTATACTGGGGCAGAGCAGACTCTTCCTGAAAGGGGCGGTCTCACTCTGTGACATCAGCACGTGAGAACCCGCTCGTTTTCATGGGAATAGGAGGGGCTGCTGTTGAGGGCGCAGATTTTTAGAGGATTACTCAGAAATGCGTGAATGGATTTATGTTTGATTAGATAAAGTTTTCTCCTCATCGTGACATCTTTGCTGGATGAGGCTAAACAAATGAGTCACCTTACAGACCACCCCCTGTTTAATTACAATGTTCCCTCCTTTACTGTGGCAGTTACGTTCTGAAAAAACTCCATTAGAGGTGAAATCTGCACAGGAAAATTATAAATGTTTTAAGGCTGTAATACTCCTCACTACACTTTTTATACAAACTTTTCTCAGACAAAATGTGGAGGAGATTGATGGGCAAGGTCTGCAGCCAATCAGGATGCAGAACACTGTGCTGTTTAAACAAAATCATACAAACTTGCACAAAAAAAACCTGCAAGATTGCAAAAAGGTGAAGTGTGATATAATAGGTCACAATTACATTTGATCAAATATAATTTTCATGAATATTAAACAAAAGCAGTAGAGACAAATGTTTAAAAAGTCTACTTTGTTATATTTACAGTGAAGTTGGAGAGTGTTTCTAACAAAAAGAATGGGGATCTACTTGTTTCACTGACAAGCCACCTAGTGGTTACTTGGTGAAGTGGTCTGGTTTCAGTTACTTTCATTTTTAGATGAGCATCAAACAGGAAGTGAAGGTCGTGGTTGTTTGGGTTTCCATTAGCACGCTGAACATGTTTCTAGTTTCTTTTGCGGTTTGTCTGTTTCCTCATTTTTTGTTTGTTTTCTGCAATCTTCTCTTGTCTCCTCCTAATAAACCTGCCTAACATACCCATATATCCACCCGTTGTCTCTGCAGAGCCCTCAGATGGGGACCTTCATGGGTGTCTACCTGCCTTGCCTCCAGAACATTCTGGGGGTGATCCTGTTTCTGCGTCTTACCTGGATTGTCGGCACCGCTGGAATTTTGGAGTCTCTGGCTATTGTTGGCTTGTGCTGCTCATGTGTGAGTACTTCATCAATGCATCATGCGTCTTAAATCATCTTCAGACTGTCTTAGGGAGTCTTGAGGATTAAGCTCAAACTTCACAAAGGGGGAGTCTAGAGGAATTTTCCATGGAAACCACAGCTGACACACCCTGACATGACATATTTGTTCTGGAGAATTTGTCCCAGAAGTTGTTCTTGTGTAAGATTCTGTAAGAGTGAACATGGAGTGATCACACACAGCTCTTTAATGCAAGCTTGATTTTTTTTTTCTTTTTTTTTTCCTGCCTTTAATGGAACCTAGTTTGTAATCTGTCTGACATATCTGCCAAGCTCACAGCAGACGCTGGATTATTTCAGATTAGTCTTTGAAAGGACGGACTGGAAAAGTGACGAGTAATGTCATTGAATTCTTTTGAAACAAATTTCCTAACTGCAGTGGCTAAATCTTAGTAAGCAAGTGTGCTCCTTAAACTCGGAAAAAGACAGACAAATAGTTTCAAACATCAGCACATAATTAATGCTTTGACTTTAGATCAGATTTCATAGCTGAACGAATTCTTTCCCTGGAAAGACGGGAATTCCATTTCTGTTATTATAATCTGTCCAGAGTGGTTTGTGGGGTTAACCCTTTCTTGACACTGCACTGTTGCATAAGAGCGATAGGCTTAGTCAGACAGATTAATGTTCATTTTCACTACTAAGACCACATCTGACTTCGCTCTGCTGCCTCCACATCACCAGCAGCAGCAGCAGCAGCAGCAGCAGCAGCAGCGGCGGCAGCCACCTGTTTCTAGGTCATCCAGCAGGCAAACATGATTACAGAGGAGCGCTCCAGACTCCCGTTTAACCAAAAGCCATCAGAACTCTTAATTTTCTTTTTATTTCTTTCATTTGTGCACGAGTCTTTACTCCCTGAAAGGTTCTCTTTACTTTTCTAAATTGCTAGAATACTTTCAAAGAAAATGTGTTGGGCACAATAAGAGAGGAAATGTGTGACAGTTTTATATAGTGTGTTGTGAGATGAGAAGGAAATTTAGTTTTTAATATTTTTAGCATTGTACTCAGTAAATGCGACTGTAAAAAGCAGGAAAACCATTGTCTCTCCACCTGGTTTGTTTATGCTTCAAAACACACACAGGAGAGTATGCAAGTGCAGTAATCTGTCTGTTAAAACCGATAAATGAAAGAAGCTGTTGTGTTTGCAGGTCTTTGGGCAGGCTGGAATTTCTGAAATAATTTACTAATTCCAAAAATGAGTTCTTGTTTGTTTGTGGTTGTTGATAGTGTGTGTTACTCCTAAGTGTGTTGTTAACAGGTTCAAACAGCTATTTTGTGAATGCTAAGAAGCATTGACACTCGTAAATCACGTTGCTTTGTGGTTACGACCCAACAGTCATGAATGTCTTTTAGAAGTTGCTGACAGTGATGATCTCATTTATTTATTGTGTATCTATAAATTATCTGTCTGCAGATTTTTTTATATCAAACTTTTTGTCCGATGTTGCTGTGATTTTCCACGACCAAGGCTGCCCACATCATGTATTGGTAAAATACTTGATATTTAATTTCGTTCTTGATATTTTTACAACTAAATAGATTACAGTTGTCCCTCATTTATCGTGGAAGTTACGTTCTGAAAATAGATGAAATCCACAAAGTCATCCTCACTTTTAACAATAATAACAATAATTGTAGACATTTTAAGGCTGTAGAACTTCTCATTACACACTTTAAACACTGTCTCAGACAGAAATTAACATTTTCTTAATGTTCTCTCTTGATTAAACTTTCAAAGGTCAAACCTTCATAGAAATGAATGTAGATATAGCAAGGTGAAGGCATTTTGTATCGGAGACGTGGGATAAGGACAGCCAATAAGGCTGTTTGCGTTGAGAAGAAAAAAAAACATGCAAAGTTGTTCTAAAAATCAAATGAAAATGGTGAGACCACAAAATATGAATGACGATATAGTTAGGGAACACTATGTTTAAAATATCAAAGTGGAATAAAGATAGGTTTGTTTTTTTTTACTTAATTGAATCTCTTTTTGGTTTTCATTACTTTTTTGCACAGATGTATTATTTCAAAGGATCTGGTTTTACTCAGCAAATGGTTTTTTTCACATGTTTAAATTGTCTTATGCCAATATAGATAGTTCAACTTTCCTTTTTTTAAACCAACTTTTGGCCTATTTTTAAGCTAATTTAACTAGTTCCATCTTGTAATTTAAAAAAAAATTACATTAATTATGTTACTTAATTTGTTTGGCTGTCTTAATTTATGAAACATAAAATCATTTTTTGGGAGTTTCTTTTCCCTTTTTTTCATCTTTTCACATTTAACAGCTAGCATGTTCCAGTATCAGCAGTCTCCTGCTGCAGCTCTCTGCACTGACACTTACATTTTTGCAGGAAGTACAATCATTATTACTGGTAACCTTTGGCTGAAGACTTTCCATAAATCTTATGTTTCATGGATCAATTTGCTGATTAAAAGTGTTATGTTTGCTCCCGTTTTTCAGAGGTTGGTGAAGTTTTTTAATCATTGAGGAAAGTCCCATGCCTTTGACTCGTCATTAGTTTGTGGTTAAGTCCAAGCTGCTGAATAGCTGCTTAGGATTTCAGTGGAAACTAACTGAGCTAATTGGTTTTACTCCCAGCGCTTGTGTCATCTTAAACCGGACATCCAGAAAAGAGCAGGAGGTTTATCTTCGGCATGTCCTTGTCCTTTCTTCCTGCTCTTCCTTTCTTTCCTGTCCGCCCTTCATGCCTCCAAATCCTTCCTTTCTTTCACTTTTTAGAGTTCCCCTTCTTCCTCCTCTTCTGTCCTCTGCCTCGTTGCTGTTTCTCCCTCTGCCCTCGTATTTGCACCGACCTTCCCCAGTCCGGAGTTTACTTTTAGGTAACAGGCGGATGCAGAGATCCTCCGCCACAATGGCAGATTTCACGGAAAAGCTTGTATCCATAACCAATCCAAAAAGATTTGCAGCCTAAGCCCCTGAGAGGCATTTAACTGACTGAACGCTAGATTACCTCACCAAGAGTCCTATTGTTTGGTAGAGGCGGAAAGTTCACTGGAAAAATAAAAGGTTGCTCTGAGAAGGTGTTCAGCGGCACGCCACAGTCCACGTGCAGAAAACGGAGGGATGTGAAGACCTCAATCTTTTCCCTTTGTTCTTCTTTCCACACAGACAATGCTGACAGCCATATCCATGAGTGCAATCGCTACAAACGGCGTTGTTCCAGGTCGGAACTTTTCTTTTTTCCCTTTGATTAGAATTGTCCCATGGCAGTGAAATAATAAGATTCAACAACTGGATTTTGTCCCTCCTGTTTGCTGCACAGCTGGAGGCTCGTACTACATGATTTCCAGGTCTCTGGGTCCAGAGTTTGGAGGCGCTGTGGGTCTCTGCTTCTTCCTGGGCACAACGTTTGCTGGTTCCATGTACATCCTAGGTACCATTGAGATCCTGCTGGTGAGGAAAACCGCTTCACACTCATGTTAGCTTAATAGTTAGGTTTCTTGTGTTAAACACAATGAATCATCTGGTTGTAGGTTGTCTTACTATCAAGTAAGCAAACCTCAGCTGAATGGTACATCATTTTTTATTATAATAAAAGCAGAAAATGTAAAAGTTGTTATTCAGAAACGTCTGCCGCAGATTAATCTTGAGGCTTATGAAACCCTTTTTAAAATAATTGGGAGTATATTTCTGCAGAGAAAAAAGATGATTTATGTGTGGGAAAAATACAAAACACTCCCCTCACTGTGGTGGAGACTCTGGGAAAGATTACATGAAGGTCAGACAATCTTCTGGGAAATGGGGAGGTTTACTAAAAGAAAGATGTTTATTCATTAAAGGAAGATGAAAGTAAAAACTAAACTTAAAAAAACGAATAGAACATGGCTATTGGAGCCCAAAATGAGAGAAACTGAAACATCTGTTTAGACAGAACTTCTCAGGTTTAACAGTCAAGCATGGTAGGGGAGGTGTGATGATTTGGAAATTTTTTTTTTTCCATCTCCTTCCTAAATTGGGCCTAAACTATTTTCTCCTGGGATGTTTTTGTTTATTTCTGCTCCCTTCATCCTATCTACAGCTGTGATATAAAAAACTAAAATGAACATGTCAGAGGGTCCAGTCACTGACTTTGAACACAACTTTTATCTCAGCAGAAGAAAAGAATCAAGAGTTTAGAGTTCAGATATAAACTAGAATTCACTTTTTTTCAAATTGTGTGAAGATTATTGTGACGTCAAAGAGGAAAAAAAGCTCTTCGTTTCCATTAAATTGAGACATGCCAGCGTTGAAAGATTAGTCTTTTAAGCCTCACTAAACTCTCACTAAGTGAGAGAAATTACATCTTGATTAACTTAAGTATTTCTGATAATAAGAATAATTAAAACAGATTTGCAAGTTTTTTTGAGTTTCTATTACTGTAGAACGTTTTTCTGTAGTTTGGTTAGAAAGGTAAAATGCCCTTCAAGTTAGAAATGAATGGAGGTTTGAACACTCCAACGCTCATTCCTGATAATGGACACGTCGAAGGGTATTATACCACCTATACCATGGTCTGACGCAAACTAATAAATATTAAATCAGATATTAGTACTTCAAAGTATTTCACCAGTTGTGGGCTATTGCAGGTTATTTGATGTGTAGTCACAGAATCCGTAGGCTGGTACAAGGACTAACCAGCAGAAGAAAATGGACCTAAAGTATCATTTCTGAGGGAAAGTTCTCCTTTTACTGCTTGTTTGTGTTCAGATGATGAATCAAAAGTTTGCTTCAAATAAAGCAAATCAACAAATGGTTTACTACATTGCTTTTATTGCAAGAAATACTCAACATTAACTCGAATCATAAAATTCATATCAATAAGCAAACAATTTTTTAAATTAATTAATAAAAAGGTTATTTAAAAGCATATATTACAAGTTTCTGTTATTCTGGTGAAGTAAGATAGAAGAGTCAGACTATTTGACCAGAACTTCTTTTTTAGCTGTCCAATATCACGTTTTAATAGACACTGTGTAGCCAATCAGAGTCAAGTATTTACTTGGACCATGGTATAGTTAAAGTTAACTGGTATTTGGTGCTGTTGGATGTTCATTTTTCTCCTGCTCATTCAGACCTACATCGTGCCTGCAGCAGCCATCTTCAAGGCAGAGAAAAAGGAGGACGAGGCAAGCGCTCTGCTGAACAACATGCGCGTCTACGGCACCTGCTGCCTCACGCTGATGGCGGTGGTCGTCTTTGTCGGGGTCAAATATGTCAACAAGTTGGCACTGGTCTTTCTCGCTTGTGTCATTCTCTCCATCCTTGCTATCTACGCCGGAGTCATCAAAACAATCTTTGAGCCGCCAGATTTTCCGTAAGTTTTTTTTTTTTTATTTTCAAACCAACTGATTGTTAAAACATTTTTGTGAATTATTTTCCTTTGGTTTTGCACAGCGTTTGTATGCTGGGAAACCGCACTCTGAAGAACCAGGATTTTGACAAGTGTCTAAAGACCGACATCAGTGATAACCTGACAGTCACCACGGCGCTGTGGAAGCTGTTCTGTGACGGCCCGGAGCTCAACGCCACCTGCAACGAGTATTTTAGCAACAACAATGTGACGCTGGTGCAGGGCATCCCCGGACTGACCAGTGGGGTCATCTCAGGTGAGCGATTCCTCCTATACACACACGATTCAAAATGGCCGTTATTTGTTTTTCACTTACACTATATTACCAAAAGTATTCGATCGTTCATCCAAATGAATCAGGCATCCTAATGACTTATATAACAGCAAAGCACCCAGACATGCAGACTGTTTTTACAAACATTTGTGAAAGAATGTTCCGCTCTCAGGAGATCAGAGAATTTCAGTCGTGAAATTCCCTAAATATTCCACAGTCAACTGTCAGCTCTATCAGAACAAAGGAGAAGAGTTTGAGAACAACGGTAACTCCGAGTGGTAGACCATGTAAACTGACGGAGAGGGGTCAGCGGATGCTGAAGGTCAAAGACCTCACTGACTTTCTGCAGTCAATTGCTAGAGAACTCTAACCTTCATGTGACCTTCAGATTAACCCAAGTACAGAATGCCGACAACTTCATGAAATGTGTTTCCATGGACGAGCGGCTGCATCAAGCCACACATAACCAAGGTCGAAGTAAAGTGTCGATGCAGAGGTCTAAAGCACGCCGCCACTGACTCTAGAGCAGTGGAGACTCCTTCTCTGGAGAGATGAATCACTCGTTTCCATCTGGAAATCTGATGGACAGTCTGGGTTTAGTTCCAGTGAAAGGAACTTTGAATGATTCAGGATCCCAAAACATTTTGGACAGTTTGGAGCGGGCCTTTCCTCTTCCAACATGACTGTGCATAAAACAAGCTCCGTTAAGACATTGAGGACAGAGTCTGGTGTGGATGAACTGGACTGGCCTGCACAGAGTCCCCACCTGAACACCTTTGGGATGAATTAGCCAGGCCTTCTCCACTAACATCAGTGTGTGACCTGACCAATGCGCTTTTGGAAGAATTCTTATAAAGACAATCCTCAACCTTGTGGACAGCGTTCCCAGAAGAGTTGAAGCTGAAAAAGCCCCATTATGTTGAACTCTATGGGTTAGGAATGGGATGGCACTTCAGTTCATATGTAAGTTAAGGCAGGTGGGACAATACTTTTGAAAATACAGTGTTTGGATTTTTTGTAGACTAACATTGAAATGTCTTTACTTTCCTATGGTAATCATGACATTTACAGTTTAAACTCACAGACTTCAAACAGTTAAACATAAACAACATATATGATTAAAAAGATGAAGACTGCTGCTCATCCTTCAAGAGGAAAAAACAACTTGGCACTCCCTCTAGTGGTGAATTTACAGGTCAAACAGTTGAAACTTAGTTTAGTTTTATTTTTTTATCAAAGCCTTCTGAAATAAAGTTAAACAACAAATTTAACAGGTTTGAGTAGTTCAACTTTTAGTTTGTTGCAAATATTATTACTTTAAAAACATATATCTGATATACTGATCAGTATACATTGATAAATAATCTCTTAAGACATTTTCTAGTACATCTCTATATACCTACTACTATTAATATTTTCAAAATTGTTTTAGTACTATACTTTCAAGCTTATAACTTTCATTTAAATTAAACTTTAGAGGATTTTCTAATTATTTTATCCTGCAAAAAAACTTTTTAGAGCAAAGCAAGACAAAAATTGTTGCATGAGTAAATGTTTCCAATGTTAAATGTTATTCAAAGATATGGTTTATAGATAACTGATAATTAATTAAAAAATAAATACAAAAATGTTTTAAAAAATGCTTGTAATTAAATACTTCAGAAGTTGTTTTACAGCATTGTGTTCGTCTCATCATCAAATGATCTAAAACTGGTGTAAAGAGACTTATGGGGGTGTCGAGCGCATCAGTCAGGGATCAGTGACTCTTATCTGCTGCAGCACAGACTGTCTGTTAGTGTGGCTCATGTTGCGTAACTGTTGTCTCACTGCCAGCTGTCTTGGATAGTTCCCGTGTGGTGGGACAGGTCTCTGCAGGTGCTCAACGTTACCCTTGGGATCATTTTTACTTTTTCTCCTGACACAGGTTTTTCCAGACCATCTGCTTTTTTAGGAATATTTTCAAACCATGTTTTGTTCTATTTTCACTGATTTTTTTTTTTTTCTTTGTGAGATGATTACAAAATAATTTATAAAATTACATTTTTCTCTTTTGCACATTAAGAACATTTTAGGAATGCATGTAATGGATTTTCTCTAATATCTCATTGACCAATTAGTGCCAATTTGACACTTATTACACCTTGTTTTCTACTATGTTGTAATTGGGTTAATGTTGAATTTATAGTGTTAAATAATTGCTGATTCATCATCAGAGAAATGTCACAGAAATGCTTGTGAGCTTTAGTCTCAGCACATTGTTTCCAACTGTGGGATTCATGAGTGACTGAAGTTCTGAATGTTGATCCTCTTTCAGAAAACATGTGGTCTGAGTACGGCCCTAAAGAGATGCTGGTTGAAAACAGGAGGCTCTCGTCTTTTGGGACTAGCGATCCCAGCCAGGACATCTACATGCCTTACGTTGTCAATGACATCACCACTTTCTTCACGCTGCTTGTTGGGATCTACTTCCCCTCTGTCACTGGTAAGGCCACAGCACACACATCACTGCTTCAAAAACCCATCACTGCTTCATAATACACATCACTGCTTCATGTCACACATCACTGCTTCATGTCACACATCACTGCTTCATAACAAACATCACTGCTTCATAAAACACATCACTGCTTCATAACACACATCACTGCTACATAACAAACATCACTGCTTCATAACACACATCACTGCTTCATGACACACATCACTGCTTCATAACACACATCACTGCTTCATAACAAACATCACTGCTTCATAAAACCCATCACTGCTTCATGACACACATCACTGCTTCATAACACACATCACTGCTACATAACAAACATCACTGCTTCATAACACACATCACTGCTTCATAACAAACATCATTGCTTCATAACACACGTTACCTCTTCTTCACACACATCACTGCTTTGTGTCAAACACTCATTCATCACACTTGAGGCAGCTTTTTAAGTTGAACTGAATTTATCCTTCTTTTGGCTGCTTTCAGGAATCATGGCCGGTTCTAACCGCTCTGGCGACTTGAGGGACGCACAAAGGTCCATTCCCATCGGGACCATTCTGGCCATCACCACCACCTCCATCATCTGTGTCCTTTTTAATGAAAGAATGCACAGTAATCTTATTTCTGCTGTAACCTACTGAAATGGCCCAAGTTCTCTAAAAGTTTAGAGCATTTGTTTTTCTGCTGATGTGCCTTTCTATCAAAATGTTGGTGCAGCTGCAGGTTGTAGGAACAGACAGGAATTCTTAATGTGGAGGCTCTTAGAATAGGAATTAAGCCATGGGAAAAGACAAATATAGTCCGGCAGTTAGCATGTGTGTCATTCCTGTAATCTGACTAAAGCTTCGCCCGTGGATTATTGTCCTGAGCAGATCTTCAGACATCTCCTGTGTGATCCTGTTTGGCGCCTGCATTGAAGGAGTGCTGCTCCGAGACAAGTGAGATCCAAGTTATAATAAACACTCAAACAGCTGTGATGCAAGACAACAGACTTTTAGAGAATCACTTATGAAACTATAGCCCAAAGAAATGTTTTGCAGGGAGCTTCATGAACTCAGTCATGGTTATTAGGTATGTATCCCCCACAGTCCAGACGCAGCAGGTGTCAGCTGAAACTCCAGATGTGTGCAGATTTTTTAAGACAAACTTAGTTCTTTATCTTTTCTTGTGTAACATCTGTGATTCTTAAATCTAAATTTACTTTTTCAGCAGCTTCAATTGTGTAATTTCCATATTTGTATTCAGATTTTGATTGAAAGATCTGTCAGCTTCACATAAAAAGCACAAGTACCTGATTTCACAACATCTGGAGCTCAGGAGTCTACAGTCCTCAACCATCATTAATTTAAAACCATGAGATGTTTTGCAATACTTTGAATTGTTTCTGTAAAATGTTCTACATTGTCTATTTAGAAAAAGGTTAAGGTTACATATTAAGGATAAACCCAGATTTTTTTTCATTTTTATTGACCTCAAACCTCCTGTGAAATGCTCATTTGTACCCCGCAGGTTTGGCGACTCGGTGAAGGGGAACCTCGTCATAGGCACGCTCTCCTGGCCCTCCCCCTGGGTTATTGTGATCGGCTCTTTCTTCTCCTGCTGCGGGGCGGGTCTGCAGAGTCTGACCGGTGCCCCCCGGCTGCTGCAAGCCATCGCCCGAGATGGCATCGTGCCTTTCTTACAGGTAGATAAACCATCACAAACAGATGTAGAAGTTGCTTCCTCGCTGCCGCTCACTCTGACCCTGTCCTTCAAGGTGTTTGGTCACGGGAAAGCTAACGGAGAGCCCACCTGGGCTCTGCTGCTGACCGCCGCCATCTGTGAGATCGGTATCCTCATCGCCTCGCTGGACGCAGTCGCTCCCATCCTGTCCATGTCAGTGTCGGTTTACACTCGACTTTCTAAAGAAGCAGATCATCAGTGGAATGCTGTGATCCCTAACCTTTTCTGTGGCTTAAAACCTCCCACAGCGAGTTATAAAGTGCAGATTTAGAAGATGAGTGACTGGTATGCTTTGGCTTATCTCTCTCTGCAGGTTTTTTCTCATGTGCTACCTCTTCGTCAACCTGGCCTGTGCAGTCCAGACGCTGCTAAGAACGCCCAACTGGAGGCCCCGCTTTAAGTACTACCACTGGTGGGTGTAACGTCTGCACATTTTTGCTTCAGAGCCTTACAAATCATCAGATGATCAGAAATGATGAAATATGTATAAAAACTTTTAAAAGTTCTGAGTTAATCTATTCAATGTTTTTGAGGTTTCATGGGAGTTTCTCTTCTCTCTTCTCTGCAGGGCTTTGTCATTCCTGGGAATGAGCTTGTGTCTTGCACTCATGTTCATCTCTTCCTGGTATTATGCCATCGTTGCCATGGTGATCGCTGGTTGCATCTACAAATACATAGAATACAGAGGGTAAGACGACCTCCGGTTCCTGGAAATCTGTGCTTTTAAAAAAAAAAACTCCTAAAAATGTCGGTTACTGATGTAAATCCAGTTCTTTGAAGTGTTTGTCTGAGAAAATCACCTCACATGTGACCGTCTCCAGAGGCTCCAGTCTGATTGCGTCTGTTTCGAACAATTGAGCCAAACTTGCAGGCTTCGCCCCCAATTTAAAAAAGTGGCCTGCCCCTCTAACTTGATTCCTAGAAGGTTCCTTTCTGATGAAACACTTCAGTCTGTTATCAAAGAACTAACTGACAACTTTTTGAAAAACTTCTTTCTTTTTATTAGTAGTGCAGATATCGGCCCCGCCCAGATTAGATCAGGAGTTATTTGAGAAGCACTTGTCGCATCTGGCTGTAGAACAGATTGAGAATAAAAGTATGAGAAGTGTGACCTATGTGCATGTTCTTTGCATTTGATTCATCCCCTGAATGGTTTCCTGAGCTGTGCTCATGAATGCTGGAGTAAGTGGTTGACAGTGTGTTATTGGACAGGGACATGGTACACTAGGCACGCCGCAACGCATTTATCACATCACAAATAAATGAGTCGTGAAGAAACAGCGAGAGAGGGTCTGCTTGTCGTGACTTGTTAGCCCCTCCCCCTTTAAGTTCTGTTAATAAGCTTATGTCAGCCTAACAGACACCTGAACAGGCTCACCTCTACATGCTAGTCTGAGTATATCAGAGTTTTAGCGTTTGTGGCTGCCACCTGACCGCCAAAGGCATCAGAATTTGGGCCCCGTATAGGCATTCTCCAGCCAACTGGGGCGCCGTTTCCGCTGATTTGAAAGCAATAGAGAAGGAGGATGTAGGGGGTGTCACAGTCTCATTTTGGGTGCCCACAGTAGAGAAGGAGCATTAAAGAAAATCGCCAGAAAAAGGGGTAATAAACATGGCCAATTTTGCCCAAGGGTAGAAAAAAGTGCTCCCAAATGGTGAGCGGCCAGTGTTAATTTTAGACCCTGCACACACACCAATTAAAACATTTGTTGGTCATCAAAAAGTAACCAATGACTACCTCAGTCACAAGTTGAATATTTTCACTGGGTTCCCCAGAGGCTCCTGGCTTATCAGCTACATGCCTGCACAGCCTTGCAACACACCTGACCTTTCAAAGAAACATCGCTAAGAAACCCAAGATTATCTGCAAGTGCACACAATCCAACAATAACCTGACAGACTTGCTTCCAGCGACGTGCTCCCTAACAGTACTCCTGTGAACAGTTAAGCAATTATCCAGTTAGGCTGAAGCTGCAGAAGGAGCTCAATGTTTATCACGTGAAGAGAGCAAGAGTGAAGTAGGAGGAGCTTAAAAGCTGGACTGGTCTGTGGGAGACAAAGATGAAGCCATTGGATTGTTCTTAGTCAGTCACATCTGAAGGGAAACACAGAATAAAGTTATTTTAGTCACAAACTGTTTTGGTTTTATTAAATATTTTGGTAAAGTTTTTTTTTTTAGTAAAAAAAAATAAATAGTGACTTTAGGAGTCATTTTTGCCTTTTTTTAAAGTAACATAAATAAGTTTAAAATGAATATAATTTTTTTCTTGTAAATAAGTTTGAAGGGAAAAAAGTAAAAATATGTAAATTAGTCATTCTCTTAAAAACCTTCACCAAAGAAAATGGTGTTTTTAACACGTTCTTGTGTCATTTGTCTCATAATAGAGGACACATTAAGAAAATTCTGATCAAAATTCTATTTCTGTATATCTCTTCATTCAAATTATTGTTAATCAGGAGCAGGCAAAAAAATTCCATTCCATTATGTAGAAAATAAATAAGTCGACAACTAAATCAAAAGATCAAAATATGATGGGAGTGAGACTTTAAATATGACCACAGAAAAGCTGATTAACTAAAATAAATCCTCTTTGTTTTCCATCAACAGGGCAGAGAAGGAGTGGGGTGACGGGATCCGGGGTCTCTCTCTTAACGCAGCTCGCTACGCCCTCATTCGGCTGGAGGAGGCTCCTCCTCACACCAAGAACTGGAGGTACACAGAATCCTGTTTAGCTATCGTTGTGTAAAGCAGAATTTCTGAACACTCCTTGCTTTTTTGACTAACCTTCTCCCGTGAGACCCTGTTTTGTCGAGTAGCAATGACTGCTCCGTTTCCTGCTCTGTACCGGCAGACCTCAGCTGCTGGTGCTCCTGAACCTGGACTCGGATCAAGCGGTCAAGCACCCCCGCCTGCTGTCCCTCACCACGCAGCTGAAGGCGGGGAAAGGTCTCACCATCGTGGGATACGTTTTAGAGGGAACGTACCTCACTAAAGACACGGAGGCCAAGAAGGCCGAGCAGGTAGAGAGGCTGGTGAACAGACAAAATGTTTTATAATAAACAATAAGCTTTTATATGGTTGATTTTTAAATAAAATGGTTGGTTTGTTTTTAGACTGTGGTTGTTTTTAACCGTATTCTGTGTTTCCGTTTGGTTTCTCCTCTTTTTCATGCAGAACATCAAGTCATCCATGTCCGCCGAGCGCACCAAAGGCTTCTGCCACGTGGTGGTTTCCTCCAACCTCAGAGACGGCGTCTCCCACCTCATCCAGTCTGCAGGTCTGGGGGGCATGAAGCACAACACGGTCCTGATGGCCTGGCCCGGAACCTGGAAGCAGTCCAACGACCCGCAGTCCTGGAGGAACTTCATAGGTGACCTACAAGAGAAGGTTCAGGTTGTAGCTCTGCACGGCTGGGGTTCTCATGGAGGGTGTGGGTTCTGCAGAGACCATACGGGAGACCACGGCGGCCCATCTGGCTCTTCTCGTAGCCAAGAACGTGGACAGTTTCCCCACGAACCAGGAGCGGCTGGGGGAGGGCACCATCGACGTGTGGTGGGTGGTTCATGACGGAGGCATGTTGATGCTGCTGCCCTTCCTGCTGCGGCAGCATAAGGTGGGTGGAGTTCATCTTCAGAGTCCTCCAGCTCCCCCATGTTCCACAATCACTTGTTGTCCTGCAGGTTTGGAGGAAGTGCAAAATGCGCATCTTCACGGTAGCGCAGATGGACGATAACAGCATCCAGATGAAGAAAGATCTGCAGATGTTCCTCTATCACCTGCGGCTGAACGCTGAGGTGGAAGTTGTGGAAATGGTGAGGCCTGAATGGAGATGTGCAGAGGAGAATACCACAGAAATCTTAAAGATCGTCGCCCTCTGCTGGAGGATTTCAGGAACTACATTACCAGTGCTTGACTTCTATATGTTGGTGTTTCTTCTTCAGCACGATAACGACATCTCAGCCTTCACGTATGAGAAGACGCTGGTGATGGAGCAGAGGTCTCAGATGCTGAAGCAGATGCATCTCTCCAGGACGGAGAGAGAAAGAGAGGTGAAGCACACATCAGCACCACCCTGCACCTGTTTTTACTGCTGCTTTCTGGGTCCAGAAGCGAGACGGCCAAATTTGCAGACGAAGTCGGGCTGATATTTGTAGTGTAATTCTCTGAGACTATAGCATCTCTTAGTGATAAATAATACAAGTAAATGAGCTGAGCCAAGCTAAATGACTACTGGCCCCTTTCCCTGTTCGCCTGCTGCCGGTGGGGGCCCCGCCGCCCCGCGCAGATTCAGAGTATCACTGACGAGTCGCGTAGCTCCATACGGAGGAAGAACCCGGACGCCACCGAGGGCTCCAGCCTCAGCCGGCAGTCCTCCACGGCAGAGGACACACAGGAGGACGAGGTAGTCCATTCTGACCCCCCTCTGGTAGACACAGGGCTGCCTTCACAAAGCTCCATCTGTGGCTGCAGGTGACCTCTGACTAATGACAGACAGTTGATCGGACTCATCCCATTCTAAAAAAGCAAAACTATTCCTAAATAAACAGCTGAATGTAGGATAAGCTGCACATAGCTGAAAGACGTCTCCATGAAAAGGTTAGAAGAACAGCCTCTCCTCTCCTCTGGATCATCTCCCTGCAGCTTAAACTGCAGTTTTGCTGTAGTTTCTCCAGTTAACAGCCGCAGCACCAGCACTGAGCACGCAAACGAACAGATTGGCACCAGAGTAGTGCTGCCTACTGTCTAGTCATTGAGAGCTGCTTTGTGAACTCCAGCCCAGCCTGAAACCCCGGCCCCGCCCCCTCGTAACCTCCATGGTCCAGCACACACCTCCCTTCCTCACCCTGGGCTGCTAGCCCATAGAGAGGACAGTGTTGTCACAGAGCATGTGGAGCTCGAACACAAACATTTGAGCTCCTCTGTGTCTTCCTCTGTGCTGAACAACACTGTCGTCACATTCCATCGCCGCCTCCTATCGATGTATCATATTGCTGTAAAGGTTGCTATGATGGTTTGAATGCATTAAGAGAGTCGACGCTTTGCTAAAGGCAGTTCAAAACTTTTATTCTGAAATCTTTTTGCTTAGAAGCTCTGCAGCCGGAATGTGAGGCTCTTCTGCTCTTTGTCAGATCTGATGAACTTCAATCCATCCGACATCTTTATTTCCTCCAAATGAGTTTGCACTGATCCAACAAAGACTTGATGCTTCTGTAGAAACAAGTCTGGTTTTAAAGAAGCTCAGGAGCAGTTTAGGTGGAAAGATCAGTGGAATTAAAGCTGCAGTTCTAGTCCTCTCTGAGTTACAGGGTGAATGCTTAGTAAGCAATCACACTCTAGTGATTCTCTTGCTCCTTTATGTATGTTTTTTGGCATGTAAAAACTCAATCACACTTGCGGCGTTTTCAGCAATCTCTGTATCAAAGCATTCAGCTTATTCAGGACGTTACTTCTTGTATTTTGGTGTTCATAAACTTTATAGTTTTTGAAATATTGAGCAAGATTTGCAGCACAGATAATGAATAAGAAAGCCTTTAAATTTCAAAATAGTAGATTAGCAACAAGCTTTTAAATATATTCATGGTCTATGTTTTCATCTTTTAATAGTAATTTAAAAATATTAAAATTTAGCTAATATTTTAGCAACATGCTAACGTTTTTAGCTAATTTGTCATTTCCTGAGGTTTTTATAGGCAAATTTAGAGTTCAGCTTGTATTTTACCAACAAGCTAACATTTCTGACTAATTTACTAAGGAATTTTAGGCTATATTTAATATATATTCAAGTATAATTGGTATTTAGCAGGCTAATTTGGCAACATTGAGGTTTTTAATCCAAACTTGGAGTTTAGTTCATATCTAAGAAACACACTCAATATTTTTGCAAAATTGCCATGTATTAGGAATTTTTTTTCAGAAATTTAGGCCAATTTCAGCACTTTTTCATAGTTCTTTACAAAAATTTTCAGTCTTTAAGCAAATTAAAAATTTGGCAAATAGCTTTTGTCTGTTTCAGTGAATCCCTTCAGCAGTTAAAGTAAATTGTGTCCGTAAATTTTCAGCTAAAAGCTTCAGCATTTTCAGCGACTGCTTTCAGGAAAAGCATTCATGCTAGCATTATCTCAGGTAATGCAACTTTTAAATCATTTTTTCAAAGCAAATGTTTAACAAATAATATAAAGTAAACTTTAACTTAAATTTCCACTCCAATCATCTTTGGATTTATTTTAAAAATGTTCCTAGTTTCTTTTGATTATGTCGTTTTGTTGGACATGGAGAAACGATAAAGCAGCAGGAGTTGATTAGAAATTTGCCTGTGAGTTGTGGGCAGGACTGTTGACTTGGAGCAACTCCGCCCCCTTCCCTTTGTGATGTATTTTCTACATCTCTTTTTTAAACACCATATTTTTGTCTGTTCCTGATTTATCAAAATTGAAATAAAGAAATACACAAAAATTATATCAGATTTTTTAAAGTTTTTGTTTCGGTGAGATGTTTCAGAAGCGTTTGTTTTTCTAGAGTTTGTAGGTGACATTGTCATCTGCATACATGTCATGTTAGTGAATGTTCAGGGTATCTTCCTTCTTAAAGCGTCATTTCTCTGACATGCAGCTTTTTTTGAAGTCTGGAAAAAAAGTCACCTCATCCACCCATTTCAGCCCCTGTGTTTGGTGTCTGTGCACGTGTCAAAGCCACGCCCCCTTCTTTCTTTCACCTTTTTTTATTTGACACCTCCTCTCCACTCACAGCTGATTGTGCCCCTCTTCATCGTTTGTCTTCCTCCTTCCAGGCTCAGCTCATCCACGACAGGAACACGGCCTCCCACGCCGCAGTGAACGACAAGGCCGAGGCGGGGCCCGAGCGCGTGCACATGACCTGGACCAAAGACAAGCTCTTCACTGAGCGAAACCGCAACCGCGAGTGCAACGCCAACGTGGCCGTGCGCGACCTCTTCAACATGAAGCCGTAAGTGCACCTGCAGCAGCTCGAGCGCAACGGGTGACTGAGCAGCGTGGGGTTTGGCGTGAGTCGCTGTGATGGTGTGGTTTCATGGTCATGGCGAGCAGCCTTCACGCAGGTGGAGCATCAGGATGCCTCATCGCATGTGCAGCCGGGCCGCTGGTTCTGATCCGACGAGGGCAAACATGCTGTGTGTCTGCATGTGTGTACACCTTCAAGTGTTTTAGCTGTAGTGCATGGCCAGGCCACGTGCACACGTGGATTCTAACATCTTCATTTTGTGCCCAAAATTATTTCACTTTTTTTTTTCTAAATTCAGTTTCTTCACTGTTATCACTGATAAAACTCCCTCCAACGATGCACAAATGTTTAACTCGACAGCGAAAATGTATACAATTGATTTGATCAAATGCTGAGTTAAAATATCAGATGCTATTTAAAATGAGATGCATTACAAGGATCATTATATCTTCACTGAATCATCTTTCCACTGATTTTCTGAGGAGTTGTCATCATTTCCTTCTTCCTTTACGTTTCATTGATGACTGCAGACATTTCTGCCGCTCTTTAGTCACCTGAACATCATCTGTACTGCAGACAGGTGAGTCCTCACAATGTAGAAATCCACTTTAATCAGCTCTAAATGATGGCCTTGATGTTGGCCTCTTTCTAAATTACATTTTTTTTTTTCCAGTCTTCATATTTTTTTGCTTCCTTCTCCTGGGTGGAAATTATTACCCTTTCTGTTCAGTTTTTCCCTTCACTGCACAATCTATTTTTAGCTGCAGTTACTTGTATGGCACTGATGTCGTTTTTACTATTTAGTCAGAAAAAGTAGTGTAGTAACAACTAAGACAATTAAATAATTCAGCAGATTGTTTGAATGTTTTCTGCTGACAAGATTGATTTTGCTAAATCTGAATGAGAGGATGCAATGACACCCCTTGGCCACTAGATGTCCCCAATCTTTCATTAACTTCTTAGATTTAAAATATTAATTTTAGGGAGTTTTTTGTTTACTTTTAGTTTTATAAGCATTGCTAATTATTTTTTCTATAAAATCTGTTTTTCTCATATCTAGTCACCTCATTTGCGTCTTTTAGAATTGTTTTTTTATTGAGAGAGATTAATTCAAATGTTTAAACCCAGAAGTTCTTTGTTTTATTTCACAAAGTCGATATTTTCAGTTGAAAAAAAATAGCCATTTGCTTTCATTCAGGTTGTTTAATTTTGAAAGTCCGAGCCGCTGTCATGAAACCTCACCATCCAGATGACCTCGGGTCAGCGGGAACTCATGCGAGGAAGCATGCGGTGCTGAAGAGCACAGAGTTGATGTAGAAGCATCTAAGCCTGTTTCTGTTGTTTTGTTCCATTTTCCTCCTTCTAGAGAGTGGGAGAGTCTGTAAGTTGCCTTCTCTTTGGCCCCGCCCTCTGTGTGCTGCTCCCGTGGTGACTCTAGCTTTTCTCTGTGCTCCTCTGTGGCGTTTGTGTTTGCTGCATGAAAAGCCTCGTCTGGTTTACGCCTGCATGAAGAGGAACTAACACGTTTGCCTGCATGGTGCATAAATCGCCTGCAAACCCAATTGGTTGGCGATAACGTGGCTTCTGGCAGTTCTACATTTCTGTGTTGTCGATGTGATGGCAAAGAGGTAGCACTTAAAGAGGCAGGCTTTAGGAAAATCTGGTTTGCACGTCTCTGTCTTTAACTGTTGCCTCTTTATTCCACCATCTGAACGCTTCAGTCCCCTAACCGAGCCTCCTGTGTTTTCTACTAATACTTGTGTGGAAAAATCTCTGGGTTTTTTACACTACAAGTTACATTTGTATAACAGTTTTCTCCTCTCCTTGACACGACCATCTCGCTCCATCAGGAACCAGTCGAATGTCCGCCGCATGCACACAGCGGTGAAGCTCAATGAAGTGGTCGTCAACAAATCCCAGGGAGCTCATCTGGTCCTGCTCAACATGCCCGGCCCTCCGAAGAACAGGGGAGGAGACGAGAACTGTATCCTTGATCAAGTCTGACGGTTGGGCACACCTCCTACCCTACAAACACAGACGAGAGGCTTTGAAGAGTTATCCATTCATGGAAGTTCAAACATTAAAAGTCCTCTCCACACAAACAGCCTTTAGTGCTCATGGTCTCATGTGAAGGTGCTTCAGCGCAGTGTTCCTCAACAACTAAGTGCACCAAAAAAACCCTCACAACATACATTTTTTTCTGTTTTATTCATTATCTGATTCTGAAGAAAGTTCTATTTGAAACACTACTGGATTCTGGACCACATCAGACTCATTCTTTATTCATGTCGCTCGGTCACGGGTCAAAAATCCATCGGCTACGTTCTTAACCCCTTAACACTGGAGCTCCTGTGTTTATGCTCTTTGATTTACTGTAACTTTTTAATAGTTAAAATGATCAACAGAATTCTGGAATTACATTGATCGTGTTAACGATGTGTTTAAGAATCACACGTGACACCTCAGGTGTTAAAGGGTCACAGCTGCTTCGCCAACCAATAAATCACAAACCCAATTTAGCAAGATTAAAAAAAGGCTATGTTTTGTTATGTTATGTATTTGGCTGGACACACCTGAACCAGGTAATCAGAATTAATAGGGCTTGGATATCTGGAAATTATGCCAACACTCCGGCCCTCGAGGCCTGGAGTTTCCTATCCCTGCTGTGGTTCATAGAAGGAGTTAAACTTAAATTAGACAACATCTTCACAGACCGGTCTGAACAGGACTGGAGTTGGTATTTTCTAACTTCCAGTTTCTGAAAATATATTTTCAAAATAAAATGCTACTACGAGAAATGTAGTTAAAAAAAATATCAGTAGATATTTTTTATGAAGATAGTGATGATTCAATGAAACAAAGTTGTTGATTTGTAGGAGTTGTTGCTGATTTAAAAAATCTATAAAGAAAGCATGATTTTTTTCCCCACAGAATGCCATTTTAACATCAATCCAGACTAATTATCTTTTAGGGCAAAAAGATTGATCATATTTTGTCTATTATGTATTATTCAACACAAAAGAACATTTTTTGTGCTATAGTTTCTGATCAGATGCCAACCTAATTCAGCCTTGCTGTAGAAAAAAATTCTCAAATGTCTCTTTTACAAGTTTCCACAAATCAGCAACTTTATTTAATTAAATCTTCATTCTCTGTAGAATGTTTGAACTTAGTGATGAAATATTTCCCTTAAACGTTGAAGTGGAGGCTGACAACCGGATGCTAACTTCAGCTGCGTCTGACTTTTAAGGTGTGATGAATAAAAAAATAACATTAACGTGAATCTACATCCAATCTTAAGTATCTGCATGTGTGAAACAGTCGAGTCTGTCATTATTTATTAATCATAGCAGCTTCTGCTACATAAGAACAGCTATCTCTATAGTTCCATATGTTAAAGAAGACTCCCGGTTTTGTCTGTAAACAGCAGCTTTATCGTTCTTGAAGACAAAAGCTTTTCCTCGGTTTCCTCACTGGCTATTTTATGCCTAAAGAAAAATTCCCAAATTGCTTTTATTGTTTGTTTTTTGTTTTTCAGCTTCAGGTTACTAGCTTAGCAATCCAGGTAGCTGCTGTAGGACACGTGACCAAGACGGATGTAGTGAACAGAATCCAGGAGTTTCTCAAAATAAAACTTCCTTTAGGATCAGAAAATAAACAAAACAGAAATAATCTAAGTTAGCAAACATTTTTCTTCTCTGGGTCCTTGCACCAGGTGACCTTCAGACTGGTGCCGGTCCGCGGCCCGGGGGTTTGACTGATTTAGGTGACATCTCTAGTGTTGAAGGGTTAACTGCTGTTGCTGCTCCCAAGTGGTGATAGTGTTACAACAATTAGCATGTCCTTAAAATGTTTACAAAAATGTCTTATATCCTAAAAGAAGTGTTCTGAATGGTTAGCATCAGTGTTTGTGTTAGTCTGCGGGTGTTTGATGCTGTCCTAGCGGCCGATGAAGGCGGAGCTAAGGTTTGCGTCTTGACTACTGCCGACTCAGACATGGAGTTCCTGGAGGTCCTCCTGGAAGGCCTGAACCGCGTCCTGCTGGTACGAGGGGGCGGCCGAGAGGTCATCACCATCTACTCCTAAAGCCAAGGAGAAACTCGTGCCCCGTGCTGCACACAGGCATGTTGCCATGGAAACTGTTCACCGGGCATCCCAGAGGCCCAAAATGTTTTATTCTTTTTTTTTTTCCCGCGCCGGAGCGATGGTTGGGAAGTGGGACCCCCACGTGTGTGGCGGACGGCGTGGAGAAACATCCGGGTGTCTATGCCGGGCCATAGAACCCTGTACAGGGAACATAGAGCATAGAGACACTTTATTTTTTCTGTCTTTGATCCCCTTCTGTCCTGTTCCGTCGTCGACCCCTTTCGTGTGTTGCTGTGGTCGCTGCCGTCTGTCTGAGCAGCCCCGACCTGGACGTGGGTTGTGGGCGGGGTCTCTGTGGTTCTCGTTTGGCTCCGTTTCATCAGGTCGTCTGTGAGCTAAACTTTTGGAAGGAGGTTTTCCGTGACTTGAAGCTGGTTTAGAGGCTGCTCCACGACGGAGAGGGCGGGCCTCACAGTCTGAGACACCCACATTTCCAAAAAAAAAGAAGGACAAAAGCCATAAAGGAGCTTCTGTGTGTTCATGGGGTCAGGGCGAGAGTTCAGGAACAAATCCATATAAATGTTCCTTTTTATGTTTTTAATCTTGTAGCTGTTTAACAGCTGGAGGGTTTGCACATAACAAATCTACCCTCTGAATCGTTGGCATTTAACCGCATATAACAGTACAGTACAATAACACGGAGTGAATCGTCACTGTCCACGGTCTCCTGCACTTAACCGATCTTCCATTCAGCTAACCAAACCACTTTTATCGTTTCAGCGCAAATTCTAGAAGACTTTTTATGCCTGAGTGTTGATTTATGATATTTAACTTAAAAATGTTAGACTTTTGAGTCCCAGACTACAATCGTAGGAGGAAAAAGTGCCAAAGTTACTCTAAAAGAAACTGTGGAAGTATTGTTTAGCAGCTCAGAGCAGATCTTTTTACCTAAATATATAGAGAGAATTTTAAATCAAACAAAAATAGTAAAAAAAAAAAGAAATTACACAATTTAAAAGGGTGTTTGAGCCTGTGTCCTGCAAAGAGAGTGACCCCGCCTCCACAGTTTCTTTTTCTCCTTTAGCCGTGCAGTATTCTGTAAAGCAAATCACGTGTTTTTTTTTTGTTTTTGTTTTTTTTCTGCGCTGGAAAAGTTGAGGCGTCGTTTGTGAAAACTGTGTACGTTCTGTTCACTTCTTCATGTGACTGTAGTTCTCTCTGTAGTGTTCGTTGCTTCGTTTTTTGATCTTCTGTTACTTTAAGTGTTTGTTTCGCAGAAGAGGAAGAGGCCGGAGTTACTTTGTGAAGATTACTCGTTTAAGACTGAAAGTGATGGGAAAAGAAAAAACAAAAAAATGAAACGAATGCATGAATTCTGTTGCTACATGAAGTTGATTGTTACTGTTTAGTTTACCTTTTTAGCAACCAAAGAGAAAACAGCAGAAAACCAGATTGTTGAAACTTGAGAAAGCTGTATAGATAAGTTATTAAAGATGGATGTTTGTTGTTTTTAAGTCTGGTTTCTCCGTTTGACAAAACACAAATACGATGGAGTTTTGAGGGCTCTGGTGACTGGAGAAGAGGAGGATTCAACCACACATTTTTACAGGAGTGATGAAGACGTGGACCATTGGAGGAGCTGTCAGAGGACCAGCGGAGAGTGGTTTATGTGTGTGTGTGTAAACTTTGTGTGCAGTAGTTTGTTTTGTGTGTCTGCTGTCATCTGGCTCCAACAGGAAGTTGCTCACACTGAGAAGTAGCCCGCTTCGGCTTCTGTGCCTCGCCGAATAAATATTAAAAACCCTGAAAGTTTTTTTGTCTCTGTGTGTTTCTCATTTTCACAACTGTGACTACAACACGTCAGAATGTTATTTCCAATGTAATAAAATAGGTCAATTGAGATTTTCTAATTCATATTTAATTAAAAAACAAATAAAAGTGACAAATTGCAATTTAATTTTTAAAAAATTCGAAATTTTCTTTAAAGAAAAACATTAACTAATGAGATTTTACTCACAATTTTTAATCAAATCATTTAAAAATCTGAGAAAGTTCTGTGAGTTTGTGAAATTTCCAACACTACAGACATTAACAGCTTTTTTTTTTTTTAACTTTGAAAAAGATGCGGCATGAGTGAAACCAGTGCTCAACCTTTACCTTAATTCATTTTACTTGTGAGTCCAAAAGTGTGATTAGTTTACAACTGTTAAGGTTAAAGGGTAACCAAACCCTAAATCAACCTTTTTTTTTGTCTGTTGACTTCTATAAATGGGGCTTTAAAAGTGCTGTTCGTAAGTCATTGCCAATATTTTTAAAGATTAAAATAAACGTATTTCTTGAAAATATTGCCAAAAACTGTCTGTGTGCTGCCCCCTACAGTTGAAACGAGGTAGTACAGTTGAACTTAGTGATTGGCCAATTAGCGCAAGTCCCAGGAGTTTCATGTCATCATGCTCTGCAGCTCCAGTATAAAGTATAAATATTTTTTTCAAACATTTTTTTTTATTATTTTTGCTCTCTTAAAAACACAAACACCCCCTTCCCACACAAGTATACCAAACACACCTAAAGTAAACGACAGTAAACTACACTTAAATATATAAATAAAAACATGTTTAGCCCCGCCCATCTCTGATTGTATTACAGTCAGTTGTTATCATGTTAGCTTTAGCATGGCTCGTAGTTGTATCGCCTTTAGTTTACACAACTTTCCAGTGGACTTGGAAGTTAAGGAACAGAAGTTGAGTGTAATTGAATCTAGGAAACTGTTCTGGTGATGGATTTACAAAGAACATTCACTTGGGATTCTTTGTTTAAGACATTAAACAATTTTTAACTTAGATGCTACATTTACCACTCAGACACGGGTTCCCTTCAGCCCCTCTGTCACGCATTGCAAAAACGGCGTCTTGAGCCAGCGGCTTGAAACAATAAGGTTCTGGGCCATGATCGCCGACCTCAGAAGAAGGTGGAGATGAAAAATCCTCAACCTCCTCAGAAAGTTCTGTGGAGAAACTTCCATCACTTTGCCTGGTACCACTCTTCCTATTGAAGACCCAGCATATGTCACATAGAGCTAACCTAACTGATAATCATAGACCAAGCCACACCTGCCGCTCAGTCAGGATCCACTAGCCCCACCCCCTTTTTGGTGGCTGAGAATGGAGTCAACTCCCCTGTTAAAACACCCTTTTAGGAGGAATTTTGATGTTAATGTCATGCAAATCCATTTTTAGTATTTTCAGGTAACTTTGAGGGATGTGTTGTCCTGACCCTAAGGACAGTCCTGTGACACGTTTGGCTGACACAGAACAAGATAAGATACACAGATGATACAGATAAGAAACGTGGTGCACATGCTGCCACCTTTCAAGAGGGAGAGCGTGTCCGTGTTCGGAAACCGACACACGTTCCAAAATCACACCAGAGATTCTCTGAACCATCACGAGTCATCAAACAGTTATGACACAGGGAACCTATTTGTTAGCAGATGAGCAGAAGTGGCATACTTCACGTTTGACTCTTGCTTCATGTGGATCCTCCTGTTGTGGTTCAGCCCGCTACTCCAGATGGAACTCCTGTCAGGCCGTGTAAGGAGATCCCCACGTTGGCTGAAAGATTAAAGGTAAAAAGTGTTCAGTCTAGACATTGAAACAAACAAATTTATTGATTGTAACAGTTATATATGTTGTATTCATATTTGAGCCTTTTTATACAAAACCCTCTGCATTTATCCGGGCTTGGGACCGGCACAAGAAAACTTATTGAGCTCCTTGTGGTTGCATTAAAAGCTTCTTTTTTTTTTTTTACAGCTGTTTTTATTTCCTACAATCACACCCCTGGTATCTATTTAAATTGTGATCTACTATAACCAAATTTACCCAGAGGCTACAGAAGCTAATTTTGTTCCTACAAGTTTTTTTTTTTTTTTTTTTACATCTATTATCTATATAAACCTAATCAGCTAAACTTAGATTGATTTTTTTTTTTTTTACAGCTTTTTTTAAGCTGTTTTTATTTCCTACTATCATACCCCTGGTATCTATTTAAATTGTGATCTACTATAATCAAATTTAACCAGAGGCTACTGAAGCTAATTTTGTTCCTACAAGTTGTTTTTTTTTTTTTTTTTAATTTAAGCTAAAGTTTTTACTAAAATTTCCTATGTTTTCCCTACTTTGGCCTAATTTTTCCGTTAATCCGGATAGATCTAGTCAGACTTCCGGCGGAAAAAGTTTAAAAACCTCCTAAAAACGCTGGGCTTCTTGGGTTTTAGAAGGTGTTTTTTGAAGCACTTAGAAATGATATCATTGACTACAGAGGATTGAGAGTCGATGAACATCATGATGAATTGGGGCTTTTTCCACATCTTTTTCAGATCCTTGTAAACAAGCAAGTGTAGCTTGTTTGCAATTCTGTCTGGATCCATCTGGATGTGTTCGTCTTTGACTTCTTCCCAAATTCTTTCCACGAGGTCTGTCACGGGGAAAATGAGTTCATTGTTACAGTTGTCAAACCCTGACTCTGCTATAGCATATCCGAGCATCATCACAACTGATTTTTTCAAAGATGTTTTCAGCTCTTCAGCCTCATCTTCTTCATCCTCAGGTTGTGCTTCTTCATCCTCAGGTTGTGCTTCTTCATCCTCAGGTTGTGATTCTTCATCCTCAGGTTGTGCTTCTTCATCCTCAGGTTGTGCTTCTGCCTCCTCTTCTGCTGCACCTTTCTTTGTTTTTTCTGCACAGATTGAGGATGCATGTGGTCTCACCAGAGCTGCTGGATGCTTCCATTTCCTCCTCCGTTTGAGTCTCTTCAGGGTGAGTGTCTGTGTCTTTGGCACTTCTCCTTACCCTTTCAGCACAAACTTTGAGGTTTGCAGCGCATGGTTTGACTTTTAAGCTTCTCAGTTTTATTTGCTGAAGGATTTTTTTTGTTCCTTCATCAAATATCCCCAGAGTTAAAGCTCTGTGTTGAGCCACAATCACTTTGAGTACAGCCTTCACATTTGTGAAGATGGACCTCAGCAGAGTGGTCTCAACACTTTTGACCTTTTCTTTTAGGTCTCTCAGACATGCTTGGCATCCTGCGTCCACCGACCTCGCCATTGCTTTGACATCTGGAGGATTCATTTGCCTTATTTTGGCTTTGATCCCGCAACAGCAAGTGCTTTCTTTCTTTTCCTCTGGCTCATCGTCCTCTGAAAGTGACTTGATCTTGTGAGTCAATCCTTTCAGCTGCTTAGTGCACATTTCCAGCTTTTCAGCTGCAAATGAACTATTGGCAGTCTCCAGCAGTGTTGCAGCATCCTCAAGAAGAGCTGTTGCAGTCTTGAGTTGTTGTCGTGTTTCTGCAGCCACTGTTTTGACTTTTTCTGAACGGTTTTTGAGCCTACGGACGTACTGCTTGACATTCTCAGCATAAGATTGCAGCTTTTGAGCCACTAATTTTATGCTTTGAAGGACCGCCTTTGCGTTCTCATTTGGATCTTGAGTCAGTTGAGTCTCTGTATCACTCTGTGTCAGAGTCTCAACATCCTCTTCACCAGATGAAACTAATGGAGTCCTTTTCCTTAGCAGGGTGGTGCAAGCAAGTTCTCCAGATTCCAAGCTGATTTTCTGGATTTTTTCCAGACTTTTCCTGATCATCTGGGCACCAGCAGCTTTGAATTTTGAGGCACAGCCCTGTAGTGATGGAGAGCTGTCTGAGTCAGACTTCTCCTCCATCTCTTCAGGTTCTGTGGGGACATTTTCAGGTTGCAGCTCTGAAAGCTCCGACTGGCTTTCTGAAGTCTCTTCACTAACAACTTCTTCCATTCTTGGCTCTGAAGTTGCAGCACGGACCTCTTCCAGCATTTTTCGGTCGACGACGACAGCCTGTTTTTGTGGCTGCGTTTGTGACTGTGCAGGCTCTGGTTTTGGAGCCTCTTTGCTTAAACGCGCCTTTTCTTTTATACTCCTGAGAATAACTGAAAGCCGCGCCTCTTTTTTCGGTTTTTCCCCTTTCATTTTTCTCAGTTTTCTCGTCGTTTCGCTTTCCAGTTCTGGAGTTGGTTTGCTCATCTCCGCCTTTTCATCGGCGGTATTGAAGAGCTTCATTTTTTTATAAAGCTTTTTAACCCTCCTCCAGGTGTATCCGCGGATGTACTGCTATCCTCGATCCTCGAGGGGTCCTGAGGGGTTTTGTTTTCGTCGTTGTACACCTCCTGGATGATGCTGTCCACCGCTTCGTCCAGCGATTGCTGACTGAGTTTTTCTTTCAGCTGACTCAGTCTGATCTCCGTGGGTTCGTCGCGGAGATCGCAGATGACTTGGTAGAGCTCCTCCGGCGTCAGTTTCCTGAGCACGTAGTAGCCCTCCTCGGTGAGATAGTTCACCAAGATCCCGTTGAACGCCGGGGCGCCGGCTGGTTCGTCAAATCTTCTTTTCTTTCAGACATTTCTGTCCTTTCTTTTCCTTTCTCTCCGTGGAAACTGTGGGAATTTTGCTGGAAACTCTTTGAGTTTTTCCAAGCTTGTAATATTTTCACTGGTATGTCATGCATTCAAAAGCTCCCGTTTGAAGACTTTCGCTGTATGACGTAATCACGTCACGTGCCACAAATCCTTGTACGTCCAGCTGTTGTGACGTCATCGCGTTCAATCCCTTTGAAGACCCTGTGACGTCACAAAATGGGGATATCCCCTCGCCTACAAGTTGTGGAGCAAAAAAAAAAAAAAAAAAAAAATACAAGTTGTGGAGCGACTTCCGGTTTTGAGAAAAAAAAGACTTCCGGTTTAGAACAGGAAGAGCTGACAGCTGTTTAAAGCAAATATACGTGAATAATACCAGGTAAATTATCCAATTGTAACGGATATTTGTTCTATATTAATTTCAGAAATTTCCACCTGGTTGTATTCGTTTTCCTCTCAAATCAAACTACAAATGTCAGTAATCCTGGCTGCAGAGCGCTGCATAACCAAATTCATATGGATATGAAAAAAAATCAAATCATAGATTACTTCTGTCCTACAACATGGCTACTTGTTCGATTATGAAGGTAATTCAGATTTTCTTCTAATTTATGCTACTGCTAGCTTTACACAACAGGGACAAGACATGAAAAATATATTTTTTGCCCAGTTAAAGTTGCTTACATTTCCCTGTTCACAGAATCACTAAAAACAGCTAAAGTAAAACAAATGCAATGAGTCTTACTTAAAAAAACAACTAATAACTGTTGCTTTATTATCAGACGTTGCTCATTCCTTGATCCCTGCAGGAAATTAAAGTAAACCAGGATAAAATAAAATTTGAAAAGGTAAACAATTGAAGTCATATTTACACATCATTTCTAAAATATGTACGGCTATGCTTTTATTTTGAAAGCTCAAAATATGTGGCTGCAAAGCGGCACTCAAATTTTTCACTGTACCACTTGGTAAACATTCCTGTTTTATAATTACCCCGGAAATATACCCCCTTATTACAGCAACTAAATTTAGCCTGAGACTTTTCTCACAAACAAGAACAAAACATAAACAAGATGAGCTGAAGCTCAATGGAGCATCAAACAACACAACACTGCCTTGGACAGGCATCCTTTATTTTTTGTCAATATATTTCAGGAAACAATATACAAAGCAATGACATGGTCAGCTTAACTGAATGTTGTGATGCTGTTCAGTTCCATATAGAAAACAGTGGTGGTGGGCCCAAACCGGAGCGCCCAGCTCAGTGATGAATGGGGGGAGGAGCTAAAGGATTTTGATCAGATCTCAGGATTTTGGTCGACGGCTAACATGGACCTGCGGGTGACGAGGCTTAAGAACTTTCAACAAGACTAGCATATGAAACAAAGCCGAAACCAACAAAACACCCAGCGCTCACTTTAGTTTAACATGTTTATTACATTACATACATTTCACATTTGAGCTTTGAACCCCTGGTTGCCCTGCTTTTGACCGAAGAGGCGCCCCACCTCACACACCACTTCTGATGCATGGCTTATTACTGCAACCCACACGTGAAGGCTGGTCTTCTCTGCCCCTAAAACCACCTGCTGTGTCAGCGACTGTACAAAGGAATGGAGAGGTCGGAACAAAACGGAAAGAAAGGAATTAAACTCCAAAGAGGTCTGCTGAGGGTGAAGGAATGGTCCAAAGCAGCACGCTCCTCTTTTTGAATCCATTGCACCACCAGGCACAGGCTTTTCTCCGCCTTTCCTCCTCAAAGTGGGGCGCCAGAAACTGCCGACAGATCACTGAAGCACTGTGAGCATTTATAACAGATCTCCCATCAGGTCTGAAGAGGTCAAACTGGTGTGGACAGCTGCTCTGGTCACGGCGCTTTAACGTGATAACGGAGGTGGAGTCTGCAGATGAGTGAAGGAGAGCGAGCGCTCGGCTGATTAGTCTGGATGTCAAAAGCTTCGATAGCATGGCTTTCCATGGATTCAATCTACAAACATATTTACAACATAGAAAATCTACAAGAAATCTACATGTTAATCCACTGTGGGTTTTTTTTTTTTTTTTTTTTTACAAAAACACCAGTCTTGTAAATCAGCCCTCCCTGAACCCCTCCACCAGCAGCTCCTCGTCACCTCCCTCGGGTGTGTCAGCAGGACTGCAGCTCCTGTGTGTTAAGACTGGGCTAGGAACTGCTTTCTCGCCAGCTTCCAAATATGTTGCAAATGAGAACCCCCCCCACCCACCGCCCGCGAAACATCCTAGACCAAAGTTCTCACACATGAAGGAATTCTGATCTTCAACTTTTCAAGTTCTTTGATTTGCTGTCTCAAAAACAGTATCCTGTGGGGAGAACAGAGAGCAGGAGTGAGATGTGGGAGGTTTTGACGCAGCGATGGGAAACGTGCGGCCGACTCACCTCTGCTCGCGCAGCGTCGCCTGTATTTCACAGACCCGGACCAGGGAGCGCAGGTTTTTGAGCTCAGTGCAGTTCTCTGACATGCATATGCTGCCCATGGTGTGAGCCTCCTCGCGGAGTCTGGACGCCTTTAGGGAGACGGAGGCAACCTTAGACCCGGGAGGAGCTGCGCAGGGGGAGGGGAGAAGCGATAGCGCCACTGACCTGTTTCTCCACGTGTTCTGCGGGCCAGCCCTGCACATGCTTGATGAGGCTCTCGTTGAAGTGGGCCGCGAGAGGAGGGGGTGAAGGAGCAGGAGGGCCGGGATGTGGAAGAGGCCGGGGGAGCGGAGGTGGAGGTGGCAGGCATTGGCTGCTGCTGCTCGAGGCGAGCGTGGTTGGAACCTGGAGAGGGACTCCTCTGACTGCTACAAAAGAGAAAAGAACAACCGAAGGAAACAGGCAGTCAGACAAACCGTTTCTGTAGAAACAGAGAAAAACAATATAACCTACCGCGACTTATTTGTGTTCTTGAGTTTTTATTTTTAAGAACAAAAACAGGCTCATATTTGTTATTTTTTCAGTAAACACAGGTTGTCTTTTAGGGGTTGTTTCCTTTAAAAACCACTAGAGGGCACTGAGTACAAATATTTTCTATTGACAGTGGCAGAGTAAGTGTTGTTCAAAACAAACGTGGAAGAGAATCTGATCGTTTCCTCTCAAACTTTGATATTTTTCTTATAAAAACCAAAAGATGAGTATTCTTGTATTTATTTATTTTTTTTGTTACACTGAGCATGGCGAATTTGTTCTGAAACATCACACTTTCCTCATGAAATTGCGACGTATCCTCCAGAGAGACTTGCATATGGTTTTCTTCTTCTTGATCATACATTTTTTGCCTTTGTGACTTACACTCCGGTGCGACCTGTGCTCCAGAAAATACGCTACAATTTTGTCTTTTGCATTTCTAATCTGATTCTAAAGAAGCTTTATTTTGGAAAAAAACCCTCTGGAATCTCTCAACCACATCCAACACATTGACATGTGAAGTCGCTCGGTCACCTGATGAAAATACGTCTACTACTGTCTTTAAGTGGCTGCATCGACCACTAAACTACAACCCTCCAGCTGGTAAAGTAAGCAAAAAAACAAACATATTTGTTAAGTTTCTTTTACAGAAAGGAGTCAGAGAGGAAGCAGAAAAAGAGCCACTGACTTCAAAATAAAAGAAAGCTGCTTTTAACAGACAAACCAGGAGATTTTACTCCAGATGTGGGTTTATTGCAACATTTCTTCCCACACACCATAATAATGCATAATAATTAGCAACCAACTGTAATGTTACCAAGAAGCTGTAAATAAAGTTGCTCAAATGGTGGATTCATACTGATCAAACTGGTTTGAGGACAGATAAAGTTTGTAAACCACTGGTCTAACTAGCATCGTAGGAGTTTAACAAAGAGTGTGGAACTGGAAACCGGGAACAGCTGTTACAATAAATCCATATTTGGGGAAAAAAATTGTTTTCGCCTATAAAATCCAGCTTTAGTTTCTCCCGCGATTTCAAAGGCCCTTCCGTTCCTCCAATAGCTCTTTTCTGCCAAACTAAACTTTCCAATTACGTTTTTGTTTTTTTGTTAACTTTGCTAGTCGAAGATGGTTTGAATTTAGCGGTCGGTGGAATCGCTTTAGGAAAGTAGCAGATGAATTTTTGCCATTTCACTTAGGATTTGAGATTCATCAAGAATGAGTTGGATGTAGTCTTCCAAAATAAAACTTACTTCAGAATCATGTAGGATGTGTTATTCTCTCTTGTGTCCGATATCAAATGTCCCATGGACCAGTGCCAGTCTGGGGGTTTGGGACCATTGCAGTAAATATTTCCCCGCGCTCACATCACTTTCAATAGATTCATTTTGTACAGCTTTGCACTATTTGTTCCTTTTTATATACGTTTGTGAAACTATTTCTACAACATTGAGGTTTTTTCTGAAGAAAAGGGGTTCCAAATGTTCAGTTTGGACTCTGCTTGAAGCAGTTTTGATTTGGATAAGTCCTGATAAAATAAGTAATGTTGTTCTTTTATGAGAAATTCTTCCTGTGTGGGAAACCCTATTTCTGAAATGTCATGTTTTTTTAACCGATAGAATCAGTTCCATCTTCATTCAAGCTTTTTTAAATTAAATATCTCAAATGTTATATGCTGTCACATTTCACAATTCAACATCACAGTTTAAATAACAGAAATTAGAAGTTAGTACAAATTTATAAAAAGTTATTTTTCTCTGCATTTATTCATTTTACTACCTCTGATTACAATTTATAGTAAAATGTAAACGAAATGATTTTTATCTGAAGTTTCTGAATTGAAAAAATATGTAAAACAAAATAATTAACTCATTAAAAGATTGTTCCAAAGCAGAAATATTTCTAAAAATAAAGGGAAGGGGTCTGGACAAAACTGTTTAAAATGAAGTGTCATCCAATAAAACTAGATTAAAAGAGATCGGGATATTTAAAGTATTAATCTTTTTTTAAACAGAACTCTCTTTTATATTTACAATAACTTGTCATTCATTCACTACAGAACAAAAACAAAGCTGCGATGAATGAATCAATTCCACAAATGACCAGCAAATGGAGCCAAACTACAACAAACAAAGTATCTGATTGATAAATTATGAACAGCTGGAGTTTTTAGCAAAAGGTTCAGAAGACCACAGGTAAAGCTTTAATACTTAACCTATATAAAATATAGTTTGAACATTTAAGATAATAAGGTGTTCATAAATACAGCAAATAGGTAGTTTTATGAGTAAACTACACCCAACTAGACCAAAAAAAGATTAATATATATGCCTATTTTTTGTCATACAATGTCAGTGTTTTTGGTCTGGACTCACCCTTGGCGTTGTAGGGTTTCTGGGGGAGGCCGTGGTGGCATCGTGACTGTGCGGCTTGTCGCTGGAGAGGGGCTGCTGGGATGTGGGCTGGGAATGAGACGTCTGCTTCACTGCTGGCGTGTTCACCTGAAACACAAGCTCGGCATCAGCACAAAAACTCCACTTTTTCTGTCGACTCATTCAGATCAAACAAGAATTCTGTAGGCCAGACATCACGAAAGATTCACTGTTGAGATTCCAAAAAGCAGCAAAGAAATCTGCAGAAATGTCAACTATTGCCACACTGGAATGAGGCTACATCATATCTTCGCTTGTCTGACTTCTTGGTTGTAAAGTAGATGACCTGATTATTTACTGGCGGTCAGACAAGAGTGCAGTCTGGTTGAGAGCCTGCGTCTCACCTTCGACTGTGAAATTACAGGCTGCGTGCTGAGAGAGGGGTTGTGGGGCGGCGTTGGTCTGCGGCGTGCTGATTCTTGGGGAGACGTAGGATCTTGGTGATGAGGCGTCTGATGTTAAAGACATTGGTGACTGATTTGACTGCTGGGCTGTTGGAGAGAAAAAACAAAACACTTTTGTTAAATCAGTTATTCTTTTAACAATGTAAACACAATAAGTCCAAAAAGAGGTCTGCTGTATTTTTGGAGGGGAGGAACAGAAATTGTTAATCTATCCCAAATTTGTCCAAACTTCAGATTCAAGTCATTAAGAGGGTCACAAACACAATGACAAATAATATACAAATTAGGCCTTTCATTATAATGGAGCCTGTTAAATCCTACGTGCACCGTAAGATTTATTTTCTGGAACGGGAGTGTTGCTTTACACTCCAGCCCTCGGCTGAAACCAGTGACCAGTGGAGAAGCTTCACAAAAACAGTTTTTTTTTTTTTTAAATCCAGTGATTTGCTGAAAAATACGACAGAGTATTAGGCCGCAAAAAAAAAGTAATGTAGTATTGTTATACTTTTCTTTTGTAAATTTACAAGATTAACGTTGGAGTGAGCCTACAGTCAAGAGAGCAAACGCTGTGTGCAGCAGCAGATTGACTGAACTGTGAAAGCATCTTGGATTTCAACAGGTAACCTGAATGTTTACAATGTTATAAATGCTTGGAATATTTTTTTATTTCCATCTTAAGTTTTAATCATTGATGGGCGACTTGCAGGATCTCTGCAGAGCCAGTTGATGAAGCCATCACTATCCCTGCTGCAGCTGTTCACTTCCAGTCATTTCTTCCTTTACTAAAGAAACACATGATCTCCTTCAACTTTGCATGGTGTTTCAGTCTGAAGAGGCCTAGTTTTTGGAATTTTCAATGTTCTTGTGCTAACTATTTTATTCTGTTGTTTTGTGTTGAAACATGACGTTTCATCCGGAGAAGGGGCCCATGAAACCCTGTTTACATTCTCCTTTGTTGTTCTTTCTCAGCATGACAGAGACATGATGTAAGGTGGTGAATGGGCTTCTGGGTATACAAATTCAAAGGCTAAAATAAAGTGGTAGTCATGCAGACGTCTCTCTCTGATCTCTTTATTTTACATATGAAACTCCACATTACAGACATGAACCCTGGAAAGTTAGCCTCAGAGATAATTTGATTTTGAGTCACCAAAAGGTTCAGAATTTCTTTATTTTTGACACAGATCTGGAAATAAATCTTCACAAGATTCTCCATGTCTTTCATCTTCAAGCACGGCTCAGATAAACGGACAACTTTGATTTCATTTATCATTTATGGCTTTTTCTTGTAAATTTACGACCTTTAATCTTGTAAATTTACGAGGAAAAACAATTGTAAATTTAACCTATAATTTCATAACATACGACTTTGTTTTCATAATTTAACAGTTACAACTTTACGAGATTTAAAGTTGCAATAAAAAAAAAAAGTTAAATGGCCCTAATACATAGTAGAAAAAAACAGATCTTTCACACAGACCTTTTTTAAAAGAAAATATACAATTCTAAACTTTGAGAATCCTGAATAAAATACTCTAATTTACAGAATAATAAAAGGCTTGGCCACACCCACACAGGAAGAATTCATCATAGAAAGGAAATGTGTCACTAGCACTAAATCTGTCGTCAGAGAGATTGTGAAGTCAGGTTCAGAGGATGAATCTTTGCTCTTTCAAAGGCTGCATAATCTTGAACACTGCAAGTGTTGATCAGATAGACATTTTTCTTACATTTAAAAGTAAAGAATGCAGAGCAGTCAGTAAAACTGTGAAATCTACTAGCATATGTTGGTAATTCTGAGAGACGATGAGTGTTTTAGCCACATGCACCTTCAGTTAACATGACATTTGGTATTGTTGTTGCATTGTGTTAATTTGTGTGTTCGTGTTCCCGGTGTGTGTTAATGTATTAACCTGAACCGCCTCATTCACAAACAAATGAAACAAAACGTTTTCAAACTATACCACAGATCAAAGCGTGGACTCACCTTGGTTAGAGAGCTGAGCAGCTTGAGAAAGGATCGTAGTGATATTGAACGCTGACGGTCCAGCTGTGAAGATCTTGTGGAGCATCGACTGTAATGAAGCTTGTGTGACAGCAGCTGTGAGAACTACACAAAAACAAAAAAAGGACCCACGGTGTTAAACGTGCAAATCAAAAAGTCTGGCAACTACAAATACACAAACGACAGATTGGATTCAGCAAACACCTGAATACTGTCAATATTTGGAAGGTGTCGTTCATTGGTCATTTAAATTAGCTTCTGCAGCCACAGAAACCTCAGAGGAAGCAGACTTACTAAAACAACCCAGCTGCATAAATGTTTTAAACATTACTCAGATTTGAAATCCATGTAATAAAGCATTACAATAATTCAGTCACAGCAGGGCTTTGGCACACAAAACCAATAGGTGTGCAGCCAGCACAGGTATATTAACATCTGAACATGGAGATCAGACGACCCGCTCACAATGACTGAAATGTGAAACTACAGATCTGTGTGCAGAGCCCTAATTACTGGATGACAGCCACTCCTGCAGCTCCTGGCTGCTTCAAGGAGACGCAGAACTGTGGAGGCATTATGCTACCGACCATAATAAAGGAGGTGCGCCGAGTAAATGTGCTTCTGACTGCTCAACCGAAGCGATCTGCTCAATGAGCCACAGAGAGGACAAGGAGCAAAAGAAGCGGGAAAAAAATCTGCTGCTTCTGATGTGAACAGATGAAAATATTTTAAATACTGTAAGTTGTAAATCAACCTTGCTAAATCGTCACAAATCTGAAAGGAATAAGGAAATCTGAGTAAATGAAAGCTGTGGCTTTAAGTTACATTAAAAGATTTAAAGAAAAATCTAAATGAAAAATCAGATATAACTCACAGTATAAACTAGTATCAAGGTTGTAGTCTGTTCATACTTCAATGCTGCATTCACACTAAACACAATTTGTGTGTCAAATAAGCACCTGATGCCTCTGCTTTGATGCATGCAAACTTTGCTGCTTGACCTGATGCTCCTGCTGCATGTGGGAGGAGCCACCATCAAAAGGTTTTCAGCCTCATTGCTACATCATGGAAGGCAAATGATGTCAAGAGCTTATGATTCTTATTCTCTACAAAAGTGTCAGTTAGCACACCGCTACGTCTCTGTTCATGATAGAGCTGTAACATACGGAACACTCGGATATTCACGACCTGTCTCTGAAAACACGAGTGTTTTTGCAGCATCCAAGATCTTTATAAATATGATGGAGTGCAGCAAAAAATGCACTTCCTGCAGTGTAATTATCACTCTAAATAAAGAGAATAATGCTGGATTTTTAAGATAAGAAACTAAAGAAACCTTATGTGCTACTGTGACCATAAGTAAATAAACTGGTTCTGGACCCGCTATGCTGGCCCGCTTGGGGTTAGCTGCCTGCAGCGCGGCGGCCGCACGCTCCAGCTTCATGGGCTTATGCTTTTCTTATTTCTATTAAGACACTAATAAAAGGATTCCACATTCTTATTTTTATCTCTCCCTTCTCAGGTTAATGCTCGAACTGCAAATGCTACTGCTCAAACAGCATAACATTTAAGAGATTTTGTATTTTAAAATTTATTTGCTTCTGAGTGATGTTTAATGTAAATTTTATACCCTCTACCCCTTTGTTGGGACAATGTATAGTGCTGTGTCAGAAGAGGTAACATAAGAACTTTTCTCTTATTCATTTGAAAATCATTTACAAATGTTATGCTCAAACTGGGCCACAGACAGAAGTAACGTCTAAAACGACCAAAATCCAGGCACTCTATGGAAGGCCCACACTAAGACAGGCAGAAAGATCTGGCGTTTGCGCCGTCTCTGTAGAGATCTCCAAAACATAAACTCAAGTTACTTGCTGACCAATGTTTTCCATGATATGGCAACAAATTAATTCTAGGACAACTTGCTCCACGGCTGGGGCGTTAACTCGTTAAGCAGTGAACTTAACAGGCGTCAAAAGAGAGGCGGCAGACACAAATTTGACTCGCCTGTGGCGTTCGGTGTGAATGGAGCATCAGTGATGCCTCTCGTTTTCAAAGTAAAGATAAAAATGATGTTTAAATCCATCCACACATTTTCTTAACCCGCTGTATCCCTCTCTGGACCTCTTTGCTTGGATGGGCGAAGGCGGGGTACACCGTGGACAGTTCCGTCTGTTGCAGGGCGGTGTTTAAATACACATCTTCATTTTCATTCATCCGAGTAAAAAGACAGATAAAGAAACCACTCGATGCCACAGGACCCCTGATCCTGTCTGTTCATTGACCAAATATTGAAACTGGATGGCCCTGATGCACAAAATACACAAGGTCTGACTGCAGCTTAAGAGTTTCATTACTTAAATGAACGTTTTTGGTTGATCAGAAAGACTTCCTGTCATCCATCTCCAATTCAGTTTGATAGCAGACACAACAGGCAAGGTACACAAAGGTTTTTCCAAAAGAAAACAACACCTACCCCAAATAAGGGGCCTTATTCAGGGTAGGATTTGGGAACAGAACATAATCCTACAGAAGCTAAAAGTGGTTGTACCTTCGTTGATTTTGGCCATGTCCACGCTGGCGTTGTTCAGTTGCAGTGCGGTCTGAAGTGCAGGGAGGAGCTGGCGAAACAGAGTGGGGTCCTGTAGTAACGGAGGAGCTGAAGACTGAAGAACCGGTGAGACAGGCACCGTGGAAGCTGATGATCCATGTGGACCAGATGATGGGTTCAAGCTACCCGAGCCTGATGATGATGATGACGACGACTGAGTGGCATGAACTGCTGAAGGTTTCTCCGCCTGGGACGATTCTGTTAAAATTTCAGAAAAATACAGTTATTTTCTGAGTGACTCACAACTATATTTGCACAGTTAAAGAACTCTAGGTTTGCAGGTAGAAGTTCAGCTTTTTATGGTCAAAAATTCACAGACAAGCATAACTCCAAATGAAAAAAAATACAAATGTTTTGATAAAAAACAACAACAAATAAACCATTGAAGAATTAGCAACACCATAACAGATGAAACGGCCATAAATCTGTCTCACCTTTTGAACGGTTCAATAGAAATGTTGAAAACAAAAAGCCGCTTTATTGACAATCATTGATCGTCATCAACATCAATGCATTAGGGAGGGAATTTTTTGTAATTAAGTCAACGTTGGGGAAAAAAAAGCTATCAAAACATGCTTAGAGGAAGTGAATCTTAAAATAACACATTTGTCTATTTAATGTAGTGTGCAGTTTTATGGTAACCTGTGAAATACATTTAAAAAAAAAAAAAGGATCTGTGCTTTTTATTTGCAGGGAAGCGTTCTTCCTGAGTTTGCCAACAAGGCTGGCTAAAAAGGCTTCAAACACTATTCACATCACCAAACAAATTACTTTAAGCTATACAAGACAATGACGATGATTTGAAATGAGTGGGGCCCTTAAATGGCTTTAACCTAGCAGAAGATTGAGAGGCGGATCCAGAACTGCACAACATGAACCTGAGCACCAGTGTTTGGGTTAGTCTGCGGGTGTTTGATGCTGTCCTAGCGGCCGATGGAGGCGGAGCTAAGGTTTGCGTCTTGACTACTGCCGACTCAGACATGGAGTTCCTGGAGGTCCTCCTGGAAGGCCTGAACCGCGTCCTGCTGGTACGAGGGGGCGGCCGAGAGGTCATCACGCAGTCCCACACAGTGGGAAGCTTTCCACAATGAAGATCTGGGCACCTTCACAGACACAGTACTGTCCTACATAAAATACTGTGTGGAAACCGTCACTGTGGAGAAGAACATACGGGTATCTCCAAACCAAAAACCCTGGATGACCTCCCAGGTCCGCACGCTCCTCTGGGCACGCGACGCAGCCTTCAGATCAGGCGACAGGGCCCAGTACAGCATCGCTCGTGCTGAGCTGAGGAGGGGCATCAAAGCAGCTAAAGCGGAACACAAGACCAAGATCGAGGAGCAGCTTGACAACCCCCGGCAGGTTTGGCAGGGCATCCAGTCCATTACCAACTACAGGCAACACAGCGCCACCAGTCGTTTCAGACGCAGCACTGGTAGAGGAGCTAAACAGCTTCTTCTCTCGGTTTGAGTCTACAGCACAACTCCCAGCCACATCACCTAATATCCCTGCTCAAGCCACAACAACCTCCTGCACCCCTCCCCTCACTCTTCAGGTTGCTGAAGTAAGACGGGTGCTCCAAACTGTTAACCCCAGGAAGGCCACAGGCCCAGATGGAGTTCCGGGAAAAGTCCTCAAGGCTTGTGCTGAGCAGCTAGCACAGGTCTTCACCGACATCTTCAACCACTCTCTGCAACAGGCCTACATCCCAGCCTGCCTTAAATCTGCCACCATCATCCCGATCCCAAAAAAAACACCAACAGCGGACCTCAATGACTTTCGCCCCATTGCACTCACCCCAATCATCACCAAGTGCTTTGAGAAACTGGTTCAAAAACATATCAAAGCCTGCCTCCCCCCTTCCCTGGATCCCCACCAGTTTGCCTATCGCTCCAACAGATCCACTGAAGATGCGGTAGCCATCACCCTCCACTCAGCTCTGACTCACTTGGAGAAACAGGGGAGCTACGTCAGGATGCTATTTGTCGACTACAGCTCTGCCTTCAACACAATAATACCGGACATCCTAATCCCCAAGTTAACCAACCTGGGGCTCCCACCACCCACCTGCTCATGGATCAAGGACTTCCTAGTGAACAGACCCCAGCAGGTGAAACTGGGTCAACACCTCTCGTCAGTCAGAACACTCAGCATCGGCTCCCCCCAGGGCTGTGTGCTGAGCCCACTCCTGTACTCACTCTACACATCTGACTGCAGTCCCAGCCACCCCGAGAACCTCATTATCAAGTTCGCGGACGACACAACTGTGGTGGGACTGATAACTGGAGACAACGAGACGGCCTACATGGAAGAAGTCCGGAAACTCGGAGAGTGGAGTGCTTCAAACAACCTGGCACTGAACGCCTCCAAAACAAAAGAAATCATTCTGGACTTCCGCCGTAATAAAGGCACCCACACACCGCTGGAGTTAAACGGCGAACAGGTGGAGCAGGTGGAGTCATTTAAATTCCTCGGTGTCCACATCTCTGCAGACCTCTCCTGGAAAGCCAACACCCACGCCTTAGTCAAAAAGGCCCAGCAGCGGCTGCACTTCCTGAGGGTGCTCAGGAAACAGCGACACCACCAAAAGCTGCTGGTGACTTTCTACCGCTCCACCATAGAGAGCCTGCTGACTTACGCCATGTCAGTCTGGCACTCTAGCTGCGCGGTGGCCGACAGGAAGAGGCTGCAGAAAGTGACAAACGCAGCCCAAAAAATCATCGGCTGCCCTCTGCCCACAATGGCCTCCATCTACACCTCCCGCTGCCTCAACAGAGCCAGAAACATTGTCAAGGATAAAACCCACCCTGGTCACCACCTCTTCAAACTGCTGCCCTCTGGCAGACGGTACAGAGCCATACCAGCCAGAACAAACAGATTAAGGGACAGCTTTTTTCCAAAAGCCGTTACTGCACTAAATGTAAATAATAAGCAATAAACCCCGAATACCTGCACATCAATATGCAACTGTTGCACATCCGTTCTGTCTCCCGTACCTTACTTTTTTTGCACATACCTGTTTTTATTTGCACATATCTGTATAGTTAGATGTCCTCCTTCTATTTATTTTGTATTTTATTACCCTTCCCTGTTTGTGTTTTGTATTTTTTTGTCCACAACGGTGTGAGCTGTACCTAAATTTCATTGTGGCATCCACAATGACAATAAAGGCATTCAATTCAATTCAATTCAATCACCATCTATTCCTAAAGCCAAGGAGAAACTCGTGCCCCGTGCTGCACACAGGCATGTTGCCATGGAAACTGTTCACCGGGCATCCCAGAGGCCCAAAATGTTTTATTCTTTTTTTTTTTTCCTGCGCCGGAGCGATGGTTGGGAAGGTGGGACCCCCACGTGTGTGGCGGACGGCGTGGAGAAACATCCGGGTGTCTATGCCGGGCCATAGAACCCTGTACAGGGAACATAGAGCATAGAGCAGGGGTGGGCAAACTACGGCCCGGGGGCCACATACGGCCCCTTAAGCTACTTAATGTGGCCCTCCAAATTAAAATACATTGAATCAAAAATCCTAATTATTGTTTTATTTTCATTGTATTTCTGGTTCCTTCCCATGAATGGTGTTGTTTCTCTGACGTTCGTGTGTGTTCCTTTCTGAGTCAGATGGTGATCTTTCGGATTATTCATACACCACATAAATGCAGCATTTCTTTGAGTTCACATTTTCCTCTGAAGAACATCAACCCATTGGATCACCAAAAAGAGAACAAAAATCAAAATTTAGAATTTAAAACTCCCAAATTTTCTGTTTTTAAATCAATATATGTGAATTTGAATCCAAATTAAAGCATGTTTTTCTCTAAATTCCATATTATCTTTTTAGTTTATGAGGTTGATTACCCAATCTCTCCTTCCATCTGCTCCTTGTCCGGCCCTTATGCCAAATTTTAGAACCCTTTGTGGCCCACGAGTCAAAACAATTGCCCACCCCTGGCATAGAGACACTTTATTTTTTCTGTCTTTGAACCCCTTCTGTCCTGTTCCGTCGTCGACCCCTTTCGTGTGTTGCTGTGGTCGCTGCCGTCTGTCTGAGCAGCCCCGACCTGGACGTGGGTTGTGGGCGGGGTCTCTGTGGTTCTCGTTTGGCTCCGTTTCATCAGGTCGTCTGTGAGCTAAACTTTTGGAAGGAGGTTTTCCGTGACTTGAAGCTGGTTTAGAGGCTGCTCCACGACGGAGAGGGGCGGGCTCACAGTCTGAGACGGCCCACATTTCCAAAAAAAAAGAAGGACAAAAGCCATACAGGAGCTTCTGTGTGTTCATGGGGTCAGGGCGAGAGTTCAGGAACAAATCCATATAAATGTTCCTTTTTATGTTTTTAATCTTGTAGCTGTTTAACAGCTGGAGGGTTTGCACATAACAAATCTACCCTCTGAATCGTTGGCATTTAACCACATATAACAGTACAGTACAATAACACGGAGTGAATCGTCACTGTCCACGGTCTCCTGCACATAACCGATCGTCCATTCAGCTAACCAAACCACTTTCTGATCGTTTCAGCGCAAATTCTAGAAGACTTTTTATGCCTGAGTGTTGATTTATGATATTTAACTTAAAAATGTTAGACTTTTGAGTCCCAGACTACAATCGTAGGAGGAAAAAGTGCCAAAGTTACTCTAAAAGAAACTGTGGAAGTATTGTTTAGCAGCTCAGAGCAGATCTTTTTACCTAAATATATAAAGAATTTTAAATCAAGCAAAAATAGTAAAAAAAAGAAATTACACAATTTAAAAGGGTGTTTGAGCCCGTGTCCTGCAAAGAGAGTGACCCTGCCTCCACAGTTTCTTTTTCTCCTTTAGCCGTGCAGTATTCTGTAAAGCAAATCACGTGTTTTTTTTTTTTTTGTTTTTTTTTCTGCGCTGGAAAAGTTGAGGCGTCGTTTGTGAAAACTGTGTACGTTCTGTTCACTTCTTCATGTGACTGTAGTTCTCTATGTAGTGTTCGTTGCTTCGTTTTTTGATCTCCTGTTACTTTAAGTGTTTGTTTCGCAGAAGAGGAAGAGGCCGGAGTTACTTTGTGAAGATTACTCGTTTAAGACTGAAAGTGATGGGAAAAGAAAAACAAAAAAATGAAACGAATGCATGAATTCTGTTGCTACATGAAGTTGATTGTTACTGTTTAGTTTACCTTTTTAGCAACCAAAGAGAAAACAGCAGAAAACCCAGATTGTTGAACTTTGAGAAAGCTGTATAGATAAGTGTCAAAGAAATTGTTTTATTATTATCATTGTTTAAATGTATTTTATAATGTTAGCCCAAACTGTAGCTGACAGATGAGCTCTTCACATCTTAGGAACAAATGTTCCTGCTTCCTCTCCCAAGCTAGGATGAGGGGGGATTTACGATGCACTGTCCTCAGCAGGACAAAGGATGCTGTTTGAATTGTAAATGTCCCCAAATGGTTCCTTACATGATACCTGCAATGAACTGTCTTGACTTTACTTCTTTGTTTGAATGTTGTAACCTCCCACTTTGTGCTTTTGAAATAAAAGGAGCGCCACATGCATCATTCCTTTAAGAAAAAGGGTGATGGCATCTTTCCCATCATTCTTGTTTCTTCCTCACATGTGAGTAACTTTGCTTGTTGGTTTGGTCATTTTACTGAGTTCTGTTTCTTTCTAGTGTCGAGGTGAATTTCCCTGACATTCTTTGGTCCTTCGAGCCGGAACACAATACATCTGCAGCCCTGGGAGCGGACCTGGAGATTGAAGTCTGTGCACAGCCCGTGAGAAAGGTCTCCGGAACAAAGCCCGTCGTAGTGAATTCTACGCCGGCCAATCTACTGGTCCGATCCCTGGGACCAGATTGACGTGATCCATAAACCAGTTGTGACCTCAACAACAAGGCAAGTAAAGCGCGCAAGGGGTTCGAGTCCCCATTAAGGCCAGAATTCTTAGAAAGGTACAGGTTCGAGTCCTGTAGCCGAAGTAATGCGCATTTAGGGGTTCGAGTCCCCTTAAGGCCAGAATTCTGAAAAGGTACAGGTTCGAGTCCTGTAGCCTAAGTGATGTGCACCAAGGGGTTAGAGTCCCCGGAAAATTGTCTAGACTGGAAGATCTTCTGCAGAAATATATAGGTTCGAGTCCTATATCAAAAGGGTACCAAAAAAGTGATAAAAGTAACTCTTGAAAATAGAAAAAGAAAAAAAAATAGTAAAAGTTTTTTTTGTTGTGTGAATGAGTGTGCATGTTTGAATGGAGTGATCTTGTTCGAAGCAGCGGGCAGCTGGAAACCTTGCGGTGATAACACAAAGCTGCTGATCAGTTGAAGTAGAACAAGATTTCATCTCATTAGGCTTTAGGTGAAAAGAACCCAGAGTCTAAAACGTTTTTCATTCCTGGGAGGACCCTACAACGTGTGACCGGATCAGACAATAGGTCTGACCTAGAAGCTTGTTGCACGAGGAGTGAAATTCGGTCCAGAGAGGCATTCTCTGTCGGTTCTGATCACACTCTGTGACTAGAATAAATATATAAATAAATATATAAATAAATAAATAAATAAATAATGGGGAATTCAAATAGAAAATTAGAATTAACTGGGGATCCAAAATATATGGAAAGAGCCCATCCGGGTTTGACTAAATTCTTGAAGAAATGGGATAAAAACTACAACTTTAAGGGTACTCTTGGGGTACAGTCATGTACTGAATTAGTTTGATGGTTACAAATTAAAAAGATAATTAGAAGTAAGAAGAAAACAATAACTAATGAAGAATTAACATGTGCCAATTTATGGTTAAATGAAGCAACAAAAAGACAAAATGGCATTCAGAAAAGTAAAACTAAAGAAGCATGTCTGGTGGCAAAGACAGAAGATGACGAGTCAGTTGTGACATGCAGTATCAGACCCCCGCAGCAGCCTGCAGCACATGCAGATCAGCTACAGCCTGCAGCTCAGGAAGCTCAGCTGCAGCCTGATGAAGAACAAAAGAAAAAAGGGGGGGTGCAGAATCCAGCTGGTTTCTCCCCACCTCCTTATCAGGAGCCAACTGCTCCTCCAACGAGTGATCTTTTCCCATCGCTGACTGATTTTAACAAACCAGAAAAACAAAAAATGACATTGAGAGGAAAACAGTCAAAACTAGAATGGAGTAAAACTATGGGGGTTGTACTAGAAGAAGCTGGAGGATCATCAGAAGTGGCAGAAACATATCCAATGATTGAAGTACCCAATCCTAGAGCTGGAGAAGATGGCCAGAGGCCTACACTTCTTGTGTTTAGGACCTGGACAGTAGAGGATGTTAAGAAGGCAGTGGAAGGAGTAATTTCTCACAGAGAAAATCCAGAGGATTTTCATGAGCATATGATGGAAGTTAAGAGAGCTTACAATCTAAATGGAATTGAATGTCAACAAGCATGGATGACTGCAATGAAAGCAGACTGGGGAAAAGTAAAGGGAAATTGGAACCCTATGAATGACGACGATCCTCCCAGACCTCTTCTTCATAATAGTCCTGAGTTAATCCAAAGACTTACACTTTTAGGACAAAGAATTATAGAAGCTTTTCCAGTGAGACCAGATTATGGTAAAATTGGTCAAACAAAGCAAAAAGATGGAGAGTTGGTGTCTGACTTCAGAGTCAGATTTGAAGAAGTGTTTAAAGCTAATAGTGGACTCAAAGATGATGATAATGATGATGGTCCCTATAGACAGCAACTGAAACAAGCTTTACTTCAAGCTGTGAAACCAGAGATTGCAGATTGGGTAAAGAAACATTACATAGATCTGCCTACAGGAACACTGCAACAGTTTATGAATTTTGCTATTCATGCAGAAAAAGTAGTGGTGAATAAAAAGAAATATAGAGCTAAAGGTGCAGATACATTTGTGCTGGATGAAAGCAGTGATGTGTTTTTTGGATGGAACATGAACAGAGGTAGAAGTTGTGGATGTGGCCAAGAGCGTGGCGTGGAAGAGGAAACTTTAGAGGAAGGTTTAAAGGAAGTAGCAACAGAGGGTCAGAGCAGGATGATGATGGATGTTGGATATGTAGACAGAGAGATCATTGGGCAAGAGATTTCCTGGAAAGCAGAAATCTGATTGATTAGAGGATAGGAAAAATTAGAAGATAAGAGGTGAACCTGAGTCAGAAATGAGTGATGGACTTTTGGAAATTTAGAGATTTTTGGAAAAAGCAAAAACATATGAGGAGATATGACAAAGCAGTGAGTAAACTATGGCATCAAAAATGCACAATTAATCATTTTTACTGGAAAGATGAGATTAGTTTTTGTATTGTGACAGATACTGGAAGGAAATTTTGAACTTGACATTTATATCAGTACAGAAGAGAAACCTATTTTGCTGAAATTTATATTCAAATGGGAAGCTATTTTGAGTCATGGGCTTTGCCATGTCTCAACACGGGGGATGGTAGGCCCAGTGGAGAAACATTATACAACTTACAGAGTTTGTTGAATTCAATAAAAGCAAAGGATTAAAATGCTGTTTAGTAATATTTGATGTTTTTACTAAATGGTTAGAACTTTTTCTATGTTCAGCACCAGATTCTATCACAGTAACTAAAGCTATTTGTAAAAGAATAATTCCAACTTTTGGCATACCACAAGGGATAAGAAGTGATAATGGTACTCATTTTGTGAATCAAGTGATAGAGGAAATGGCTCAACACCTTTGTTTAGATAAAAAGAGACATTGTAGTTACCACCCACAGAGTACAGGGTTAGTCGAGAGAACAAATGGCATTGTCAAGTCAAAGTTAAAGAAATGCATGGAGGAGACAAACAGACAATGGCCTGACTGCATCGACTTAATTCAATTAAACATGCGTATCACACCTACAGGAGATCTCGCATTAACACCTTTTGAAATGTTGTTTGGAGGTTCTTATAGGTTACCAGACCTTGATCCTACACAGCAAAATTCTCCAGATGAGGATTCAACTTTGGTGGATTATTTCCAGACAATGTTTACAACTAAAGACAGGCAAAGACCAAATAAACTGCCAGATTTTTTTCATCTCCACAGGACATCCCACCAATGGAGGTTGGTGACTGGGTGTTTGTGAAGGCCATAAAAAGGAAGTGCTGGTCCAGCCCACGGTGGGAGGGTCCATACCAAGTCCTGCTAACTACACCAACAGCTGTCAAGATTGCTGAAAGGACGTCTTGGATCCATTTGTCACACTGCAAGAAGAAGCATCTTGGTGAGGCTGATTCCAATTGCTAGGTGGGGAAGTCTGACTACAAAGGGATTCAGCTTTTTAGGGCTGTTTGTCTCAACGTCAGTGAAGCAGGGAGATCCACCTAGTTTTAGGGATGATAGCCCACAAGAACTCTTTTGCACCACACTGATCCTAGACACTGTTAGAGGATTTGAGGGGGTGAAGTGCTTGTAACCTCTCCCACCTGAAGATAGGTCCATATCCACCATGACGTGTTCATCTGGACTGACCAGCGTACCGTTCCTGCTACTCCTGGCAGGAAGCATCACATGGATTTGGTTCTGTTGGAATCCTTATCCACCGAAAAAAAAAAATAACCAATGAAGAAAGACTGAACATTTCCAGACGATGGCTGAGTATTGACGAACATGATGTTTTAAATGGTCCAAAAATGAACATAACTCATCTGTATATGACAAACTCTTGGTACAGGTATGTCATGTTACTGACTAAGGAAATGAATAGATATGATTCTTATGTTTGTTCTGTAATTCCAGCTTCATCTCTACACCCTAACCTGAATGCAAAACCATTTTCTGTGTGGGAAAGCGACTGTATTATTCAATATAGTGCTAAAGGGTATGTTTATAATGTAAACGTTACAACTCCAAATGGTACTGTTCTAAAACCAAGCTGTGAGAGTCTCTATAAATTTAAAAAATTTAAATTAACAAAATCATTATCTCGCTTTGCTAGTGTGGAACCAGGAACTGTGTTTCCGCATTGTGTGACTAACAATGGCACAGTATTCTTGGGAGCACTGCAAACGAGGATGTGTCGTGAACTTCTTGTTCCCTCCACAGTCCAGACAATCCATGACAGAGTATTCCATGGAGATGCGGTTCCCTGTCCTGGAAGACGTTGTGTTGGATCTGCTCCAGATTTCATTCCAGGAAACAATGGCACTTATGTGGTAGACCAAATGTTTTGGTTATGTGGGCAGGCCCTCTACCTCAGTCTGCCTAGAGACTGGAGTGGGATATGTGCCCCCGTCAAGGTCACAGATCACACTTTTATAGTTTCGGCAGTCCATGAACCTCACCTGCGCCACCGACGTAATCTTATTGACGTCAAGCCACATGATTCCATATGGGGATCAGACGTTCCTGAAGATCACAAACACTGGAGTACCGGGACAAAGGTAACTATGGCACTGTTCCCATGGGTAGGAACTGCTAAAAACACCCTCAGGATTGAAACCATTGATTATCGATTAGGTTTATTTTTGAATGCTACAATTAAAGCTTTAAAAGGTTATAATGAAGAAATTTCAAGTATGAGACTCATGGTTTTACAGAACAGATTGGTTTTAGACTTACTACAACAAGGCGGTGTTTGCAAGATGTTAAATATACCTGTTGTACATTTATTCCTGATAATGCAAATGAAGGTCACAGCATCACTGAAGCATTACACCAACTTGAAAAGGTCCAGCAGGCGATGCAGGAGGACAGAAAACCCCAATCTTGGATTTCTTCTCCTGCTCACTTCTGTTCCTGGTGGCAACTTTTGCTAAAAATAGTAACCCCTGTTTATTTGACATTGATCATATGTTGTATGTTCACTATGTGTATTTTGCCATGTATTCAATCTATGAAATCCAGAGCAGTGAATGGTGGTGTACAAAGTGTCTTTCTCAGTCAGGAATATAACTTGTTGTTGAAAGGAGAACAAGACAACTGATGAATTTGAAACCGTGATGAAGATGTAAGACTTGTGTCCTCTGAGTGTAAATTGATAAACGTGTTATGAAAATGAAGATATCACAGAAAACTGAAAAGAGATGTAGTATTGGATGTGAGATTTTAACATTTATCAATGATAAACAGGAGGGAATATGTCAAAGAAATTGTTTTATTATTATCATTGTTTAAATGTATTTTATAATGTTAGCCCAAACTGTAGCTGACAGATGAGCTCTTCACATCTTAGGAACAAATGTTCCTGCTTCCTCTCCCAAGCTAGGATGAGGGGGGATTTACGATGCACTGTCCTCAGCAGGACAAAGGATGCTGTTTGAATTGTAAATGTCCCCAAATGGTTCCTTACATGATACCTGCAATGAACTGTCTTGACTTTACTTCTTTGTTTGAATGTTGTAACCTCCCACTTTGTGCTTTTGAAATAAAAGGAGCGCCACATGCATCATTCCTTTAAGAAAAAGGGTGATGGCATCTTTCCCATCATTCTTGTTTCTTCCTCACATGTGAGTAACTTTGCTTGTTGGTTTGGTCATTTTACTGAGTTCTGTTTCTTTCTAGTGTCGAGGTGAATTTCCCTGACAATAAGTTATTAAAGATGGATGTTTGTTGTTTTTAAGTCTGGTTTCTCCGTTTGACAAACACAAAAATACTTGACTGGAGAAGAGGAGGAGCTTCAACCACACATTTTTACAGGAGTGATGAAGACGTGGACCATTGGAGGAGCTGTCAGAGGACCAGCGGAGAGTGGTTTATGTGTGTGTGTGAGCCTTTTGTGCAGTAGTTGTGTTTGTGTGTCTGCTGTCATCTGGCTCCAACAGGAAGTTGCTCACACTGAGAAGGTAGCCCTCTTAACGGCTTCTGTGCCTCGCCGAATAAATATTAAAAACCCTGAAAGTTTTGTCTGTGTGTTTTCTCATCTTCACAACTGTGACTACAACAATGTCAGAATGTTTGTAAAAAATAGGTCAATTGAGATTTTCTAATTCATATTTAATTAAAAACATAATAAAAGTGACAAATTGCAGATTTTATTTAAAAAAAAATAGGAAATTTTCTTTAAAGAAAAAACAACCTTCAGCTACTGAGATTTTTAGACTCACAATTTTTAAATCAAATCATTTAAGAAATCTGAAGAAATTTCTGTGTGTTTGTGAAATTTCCAACACTACAGACATTAACAGCTTTTTGTTTTTAACTCTGACAAAGATGCAGCATGAGTGAAACTAGTGCTCAACCTTTACCTTATTTCATGGCACAAGTTTTACTTGTGAGTCCAAAAGTGTGATTAGTTTACAACTGTTAAGGTTAAAGGGTAACCAAACCCTAAATCAACCCTTTTTTTTGTCTGTTCACTTCTATAAATGGGGCATTAAAAGTGCTGTTCGTAAGTCATTGCCAATGTTTTTAAAGATTAAAATAAACATATTTCTTGAAAATATAGCCAAAAAGCGTCTGTGTGCTGCCCCCTACAGTTGAAATTAGTGATTGGTCAATTAGCGCAAGTCCCAGAAGTTTCATGTCATGCTCTGCAGCTCCAGTATAAAGCCACGTCCATCTTTTTTTTATTTTTCAAATATTTTTTTTTTTTATTTTTGCTCTCTTAAAAACACAAACACCCCCCTCCCACACAAGTATACCAAACACACCTAAAGTAAACGACAGTAAACTACACTTGAATATATAATTAAAACCCATGCTTAGCCCCGCCCATCTCTGATTGTATTACAGTCAGTTGTTATCATGTTAGCTTTAGCATGGCTCGTAGTTGTATCGCCTTTAGTTTACACAACTTTCCAGTGGACTTGGAAGTTAAGGAACAGAAGTTGAGTGTAATTGAATCTAGGAAACTCTGTTCTGGTGATGGATTTACACAGAACATTCACTTGGGATTCTTTGTTTAAGACATTAAACAATTTTTAACTTAGATGCTAGCAGCATTTACCACTCAGACACGGGTTCCCTTCAGCCCCTCTGTCACGCATTGCAAAAATGGCGTCTTGAGCCAGCGGCTTGAAACAAAGTTCTGGACCATGATCGCCGACCTCAGAAGAAGGTGGAGGTGAAAAATCCTCAACCTTCTCAGAAAGTTCTGTGGAGAAACTTCCATCACTTTGCCTGGTACCACTCTTCCTATTGAAGACCCAGCATATGTCACGTAGAGCTAACCTAACTAATCATAAAGACCAAAGCCACACCTGCCGCTCAGTCAGGATCCACTAGCCCCACCCCCTTTTTGGTGGCTGAGAATGGAGTCAACTCCCCTGTTTGAATACCCTTTTAGGAGGAATTTTGATGTTAATGTCATGCAAATCCATATTTAGTATTTTCAGGTCACTTTGGGGGATTTGTTTTTTTCTCTAGTGATATTAAGAACATGTATTATGACAGTTCTCCAGCAGAGGGCAGCATTTCTCTTATTTAAAATTTGCCTGATTTTATTTATTTATTTATATATATTTTAGAGACATTCCTATAAGTTTTTTTCCCTCAATTTAATGCTGAGTCATTTGACTTTGCATATCTGCAGCGTCTTGATCCAATACTTCTGTATTAGATCAATACCAAATGATTACGGCTTTGACAGCGCTGATCATGAAGTGCTTCGAGAGGATGGTCCTGAGCCACATCAAGGACATCATACCTGCTAGTCTGGGTAGACATCAGTTCACCTACAGGAAGAACCGATCAACTAAAGATTCCGTCTCATTAGCCTTGCATGTGACCCTGTCCCACCCGGAGAATACCGACAATCACGTCAGGATGCTGTTTGTAGACTTCGACACTATGATCTCGGACAAGCTGACACTGAAACTTCACAACCTGGGACAGCCTGCCTCTCCATGCCTCTGGATTGGGAACTTCCTCATCAACAGGCCTCAAGGGGTGAGTATCGGGTGGGTGTGTCCTCAGCCCACAAACATGGTTATGAAGTTTGCAGATGACACCACTGTAGTAGGTCTCATATCGAACAATGACGAGACTCACTACAGAGAGGAGATCCTGCACCTGACAGGATGGTGCGCCGATAACAACCTTCCTCTGAACTTCTCCAAGATCAAGGAGGTTATTGTGGACTTCCCCAGAGCTGCTTCGCTCCTTGGGATACCTGCTTGGTCCTGCCACTAGTATATGCTCGTCTCAGAAAGATTAAGACAAAAACAAACAAAAAAAAAAAACGGAATGCATAGAGGGGATTTTTCTTTTCTCCTCACTTTCAGAATGTAAACGTTCAATATCAGTCTCCTAACCGGGACTGGCCCGAGGTCAGACAGTCAAAAAGAACCTAAAACACAATTTACACGCAACGCTTTTGGTGCTGAAACGACAACGTTCGGGTAAGAAATTAACCTTGGTTCTCTGAAACATGAGTGAAGTATCTCCCCATGGGACACGCCCCTATGCGCCTTCCCCAAAAGCTTTTTCACATTATGCAATTCCTGACTGGCCGACAGGAAGGGACGTCCACTCTAGAAGGAGGGACTTCCTTCTGTTATAAGAGTAGGACATCCATACTGCGTGAGAACGGGAGTGGTGTAATCACAACCAGTTTTCAGAATCTAGCGAAAGTGTGGGGTGATGCCCACAGAAATTTCATGAAAAAGTGCCCAAGGGGGTTCTTATCCCGTGACATTATAAGCCATGATAATAGACTCCACAATCCAACGTGACAAACGTTGCTTCGCGAGAGGTTTTCCTTTGTGCAGGAGCCCATGACGCAAACAACTATTCTGACTTTCTAAAGTCAGAAGTCATCTCCATATTAATGTGCCGAGCTTGTACCAGGCAGAGCGCTTGAAGCCGCTCTTGTTCAACAGAGGCAAAAGGTGGTTGGTAAAAGGCTGACAGATCTAGAGGGCGGCTCGGCACAGCTGAAACAAAAACCTTGGGTAAAAAGGCAGGATTAGGTTTCAACGGAACCCTTGAATCTCCCCTAAAAACTGCATGCATGACGGGTTGACTGACAACGCATGAGTATCGCATGCGTTACATGCTCACACGTTTTGCAGAAACCAGTGCGATCAGCAAAGCCGTCTTTAAGTAAAGCACCTTAAGCTCGACCTGGTTCTGTAGAAATGACAGACCGTCAGCTCTGATAAGCCACCATGGCGGTTCTAGTCTGCGGTAAACCTGGCGAGCTGGGCTCAGGTTGAGGCACGCTACCCACCGCTTTAAACGGCCACAGACATAGGCCACCTAACGGGACCACTATGAACATAGACACCATCAGACCCAGCAGTCACTGGTACTGCCTGAACTGGAGACACGCCCCCCTTCCAAACCAAACCAGACAAGCCCGAAAGGCTCTCACTCTGTCCACGGAGTTCAGAGATCAAGTGTGATGTAAGCAGCTCTGATGGGCAGAAAGTTCTCTGGGAGGACGGCGCTGCAGGAAGCCAGTTGTCTATGTTCGTTGCCAGTCACAACTCCCTCTCTCTCAGAGGTGCGATGGGGGCTTCTGTACACTTCATGAACACCCCGGGGGCATGAGGAGAGGACAAATGGGAGAACATATTCGTATGTCTTTCCTTGAAACTGAAAAAAATAAATAGGGATGTGAAAGTATGTACCTTTCAGATCTATGGAGATGAGCCAGTCCCCTTGATGCACGAACCGCATTCTAAACTTGGACCGTCGGAAGTATTTGTTCAAATCTAAAATAGGGCGGAGGCCTCCGTCGCGCTTCGGAACCAGAAAGTATCAAAAAAAAAAAAAACCTCTGCGCCCTGTGCCAGCGGAACCAGCTGGATTGCTTTTTTACGCTAATGCATCCTGGGAGTGTTGGAGCCCCAGACATGAAGCACAAGCAGAGTGGGTGTCTGCTCTAACAGTCTTGTTCCCACACATGCACGCTCTCAATGGCAGCCTGATGGTGTCCATGGTGAGGGCAGTTTTAGGCTCTTTTTTAAGCTCCAATAAAAGAACTGAAGCAGTGAGTAGCTAGTATGATGGCTAGCTAGCTACAGAAGCTGATTTTTGGTGACAAGCAGCTTCGGCTAGCGTGAGGCGACCGAGTGATTAGCCCGCTCGCTGAAGAGCTAAGCTAGTCCGTTACTACAAAAGCCCTCTGAGACTGTGCTTCTGGGAGCGAGAAGAGGTGTAAGACATCATACTCTAATAACTGAAGGAAGTCCCTCCTTCTAGAGTGGACGTCAGGACTGGGGTAATGGGAAAAAACTTCTGGGGACAGCGCATAGGGGAGTGTCCCATAGTGAGATCCCAAATGAATGTTGAAAAAGAACACAAATCTGATTTAACAAGCTGTTGAAAGAAAAATGACAGTGAAACTTTTATCATGCAGTAATATTAATCTAAATGTATCCATTTAATTGAAAATAATTGTGCAATTCACTTATAAAAATCAGCTTTTTATAAGAAGTCTGTCTATTTAAGCACATAAATATGAAATATATATATATATATAATGCGCACTCGTTCACATGTCCTGCTTCCTGACCCTAAGGACAGTCCTGTCACACGTTTGGCTGACTCAGAACAAGATACACAGATGATACTGATAAGAAACGTGGTGCACATGCTGCCACCTTTCAAGAGGGAGAGCGTGTCCGTGTTCGGAAACCGACACACGTTCCAAAATCACACCAGAGATTCTCTGAACCATCACGAGTCATCAAACAGTTATGACACAGGGAACCTATTTGTTAGCAGATGAGCAGAAGTGGCATACTTCACGTTTGACTCTTGCTTCATGTGGATCCTCCTGTTGTGGTTCAGCCCGCTACTCCAGATGGAACTCCTGTCAGGCCGTGTAAGGAGATCCCCACGTTGGCTGAAAGATTAAAGGTAAAAAGTGTTCAGTCTAGACATTGAAACAAACTAATTTATTGATTGTAACAGTTATATATGTTGTATTCATATTTGAGCCTTTTTATACAAACCCTCTCATTTATTTCCGGCGCTTGGACCGGCACACAAAATCTATTGAGCTCCCTGTGGTTGCATTAAAAGCTTTCTTTTTTTTTTTTTACAGCTGTTTTTATTTCCTACTATCACACCCCTGGTATCTATTTAAATTGTGATCTACTATAACCAAATTTACCCAGAGGCTACAGAAGCTAATTTTGTTCCTACAAGTTTTTTTTTTTTTTACATTTATTATCTATATAAAACCTAATCAGCTAAACTAAGATTTGTTTTTTTTTTTTTTTTTTTTTTTTTTCAGCTGTTTTTATTTCCTAATCTCACCCTGGTATCTATTTAAATTGTGATCTACTATAATCAAATTTAACCAGAGGCTACTGAAGCTAATTTTTTTCCTACAAGTTGTTTTTTTTTTTTTTTTTTTTTTTACATTTATTATCTATATAAACTAATCAGCTAAACTAAGATTTGTTTTTTTTTTACAGCTGTTTTTATTTCCTACTATCTCACCCCTGGTATCTATTTAAATTGTGATCTACTATAATCAAATTTAACCAGAGGCTACTGAAGCTAATTTTGTTCCTACAAGTTGTTTTTTTTTTTTTTTTTTTTTTCAATTTAAGCTAAAGTTTTTACTAAAATTTCCTATGTTTTCCCTACTTTGGCCTAATTTTTCCGTTAATCCGGATAGATCTAGTCAGACTTCCGGCGGAAAAAGTTCAAAAACCTCCTAAAAACGCTGGGCTTCTTTGGTTTTAGAAGGTGTTTTTTGAAGCACTTAGAAATGATATCATTGACTACAGAGGATTGAGAGTCGATGAACATCATGATGAATTGGGGCTTTTTCCACATCTTTTTCAGATCCTTGTAAACAAGCAAGTGTAGCTTGTTTGCAATTCTGTCTGGATCCATCTGGATGTGTTCGTCTTTGACTTCTTCCCAAATTCTTTCCACGAGGTCTGTCACGGGGAAAATGAGTTCATTGTTTAAGTTGTCAAACCCTGACTCTGCTATAGCATATCCGAGCATCATCACAACTGATTTTTTCAAAGATGTTTTCAGCTCTTCAGCTTCATCTTCTTCATCCTCAGGTTGTGATTCTTCATCCTCAGGTTGTGATTCTTCATCCTCAGGTTGTGATTCTTCATCCTCAGGTTGTGCTTCTTCATCCTCAGGTTGTGCTTCTTCATCCTCAGGTTGTGCTTCTTCATCCTCAGGTTGTGCTTCTGCCTCCTCTTCTGCTGCACCTTTCTTTGGTTTTTTCCTGCACAGATTGAGGATGCATGTGGTCTCACCAGAGCTGCTGGATGCTTCCATTTCCTCCTCCGTTTGAGTCTCTTCAGGGTGAGTGTCTGTGTCTTTGGCACTTCTCCTTACCCTTTCAGCACAAACTTTGAGGTTTGCAGCACATGGTTTGACTTTTAAGCTTCTCAGTTTTATTTGCTGAAGGATTTTTTTTGTTCCTTCATCAAATAACCCCAGAGTTAAAGCTCTGTGTTGAGCCACAATCACTTTGAGTACAGCCTTCACATTTGTGAAGATGGACCTCAGCAGAGTGGTCTCAACACTTTTGACCTTTTCTTTTAGGTCTCTCAGACATGCTTGGCATCCTGCGTCCACCGACCTCACCATTGCTTTGACATCTGGAGGATTCATTTGCCTTATTTTGGCTTTGATCCCGCAACAGCAAGTGCTTTCTTTCTTTTCCTCTGGCTCATCGTCCTCTGAAAGTGACTTGATCTTGTGAGTCAATCCTTTCAGCTGCTTAGTGCACATTTCCAGCTTTCAGCTGCAAATGAACTATTGGCAGTCTCCAGCAGTGTTGCAGCATCCTCAAGAAGAGCTGTTGCAGTCTTGAGTTGTTGTCGTGTTTCTGCAGCCACTGTTTTGACTTTTTCTGAACGGTTTTTGAGCCTACGGACGTACTGCTTGACATTCTCAGCATAAGATTGCAGCTTTTGAGCCACTAATTTTATGCTTTGAAGGACCGCCTTTGCGTTCTCATTTGGATCTTGAGTCAGTTGAGTCTCTGTATCACTCTGTGTCAGAGTCTCAACATCCTCTTCACCAGATGAAACTAATTGAGTCCTTTTCCTTAGCAGGGTGGTGCAAGCAAGTTCTCCAGATTCCAAGCTGATTTTCTGGATTTTTTCCAGACTTTTCCTGATCATCTGGGCACCAGCAGCTTTGAATTTTGAGGCACAGCCCTGTAGTGATGGAGAGCTGTCTGAGTCAGACTTCTCCTCCATCTCTTCAGGTTCTGTGGGGACATTTTCAGGTTTGCAGCTCTGAAAGCTCCGACTGGCTTTCTGAAGTCTCTTCACTAACAACTTCTTCCATTTTTGGCTCTGAAGTTGCAGCACGGACCTCTTCCAGCATTTTTCGGTCGACGACGACAGCCTGTTTTTGTGGCTGCGTTTGTGACTGTGCAGGCTCTGGTTTTGGAGCCTCTTTGCTTAAACGCGCCTCTTTTCTTTTATACTCCTGAGAATAACTGAAAGCCCGCCTCCTTTTCGGTTTTTTCCCCTTTCAACCAACTTTTTTTCAGTCGTCTCGTTCTCGCTTCTCGTGGAGTTGGTTTGCTCATCTCCGCCTTTTCATCGGCGGTATTGAAGAGCTTCATTTTTTTATAAAGCTTTTTAACCCTCCTCCAGGTGTATCCGCGGATGTACCTGCTATCCTCGATCCTGAAGGGGTCCAGGGGTTTGTTTTCGTCGTTGTACACCTCCTGGATGATGCTGTCCACCGCTTCGTCCAGCGATTGCTGACTGAGTTTTTCTTTCAGCTGACTCAGTCTGATCTCCGTGGGTTCGTCGCGGAGATCGCAGATGACTTGGTAGAGCTCCTCCGGCGTCAGTTTCCTGAGCACGTAGTAGCCCTCCTCGGTGAGATAGTTCACCAAGATCCCGTTGAACCGCCGGGCGCCGGCTGGTTCGTCAAATCTTCTTTTTTCAGACATTTCTGTCTTTTCTTTCCTTTCTCTCCGTGGAAGCTGTGGGAATTTTGCTGGAAACTCTTTGAGTTTTTCCAAGCTTGTAATATTTTCACTGGTATGTCATGCATTCAAAAGCTCCCGTTTGAAGACTTTCGCTGTATGACGTAATCACGTCACGTGCCACAAATCCTTGTACGTCCAGCTGTTGTGACGTCATCGCGTTCAATCCCTTTGAAGACCCTGTGACGTCACAAAATGGGGATATCCCCTAGCCTACAAGTTGTGGAGCAAAAAAAAAAAAAAAAAAAAAAAAAAAAAAAAATACAAGTTGTGGAGCGACTTCCGGTTTTGAGAAAAAAAAACTTCCGGTTTAGAACGGGAAGAGCTGACAGCTGTTTAAAAGCAAATATACGTGAATAATACCAGGTAAATTATCCAATTGTAACGGATATTTGTTCTATATTAATTTCAGAAATTTCCCACCTGGTGTATTCGTTTTCCTCTCAAATCAAACTACAAATGTCAGTAATCCTGGCTGCAGAGCGCTGCATAACCAAATTCATATGGATATGAAAAAAATCAAATCATAGATTACTTCTGTCCTACAACATGGCTACTTGTTCGATTATGAAGGTAATTCAGATTTTCTTCTAATTTATGCTACTGCTAGCTTTCCACAACAGGGACAAGACATGAAAAATATATTTTTTGCCCAGTTAAAGTTGCTTACATTTCCCTGTTCACAGAATCACTAAAAACAGCTCAAGTAAAACAAATGCAATGAGTCTTACTTAAAAAAAAAACAACTAATAACTGTTGCTTTATTATCAGACGTTGCTCATTCCTTGATCCCTGCAGGAAAATTAAAGTAAACCAGGATAAAATAAAATTTGAAAAAGTAAACAATTGAAGTCACTATTTACACATCATTTCTAAAATATGTACGGCTATGCTTTTATTTTGAAAGCTCAAAATATGTGGCTGCAAAGCGGCACTCAAATTTTTCACTGTACCACTTGGTAAACATTCCTGTTTTATAATTACCCCGGAAAACAACATATACCCCCCTTATTACAGCAACTAAATTTAGCCTGAGACTTTTCTCACAAACAAGAACAAAACATAAAACAAGATGAGCTGAAGCTCAATGGAGCATCAAACAACACAACACTGCCTTGGACAGGCATCCTTTATTTTTTGTCAATATATTTCAGGAAACAATATACAAAGCAATGACATGGTCAGCTTAACTGAATGTTGTGATGCTGTTCAGTTCCATATAGAAAACAGTGGTGGTGGGCCCAAACCGGAGCGCCCTGCTCATAGTGATGAATGGGGGGAGGAGCTAAAGGATTTTGATCAGATCTCAGGATTTTGGTCCGACGGCTAACATGGACCTGCGGGTGACGAGGCTTAAGACTTTCAACAAGGCACTAGCATATGAAACCAAAGCCGAAACTCCAACAAAACACCCAGCGCTCACTTTAGTTTAACATGTTTATTACATTACATACATTTCACATTTGAGCTTTGACCCTGGTTGCCCTGCTTTGACTGAAGAGGCGCCCCACCTCCACCCACTTCTGATGCATGGCTTATTACTGCAACCCACACGTGAAGGCTGGTCTTCTCTGTCCCCTAAAACCCACCTGCTGTGTCAGCGACTGTACAAAGGAATGGAGAGGTCGGAACAAAACGGAAAGAAAGGAATTAAACTCCAAAGAGGTCTGCTGAGGGTGAAGGAATGGTCCAAAGCAGCACGCTCCTCTTTTTGAATCCATTTGCACCACCAGGCACTGGCTTTTCTCCGAGCTTTCCTCCTCAAAGTGGGGCGCCAGAAAAATGCCGACAGATCACTGAAGCACTGTGAGCATTTATAACAGATCTTCCATCTAGAGTCTGAAGAGGTCCAAACTGGTGTGGACAGCTGCTCTGGTCACGGAGCGCACTTAACCTGTGATAACGGAAGGTGGCAGTCTAGATGAAGTGAGGAGAGGCGAGCGCCTCGGCTGATTAGTCTGGATGTCAAAAGCTTCGATAGGCATGGCTTTCCATGGATTCAATCTACAAAACATATTTACAACATAGATAACATCTACAAGAAATCTACATGTTAATCCACTGTGGTTTTTTTTTTTTTTTTTTTTTTTACAAAAACACAGTCTTTGTAAATCAGCCCCTCCCTGACCGCCGCCCACCAGCAGCTCCTCGTCACCTCCCTCGGGTGGGTGTGTCAGCAGGACTGCAAGCTCTGTTGTTTAAGCTGGGCTCAGGAGGAACTGCTTTCTCGCCAGGCTTCCAAATATGTGCAATGAGGAGAACCCCCCCCACCCACCCACCCGCCACCGAAACATCCTGAACCAAAGTTCTCACACCATGAAGAATTCTGATTCTTCAACTTTTCAAGTTCTTTGATTTGCTGTCTCAAAAACAGTATCCTGTGGGGAGAACAGAGAGCAGGAGTGAGATGTGGGAGGTTTTGGACGCAGCGATGGGAAACGTGCGGCCGACTCACCTCTGCTCGCGCAGCGTCGCCTGTATTTCACAGACCCGGACCAGGGAGCGCAGGTTTTTGAGCTCAGTGCAGTTCTCTGACATGCATATGCTGCCCATGGTGTGAGCCTCCTCGCGGAGTCTGGACGCCTTTAGGGAGACGGAGGCAACCTTAGACTGGGAGGAGCTGCGCAGGGGGGAGGGGAGAAGGATAGCGGCCACTGACCTGTTTCTCCACGTGTTCTGCGGGCCAGCCCTGCACATGCTTGATGAGGCTCTCGTTGAAGTGGGCCGCGAGGGAGGGGGTGAAGGAGCAGGAGGGCCGAGATGTGGAAGAGGCCGGGGGAGCGGAGGTGGAGTTGGCGGCATTGCTGCTCGAGGCGACGTGGTTGGAACCTGGAGAGGGACTCCTCTGACTGCTACACGGAGAAAAGAACAACCGAAGGAAACAGGCAGTTGTGGTGGAAAAATAGTTGGATCCGGTGGAATAAAGAAATGTTGTCAAGCGGTTTTAAGAATGTTTATTAAAACAGAGCAGAGAAAATACACTCTTGCAAGCATGGAGGAGAGGTCTGCAGAGCCCTGCAAATGATGAAGGCACAGGTTGCATTTTATACATCATACAAACAACTTTAATCAGGACCTTCAGATACAGACATAATTAATATGGACAGGATGTTCTAATGAAGTCAACATGTTTACCCACTGTGATCAAGGCGTCCTGACAATAAGAAAATAAAGCTTGTGGCCTCACGGCTGTGCACAAAGGTTAGACACATTTAATTGTAAAGATGAAATGTATACCTAAACGTATAATTTCCATCACACTCCACCCCTTTGTTCCTAACAGGAACAACACAAAGGCGAAAATTACGATTAGAAAAACACAAAATCAAACTCTATGAAACACAAGCCGGTAAAAGCAATGCAAAACACTGGGACCTCATTTCAAAGCAGAACCATGATTAAAAAAAAATCAACCAAAAAAAATCAATCAAAGCCCAATCAAACCAATTAACTCTAAAAATTCAACCAAAGACCAACCAACTCAATAAAATGCAACAGGTCTGTCCCTAAACTAGTCAAATCAATGAGGCCTAATGAATCAATCAATCAATAAAACTAACGAAGCCGAAAAAAAATAATAATAACAATAATTAACAACTGTATCACCATTATCATAATCACCAGATGAGGAGAAATGGTCCGGATCAGAATCCAGCTCAAAATCAGACACGAGGCGGGACGCACCACTGCAGTTAGGGGACTGTGAACGAGCTGGGGAGCACGCCTGCCAAAAGCCTCGTCAAAAAGCTTAAGCAAAAGGGCACGAATGCAGGGAATGCAACAACATCCACAGAGGATGACAACAGAGGAAAACGCAGCTAAAGACATAAGAACCGAAGTAATAAGGGCCCGATATTTCCCAAAAATTGTTTCCCAAAAATTCCATGCTGATGTATTAACACCTGAATGTTCCTTCAACTTAGAACTGAGCGTGCGCAGTCCATCAACATCTCTGATCAGCTGACCCGTCGGAGAATTAACGTAATTAATGTGGTCAACAGTTTAGATAATAGTGCACCATCAAAGGGCAGACTCAAACCCTGCAGCGACCTGATCGACAAGCTTGCACTCATCTGGAACACCTCTGGAACACCTTTGGAAACGGCAATCGCATCAATATAAGTAGGACCTGAGGAAGAATCATCAACAGAGCACCTAAGGCGGGCAGGACAAGCATTGGGGCGATCCATGGGAGACACAAACACAACTGTGGCAGGCAGGAGGAGTTGAGGGAACCAACCAGGATGTGACCTGCAGAACTATTAGCAAAACAAGAAAACACACCTATAGCAACATCAACATCAAAGAGGGGAGGGGACCTCGTCCCAGAAGCTAACGGGAGACAACAAACGGGACATGCAATAGAAACTCAGGGCGGGTGGCGGAGGAACAATCCTCAAAAGCGGCCAGGGATCCAAGCAAACAACACAACCAGAGTCCGCTGAACTGCCAACCTGTTCTGCCAAGAGAAGCCAGTTATTAGTAGAACCTGAAATACCTGACATCACCTCGAAGCAATCATCAACTGTCGGCTCCCTGTTACGAACAATAAAAGCATGCTGTGAAGTAAAATGTGGACCAACAATCAAAACACCAAACAAAGCAGTTACATCAAACACAGTGTTAATATTGCTACAGATGGAGAAGGAAGTGAAGGGGTCTTTTGTGGCGCCGGACCTATAAACGAACAGAGTCATTTGGAAACAGGAAGTGTTATTCCAGGACGCAATTCTGGGGGGTTGCACAGGCAGGCGGAAGGTGGAGGTGTTGAACGAGATTGCAAACCTCTGCACCAATGCCTTTGTGGACGCAAGACGGGGGAGAAGAATCAGCGGCTGATGTGGGGGCTCGATCGGAGGCCTGGACGGAGGGGCAGTGGAGGTGTCATTCAGAGAAGGGGAAAGGGGAGTTGAGTTGGTCGAAGAGGGGGCAGCAGGGGACGGAGACGAAGGGGATTCGAGCATCCAGAGAATGGGGAACACGATGATGATGGACAGGAAGAAGAGGAGGCAGGTGGGGCCTCTCAGGGGCCGCGCAAACTCACTCTCTGAATGGATGATGCCAGGGCGGGGATTCTTCAAGGTGAGGCTGAAGGGTTGGAGCTTGGCACGCTGCTGTGCGCAGTGGGACGCTATTATTCACTCCACACTGTTTCTCCCCGGGGCGATGCAGACGGACAAGCCAGTCCGCTGTTCAGGAGCCGCAGGTCTGGGCTGGGTGTTGGTCTGGGGGTGGGACCCTCTGCAGTGCGATGCGTGAATCCAAGTTGCCCGTTCAGCAACCTTGACTGCGGTCTGCGTGGTCAGGAGGACCTGGAAGGGGCCCAGCCAGCGCTCGTGGTTCCACCGCTTCCGCTTAAAGCTCCTCACCAGCACGTAATCCCCAGGGACCAGCGAGTGAAGCTGGCCGTCAGCTGGACGTGGGAGTGCTGCCACCACCTGGGAACGGATACCAGAAAGGGTCTTAGTGAGGGTGGCACAATACGTGAGAATATTGCTTTCACATAGGGCTGTCTCAGGGGGAGGAGTTCTTGGGGGCCCCAACCCTGTGTTGGGGGGGGCCGCAAACAAGATCTCAAATGGGCTTAAGTTAGACCTTTCCCTCCTCCGCATCCTCATGTGCATGAGTACAAGAGGAAGTGCTTTTGGCCATGGCAGTCCAGTTTCTACGCAACATTTGGCAAGCTTATTTTTCAGTGTTCCATTTCTCCCCGCTCCACTGCCCCCACACTGGCTGGGTGGTAAGCACAATGTTTCCGAACATCAATACCAAGTGTAAGGAGAGCTGCAATATTGCTTCGTTAGCAAAGTGTGAACCATTATCACTGGAGAGGCGTCGGGGAATGCCTCGGATAATTTCACTGAGCAGAGCGCGTGCTACCGCTGAGGCATCTGCTTTGGAGGTAGGAAAGGCTTCAACCCATTTGGACCACATATCAACCATCACTAAACAGTATTTCTTACCTGCGGATGGGGACAGTTCAATGAAATCCATCATGATGTGTTCAAATGGGCCATCCGGTGGAGGGTGTGCGGCCTGCTGTGAATTAGGAGTTTGTCTGCCCGGGTTATGACAGGCACAAACCATGCATGCCTGGCAGAACTTCTGAGCATAAGCAGCAAACCCTTTAGCAAACCAGTGTTGTGAAATGGCATCACTCATCCCCCCTTTGGACGCATGATCCAAGCCATGCGCCAACTTGGCATAATGAGGGAAAAGAGCCGAAGGCAGGCATGGTTTGTCGTCAGGGCCGAACCAGCCAGCAGGTGTGTGCTGCGCCCCGGCCTGCTGCCAGAGGCGCACATCCTGAGGGGAAGCCAGTGACTGAAGGGCAGGGAGGGAGAGGAATCTGCTGAAGAATTATTAGAAGGAGCACAAAAGGCAGAGGAGCATAGCGGCAGCAAAGAAGCCGCTTTTGCCGCCGCATCAGCACGGGCATTTCCTATAGAGACGGGATCAACAGCATTAGTGTGAGCAGAACATTTGCAGACAGCCACCTGTGAGGGAAGCAAAAGGGCATCCAAAAGGTCAGACACAAGGTTATGATGCAGAATAGGTTTCCCCATCAGACTTCAAGAAACCCGCGATGACGCCACAAGAGCACCCAAAAGTCATGAACAACCCAAAAGCGTAACGAGAGTCGGTGTAAATGGTGGCGGACCGTCCCGACGCGAGAGAGCATGCACGAGTGAGAGCGACAAGCTCAGCTGCCTGTGCGGAATAGTGACCGGGCAGAGACGCGGACTCTGCTGTGTCGTGCGCTGTGCAGACAGCATAACCCGCGCGGCAACGTCCGGATTCAGGATCACGCGAAGCAGAACCATCTACGAAAAACACGAGGTCGGGGTTCTGGAGCGGCTGGTCAACGAGATCAGAGCGAGGGGAGCACGTGAGCGCAATTTCAGCGACGCAGTCATGGGGGGTACCCGTCGGTGGCAGCGGGCAGGAGCGTAGCCGGGTTAGCCACTTTAGCACTAACACCTTTTGACAGTGACATTCGGCAGCTCAAGCAAACAGGTGTGATACCTGAGGAACCTGGGAAGGGAAAAGTGCGATGACTTGTGCTCCGCCAGGATGAGGTGGACCTCATGAGGAACCAGCAGTGTCAAAGGTGAGTAGCCCACAAGATCTCTGGAAGCTGCTAGGGTCTTCTCCGCCCCAGCAATGGCACGCAGGCAGCGAGGAAGTCCAGCAGCAACAGGATCAAGCTTACAGGAGAAATAAGTGTGTGGTCTGAGAGTTCCACCATGATCCTGGAGGAGGTCAGAGGTCATGCAGCCCCTCTCTCCTTCACAGTCTATGTGAATGGCCTGCATGGATCCACCAGGCCTAAAGTGGGAGGAGATTGGAGAGCAAGTTTCAGTGATGTGAACAAACTCTCAGCTTCTTTTGTCCACTGCACTTTAGAACTCATTGGTTTAGATTTTGGTTAACTCACCTCGGGGCTTGGTTAATTCTGAAAAGTTTGGAACAAAAATTCTACAGTAGGAGCACAACCCAACGAAAGACAGGAGTTGCTTAACAGTCTCCGGTCTCGGCGCCTGTTGGATTGCAGTGAGATGTTTGGAGGAAAGGCTTTTACCTTCTGCACTAACAACATGTCCAAGGAACGTGACTTCTTCTCTGGCAAACTGCAATTTTTGTCTGCTGACTTTGTGGCTTCGAGCTGTGCAGAAGGGCAGAACCTGGTGTGGGGCAGAAAGTGGAGAGAGAGTCGGCGAGAGCTCTGTTGTGAACTGTAGGTGATTCACAGTAGCTCTGTGGCATGCGGGTGAAGGTGTACCCTCACTCATTAAACTGAAATGCAAACCAGAACTGAGAGTCTGGGTGAGCAGGAACAGAAAAAAAGGCATCAGAAAGATTAAGGGACAGAGAACCACAAGAGTTAGGTGCGTACATTAGACAAAAGGGTGTAGGGATTTGGGACAGATGGAGCATGTGCATGTACAGCTGCATTGACAGAGGTCAGATCTTGGACAAAGCGCCATTCCTCAGAGACTGGAGGAGGGCGATACTTATTAACAGGCGATATCGGGGCGTTAGCAGGGGAATCATCACAAGGGATGACTGTACCTGCTTCCAAAAATGAGTTTAAAACTGGGGTGATGCCTGCAATTGCTTCAGGCTTCAAGGGGTACTGAGCCGTCGGGTCTGAAGTGAGAAAAAAATACAAAGCTGCCAATCTAGAGCATGGTTGCACGCTCTAGTCCAGGAACCCAAACTTTCCATTTATCAGTGGGCTTTTGGACAAGGAAATGTGAGGGTCACTTCCTGGAATCTAAAAAATAATAAAACAGAAACAAACATCGCCACAGCGCGTCGCAGTCGCAGTCCAGAAAAGACTGCACACAGACAACAACAAATCATTCACACTTTTCAAAAACCACACTTTTATGCACTGGGTCTGGGTCCCCCTGAAAAAAACTAGGCAGTACAATGAACATTTTCTGGTAGCATCAGCTGATCTGGGAAAGTAACTCTGTCTTTAGCTAAGGCTACAAGCTCATTCTGTTCGTTCATAGTAGATCTGCCATTGCTAAGAGCACTGGGTATCTGGGAGGCGAGGTTGATTAACCATAGTGTAAACACATTCACGCTGTGGTTCAACAGTCATTCCATCGGGAGAGGAGCGGAGTTGAAGGCCTAATTTCAGCAAAAGGTCACGACCCATTAAATTAAAGGGGCAACAAGGGGAGATTAGAAAGGCATGTGTGAACGGGGGCTGTTCAGGATAGGTGCATGTGAGAGGCACAGAGAAATTCTCCTTTGTTTCAGTTCCACTTGCACCAACAGAAAAAAGAAATTGGCCACTCAAAGGGGCGTTAGGAAAAAATTCAGAGCGGATAATGGAAAAGGTGGCTCCTGAGTCAGCAATAAATTCAACAGGCTTGCCTGAGACAGTGACTGTTGTTATTGGAAGACGCAAGACGCTATCTTCTGTGGGGAGATGTAAGAGTGTGTGTGTGTGCGTGTGTGCAATCTTATCTGAGCAGGGCTGGATGGAGGCCACAGCTGGTGCCGAATCCGGAACTCCGCCTTTCTCCTCCACTCAGCTCGCCTGTTGCCAGTAGGAGGAACCCTGAAAGTTGCTGCGTCCACGCCCACGATGAGGACCTCTCCAGTTTTGACGTCCACGCCCACGTCCACGTCCACGTCCACGATAGTGGGGGTTTTGGGCTCTCAATGGACAGTCCTTTGACCAATGTCCATGGGCTCCACAATGGAAGCACGCGTCCATTGCAGCAAAGTCAGCAGGGGTGTGTGGTGGGGGGTAAGGCTGGTACAGCGGTCCAGCAGGAGGTGGAGCAGTCGCAGGAGCTGGAGCTTGTGGGAGTGACGCGTGTTGGAGGAGGTGCAGCTGGGCGTGGTGCTGGGCGTCGCTCTTTGTCTTTTTTTCTTTGGCCTCCTTTCCCCGCTGGCGGTGCTGCTCGAGCTTGGCGTGGGTGATCACTTGGGCCAGGTGGACAGTGCTGTCCTCACCATCAACATGAGGGTTTTTCGTGATGTCACTGAGGGGCCTCTGGAGGTTGTTGAGAAAGTCCTGTTTGAGGAGGGTCTCAGAGGTGTCATGTCCCCCTGAGGGGAGCCAGGCTTGGTCATCCTGGTGTGGTTGTCGTAAGCGGTTTGCAGCCGGTCAAGGAGCTCCTCCACATCTTCTTCCTCATGTTGCATGCAGGCACTGACCTTTTGTAGTCGCACTGGACAGGAAAGTGGGCACGAACAGCCGCTGTCAGTCCATCTTTCCATCGTCTGTAGGCCATATTTGCTGCATTCTGGTTGGTAGGATCATGCCAGTCGTGAGTCGCAGGCTGACATCGGATGTTGAAGTGACTCCTCAGAGTGGAAAACTGGGATTGGCTCAGAATATTCAGCATCACTCTAGCCATTTCCCCAGAGCTGGGCACATAGTCTCTGATAAAGTCCTCCAGGGCTCGTGCCAAGACTTCCTCACCTTTTTCTGGTTTGGGCAGGTGCTTGGATGCAGCCACGACGTCATCGACAGTCCATGCGCGGTACACAAACACAGGCGCTCGAGTTGGGCCGGCAACTTGAACCATAGGAGCTGTTAGCACTGTCAGGCCTTCCTCCTGCTGCTGCTCTCCTTGTTTTGCCTTTCCAAAGCTGGTGTTGTGAGCAGGAGCTGATAACACCACTTCAGCAGGAGCTGAAGGCTGGAGCCTAACTTCCTCCGCTTTCACAGGAGGAGGGGGGGGCATCTGCTCTGCTTCTGCTGTCGCTGCTGGTTCATCTCAGGTTGCATGGATGCTGCTGTTGCGTTCTGGTCTGCATCATCACTGGGTGTTTCTGGCTAACCCGGTTGAGCTAGCAGTGGCCGGCGTGGAGGAGGGGCAGAGTCCAGACTCGATCCGACTGCAGCACCCCAAAGATTCTGTGTAGAAGGGTAAAGAGAAGAAAAAGGAGCTGAGGGAGTTTCTGTATTTGTAGTCGGTTCACCAGACTCTTTTTTTGTTTCCCCTTTTTTGTTTTCTATTTTCAGGGCAGTCAGGGCCCTGCAGGCCTTCTGCCTCTCCCGTTTCTCACACTCAGCCTCCCAAACTGTCAAACATTCATTCATGTCCTCCATTCTCTTAATTTCCTTTGTTTTAACTCTTTTTTGCTCATACATCATTCGTTTTTCTTCATTTAAGTTTTTTCTGAGTTTCTCAAGTTGGCATTTACTCAAAGAACCTCCTTCGGGGAACCCATGTTTCTGACACCAGTAATCCATAAACTCACAACATTTAACACCATGCTGCACTTTCATGGACGTGACCAGACTTGAGTCTGAACCTCCGCTCTGTTTCTCATTTGCATTACCCATATTCTGGTCTTCCCGAACCAATCTCACAGGACTTTAATTATATACCGTATTTATCTTCACATATGCCTATCCCCCTGTATATATTTATCTCGCGGGGCCTGCCTGGTCTCGATTGTTGGGTCACAGTAAATCGTCGGCTGGTTCGCCGTTTATCTTATTCTTTGATTTTCCACGACGTGGTTCAAAGATTCATGCTACCCGGTCTCATATAACGGATCAAGCTATACTTCACGGGACTCTCTTATAACACTTTACTTCGTATCTAATTCTCTGATCTCACCACCACGTGGGTCACAGGTTCATGCTACCCGGTCTCATATAACGGATCAAGTTATAATCACGGGACTCTCTTGTAATTTACCGATACCTGCTCTTGCGATAATTGATCAGATTACGCGCACAGGACTCTCTTATGATGGGTTTCAGCAAATGGCATCTTTTTTTTTTTTTTTTTTTTTTTTTTTTTTTTTTTTTTTTAAAACGCTTGACTTATTTCAGGGGCAAAAGCCAGTAGTTATTAATGTTCCAAATCAACCTATGCAAAAAAAATTATTACCAAGGAAATATTTTAGAATAGAATCTTCCTCACCGGATCTATTTGTCCACCGAAGTCCGATGATTCCGTCGCGGTCGATCGAGATCACGGACCACAGTCCTCGTCACTCTTTTGGATTTGGTGAGATGAGGCTGAATCTTTGTGATTCAGGACGGCCAATCCCTCTGGTCCGATCCTCCGACGAACACACGAGGAATCCTGTTCGTGACGCCAAGATTGTGGTGGAAAAATAGTTGGATCCGGTGGAATAAAGAAATGTTGTCAAGCGGTTTTAAGAATGTTTATTAAAACAGAGCAGAGAAAAGTACACGTCTTGCAAGCATGGAGGAGAGGTCTGCAGAGCCCTGCAAATGATGAAGGACATTTGCATTTTATACAGTCATACAAACAACTTTAATCAGGACCTTCAGATACAGACATAATTAATATGGACAGGATGTTCTAATGAAGTCAACATGTTTACCCACTGTGATCAAGGCGTCCTGACAATAAGAAAATAAAGCTTGTGGCCTCACGGCTGTGCACAAAGGTTAGACACATTTAATTGTAAAGATGAAATGTATACCTAAACGTATAATTTCCATCACACAGTCAGACAAACCGTTTCTGTAGAAACCGAGAAAAACAATATAACCTACCGCGACTTATTTGTGTTCTTGAGTTTTTATTTTTAAGAACAAAAATAGGCTCATATTCGTTATTTTTTCAGTAAACACAGATTGTCTTTTAGGGGTTGTTTCCTTTAAAAACCACTAGAGGGCACTGAGTACAAATATTTGCTATTGTCAGTGGCAGAGTAAGTGTTGTTCAAAACAAACGTGGAAGAGAATCTGATTGTTTCCTCTCAAACTTTGATATTTTTCTTATAAAAACCAAAAGATGAGTATTCCTGTATTTATTTATTTTTTGTTACACCGAGCATGGCGAATTTGTTCTGAAACATCACACTTTCCTCATGAAATTGCGACGTAGAGACTTGCATATGGTTTTCTTTTTCTTGATCATACATTTTTTGCTTTTGCGACTTACACTCCGGTGTGACCTGTGCTCCAGAAAATACGCTACAATTTTGTCTTTTGCATTTCTAATCTGATTCTAAAGAAGCTTTATTTTGGAAAAAACCCTCCGGAATCTCTCAACCACATCCAACACATTGACATGTGAAGTCGCTCGGTCACCTGATGAAAATCCGTCTACTACTGTCTTTAAGTGGCTGCATCGACCACTAAACTACAACCCTCCAGCTGGCAAAGTAAGCAAAAAAAAAAAAACAAACATATTTGTTAAGTTTCTTTTACAGAAAGGAGTCAGAGAGGAAACAGAAAAAGAGCCATTGACTTCAAAATAAAAGAAAGCTGCTTTTAACAGACAAACCAGGAGATTTTACTCCAGATGTGGGTTTATTGCAACATTTCTTCCTACAAACCATAATAATGCATAATAATTAGCAACCAACTGTAATGTTACCAAGAAGCTGTAAATAAAATTGCTCAAATGGTGGATTCATCCTGATCAAACTGGTTTGAGGACAGATAAAGTTTGTAAGCCACTGGTCTAACTAGCATCGTAGGAGTTTCACAAAGAGGTGTGGGGGAACAGCTGTTACAATAAATCCATATTTGGGGGAAAAAATTGTTTTCGCCTATAAAATCCAGCTTTTGTTTTTGAATTCAAAGGCCCTTCCGTTTCTCCAATAGCTCTTTTCTGCCAAACCAAACTTTCCAATTCCGTTTTTTTTTTTTTTGTTAACTTTGCTAGCCGAAGGGTTTGAATTTAGCGGTCGGTGGAATCGCTTTAGGAAAGTAGCAGATAGATTTTTGCCATTTCACTTAGGATTTGAGATTCATCAAGAATGAGTTGGATGTAGTCTTCCAAAATAAAACTTACTTCAGAATCATGTAGGTTGTATTATTCTCTCTTGTGTCCGATATCGATTGTCCCATGGACCAGTGCCAGTCTGAGGGTTTGGGATCATTGGAGTAAATATTTCCCCGCGCTCACATCACTTTCAATAGATTCATTTTGTACAGCTTTGCACTATTTGTTCCTTTTTTATATACGTTTGTGAAACTATTTTTACAACATTGAGGTTTTTTCTGAAGAAAAGGGGTTCCAAACGTTCAGTTTGGACTCTGCTTGAAGCAGTTTTTATTTAAATAAGTCCTGATAAAATAAGTAGAATGTTTTCTTTTATGAGAAATTCTTCCTGTGTGGGAAACCCTAGTTCTTGAAATGTCATGTTTTTTTAACCGGTAGAATCAGTTCCATCTTCATTCAAGCTTTTTTAAATGAAATATCTCAAATGTTATATGCTGTCACATTTCACAATTCAACATCACAGTTTAAATAACAGAAATTAGCAGTAAGTACAAATTTATAAAAAGTTATTTTTCTCTGCATTTATTCAATTTACTACCTCTGATTACAATTTATAGTAAAATGTAAACAAAATGATTTTTATCTGAAATTTCTGAATTGACAAAATATGTAAAACAAAATAATTAACTCATTAAAAGATTGTTCCAAAGCAGAAATATTTCTAAAAATAAAGGGAAGGGGTCTGGACAAAACTGTTTAAAATGAAGTGTCATCCAATAAAACTAGATTAAAAGAGATCAGGTTTTTTTAAAGTATTAATCTTTTTTTTAAACAGAACTCTCTTTTTTATTTACAATAACCTTTCATTCATTCATTACAGAACAAAAACAAAGCAGCGATGAATGACTATGAATGAATCGATTCCACTAATGACCAGCAGATGGAGCCAAACTACAACAAACAAAGTATCTGATTGATAAATTATGAACAGCTGGAGTTTTTAGCAAAAGGTTCAGAAGACCACGGGTAAAGCTTTATACATCCTAAATAAAATATAGTTTGAACATTTAAGATAATAAGGTGTTCATAAATACAGCAAATAGGTAGTTTATGAGTAAACTACACCCAACTAGACCAAAAAAAGATTAATATATGCCTATTTTTTGTCATACAATGTCAGTGTTTTTGGTCTGGACTCACCCTTGGCGTTGTAGGGTTCTGGGGGAGGCCGTGGTGGCATCGTGACTGTGCGGCTTGTCGCTAGAGAGGGGCTGCTGGGATGTGGGCTGGGAATGAGACGTCTGCTTCACTGCTGGCGTGTTCACCTGAAACACAAGTTCAGCATCAGCACAAAAACTCCACTTTTTCTTTCGACTCATTCAGATCAAACAAGAATTCTGTAGGCCAGACATCACGAAAGATTCATTGTCGAGATTCCAAAAAGCAGCAAAGAAATCTGCAGAAATGTCAACTATTGCCACACTGGAATGAGGCCACATCATATCTTCGCTTGTCTGACTTCTTGGTTGTAAAGTAGATGACCTGATTATTTACTGGTGGTCAGACAAGAGTGCAGTCTGGTTGAGAGCCTGCGTCTCACCTTCGACTGTGAAATTACAGGCTGCGTGCTGAGGAGGGGTTTGTGGGGGCCGGCGTTGGTCTGCGGCGTGCTGATTCTTGGGGAGACGTAGGATCTTGGTGATGAGGCGTCTGATGTTAAAGACATTGGTGACTGATTTGACTGCTGGGCTGTTGGAGAGAAAAAATAAAACACTTTTGTTAAATTAGTTATTCTTAACAATGTAAACACAATAAGTCCAAAAAGAGGTCTGCTGTATTTTTGGAGGGGAGGAACAGAAATTGTTAACCTATCCCAAATTTGTCCAAACTTCAAATTCAAGTCATTAAGAAGGTCACAAACACATGAGTTTAAAGGTGGAAAATGTCCTTCAGAGGCGGGAAAGTGATGTTTTTTGCTGCTAAACTACAAAGGAAATGTCAAAACTGGAATTACTTTTGCTGACAATAAGTTAATCGATCAAACACTACTTTTGTTTTAATAATAATAATAAATAATAATAATAAATAATAAAGTGTTGCTTTACACTCCAGCCCTCGGCTGAAACCAGTGACCAGTGGAGGAGCTTCACAAAAAATGTTTTTTTTTTTTTTTTTTTTAAATCCAGTGATTTGCGGAAAAATACGACAGAGTATTAGGCCGCGAAAAAAAAGTAATGTAGTAATGTTATACTTTTCTTTTGTAAATTTACAAGATTAACGTTGGAGTGAGCCTACAGTCCAGAGAGCAAACGCTGTGTGCAGCAGCAGATTGACTAAACTGTGAAAGCATCTTGGATTTCAACAGGTAACCTGAATGTTTACAATGTTATAAATGCTTGGAATATTTTTTTATTTCCATCTTAAGTTTTAATCATTGATGGGCGACTTGCAGGATCTCTGCAGAGCCAGTTGATGAAGCCATCACTATCCCTGCTGCAGCTGGTCACTTCCAGTCATTTCTTCCTTTACTAAAGAAACACATGATCTCCTTCAACTTTGCGTGGTGTTTCAGTCTGAAGAGGCCAAGTTTTTGGAATTTGTGCTAACTATTTCATTCCTCTTTGTTGTTTTGTGTTGAAACATGACGTTTCATCTGGAGAAGGAGCCCATGAAACCCTGTTTACATTCTCCTTTGGTGTTCTTTCTCAGCATGACAGAGACATGATGTAAGGTGGTGAATGGGCTTCTAGGTATACAAATTCAAAGGCTAAAATAAAGTGGTAGTCATGCAGACGTCTCTCTCTGATCTCTTTATTTTACATATGAAACTCTGTATTACAGACATGAACCCTGGAAAGTTAGCCTCAGAGATAATTTGATTTTGAATCGCCAAAAGGTTCAGAATTTCTTTATTTTTGACACAGATCTGGAAATAAATCTTCACTAGATGCTCCATGTCTTTCATCTTCAAGCACGGCTCAGATAAACGGACAACTTTGATTTCATTTATCATTTATGGCTTTTTCTTGTAAATTTACGACCTTTAATCTTGTAAATTTATGAGGAAAAAAAATTGTAAATTTAACCTATAATTTCATAACATACAACTTTGTTTTCATAATTTAACAGTTACAATTTTACGCGATTTAAAGTTGCAATAAAAAAAAAAAGTTAAATGGCCCTAATACATAGTAGAAAAAAAACAGATCTTGCACACACACCTTTTTTAAAAGAAAATATACAATTCTAAACTTTGAGAATCCTGAATAAAATACTCTAATTTACAGAATAATAAAAGGCTTGGCCACACCCACACAGGAAGAATTCATCATAGAAAGGAAATGTGTCACTCGCACTAAATCTGTCGTCAGGGAGATTGTGAAGTCAGGTTCAGAGGATGAATCTTTGCTCTTTCAAAGGCTGCGTAATCTTGAACACTGCAAGTGTTGATCAGATAGACATTTTTCTTACATTTAAAAGTAAATAATGCAGAGCAGTCAGTAAAACTGTGAAATCTACTAGCATATGTTGGTAATTCAGTTAACATGACATTTGGCATTGTTGTTGCATTGTGTTAATTTGTGTGTTTGTGTTCCCGGTGTGTGTTAATGTATTAACCTGAACCGCCTCTTTCACAAACAAATGAAACAAAACGTTTTCAAACTATACCACAGATCAAAGCGTGGACTCACCTTGGTTAGAGAGCTGAGCAGCTTGAGAAAGGATCGTAGTGATATTGAACGCTGACGGTCCAGCTGTGAAGATCTTGTGGAGCATCGACTGTAATGAAGCTTATGTGACAGCAGCTGTGAGAACTGCACAAAAACAAAAAAAGGACACACGGTGTTAAACGTGCAAATCAAAAAGTCTGGCAACTAAAAATACACAAACGACAGATTGGATTCAGCAAACACCTGAATACTGTCAATATTTGGAAGGTGTCGTTTTCATGGTCATTTAAATTCGCTTCTGCAGCCACAGAAACCTCAGAGGAAGCAGACTTACTAAAACAACCCAGCTGCATAAATGTTTTAAACATTACTCAGATTTGAAATCCATGTAATAAAGTATTACAATAATTCAGTCACAGCAGGGCTTTGCACACAAAACCAATAGGTGTGCAGCCAGCACAGGTATATTAACATCTGAACATGGAGATCAGACGACCCGCTCACAATGACTGAAATGTGAAACTACAGATCTGTGTGCAGAGCCCTAATTACTGGATGACAGCCACTCCTGCAGCTCCTGGCTGCTTCAAGGAGACGCAGAACTGTGGAGGCATTATGCTACCGACCATAATAAAGGAGGTGCGCCGAGTAAATGTGCTTCTGACTGCTCAACCGAAGCGATCTGCTCAATGAGCCACAGAGAGGACAAGGAGCAAAAGAAGCGGGAAAAAAATCTGCTGCTTCTGATGTGAACAGATACAAATATTTTAAATACTGTAAGCTGTAAATCAACCTTGCTAAATCATCACAAATCTGAAAGGAATAAGGAAATATGAGTAAATGAAAGCTGTGGCTTTAAGTTACATTAAAAGATTTAAAGAAAAATCTAAATGAAAAATCAGATATAACTCACAGTATAAACTAGTGTCAAGGTTGCACAGTCTGTTCATACTTCAATGCTGCATTCACACTAAACGCAATTTGTGTGTCAAATATGCACCTGATGCCTCTGCTTTGATGCATGCAAACTTTGCTGCTTGATGGCTCTCTAAGACTGATCATAAACCTGATGCTCCTGCTGCATGTGGGAGGAGCCACCATCAAAAGGTTTTCAGCCTCATTGCTACATCATGGAAGGCAAATGATGTCAAGAGCTTATGATTCTTATTCTCTACAAAAGTGTCAGTTAGCACACCGCTACGTCTCTGTTCATGATAGAGCTGTAACATACGGAACACTCGGATATTCACGACCTGTCTCTGAAAACACGAGTAAGTGTTTTTGCAGCATCCAAGATCTTTATAAATATGATGGAGAGCAGAAAAAATGCACTTCCTGCAGTGTAATTATCGCTCGAAATAAAGAGAATAATGCTGGATTTTAAGCTTAGAAACTAAAGAAACCTTATGTGCTACTGTGACCATAAGTAAATAAACTGGTTCTGGACCCGCTATGCTGGCCCGCTTGGGGTTAGCTGCCTGCAGCGCGGCGGCCGCACACTCCAGCTTCATGGGCTTATGCTTTTCTTATTTCTATTAAGACACTAAGAAAAGGATTCCCCATTCTTATTTTTATCTCTCCCCTCTCAGGTTAATGCTCGAACTGCAAATGCTACTGCTCAAACAGCATAACATTTAAGAGATTTTGTATTTTAAAATTTATTTGCTTCTGAGTGATGTTTAATGTAAATTTTATACCCTCCACCCCTTTGTTGGGACCATGTATAGTGCTGTGTCAGAAGAGGTAACATAAGAACTTTTCTCTTATTCATTTGAAAATCATTTACAAATGTTATGCTCAAACTGGGCCACAGACAGACAGAAGTAACGTCTAAAACGACCAAAATCCAGGCACTGTATGGAAGGCCCGCACTAAGACAGGCAGAAAGATCTGGCGTTTGCGCAGTCTCTGTAGAGATCTCCAAAACATAAACTCAAGTTACTTGCTGACCAATGTTTTCCATGATATGGCAACAATTTAATTCTAGGACAACTTGCTCCACGGCTGGGGCGTCAACTCGTTAAGCAGTAAATTTAACAGGCGTCAAAAGAGAGGCGGCAGACACAAATTTGACTCGCCTGTGGCGTTCGGTGTGAATGGAGCATCAGTGATGCCTCTCGTTTTCAAAGTAAAGATAAAAATTATGTTTAAATCCATACACACATTTTCTTAACCCGCTGTATCCCTCTCTGGACCTCTTGGCTTGGATGGGCGAAGGCGGGGTACACCGTAGATTTTCATTCATCCGAGTAAAAAGACAGATAAAGAAACCACTCGATGCCACAGGACCCCTGATCCTGTCTGTTCATTGACCAAACATTGAAACTGGATGGCCCTGATGCACAAAATACACAAGGTCTGACTGCAGCTTAAGAGTTTCATTACTTAAATGAACGTTTTTGGTTGATCAGAAAGACTTCCTGTCATCCATCTCCAATTCAGTTTGATAGCAGACACAACAGGCAAGGTACACAAAGGTTTTTCCAAAAGAAAACAACACCTACCCCAAATAAGGGGCCTTATTCGGGGTAGGATTTGGGAACAGAACATATTCCTACAGAAGCTAAAAGTGGTTGTACCTTCGTTGATTTTGGCCATGTCCACGCTGGCGTTGTTCAGTTGCAGTGCGGTCTGAAGTGCAGGGAGGAGCTGGCGAAACAGAGTGGGGTCCTGTAGTAACGGAGGAGCTGAAGACTGAAGAACCGGTGAGACAGGCACCGTGGAAGCTGATGATCCATGTGGACCAGATGATGGGTTCAAGCTACCCGAGCCTGATGATGATGATGACGACGACTGAGTGGCATGAACTGCTGAAGGTTTCTCCGCCTGGGACGATTCTGTTAAAATTTCAAAAAATACAGTTTATTTTCTGAGTGACTCACACACTATATTTGCACAGTTAAAAACTCTAGGTTTGCACGGGTAGAAGTTTCAGCTTTTATAGAATGTTCAAAAATCACAGACCAAGCATAACTTCCAAGATGAAAAAAAATACAAATGTTTTGACAAAAAACAACAACAAATAAACCATTGAAGAATTATCAACACCATAACGGATGAAACGGCCATAAATCTGTCTCACCTTTTAAACGGTTCAATAGAAATGTAGAAAACAAAAAGCCAATTTATTGACAATCATTGATCGTCCTCAACATCAATGCATTAGGGAGGGAATTTTTTTGTAATTAAGTCAACGTTGGGAAAAAAAAGCTATCAAAACATGCTTAGAGGAAGTGAATCTTAAAATAACATATTTGTCTATTTAATGTAGTGTGCAGTTTATGGTAACCTGTGAAATACATTTAAAAAAAAAAAGGATCTGTGCTTTTTATTTTGCAGGGAAGCGTTCTTCCGTTCGATCAAAAACAAGGCTGGCTAAAAAGGCTTCAAACACTGTTCACATCACCAAACAAATTACTTTAAGCTATACAAGACAATGACGATGATTTGAAATGAGTGGGGCCCTTAAATGGCTTTAACCTAGCAGAAGATTGAGAGGCGGATCCAGAACTGCACAACATGAACCTGAGCACCAGTGTTTGTGTTAGTCTGCGGGTGTTTGATGCTGTCCTAGCGGCCGATGAAGGCGGAGCTAAGGTTTGCGTCTTGACTACTGCCGACTCAGACATGGAGTTCCTGGAGGTCCTCCTGGAAGGCCTGAACCGCGTCCTGCTGGTACGAGGGGGCGGCCGAGAGGTCATCACCATCTACTCCTAAAGCCAAGGAGAAACTCGTGCCCCGTGCTGCACACAGGCATGTTGCCATGGAAACTGTTCACCGGGCATCCCAGAGGCCCAAAATGTTTTATTCTTTTTTTTTTTTTTTCCTGCGCCGGAGCGATGGTTGGGAAGGTGGGACCCCCACGTGTGTGCGGACGGCGTGGAGACATCAGGGTGTCTATGCGGGTGTCTATGCCGGCCATAGAGAACCCTGTACAGGGAACATAGAGCATAGAGACACTTTATTTTTTCTGTCTTTGAACCCCTTCTGTCCTGTTCCGTCGTTGACCCCTTTCGTGTGTTGCTGTGGTCGCTGCCGTCTGTCTGAGCAGCCCGACCTGTGGAAAAAAAAAAAAACGTGGGGGCTTTGTGTGTGCGGGACTCCGTTTCATCAGGTCGTCTGTGAGCTAAACTTTTGGAAGGAGGTTTTCCGTGACTTGAAGCTGGTTTAGAGGCTGCTCCACGACGGAGAGGGGCGGGCTCACAGTCTGAGACGGCCCACATTTCCAAAAAAAAAAGAAGGACAAAAGCCATACAGGAGCTTCTGTGTGTTCATGGGGTCAGGGCGAGAGTTCAGGAACAAATCCATATAAATGTTCCTTTTTATGTTTTTAATCTTGTAGCTGTTTAACAGCTGGAGGGTTTGCACATAACAAATCTACCCTCTGAATCGTTGGCATTTAACCACATATAACAGTACAGTACAATAACACGGAGTGAATCGTCACTGTCCACGGTCTCCTGCACTTAACCGATCGTCCATTCAGTTAACCAAACCACTTTCTGATCGTTTCAGCGCAAATTCTAGAAGACTTTTTATGCCTGAGTGTTGATTTATGATATTTAACTTAAAAATGTTAGACTTTTGAGTCCCAGACTACAATCGTAGGAGGAAAAAGTGCCAAAGTTACTCTAAAAGAAACTGTGGAAGTATTGTTTAGCAGCTCAGAGCAGATCTTTTTACCTAAATATATAGAGAGAATTTTAAATCAAACAAAAATAGTAAAAAAAAAAGAAATTACACAATTTAAAAGGGTGTTTGAGCCCGTGTCCTGCAAAGAGAGTGACCCCGCCTCCACAGTTTCTTTTTCTCCTTTAGCCGTGCAGTATTCTGTAAAGCAAATCACGTGTGTTTTGTTTTTTTTCTGCGCTGGAAAAGTTGAGGCGTCGTTTGTGAAAACTGTGTACGTTCTGTTCACTTCTTCATGTGACTGTAGTTCTCTCTGTAGTGTTCGTTGCTTCGTTTTTTGATCTCCTGTTACTTTAAGTGTTTGTTTCGCAGAAGAGGAAGAGGCCGGAGTTACTTTGTGAAGATTACTCGTTTAAGACTGAAAGTGATGGGAAAAGAAAAAACAAAAAAATGAAACGAATGCATGAATTCTGTTGCTACATGAAGTTGATTGTTACTGTTTAGTTTACCTTTTTAGCGACCAAAGAGAAAACAGCAGAAAACCCAGATTGTTGAACTTTGAGAAAGCTGTATAGATAAGTTATTAAAGATGGATGTTTGTTGTTTTTAAGTCTGGTTTCTCCGTTTGACAAACACAAAAATACGATGGAAGTTTGAGGCTCTGAGGTGACTGGAGAAGAGGAGGAGCTTCAACCACACATTTTTACAGGAGTGATGAAGACGTGGACCATTGGAGGAGCTGTCAGAGGACCAGCGGAGAGTGGTTTATGTGTGTGTGTGTGTGTGAGCCTTTTGTGCAGTAGTTGTGTTTGTGTGTCTGCTGTCATCTGGCTCCAACAGGAAGTTGCTCACACTGAGAAGGTAGCCCGCTTAACGGCTTCTGTGCCTCGCCGAATAAATATTAAAAACCCTGAAATTTTTTTTGTCTCTGTGTTTTCTCATTTTCACAACTGTGACTACAACAACGTCAGAATGTTATTTCCAATGTAAAAAATAGGTCAATTGAGATTTTTTAATTCATATTTAATTAAAAACATAATAAAAGTGACAAATTGCAGATTTTATTTTAAAAAATACGAAATTTTCTTTAAAGAAAAAACAACCTTCAACCACTGAGATTTTTACTCACAATTTTTAAATCAAATCATTTAAGAAATCTGAAGAAATTTCTGTGAGTTTGTGAAATTTCCAACACTACAGACATTAACAGCTTTTTTTTTTTTTAACTTTGAAAAAGATGCGGCATGAGTGAAACCAGTGCTCAACCTTCACTTTATTTCATTTTACTTGCGAGTCCAAAAGTGTGATTAGTTTACAACTGTTAAGGTTAAAGGGTAACCAAACCCTAAATCAACCTTTTTTTTTGTCTGTTGACTTCTATAAATGGGGCTTTAAAAGTGCTGTTCGTAAGTCATTGCCAATATTTTTTAAGATTAAAATAAATGTATTTCTTGAAAATATAGCAAAAAACAGTCTTGTGCTGCCCCCTACAGTTGAAACGAGGTAGTACAGTTGAATTTAGTGATTGGCCAATTAGCGCAAGTCCCAGAAGTTTCATGTCATCATGCTCTGCAGCTCCAGTATAAAGTATAAATATTTTTTTCAAACATTTTTTTTTTTTTTTTTTGCTCTCTTAACAACACAAACACCCCCCTCCCACACAAGTATACCAAACACACCTAAAGTAAACGACAGTAAACTACACTTAAATATATAAATAAAAACATGTTTAGCCCCGCCCATCTCTGATTGTATTACAGTCAGTTGTTATCATGTTAGCTTTAGCATGGCTCGTAGTTGTATCGCCTTTAGTTTACACAACTTTCCAGTGGACTTGGAAGTTAAGGAACAGAAGAAGAACAGAACAATTTTTAGCTTAGATGCTAGCAGCATTTACCACTCAGACACGGGTTCCCTTCAGCCCCTCTGTCACGCATTGCAAAAACGGCGTCTTGAGCCAGCGGCTTGAAACAAAGTTCTGGACCATGATCGCCGGCCTCAGAAGAAGGTGGAGGTGAAAAATCCTCAACCTCCTCAGAAAGTTCTGTGGAGAAACTTCCATCACTTTGCCTGGTACCACTCTTCCTATTGAAGACCCAGCATATGTCACGTAGAGCTAACCTAACTGATAATCATAGACCAAGCCACACCTGCCGCTCAGTCAGGATCCACTAGCCCCACCCCCTTTTTGGTGGCTGAGAATGGAGTCAACTCCCCTGTTTGAATACCCTTTTAGGAGGAATTTTGATGTTAATGTCATGCAAATCCATATTTAGTATTTTCAGGTAACTTTGAGGGATTTGTTTTTTTCTCTAGTGATATTAAGAACATGTATTATGACAGTTCTCCAGCAGAGGGCAGCATTTCTCTTATTTAAAATTAGGCTGATTTTATTTATTTATATATATTTTAGCGACATTCCTATCAGGTTTTTTCTCTCAATTTAATGCTGAGTCATTTGACTTTGCATATCTGCAGCGTCTTGATCCAATACTTTTGTATTAGATCAATACCAAATGATTATGGCTTTGACAGCGCTGATCATGAAGTGCTTCGAGAGGATTGTCCTGAGCCACATCGTACCTGCTAGTCTGGGTAGACATCAGTTCACCTACAGGAAGAACCGATCAACTAAAGATTCAGTCTCATCAGCCTTGCATGTGACCCTGTCCCACCTGCAGAATACCAACAATTATGTCAGGATGCTGTTTGTAGACTCCGACACTGTGATCTCAGACAAGCTGACACTGAAACTTCACAACCTGGGACAGCCTGCCAGAGGAGGAAACACATACAGCAAGAGGTTTGGCCATTCTTGCAATGATGCGGTCAGTCCCAGCGGGGAGCCCTGATCGATCAGGGAATACAACTTGGGACACTGCACATTCTCCACCGAGGCAAAAAAAGGTTGTTTTGAGCCACCACATCGCTGTGGAGAAAGGCAGATCTGATCAATGTCAATCAACTGATTCTCCCGCAGAGGTTTTTTCATACGGGCTCAGCACCAGTATGTAAAGTTTAGAACATAAAATGTTGAAGAACTTTGAAGATAGAAAGCTGTGGAGAACATTTTCAGGTTTCGTTGTTAAATAATCAAAAACAAGAATGGTTTTTTTTTTTATGTTTTCTATGTTATTTATATTACTGCTGAACTTGACCAGAAGGTTGACAAAAAAATTAAAATGACAAACATGTCTTTCTACCAAAATCTTTGTGTTTTTCTTTTACCAGTTTTGTTGATTCTGATCTCCTGTTCTTAATAAAGGTATAAATAATGGTGATTCAATACAAATATTAAAATTTTCGTACATCCAGTTAAAAGACAGACACAGAAACAAACATATTAAAAAGTAAGAATCGGGGTTCGATTGGTGAATCCAATCGGATCACCACCTAAGCAACGATCCACAGCCCTATGCATCAAACTAATGGTCTATGTGCCAACATGTGCAGACGACGTGAGCGCAGACCCCCCCTTTGTAGATATAAGCCACTACACTGGTATTGTTGGTTCTGACCAGAACATACCCCCCCCCTCGAAAGTGGTTCAGTGCCAGAGACACAGCCAGGAGCTCCATCATGTGGACTGACCGCATGTGTGAGCTCCACGAACCATTCACCATCACACCTTCGTGCGTGGCTCCCCAGCCTATCAATAGAACATCTGTGGTCACAATCTTCCTTGTTTGGATGGTTACCATGGAAACACCTTTGGTTAGGAGGTGCACGCTCCTCCATGGGGGGACGGCGAGGGTGCATGTTACCGTTACATGAAATCTGCAGTAAACCTGGCGAGCTGGGTTCAGGTTGAGGCACGCTACCCATCGCTTTAAACGGCCACAGACATAGGCCACCTAACGGGACCACTATGAACACAGACACCATCAGACCCAGCAGTCACTGGTACTGCCTGAACTGGAGACACGCCCCCCTTCCGAACCAAACCAGACAAGCCCGAAAGGCTCTCACTCTGTCCACGGAGTTCAGAGATCAAGTGTGATGTAAGCAGCTCTGATGGGCAGAAAGTTCTCTGGGAGGACGGCGCTGCAGGAAGCCAGTCGTCTATGTTCGTTGCCAGTCACAACTCCCTCTCTCTCAGAGGTGCGATGGGGGCTTCTGTACATTTCATGAACACCCCGGGGGCATGAGGAGAGACAATTGGGAGAACATATTCGTATGTCTTTCCTTGAAACTGAAAAAAAATAAATAGGGATGTGAAAGTATGTACCTTTCAGATCTATGGAGATGAGCCAGTCCCCTTGATGCACGAACTGCATTCTAAACTTGGACCGTCGGAAGTATTTGTTCAAATCTAAAATAGGGCGGAGATCTGAGAAATTATATGTGTGTGTGTATATGTATACTGTGACAGATTTCCATCTTTCCACACCTCACTCCACCACTGAGGTTTCTCCTTGGGAAATACTTCTGGGGAGAAAAATGTGCATTTGTTCACATGTCCTGCTTCCTGACCCTAAGGACAGTCCTGTGACACGTTTGGCTGACACAGAACAAGATAAGATACACAGATGATACAGATAAGAAACGTGGTGCACATGCTGCCACCTTTCAAGAGGGAGAGCGTGTCCGTGTTCGGAAACCGACACACGTTCCAAAATCACACCAGAGATTCTCTGAACCATCACGAGTCATCAAACAGTTATGACACAGGGAACCTATTTGTTAGCAGATGAGCAGAAGTGGCATACTTCACGTTTGACTCTTGCTTCATGTGGATCCTCCTGTTGTGGTTCAGCCCGCTACTCCAGATGGAACTCCTGTCAGGCCGTGTAAGGAGATCCCCGCGTTGGCTGAAAGATTAAAGGTAAAAAGTGTTCAGTCTAGACATTGAAACAAACAAATTTATTGATTGTAACAGTTATATATGTTGTATTCATATTTGAGCCTTTTTATACAAAACCCTCTGCATTTATCCGGGCTTGGGACCGGCACAAGAAAACTATTGAGCTCCCTTGTGGTTGCATTAAAAGCTTCTTTTTTTTTTTTTACAGCTGTTTTTATTTCCTACTATCATACCCCTGGTATCTATTTAAATTGTGATCTACTTTAATCAAATTTAACCAGAGGCTACTGAAGCTAATTTTGTTCCTACAAGTTTTTTTTTTTTTTTTTTTTACATTTATTATCTATATAAACCTAATCAGCTAAACTAAGATTTGTTTTTTTTTTTTTTTTTTTTTTACAGCTGTTTTTATTTCCTACTATCACACCCCTGGTATCTATTTAAATTGTGATCTACTATAATCAAATTTAACCAGAGGCTACTGAAGCTAATTTTGTTCCTACAAGTTGTTTTTTTTTTTTTTTTTTTTTTAATTTAAGCTAAAGTTTTTACTAAAATTTCCTATATTTTCCCTACTTTGGCCTAATTTTTCCGTTAGTCCGGATAGATCTAGTCAGACTTCCGGCGGAAAAAGTTCAAAAACCTCCTAAAAACGCTGGGCTTCTTGGGTTTTAGAAGGTGTTTTTTGAAGCACTTAGAAATGATATCATCGACTACAGAGGATTGAGAGTCGATGAACATCATGATGAATTGGGGCTTTTTCCACATCTTTTTCAGATCCTTGTAAACAAGCAAGTGTAGCTTGTTTGCAATTTTGTCTGGATCCATCTGGATGTGTTCGTCTTTGACTTCTTCCCAAATTCTTTCCACGAGGTCTGTCACGGGGAAAATGAGTTCATTGTTTAAGTTGTCAAACCCTGACTCTGCTATAGCATATCCGAGCATCATCACAACTGATTTTTTCAAAGATGTTTTCAGCTCTTCAGCCTCATCTTCTTCATCCTCAGGTTGTGCTTCTTCATCCTCAGGTTGTGCTTCTTCATCCTCAGGTTGTGCTTCTTCATCCTCAGGTTGTGATTCTTCATCCTCAGGTTGTGCTTCTTCATCCTCAGGTTGTGCTTCTGCCTCCTCTTCTGCTGCACCTTTCTTTGGTTTTTTCCTGCACAGATTGAGGATGCATGTGGTCTCACCAGAGCTGCTGGATGGTTCCATTTCCTCCTCCGTTTGAGTCTCTTCAGGGTGAGTGTCTGTGTCTTTGGCACGTCTCCTTACCCTTTCAGCACAAACTTTGAGGTTTGCAGCGCATGGTTTGACTTTTAAGCTTCTCAGTTTTATTTGCTGAAGGATTTTTTTTGTTCCTTCATCAAATATCCCCAGAGTTAAAGCTCTGTGTTGAGCCACAATCACTTTGAGTACAGCCTTCACATTTGTGAAGATGGACCTCAGCAGAGTGGTCTCAACACTTTTGACCTTTTCTTTTAGGTCTCTCAGACATGCTTGGCATCCTGCGTCCACTGACCTCACCATTGCTTTGACATCTGGAGGATTCATTTGCCTTATTTTGGCTTTGATCCCGCAACAGCAAGTGCTTTCTTTCTTTTCCTCTGGCTCATCGTCCTCTGAAAGTGACTTGATCTTGTGAGTCAATCCTTTCAGCTGCTTAGTGCACATTTCCAGCTTTTCAGCTGCAAATGAACTATTGGCAGTCTCCAGCAGTGTTGCAGCATCCTCAAGAAGAGCTGTTGCAGTCTTGAGTTGTTGTCGTGTTTCTGCAGCCACTGTTTTGACTTTTTCTGAACGGTTTTTGAGCCTACGGACGTACTGCTTGACATTCTCAGCATAAGATTGCAGCTTTTGAGCCACTAATTTTATGCTTTGAAGGACCGCCTTTGCGTTCTCATTTGGATCTTGAGTCAGTTGAGTCTCTGTATCACTCTGTGTCAGAGTCTCAACATCCTCTTCACCAGATGAAACTAATTGAGTCCTTTTCCTTAGCAGGGTGGTGCAAGCAAGTTCTCCAGATTCCAAGCTGATTTTCTGGATTTTTTCCAGACTTTTCCTGATCATCTGGGCACCAGCAGCTTTGAATTTTGAGGCACAGCCCTGTAGTGATGGAGAGCTGTCTGAGTCAGACTTCTCCTCCATCTCTTCAGGTTCTGTGGGGACATTTTCAGGTTGCAGCTCTGAAAGCTCCGACTGGCTTTCTGAAGTCTCTTCACTAACAACTTCTTCCATTCTTGGCTCTGAAGTTGCAGCACGGACCTCTTCCAGCATTTTTCGGTCGACGACGACAGCCTGTTTTTGTGGCTGCGTTTGTGACTGTGCAGGCTCTGGTTTTGGAGCCTCTTTGCTTAAACGCGCCTTTTCTTTTATACTCCTGAGAATAACTGAAAGCCTCGCCTCCTTTTTCGGGTTTTCCCCTTTCATTTTTCTCAGTTTTCTCGTCGTTTCGCTTTCCAGTTCTGGAGTTGGTTTGCTCATCTCCGCCTTTTCATCGGCGGTATTGAAGAGCTTCATTTTTTTATAAAGCTTTTTAACCCTCCTCCAGGTGTATCCGCGGATGTACCTGCTATCCTCGATCCTGAAGGGGTCCAGGGGTTTTTCGTCGTTGTACACCTCCTGGATGATGCTGTCCACCGCTTCGTCCAGCGATTGCTGACTGAGTTTTTCTTTCAGCTGACTCAGTCTGATCTCCGTGGGTTCGTCGCGGAGATCGCAGATGACTTGGTAGAGCTCCTCCGGCGTCAGTTTCCTGAGCACGTAGTAGCCCTCCTCGGTGAGATAGTTCACCAAGATCCCGTTGAACCGCCGGGGCGCCGGCTGGTTCGTCAAATCTTCTTTTCTTTCAGACATTTCTGTCTTTTCTTTTCCTTTCTCTCCGTGGAAGCTGTGGGAATTTTGCTGGAAACTCTTTGAGTTTTTCCAAGCTTGTAATATTTTCACTGGTATGTCATGCATTCAAAAGCTCCCGTTTGAAGACTTTCGCTGTATGACGTAATCACGTCACGTGCCACAAATCCTTGTACGTCCAGCTGTTGTGACGTCATCGCGTTCAATCCCTTTGAAGACCCTGTGACGTCACAAAATGGGGATATCCCCTAGCCTACAAGTTGTGGAGCAAAAAAAAAAAAAAAAAAAAAAAAAAAAAAAAAAATACAAGTTGTGGAGCGACTTCCGGTTTTGAGAAAAAAAAGACTTCCGGTTTAGAACGGGAAGAGCTGACAGCTGTTTAAAGCAAATATACGTGAATAATACCAGGTAAATTATCCAATTGTAACGGATATTTGTTCTATATTAATTTCAGAAATTTCCCACCTGGTTGTATTCGTTTTCCTCTCAAATCAAACTACAAATGTCAGTAATCCTGGCTGCAGAGCGCTGCATAACCAAATTCATATGGATATGAAAAAAATCAAATCATAGATTACTTCTGTCCTACAACATGGCTACTTGTTCGATTATGAAGGTAATTCAGATTTTCTTCTAATTTATGCTACTGCTAGCTTTCCACAACAGGGACAAGACATGAAAAATATATTTTTTGCCCAGTTAAAGTTGCTTACATTTCCCTGTTCACAGAATCACTAAAAACAGCTAAAGTAAAACAAATGCAATGAGTCTTACTTAAAAAAAAACAACTAATAACTGTTGCTTTATTATCAGACGTTGCTCATTCCTTGATCCCTGCAGGAAAATTAAAGTAAACCAAGATAAAATAAAATTTGAAAAAGTAAACAATTGAAGTCACTATTTACACATCATTTCTAAAATATGTACGGCTATGCTTTTATTTTGAAAGCTCAAAATATGTGGCTGCAAAGTGGCACTCAAATTTTTCACTGTACCACTTGGTAAACATTCCTGTTTTATAATTACCCCGGAAAACAACATATACCCCCCTTATTACAATAACTAAATTTAGCCTGAGACTTTTCTCACAAACAAGAACAAAACATAAAACAAGATGAGCTGAAGCTCAATGGAGCATCAAACAACACAACACTGCCTTGGACAGGCATCCTTTATTTTTTGTCAATATATTTCAGGAAACAATATACAAAGCAATGACATGGTCAGCTTAACTGAATGTTGTGATGCTGTTCAGTTCCATATAGAAAACAGTGGTGGTGGGCCCAAACCGGAGCGCCCTGCTCATAGTGATGAATGGGGGGAGGAGCTAAAGGATTTTGATCAGATCTCAGGATTTTGGTCCGACGGCTAACATGGACCTGCGGGTGACGAGGCTTAAGACTTTCAACAAGGCACTAGCATATGAAACCAAAGCCGAAACTCCAACAAAACACCCAGCGCTCACTTTAGTTTAACATGTTTATTACATTACATACATTTCACATTTGAGCTTTGACCCCTGGTTGCCCTGCTTTTGACTGAAGAGGCGCCCCACCTCCACCCACTTCTGATGCATGGCTTATTACTGCAACCCACACGTGAAGGCTGGTCTTCTCTGTCCCCTAAAACCCACCTGCTGTGTCAGCGACTGTACAAAGGAATGGAGAGGTCGGAACAAAACGGAAAGAAAGGAATTAAACTCCAAAGAGGTCTGCTGAGGGTGAAGGAATGGTCCAAAGCAGCACGCTCCTCTTTTTGAATCCATTGCACCACCAGGCACTGGCTTTTCTCCGCCTTTCCTCCTCAAAGTGGGGCGCCAGAAACTGCCGACAGATCACTGAAGCACTGTGAGCATTTATAACAGATCTCCCATCTAGAGTCTGAAGAGGTCAAACTGGTGTGGACAGCTGCTTGGTCACGGCGCTTTAACGTGATAACGGAAGGTGGAGTCTGCAGATGAGTGAAGGAGAGGCGAGCGCCTCGGCTGATTAGTCTGGATGTCAAAAGCTTCGATAGGCATGGCTTTCCATGGATTCAATCTACAAAACATATTTACAACATAGATAACATCTACAAGAAATCTACATGTTAATCCACTGTGGGTTTTTTTTTTTTTTTTTTTACAAAAACACAGTCTTGTAAATCAGCCCCTCCCTGACCCCGCCCACCAGCAGCTCCTCGTCACCTCCCTCGGGTGTGTCAGCAGGACTGCAGCTCCTGTGTGTTAAGACTGGGCTCAGGAGGAACTGCTTTCTCGCCAGCTTCCAAATATGTGCAATGAGAACCCCCCCCACCCACCCACCCGCCCGCGAAACATCCTAGACCCAAAGTTCTCACACCATGAAGGAATTCTGATTCTTCAACTTTTCAAGTTCTTTGATTTGCTGTCTCAAAAACAGTATCCTGTGGGGAGAACAGAGAGCAGGAGTGAGATGTGGGAGGTTTTGGACGCAGCGATGGGAAACGTGCGGCCGACTCACCTCTGCTCGCGCAGCGTCGCCTGTATTTCACAGACCCGGACCAGGGAGCGCAGGTTTTTGAGCTCAGTGCAGTTCTCTGACATGCATATGCTGCCCATGGTGTGAGCCTCCTCGCGGAGTCTGGACGCCTTTAGGGAGACGGAGGCAACCTTAGACTGGGAGGAGCTGCGCAGGGGGGAGGGGAGAAGGATAGCGGCCACTGACCTGTTTCTCCACGTGTTCTGCGGGCCAGCCCTGCACATGCTTGATGAGGCTCTCGTTGAAGTGGGCCGCGAGGGAGGGGGTGAAGGAGCAGGAGGGCCGGGATGTGGAAGAGGCCGGGGGAGCGGAGGTGGAGTTGGAGGCATTGCTGCTCGAGGCGACGTGGTTGGAACCTGGAGAGGGACTCCTCTGACTGCTACACGGAGAAAAGAACAACCGAAGGAAACAGGCAGTCAGACAAACCGTTTCTGTAGAAACAGAGAAAAACAATATAACCTACCGCGACTTATTTGTGTTCTTGAGTTTTTATTTTTAAGAACAAAAACAGGCTCATATTTGTTATTTTTTCAGTAAACACAGGTCGTCTTTTAGGGGTTGTTTCCTTTAAAAACCACTAGAGGGCACTGAGTACAAATATTTGCTATTGACAGTGGCAGAGTAAGTGTTGTTCAAAACAAACGTGGAAGAGAATCTGATCGTTTCCTCTCAAACTTTGATATTTTTCTTATAAAAACCAAAAGATGAGTATTCCTGTATTTATTTATTTTTTGTTACACTGAGCATGGCGAATTTGTTCTGAAACATCACACTTTCCTCATGAAATTGCGACATATCCTCCAGAAAGACTTGCATATGGTTTTCTTTTTCTTGATCATACATTTTTTGCCTTTGTGACTTACACTCCGGTGCGACCTGTGCTCCAGAAAATACGGTACAATTTTGTCTTTTGCATTTCTAATCTGATTCTAAAGAAGCTTTATTTTGGAAAAAACCCTCTGGAATCTCTCAACCACATCCAACACATTGACACGTGAAGTCGCTCGGTCACCTGATGAAAATCCGTCTACTACTGTCTTTAAGTGGCTGCATCGACCACTAAACTACAAACCTCCAGCTGGCAAAGTAAGCAAAAAAAACCCAAACATATTTGTTAAGTTTCTTTTACAGAAAGGAGTCAGAGAGGAAGCAGAAAAAAAGCCATTGACTTCAAAATAAAAGAAAGCTGCTTTTAACAGAGAAACCAGGAGATTTTACTCCAGATGTGGGTTTATTGCAACATTTCTTCCCACACACCATAATAATGCATAATAATTAGCAACCAACTGTAATGTTACCAAGAAGCTGTAAATAAAGTTGCTCAAATGGTGGATTCATACTGATTAAACTGGTTTGAGGACAGAAAAAGTTTGTAAACCACTGGTCTAACTAGCATCGTAGGAGTTTAACAAAGAGGTGTGGGGGAACAGCTGTTATAATAAATCCATATTTGGGGGAAAAAAATTGTTTTCGCCTATAAAATCCAGCTTTTGTTTTTGAATTCAAAAGCCCTTCCGTTCCTCCAATAGCTATTTTCTGCCAAACTAAACTTTCCAATTACGTTTTTGTTTTTTTGTTAACTTTGCTAGCCGAAGGGTTTGAATTTAGGGGTCGGTGGAATCGCTTTAGGAAAGTAGCAGATGAATTTTTGCCATTTCACTTAGGATTTGAGATTCATCAAGAATGAGTTGGATGTAGTCTTCCAAAATAAAACTTATTTCAGAATCATGTAGGATGTGTTATTCTCTCTTGTGTCCGATATCAAATGTCCCATGGACCAGTGCCAGTCTGGGGGTTTGGGACCATTGCAGTAAATATTTCCCCGCGCTCACATCACTTTCAATAGATTCATTTTGTACAGCTTTGCACTATTTGTTCCTTTTTATATACGTTTGTGAAACTATTTCTACAACATTGAGGTTTTTTCTGAAGAAAAGGGGTTCCAAATGTTCAGTTTGGACTCTGCTTGAAGCAGTTTTGATTTAAATAAGTCCTGATAAAATAAGTTGAATGTTTTCTTTTATGAGAAATTCTTCCTGTGTGGGAAACCCTAGTTCTTGAAATGTCATGTTTTTTTAACCGGTAGAATCAGTTCCATCTTCATTCAAGCTTTTTTAAATGAAATATCTCAAATGTTATATGCTGTCACATTTCACAATTCAACATCACAGTTTAAATAACAGAAATTAGCAGAAAGTACAAATTTATAAAAAGTTATTTTTCTCTGCATTTATTCAATTTACTACCTCTGATTACAATTTATACTAAAATGTAAACGAAATGATTTTTATCTGAAATTTCTGAATTGATAAAATATGTAAAACAAAATAATTAACTCATTAAAAGATTGTTCCAAAGCAGAAATATTTCTAAAAATAAAGGGGAGGGGTCTGGACAAAACTGTTTAAAATGAAGTGTCATCCAATAAAACTAGATTAAAAGAGATCGGGTTTTTTAAAGTATTAATCTTTTTTTAAACAAAACTCTCTTTTTTATTTACAATAACTTGTTATTCATTCACTACAGAACAAAAACAAAGCAGCGATGAATGACTATGAATGAATCAATTCCACTAATGACCAGCAGATGGAGCCAAACTACAACAAACAAAGTATCTGATTGATAAATTATGAACAGCTGGAGTTTTTAGCAAAAGGTTCAGAAGACCACAGGTAAAGCTTTATACATCCTAAATAAAATATAGTTTGAACATTTAAGATAATAAGGTGTTCATAAATACAGCAAATAGGTAGTTTATGAGTAAACTACACCCAACTAGACCAAAAAAAGATTAATATATGCCTATTTTTTGTCATACAATGTCAGTGTTTTTGGTCTGGACTCACCCTTGGCGTTGTAGGGTTCTGGGGGAGGCCGTGGTGGCATCGTGACTGTGCGGCTTGTCGCTGGAGAGGGGCTGCTGGGATGTGGGCTGGGAATGAGACGTCTGCTTCACTGCTGGCGTGTTCACCTGAAACACAAGCTCGGCATCAGCACAAAAACTCCACTTTTTCTGTCAACTCATTCAATTCTGTAGGCCAGACATCACGAAAGATTCATTGTCGAGATTCCAAAAAGCAGCAAAGAAATCTGCAGAAATGTCAACTATTGCCACACTGGAATGAGGCTGCGTCATATCTTCGCTTGTCTGACTTCTTGGTTGTAAAGTAGATGACCTGATTATTTACTGGTGGTCAGACAAGAGTGCAGTCTGGTTGAGAGCCTGCGTCTCACCTTCGACTGTGAAATTACAGGCTGCGTGCTGAGGAGGGGTTTGTGGGGGCCGGCGTTGGTCTGCGGCGTGCTGATTCTTGGGGAGACGTAGGATCTTGGTGATGAGGCGTCTGATGTTAAAGACATTGGTGACTGATTTGACTGCTGGGCTGTTGGAGAGAAAAAACAAAACACTTTTGTTAAATCAGTTATTCTTTTAACAATGTAAACACAATAAGTCCAAAAAGAGGTCTGCTGTATTTTTGGAGGGGGAGGAACAGAAATTGTTAACCTATCCCAAATTTGTCCAAACTTCAGATTCAAGTCATTAAGAGGGTCACAAACACAATGACAAATAATATACAAATAAGGCCTTTCATTATAATGGAGCCTGTTAAATCCTACGTGCACCGTAAGATTTATTTTCTGGAACGGGAGTGTTGCTTTACACTACAGCCCTCAGCTGAAACCAGTGACCAGTGGAGAAGCTTCACAAAAACTGTTTTTTTTTTTAAATCCAGTGATTTGCTGAAAAATACGACAGAGTATTAGGCCGCAAAAAAAAAAGTAATGTTGTATTGTTATACTTTTCTTTTGTAAATTTACAAGATTAACGTTGGAGTGAGCCTACAGTCCAGAGAGCAAACGCTGTGTGCAGCAGCAGATTGACTGAACTGTGAAAGCATCTTGGATCTCAACAGGTAACCTGAATGTTTAAAATGTTATAAATGTTTGGAATATTTTTTTATTTCCATCTTAAGTTTTAATCATTGATGGGCGACTTGCAGGATCTCTGCAGAGCCAGTTGATGAAGCCATCACTATCCCTGCTGCAGCTGGTCACTTCCAGTCATTTCTTCCTTTACTAAAGAAACACATGATCTCCTTCAACTTTGCGTGGTGTTTCAGTCTGAAGAGGCCTAGTTTTTGGAATTTGTGCTAATTATTTTAATTTCTCTCTGTTATTTTGTGTTGAAACATGACGTTTCATCTGGAGAAGGGGCCCATGAAACCCTGTTTACATTCTCCTTTGGTGTTCTTTCTCAGCATGACAGAGACATGATGTAAGGTGGTGAATGGGCTTCTGGGTATACAAATTCAAAGGCTAAAATAAAGTGGTAGTCATGCAGACGTCTCTCTCTGATCTCTTTATTTTACATATGAAACTCTGTATTACAGACATGAACCCTGGAAAGTTAGCCTCAGAGATAATTTGATTTTGAATCACCAAAAGGTTCAGAATTTCTTTATTTTTGACACAGATCTGGAAATAAATCTTCACTAGATGCTCCATGTCTTTAATCTTCAAGCATGGCTCAGATAAACGGACAACTTTGATTTCATTTATCATTTATGGCTTTTTCTTGTAAATTTACGACCTTTAATCTTGTAAATTTACGAGGAAAAACAATTGTAAATTTAACCTATAATTTCATAACATACGACTTGTTTTCATAATTTAACAGTTACAACTTTACGAGATTTAAAGTTGCAATAAAAAAAAAAAGTTAAATGGCCCTAATACATAGTACAAAAAAACAGATCTTGCACACAGACCTTTTTTAAGAGAAAATATACAATTCTAAACTTTGAGAATCCTGAATAAAATACTCTAATTTACAGAATAATAAAAGGCTTGGCCACACCCACACAGGAAGAATTCATCATAGAAAAGAAATGTGTCACTAGCACTAAATCTGTCGTCAGGGAGATTGTGAAGTCAGGTTCAGAGGATGAATCTTTGCTCTTTCAAAGGCTGCATAATCTTGAACACTGCAAGTGTTGATCAGATAGACATTTTTCTTACATTTAAAGTAAATAATGCAGAGCAGTCAGTAAAACTGTGAAATCTACTAGCATATGTTGGTAATTCTGAGAGACGATGAGTGTTTTAGCCACATGCACCTTCAGTTAACATGACATTTGGTATTGTTGTTGCATTGTGTTAATTTGTGTGTTCGTGTTCCTGGTGTGTGTTCATGTATTAACCTGAACCGCCTCATTCACAAACAAATGAAACAAACGTTTTCAAACTATACCACAGATCAAAGCGTGGACTCACCTTGGTTAGAGAGCTGAGCAGCTTGAGAAAGGATCGTAGTGATATTGAACGCTGACGGTCCAGCTGTGAAGATCTTGTGGAGCATCGACTGTAATGAAGCTTGTGTGACAGCAGCTGTGAGAACTGCACAAAAACAAAAAAAGGACACACGGTGTTAAACGTGCAAATCAAAAAGTCTGGCAACTAAAAATACACAAACGACAGATTGGATTCAGCAAACACCTGAATACTGTCAATATTTGGAAGGTGTCGTTTTCATGGTCATTTAAATTCGCTTCTGCAGCCACGGAAACCTCAGAGGAAGCAGACTTACTAAAACAACCCAGCTGCATAAATGTTTTAAACATTACTCAGATTTGAAATCCATGTAATAAAGTATTACAATAATTCAGTCACAGCAGGGCTTTGGCACACAAAACCAATAGGTGTGCAGCCAGCACAGGTATATTAACATCTGAACATGGAGATCAGACGACCCGCTCACAATGACTGAAATGTGAAACTACAGATCTGTGTGCAGAGCCCTAATTACTGGATGACAGCCACTCCTGCAGCTCCTGGCTGCTTCAAGGAGACGCAGAACTGTGGAGGCATTATGCTACCGACCATAATAAAGGAGGTGCGCAGAGTAAATGTGCTTCTGACTGCTCAACCGAAGCGATCTGCTCAATGAGCCACAGAGAGGACAAGGAGCAAAAGAAGCGGGAAAAAAATCTGCTGCTTCTGATGTGAACAGATACAAATATTTTAAATACTGTCAGCTGTAAATCAACCTTGCTAAATCATCACAAATCTGAAAGGAATAAGGAAATCTGAGTAAATGAAAGCTGTGGCTTTAAGTTACATTTCAGATTCAGTTTAAAGAAAAACCTAAATGAAAAATCAGATATAACTCAAAGTATAAATTAGTATCAAGGTTGTAGTCTGTTCATACTTCAATGCTGCATTCACACTAAATGCAATTTGTGTGTCAAATATGCACCTGATGCCTCTGCTTTAATGCATGCAAACTTTGCTGCTTGATGGCTCTTTAAGACTGATCATAAACCTGATGCTCCTGCTGCATGTGGGAGGAGCCACCATCAAAAGGTTTTCAGATGTCAAGAGCTTATGATTCTTATCTCTTTTTTTTTTTTTTTTTTTTTTTTTTTTTTTTTAACTTGTCCTGTCCAACAGCTGGGCAAGCAGATACGGGCTGAGAGCCTCTTTGTTGGACAGATTTTATTTTGTCCAACAGGGGTTTATTTCAGCCATTTATTTTAATTATGTTGTATCTTTTTTTTTTTTTTTTTTTTTTTTGTTGGACCGGAGAAACAAAGGGGGGGGGGGGGGGGGGGGTTAAAAGAGTGGGGTTAAGATAACAAAGAAGGTAACACAGAGTAGTAACATCCTATAACAACCAGGTCTAAATAACAATCTGGAATGGGCGGGGCCTGTCTACACACACACACTCAGTTACACACATACCTTTTGGCTAGAATAATCTTTACCTTTAAAGTTTTCAAAAATGTACACAATACCACTACAGCTCACACACAATCATAGAAGCTGACACAAATAAAGCCTTTCATTCCATCACACATTCCGTTAGTGCGAGGTGAGCTGACACCTGTGCTCAGGTGAGTGTTTATGTTTTGCTGATGTGAATGTTGATGGAATGTATAGAAGGAGAGAGAGCCCGGCCACCCCACACGCCAGGCCCCCACTGGGCGGCAGCAGCAGCACGGGCCCCCCAACACCCGCCAGGAGCCATGGAGAGAACCAGTCAGCCGCAGAATCCCGCCAGACACCCAGACCAGGGCACGCGGGACCACCGCGAGGCCCCCACGCCCGAGAGCCGGAAGGCACGGGAGCACAGAGAGCGCGGCCCCCCTGTCCAGCCAGAGCAGCAATCCCCCACCACGCCAGGAGGGCCAACACAAGGCCCCACACCCGGAGAGCCCCCCAACCCCGAGGAGCAGCACACACCACCACCCAGCAGCGCCGAGCATTCCCCCGCCCCACCCAGGCACGAGCCAGAGCTCCCCAGGATGACCCGCTTCTATGCTCCAGACGTCCGCCCGCGCCCGCCGCGGGAGGTCCAGGGTCGAGCCGGGAAGGGGCCGCCCACCCTCGCCAATGATTGATCGCCTATGATTCTTATTCTCTACAAAAGTGTCAGTTAGCACTCCGCTACGTCTCTGTTCATGATCGAGCTGTAACATACGGAACACTCGGATATTGACGACCTGTCTCTGAAAACACGAGTAAGTGTTTTTGCAGCATCCAACATCTTTATAAATATGATGGAGTGCAGCAAAAATGCACTTTCTGCAGTGTAATTATCGCTCGAAATAAAGAGAATAATGCTGGATTTTAAGCTAGGAAAATAAAGAAACTGAATGTGCTACTGTGACCATAAGTAAATAAACTGGTTCTGGACCCGCTATGCAGGCCGCGCTTGGGTTAGCTGCCTGGCAGCGCGCGCGGTTCGTGTGTGCTTTTCTTGGTTTTTTTTTTTTATTAATTTGATTGCATTTGAGCTCGCTAGAGATTTTGTATTTTGTATTTTTTTGCTGCTTAGTGATGTTTAATGTAAATTTTATACCCTCCACCCCCTTGTTGGGACCATGTATTGCTGTGTCAGAAGAAAGGTAACATGAACCTTTCTATTATGTCATGTGAAAATACATTTTAATGTTTGTGTTGGTGGTTGGTCAGACAGAAGTAACGTCTGTTCGGGTGGGCAATTTTTGAGTTTTACAAAATGTTATTTTGGCATTTCCGGAAGAAGCAGATAGAAGGAGAATTGGGTAATCAACCTCATCTAACTAAAAAAATAATATGGAATTTAGAGAAATTATATGTGAATTTGGATTCAAAGTCAGAATATATTGATTTACAGATTAGGTAGATTTTTTTCTCTTGATTTTTATTTTTGTAATTATTGATCATGTTCAAATTTTAGAACTCAACTGTTGAAATGCTCATTTCAAACAATAATAATGATTTGGTGCGTAAAATTTGGGGTTAAAGGGGCATGTGGCCCGGTGTGCAAATGTTTTTTGCCACTCCTGGTGGGTGACACCAAAAGCGGTATGTAATGAATTTGGCGTGTATGTTGTGTTTTGTCCGTGGACAATGTATTAGCTACCAAAATTCAGGCACTGTATGGAAGGCAGAAAGATGTGGCGTTTGTGGCGTCTCTGTAGAGATCTCCAAAACATAAACTCAAGCTACTTGCTGATCAATGTTTTCCATGATTTGGCAACAAATTCATTCCAGAACAACTTGCTCCGCGGCTGGGGCGTCAACTCGTTAAGCAGTAAATTTAACAGGCGGCAGACACGAATTTGACTGGCCTGTGGTGTTTGGTGTGAATGGAGCATCAGTGATGCCTCTCGTTTTTCAAAGTAAATCTATATTGTTTTTCATAGATTAAAAAAATAAAAAGACTTCAGTTCAGTTAATGTCTTTGTATTGTTAATTGCTGAAGCTGCTCTAAATAAAAAAGGTACAAATGATGTTTAAATCCATCCACACATTTTCTTAACCCGCTGTATCCCTCTCTGGACCTCTTGGCTTGGATGGGCGAAGGCGGGGTACACCGTGGACAGTTCCGTCTGTTGCAGGGCGGCGTTTAAATACACATCTTCATTTTCATTCATTTGAGTAAAAAGACAGATAAAGAAACCACTCGATGCCACAGGACCCCTGATCCTGTCTGTTCATTGACCAAACATTGAAACTGGATGGCCCTGATGCACAAAATACACAAGGTCTGACTGCAGCTTAAGAGTTTCAACTCCTAAATGAACGTTTTTGGTTGATCAGAAAGACTTCCTGTCATCCATCTTCAATTCAGTTTGATAGCAGACACAACAGGCAAGGTACACAAAGGTTTTTCCAAAAGAAAACAACACCTACCCCAAATAAGGGGCCTTATTCGGGGTAGGATTTGGGAACAGAACAGAATCCTACAGAGGCTAAAAGTGGTTGTACCTTCGTTGATTTTGGCCATGTCCACGCTGGCGTTGTTCAGTTGCAGTGCGGTCTGAAGTGCAGGGAGGAGCTGGCGAAACAGAGTGGGGTCCTGTAGTAACGGAGGAGCTGAAGACTGAAGAACCGGTGAGACAGGCACCGTGGAAGCTGATGATCCATGTGGACCAGATGATGGGTTCAAGCTACCCGAGCCTGATGATGATGATGACGACGACTGAGTGGCATGAACTGCTGAAGGTTTCTCCGCCTGGGACGATTCTGTTAAAATTTCAGAAAAATACAGTTATTTTCTGAGTGACTCACAACTATATTTGCACAGTTAAAGAACTCTAGGTTTGCAGGTAGAAGTTCAGCTTTTTATGGTCAAAAATTCACAGACAAGCATAACTCCAAATGAAAAAAATACAAATGTTTTGACAAAAAACAACAACAAATAAACCATTGAAGAATTATCAACACCATAACGGATGAAACGGCCATAAATCTGTCTCACCTTTTGAACGGTTCAATAGAAATGTTGAAAACAAAAAGCCGCTTTATTAACAATCATTGATCGTCCTCAACATCAATGCATTAGGGAGGGAATTTTTTGTAATTAAGTCAACATTGGAAAAAAGCTATCAAAACATGCTTAGAGGAAGTGAATCTTAAAATAACATATTTGTCTATTTAATGTAGTGTGCAGTTTTATGGTAACATGTGAAATACATTAAAAAAAAAAAGGATCTGTGCTTTTTATTTGCAGGGAAGCATTCTTCCTGAGTTTGACAACAAGGCTGGCTAAAAAGGCTTCAAACACTATTCACATCACCAAACAAATTACTTTAAGCTATACAAGACAATGACGATGATTTGAAATGAGTGGGGCCCTTAAATGGCTTTAACCCAGCAGAAGATTGAGAGGCGGATCCAGAACTGCACAACATGAACCTGAGCACCATTTTTGAAACTTTAGAGGGATAAAGTAAAACACGCTTCTAAAGTTTGTATGAACCGCTAAAGTTAACTAAAACGCCACCTTTCAGTGGAAACCAATAGTGCTGTGTAACTTCCGGTTGCTATACCGGAAGTTTCACCCAGAACCCCTTTTACATCAGCGGCCCCAGGAATAAGGTGGATAGATAAAAAGTCATGAGGAAAGCTAAAGAGCCATCAAAAGATCTACGCAAAAAGGTGACTGAAATATTGAAACCAAAACCACAGTCAGGTAGACAAATAGTTCTGCCACAAACAAATATTTTATTAGTCGAATAATTAGTCGACTAATCGGGTCATGTGGATGAAACACAGAGGCGGATTGCTGATGGTTTGGGAATGTGTGCGCTACAACGCCAACTTGATCAAAACTGATGCCAAGATGAAAGCAGTAAAACTTGCACTCTTCAGCTCAGAGGCTGCACATGAGACACACTTGGACATTTCAACACGATAATAATCCAAAACACGAGGACAAGTCCACCAGTCATTGATACTATAGAATAAAGTAAAGATTCTGGAGTGGTCGTCTCAGTCTCCTGACCTCAATATTCTTGAGCCACTCAGGTGAGATCTGAAACGGCCAGTTCAAACATGACGTGGTCTGTTTTACCATTAGAGAAAATAAAGAACCTCATCCACAACAACCACAAGAAACTTTTAGCTGTTATTGAAACAAAATGAGGCAATACAAGATATTAAGAACTTGGGTATGTCAACTTTTGAACAGGGCCATTTGGGAAGTTTATGTTGTCATAATAGTTTTAAAAGGGTAAATAGAATTTTTTATTTTTAAAATTAATGGCTTCATCCAACCACTAACCATAAGTGGAAAACTACTTGTTATCAATAATGTTCTTTGAAAAATAGCCTCGAATTCATAACTCTTTCAGTGTATGTAATCGTACGAGCACAACTGTAGGTAGGAGATATTATGTATTTATAAGATGCATTGAAATTCTGATTTTCAGAACATTGCAAATGGCAAAGAGAATAAAGTGGAAAGGCAAAAGTGACTTTGAATAAAGTTCTGCATTTTAATCCATTTTCTTTTCTAAAGTAAAGATGCACCAATCAATCATGAATCTGAATTAACATTACATTAAAACAGATTGTTAAGCTCCTGCCAAGTATATACAAACGAAAAAAAAAGCAATAGGTCTAGCTAAAATAGATTTAATGAGCGTATAATCAGAATATCATGGGTGGAAGAAACTCCAATTTGACTTGGTCCCTGTTTTAAAAGTCACAACTAAAGTCCACAATTGCATAAATTCTATCTGCTGGTTAACATTTTTTAAATGTTTTTTATATGTTTAAACTTTCCTTCATTCTAGAGTGAACAGCCTAAAACCTACAAGCACAGTATAATGACACACTGCATGCTCAGTGCAACACAACACATTCCAAGAAGAATTCCAAAGTTTGTGCTGACATTTTTCCTTTCTTGTTTTGTGGAACGGACATAATCATCAAAAGAGTCAGAAACAGCCCATAGTAACCGGTGCTGTCAATCAGGTGATTGATTTATGGATCTGTGAGCACCAGAGGCGCCAACAAGTCGATACAGACGGCAAGCTAAACAGTTTAGGGTTGATGAAAGAGGAAACTTTTTGATAGAGATAACCACAATTTCACTTCCTGATGAAGTTCTTTCCATATACCAATAACAGGGTTTTTCCTGCATGGCGAATTTGGTAATTTACCGGCGCCACCAGCTCCTGCGCGCCGAAATGGGGTAAAGTTGGTTGATTTTAGGGACCCAGACTGAGAGGGGGCCCCGAATGATGACGAAATGATAAGACAGAAAAAATAATTTCAGTAAACCAATATATAATCACAAATACTTTTATTTTCAATGTCAAAGTAACAATATGTATATTTTCTGTTTTGGTCATAGGAGTGGAGAGACTACACGAGCTTGTAAAAGCCGAGAACAGTGGGGCGGAGGTGGGGGGGCTTCCAGTCGTAGTTCTGAAATTGTGATGAGTTTAAGCTTGTCTTTATTTTTTTAATGATTGAGCAGAAGTTTTTACATGGAGCTTTAAATTAGAATCATTTGTTGTTTCATTGTGTATCAATAATGGGGTTGTTAGTTACATTGTGTCTTTTTTTTTTTAGGTGATCTAATAATAGTAAAACAAACTTGTTTTTAACCGCTCCTGAAATGACACTAAATTAAGATACCTTATGTGTTTTACCAAAATGTACGCATGTAAGAGGACTGAGTGAAATGATGATTAAATCTATTGCCAGAACTGTTTAAAGATTACGTTTAAAGTTTATCATCTTCTGCTGCATTAAATTTTACTGTTATTAAATGAGAAAATAACATAAAAATAACATATTTATTGCTTTAGGAGGATGTTTTTAAGACTGAACTTTGAAAGGAACTTGAATGTGCTGCTGTGAGATTAAAATGAATCAAAAGTGTCATATAGCCTATTGAAAAATCTAACATTGTTGTGGTTTAATTATTGTGTACATTATGTATATGCATAATAATCAAAATATTTAAATTTTTTCCACATATAGTTTCAATACTGCAATTAATGCAAAAAAAGGAAGTTAACTTTTCAGATTTCATTTGGAATTTAATGGGGGAGATTAAGGTATAAAAATCTGAGGTTGTGATGAGACACCATCACCACCTTATATTAAGACAGGAAAAATCCTGCAATAATGACAGACGTGATGATACAGCAAATTTGTTTCTCAAGTCAAACAGTGACAAGTTTATGAAAATTGCAATGCAGGAGTTCAAATTGAATTATATAGTTCACAAAATGTATATTTCTTCAATTTCCAACTTTCTTTCAAGCTAGATGTTTGTTTCTCATGTTAACATTTGCAGTTGAGATCATTTAACATGTGGCAGTAACTTACTTTGTGACAGTGAATTGATGCAGACTATTTTATGAGGATTATGTCATCTTATGGTATTGCTTTTCTAGCTTATGCTTGTTAATCCTTTTACAACTGAGTTTCAGTTCCAGTGTTGTCTCTCTTTGAATTAGCTCAACTTTTCAAACGTTTACACAACGCAATTCCACTGGCTTTGAAACTGAAAAAAGCAGCTTTGCACGGATCTGCAAAACTTTAGTAAAATGTTCACGCAGTGAACAGAAACTTATTCTGAAGTGAAGAGAAAAGCAGCATTTTACCATTCAAAAGCAGTTTCTCTCACCTTAATTAATCTTTGGAATTTTGCTAATTGCATTATTCAAACGTTGTGTTACTTCCTGCTGCCAGTGATACCAGTCGTGATTCTTGAGTAGGTAACAAATTAAGTTTGGGCTATATTGGTCTTTTATCCAAACCACATTCACGGTTTGTCAAATGCGACAGAAATTGGCTTATTTTAGATCCAGAGTTTTGGCTGGTCATCGTTTTTAGACATACTATGGTCTGTTCTGGTCTCATCTGACATCATCGATGTTTTGTTTGCCTTGCCGTTTAATTTGCATTTTGAGAATCCAACCATATTGTAAATGACAGAACTTTGTATAACATGATATTTAACACTATCCAAATGATATTTCCACCTAGCGTGAGGTAAAACCACATATACAGCCCTGCTACTCATTCTAAGACTATATATGACTAACAAAGCTGCGGTCCCGTAGAAAAGGTAAACAGGTTTTCCTATCAGATTTACTGCCAGTAAACACTGTAAAAACAATAAAAAACAAATAAAGTTCCTTTTATATGTACTAAGTTTATATTCCTCTAAACCAGGGGTCCCCAAACTACAGCAATTGTGCCGGCTCCTCAAACTGTTTTGACTAATTTAGACATTTAACCAGTTTTTTAAGGCTAATTTTACACTTAGCTAATATTTCAGCTACATGCTAACTGTTTTAGCTAATTTAAGCTTTTTTCTATTTTTTAGGCTATTCTTAAGTTTAGCTAATATTTTAGCTTTAAGTTAGCTATTTCGGCTAAATTACATTTTTTTTTGTTTTTGTGGTTAATTTGGCTATCAACTTCAGCGTTTTCAGCTATCAATGTTCAGAGTGTTAACTATCAATTTAAGCATCTTCAGTCATTAATCTATCACAGGTAATGCTATATAACTAGTTTTTAAAAATATTTTAGAATTATTTTTTTCTGTCAAGATTACTAAAATTATTTAAAATTTGGCAATGCGTGGTGTTCTGAAAAAACGTAAATGTTTCTGTTTAGGCTGCAATTTCTACACTTTTTCTTTGAGCTTACAAACCAACCTTAGCCCCCCATCAGAGAAGAAAACACTTGTGTGGCCCTCACAAGAAAAAGTTTTGGGACCCCTGCTCTAAACCATAACTGTTACTAAAGACAAAAGTTCAAGAAATATGCACATATTTTTAAACATTTTGAAATCATAAGAAGCATTTTAAAAACAAGCAGCAGATTGTGAAGCATGAAAAATAAAAATCAGCTAAATAACATGTTGGCTTTCATTGATGAGCAGAATGGCTGTTCTTTCTTTACAATGAAGTTTTGTAACATGATCAAACCATTTGACATATCCAATACAATGATTTATCTGCTTTGCATTAGCCATACTAACTGGTAGGTTAAAACATAATACTAGGAGATGATTCAACAGTCTGACCAATAAAAAAAAGCACATAGGATTTAGTGAGATGAGTCAGAAAAGATCTGTGCAACACTTACTAGGACCAGTAAAGCCAGGGGCTGCTGTTGCTTGCATAGCCTCCCTTCTGTAGTCCCTGTCCTTTGGGAAACTGTTGACAACAGCAGTCTTTGTTGCCTCTTTTTGCCTTTGTTCTCTGAGCAGCAAATACAACAAAACTGTTAAGAGATCTATGCTTAACAACACTTGTGCAAATGTACTTAAGAGTGCAAAGCCAAATACAGTTTCATTAGAAAAATTAAAACTACCTCTCAAGCCATTCCTTGGGCTTCTCCCACTGGGAAACTTCTGTCCTACAGTTGTAATAATATTTCTTTCCAGAGGAACTGATGTGCTCTGACCAGTCGTCAGCAGGCTCGTAAGGCTGAGTAGAAGAACACAAACTTAGGAACAAATGGCTGCCTTACAGATAGAAGGTGTGTGTTGGTCTGATGCAACAGTCTGCAATCTGATCTAAAATGTACCAAAGGAGGACAGGATGAAAGCAGAAGGGGGAGGAAAGGCTCTCCTATGAGAGGATTCTGTTTAGGGAGAAAGCTTTTTTCAGATTGGATTGTTTCTGTGCATTAACTTTACATTTATTAATTTAAAAATGTAAGTATTTTTATATCACTGTTAGTGTAATGCTGCATTCAAACCAAGCACAATTCACGCAACAAATTTGCTGCTGGACCCTTGCACAAAAATGAGTTTATAAACTTGACAATACAGGAGAGCTACCACCTAAAGTTTTTAGCTTGATCGCTACATGGGAGCACTTCATATCTAAAGTACAATGCATTGAAGATGTGGATGATGTTAAGAGATCAGGTTTGATTACTTTGAAGAGTTCTAGAAAAGCATTGGGAATCATATCTGGGTTCATGAGATCATTCAGAAACTCTCCCAGTGTGGTGAGCTTCACCATCTACTGCAGGAGCTGCGTCTGAATGAAGGCGCTTTCAGCGGTACTTGTGTCTCTCTGTTACCCAGTGAGTCCCTCATTAGACCGAGGAAGGAAAAAGTTAAATTCAGAATTATTAATGTCTCAATGGAAACAAACTTGAAGCTCAGGAGGACAAGGATCAGATTCCCTCCGTGTTGGCTTTGGACTTCACCCCGATCGCATCAACACTTCACAGGCCAAAGCTGAGTCCCTGATTGGTTAATGCGATGCGTCTTCTTTGGCAAATTTCAGATATTTGATCTCTTGATAAACTACGATGCCCAAATATGTGCTGCTACTATTCTGACGTGCCCTGCCATGCGCTCAAATTACACCGTTTTAGTCCGAACGATGTCTTAACATTGTAACTGGATAACTCTTCTGCGCGAGTCGCGTTCGATGTGAATGCAGCTTAAGAATAAACTGACAGGAATGAATTACCACCAATTCTTTAAAAGTTGTGTTTTTTTTTTTTTTAATGAAAGCTTAGACCCAGCAACAAAATATTTAAAGCTTATGTCAGTAGCCACTGTACCAGGAGAGCAATGTTTAGTAAGTCATTGGTCCACAACGTCTACAGCAGAAGGGAGCACTTACTGCGTCTGAGGTCTTGTTTGGGTTTGAAAGCGAGTTGGAACTATGAAGGGAAGTATGGTTGTGAGAGTTTTCTTGTGGTGAATAACTGGTACCTAAAGGAGAACACACAAGAGAGAAAGAGGATGAAAAAAGGAGTCAGAACCAATAAAATACAGAGCAGATCCTCTCCTGCCTGAGTTTACTTATGGTTATAAAAACATGGAAGAAACAATAAACTATCTAAATTGCCAACCACATAAAAATATTTGATCTAAAAAAGAAAAACATGAATTTCTTCTTGCTGATGAGTTTCATTCTCCAGCATTCTGAATGAACATAAATCAAACAACTCCAGCTGTAGATTGCTGTTACCTGTGAACCACTTTCTGATGAAAGCCATTTCTTGGTGGAATGAACCATTTAAGATAAAGATCAATATAGCATGGCCACGATTAAGCATCTCACACATCAACAATAGTAAATGTGTTATTGCTCTCAGTTTCAATGGGGCATTAAAATTCATTTTTTCATTATTTGATGCTTTTTCCTTTTCTATTGAGCCTAAGATAAATGTAATTTGCTTTATAAACAGGGTCCTGACCCTGCAAGCTTAAAGTCCTCCTTCAGTCATATCTGAGTATGATTGTATTGTTTGTAGGCAAAACCAAAAACGTTGTATTGCTTTCTTGGTCATAGTTTCTGCAAAACAGCAGTAGTTCATTAGAAAATTAACTCCAAGCTGTGGGCGGGACTGCTGAGGCAGAGTACGCCTGCCCTTATTTCCAATCATCTCTATGTTTACACTCTCTCCTGCTAGCAAAAAGCTCCTCACAACCCCGACCTAACATTACAGTGCAAAAAAAAGGTCAGCAATATCAGAACTATCCAGCAGTATAGTTTTGAGTCAAATTCCAGCTCAGATGAGGAAAATGAAGACATACATGGATCTAGTTGACCACAAGTGGATGCATCAGAATGGAGCGGAGCAGGAATTTGTACAAAAAAAACTTTCCTCTGTTTCTGATTCACAATTTAAATAAAGAAATACTCAAATTCAATTTTAATCTTAATTTTTTTTTTATATAAATGGTAAATAGAACACTTTACTACTTTCTTAAAGGACCAAAAGCACCATTGTGTCACTCATTCATACTCTGACTGTGGCTAGCCTGAAGAAACCTTACAACAACTAGGAGCAATGTGGGGTTCAGCGTCTTGCTCAAAGACACTTCGACACAAGGGAGCGCAAAGCCAGGACCCAGTGTGTTCTTTCAATCAGATTGTGGAGACATGTGACTGAGCTAATCAACAGCTGGCAGGGCTTGGAGATCTGGAAAATAGTCAGGGTGGTAGATCTTGAGGACCAGGAACGAGCACTCCTGCTCTAAGGTAACTTTCAGATCAAATTGATGTTGTAGAAACAGCAATGAATTTATAAAATTTGTTTTAAATAATAGCCGTTGGCAGAATATGCTAATGTTTTTCAAGCCACAATTTATCCCAACAGTTTTTGGGGTTGACATAGCAGAACATTCACAAGTTGTTCACTAAAGATTTGTTATTGATAGTAAAACTTAAAGAAAAGAAAAAAATACACTATAATTTATTTTAAATGTAATTGAATGGAAAGTTAAAAATAAGTTGTTCGACTTATAAACCTAAAGTATAAAATATGCAGTTGAACCACTGGGCTACTCAATGCGACCAACACAAAACTTTATTGCAAAAATAATCATCAGATCTTTGCAATCAAACTTCTTATGAAATTTAATTCTTTGGTCAAACAACGATTACACAGACGTGCTCATTTATCACAGTTTCTTCTCCGTGACCATCCTTCAAGGCAGCACAGAGATGAGGGAGAGGTTATACAGAATGTTAACAGTGAACCGTGACAGCTTATTTTAAACAGAGCGGTGCACTGGGACAGTGGGGGTACAGAGGTGGTCCAGAGAATCTATGTGAAAGGGCTTAAGGGACTTTGTGTAAGGTCACTTGAAAACTAAAAGGATCAGAAAATTTGGGATTTAGGATTGCTACAATGTAGTTGGGATCATGTATAACCTCTAGAGGTGCTTTAGGTAACCAACAAAACAATATACTCATATAGACTTCTTAGAAGGAAAATGCAATAAAATATGTTTAAAAAAAAAAATTATACATTTCCAGTACAGGAAACTTAAATTTATGTGAATCCTGGTGTGATTTATTACAGTGTGAACGCAGGAAGACTAAACAGCAAATGTACAAGCTAAGATAACAAAACGGAGTACAAGAACCAGGATTTGTAAATAAAAGCCAAGGCAAAAATTTGGTATGAAAAATACTTTACTCATATTGGAAAAGCACGAATCGCCTGTTTGCTGGTTAAAAACTGGAACATTATATAACTTTTCAGCTGCATCTGACTAACCATCATATCTGCAGGTTTTTGTTGACTATGGCTGTGGATCATCACTAAGGTGGCAATCTGGTTCAAGTCACAAATCAAGCTCAACTATTATTAAACTACAATTCTTACTATTTATTGTGCTTGTTGCTATGTTTATTTTTTCTCCCTGATTACTGAATGTAAAAAAATTTAAATCATGTGTATTAAATCTGCATAATTTATACCTTCTATTTGGTACAGGGGATCTGCATCAACAAGACTGATAAAAACACAAAGATTTAGATAGAATTGGTGTTTGTTTAAACTTTTTTGTTAATCTTCTGGTTAAGTTCAACAGTAACAAACAACATAAAAAGCATAAACATCACTGTCGTCTTAGATCATTCAACTACAAAACCTGAAAATGTTCTCCTCAGCTTTTTTTATCCCCAAGATTCTGCATCACTTTACATTTTAAGCATTACATTTTGGTACAAAGCCGGTATAAAAAGTAGTTTGCTTTTTTTTCCGTGACAGAATCAGCTGGTTTACGTTGATACATCTATCCTTCCAACACCTTTGCAGTGCTGCATATCAGCACGAGGCTGCGTTTCTCCATTTCAGAATTTACTGGAATTACATTAATTGTGTCAAATGTTGAAGAGTTTTCATGACCAAAAGGATCCATAATTATTATGCAGTTCAGAGCAATAAGTAAAATGTTCCCAAATAGTATTTTACTACTCTCTACTATATTTATAAAGATCACAAATCAGCGATCTTGGACGTTGTGAATATTCATACTCAAATTTTCGGGAACTTATTGCGAGTATCCGAGTACCCGGATACTCATCACAGCCCTATTATTAACCAAACCATAAAGGGTAAATTTACCCTTGGCTAGCTCTTGTCTTTGCCTCTAGGTGATTGCAGACATATAAAGGCCATAATTTAGACAAATTAATTTCATTTCTCTCGTACACTGGAGATGTGGCAGGTGACACCTAAATACCACACACTCTTTGATAATGCTTTAACCCTTTATGAAATCAGCGTGAATCAGCTGATTCTGACACGAAGAAAAACAGAGTTTTATGTTAAGTTTTTCCACAGCAGAATCTGCAAGTTGTGTAAATGGTTGAAGGGTTAAAGTAGTTTGTTGTTTCCTGTCACTGGTGTTAAAGAGTTAAAGAAGCTGATGCTAATCACAGGAACTCACTTTGCCGCTCTAATGTCTGCTGGTTACGTTTGGGGAAAGTAGGTCATTGAGCTTAGACAGGAGTTCCTCCTCTTTTTTGGAGCTCCTTAAAAAAGAAGATGGTTTTCCCGACCTGAGTAGCACAGGTTTGAGATTTAGCTTTTGCAGCTGAGATCCAGATATTCATGAATAAGCTGAGAGTCAGGCTTCATGCAAAAGACCAGTTTGTACATTCAATATATGAAAATTTCAGCCCATTCAAAATGAAAATTAGTGTTATTTTCAGAGCAAATCCCAGACAAATGGTGTACTAATTTTTAACCACACTAGATGCATTGAAAGAGGCCTTGCAATATGTAAACAAACACAGAAAATCCCTGTAAAAACCTGCATGAAGAATTGTCTTGTTGGTTGAGTCACTTCACCTGGTGACCTCACGAGATCCAGAAACCATACCAAAATGAGAACTGCCGGATTTCCATTGTCTCAAAGGAGAAGTTCAATTCTCTTAAAATAGATTTTTCTTTCTGCTTCCAGCTCAGCCAAATTTCTAAACATCCAGAAAACAGCAAAGACGACGCTGGTCTCTGTTGTCTTTGAATGCATTTTAGTGAGATGAACACCAATGAAGCACACTCAGATCACTGTTAAGTGAAGGGCACATGTAAGATGTTGACATCAGGCAGAAATGAGCGATCAACCTCTCTGTAAGTAAATGTATTTATGCCATAATGCTTTTTGCTATTTATGTTATGATATGAGAGCATCTTGTGCTGAACCGGCTCGTCTATAAACTTCTAAAAACCAAAACCTTTACCACCTCTGAGATAAAGTAACAATGAGAGTGCAGTCCCCCCAAGTCCTGGACTCCTTCCAGTTTTATTTAAGACTAAAATATCACATGGTTCTTAATTTCAAAACAAACCAACAACACATTCCAAACAAAGGTCTAAAGTCTCTGATGTCAACAAGTCAACTGACATTCCACTCTCACTTTTCACAGTAACAATATCCAAAACAGCTACATAATTAATTGTATTAGAAATATTTTAATGATTAAAAAATTTATTTATGATTTAAAAAAAAAAGAGAGGAAATGTCAAGTTTAAATCAACTTTGAAGCCATTTCTGTCTTTAATTCAGAATCAACACTGTTTAGTTAATACAGGTGACAAAGAGGAATAGTACATTAGCTGCTTTAGGAAGCTGCATGAATAAACTTCTGATCGTGAGTTGCACTGAGTAAATGTCACCAGAAAAAATTTACTAGACGCAAATGTAAAAGCATCAATGTTGATTTGTAAATTACTCAATCAGAAAGCAGATTTTACTTTGCCCAAATAGGATATGTGGTATTGCTTACCCTTTCCCAGTTAGATAAACCAGAGCAACAAAAATTTTAAGCAAATGTTAAAAAGTCTTATAAAACTACAGTAGGCTTATCTGATTAGTATCTTAAGCCTCGTTTCCACCGACCGGTCCGGTAGAGGAGGTGTGTTTTAGTTCGTTTTAGTTCATAAACTTAAAATCCAACTTTATTCTACATTTCAGAGAAAAAAATACATCGCCCCAAGATAGTATTTTACTACACTCTACTATATTTATAAAGGTCCAGAATCTGCAATCTTAGACGTTACGAATATTTGTACTCGAATTTTCGGCAGCAGATCGCGAGTATCCGAGCACCCGGATACTCCTCACAGCCCTAAGCATATCATAGCGCCAATGTCGAGCGACGACTAAAAAAGCAACAACAATGGAGGTCATACAGCAGCTCGTCTTTTTCTTGCTTTACTTTTTGTACATTGTGTCTAACAGGAATTTTATTGTTGTTTGAAAGAAGATTGCGAAGAAGAATACCACCGTAAAGTTGAAAATGGAAATGCTAGCATAGTGCTATATTGGTGCTTTCTAATGTTGTCATTACTTTCTGCCAATCAAAGGGTGGCAACAGCGACTCCGCCCCAACTGTTCTATTTGGGGACCCTCAAGAGATACGGGTCGGAACTGTTTATTGGGTCAATTTTACAACGCTCAAAATCTCGGACAGGATCGTACTGGACTGTACCGCAATCCATGTTCAAAAATGTTCTTCTAATTCATCGCTCGTTTTATCCATCAGGTAATCATTTGCTCTTTACTGATCTTTACAGTGCAGATTCTTCACCAGAATGTTTTATGGCGTATGCCAACGAACAAAGTTTAAACACCAAATCCAATGAGTAGTTTTTTTTTTTTTTTTACCATCGCTACACTGGATCACAACACAAAATATCCCTGACAGTGTCTGCATGACTGTGCACAAGATGGGGAGATCGCAAAGCTAGCAGATCACCGCTGGCTTGATCCGATAGCTTTGTTTGTGTTAGCCTGGGCCAGAGCAGACCCTTCCTAAATGGGGCTCCTCTCAATAGTCTACGTCACCTCGTGAGAACCCACCAGTGTTCATGGGTATGGGTGGGGTAATACTCAGAAATGCGTGAACGGATCAAAATACCGCTTTGAGGTTGTCTACAGTGAGAAATAAACATTATGCCCTTAAAAGCTCAAAAAGTAGATTTTTAATGGTATAGGCCCTATAATCTTTCAAATCTGTTGAAGAAAAAAAATCTTTATGAATGAAGGAGTCTGCCAATAGACCTCAACCTGCACAAACGGGTCCAACATTTCCAAACAAAATCAAACCATTACTCTACAAAAACAGAGCCTAGTTTCAGCGTAAGCTCATCTTCATTTTTTCAGGCAACTTAAACTTACAGCACAAACTGAATATAACATGTCTATTTACAAGTAATAGTTTAGTAAGCGCTTTTAAGAATAAAGCAATCTGAATGAAGCCATGTAAAACTAGATCAAATGCTGAATTATGATCATCTGCTGTTTACGTTGGTGACCTGGCCAAACCCTGTTCAAACAGCCGTCCTCAATTACCAAGATTAAAAATAATTAAGCACACATCTCTCTGTACGTCTGCTCACCTCCATCCTTGTCTCTGGCCCGGTGTGTGTGGACAGCCTTCGGTCTGCTGTGCCCTGTGCTGTCGATGTGTTTGTTTTCAGGACTGTCGGACCTCCGGAGCATTTTGCAGGGAGGAGTAACATCTGTGGAGTCTCGCATCTTTTCATGTCGATGGTCACCTCCCGGATGGCTCTTGGATGAATATTTGAGAGCCTATAGATAACAAATAAAAAAACCTTAGATTGCAGTCCAGCTCCAATCATTTTTGGCTCTGTTGTAAAAGCCTTCCCAGTGGTCTTTTGATTGTGATCATGCTGTCTTTAGGAAAAATAAAAAAAACCTGCATCCTATTTTGGGAGAAAGTTCGTGAAGAGCAGCAGAAGTTCAGAAATTTACCTTCAAGTTGTGGAAAGACTAGTGGCACAAAAGTAACCCTAAATTGATATCCCATCAACTCTTTGTTTACAGTCTCTTCGCCAAGCTTACAGCCCCTTACAACAACAAATTAACATTAGCAGTGCAACAAAAATCGCAAGCAATATTGAGACATCCAGTTGTCCAATTTTGAACCAGATGTCAGCTCAGATGAGGAAAACAAAGACGTTAATGGATCAATTTGTCTGAAAGTGGATACATAAGAAGGGAGCGAAGCAGATAGACTTATGGCCCATAAATTTCTGTTTGTACATCACAACAAGCTTTTTCAAACTGCCTTTTATCATCTGCTCCTGATTCACCTCGTTTTCAACAAAGAAATACGCAATACATTAAATATATGTGTTAAAATCCTTCATCATAAAAAAAAATGCTACAAGAATACGTTAAAAACACAGAAAGAATTTTCATTTGAGTGGGTCTTTCCAAGTCCCCCTCCAATGAAAATCCTGTTTTTTGAGTGTTTAACATCTATGTGTGGACTTTTTAGAACAAAACTAAAAGGAAATCATTTCCGTTTTTTGCATTTCCAAGTATTTCTCCTTTTTAATCGCTGTCAAACTGTCACAGACAGGTTCTGTTTGAATTAATGAGCTTTCTTTACGTCACAACAGCTCTGCTGCACATAAACCTCTCATCTAGCCCGGCTAGCATGCCTAGCTCAGGTGTGGGACAAGAGAAAATGGCATCTCCGTAACCAAATCAGCTGTCACTGGATTTTTTTTTTGTCTGTTTCATACAGTACTTATGGTAGCAGGGATGCATGTTGGAAAATCTCTCTTGATGTGATCACGGATATGCCAACAGCGGGCTCATTTGATCGCAGTTGTAAATCAATTTTAATGTTCGCTTTCATTATTTTCCCAAGAACTCTGCTTTGACAAACCAATGGATTTAATATATTGGTCACAGCAACTTCAATAAACTTTGGAGAATTATCTAAAAGAGTCTTTGGTGAACTGGAAGGAGAAAGAATCAGGACTTTGGAGTAAGTTCGGTCCATGAAGCTTCACTTCCTCGTCCGAGCTGACATCCAGCTCAAAACGATATGGCTGGACATTACTGATCTTGTCAAATTTTATGTAGCAGCGGTGAAGACAGAGCTATCATAATCAGAAAGAGGCATCAGGGACAGAGCTGCTCAGCTGAGCTCCAAAAGCCACGCCTCCTCCGATGAGTTTTTGGAAACAGAGGCTTCAGGTCAGCATGAAAATTGATTTTTAAGACATTTAGGTTGTGGGATTTTGAGTAAAAACTTCAAACTCATAAATAAAACACTACTGGGAACGTTTTTTTTTCCAACAAAAAAAAAAAAAAAGGTCATAGATGGACTTTAATGTTTATATTTGACTTTACAGAAACAAGATTTTTCTATGTGTTTTTTACCCCTCTTTTTTTTTGTTTCTTTAAAGAAAACCTGACAAACCCTGATCATATTAGAAAACAAACATAATATTTGAGCCCTGCAGTGTTTTATAACAAAACCAATGGTGTGCTGACATTTTAAAGTGAATCTTCAGCCTTGACTAAGAATGATTCATCTAATCTTAGGAAAAGACTGATGGAGACCATCATATTGATAAGCCAGATACTGCATTCACAAAATACACAATATTAATTTATAGCATTCATTTGCTCCTTCAAAATAAAACAACTATTTCGAACTATTAAAAACCAATTGTAACCAACCTCTATTTATGAAACTATATCAAAACTTGCAAAGCTTAAAAATATGTGTTTTATTTGAAGTTTTACAGAACAAAAACAAAGAATCAAAATCTATTGACAGTATTACTTCAGAATCTTGACTAACATGTAAATTGTTCCGTATTTGGACGCAGTTAAATAGCTGGTCCCTATGTAAACAGGAAATCAAAGGACAGAAGTTAGAATGCCTTTGCCAGCTACCCCCTGTCACCACTTACAACTTATGATAACAAATCTTTGTCAATTACTTCCCAGAAATATAAATAAAGAAAGCACTGCTAGCTTTAACCTTAAAATGACAGATCGCGGTCAGGCCTAAATCGGAATTGCTAGCAAGAAAGCTATCAAGCTAGTGTTAGCTTGGAGATGCAGTAAAACTAGCTTAGTGTCGTTTACAAAAACATCCAATTCGACGAAGAAAACTCGTTTACGTTATTTATCTCTACCAATACTTACATTGGAATTGTTTATTTATCTTAAATTGAAGCCTGGGGCGAAGCTTGTACTACTTTTCGCGTTCTTTACCGCACTGTTTGGGCCTGTTGAGCTCTACTACAGCCCGGGCTAGAGTGTCCATTTTAATCTTATTTGGAGCGAGCAAGCTTGCTAACACGTACCTGATAGGGCTGAGAATCTCTTCGGTCGCACCTGCAAATAAAAGACAAAACATGCGGCAGTTAGTAACTTCTAATGTCCGATCTTAGACATGACTCGAGGGGCTGCACTAGTCGAAAGGGCGAGTTTCCAGACACTTATTTTTGTTTCGATAAAAATGGCGGCTTGTCAAAGCGAAGCTACGAGGCAAAAATCAGAATAAGTAATGTTTAAAAAGGTGTTTACCCATCGCCGAGTCTCGGTTGTTTCCTTGCATACATTACCATCAATGCCGTGTTAGTGTGTTTGGAGTGGGATGTGAAAGACTGATAATGGCACTGTATTTTGTTGTTGATTTCAACGACCTGAATTTGTCTGTTATTCCTATCTAGCTGGTGGGTAGAGCGAAGCTAGCGACAGCGCTGGTCTGAAGAGCGCCCTCCTTCAGTCCATCTCCCACTCACACAAACAGCCGTGCAGTCTCTGCTGCTGAACTGCGCTTCGGGTTGCCAGATAAAAGACATCCACGGTCGTTTTCACGCCTCTTTAAATAGAAAGTAGGCTGAAAACAAAAATTGGAATAAATAGATAAGTAAATGATAGTAAGTAAAACATGGTTGACACCGATAAAATGACATAAAAACAGTTTAGTATAAAATTAAACGTTATTTATAAAAAAATGACAAAATACTGAGCACAACACTATAATCAAGTTACAAACTAGAATGCAATGGACATACAAAAACGCGCAAAGACAAGTGATGATTAAATAATAATAATAAAAAAAACAATAATAAGAGCAACTAAAAAAAAAAAAATAATCGGTTACTTGAAAACTGAGTTGACTAAAGTCTGCAAACCTGGCAACCTCAGGGTAGCTCAAATTCCACACACAGCAATAACAGTCTGGTGGCGCTACACATTTATGTGAGTGATTGAAACTTGAAAAAAATTCTAAACCCGAACTGAACACTTTAGATTAAAACGTGAAGTTGTTTGTGGAGTTTGCACGCAAACGCTTTTGACAAAATGACAGAAACAAACAAACAACGATTAACTTGTATAACAGAGACATCTAGCGGCTGTAAACTGTAATTACAGTTACAAATCAGAATGGTGTCTTTCTGTCTGTCTGCGAGTAAAGTGGTTAGAAATGTTGATTAGTAAGCAATAATTGTTGTTGTGGACATTTATTTGATAGTTTTAATAGATTTATGATGACGAGGCAATTTCCTCTTTGTGGGATTGATGCTATTCTATTCTATTCTATTCTATTCTATTCTATTCTATTCTATTCTATTCTATTCTATTCTATTCTATTCGATTGGTGTTACTAATTCAGTGTTTAAAATAAACTGGATAACAATTATAAAGGAATTTCATGTTGCCCCAGAACACCAGTTTCACCTTATTTTTGGTCTAGATTTAACCGGAAGGGGGCGATGTTCTCCATCTTCTTTGTCATTCTAATACCGAAACAAATCGACAATTCTACCAATTTATTTTCCATCTATTATGTTTTCAAAATGTAACGAGGAAAATTTAATGTAAGAAAGCAAGATAGCACCTAGGCTAGCCAAAAGCTTATGAAAAAAATAACTTTTCTGATATCAGTAAATGAAAAATAAATAAATACAAATCTAGAATAATTTCCAACAATTTGTTTAATTTTAGTTAATTTTTCAAATATTCAGCAGTTTTAATTGAAGGGTAGGGGAAGATTACTGTATATATGTGGATGCGCCTGTGCGATCTTGTGTCTTTTGCACGCGAGCATGTATACATGTGTAGATAAAAATTAAAATAAATTTATAAAATAAATTCCGTATGTCTTAATGCCAAAATTGATCGACAGAATGCGGTATGTTGAACTCATGACAAAATGCTCACTTTTTTTCCTAAAGTAGTACTTGAATGCGAATTTAAAATCTTTATTAAAGTAAACACAATGATTACAGGATTGTTCTTTTAGGTTCATTGGAGTGACGAAAATTCATTCACTTGGGAAGCACTGCAACGTATAAAAACAAATCCCGTGATTGACAGCCATATCCGCCAGTCAATTCCCATTGTCACACTCAAGAACACGCCTAGAAACTGCTGACCAATTAAAACACCGTGTAGGCGGGTCTTTCAGTGAAACATTTTCTGATCTCAGATCAGTGTTCATCTCAAACCTCGGCTAAACTGACTGTCGCAAACCGCTTTCAGACCAGCGTAAAGATAAACTGTTCTCTGCCTTACAGAGCAGGCTGTCGATGCGTAACATTTAAAAAAGATTTGTCACAATGAACAGACGTGAAAAGGGATATTCATTTTGAGAATTACGAAGAAAAAAAGGGAAAAGTTTTGCTTTCAAAGGAGGCTATCCTATAAGAACAAAACAGTTCAGCTCCGACCACACATACAAAGTAAGTAGCTGCATGTGTATTGTGTCTACTTGTAAACTCAAATTTATAAGTATTTGTACACTGAAGACACAACAGCAGGATTGTGAATGGAAGGCGGTGTAAGAAAGACGTGAATGCAAATACTTAAGAAATCACGACTAAACAGTGGCTGTAATATGTATGGTGTTATGGCTAAATAGGGGGAACATATTTATGAATTCATTAACTTTATGCTAGGTGCACGCGCCTGCTTTTTTGTAGGCTTCACGTAGAAAAAGTTTCTACAAAATACTAATTATATATATATCAATGTTTGTGTCTAAGACCGCCCCTTGTCTGCCTCATTCTGTGCGGTTTATTTAAATAAAAGTTCATTTTTTTGTTGGTACTTCCTCAGGGAAGTGAACGCATCTTTAGCTCAGGCTCAAAAACAACGCGTCGTACTGACAAAGATAAGATGCAAAGGCCACTGAAACCTTTCGTGACCGCGCAGCTTAAGCCCGAAACCCAAGGTAATCTTAGTAACACGTCCAAGAAGCGAAAAAAGTGTGTCACAAATTTCCTGTGACACAATTCCGAGCTTCCCACGGCAAAAACGCTCCCGCCCACACCCTGAACGCACCGCTCCTGTTCTCCAGGAAGTGCCGCGTGCCGCTTGGCGAGAGCCGGGAAAAGCTGTGGTCCTGAGCAGTGACATGGAGCCTGTCACGAGCTGACAGCGGCCAGCCTCCAACCAGGACCCATCAGATCCTTTATTGTTATAATAATGTATATAAAAAACAAATGCATATTGAGTTTGCAGCTGCCCAGCTTACTTCAAGGATAAAAAAGTAGGAGGCAATATTTCTTTAGCCACTCTTGGCTTATTTATTCAACACGAATAATAGAAGAAACTGAGGAAAAAAAATTGCATCCGGCATTACGTGATGAACGTCACATACATACAGGCTTGTGAACTAGCACCTCATAGTGTGAAACAGAGAACTAAATATTCTTAAATATTTTAGGTTTGTTTGTCAGGTCAATTGCATCCCCTCAAGTGTGGGAAAGGCTTTGTTTTGCCCCAGCCACCACAAGCAGACTCATCTGTAATTACTGAATGTGCTGAGGTTCATCACCTGGAAACTGGCCTAACCAGGATGACTCGTGTGTCTGCACGAGATCTGGAGGCAGAGGGGCTTTTCTCTTTGTGGTATTGGCTGAGGTCAGGGTGGGGTTGAATGTGGCAGCTCGGTCTACAACTCGGCACAGGAAGGTTTGCCCCAGTGCAGGTGAGTCCAAGCTGCTGCTCCACATAGCTCACATTCCCAGGGTTATTCTGCCTCCCGTGGAAGGCCACTACTTTAGGGGGGAGGCAGGAATGCTTTGCCTACAAGCTTCAACTCCCAGATTCCTCTCAAGCCAACTTGCTGATAGGGTCAAACACTTCCTGTCAGTGCAACAGCGAGGCTTTTGTTGACGAAAAAGCTGTCAGCGGGCCACTGCGTCACCCATGGCAAGGGACGAATCTGAGAGATGGTGTCCATTATTGCTTGTCAGCAGAAAGGCTATTGTCTTAGGGCTTAGGGACAGTCAGGATTCAGTGGTTAAGATGCTTAATCCAAGCATTAGTTTGGCTATCCATTAACTCCCTCACAACTATAATATAGTCATTTCTTTTAATACTGCATAACAAAAATAAAAACGCTTGAAATGAGAACCTTAAAAAAATAAACGTTCAGTTGGCTTTTGTGCATCTCTATCCCATTTTTTTTCTTTCATGGTCCTCTAGTTTTCCTAGTTGACTTGTTTGCATCTTGCTTGGCTTGCGTTTGCTTTTTACATCCCTTCCGTTTTATGGTCGTTTAGCCATCGGCTGATTGAATGAAAGCTTTTTGGTGACACATTACCTTTTGAACATAAGTTTTATAGGGCTTTTTATTGTTTAAGTAGCACCTTATATGTTATTATAATGCCACAACGCTCTGTTAACTTGAAGGTCTATTTGAATTTGTGCTTTTAGTCATGTTTTAGAAGTGAAACACCACAGAGTTCATCCATATAATTTGCTAAATGAATTACAATTATCTACTATAACTATTTTAGAACCACTATTATTTAGTTATTTCATAAGAATGATGATTTAGAAGTTTCTGCCTGATGTTACATTGAAGGGGTTAATTATATTATTCAGCAATACAGACACAGTTACATTTTCTGTACATATGAGGATGCATTTATTAAGACTTTATTTTGAAAAGATTTGAACCATTGACTGTATACAAGAACTGGACCAAGTTAGTGTGACGTCACTCGTAGAAAATGACTGAGTTCCCGTTCCAACAAAATTAAGTTGTATTTTTTTTTTTTTTTTTTTTTGCAATATTTGATGTTGCCATCAACCAGAAATTGTAAATAAGCAGTTATTGCTCAGAATCAGGGCTGGGAATCACTGTGTACCTCATGATAGGATGCAATACGGGATATATGGCTCACAATATCAGTGATATCATGAGTCTGAAATAATTGGTAAAAATCATCTCTAATAACTCAAATTAGATAGAAGAACACACATATTTTAGGAAATATATCCCCATTTTATATTTTAGCTTGAACACAATCATAACAAAAACTTGAGTCTAACAAATAATATTGCAAAATTGCTGAAATCAGTAATACTACGTCTTTGACAAGCATTGATACCAATTGAATTGGAATTATCTGTAAAATTCAGTGTTAACTATAGTAAACATGAACAGCAGTGCCACTACTTAGTACAAAATTGTTGTAAACAACAGAACAAAAGTAAAATAGTTTAAGTAGCTGCCAGGCACAATGGTGCTCACAACAGCCAGTCCTGCAATGCACTCCCCCCTATCTACCTCTGAAGGAACATCTTACCAAAGGATGCCAAATTTTATGTTTTAAAGCATCTTCAAATGAAAATAAAAGATTGATACTTGATGAAAACCCATCGAGAGTCACAATATTGATATTTTTGCACACCTCTTGTCAGAATTGGTCTGAGTCAACATTTCGATGGTAACTCCTCTCGCTATTTCAAGAGAATCTGTCAAACGTTTCAAGTATTTAACATGAGACCATGTGCTTTTAATGAGGCCTCCAATAGGTCAATCTTTTAACTTGAATAACCAGCAAGAAAGAAAAAAAAACATAATTAAAAATAGGATTAACAAGAAACCATTAAAGCCCATCAGAGCAAGAAGGGTTTCTCTTACTAAATAGAGCAATAGCTGTTTATTTCTCAAAAGAATTCAGTCAATGGAATGAGCTTGCTGATTCTTAGAAATATCTCCCCTCAAAGATAACACTATCACTTTTTCAAACCCCAACTATGTTTTGCTTTATTTCACCCTCTGCTTTTCTTTCTGGCCAGTCTTGTGAAATCGCTAATCCGTGAGATCCAGAGATTAAAGTGATGGACTTGTTTCTAGAGAAGTCCAAGTTAGCCGGCATCAACTGTGATGTTGTTTTTTTCCTCCCCTGGCTGCCCTGCAGAGGTGTAGAGTTGCTCTCACCTAAGCTCATGCACTTCTGCACTGGAATGAGCCCACCCAGCAGATACCAGCTATCCGACACCAACATTGGCTGGGTTTTAGTCCAGCTCTTGTGCATAAAATGCTGTGGCGGTTGCATAGGTATGCTGGGCAATGACATGGTATAGACTTTAGAAGGAGAACGCTTTGAGCCAGAACGAAAGGCAAAAGTATAAGTACTTACAGAGGGATTAAGTTTAAGATATAATGAACAGGTCCTGACCTGACATGACAGAAAGTGGTTTGTGTTTCACCCGTTAGCTTTCTGTTTTTAAGAAATACCATGCCAGTTTTAGTGCATTGACAAAGATAGCCACACGTGTAGCTGTTGGTTGAGATGCATAGCCTTTTTAAAATTTTATGAGGGCTTTTTTTGTATCTACCTCTTTGGAAAATGAAAATTAAAAAAAACATTTTGTAGATATGTAGATATTAGATTTCTGCAGAAGCTTGTGACCAATTTGTCAGCAGTCATCGAAGGGTATTGCTTTTCGTGGCTGCGCTCTTGACTCACTAAATCCATGTCGGGACTATTTGTCAAACTGTTTTATTTATGAGAGTTTCCATGTATGGCTCCAAGTCTGAATTTACAGTGCATTTTCCTCTTATGGAAGCCTGTTAATTATTTAGTATGAGTGAGGAAGACAAAACCAAAATATTTTAAAGTTTGATTGTTGAAGTCTCTTTCCTGTGAATCACAGCACTTACGGAAGATTTGTAAACGTACATCTTGTAATTAGGAATTTTTAGTGCCTAGAATTATATGGTTGCCTTTCTAACACAGTAGTGATTGAAGAGTAAAAACTTCTTACCATTCTTGCCACTTGAACTCATAGTTTGGGGTCCAAACTATGAAGGGACGGGAGCGGATATATATTAAAGCTGTCAGCTGATATCCGGTGCTCTATTAATGGCCCATCTAATTGTGATATGGATGGATCTTGTGTTGACATTTGCACTGATTATTTGTGGGCTCAGTTGCCATACGACAGCCATGACATCTGTTCTCTCTCTACTTCCTTGATGTCTTAACTTGGGAGTAATAACAAAACATAGACTGCATTTGTCCCAAGGTGAGAAAGCATTTGATGCATTGATGTTGACACTGTCTGTTGAAGGAAATAAAAATGGGTCAAAAAGTTGTTCAATATTGTTCTGTGAAAAACCTTATCAGGCTCTGATCAGCAGAAATCTGCAGGTCCGCAGAGGTAGACACCCAGAAATCACACACAAACACACGAGGCTATGATGCTAGAATAATTACTTTGGCTTTATTATTCCCCACAGAGCATAGCAAGTCAAAACAATCAACTACATAGGTGAAGCATTCAAATCACTCTTACCGCTGATATGGGAGATGGGAAGTCAACATAACCCCGGTAAGGACAGCTTCGACTAGGCTGGTGTCGTACATAACCATCCAGCTGACTTCAACAATTCGAGCAACGTCCCGTCTTTTATACATTGAAATAAAAAAGTCCTCCCCTGGGAATCGAGAGGTGTTTCCCAGAGGAAATAGAAAACGTCACCCTGTGGGAGAAAAAAGTCTTCCCTGGGACCCAAGAGGTGTTTTCCAGAGGAATAGAAAACATCTACATTCGCACAAGTGTTTTCTATGTGAAGCGGCTAAGCAGAGCAGAATAACATGTTTACATTCCAGAGGCTTCTCCTTCAGCAGCTCAATACAGGTGGTGTGACTCGGCTCCAGAATGGTCAGATCAGAGCACACACACAAAATATATTTTCTTTACAAATATCTACTGCAGCATTATGGCCGTCTAATATGGGATTCTTTTGACTTTGTATCAATAATCAGATATCAAACTCAATGAGTGGGTCATAGAAATGAAAGATTTGTGTCTCTGAGAATTTAATGTTTCATGCTTGACCCTGTTGGTGTAAAGCTTACTGAATAGCTGGCAGGTTGGTAGCTCAGTCAGGTGCTTATTAGCCGAAGTCGTGTGTTTTCGTTGCCTATTTTCTACAGGCTAGTACTTTTACCAAACAGTAGTGATGTTTAAATAGAACTATTATTGTGTGGTTGTTTCTGCTGCCATGGCACTGTCCATTTATACACTTTTTTTTAACCTTTAGGCTTCTAATGACACCGGCCATCAAGGAGCCTGTGTGCGCATGTGAGACTTTCTCTTTGTGTCCAATTCCAAAGCAATTTTTTTTTGGCTCTTTGTATGTGGTTGTGGATTCTGAATAGGCGTCATTCATCTATAGAGCACATGTATTCCTGCACTGCTCAATAAGGGCAATTAGAGCAATTTGAGAATGAATTACCATTTTAAAAGGCCTATTAGAAGCTGTAATGATGCAGTTTTCACTCTTTGTGAGGCTCTTTGCGTGGCTTGGTCAGACTGAAGCTGGTAGGATTACTCAATGGAAGAGGCTACTCTGTCTTGAAACTCCTGCAAGCCTTTTTCTGGAAACGAAGACACCAGATCCGTCTATGCCTGACATGTTTGGACTCTAACATTACCACAGATATAATTTGGCATCTGCTCTCTTTTTTTTTCTTTTTTTCGAAGAGCCATCCTAAGCTTTATGGAGCTTTAATCATTCTCTCCTGCCTATCAAAGGGTACTCGTATCAAACAGCAGGCCTGTATGGTGACCACTAATTGCCACCTCTCCCGTAGAAGCTCTTTTCAGTGGAGGTTTTTGGCCTTGGTGAAATCAAAGTGTGACATTTATAGTTTTGTGGGGTTTTTGGTCCTTGATAACAGAAGACACATGTGGTGTTCCTGCTCTGGAAAGTTTGCAGAGATGGTGACTGCACAGCCATGCTGTTGCCAGAGTAACGTTAGATTTGAATAAAATTTGAATAGATCTGCAGGTTGGAATTGAGTTTTGGTTAGTGTGTATGTTCATTAAAAAAAAAAAAAAAAAAGAAAATGTTGAAATGAACATTCATGGAACATGATCATTTGAAGTGATATGCTGTTGATGTCTCAGTCTAATTAGAAATAAAACAATCTATTGTCCCCACAATACAGTTCAAACTTTGATTTTTTGGTTCACGTTTTTTTTGATCCAATATATATTTGGTGTTTAACAAAACACTAAAAAAAAAAAAAAGAAAAAAATCATTTTTTTAGTTTGCTGATATGCGAGTAAAAATATAGCAAAATCTTTTGCCAAAACTAAGCCTGGTGACATGTAAGATAACAATTAATAATAAATTCCTCTTACTAATGTGTTTGACAATTTGACACGTTTTACAGCAATATTTATCTGAATTTGACAAGGGTCTCACTACATGTTTTCTGGAAAACCTCAATGTATGAAAGTGACAACGCCTTTTGACAATGTTCATTGTCATGTAGAAAGTAAAACACTGTAAGGGTGTACTCAGAGTACATTTGGTTGTCTTAAAGTGTACCAGAGCAGGGTTTGTTTCCCTAGATCGGGGGTCCCGAAGCTACGGCCTGTGGGCCGGATGTGGACGGCCTCCACATTTGGCTTGGCCCCCTAAACACCATCAGAGATGTATGATTTTTTTTTTTTTCCTTTTTTCTAGTCTTACCCTTACACTCTTCTCCAGTCTGTCCCCCTATCTGGTTAAATGTTTGAGTTTAGACGTCTCCAACAATTTCACATTTCTTTGGCTAGCGTACAATCATCAGAGAAGAAAACAGCCATGTAGCCCTCACAAGGAGTTTGGGGACCCCTGCCCTGGATAATCTTGAACAAATTTTCAGGCTGAATACACCCAAGCGAACGCTGGTTCATATTTGGGATATGCTCTCAGACCCATCCTTCTAGATCAGGGCTCTGCAACCTGTGGCTCCAGATCCACATGTGACTCTTTTATCTCTCTGTGGTGGCCCCTTGGCCAAACATAAAATAAGTCAGAGAGACTGCTGACCCAGCCATGTCGACCGTCTGCAGCTCCCTGCTAATGGCCACCTAACCAAAACTACATAAAGCAAACAAATAACAAAGACTGCAAACTAGGAATACCAAGGTCCAAACCCAAACTAAAATAACAAAACCCAGCAATGTAAGACTGCTTAGTGTTGAGAAAAAAGAGAGGAAAATAGAAAATTAAATAAATAATAATAAAATATTTTTTTAAGTAAGGATTACTTAATTAGCACTTTATTTAATTTAATCACATTTATAAATTGATGGCTGAGGTGCACATGAATGATAAACGATAAACTGTGTAGGTTTTTACATCCCTTTAGACGTCTTATTCGCTGAAACCGTTCCTCCAGAGTGCACAGATTGCAGAATGCAAAGCAAAACTTTGGTAAAAAGTTTGATCTTTAGAAGTTAAACATACATATTATCTTGTGCTGCACAACATTGACTATAAAAAAATCACATTTTCAGAGATGCTAGGTTCTTTATTATTTCTGCTTTTGTATTTTGCCAAAAAAATAGGCATAATTCATATTTATTATCCTTAAATAGAAGGCCATTAATGCAAATTCAAATTTATTAAAGACTAGAGTAAGACCTTGTGGCTCCTATTTGGTTTTGATCAGTAGAAATTGAGCCCAAATGGCTGTTTTACTGTTAAAAGTTGTCGACCTCTGGTCTAGATGGTCTCCATCTATGTGTCATAAACCCTTATCAGCGTACTTTTCTTAGACGTCCCCTTCTGAGATCAATTTCAACCGCCTTTCCACATGCGTCTGTCGTACCAAAGCAGCAATACAAAGTGTTGTACCAGACATTCAAAATTAGTCAGCAAAATTTAAAGTTTGAAAAAGTGAACTATTCCAGCAAAGATTGCACAGTGTATGTTTGCTTGCAGTTGTTGGTTTGCCCCCCCCTCGTAATTCCTGGCCAATGACAGAGATCTTCAGTCATGTGATTTTTGTTTACAAGCTTTGTTTTTTAAATAGAATACTCCAGTTGAAGGCAGTCTGAATACAGACCAAATGCACGCTTTAGGATTCAATTTGGACCAAATTAAGCCGACTCAGTCCAGACCAACAGACTTTTCCAGTCTGAATACACTTGAAATGATCAGTGGCTGGAATGGGGTCACATTTGCAAGTGTTTATTGATGAGCTTGGATTGAGATTTGATTTTTAATAACAGTTATTGTAGAGAAAGCTGCCTCACTGTTGCATGTACAGCCAAACACAGTATATACAAAGCTTCTGTGCACTTGTGCATTCTTTGTCATTACCTCTATTGATTGACTGATTTTTTTGTGTTGCCCCCAAATCCCAGCAACTTTGAGGTAACTGCTGAGCATGCTGTTCAGTAGGCGAGTGGCTCATATGCAGCTTCAATTCAGTCTTTCTTTTCTGTGATCTTCCCTCAGATTTCAGTGGGTATGTTTGTTCAAAACTTCTATGTTTTGTCTCATAATATTGTTTCCCATTGGTATTTTAAACAAAAACCACTGTTCCTAAACACTCAAGAGCCGCATGTTTAGTCCTCCTCAAAGTGAAATTGAAACAAAACTCAGTCTGTGCATTACAGATTGAACAGTCTGTTTTTACTGTTCACTTTTTGTTGTTTTGGGCTCTTCCATATTTTTCTGTGCTTTTGTTTCTCTCACTGGTCTTTTTCTCAAGCTTCTGTGGTTATTTTGTTTTACTGCTGTTTTACTCCCTTTTACAAGCATTGCCTTGTCCTGTGCAGCTGTTTTAGTCTCATTTTTACTGTTTGACTTGTCTAATCCTTAAACATCCTTTGAAAGCCGACACGATTTTCAGATTCTCTACTTTTGTTTTACAGTGATATTTCTATTTTTTTTTTAATTTTTTTAAATCTTTTTGAGTGTAACTTGCATGCTCTAATTTTACACCCTGTAACTTGTGATGTATTCACTTTTGTCAAACTTCTACTGTAAGGATTGCAAAAGTTGCACCTGCTATAATACATTTTCAAATGTTACATACATCTGGTTGGGATGTTTTTTGGGTCCATTTGAGACAGTGTCTTGGTCAGTACCTGGATAGTATCCTGTCTGTTGGTGACCACCGTTTTAGAACATCCAAACATCTATATATTATTTTCCTAAATAAGGCTATTTAGGCCCATTCAAAGACACAGTATGTCCAAGAAAGCTTTGCAATCAGGAGGCACAGTTTTACTTTTATTGATTGATTGGAATTTTCCACATGATCTTGACTAGGAACTGGGAAAAGGGCACCAAAATATTTTTTTCATATAAAAAACTGTAACCTTGCGTGTTGTCCACGTGTTCGCTACAACCTGTCACCTGCAAGATTTTTGCTGTAGGGGCTTAAGTCTAGATAAAAGGTATAGCAATTTAATTTAACCCTACATAAGAATGTTTTTTTTGCAAATTCAAGATTGAAACTTTTGTTTGTTTGTGTAAGGGCAGCGGTGTCAAGCGTAATTAAAGTCCTTCCTGTAAGAGCTGACGAAAAGTTGTATAGTTTTTGTATTTGTACTGTAGAATTTAAAAAAAAATCCTTCTTTGAAAAACATTGGCCACTCCTAATGTACGCTCATTTTGTAAGTGCTTATCCCAATAATGAGTTTTCTTTTTGAGCATGGCATTTCCTTTCTTTCTTCCGGGTTCATTGGCACCAGAGAGAAAAAAAAAAAAAGAGTTAAAAAAAACAGCTCAGTCTTTGTCCACTCTGAGGTTTCCCTCTAAGCGACTGGATGCTAATCTCTCCAACCATCAGCAGTTTCTCAGTCAAAGAAAGTCCAGTACAGTCTAGCAAAAGATGCGAAGGGTGATGACTGGGCCATTTGGTTTCCAGCACAAACAAAAAATTTGTGTGACAGTTGTGTGGCAGATACATTTTAATTTTTTTCATGGAAAACTTGTATCTAAATGATTCCTCAGTTTTTAAGATGGAAATTATCTCAGATCTGTACTTGAATTTTAACATAAATAAAGAGGTAAAAAGTATTTGTCAGTCACAGATTCTACAAATGATCCCTCTTTAAAAGATGAATTTGGTTTGTAACGTTCATCATGGATACACTTAAAGTGTGAGAGACGGAATGTTAAAAATAAGAATTTGTATTTGCATCTACATCCATTGTGTTGATGAATGTCATAAACAGCCTGCAGGATACCAGCTCCACAGCTGTGAACAGATTTGCAGCAAACATTTGGACATCTGATGTTGGTTTGACTTGCATGTTAATCCGACTCCTCAGTGTTTAATTCCTGCCACGCCTGCTCTCATTTGCAGAATTTTTTCTCTGTTAAATCATCTACCTCCTCGTTTTTAATGTGGGATACTTTACTCATCAAGCTCGTCTAGCTAAATATCTCTGAGACATAATTTCTGGTCCTTTCTCTCAGTCACACTTTATCATCATTTTTATAAAGATTTACTCCTAGGAAAATCATGTTTTTGATGTTTTTAACGTGTTCTTCTTGCATTTTACTGATAATGGAGGAAATGTATAATGAAAATGAATTTCTTTTTTCAAATTTTTTTGATCTGGAGTTTTCCTTTTCTGAGCTGGCTTCTGGATCAAGACCATATTTCTAGATAGCTCTGATATTTCACACTACTTTGTTTGCACCAGTTTGGTTGATGGTATGATGGACTGTAAGCTAGTGGGAGAGTGTGTAAACAGAGAGCTCTAAGCAACCGGGATGAAGGGGAACGGGGTTGCTCCTCGCCAGTGGTTCCGCCCACAACTCGTAGGTGATTTTCTTAACTAATGATGCTCTGCAAAAACTATGTCCTAGAAAGCAGCACATTTTTCTTTATTTTTGATAAAAAGCATAATTATAGTTAAAAGACCACTGGGAACAATTTTAGAATGGTTTAAAAGATGATCAGAGTAGGACTTTAATTGCTGTGTCCTGTTTTAGATTTTGTTTTTACAACATTTGGAAGATCCGACCTTAAAGATAAGAAGCTAAACTTTCAGATTTGTGATTCCCACGAGGTGGAATGATCTGCAGCCTCATTTGCAATTTTCAAGAAAAGACTGAAGTATTTGGCAACTCCCGGACTGGTTTAAAAAGAAAAGAACTCCTACAGTCTTCTTCCCTTTCTGCTATTTGCTTTGGATAAAAGCCAAATCCATTAATTGTGAGTTCTTATTCATACCCTGGAACATAATTCTGTTACATTTGACTTAAAAGTATTTTTTGTCCATGTTTGCATGTACACCTGAAATTCTATTGCATACTAAATGATATCTGCTAAGCAATTTGGGTGATTTCTTAGTCTGAACAATTTAATCTTTCCAAAATATTTTAGATATTTCAATAGTTTCTTTATCTTCTTTGCAAAGCTGAGAAAGCACGAATACAAACCATGTAATGAAATGGTTTATAATAGCAATACTTAAGGTTGTTTCTTGCTCTGAGTTGGGTTGCTTCTATAAGTTGTGGTCTGCAATAATTGTGGGTTCAACAAGCTTTGTGCACTCGCTCGTTTTGTGGTTTCACCCACAAATGGTTTCCAGGTAAAAGTGTTGGTGCAGCAGCGAGCTCCCAAGATTAGTTTAATTTTTAGAAGTGCATGAGATGAGATCATTTGTTGGAAACACTCCAAGCTATTGATTGAATTAAAAAACAAAACAACAAAAATAAAAGAAAGTCTGTCTGTTTTGGTAAAAAGTTTCAATTGTTAACAGTTTTAAAGTTGATCTTTCTTTTACTTTTTTCTATTTTCCAATGAAATTAAGGTTTTTAACAAGTTTGTGTGGAATTTTTGTCATAATGGGCAATATATATATATATATTATATATATATAATATATATATATATATATATATATATATATATATATATATATATATATAAAAAAATAAATAAATATGTGCCTTTGAATATTTCTTTATTCAAATTGAGGAGAATCAGGAGTGGACAAAAAATGCCATTGGATAAAACCTGTAGCTGTAGGTAGTACAGTAGATGGGCCACTTATGCATCCACTTGTTGTCGACTAGATCCATGTACGTCTTTGTTTTTCTCATTTAGCTAAAACTGGATAGCTTTTAGGTTTTGTTAGCTATTTTTGTTGCACCACAAACATGATGTTGGAGGTGTGAGGGGCTGTAGGCTAGCAGAAGAGAGTGTAAACGAAGGAATGATTGGAAGTGGGGGTAGATGTACAATGTGTCCCCCCCTGCTGAGTTCTGGGCGAGACCCTTGCCTACAACTCAAAGGTGAATTTCTAACGAACCACTGCTGCTCTGCAGTTTTTTATTTTGCCTAAAAAAATGGCATAATCAATTGAAAGACCTCTCGGAACACTTTTGAAATTGGATCATGAGATGATTAGAGTGTGACTTTAAAGATTTTAAATGGAATATTCTAAAGTTCTCCCCAAGTTCTCTGGCTCAACAGTATAGGCAAAAAAAAAAACGTTTTTTTTTTTTTTTAGTTTAATCCAAGTTCTACTAAATTGTTTTCACAAAACTCTGGTTTCAGTACTAATGAAGCAGGAAAACGAAGATTATATTGGCAAAACCATGCCATTACTGAGGAAGAGCTGGCTTTGTGTGCAGAAGGATGATGATTATGGTCCTTCCCAATGAGTACGGAGGGACTCATAGATGTTTGATAGACTCTCCTTTGTACCTGTTATTATTAGAGGCTGTTTGGCTGTTTAGAACGAGCCATGCGGACAATGCAGATTACCATTCGCCTGACGAAATGCTTTTCAGCTCAGCCACATCACTGCCATCTAATACATGTGACAGAAGAGGGAACAAAACGCTGGAAGAAGCTGCCTCCAATTACTGTAATGAACAGGAACACAGAGCAGAGAGTAAAGCACAGGCAATGGTGACTCACTTGTTTGTTGTGCGGCACAGTTCCTTTATGAACCCTTTCAGTGCATTGATGGAGTTTTGTCTCCTGCGGACTTGCATTATTTAAAAGAGGTGTGTCTCATTTAGAGTTTGGGACACCATTCTTTGATTCTCAATTGAGGCTTTAAAAAAAAAAAAAAAAAAACTCCATCCCATTTGGTGCCTACTCTTCTTTCATTCATAGCAGTCAAAGCCAAAAAAGGGGTTACACTCACACCCATGTTTTCATTCAGTTGACTAACACGCCTGTTGATCCGCAGCAGAGTAGCATGGAGGAATGTTTTAATTGCTGGAGTTAAAGGGGGGATAACAACGGAGGCCTCATGAGAGCCCATCCTACCTTTGAGTGCTGAATTTCTGCGGTCCATTTACTCTGTTCTCCTTCTCAATTGAGTTTAACTAAACACCAACGCAAGTATGCTGCAAGTGATATATTGTCTGGTGTTGAATTTATTTGTCAATTGGAATTAATTACAGCCAGAAAAGATTATGTTTTTTAATGTCTATAATAATCAGTTTTGATGAAACATGTCAATACTTATTACTATGAAGACCAATTCAGCTGCTTGGTTAGTTGTGAGCCCCATTTGTCCTCTTTGTTTTCTGATCTATATAAAAATAATTATGGGTTTAGGTCTATACAAGACACAGGTGAGGTTATGATTTCCAAATTTCCCCAAGAACCCTCACGCCCAACGTATAGATCAGTCGTTTCCAAGCTGTGAAGCTACAGACACACCAGGCATGTGACGCGCATTCAAGAACACCCTAAACGTAGATTTTTGACTTCACATTTAACCTATGGTGTTCACTCTGGACAAGCAGAGGGGCTTCTTTTTCTTCTACTACTGTTTAATAGTGCATTTCTCCCCCACCTACCAGTTAGAAGAGGCTTGGTACGAAATGTTGAAGCGGTGCAAATCTGATCAATCTTGCTTAAAGCTTTTTCTTTCACAGCTCTATTTCAATAAATGAAAGACTTTGTGTCACATAATTCCTGTTGGGGACAAACTGCAATGAATAATTTCTCCTTCATGATCGATGCGCAAATGTTTGGCATTCCCGTGATTTAATGGAATCTAGGCGTCACGTCATCAACACATCCAAATTCCCGATTGGTCTAAGTTTCACTTGTTTAACTTTAAAATGTTTGGGGCGCTTCCACTTCCAGTGTGAACCAGGGGTTATCCCTTTTAAAATTCAATATGAAACATGAAAAAGTTTTAAAATTAATGTTAAAGATGATCACCACCCCATTTACTGGGGTGAAAATGAAGAGCGATGCTGTCCAGTAGAAGAATATTTATATCACTATATTTAGCAAACTTACCAAAAATAAGAAAAAAATAATTTTACATGCAATAAAAGCACCATCACAGGATGAACTTACATGCAGTTACCCAAGTCCTATTTCATAATGTAACAACAAATAAAAAAGACAAGAGCATAAACTTATTTTTGTTTCTTCATTGTTTTTAAATATTGATCATATTTTGTTCGGATGTACCCATTGCTGTTGGGAAGACAAACCTCAAATGCAGTACTTTTGGTTTCAAACAAACACAGTTGCAATTCTTTTTCAACTATTTTCTTTGTGGAATATTATTATGAAAGCACTTTTTTGAGGCAACATATGTTTGAAAAAGCTATTTGACTTGCTGTTTGTTAATTAAGTAACATTTGACACACTTTGAATTTCACATTATAGTTAGAAGTGGCTGGATAACTCAGTTGGCTGGTGTAGGACCTTGGCTTAGTTCCCAGGGGGTAAAAACTCTTTGCCTAACCACCTGTGTGAATCATCTAGACTAGAGCGTTAAGTTTTGGTGGGATAACACTTAATATTATCTTTAATTTGCATTTCTAAATATTTTGATCTTTGACTCGTTTTCTTTTTTCTGACTTGCCACCTGAAATGTCATTGGCAACACCTAAATAACACATTCTTTTTGTCATTCCGTAGCTCCTGGAAAGCTCATGTGATCAACGGGAATCAACTGATTCTTTCATGGAGAAAAGCAGCTTTTCATATTTGCTTTGCACCAATATGCAGCACATTTCTACTATAAAACGTTTGTTAACGGCACAAAGCTGCTTTTCTCAGTTTCAGAATCGACTGGAATTCCGTTAATTGTGTGAACAGTTGAAGAGCCACAGTAGTCAAAAGAATAGAAGCAAAATCCGATAATCGAAGGATACTTGTTTCTGAAACCGTATCATTGAGTTTGGATCATACTTACCCTCAGATATTTTTTTAAATTTAATATCATTAATATCCATCATGCAACACTTGCTTAGACTTGTGGGGAAACTTCATCTCTCCCTTCATATCAAATTTGTCCTCAGGGAATGAAACCCTTTGATGAAATAAGAACATCAGAGGAGCCAGACAGAGGTCTTGTTGTTCTGACATGTCTAGGAGTATGCAGAGTTTCACATTTGTTATCATGGGCCAAAGCTTTAGATTCCCCCTCCGATGAAAACCCTGTTTTTTTGAGTTTTTAATATGTATATATGGCATTTTTCTTATCAAAGAGAGCAGATGTAATAAATCATTTCGCTTTTGCATTTCTCCTTTTAGATCGCTGTTGATCAAACTGTCGCAGGAAACTCAGTTTGAATTCATGAGCCTTTCTTATGTCACGAGAGCGCTGGAAAAACTCAGCCAGTCTCTACGGAGCTTCTTGATGTGAAATGCGAACGGCGGCTCATTTGACCGCAGCTGCGGATTATAAATCCACGAAGCTCTTCACTTCCTCGTCCTCACACTCACTGTTATGCTTAAAAACTGCTAAATGTAATTTTGTGATCTTTCTTTTAATTTTAAATTTACACATTATTCACAACTGGAAAAACAAGCACCGCTAAAAACTATTACACCATTTTCAATGGATGTTTAATGCTGTGAAAATTATTAACAATTTGACTTTCTTCAAAAATATTCAGTCTAATGCATTCTATCTACAACAACAGGGTTCCATCTTTGCCAAACATGTTATTAACACCTACCAGTGAGCCAAGCCAAAGCTCAGTCATGTTCTGTTTTTATGATGTAAAATAAAACCTCTCACAGCAATGAGTTTAATGTTCCAAGCCATTACACAAAATGTCTGTCCTTGCCAGCCCTTAAAAAATTAGGTACTCACTCACTGCCTCAGGTAAATAATACTTTAAGACATGTTTTCATTTAGCAAAAGCTACATTTATGTGAAAAATAAACAACATTATTTACGAAAGCTCATATATTTAAAAGTATCTTAAATCGTAAAGCAAGACCAATCCTGAATTGTATTATTACCTTTTGTTCGGAAGCAGAATTGTTTGCAGCTTGAATGAAGCGTGTCCTTGTTGTTCCCCAATTTGAATCAATTACCATCAATTGCTCAGCAACATTTACTTTTCTTTCCTTTATTTTTTATTTTGTTTTAAGAATGGTTTGTGAATGAAGCCTGAGGACAGCCAAAACTAGAGCCTGTTGATTAGCTATGATGTACATTTGGTAAATCTCAGAACAGCATAAATGTTCAAACACTAAAGTGTGTTTTTTTAAATATGATGGGCTTGTTTTGTATCAACCAGAACTGGACATTTTGCAGTATGACCTCCTTTGCATATGAATGATAAAGCTGCTAGTCCAAGCAATGGGTTCAGTAATGCTGAAGTGCCATTAGGTGTAATGCGGGGCTCAGCTGCCAGGGTCAGGTCTGGGTCCTCGGGGAGTTGTGTCATCATTCCCACAGGGAGTCTGTAATCACATAGAGTGGATAGAAGGTAGAGTGGTATTCCTAACCCAAAATAAGAGCCTTTTCCTGTTTTGAATACCAGGGTTAACATTCAAAACCATTATTATAATATTACAAGGCAGAAAAGCTGGTTCTTGATTATCCAACTGGAAATTATAAAGTAAACAGAGAGGGGACAGGTAGAGCCATATGTGCTCAACTTTTTCGTTCTTGTGGATACAGTTTAACCCTAGAACACTTTCACTATAAAAAGATACACCTTCACTTTTGCTGGGTAACTTATACCTGATATAATATACCCAATAAAAAGTATTTCTCACAAAAAATAGTTGAAAATATGACAACACATGATAAATTAGAGTAGTTGTTTTTTTTTATTTTTAACTGTGGCTTATGTAACAAAATGGAAAATAAATGCATTGGAAGATCCTAAAAACAGGCTTGAAAATGGCGGAAAAAATTAGGAATTTGAGAAGAAAAAAATCTTTACAAAAATACTGGAGACTTGGTCTTTGGTCCATCCATTCCTGGGACATATGAGACTTTACTTGGGGACCCATGACACTCAGAAAAGTGCTACATATTGAACATTGTGGATACTTTTGCTTGGGTGAAAATCACCTGGTGATAGTGCTCTAGGGTTTACCTGATGTCTGTGAATCGTGGGAAATACAATTTCCTTCATTAAGCCTGACAAACTAATCATCTTCATAAAATGAGAAATTTTGCTGAACACTCTCCCAGCTTTCATCCAAAAAATTCATTTTACGTCCTGAACTGGTTATCAGCTCATCACACTGCTACAGAGAAACCAACAAAAACTGGGTTTGTGGATCACTGACAAATTCTTGAATCAATCTGGTTAAAATTCTCATGATTTACTTTAAAAATTGAGTTGATGAATTGCTGACTATGGTTCATAAATAGTTTTGAGGACCAGATATTCTTGTCATACAAGTAATTGTATGAAATATTTCCCACGTTTTCTATGTTTGTGATGCAAATTTCTTCCATGAACTGCCCTGTTTTTTGTCATTACCCCCAAAACTGTCCCTCTGTCATATGCAAGTATATGTGGCAGAAGATGTACCACAGAACTTCTGCGTAATTATCTGAAGTTAAGTTTTTTCAGCAGAATGATGGCTTTCCACCAGCTGGTTAGAGTGTTGTCATTCTGTTGACTTTCATCACAATTACAGGGATTTTTCAGCGGCCAATAGTTAAGTTCTTTGGGTAACTGTCGGAAATGATGACTTTTGGCCTACATGCCAAAAGCATGTGCATGTCTTTTAGCCTTAACTTTAGCCTCAATACATGTTATGATTGGGCTGGATTGTCAAGGTTGAAAAGCACAGACAAGACAGACGTAAAGCTGCAGTACAGCAGAAAATGGCACCAACATGACGGCATGATAGAGAAAAGAAGATGTGTTTGTGCAATGTAATAGAGTCGAATCACCAGAAAGCTGTCTGAAAAAGCCTGTAATTGTGATGTCATACTGTCCGCTCTGGTTTTCAGCGTCAGACACAACAGATATATTCAGTACATTACAAAAAAGCTTTTTCATAGATTAGAAAAATGTAAAGCCACATTTTAGGATGAACTCTGCTGTTGCTCCAAGTATAAAGATGAATTTATGGGTTTGAAGGAGGGGTGTAACAGTTTTTTAAGCAACAATTCAATTCATGTCATAATTTTTGGTTTTGTCAGTCTTGTTTCAATTTGAGTGATCTGATTCAAACTGATACACTGACCTAAAATTGGACATCTTTAGTCAAAACTTCAACAGTCAGATATTAGATATTACTCAGACTGGACAAGTACAGTGCAGGTGAATCAAGAGTAAATTAAAGTCCCCCTTCGATGAAAATCATGTTTTTTGAGTTTTTAACACGTATGTGTGGCATTTTTCTTATGAAAAAGAACAAACGTAACAAGAAATCATTTTGCTTTTGGATTTCCGAGTATTTCTCTATGTCTCTAGCGAGACATGGAGCCCCCATAATCAGACAGGGGGGGTCCGGGACAGATCAGTGCCGCTCATCTCCAAAAGCCACACCCCCCAAAGGGAATATTTTTCAGACTGAAGCTTCAGATCAACATTAAAAATAGCTTTTTAAGACATTGGGGTTGTGGGATTTTGGTTAAAAACTTCATAATCCTAATTAAGCAATACTGAGAAGGGTTTTTTTTACTAAAAAAATTGTCATAGGGGGACTTTAAGTATGTGTACAAACAAAAACAAGTAAACAAGAATTAATGGCAAATCTATTCACATTTTAGTTTGCTAAAGTTCAGCTCACTATTGATTCTCCATATCAAAATAATAAAAACGGAACATGATTAGAACATGATACCACATGTCTTTGCTAAATTTAAAGTGTTTCCACACATTAAACTGTAATGATGGTTGATCATTTTATACCTCACATATGTTGTCTACTGTGATGGTACCTTTTACTTTATAGTAAAATAAACCTACGGTACCTCAATCCAAATGGAATTTTCCAAGATTGATCATCGAAGTATCTCATCTTAAAATGATTTCATAATGGTATTGGTTGATTCGATTTACAACTTGCCTTAAACTGATCGATCTGGTTGAATCGTAGGAATAGAAATCAATTAATCATTTAATTGATTAATAGATACACCCTTAGTTTTAAGCAATGTTAACCCTTTAAGACTGGAGATGTCTCCAGTGATGCCTAAATAATACGCCCTTTGAACTACTATACCACTTCGACTGCTAATGTGATCTACATAGGGATGGGCAACTCCAGGCCTCAAAGGCTGCATGTTCTAATTAGCTGGAAACACCTGAACCAGGTAGCCAGTCATGAGTATTGCTTTGACATCTGGAAATCACAGGGAGACTTGACCCTCGAGGCCTGGAGTTGCTTATTCCTGATCTACATGGATCAGTTGATTTTGGCGTGAAAAGAAGCGTCTTTTTATATTGACTTCACGCCATTATTTACAACAGCACAGAGCTCCTTTTCTCTGAAATAAGGCAGCTGATTTATACCGATTATGTAAACACTTAATAAAGAATTGCATATCAACGTTTGGCTGCTTTTCTCTGTTTTTGAATTATGGTAATTGTGTAAATAGAGGAAGAGTTACTGTAGACAAAAAAATAAAATAAAATAATGCAAACACTTGAGCTAAAACTCCAGAGTAAAAGGATTACTTACTAATGCTACATTTTTAATATTTCTCTGTAAAGGTGTTTGAATATAGTTCATTCTCCAACTTCTTTTTTCACTGTTATTGGTGGTGCACAGACTTAAAGCAATTTTATTTGCTAAATGACTTCTTACTAGACCACAACATATATCTAAACTCGTATGATGTCAGACACAATTCTAATTCAGGCTTTGATTTTGTGCCGAAGGCTAATTAGACGTTTTTTTCTTAATCAGTTTGTTCCCTTGCAAAGTCTGTTGGCATCTGTGAAAGTTCATCTATGGTTTCAAATCTGGACTTGTAGGTCAGTTTTGTTCAACTTCATATTTTGTTCTCTGTTCTGTGCTCTATTTGGGTCACACTGTCATTAATTGTAACGGATGGTATTGGTAGTAGTTGGCTTTCAAGAATAAAAGTGGACTTCACAACATGACCTGTTGGTTTTTTATTAAATCTAAAGCTTCTAAATAGTTCTGGGTGATATGACTGTAAGGTAATGGCATTTTTGTACATTTTTTCAGAGAATAACTGAATATATACTTTGTTTTGGTATATCGTGATATATATCGTTATTGTGACATTAAATAATTTATATCGTGATATATAATTTTCTTTTCCATATCGCCCATCAAAGTGTGCCTTGTAATGTGGAAAACACGGTAATACGAAGTTGTGGTCTACCTTCTCATAGTTTTGTTATTTAGCCTTCTTGTTTTTTTTTCAGGTGCTTATACTTTCCTCAGCTATCTCATATAGGGCTTTCAGAAGATTAGGAAGTATCCTGAAATAGGTGAATGAAGAAATTGGGACAAATTGCATTGGGAATTTTTGAACGTGCTATATTTTATTTTGTTTCAAAATGCTTTATATGTGAATATTTGATTATGTAATTCAATAAGTCATATTGTTACCGGAACTTTCAGCCTCGGTTTGACACCTTTTTGTTCTTCAAATCTAAGATAATCTCGGCTTTTTGAATATTTTTTTTAATTCTGTTTTCCACTTTTGTTCTTTGCTTGCTCTTTTTATAGGCTCAATCACTTATCCATTTGCTTATCTGTTCACTTCTCACTGCTAACGCATGCTATAAACACACAGACCCTGCAGGTGTGAACTTCTGTGCTGGTTGACTGTTCAGTTCAGACGATTTCAGCCTCCCTACTGGTTTCCCCGCTGCTTTCTAATGTGCTCTATCTCATACAGACGTCTGTCAAAGCAGCTGCCTCCCTCTGTTCTCCCCTCCTGCCCCTGTCAATGCACTCCAGGTAGAGTAATTCAGTCCAGCATTATCTGCTGAGGATGTGGGTTACAGAGCAACAATGGCATTTAGGCGGACTTCCAGATTAGAGAGGCTTATGTCTGTCTGTTCCCTCTCTGTGCCCCTCGGAGGTTATTGTCTGACACATGAATCGCTGTACTGAAAATCCATCATCTTCTAATTAATATCTGTGCAATCTGTAGGGTTAGCGCGTGCACTGCTTATAAAAGGAGCACGTACCATTTGGTTATTGACTTTTAGTCAATGCACAACTTCTAGAAACAAAAAAAGTACAACAAAAGAAGAGCGTCTGTCCTGCTGTCTTGTCCATATTAAAAGATAGATATTTCTCAGAGTTTCTACTTGAGATTAGTGCGTTCGGTCCAAAGCCCGAGTTTGGCCTTGTACTCACGCGAGTGCGCGAAAGAAAGAGACAAAGGAATGTGTCAGCAGCGACTGACAGTAGCTGTGACTCCTCTGCTTGTTAATGGGTCAGAGAGACAAAGAGGTGCTGTGTCTGCATGGGAACCAGAGCGCAGGAATGGACCGGGGACAAAGACCAGCGAGAGGTGTTACAACCAGGAAGGGGTTCACGGGACAATGAAGCATGTGCCACAAATCCCAAAAAATGACCAGGGAGGAGGAGAATACAGTGAAGATGCTCAAAAGTTTAAGGCTTCAAACTAGATGTAATTCATGATTTACAATAATTGATTCTATTTGGAGTTGATATTAATGTCATTCATTGATTAAATAATAATACATGCATTCTGTTTAATTTAGTACTAACATGTAGAAGGCATTTGAAATTATGATCATGTCTTGTTCGTCAGTGTAGACTAGGCTTCTTAATGTTCAATCAAATACAGCTCTAAAATACTGAAAATATTAAGAATTTTCTGTGTTTCATAGAAAAGTTGAACTGAAATTCTGAGTTTTTTTTTTTAAAGAATTATTATTTTGACTTTTTTTTTTAATAAAAAAAATATTCCTATACATCTGTAGAAGAATGCTAAAAAATTTTTTTTTTTTTTTACAAAATGCTTCAGATATTTTATAAGCATAGTGCACCATCTAGTGGAAATGTATTATAACTACATAAAAAATGCACAACAGGTCAATTTAGCTCCAGGTCCACTCAAAGCCATCACTTTAGAACCACAAGCCAACTGAAAAAATCTCTACAGTAAGTCAACAATTAAAAATCCTGACATTTATTTTTGCCCACCTTCATATATACATTTTTTTTTACCTTACTTCATCCTGAGTGGAAAAACTTGATGTGAGGAAATAGCTGCTCAAGAATGAGTACATTAGTAACTACAATTTTCTTTTAGCTTTATTTGAAACTTTCAAAATGATGGATGCAGGATCAGGAAGGGAAAAGGTTTCTGTTTTAGGTTCCTGCATTTTAACTGAAAAAAACTCACTCTCAGCACGTTTAACCTGTTTGCTGTTGTTTGGCTTAAACAAAAATGACTTTTGTTTCGTATAAAGTGAAACACGAAGAGGTAAAAATAATTCAATAGATCCCCAATAAACTTGTCTTATAAAAAATAAAGTGACTGTATGGTGTTAAAAGTCAACTTTTAGTTGTAGCAGCCTAAGTATCTGTTTATATTTGAGATGTATTGGAGGAAAAAAACCAAAGGGTGGAGCACGGTGAGTCACAAAGAAACTTGAGTTTCAGGTCTGTTCAGGTGAGCTGCGACACCTGGCAGGTCGTTATTTTTCCAAGTGAGAGGACTTGTCTGTATGAAGTATCTGGAGCCGGTAGAAGTTTATTTGGTAAGTCCTCGCGGAGCTTTTGATCCTTGTCTTCTGAGCGCTCATGCAGATGTCATTTACACTTGTTTCTGCTCGATGACGTACTGCGCTGTCAGAGCTTTAGACCTTCTGTGCTTGGGCAGAACTTTGACATTTGTTTCTTCATAGTTATCGTACTTTTTGTTGAGAATAGCTCTGGTATTCTCAACAAGCTGGTATCTGTCAATCTTTTTGTTCAACATCCTTATCATACATTTGTTTTTCTTGGACTCTTTCTACTCTGACTGCAACATTATCTTTCTCATAAATTAGATTTATCTCTTTTGTTAAACAGATGGACTGCTCTGTCTTTTATAGCTGGAAAAGAAAGATAATTTTAGGTCCAACTCTGATTATCTTTTGATCTATTGCAATATTGTTCCCAGTTGTCTTTTAATTTAGATGATGCAGTTTTCACCAAAACAAAAGAAGAAAAGGTTATTTTAGTCTATGACAGTTTCTGCAGAGCGGCTGTAGTCCATTAGAAATTCGTCTTTGAGTTGTGGGCAGAACTGCTGGCACAGAGTAAGCCTGCAGCCATTCCCTATCATCCCTTTGTTTACACCTTCACCTGCTAGCTTACAGCCCCTCACAACCCCAACCTAATATTAGCGGAGCAACAAAACTGGCGAGTAATTGGAGTAATCGAGCTGTCAGTTTTGATCCAAATGCTAGCTCAAATGAGGAAAACAAAGATGTGAATGGATCTATTTATTGACAAGTGGATGCATCAGAATGAAGTGGAGAAGGGAGCTAGTTGCCGCCGATTGCAGCTTCTACGGCACACCTACAAGTTTTTTTTACATATTTACTTTTAGTTTGCTCCTGGTTCACAACTATTTGAATAGAGAAATACTGAAAATATACAATTTTAAACTTAATTTTCTAAGTATATGTCCTCCATCATCTGAAAAATGCTTCAAAACATGTTACGAACATCAAAAGCACAATTTTTCATTGGAGTGGGACTTTAAACTGATCAAGACTTACTGAACAAAGATGAAGTAACTTAAACATTGAACAATATGAATAGAATTTTCAAGTTCTCTGTTGACCTCATACTCTTTAGAGCTGTTGTTTATGTTGTGATTTCTTCCACAAATAGAAGTGTCCATATTTCTATTAGCAAAAACACACATTTTTTCTTGTCCCATAGTTGTCTTGTTGCCACTTGCGGCCGAGTCTGCTCCTCCTCAGCAGTCGGTCCTTCCAGTGACATCAGTGATGCCAGGTACTGCCGAGTCTTAATTTAGGCCGTCCCATTTCCTCGTAAAGCTAACAGCTATTAAATGAGACGATGCACGGTACGGTCCAGAAAACATAGCCCCGTCCTGCCAACATCACACGCCTTAAACTTAATAAGAACTGATGTGGTGACATTCTGGCAGTGCTTCGGCAAGCCAGGAGAAAGACATTAGTCAACAATGTGTTTTTTCCACAGAAGAAGCCGAAAAGGCAAAGAGCCGCCTCTGCACTGCTGGTGTGAGGAGGATTTAGACATTCTTCTCTTTGTTTTTCTTGAAACAGGCTTTTCCTTCTCAAAAAGTCACATGGATGATCACTCTCCTCGACCACCGTTTAATATTCGACAATTATGCACAGGCCATTGAAATGCAGTCCCGTCGTATGACCGGGTGTGTAAATAAATGTTCGCCCATACCACAGCTGGAAACGCTGCAATTACACTCTTATGATTGTATCACGCATGGTTGTGTGCACGCGGCAGTAACTTTATCCGCTTGTGTCTGTCTGACTTTGCACTCTGCGGTTGCCACAAGCCAATATGATGTAGAGTAGCTGAAATACAAATTGATTCTTCATCCAATCCGTCTTCACAGCTGCCTTGTACCAGCGGCCAAAGCTAGAGATGCTTCTAGTGAATCAACCTTAGTTTTCCATGAAAAGAACCACTTTGTTATTCCCTGTAAACCTTTGCGACAGCCAATCACTCATCTCCACTTTAGGGCGGTCTCAGATGCTCTCTGCTTGTCTCTAAAGATCATCGAACCTTGTTTGTCAGTTCTGTGCGGTCTTGTGGTGCTACTTGCCCCTCTGAGAGCACATCCAAGCAGAATCGAGTTTTTTCCAACTTTTAAAATATTTTGTTTCAAAATGCAAACAGGTGCCACAAGCGTTCCTCAGAAGTGCTTTAGAGATGTGCGATCGTCTTACCGGAGCTTTAGTTTTTCTGGTGTTCCAGATGTTTTTGATCAGTTCAAACTGTTAAATTGTGATTTTTAGATCCTATAGACTACAAACATAATTCTCTGCTGGAGTTTCTACTTTAATTTACAAATCAATACCCTCCCATAACTTTTTCATAGATATTCAAATAAAAAAAATCCAATTTACACACAAAATACAGCATCTTTACGTTCTGGCATGACTGTATCAGCCGCTATCACTGATTTAAAGACCATATAAATACTGTTAGTCCAATATAAATGGGATTTTGTGTGTTTTTAACATGTTCTTGTAGCATTTGTCAAGTATTTCTCTATTCACTGTGTTGTGAATTGGGAGCAGACGAAAAAAGGCCGATTGAAAAAGCTTGTAGTTATGACATACAAACTACAACAACTGTGCTATAAGCTCCCTGTCCCTGTGGACCCTCCATTTGGATGCTTAGATCCATGTACATCTTTGTTTTCCTTGTCTGAGCTGGAATCTGGCCTGGATAATATTGCACTCTAATTTTGTTGCAATGTAATGCAAATGTTAGGCTGGGGTTGTGAAGTGCTGTAAGCTAGTGGGACATAATGTAACCAAATGCCCACAATTCAGAGGCAAATTTCTAATGAACTACTGCTGTTCTGCAGAAATTTTGTCCTACAAAACAAAAGAAGTTTCTTGGTTTTGGCTAAAACGACATAATAACAATTAAAAGACTACTGGTAACGATTTCGCAATAGATCGGAAGATGATTGGGGTGAGACTTTAAGAGAAAGTGTGACACCTACCGCTGAATACATTATAAGGACTCTGAGGACTGGTGGGACCGGCAGTGAGGCTGAAGCTGATCAGCAGACTCTGGAGCTGGTGGATAGTTTTGGATTAAATTGGCCTTCTGAGTTGTAACCAGAGCAGGTGCGATGAAGCAGTCCTGGACGTGTGTCAGCTGAACGATCGGGACAATCAGTGTCATTCATGGTGGCCCAGTAAAGTCCCGTGCCAGTAACTGACCTTCCTGTCACTTGCTGCTGGAAGAGCCTGTGGAGACTGAGGCGGTGCTGAAAGTAGACCTCTCCGCGTCCAGCTCTAGACGGAGATAACAGGAATGGTAAACCATTCAGGGAACGTTGTGAATGCATTAGAGCACGATATGTTTATCTCTTCTCGTCTTTCCCTGATGAGGATCTAGTTGCTTTTTGGCAAAAAGGTTGAGGTCACTGATGATTATACAGTCCAGTCCATGGTTAATGGAGAAGGACGAAGAAGATGGAATAATGAAATCAGTGTATAATTGGTATATCTGGACAGACAGTTGAACAGTCGACAGGGTTTTGGAAGGATATTTTTTCCAACTTTTTACTCTGGTATTTTTGTGTCTCCTTAACATCACTCAGCTGAAATCAGATGGCTATGTAATGAAATGACTTACTTTCCAGAGAGGTGAATAATACTTTTCCACATTTTCTTGTTATAAATCTCGCATCCACCTCAACATGGTTTGATCTGCTGTGTTTCAGCAGCCGGTACACCCTGAAGTAGTCAGTTTTACCCACTAGATGGCAGCAAGATAGTTTGTTATCAGACTTAACAGAGGCAGTTTGTGGAAAGCATCAGGGAAGTCAAGCAAATTTTATCCATAAACCACATGAAAAGTGTTGCTTTACTTCCCCTATGACCATCTGATATTGTGTGATTTGTCCAGACAGGGTCAGAGCGTTGTCAAAATCTTTCTTAAAGTCTGTCTCTTATGAGCTGTTTGGGCCTTGTTAAAAGTCCCAGGTGTTCTTGGCACTGCAACATGCCCCTTGGCCTTAAGAAAGTTCCCCACAAGGAAAGTCGCATGCTTCCTTAGATTTTGGTCATTCCCTTTTAGAAGATCTGGAGATATTACAGCGTAGCATACCTCCCGACCGTCCATGCCCTCTGTCCCTTGTCTTTCCTTATGTCTGTCTTTCCAATCACAGAGTTTATGACAAAACCGTGCAGAGCCCTCTCAGTGAAACACTGAACTGATTTAACATGGGTCAGTACTCTTGGCGTGAATTCAGCGGTTGTTAGGTTTACTCCCCTGTTCGAATCGGCCTGTTGGAGAGATTTTGTGGTCACTGCTCGAGGCGCCACTGCCCCTCTCTGTTGGACCTCTTAACCTTTCTCGTTGACATATATGAAACGTTATCTTTGTTGTGATGGGGTTTTGTATTCAGATGTTACGGCCCAACAAATGGCTGAGAAATCCGTTCCTACTAATCGATGCTGGCACACAGTCGGAGCAGAATCTGAATCCGTCTCCCAGATCTTTTCTTGGAAAATCGATTCTCACTTAAGTGCTGTTTGATGGATGCACCATACTTTGTACATCTCAATCCAGAGGAAAAATATTTCTGTTTTGATTTGCTCTCAGTTATTTGCATTTCCAGCATCTGCTGGACTTTACTGATGAGGCACCTTATCCAAAAGGCCCCACCTGGGGTCCGCTAGGTTCTGAGGTGATTTCATATCTCAGCATGTCTGACAGGCGTGGTATCATTCTGGCTTTTGGGCTGCTGTGTTGCCTGGGATTAAATCTCTGCATGTGTTTGTACACATTCTGGGATAAGAACCAGGAAATTTCTGTCCAGAGGTCACTGTGGGGGCTGATTGGGAAATTTCTTACAGAGAAATACATTTGTAAAGAGTTTTCACAGGTCCACATACTTGACAAGAAGTCAGGTTTTTGAATCCTGTTGTAGACATTTTCCAACCATGGGTTCACCCAGTGGATGGATGGAAAGGATACAGGTGTTTTTCAGCGTTCCTCTCCTGGTTAAGTGGTTCTGGTTCAGTTAGGACACTTAAAATCACCACCCTGGCTGTATGAGACAAATTATTCTAGTGAAATGACAAAAAACACTCCTCACAATAGAACCCATTTGTTTCCATTCATTTTTTCCAGCTGAGGCCTGTACAAATTCATAGAACAAACCAAACACAAAGGCACATTAATGGCTGGCATAGCTTACCAGGTTCTCCAGTTTCTTTGAAGATCATCAGAACTTGCTTGCTTTTATTATTCTTGTTTTTTGTCAGAGTAATGGGTGGTTCAGCATGAAATGTATGTGGTTTTCTACTTTATTTTAGGTGAGCCTCTTTGTGGGTCTGAATGTTTTCTATTCCAGTGACCTAAGAAAGTTTGATATGTGTTCATCTGCTTTTGTCGTCTAGGACTTCCTAACTTTCTCGTTGATGGTTATAATTTTCAGAATTTTGTTTTTCCACAACCTTAAACTTTTGTTCCATCTTTTTGGTCCTTTCCTGATGGTGGAGAACATTCTTGTTTCTCCCAAATATCAGTTAGGAGTTACTTAGCCTAACATTCAGTCAACTTCTAGAATTACAATAGTAGTCATTTTGATTGCCTGATGTGTATATAATTTGGATTATATTGAAAAGATCCACTAGCATTTGGAAAAATAATAAACCACAAATGGGAGAGAGCAATGAAGGCCTTTAGCTTATCAACTGTCATATCCCATAATTTTTTCTCTCTGACTTTGTCTACCCATTGACTGTATATGAGGACTGGACTGTGTGATCCCTCCTCTTACATTTTATAAACAAGTAGTATCCACTGGCTCCAAAAAGCCAAGATCTCACAGACTTCTATAGAGAAATAAACAGCTATTACTCAGTCATTGCTTTGGTCAGAATCAATATTCTTGCTCAGATACGTTTTTCTAACGTGTTGTTACTTATCCGATTTTTTTTTCATAATATTATTTCATTGCAATTTACTCAATTTATAAATTGACCAATCAGATCCATCAATTAAAAGTATGTGGTGTATCCGCTGACCCCTCAACTCGAACATTAGACGTGTCAGACAGATTCTTACAAACTCGTTTCCAATAGGAAACCATCTAAATGGGGTTGCCATGGAAATGATGACTCAGACCGACTAGGACCAATTAATGTTTACTGACATCGATTAGCGGTTGTTGAAGTAAGCGGTTCTCTATGGGTGACATCACACTCACCTGGTCCAGTTCTCAAATACAGTCAATGGTCTGCATGTTTTCTCGGATTATTTTAGTCCCCTGAGAAAGTTTGATGTGTGTTCTTCTGCTTTTGTCCTCCAGAACTTCTGAACCTTTTTTTTTATTGGCTATAATTTTAAAAGTATTATTATTCCACATCTCAAACGTTTGTTCTATTCTTTAGGTAATTTCTTGATACCAACTAGGAGTTACTTACCTTAAAATGTTTAAGCATTCAACCCTTTTGGAAAAAGTGTTGGAAAAAGTTGACAGAAAATGTGTTTTTCACTGTCCTTGGCTCTTTGTCAAACAAATACAAGCATTTTCTATGATGTCAGATTTTGATTTCCATAGTTACGGATTCCTCTACCGTAACACACATACACGATATATAGCAATGTTGCTACTTGACAGGTAGGCTCTAAAGTCTTGTTCTCTTGCAGGACTCCATGGCATAAGGCCTATTCTCAGATTCTGCTGGTTCCTGGGGATTTCTGTTGACGAGCTCACCTCTCTGACGCAGCGCTGTCATTTTCCACCGCCAGAAGGGAACCAGGAAGCAGTCGGCGAGAGTCATGCCTGCGCTGGCCACCGGAGCCGGCCATGAGCCAGGTACGAGCCTCATCGCAAAGAACGCTTTTAAAGTTCAAGAAATGACTGAAGAAATTTGCTTCTGTTATTTCATTTATGTCTGTCATCAGTAGGAAAGCTCGTATTTGTATTTACATTTAAGATCATGCTGGTGGTGCGCTCAACACAGCTGCCTTAATTGAATTTTAAAGTAGAAAGGAATTACTCTTTACAAGCCCCAGGCTGCCTTTTCTCAACTAGAATGGACCCACCAATCAAGATTTGGAAAATAAACCAAAGACAAATCCCGTGTTTTGTGCCCAGCAAAACGAAGAGCGTGCCATTGCAAATTCACAGTTTAACTACACAAACAAATTATGCTCGTCTTTACTCAGCTTCACTCTCCAGCTTTGTCTTTTGTTTGTCACTTCTCACTTCTGTGGAGTGTGTGTTTGGGGTGTCAGATCGAGGAACGTTTCCAGCTTGTCATCACTACTGCAGCAGCCAGGCCCGGCCTCACCCCTTCCCTCCGTGGGGTTTCGTCCACGCTCACGCATCCAGAATCGCAAAAGGACAAAGGGAGGGGAGCCATTATGTCCGTCTCTGATGGAAAAAGAGCGTGTGCGTTAGTGCATGCAGACTTTTAACAGAGTCACCGAAGCCCCCGTCGTTGTGGAAATTTGTGCCGGCAAAGTAGAAAGCCAGACGGTCAATTACGATCGCAGTCATTTTGGGCAATTACCGGCAAGGCCTCAGATTTCCAAATAAAACACATAAAGACTCCTCCAGCCCATCTCCTCTGCTTCCCCCTTGATGATCCTATGGAGATGTGTGTGCAGGTGAATCATGACAGCAGGTCACTGATCTCCAGCCCCGGTGAAGTCACAAATACTTGCGGCTGGCCTGGAACTGTAAGTGCCTGGCACATGAACAAGGCTTGCGTTGGGATGGATGGAAAGTTTCCTGGATATTGACACAATCGAGCATGTCAAGTGCATTTAAAAATGCGGCAAAAGGAAACGTTAAGATGTCTGAAATGTTCAAAAAATAAGGAGCAGTTTGTGAATGAATGAAACCACAAGCTCTTGCTGTAATAAAAACTTGTTTGTAGTTGCAGCTGGAACATGCCTAGCTGCCAGTATAATTTCATTTCTTCAATTTAATTTAGCAGTATAGTTTAAGTGCTGGCAAGAATGAAGGGATTAGATAAGTGAGACGACTTGGAAAAGTGGGGTTTTTGGAACAAATGAACATAACAGTCCCCCATGCATTATGCAGAACATGCACAAACTTTCTTGTATTATAAATGTCTTTGGAAAGGGCAACATTTAATTTGCTGCATCCCATTTCTAAACCTGATGAATCCTCAGTGCAGGGCCACACAGAGACAGACAACTACACACTCACATTCATGCCTAATGGGTACGTTAAGAGTCACCAATTTACCAATATTTTTGGAAGGAAGCTGGAGTGTACAAGAGGAGAACATGCAAACTCCAAACCAGGGATGTACAAACATTTTCCAAGGCCAGATTTGGTGAAAATGTGTAAGGATAAAAAATTAGGCCAGTGTTCTTTAAACCCTTTTGATAAATAAAAAATTGTTTAATTCACGTGATATTGCAATGGAATACTTTTCATGTCTAAGACCAGAAATGAAATAAAGATCCCTGGAAAAAAAATGAAACTTTTGTCAACACTAAATCTGGGTTCATATGAAATGTTACATATTATTCCGGATTAAATACTCAGTCTAAACATCTAAATTTAAATAATATGAACAGGAAAATAACACAAATCCTATTAAGAAATATAAACCATTCTGGTTTTGAGCACAGTAGTAGCCACAGGCTATTTCCACACATTTATAACAATTTATGTCGTAATTTAGCCAATCCCAATCAATAAACCGTGCACAAATTTCTTGTTCAATTAAGTCCTATAACAGAAGACTTAAGGGGGGTAGAAATTTTAACATTTGCCGCATCAGGCTGGACTGTGGACATGCCTGCTCCAACAGACCCAGCTAGGATCCAATCCATGTCTGTCTTGATGTGAGGTGAGAATGCTAAGTACTGCATGGCAGTATCCAGAATCTGTTCTGTTCCCTTAAGTTTAGTTAATTAGTTTTTTTTGTTTGCTTTCAACTGGGATCCCTTCTCATTTGGCAAAAAATGTACAAAAAAAAAAAAACAACCTCAAAGTAACCAAAGTTTTCCAAAAGGTTCTGAACAAAATACAAGAAATGTCAAATCAAGCTAATGCACGTACAATTATAATCATATAACAAAAAAATGATTAAAAAAAACAAAAAAAAGTTCAATACAACAGTTTATTAAAAAAAAAAAAAGAAAAGAAAAGACATGAGAAGACCTCTGTGCATCTCATTCGTATACAAGGAGAGCTCTACCTAATACTTCTGTCAGATCAAAATCCTAACTTTGCTATCACACCTGCTGTACTTGCTTTTGGCACAGTTATAACCTTTTGGATCAAAGTTTGTGCATCTAACACCTAAAGGATTTAATAACTTGTTTAATATGACATGAAAGTATTTGTTTAGTAGAACTCTTAAGAAAAATAGTGTTTAAAGTATAACAAAATCTAATGGCTTTAGTACCAGTAAAATCTGTCCAACTATAGAAACTCGGCTTCTATGTCTTTGTTCAGCTGACCGATAGAAAAATAAATAAGGAGAAAAATAAATAAAATTGGGCTATATCTGTGTACATACGCCCATTTCTTAACCCTTTATTTCCCTTTTGGGGAAATAGGTTGCCGGAGCCTATCCCAGCTACTGTTGGGCGAAAGCGGGGTACACCCTGGACAGGCCACCACTCTGTCATAGGAATACTTCTGTGTCTAGAAGTCTAGATCTCCAAAATAATAAAAAGACACATTTGGTTTCATTGTGGAAATGAAACAAGACTAAAAGACGAAAGACTAATGACAGTCATGACCTAAATTGGTGGCTGCTGGTCTGATTTATAGCTGTATAAGGTTACGATCAACAAGTGTTTGTGGCCTCATTCTTTATTAAATGAAAAAGCACAAAAATGTAACTCCATTCAAAGATTACAGCATAATGAAAAAGTTAAAAGTTTCCACCATTTTTAATATTTTATTTATTTTTCAGTTTAACATTTTGATCTAGTGTTGAGCTGCAGCTGCACACAAATGCACACACTGGTAATTTACACTCATGATATAGAGTTACAGAATCTGGTTAAGAACGACACGCACCATCATTGCTCTGAAGTCATTATCTTTAATTATCTTTAACAGTGTTTTCAATTACTTGTAAAAGCGAGTTCTGTGGGTACGCACACAAACAGTTCCTCCCACCATATGTGGTGGTTCTGCCACACACTTTGAGATGATGAAGTACTCCTCTCAGGCTTCTAGCAAAATAAAGAAGGGGTTTGCATTAATGCTATTGTTTAGTTCAGTGGGTCTTTTGTTTCACAAATGAATCAAATGACTTTTAATTCAGCCATGGCTATTTCTGTAATTTACCCCAGACTGGATTACAGAGATGGCAGTCCTAGAATATTTTTGTTTCTTTAGCATCTGCCTCCAGTTTTTCTGTTGCTGTTCAACTGCATTTTAGATTTTTTTTTACAGTCCATTGTTGTTGGAGTCAGGACTCAAATAGTTATATTTGCCTTTGACTGTGCAAGGAGTCCACAAGTCCCGCCCCATGCAGGTTTGCCCTTTTATTTCCCTGCAGAGACTCTATCTAGCTCTAAGGGAAGTTGTGAATAATGCTGTACTAACCTCTAGAACAGGGGTCTGCAACCTGCGCCTCCAGATCCACGTGTCTCTTTTATTTCTCCTTTGTGGCTCCTTGACCAAACATAAAATAAGTCAGGGAGATGGCTGACCCAGCCATGTCAACCATCTGAGTCAGAAGCTTCTGCTAATGGCTGCCTAACCAAAACTACTGAAAGAAAACAAATAAACAAAGTAAGAGTACCAAACTCCAACCCCAAACTAAAATAACAAAACCCAGCAGTGTTAGACTGCTGAGGACAAAGGGAGGGAAAAACAAAAATGCCATAATAGCCATTTTTTAAAGTGAAGATTACTTACTTAGCTTATATTTAATTTAATTAGTTAAATTTATAAATTGATTGCTGAGGCGATATAGATGATAAACTATGTGGGTTTTTACATCCCTATTTACCTGAATGAGCCTCGTTTGCTCAATGCTACCTCCAGAATGAACAGATTTTATATGCAAAGCAAAACTTTGGTGAAAAGTTTAATCTTTTGAGTTCAAAGCACAGATTATCTAATATTGCACAACACTGGTTACTATGTGTCCAGAGCCTTACTGAGATGAGCTTGTTTGGCACAGATCATTTTTTTATAAAAGAAGTTATTTGAGCAAAGCTATTTGAAATTAGTTTACGGCAAATCCAAAATTCTTAAATGCTTAAGTAAGACTATGCAGCTCCTTATAGGTGTTGATCAGTAGAAAACGAACCCTAATGGCTCTTTCACTGTTAAAGGTTGCTGACCCCTGCTCTAGAATGTGGAGTGAGAGTACTGTAAAATAGATTTACCCATACATAACTGTAAGCAACTTAAATTAGCTTTAGGAATTCTTCATGATAGACTTGCTACCCGGGGTGAGAACAAGCTCTCTCACGATTGGCGACAGTCAATGCCCTAGAAACGCTGATTTGGACCGACTCAAATCAATCCCTGTTGACGGGTTTCAAAATGGTGGCCCCTTGATATGTCCATGGTTCTACAGTCCATGGGATCAACCCCTGTACGGGTGCATTTGACTATATCTTTAGACATCAATGACTGTCCTGTTCTGCTTCACCTTCATTAATTATCCTGTTTGAGGACCATAGTAACTTAAGTTCCAATCAATTGCAAACACTGCTCAATAAAATTTACTTGCCCACAATTTTTTTAGCCGCAATTACCTTTTACACTTTATGTTACACAACACAGGCCTTTTCAGTTGCGCTTTCAGTACTTAATTCATCAGCTATGTTTTTTTTCACTTTTTGTTGATATGGTAGAAAACAGTTGACAAATCTAACTTGTACTCCATGCTTCTCCGTTTGAAATCTTTGTGTGCTTCTTATGAATGCAAGACATTAAACTAACTTTTCTTTTAAATTATTAAATCAATTTAAAAAGAAAAGGAATTTCATTTAAAAATGCTTTAAAAGACAAAAAAAATAGTTTGTATTTCCTCAATCAAACACCTCACAATCTGACAGTGGGGAGTCTGCTAGACAGCCATGCAGACAATAAACCAGACTTAAGTTAAAAAAAAAAAAAAAAAAAAAGGTCAGCTATGATTAACCTGAACACACTTTCCTTTGCAGCAAATCTTTACCTTGTGCCAGACAGCTGCTGTTTAGACCTTTCTCCTCCACTACAAATGTGATTGAGTACGTTTGTGAGCTCAGGATGGGACAGACAACTGTTACGCCTCTGCTCTGTTTGGCTCCACTCATCTCAGATTATTTCATCTCCCACTTAGGAATATCCAGACAGACGAACCCATCCCACTCCTCTGTCTGCTTCGCACAATTTATCTCTCTGCTGGAGTTCATTAGCTGCAAAGATAACTTTTTTGCACTTCTTTTTTTAGTATTTAAAGCCTTTCAAAGGTTCTCTACAGGAAAAGACCAATCTCTTTGTATCCAAGAAACTTGTGAACAAAGACAGGAAAATGTTGAAGTTTTATCAGTTTTTTTTCTGCTTTTATATATAATCTTTGGTGTTTTATTCTTTTTTTCTGTTGTGGTTTAGACATACTTGATTCTCCTCAGCCTCTTAAGGTTAAACTGAAGGGCAGCTTGTTGTCACAGATGAAGGATTTTTCAAAAGCTTCTTGGTTAATATTTTTGCTTCCTCAGAAGCACAGCATCTGGTTTACGCCATTTCGGAGGTCAGTGAGTCTCCTGGAGTGAGAGTGGGTGTTTTCTCCTTGTAGCCCAATTTCCTTCAAACTCCTTGAGTTATGTGATTGTCATCTTGTGGTTGTTGGATGCAGGTGTGGAGGATAGGTAGAGTTGGTGAATATCAGCAGTGGCAAACTGGACAAATCACTTCTGAAACCTGTTCCTTAGAGAATTGCAGAGTTGCTGGGGACCAGTTGCGGTTTTGTATAATTTTGAAGGTACATAACGAAAGGGTTTTGGGGTCTTTCCTTTAAAAAAAAAAAAGAAATTGTATTTCTGCCTTGACTAAAGGGAGATGATGTACTTTTCAAATGGGAATGTGTGTAGTAATTAAATATAATTTAATAAGAAGTGACAGTGTTTCAAAAACTAAGAGACTTAATTTTGAAACCAGTCCACAGTGGGTTGTTGAGAGGAGCGGCCACCTCTTAAAGGGGAGTGCAAGTATGTCTTATTCTTGAGGCTTGTAAGGAATGCATAATTGTCATAAGTGTAGTAAATGTATCATAAAAAATTCAAAAGACTAATTTAGATTGCATGCGCTTGTGATGTAGAGATGATGCTTTCGTACAGTGCCCTTATGCTATACTCTAGTCTTTAGTAAGGTGGAGGTACCGGGCCTTTAAGCCTCGTTTGCACTGACAGTCCGGTCCAGTAAAGAGTGGAACAATATGGTTCAGTTCATTTTGGCCAGCGTTTCCACTCAGTTAAGCCTCGCTTCCACTGAGCAGCTTGTTTTCACGTTGCATGCATGGTGTAGACCGCTAGCGTGTCGTTGCATCATTGTAGTGCGACAATTACAAAAGCAACAACAATGGAAGCCATTAGCAGCTCATCTCTTTACTTTTTTTACATTGTGTGTATAACAGTAATTTAATGTTGTTAGAAAGAAGATTGCTAAGAAGTTTACCTCCGTAAAGTGGAAAACGGAAATGCTGATTAGCAGAAATTACTTTCTACTAATCAACATGTGGCAACAGCAGCTCCACTCATACTGTCCTGTTTAATTTTTCTATGGACTTATTACCAATGGGGGCCCTCAAGAGGTACGGTTTGGTACTGTTTAATGGGTTAATTTTACAATGGAAACCGGACCGTACTGGAACTCTCAGTGGAAATGAGACTGTAGTGACTGCATGAAAAGGTGCACATATTTAACATGAACAGAATTTATTGGCTCTTATTTGCACAGTGTGCAGGATTTTGGGAGGTGATGAAAAGAAAAATCTGTACAGCTCACCTACATCTCGTCTTACTTTCCATTGTGTGCTGGTTAAATGTTAAATGTTAAATGTTTCCCAATGACCTGTCACTCACAACATACCAGGGAAAAAAAGTTGTCCATGAACATTTTCACTTCATTGCCTTCTATTTTGTGCAGGCCACTTGAATACCCTGTACAGTTTTGCCCATTTTTCACCCACTTATGTATCCAGCTGTAAGGACAGTCGTGACTAAGGCTTTAACTTTGACCAACGGCATGGTGAATTCATCAAAACACTCTCCCTCCAAACTCTCCCACTGTCTTTAGGTTTTATAGATACATGTAAGGCCATGTTTGTTTCAGGGCACATATTCAAAGAAAGTTGGATTATGTTGAAGCATTTTTTTAAAATCATTTTAAGATTTGAGCATAAATCCCATTAACTGTTTTTAACCGAACCAAATGTTGATGAAAAAAGGTCACCTAGTCAGTTTCAGAAAAATAATTGAAATAATTAAAGACTGGTGGTTTGAGGATGGACGGTGAGGCATGTTTGTTTATATCACCATGGTTGAATCATAATGTGTTTGGATGTTTTCCTGAGGCTGTAGGGGAGAATGTAGAAAAACATGGCACGCTCTGAGAAAAATAACTGTCATCCTGTACAAGCATAGAAATATAAATCTATAGATTTATACCAAAACAATCTGATTTATTATGGTAAACTTGCGGTAAACTCTTGGACTGACCTTATCAAGGTTGTTCCGTAGACTTCCTTTCCAGCAATGTTGATCTTAATTGTTGCTGCCAAGAAAAAGAAACTGAGAATTGTTTCAAGAAGGAGGGGGCTTTTAGGTCTCTCCTTAGGAAGGTTGTTACAGAAGCCAAAAATGTCTTATGGAGCCAATGAATAAAAATTTTCCAAATGTTAAAGAAGCTGTACTTTTTGTTGGTATTTTGTATAAGAATCAGATAATGAATGAAATGTGTTTTGAAAAGCCTGATTTAACATTTGAGGACTTGACTTACTTGGTTGATTTATTGAGGAATTATTTATTGACCTTGCTAATTCGTTGAAAGAGACACTCATTTGTATTTTTGAAGTTGGGCCTGCCGCCAAGTTTTATGATTACTGAGAAGGAATCCTACATGTGCCTTTACAGTCACTGCATGTCGACCGTTAAAGTATACTCGCCTCCGCTGTGAAGTAGGAAGAACTTCTAAAGACCCCTATGCCCTTTTATTAACCCCATTAAAGTTAACAGTGTTTTTCCAAGCTTTACCTGCATGTTCTATCAAGGTTTACAGCCCCCGCACAGCATTTAAAGGTGATGGTGGTTCAGCCTTGCACAGCTGCAAGAGAAGGTGGCCGGCCTTGTATGAAACGCTACACATGGAAATCTTTCGTTGAGGGACAACGCTTTTCGCAGACTTGCTAATAACTTGCTGCAGTGCGTTTGTTTAGGCGGCAGGATAAATGAATGACTCCAGTCATGCATTTATCTCTGTCTAAAAGCCCTTTTATTGTGGACTTCGATGGTTGTATAATGATTCGGGCTAATGAGATGCAGAAACTCTTATGCTGGAGTGATCTAAGTTATTGGTGTATGTCTAAGACAGATGTTGAATCTAAAAACCCTAAAGTGACACTGGTGTTATGATAAGAATGTTAGCATATTTTTTTTCCTTCTGTTAGAGGGAAAAGAAATTTCCATTCTGATCTCACAAATCCCAAGCATCTGTTCCTTTGTCATTTTCAGCACACGAGAGACATTAGGAACAGTTTGGGACTGAGTTCATGTGGTGGGGGGAGCGTGTATGGAGGATCTTTTCAGAGCCTCCAGCCATTTGTCCTGGTTGATAGCCAGTAGCCAGCATGGTGCTGCAATGATACAGCACTGATTTGCATTTGTTGCCACTGGAAAAGCTCCCTGTTTCCACATACATTAAAAGAAAATTTCCACATTGTACTACCAAAGAGTAAAAATACAGCATTAGGAAGCCAAGGATAAAAAAAGGAAGAGAAAGAGGTGAAGAATGAGGACTTTGTATATTGTCTGCACTATAGGGCGCTCCGGGTTATAATGCACACTGTCAATATAAGGTCTATTTTTGAAGTTATATCATAAATACCAAACTGTAGAACCCATTATTCAAGACAAAAGCGTGAGAGATAAGTCTGACAGTCAGACTTTTTTACCTGTTTCTGTGAGGTTATACCTTCATGTTCGTCGATGAGGAAGAAAATGACCAAAAATCTCAACTGAAGTTCAATAAAAGTAGGATCAAACTTGTACAAAGTACTCTGAATCTCCCCCATGAAAAGACAATGCCCTGTAAAATGGATGCCACAGTTATAGGCCTCGAGGCGGGCCCTTTGTGACTTCAGGCCAATGTTTGTCAGTACAGCAGAGAGCGCATCGTATAAAAGCAAAGTATAAAAAAAAAATGAGGAAAAAAAACAGTCCAACACAGGTAGACACTAACCAGATTAGCATTTTACAATACTTGTAACTCCCAACCATCTTTGCAACATGGAAAAAAAAAATTATAGACTAATATTGCTTAAACAAACATTATTGTGGCTGCGCTAACTTCCAACCATGTTGTTTAATAAAAGCCCACTTTGACACCATTAGATGTTTGCTGTGTTAGCATGTTCACAATAACAACCAAACTCGTTTGGGACTTGTAGAAAAAAAAAATCCTGACATTTTAACAGTGCTGTGTTTCTATCACTATCCATCAACAGTTAACACAACCAGAATAAATCACCTTGTTTTGAGTTATAGCATCCTCAACTGCTCAGATTGAAAACTACAAAACCTGTATCATATACTTCTTTTCATACAAAAATAAACCAACATTTTTCTAATCCATCATTAGCAACGATCATTTTAAGTATCTATTTTAGCCTAGTTTCTTTAGTTTCTCACATTGTAGTAACATGTGTTTCATTGGTCACTGCTTCTGATACAAGTCATTGTAGGTCTAAGCTTTTTTTCAAGCGCACTTCTCTTAAGGTCTTGTTATGGTAATTCCAGAAACAATATTTGTTTTTACTTAAATGCGAAGTTTAGTTTTAATACAATCAGATTTAAAAATATGATGTCTACTTGTGTCTGTGGAAAGTTACTTTAGGAGTCTTGAGGTTTGTTCAAATACAGAAATTTCAAATTGAGTTTAAATTTTAGTCGCAATGAGTTTCCTCCTGGCTTACACATTCTGTCCTTCTCTGTCCTGATTTTACCAACAGTAAATCAGAACAATTATCACATTAATATGGAAAACTTGGACAAAGTTATTCCCAGTTAAATTGAAATAAACAAAAATGTTTTCTGAATAAAAACGTCTTTACCCGTCTTTCTACACACAACAGAGTCAATTCTTCATAATGACAAAACGAGATTTCCAAAAACTAGGGCACCTGCTTTGAAGGTGAGATCTCCTCAGGTATTATGACCAGTTTCAGGGATGATTTTGGTTTGCGAGCCTCCATGGAGAAGACAAAGAAGGGGTTAAAGGTCAACAATGTATGTCAGAGCTTGACCGTGTCATACGAACTATCAAAACTGGCTTATTAAGCCAGTTCAGGCATGTTGATTTCAGTGAGACACATCGCACACAAACATGATGAACATCTATGACATGAAGAGTCATTTCACACTAAGATGCTGTTTTGGTTTAAGCATCCGAAGTTCAACCTGTTGTGGTGAAGCCGCCAAGAACAAAAAAACCTGCGAGACGTTTGGCTGCACCCGATCGATCCACTGTATTTGCTGAAGTCATTTTTCCATGCTAAGGAGCTGCTCACTTTTTCTTCCAACCTTAAAGGATGGAATTTCTCAGTGAGTGTGACTTTGAAACATCAGTGAACACGATATTGAAGCGGTTTGGTCTTTGGAGCTGGTAATCGGAGGCTTGTGGGCTTGAGTGGAGCACAAACCCCAGCTGCGAGGTTCCAGATCCAGTCACTTGAAAAGCTTTCCACGGTCATACCCCAAGTAAAATAGTTTTGGAGAAAGTGCATGATGTGTTAAAAAGATTATATGGTCTAATTAGCTAATCCATCTTGTAATACCATATAATTTTGTGCCTGGTAGGTGCAGCTGTACTTGCCGTTCATTGCGGAGGACTAGTGGGCTGATGACATATCTGTCCTGTCCTGTGCTGGCTGTCAATAAGAGGCCCTAAACACTTCTCCTTTTGTTTGGCACCTCGCTCTGGTCAAATCTATCTTTCCACCCACTGTCTGTCTAGGGTTTCTCCCTTTGGATTAAAGTATGTGTGCAGGAACCATCATCTGTGTAATTGTTATTTCTTCCTGTTGCAGTAAACCATCGCTCCCTCTCATCTTCATGTTCACTGTCATCAATCTTCCTCTGTCTGCGTGCACACTTTAATCAGGTGTTATTTATGCTCATGCATATCTCAGATGTTGTGTTTCAACCGAGTTTACCATGTTTTAGGGATTTTTCTTTCTCCATTTTGAGAATAAATTAGTAAATCAAACCTGGAATGGATTTGTTTATGTTGTCTGCAGCTGACTCTTCTCGTTACCACGTCTGCCAGTATTCCTGGGCTGAAAACTGCTCCTGTAGCGTTCTCTCCTCAGTCTTCCAGTGAACCCAAGATATATGAGGGTGGTCAATTAATCATTCAGCACCTGGTAGAAAGTGCGCAAGGAGGAAATGGAGTCAGAACCCACCGTTCATTTCCTGCATGTTCATGTTCACCAGGCACACATACTGTATAGCTTTCTTATTGTTTGTTCATCACTTATAAGATTAAAGTTGGTTCTGCTTCATCCAAACCAGACAGTCCAACATGTAAAATTACAGGCAGACTGATGATTTGATCCTTCTGTGGCATGTTTAAGTAAAAGAGTTGCAGTTTGATGGAAAGAGTCATAATTTTCTCATATATTTGTAGATGTGTCCCAGCAATTTCCTTGTTTTGCTTAGCCCTTGAAAAATCCCTGAGGTTGCTGACCTATGTGACTAGCAATTTGAATCATATCGTATATAATGCCTTTCATCGTCTGTCTTTTTACTGTGTTTTACATGAAGGAGATCTGTGATTTTTCTTGACCGCCGCGGGTGTGGGCGTGAGAGGGGAAGTGCCGCTTGGCAGTTAAAGTGCTCTCTTCCTGCGTATGGGTCGGCCCGGAGGCCCTGGCCTCTCGGATTTCTCTGAAGATCGTTTAGGTTGTGCTGAGCGGCATAATGCTGGACTCGGGCAGCTCTGGGCTGGTCCAGTGCTGGCCACAACCGAACCAAGTGGTCCACTGCTAGATGCCGTCAAGTTCACTAGCTTTAGCCGCCATACAAGTGGGTCCAGAATAGTCAGGCCAAAACAAACCGTATGAAGCCAGACCAGTCCAGAAGAAAAAATCAGTCGTTCCACCCTTTAGTGGTAAAACGCTGGTCTACATTTACTTTGTTTCCGTCTATTCTTCTTTCGTTTTTTTATTGTCTTACTGACCTTGACGGACAATGCTAATATGCACATGATGTATGGATGGCTCCTTGTGTAAATCGGGAAAACTACGGTGGCCCTGAAGGGCAAATCACAGCAACAAATCACTCGATGGAAAAACATTGTTAAAATCAAAACGACAATTACACAAGCAAAACAAATAATTAAAAAAAATTACATTTTAAAAATAAAAATTCAAGAAATTAAAACTCTTTTTTTTATGAAGCAAAATTGACCTGAAATATTTAAAAAAACAAAAGCCATTTCCAAAAACCAAAATGAAAAAAACTTCTGGAAATTCTGACCAGAATTTCTGGAAATTAAATGTTTACTTTTATTGTGTTTCAATTTTAGAAATTGTGCTTTTGCTTCAGGAGTTTTATTTTAATCTCTCATATTTATTTATTTTCTTTAGTTTTGTTTATGATCTTTAAAAGGTTTTGGTGTAGAGTGATTTGTTGATGTGATTTGCACTTCAGGGCCACGGTGGCCCTGAAGTGCAAATCACATCAACAAATCACTCAATGAAAAAATCTTTTAAAGATCAAAACATCAAGTAAACAAGCAAAAGAAATGATAATTTAAAAAAAAAACATTGGATTTGAAAGTGGGTTACTTCTCCCCACTTCAGAATCCACACAATGATCTTTACCACTTCAATAGTTCTTTTTCCGGCTCTTTTCTCCTTGTCCATTTGCCTGAATGTTCTCAGATTTAATTTCTGTTTTGCTGATTCCTACTTTAGCTCTCGGTTTCTTCTGTTTTTTTTTATGTTTGAAAGTGGCTTTTCTCCTGGTCACAGAGTTCAGCTCGACACAGTGACCTGATGAGGCGAGAAAGGCAACAGCTTGTCTTTTATCTTCGTCTCCCTTCAAGTTTTCAATCAGTTAATGAATCGGTTTCCCATATGATGCCACTCGGACTGTTTACGCTCTCTCAGCGTTGACAAGGAGACGCCCCATGTCCAGAGAAATAATGATCTGAGTGTGGACACGCAGAGAGAGTTTGCACCTTGGAAGAAAAAATGTTTTCTGACCTTCTCTTTCTTCCCCTCCTCATTCCCGCCTACCATCATCTCATCACTGCCAACACGTAACGACATAACCATACTCCTTCCCCCAGTCTTTCTTCACTTCCTGCACGCATCACCTCATCTCATGTCTCTTTAAATCCCCCCTTTTTTCAAACGGATTATGTGAGATGTTCTGATGGGGGTTCCAAAATGTAAATGACCAAAGGCGGAGGGGGCAACGTTGTGGTTGTGAGGACCTCAGAACAAGGCTTCAGATCTCGTAGCAGGGATCACATGCTGGAGTAAAACCACAGGGTTCACAAGCGTTGGGACTGCTGCAAATGTGTAGCGCATAAAAACTCTCTTGTTCGTGGTCTGTTTCCCTCCTCTGCTGTACGCTGACCCTCTGTGGCAGCGAGGAGGTGCTAATTCCGCACAGACTGTTGGAAGCTGATGACGACGAGAGGGGTATCTTTGTGATAGCAGCTGATCAAACAAGCTCCAACCGCGTTTGAAAGGGAAAGCAGTGGCTTCAGATGGGGTTCAGTGATTGTACAGCCATCGGTCAGCGTCAACCATTGATTCAATCAACTGTTTGTTAGCCAGTAGAGCTATTTCTTTACTCCATGCACTGATTAAAGACACCCTCGTAAAGTTAGCCAAGCCACTCAAGTTATTTTGACGTTCCAATGCCTGAGCCATGGCTTTGGGGTTTCTTTAAAAGATCTGTCTTAATTCACAGGGTTTCAAATATAGGGGGTTTGATTTTGGGAGGCCTTTTTGATGCGGTCTTTGGAGCACACGGCTCAGCTTGAGTGCCTGACCTTTGTTGTACCTCTTAGTTTAATAGATCTTAGCCGTGCGGAGGACCAGAGCTGAGAAAAAAAGACAAGTATCTGCTACTACTCCATCAGTTACACTCCAGGATTCTGTTGTGTTTGGAAATGGACCCACAGACTTGCTGGTTTTGTGCTCTCTCTGCAGAGGGCTTCACCTCCCTGCAGCTTAATCTTGAAACCATCGGTTTCCCCAGTCTGGTTTTCTTTAAAATGATTTTGAAGTATTTGAAGGGTTTCTGTGTTTGTTTTGGTGCTGAGTTTGAGTTTGTGGCCCTCCCAGTGTATTTTCTATGTCACAAATACGCTCTTTTTCAAATAGCTTTTTTTCCTCTTCTGCTCCTCATTCAGAAAGATTAGAATAAAAACAAATTTTAGAAATACAATTTTAAGCTTAATGGTTTTTAATATATGTACTCCATTGTGAAAAAACTTTCAAAAATTCATCTTAAGCAACCTTCCATGCTGTCTGTGTTTACAACCAGAAAAGAGGAATGAAGGGAAAGCTGCTTAAAGATTGTTTACTATCTGGTCAATGAAAGAAATTTTTAATCTTTAAGATAATTTTATGTATGGATGTTGTATTTTTTTTCTTATTGTTCCTCAAAAACAGGAAATGTCGGAACAATGGCAGGAAAGGCTGAAGGAAATGCTCTGTTCTTTATGGTTCCCTGTTTTAAGAGTGTTTTGTATATTTAATCAGTTACATCAGTTTAAATGGAACTCTTTGCATTAAAAGTTTAGAACAGTAGATTTTCATGTTTTTCCTTTTTAAATTTGCAACTAATCCCAGCCTGTCAAATTCTGGACATTTGTGTTGTGCATGAAAGTTGTGCGTTTTTACCTCCGTGACAGTTTTTTCCTCCCTCCTCTCATCCTCAGGTCTGTATGAGCTGCTGGCGGCTCTGCCATCCCAGCTTCAGCCGCATGCCAGCTGCCCTGAAGATAACGTCTTCCTTCAGAACATGTTCGGCGAGAAAGGCCTCCAGTCGCTTGTTAAGGTAAAAAGAACATCTTTTGAACCTCCCATCGCACTAACCTTGTCAGTCAACTCGTGAATTTACTTACCGCTCTTTAGTGAATGTTTCATGGTGTATATGTGCAACTGGGATACAGCTGCTCAAATATTTCATGATGATTTTAGCAGGTTTACATTTTAGTGAAAATGAAATTTGGGATTAAAATGCTTCTCTTTGTTGCCAAAAACACATAATGATTTCAGCCTTCTGCTTTCTTTCCTCCTGTAACATTGCTACAAAGGTATCTAGTGGACAAAATAAATAAATACTGATAATAATAAAGTCTGATCTCCCTGATTTTTGTAAAGAGTGTAGTCTATGTCGCTCGTTACATTACTTTTAGGTTTTTTTGCCTCCTTCTTCTATAACAGGTTTTGTTTTCTGATTGAATTTGAAAGCTGCACATCCTGAAATTGGGATGAGGGAGCAGTCTTCTCTGTCTACCCCACCCTCGTCTTCATTAGGGATTTATGTAATCCCCAGGAAATCTCCTTCTTCGTCTTGTACTCAAAAGGAGATGATTTCAGTTTTTAGAACGTAAGCCGTTTTTATAGGATTTTGGACAACCCCAGTTTAAAAGAAGATGGGACTGCGTTGGAGGCCAAAAGTCATTTCTACAAGAATTTCTACCTATTATAGACAGGATGGATTTCAGTGAAGTCATGTTTGGGCTTATATTAGTTTTTTTTGTGAATATAAACACCATATTTTCTGTGTTTCAGCCCTGTAACTTTTTACTGAGAAGGTGATGATTGCAAATGTTGCAAACAGGGAAAAGAAAAAGTGTTTCTTCTTAAGAAATGAGTCCAAAAAAAACATATTTTATTGCCTTCTTGCAATACAGTGAATCATAAACAATAGTGATGTTAGTACTTTATATAATGGACTTTTTTAAAATTACAAATCCTCTCATATTTTTTTAAGAGACCTTTATGTGTTTTTGCCACACCTGTTTAAAGTGACATTTACATAAAGCTCTCTTCATTATGTTTTTTATTTTAGCTTTTTTTTTTACTTTTGAGAAACTTTGAAAAAAGTATGTCAGATAATGTTTTTGATGTAAGAAATCGGGTATAAATGTGTAGCTTACGGTGAAAATCCAGACCCTTAAAGTAGATCTTCATATTGTTAAGTGTTAAATGAAGTCGACTACAGGAGCAACCTTTTAGGAAACATTTTGGATTATGTTTGAGTGTCAAAGACTAAATCCCCTGTGTCCAACTTTGTACTTGTATAGTAATTGATCCAGAACATCTTTACCCAAAACTTTAATTAGTGGGACTCCGAGATAAATACCTGGTACTGATAAATGCAGGGGAAGTTTTTCAGATTCCTTTTATTTCTTTCAAGATAATAAATTAAATTTGTACAAACAGACAAGTAAACAGGAATTAATGTCAAATGCATTTACATTTCAGTTTCATGAAGTTCGGCTCACTGTTGCTTTTTCACTTCAAAATAATACAAATGGAACACATAACAGTACGACAAAGTATGGTCACATGACTTCAAATTTGAATTCAAAGTATTTCCACACATCGGACTGCAATTATCATTTTTGCTGCATCACATGTTGTCCACTGTGATTAACCTTTATGTTGTAAAATAAACATCTGTCTAGATAGCATTTTCCAATTTCCATTCAATTATCCATGTATCTGACGTTTAACAATTTTTATGGTATAGTTTGATTCAAACTCAGACAGATCAATCTGGTTGGATCATAAGAATAGAAATCGATTCATCGATTTATCGATTCTTCTTTACACCCCAATATTGGATGTAATAAAGAATGATGGCACATTTAGTCAATGCATACAGTGTTTTTAATAATAATAATAATAATAATAATACATTTTATTTATATGGCGCCTTTCTGGGCACCCAAGGTCGCCTTACAGATAAAAACAAAACACAGCTTAAAAATATGACAGTCATAAAACTTATAAAATGTATTAAAAATTCAATTTGCTAGGGTGGATATGCCAGTCTGAAGAGGTGAGTTTTGAGGTTTTTGGCAAACTGAGGGAGTGAGTCCATGTTCCGTAGATCAGGGGGAAGGGAGTTCCAGAGCTGGGGAGCAGAGCGGCTGAATGCTCTGCCCCCCATGGAGATGAGGCGATTGGGGGGTACAACCAGCTGAAGGGAGGAGGAAGACCTGAGGACCCGGGCAGGAGTGGCAACATGGATGAGGTCACAGAGGTAAGGAGGGGCGAGGTTATGTAGGGCTTTGAATGTCAGAATAAGGAGTTTGAAGGTGATCCGTTGTGGCACAGGCAGCCAGTGGAGCTGCTGCAAGACAGGTGTGATGTGAAAAGTAGCGGGGGTTTGTGTAATGATCCGGGCGGCAGAGTTTTGAAGCAGTTGAAGCCTGCGTAGAGTTTTGTTGGGGAGTCCAGATAAAAGGGAGTTGCAATAGTCCAGACGGGAGGTGATGAGACTGTGCACTAGAACAGATGTGGAGTGAGGAGTGAGGGAGGGACGGAGACGGCGAATGTTACGGAGGTGGAAGTAGCTGGTCCGGGTGATGTTATTGATATGGGCAGTAAATGAGAGAGTGCTGTCAAGGATGACACCCAGACTCTTAACCTGTGGGGAGGGGAGGATGGAGCTGTTATCGAATGAAATTGAGAAGTTATTGAGCTTTTTTAAGGTGGTCTTGGTTCCTACAATGAGAAGTTCAGTTTTACTACTGTTTAATTTAAGGAAATTTGCAGTGAACCAGGATTTTATTTCGAAGAGGCAATTGGAGAGGGAAGCATGGGGGAGAGTGGCATCGGGTTTGGAGGAGAAATAGAGCTGGGTGTCATCCGCATAGCAGTGGAAGTGAATGTTGTGTTTACAGAAGATTTGACCAAGGGGGAGAAGGTAGATGATGAATAGCAGGGGGCCCAGGACAGAGCCTTGGGGCACCCCTGCTGTGACAGAGACTGTTGGAGAAGTAAAGGATTTTAGTTGAATGAATTGGGTGCGGTCTGAGAGATATGACTGGAACCAGTTGAGGGGTATGTTAGAGATGCCGATGTTCGAGAGTCTGTCCAGTAGGATGGGGTGAGAGATGGTGTCGAAAGCAGCAGTCAGATCAAGCAGGAGGAGGATGGAAACTAAACCAGAGTCTGCGGCAAGAAGGAGGTCATTGGTGATCTTGAGGAGGGCTGTTTCTGTACTGTGAAGTTGACGGAAGCCAGACTGAAATTTTTCATATAAATTATTGGAGGCGAGGTGGTTATGGAGTTGCGCGGCAACAGCTTTTTCAAGGATTTTTGAAATAAATGGAACATTTGAGATTGGCCGGAAGTTATTGAGATTGGTGGGATCTGAGCCTGGTTTTTTGAGGATGGGGGTAACTGCTGCTGTTTTGAAAGCAGGAGGAACGGTTCCAGTTTTAAGGGAGGCATGGATGATATTTATAATGAGAGGTGATAAGGATGGAAGAGCAGCCTTGACCAGAGCAGTTGGGATTGGATCGAGCTGACAGGAGGTGGTTTTGGATTTTTGATGAGTTCATTTATTTGCTGTGCTGAAGGCAGAGTAAATTCTGAGAGTGGCTGATGAGGGGAGAAAAGAGCTGGCGACATTGTGCTTGAAGCAGAGATAGGTTGAAGCTGCTGATGAATATGATGAACTTTAGAGGAGAAAAATAATGCCAGGCTGTTGCAGAAATCAGAGGAGTATAAGTGAGGAGGGAGTGAATTTGGGCAGGTCGTTGTACGTGAGAGAATGGAAAATAGGGCTCTTGAATTGCCTTCTGATGAGTTTATTAAACCAGAGAAATAATCTGCCTTGGTTTTGGATATGGCATCTTGATAGAGGTGGATATGGCTATAATACATGTCCTTATGAACAGTGAGACCAGTTTTCTCTTTCTTTTTGGGAAGTTTTGTAAACTATTTTGAAGCACAGGCTTGGGTCTTGCCGTTGACCCCTTCCACATCTCCATATAGCCTAATCTTACTTTGGCAACGTAGAAGGACTCGTCCTTCTGAAACTTTTCATTAGTTGGAACAGTTTTAAGTACTTATCTTCCTAGAGTTCTTGTTCAGTTGAACATGAGGGGAGGCCGTGGTGCAGAGGTAGACCAGTTGACCTCTGATGATGGCAGGTTCGGTTCCCTACCCACGTGTCAACACTGAAAAACACCGGTGGTTACAACTCGGCACCATGCAGTGAATGGTACTGTGACTGTAAAATGATTTGGCTCCTACTCGATTAAGAAAAAGAAGAAGCTAAATAAGAGTACGCCATTTACCGTTACCTCACCAGGTCACTTTTGCTAAAAAAAAAAAAAAAAAAAAATTCCAAATAAGTAAATCCATGTTTTTTTGTTTGTGCTTGAAGTTATTGTGTCCTGTGTTTAGTGCATTCGTGGATATTAGATTCATTTAAAATGCTGAACTGTGTGATCGCACATTTAAAAATGTGTTTGTCATACTTCGGTGATCAATAATCTAAAATAGCATTCAACCCAGTGTTCAAGAAATGATAAAACATAAAATTTTATTCTCTTAGTTCAGCGATAAACGTTTAATTATTATTTTTTTTCTAAATTAATGTTTCCTAAATTCAAGTTATTAATATAAATGTAATTTCAGGTCCATTTGCCAATAAAACCTTATAAATGTTGTTGCCAATATATGGATAATATACAATATACAGTTGGAACTGGGTAATTTTTAGTACTTGGTCACTAAAAAGAGAGAAAAAAAGAAAACTTGAATTGTTAGAGCTACATTACACTGTATTCATTGTATAAATGTCTCAGTCTTGAAAGACAAGCCAGATGTTCTCATGAGCTGTTGAGATCTTTTTTCCCATTTGGTGGTCTCTTTTGGCCTGACCAGAATTATTGCAAGATGTCAAAAATACAATTGAGAGAGATAAAAATTGGCATAATTTCCCTGCCCTCCATTGACAGAAACATTTTCTGTGTAAGCATGTTTGTTCAGGATCCAGGGTTGTAACTCGCCAGTGCGAGGATGTTAAAGCGCCTGAATTGTGGCATACCTCAGACGCTTACGCTAAAGCCTTGATGCAGGGATTTTTAGGAAACCGAAAGGGTTTCATTTGATGCTTTAGCTTGTTATGCATGGCCAAAGAAAAAGGCATCGGGATCGTGGATAATGATGGGCAGGCCTGAGTATGTTCTTTCTCCACTGCCCCAAAGAAAACAGAGCGCGGTGGTGGGCAGATAGTGATACTAATGAAGGTGGCATTATGTTTCTGTGAGATGTAGCCAGGCATAAGGGTGGAGCTCAACAAGTTCCATGTTTGCACAGGCTTTAAATGAACTTCTGAAGGGTTCTTTTCCTAACTCCTCTGACCCAAATTGTTCAAGAAAAATTACACAGTAAGTTAAAAGCTGAAACAACAACTCTAAACATTAGTTTCGGTTAAAATGTTTGAACTATTTTTTTTTTTCTTTTCAAAACAATGACAGACTTGTCTGTACGAAAACTGTTTAAGAGAACTGGACTGAGTGACCCCGTCCCAAATAGGCAGTGGCTGCTGACTCCAAGAAATCAAAATCCCATGGATTTCTATTGAGAAAAGAGCACTCAGTTAATATATTTGTCAGAATAACCATTGTACCCCTTTTTTTTTCCTTCCTAAACTTAATGTTTTGAACGCTATATATATAATTTTTTTTTGTAGTCCAAGTTATTCCAAGTTATAAACTGACCAATCAGAAGCCTCAATAAAAGTAGGTGCTGCCTGCTAGCCTCCATGTTAACTTTTGAAACATTTTCCCTGGCTATGTCCAAATTCCTCACTATATAATGTGTTAGTCATTTTCTAGTGCTATCCGAATCTACAGATTCCAAAATCAAGTGCACTAGAAATTTCCCAGAAGTGTTTGTGAAAAACTAGCGCGCATCAATGCTCACTAGATCAGCAAATATAGACCGAATAAAAAAAACTGTGTTTAAATGTAATATTTGAAACCATCCACATTTTCACCATAAGAACGCAATGGAGTCATAGATGAACGTCGCAAAATGTTCGGACTGATTCAATTTTCTCTTCATGAAATCTGTGGCGTCATATCCGGCATTTAGAAATACGAAAGAAAAGTAGTTAGCATTGTATATACTCCCGCACTATACAGTTTTTTATCAGTTAGGGATTAGGGTAGGAATTTGGACATAGCCTCTACCTTTCAAGTAGAAGGGGTGTGGCCTCCCAACACGCTCACTATTGATTGGCAAGAGTGGTTGCCATCGAAACCTCGACTCAGACTGACTCGGACCAATCACTGCTTACTGAGGTCGTCTGGCTCCAGTTTATCGGCATCCAAATGGCAACTGAATAGATTTCCTTTTGTTTGAGCTGGAAGTAACTCATTTTCTATTTGTGTAATAGAAAAAGAACCACACTTGCTCTGTCCAGTCGTATACTCTCAAAAATAAACACCAATAAACATATTAATCATGACGGGCAACAAAAGCTGTAAATCAATTTTATTGACTACACCCACATCAAGATATCGCAAAAATGTTGTCTATTAAACTGATTTAATTTGACTTTTCTCAAATCATAAAAGTTAACATGTGTTTGTCACGCCAAGATCATAAAAGTTATAAATAGCAACTAAATAAAAATAAATGTTTATTCTCTTTTTATTGGAATTACACACAAAAGTTTGTCATTCAGTCAACCTAATGCATTTTAAATACAATACCTAATAACTCTTTAAAAAGTGATGTATTTGAAGCTATTTTTCAAATCTTGTTTCATCAATTTAATTATGTTATGGATGGAAAAGAAGCAACCAGCCTAAACTAACAAAGCTTTAAAAGGGTAAATGCTGGCAAAAAAGGTGCATGTTTCAGGTTGCTAAGGAAAAGTGTGTACTTTGACGTGCACACACAAGACAAATACCTCATAGGTTGCAGTTTGATTTATCTGAATTATAAGCTATTTTGCAGCTTTTTCGTTTTTTATAAACACAAAGCTAGTTTTGCAGATAAATGATGGTCATCTTATTTTTTTACATTTTGTTTTAAAAACTAGTGAAATAAATTGTTAAACGTTCCTCTTTATGACAGTTCATAATACTGTAGAGTTTACCTTTTTATTGAGGAGACATAGCATAGTACTTGGAAACACAATGCAATAAAAAAATCAATTTGGGGGGAAAAAAAGAAAAGCTTAATAAGAATTGATGGATTGATTGATTGAATAAATAAGACGGATCAGCTTGACTCAGCATCAGCGGTCATACAAATAGAAAAGAGACTTGGGACCCTTAAATAAATATTCCAAAAGTTTTAGTTCTTTTTTGTGATATGGAAAGGCTGAAGTGGTGAAATGACCACCCTGAATGACATTGATATTTTCACACCAGTGTTGTTGTACCCTCATAGCCTGAGAGTCACTGAGGGTTTTCTGCATACTAACACAGAAGTGCGTTTTGTTCAGTTCTGCCTCAAAGAAGGTGAGAAGGTGAAAATATGACATTTCTGAAGCGGTTAAGCACATAATCTAAGGGAGGGAAAAACACGATGTGAGCATTTACACAAAAGTCATACTGTGCAACCCATTTTATCATACATTTGCAGCTCATTCAACAGCTTGACTTAAGACCAGCACTGTCAAATGAGTAGGGACCCTTTTACCCAGGTATCCATTGCAGACATTAGATTAAAGCTCATAACTAGCATTAAAAAAATGATTACAAACATTTCATTATAATACAGCGATCATTTAATTTAAATAATTGTCATGTTTTGAAATTGGAGGATCCTATTGAATTCTGGAACTTTAGAAGGTGTAGTTTACTTTTAAAGCTGTAGTTCTAGTTATGATAAAACTGTAGTTTACTTTTTCATTGTGCACACAGAAAAACACATTTATAGTTTCAAGGAACCTGAGTCAACAACTTCATACTACTCAAAGTTAAGTAACCAAGATTAGGCAAAGTACAGACACACCTGAGACTGAAGAACCTTTCACCTTTTTATAGATTTTGTCAGGATGATAACTAAATTAGTCATCATGAAGTCTAAGATTCATATGTTTTTAATGATAAGGTCATTGACTGTTTTAAAAGATGTTGAGGAAGGAATAATTCTCAACAAGGTACCCATTATCAGAAATTAACAATGCGTCATCTGTTAGTTTCATCCCACTTATACAGTGGTCACTTGTGAAAGGAATCCATGTCATCCTCTAAATTGTTCAGTTCCTTCAGTGTGACCTCCTTGTGTCTCATTCCCACTCTCTTATTTTTTCTTCTCTTTCTCTTTAACTGCATCCCAGTTTTCAAAATGATCAAATTCACTAAAAAGGTCAAAGGATATTACAAAATCCCTCATTTCATTTTTTTTCCTTTCCCTGAGTTTCTGTTGCTCTGGGTACCAATTGGTGTTTAGGCCAGCACAGTAATATAGAAGCCTACATATGGCTTTGCGGTCCGAATTTTTATTTTTAGCTGTCTTTTATTGCTGTCCAATAATTACTTGTTAATCCACACCCAGCAGCCAATGAGAATTGTTCACCTGGACAGTGGTGTACTGAAATGTTAATTTAGAAAAAAATGTTTTATGAAATACAAACTTTACCTAATAGTGTTTATCAAATGTTTTGGGGATTGGCAACATTTAATAATACTACTGTAATGCTTTAATACAGTGTATCAATCAAAGTTAAATCGTAAACATTCAACAATAGAAAAATGCAAAGTTCTTGTAGCAGAAGTGCTTCCTCCACCTCCTATTTTCGTTCCTGTTTACTTGAAAGTGAAAGAGTCCCTCCTTTTCTCAGTATAAAGGCCTAAGTAGAAGCTGCTCTGTTCCAGACAGCACAGCCGTGTGTTTCCTCTTCTTTCTCATTGGTACCGGGACATAAGGCAGCCTGTCAGCTCGTCAGCCAAAAGTACAGACAGACTGACTGTAAAACACAGACCTGCAGCACAACCATCTCGCCTTACAGATGCAACATTCAGGTGAACATGGTTACTGTCAGGGGCACGCCATTAATAAAGCTTTAAATTATTCCCCTTCTCTTTCCTCTAAAGCCTTGCCACCAATTCTCCAAAGATTACTCTTTCGATTCCACAAGCCTGTTAGGGTATACTTTGGGAAAGGCTAAAAATCACAGAGAAAGCACACATATCATGTTAATCTGACAGGTTTTGCAACCCAGGTTACTCACATGGAAATGTTCAGGCTTCACCTGGGTAATTATGGCGCATCAGTTACCGCTTTTCTGTCTGGAGGGAGGGAAGATCCAATGGAGGAGGTGTCAGCGATGAAGAAGAGGGATACTGGACTTTCACCAGACTTTGGCGTGTGGCGTTCCCTCTTTGCCTTCGGTCATAGTACGATTAGAACGGCCTCTGTCAGCCCTCCTAATGCGATTATGTCACAGTGACGAAACAAGTTGCCTCCTCCAGCCTGCTTTCAGTCGTGCTGGAGGCTCTTCAGATCACCTCATTTTGCATCTTTTTCATCAGGCCGGCAGGAAACTGACACAAAAAGCAACTGTGTACACAAAGCAACGCCAAAACGACATGGAAAGTCCAACTTTCCTCAATTAGAGGGAGTTACTCAAGTGTTCTTTCTGCAAATTCTTCCCCACTCATTGTTCTGCTGCCAAGTTCCAGCGCCACAAAAAAACCACAGGAAACATAATACAATATTCAATTTCCACCTGCCTCAGGTGGGGCTCCCTTTTAAGACCAAGTTTCTGTCAGCAGGCCTTTAGACTGATTCTGAGATCGCTCATTTTGTGGTTAGCCATTTTTCCCGTAAATTCCTCCCCTGTTAGCTGTCTGCTAATAAGCCTGGCTTGGGTTTCATTGTTTCTCAGCATTATTGATGTGGGTTTGCCAGTTTGTTCTTCTAAAGGTGCTGCAATTGAAACTACCCAAGTGGAAAGTGTGAACTATTTTTGAAGAATGAGCTGATTTTCTATCAAGCTGGGGTGTGTGCGAACACAGTTCCAGCTCTAGCTAGTTCTTCCAATCCTCCAGACACATGTCGTCTACAACAGAGGAGTGTTGCCTTCTCAACTTTATCGATTTGAGAAAAATATCTGGCTTGGTTTTAAAAACTCTTGAACACTTTGACTGACCTCAAATTTGTATTTCTCGGGACATAATAGCTGAAACTGAAAGCAGAAGGTTTGAATAACACAAAGCCAGTCTTCATAAAACATGGAGTACAGGAGCAATGTCCAAAATATGAAAAAGGAGGTTAATGGTGCCATATACTAAATTTATGGTTCCCTGTTGACTGAGGAACTGCTCGATAACTTCATATTCTTACCAGAAGCTTTTTAAGATAGTCCAAGCAAATTGGACCACCGTACAAACACACCAATAATTCTGGCTCAATACATTGCATACATTTGTCTCTGAGGTTCCCGTGCTTGTTCAACTGTTTGGATGCTATCCATTTTTCAAAGGTAAAGAGACTGTTATACAAACAGAACAAACCTAAAGAAAGCTTTATATTTTTCTTTTTTTTTCTACCCCGTTCTGTTCTTGTAGAATACAGGAATAGGGTGCAGGTGTATTTCTTTGACTTTTATCTTTCTAGTTAGTTGGTTCTTCATGAGAGAACATCTCTCATATCATCAGTAAGTTTGAGTTGTGCAAGTCTTTTTATTATACCATTGTAATTACAAAGATTTCAAGAACAGGTTTTAGTGAAGACAAAAAAGAAAATCTGACAAGAAGGGTCACATCATTACTTTGTTTAAACTTTCATAGTCTTTACTTTACTTTTTAGTCTCGTTATACAAGTGTTGGTATTAGAGGATGACATGGGAGTGGATTTTCACTCCCTCCCTATACCGCTCACGGACAAGAGTTTGAATATCTTCCTGTCCAGTCCCAGTCCTGGTACAATAATTCCTGATCCTGTGCCGTTCCCATATATATTTTTTATATTAGTCACACTATGTAAAACTTAAATTTGTTATTTTATCTGTTCCTTTCCTATTTTAGAGTGGCGGCTGAATCCCCGTTTCTAGATTTTCTAGATTGTCTACCATAGTTCAATTAACCCCAAACGTTTTCCGGACCAAGCTATTTTGTCAGCCAGATGAATCTTCACATCCAACGGAAATTTCAGTTTGATGAACAAAGAGATGCTTGTGGTCTTTTCCTGAATTCAGCCTGCAAGTGTGTCTCTTTAGACCGCCTGTCCTAGAATCACGAATCTACTTCGCTATAATAAGACATGTTTCACAAGCAACATATGATATATTATTACTCGTATAATCAACTCTCATGCACATCTTTTATACATCCAACTTTCATACAAGCTCCTTAAAATTCATTTTTTATTTTTTTATTTTTGCTGCATATCAACTTTCCCTTCACAAACTCGCTCTGGATGGCAGCTCCTTCCATTATTGCCCTTTTAATCTCAGCACGAGAACGCCTTAATATAATTATAAGGGTCTTCTGGGTAATGTAGTTCTTACCTAAATTGTGTTACATCGATTGTAGATTAGCAAAAAACTATGGGTCTGTCTTTACTTTTTTGTCATCTTCTAATCCCATAAGTATTATTTCCTGTTCTGTCCCAGTCTTGTGACTATTGGAAGAGATGAGTTCCATCTTATGGGAATCTTGCAGGAATTCCTATGACCTTTAGAATTCCTGAAAGAATATCAGTCTTTAGTTAATATGTATACATTATGCACTATTTACTTTTTACTCCTTAGAGTTTCAGATTGGCTTAGATCAGGGACGGGCAACTCTAGGCCTCGAGGGCCGCAGTCCTGCATGTCTTCCAACATATTCTGCTCTGGCATGTTCTGATTGGTTGGACACACATGAACCAGGTAATCTGTCATGAGTAGGGCTTGAATATCTAGAAATCATGCTGGCCTTCAGCCCTTGAGGCCTGGAGGTGTCCATCCCTGGTTTAGATCCTTCCTTTTCTGCTCTTTCAGATCCTCAGATCATTTATTCTCCACTTTCTATTGCACTTTTATTAGCAAATAGCCTGCAGCAGGTAACACAACTTGAAGTACAAATTTTGGTGACTCAAACTGACTTTAGAGGAATAGATCGTTGGTGTTTTCCATGGTTCATAGAGGTTCAGGCCTCTTCCAATAAAAAAAACGATTGTCAACATCCTGGTGCTGTTATACCATAGTGAATCATCAGCCCACATCTTTTAGACTGACCTGCCATGACCAAACAAAGACGGAACCTTGATCTTTTGGTGTAAACACATTCTCTCATAGTAACTATAGACTTCTGTATATATTTTAATCTTACTGTTTCCTCTTTTGGGCTGGTTTACCAGACTGGTTTCTTGACAAGGTGTTCTGGATCAGACCAGAGCTGGTCAGTAGAGGCACAATACAGGATGTACTCGGGAGGCTGGATATAGAAGTGGGGGCGTCAGCGTAAATGGCCTGATGGGAAGTTTTCTGAAGGTGAACATTAACCAGAGCCATGCAGGACCAAGAAGCAGAAACACTATCCAGCCCTGTGATCTCCAGACCTCTCCTTCTCCTTCTATCATTACACCTCTCCATCTAGCGGGCTTCTGCTTTTATTTTCCTCCATTCTTCTCAGTCAGATTTAACTTGCTCAAACTTTTCTTTTCCCTGCACCTTCATGTTGACAATCAAGTCTCAAGCTGCTCATCACTCTCGAACGCATTTTTTCAAACCCGGTTGGAGGCTTCAGAGGCATCTGACCTTTACCTAGAGTGATTCTCTGCTGCTGTGCAGAAAAGATGAAGACGAATGCTTTGTTTTTGCAACGCTCCAGTCTTGTGTGGTTGCATCAGCCTCTATCATTGCTTGATGTTTTCACTCGCATTTTTTAATCCTTGCGTGTAGCTATGTGGATTTGACGGCCGCCAGGTATTTCTGGAAGCAAATACAACTCAGACCTCCATGGAAATGGGTCACACTACTCTTTTACCACATGCTCTCTGTTGAAGAAGTCCATGAGGGGGTTTATTCATTAATGTCCTCTGCAAACTTTTCTTCTTAGAGCTTTTTCTGTGTTTTTATTTAACTTTTTCGTGGATTTACATTTCTTATCTAAAAGCTTTAGAAACTTGAGTCTTTGATGCTGTTGTATGACTTGAGTTGTGCTCTGGCTTCAGCTAAGCCCTCCTTGGCTTCAGGACACTGTGTTTTTATGCTTTTTTTTCTTTTATTATTATATTTCCACAGGACACACTTTTCATTTGCCAACATCACTTCTGCCTCACCAATGGGACAGGGAAGCAAGAAGTTCAGTCATGGCTTTAAAATACATTACTGCATCACGGACAGGCCCTTGGAGGGTGTCCTGAACTGTAAATAAAAGCATTTGAATCTCGCGTTTGCGCACAGAGCAGAAGAAATTCCAGAGTAACTAAGTAAGTGGAGGTGGTGCTGCAGCAACTACCTTAGCAGATGTCACTCCGACTGTGGTATGTTGGAGCACCGAGGATGCTGGCAGCCTCTCATTCATTTCATCTGGTTTCTTACAAAGACGAGCGGGACAGATAAAGTAACTGGAGCTGCCTGCCTGTCCTTTTATGGCCTTTTACTGTAGAGAAGAAGAGAGTGGAGTGGCTGAGATTTCACCAACGTTTGGATTGTGACGTGTCTGTAGAAGGCTGCACGGTGGCGCAGTGGTTAGCGCTCTTGCCTCACAGCAAGAAGGCCCCGGTTCAAATCCCGGCTGGGGGATCAGAAACATCAACTGGGACCTTTCTGTGTGGAGTTTGCATGTTCTCCCCGTGCATGCGTGGGTTCTCACCGGGGACTCCGGCTTCCTCCCACCGTCCAAAAACATGCTTCATAGGTTAATTGGTTACTCTAAATTGCCCCTAGGTATGAATGTGTGAGTGACTGTGTGCACGAATGTGGCCCTGCGACAGACTGGCGAACTGTCCAGGGTAAACCCTGCCTTCGCCCATAGGCTCCGGCATCCCCGCGACCCCGAAAGGGATAAAGCGGTATGGAAAAAAAAAAAAATGAATGAACGTGTCTGTAGAAAACTTCCAGGATGAGGACAAATTGACAGGAGTTACCTCCCTGAGTGGCACTCTTACGCTACTGAGACATTGGGCATGTGACACCTGTTTTAAGAATGTCGGTTTAGCATATGGTGTTCTAGACAAGCAGGGAGGGGCTTCTTCTTCTTTTTCTTTTGCTAATTTACAAGCGCAGGTCTGCCACCTACAGTTGGAAGAGGCTTAGAGCGAAATGTCAGTCTTTGTCTTTCACAACTCTTTTCCGATATGTGAAAGACTTGGTGTCATAGAAGTTATCATTTCTCCTTCATGATTAATTATCAAATGATTATCTTCCAGGAATTAAAGGAGACGCCATAATTTGAGGTCCCTGATTGGTCAAAGTTTGACCTGTTTCAAATTTCAACGTTCGAAAACAGCCTTAAAAGTGTGCGTAGCTAAACGTGACGTGAGCGTTTTGAAAAAGGAAGCCAGACAGACTTTTTTACTGAAAGTGGTCTCTTGAACACGCGTTGCTACAATGTGACCGTAGCTGTAGACTTGTCATGAAAATATGAAGCTTACAGAAAACGTTTTAATGTCAAAGTCTTGTCTTTTTTCTTTGAATTCCACTTCATGTCCACATCACACACTTTCTGCAGCAGAGGTGAGCGTCCTGAACAGATTACCTCCGTGACACTCCTAATGCACCATGTTTTATAACAGAGTAATGTCGGCTTTACATGGGATTTGAACCCTCTAACTTGACCTTGAAACATGGCCTGTGCCTTGAGAAGACAATTTATCACCAGACGGAGTGGATAAGTGCAGCTGAGACTGTGTAAGGCCAATAGTTTGAACAGGATGTTGACAGGCGGAGAAAAGGTCATGTGTCAGTGAAGACATTTCTCACATAGCTGTATAAAAGTAGCTTTAAAGCTTTTTTATGGACTTTTATCAAGGATGAACGACTTTTTAAAATGTATCTCCTGATGTCTGTATACATCTCAATACCCTCAAGTCATGGTGGAAAAATGATTTCCCGCAAAATTAATAGAGCTTGTGTGGAGATGTAAGTTGTTCTAATTAAAAACAGCAGTAGAACTTTAATATCGCCTTTTTTCTACCCTGCTGGGTTATTTTCAAATAAAGACTGTCCCTGTGTACACATTCACTTCCACGTTGGTTTTAAGTAAACTACTTTGTGACACAGCAACCCCTTTGCGGACCACCTCCATCTAGCAACTGACAATTTTCCGAAAAGACAAACAAGAAATCACATTTAGAAACTTAGGGATGAACACAATTTTGAGTAATTAAGTGATAAGACAGTTATCATCCCATTACACCTGAAACAACATTTCTGTGTAATGTCATACACCTGTGTATTTGGAACTACAGATGCATAAAACCTCAGTTAGACTTCCTCTTCCTGTGCCAGAAGAATTTCTTTCTTGCTGTAACCTCCAAACCTTAAACACGGTTCCCAGTCTCCTTATTTGACCTAGAAAACTGTAGCTGGGAGACTACCTGTCCTTAAGTATTGACTGTGGTCATTCCTGCTCTATGGTTTAATAGCTGTAGTGTGGGCCTGCATTGCTCTGTTTTGGGTGGGCGCTGCTGTGATGATCCCTGTGGTGGGTTGGACCTGGGAATTAATGAATCCCCAGGATATCGTTTCTGCACAGCAGTACCAAGCCAGACAGTTTCTATAGAGCTCTAATTCTTGAGTTTTTGTTCAGTTTTAAAATTGGGGTTGTATTTGGGGGAGCTGGGTAGGTGGATGGGGGACAAGGGGAGGGAGGGCTGTTGGTCTTATGTTCTGTTTTTGTTTTTAAAGCATTTTTTATGAGTGTTCATAATTCTTTTTATGTAAAGCGCTTTGGGTTTTGAAAGATTGAAAAGCGCTTCACAAATTACGTTTGATTTGATATGATTTGATTTACCACACGGCTGCTTCCAAACTCACAAATGGAATTGGTATTTTAGTGTGTCCCTAGCTCAAAATATTGGAGATCTTAAAAGAAACAAAAACAACAGAAGAGTCATTTGTGCTTTCCATTCGCTCAACCTTTAAAATTCTGTCTAAATTAGGGTTCAGCTTCCACTGAAGTGTGATATGATACTCAGTGACCTCTGAAGTACCACAGTAGAGAACATTCTGTACCTCAAACGAGATATTTTATAGCTGTTGTAAAAATGAAAATAAAAATAAAAAACAGTATTTTTTGTCTGCTTCTTCTTCACACTTATTTTGAATAAAGATATACTCAGAAATTCACTTTTAATTCCAAATGTCTTCATATATGTGTTCTTCATTATGAGAAAATGACAGAAAAACATGTTAAAAACACCAAAATTAGAAACGAGTACAGACTCTTTTTACTATTTGAAACAAATAACTAAGAATATTATATATATATTTTTATTTTCATGGAGGCTAACAGTCAATGAACTGTAAGACAAATGTTGCCAAGTATGTTTTAGAATCCAAAGTGAGTCCCCGTTTTGGATGCAGCTTAAGCACCCAAAAAGATGTCAGATGATGTTTTCGTTCTCTCTTCTTCAACTCTTTTACCTCCACTCAACTCCTTTTCATGCTTGCTTGCGTTTGGTGCCCCTATGACAAGTCACAAAGTAGCAATGCAGGTCCAGGCCAGGAAAATCTGTTGATTTCACTCTTGAAATTATGGAAATTTGCCTCTGGCGAATTGATTCTCATCTTACACAAAAGAGTAATGCTGGTTTCCTGCGCCATAGAGATTTTTCCAGCACTAATTTATACATATTTGTTACTATGACTTTAATGACTTCTTAATGGCTACTTTCATTTCAGTATGGAACCTGTAAATGATTTTTACATTAGAATGGATATAGTATTTGGTGTTTTTGTTGCTGTTTTCATTTATTAAAGAAAACTTTGAATCTTGAATGTCTTTTTGGAAAAATAATTGTAAAAAACCAGCTAAAGATGATGAAGGATGAAGAAGGTTCTACTGGTATTCACAGTGTTAAAAGCTAGTCTTTAAAAATATGTAGATGAGTGGTTGATAGTTTTATAGATGATTCTGAAACTTATAAGCTCCATCTGTCTTTTCAGATCCACGAGCGGCTACGGCACTACGAGGAGGGCAAACCCACGGCTGTCCTGAAAAGTGCTTCATCTCTGGCCCATGAAGTAAGCTTTATGACTTTCAGAGACGTGGAGACATTGATACTGAACAAAATGACAAAAAGTGATGGTTGACATGTGAATATCCAAAACTTTTGAATGTCTGAAATGCATGTTTACAATTTTCTTGACATTTCTGTCACTGGCTACGCTGTTAAAACAGACTCCCTAAATAAGTAAAAAATAGTAGATTTTTCTTTTCTTTTTAAAGACATTTTTTCTTCGTTGACATTGAAAACTGCAATTTTTTTTTTGCAGAGTATCTTTGCAGAAGTACAGCAATTTTCCTTCATATAACTATTTTTTGTACAGTTTCTAACTAGATAATGACATTTCTGAAATGGCTAAACTAGGGCCTCTAATTCCTGTTCTTTGAGATCTGCTACTCTGTTAATTTGCTCATTCAGGTGCATCTGCATTCATCTTGAATGAACACACCTGGTCCAGGTAATCAGCAGCAAGCAGTGCATGGATAACTGGAAAACCTGCAAGGGTGGTAGATCTCAATAATCAGGATGTTAGACCAAACAATTATTGTTTGCAGTGGGAACATTGGAACTGGTGTCTTCATGCTGGTATTTGCAGTTATTAGTCCGACTGTGAAACAGCGGTAAAGTGCACAACCCCTGATTGGAAGATTGCGGGTTTGATTCTCGCCTTCCATGTGTTGAAGTATTCTTGGACAAGACACTGAACCCCAGATTGCCCCTTGTGGAAGGTTGGCGCCAGTGTTCGTCAGCAGAGTGGGTGAATGGGTGTGTGATTGGTTGAATGGGTCTGTGACTATAAAGCGCTATATAAATATATGTCATTTTGGTTACAGACATGGCGAACACCTTTAAAGTTTTTGAAAAGAGCCTTAATTTTTCATTAGGAAAGGGGTGCCCAAAGTTTTTTGCTCAAAGGGCCAAAATCAAAATGGGATCCGGGTTCACGAGCCAAATAAAATCATTTTTTGCATGCCATGAAATAAAAGGAGGAAAATAAAGTGGTAAAGTTTTTTTTTTACTTTATCCATTTGCCACTGCAGTTGTTGCTCCATCTTGGCTAGCTAAAAAGAAAGGCAGCTAAAAGCATTGAAAGTGACCGTGAAAGCTCTTGGGAATTTCTAACACACAAAGAAAAGCCCAGGGCTGACTCACTTGGGGATTATTTCACTCAAAGCCGTAGGCAAAGTAAGTGGTAGCACTATAGAGAACACCACAGAGAATCAATGGGAAACGAGTAAGGAGTTTTAACAAAATGCAGCCACAACTTGGCAGGCCAAAAGAGAATCTTTGGTGGGCCAAATTTGGCCCCACTTTGAGCACCCATGCTTTAGCAGCCTATAAAACCAGTCTTCTTTAGTTTAGTTTGTTGAGAAAACCGTTTTGATAACAAGATGAAATGCCTTCTACCTTAAAATCTTTCTTAAATTTTTATGTAACTTTTTTTTTCCGTTTTTGACTGTGGATGTCATCAAAGAATTCATGTCCTTATTTGATACATGCGGCTTTACTGAACCAGATTTTTAGGCTGAGTCTGTCAGCTGAATTCTCATCAAACCCTTTCATTTTATGTTATAGCTACAGCTTATTAAATGTTGTTTAGCTTTATCCATTAGTTTATCAATTTTGTACATTTAGTTTTGCCTCCGTGTTTTCCTTCATGCTGCTCCCACCAAAAAGATCAGCCATGCCATATGGTTCTAATAGTTTTCATACTTGTTTTTCTAGGATTATCTTTTTATTTTTGTCTGCTACCTTATGAAGTTAGTTTTGTTTTGATTGTTCTGCTTTAAAGTTGGATGTAGAAGATTTTTTTTTTTTCCCTAAAGTTGTGTGTTGATAGAAAGTTGAGACATCTTCACTTTTGTATCCTTGGACGCGTCACAAACCGGCCGTCAACGCACTGAAAACGCCTTCTTGCTCAGAGTCTTCTCTCACCATTTGACCTGCTGCCTGTCATGTGCAATCTTTCCAAAGCCGCACATCACAGAATTCACAGTCCAGCTCTGGAAAGACGGGTTTTATTATTTGGTGCATTCAGAAACCAGACGAGTCCAGAACTCTGAAAAAAGCTGAAGATGGATTAGACTCACCATGATATATCTATTTAAAAGTAAAAAAAAAAAAAACGAACATCCGCTTCAATTAATTCACCGGAACAGACTCTGTTCCTCCTTTACATGAACAATAACATCATCAACACGCCCACTGACGAGCATTTTCCTCATCTGGCCTTGCAGTTCTCATCAAACTGTAAAAGCTGTTTAGTTTGATTTATTGGCTAACTGTCCAATAACCTGACATTTGTTACTGTATTGTTCATTTACATTATTTATTGAAAGCCACATGTGCATATGAGCTTCCAAGCGCACTGATGGCATTCACATGTGTGCGCACACACAAACACACGTCTGCATATGCCCAAAGGCCAGCCTGGCATGTGGAGAAGAAGAAAAAAAAAAAACATTGAATGCGTGTGTCATTTTGCATGAAACCCTCAACTGTGTTTATTGTAATCGGAGCGTCTCTGTCTGTTTCTTCACTGCATCATCTTTATTGAGACTGAAACCGGGGACAGACTGGAGACAGAGATAGACAGCGATCTAGTCCAGAATGGTTTTCCTGTCTTTAACTGTAATGTTCCAACTGCAAAGTTAACAAAAGCCAACGCCGAGGATATTCGTCCTAAACCCTCGCATTCAAAAGTCTATAAACTGTGAAGGATGTCTTTTATTTCTTCGCCATAAGTCTTGACGCTCCATTTCAAGGTCATGGCAGGAGTCCACGGCCTGCTTAGAAGACCCCCAGCTATCAGCCCTAATCTTCTCTCCCCATTACATTTTTTTCTCTTCCCATATTTTTTTGTCAAATTACAGACTTTCAGATTTATTCTTCCTGCTAGAGGCACCGCAAACCGTCTCGACGGGATTATCAGGTATCAGGATAAAGCTCAGAGATGGTGTATCAAAGCATCCTTACAGCACACCACAGTTCTGAGTCTGTCGTCTGCACCGGGCGCTACAGTGTATTTTTATAACGGATTGTTTTTCATCCACGCCACCGCTCCAAATGAACGCTATTGAAGCAGCGGCTGCAGACTGGAGTGCAAAGGGAGAGATCTACAGTTAGATGAAATTCATTTTGGGCTTGGGTTTCAGCTAATGCTGCTTTAATTTACAGGCAAACATAAAAGGGACACTGAAGTCTCGTCTGCAGTGTCTGGAACTCACAGCAGTCGACGGCTATTCTACAACAAAGCAGCACATGCAATGCTGCATGAAACACAACCAATTTGAAGGTCAACTGTTACACTTACACTACTCACAATAACTTAGGGAGACTGTGAAAAACTCAGTGGATATCATATTCAAAGTGTTTACTTTACTTCACAGATTTACGGTACGGGATAGGGAAGCAATTGTATTGCGGTGATAGACACACCTCATTTTGTGTTTTCTTGGTCTTACTGTGTACAGTGGGGCCAAAACCAAAAAAACTCTAAAAGAGAAAACGTTTTCATACCCACATTCCGTGGGTATAAAAAGCTGATTTTTTGCCAGTAAGTCATCCCAAGTTCACCAAACAGCCATAAACACACAACATCGCTTAACAAACAAGTAGCGCCATCAGGTCATAACCTGCCTTTGGGTTGGTAGTAGGCAGTCAGATGTTGCAGGTGAACTTGGTTTGTTTCAAAGATTCATCAGGAGATTTGCATTAAGACATAAAACTACTGACAGAGTTTGTGACATACCCAGGACTGAAGCCCCGACGATGACAGACCACAACTATGACCTGTACCTAAGGACTTCTGCACTCAGACATGGTTTAGTAAACGGCACACAGCTGCAATCCCCTTTACCAGACATACGGGTACTAAGGTTTCCAGACGAACCTTTTACAACCAACTCCAACACTTTGACTTGAGCACTAGACGACTGTTTGATGACACAAAGACACTACAAAGTCACAAGACCATGTGAACTGGACAGTGGAGCAACGATCTATCGTCCTGTTCACTGGTCACCTAGCAGAGACTGATGGTCTTTAGCGCTGCTGGAGAGGACACAGTGAGCAATACGTTGAGGTCAACATGGTCTTCGGGGTTGGCTTTGCTTGTGGTGCGTTCAAGGACACTCTACATGGTTTCATGAATGCATATCCATCCGGTGTTGAATACACCTGATCAGTGCCTGACAGGTAGCCAAAGGGAGGGGATTCATCTTCTTTTTTGTTGTGGATGTTTACCAGCGCTAATTTGACGCCACAATCAGTAGAAGCTCAGAGTGAAAGGTCTAAGCTGTGCAAATCCTACAAATCTTGCTCCAGGCTTTTCTATAAATGTTCGCTTTTGTGTCGTATTAGTCTGATCGGGCACAAAAGGCAATTATTTGTTTCTCCTTTGTCATCAGTTTTAAAACTGTTGGTACCTCCGTGTTTTGAAGTGCTACCCATACTTTACCATCAAATCAGAATCCCTGATTGGACACAGTGTCGCGTTGGTGCGACTCAGTGTAATAATGTAAAACTGCTTGAACGTTGAGAGCTCGATCTAATAACCCGCGATTTGTTCATAGAGCCTGCATGCGACCGGACTTAAAAACTTGCAGAGCGACATATGATCGTGGGCATTCTGGACGCTGAAGCCCAAAATTCTGATCCAAGCGAGTTTTCAAAGAACTTTTCATTGAAAGTGGCCGTTTGAACGAGAGTCGACACAGCTGGTGTTTATGCACCTCGATATGTTCTTACCTCAGAGACATCATAGAACTCATCATCATCTCCCAATTCCACCAGAGCACCCCCAACTTTTAGTTCAGTTTTTCTACGTTGTGCTAGAATTGTCATAGCTGGACTTTAGGAAGTAGGAATCCCTCATATGGTATGGCCAGCAATGACCCCTCACCACATAGAGCTCGCCTGGGACCAGCAGCTAAAACTTGATCTTTCTACAAGTTTTTTTTCCTTTTTTAACTCAATCCGTTAAAAACTCAAAGCAGAGATGTTCATTACATTTTGTTGAGCCTGAAGTTGAATATTGTCTGAAGATTAAGAGTCCCTCCAGTACAAGGTAATCTCTCCCAACAATGTGCCATTTAACCTTATAGCCAACAAAGAATCCACAGAATAACTGAAATGATTTACATTAGGATGAATTGAATATGATATTTGTTTGATTTCATTTTGAAATGATGTAAAGTCTGCTTTTCGCCCATGAGATTTGACATTTTTTGAGCTAGAATTTCAGCATAACTGTCTTGAAAATGGCTTTAAGTGCTGCATGAGGAGATTGCAGTAAATCATCGCATTAGAGATCATTTACTCGGCAAATCAATCCACAGTAGATGGTATTCATGATATTAAATGGAGAATATAACTTTGCGGAGAGAAGTTTTACAACAAAAAGACTGGCAGTTTGAGAGTAACTTAATGAAAGCAATTTTTTTTTTTCAAAGAAAGTTTAGCTTGATCTATTGGCGAGCATATATTAAAGAAGTGAGCCGTCAGTCGTTTAGGGTCAAGTGAGAGCTGTAAACTGACATGCTGTGATTTAACTTATCTAAACACTGCTGCGGCTGCCCTGAGGTTTAAAAAAACTGAGGCCGAGTCTCGCAGGAGACCTGCATCACTCTCTGGAACCGTCTGCAGTCGGAAAATGTGATTCTAAGAGGGAAGCTTAAAGGAAGAGAGCAGACTGTTTTCAAACAGGTTTCATCGAATCCAGAAGGAGATGCTGAAACAGACCAATCAGTTCAGCTGTTTTCTCTTTTTTCATCTACTTTTACAAACCATATGTTGGTGAGATGATGGCCTTTTCCTTAGCGTTCTCTTACGTTGTGGTTCTTTTTTGTCTTTCCATGATTTTTTTTTCTTAATTTTTCACTTTCATTGGCCCAAAATAACAGATTCATTTGTTCACCTTTTTATTTATTTTTAATTTGAGTGATTGACTTCTCAAGGACGATCACCATGCCTAACCCTTCACTTTGCTGCTATTTTTTTGCATTATCTCTTCCCCTGGGATGATAAAGCCCTAGTGGAAATCATAAAACAACTCATCACCTCATGGCCAAAGGTAGACATTGTTGTTTGTTTAAAAAAATAAAAAGCCTTCATGGGACTCTCCATAACCCTCAACGCCTGCACTTTACCTCTGTCTTACCTTTTTTTTTATTTTACATCACAGAAATTAACTTTTTAAATAATCACTCCTTTTAAAAAAATAAAATGAAATAAAAAACAGATTATATGTTTGTTTATTTTAATATATTTTACTTTAGAGGATCTTAAACCATATTTATGTACATACCTTCTTGGTTAATATTTGTTCAAATTAATTTAAAAAAGAGACAAAGCTTCAAATCTTGAAAAATGGGTTTTATTATTGATTGAACAACTTTTTCTGAGGCCTTTTAGAGTATAGTATTTCTGTCAAGTTTAAACTTCTCTGTTTTTACACATGAATAAATCATCTGTTACTTTGAATTAAAAATATTTCCAGCTTCATGCTAAAAAGATCCAAAAAAGGGGGCAAACGTGTAACTGAAGTAAGAAAAAAGTTTAAGGATAATTTTAAAACACTTAAATAACTTAAGAGCAGTGTTATACTAGCTTATTCCTATTCAAGACTTTTTGTCTAACATATTGTTTGCATATCATCTGCTTTGGAACCATCCGTGGATTATAAACATGAAACTCTCACCAAATTTTGTTTCTGTTTAAATGCACAAAGGTAATAATCATTGATGAAGTATTAATGAATTATTCATACAGTTTGATTACCTTTCATGCATTTTGTAAAACTTTTTCCTCAAAGAAAGCAGTTTACCAGTTTATTTTACTTTCTACTTCTCAATAAAATAGTGTTTAAATGTAAAATGTTCTGAACACTTTAACTATTTGGTCAGAGTACAAGGGTTATGGACACCACCCCCCCAAGTTTCCACTTGTCTAGATAATTGATATTCATGCACAAAGTCATTGCTCTCTGTAAAAAATAAAGCAAAAAAACCCCAAACATTTAGTTTATTGCTTTTTTTGGTTTATTTCTGCTGTTTAGTCTTCTGAATTGTCAACACACATTCTTGCTGCAGCTGTACCACACCAACGTTCACTTAAAAGCAAGTAAACATTTTTGTTTTTTGGCTGACAAGTTTTGGTGAGCTTCCTTCCATGACTCCCAAGTGAACGAAAGGCCCAATACGAAGGTCCCCAACAGGTCCTTTAACATTCTTTAGTTTGTAGACTTCCTGGTCCAAGTTTATCACATCCCCGTTTTTGTTTGGTACTCCAAACATTTGAAAGATTTGTTTATAAATTAGAGAACCCTGTCCTTTAGAAGTACTAGGCATATATCATGAATGTAATCCTACTGCTAAAAGATGCTCTCTCATCTCCTAGTTTTCTCCATTTGGAAGCTGAATGTTTTTTTTAGTTTCTGATCACTCCCTGAAAATTTTTCTGGCATAAATAACAAATCCAATTTAGAGAAAGGTGGCGGTGAAGTGAGCCTGTTAACCACGCTGACAAACTGACCTGTCCTCCTACTGAAATGTTACCAATTTCCTGTCTGCTTTCAGGGCCACCAAAAGAATTAGAGAGGTCGTGGTTATGAACAATTAGAGCTTAGCTGACAGTGAAATTTAAAAAAAATTCATCTTGGCTTAAAAAAAAAAAAAGTGTTTTTTTTTTTTTTTTTTGGTTCAGGACCACGGACAGCACAAATCTAAGTTATTTTTTTTTAAAGACTAATTTGAAAGCAATAACAGGCTCACAGGCTTTGACATGATTCTTTATGTTTAAATAAGGGATTATATTTCTTTAAAACGATGTAAACCTTAATTAAATCTAAAAATGGTTGTGAATCTGTATATTGGGTGGCCGTAAAATGTTCAAATCATATTTCTTGATATTTGGTGGATGCTCACAATACATTTTTTTTATCTAGTTAGGATTAATTAGACATTTTTTTTTGTAGTTTCATTGTTGTCCAAACTTAAGATGATCTAGCTAATTAAATTATTTAACAGCAAGAGCCAGTAGAGATGAATTTCTGCATTTGCTTTGTAACATAAAAACATAAATAAAACAGAAAGAAAATCCTTTTTAATTCTAGTGTTTGCATACAAAGTGAGAAACGACTCCTGTTGGGTTTTCAGCGTTTTATCTCCACTGCTCTTTAAGATGAATCTTCCAAACCTAGAAAAGTGTTTTACTTATTTTATTCATTAAACCCAGTCAGACAATTTGGTTTTAGTTCTCAAAATTTAGATTAATCTGTTTTTTTGTTTGTTTTTTACAGTTTTATTGCATGATGCCACAGATCTTAACTGTAAGCTGCTGGAAATTCAATTGGCCAAAATTATCTTAATGTCCCACTCCAATCATCTTTTTAAAATCTATCTCTTTTAAATATGTTCCCAGGGGTCTCTTAAATATGATGCAGTTTTTAGGCAAAAAGAAAATAAACGTTGTTTTCTTGGAGTTTCTGCAGAGCAGCAGGAGTTTATTAGATATTTAGCTCTGAGTTTTGAGTGAGACTGTTGGTGTGGAGTAAGCTTCTTTAAAGAAAGTCAACATAAAATGTTCATATCAGACCTAAAATATATTTCAGTAATCAAACTTATTCTCTACTTCTTTTTTTTCTCCAGGTATCTGAAGATCTGGCAAAGAAATCAGAGAATGTAGACATGAAAGAGCTCCAGAAACTACTGACAAAACCTCACATGAAGGTGAGTTTGCTTCTCTTCTTTAAATATCCTTTAATATAGTTTATCATTTATTATCTTTATTTTTTTCTTGTCTCTTGGCTGCGGCCCCTGACCTTGTTAACCAGACAGATTTTCGGGGTTTTTTGTGAATAACTGTGAGCTTCCATCAGCCGCTCCAGGTGTCTGAGCCAGAGTTGGCTTTCTCAGCCTTGGAATAGAGTTGGATCGGCTTCTTCTTCTCCGTTGTCATGCTTTCTTAGCTTGTGCCAGAAACAACAGCTCGCTATAAAGTTCCGTCCAACCACAACACCAACGCGCGGTTACATACAAATATTCAGTTCCTCTTAGTATCAGTTAGGATACGTGCGAAGAGTTGATCTAAAGTTGAAAAAAAGTGAGGATGATTCATTTTGTGACATCTGCCCCTGTACTTCATTGATCTGATAGGAGCCATAAAAGCTATTTTTAAGCACCAAAGTTGACAGGCAGGCACTGCGGAAAGGAAACTTCATCAGCAGCCGGTGCAAACAGTGAACACACACTCAACACTGACTCGGTCATTATTCAGAAGACAAATACCGAGCATTGATCACGACTCGGCTCGCTCCTACTATAAAAGTTACAGAGGGACGCTGACGTCTACTTTGTCTCTTTCATTCCTCAAGTGCAGATGATGATGGCTGCTCTTGCCACGAACAACACTTTTGTCATAATAGCAGTATTTATTTTTTTAATAAACGGGGGAAAAAACTGGCCTGGAAAAGGTGGGTTCATTGCTTAAGCATTAGTAAAAGCCATCGATCACTGAGTTCTGCAGCTGTAAAGGATGAAGTGAGGAGAGCTTTATGCGTCAGACTGAGCTGCAGATCAGCTTAATACACAATAACGCGAAAAAAAACTAACCAAACTTTTAAAAATGCATATACGCTAATAGTTTTTTTTTTGTTTGTCTTTTACTTTTAGATTAATTAACTTTACAATGTATCTCATGAACTTCATTTCAAAATGATGAATTTACAATGTTTTTAAATCAAAATTTATAACTATTTTCTCATATTTTTGTCACAATATAACATCCAGAATAATTGCATTACAGCATTCCTTTGTTTATAGTTTGGGTTATGTTCTAAAAGTAACCCAGGATGGGGTGAAATCTGTAGGATTAGGGATATAGATGTCTTGTGCTCCAATACACACTATATTCTTTTTTTGAGACAGACATGAACATTTTCACATTTTTATCTTTTATTTAAGCTCTCAAAGTTCAAACCTTCATAGAAAAAAATGTAAAAGAATAAAAACAAAGGTTGTAGATTTAAGTAGTTTTGGAAACCTGAACACACATTGTACTGGAGATGTGCCAAAGAGGAGATGGATTGACGATGTCTTATGCCAGTCAGGATGCAGAAAATGGTGTGCTGTAACAAAATAAAATAAAAAAGCATGCATAATTGTGCAGCAAAAACCAAGATTGCTAAAGTTGATCTATGATTTTGGTAGATAACGTAACGGTGAGGGCCAAGTCAGACTCTGCAGTAGAATATCATTTTAACACGGAGCTCGGATTAACTTCACTCATTTCTTAAATATGTCGGCATAAAAAGATACTAAAATATCAATTGCTTGAACGAACCTCTCAAAATTTTTATCAAAACCGTATTTTGGTGTTATGTGTGGATTTTCTGGTTAAGTAGTTGAAATTTACCCAAGAATGACTTAGAAAAAAGTTCTTCCTGAATATTAATACGCCTTTAATTGTAATTAAATAGCAAAATTCATTTTATTTAACGATCACAACATTAAGTACTGCAACTATGTACTGATACCGGCAACAACGTGGAACTGAGTTTTGGTTCGTTACACATCTCAAGTAAAAACTAAGTACACGTGTCATAACAACAGAAACCTTGAGACTGACTGAACATTTAACAAAAGCTGGTTCTCAGAAGATCTTGTTGTTGTTGTTGTATTGGTCGGGGTGTAGAGCTGCTCAAAGAGGCTCAGTGTCCTATGCTACCAACTAGCGATCGGGGTTTTGGTAGAAAACAAAATTAATATGCTAAAGGACGCTCATAAATAACTAAATATTGTCTTGTCAGCATTTTAAATCGATAAAAATACTAGTATTTTTATCGATTTAAAATGCTGACAAATTAAATATCGCAATATAGTATATATATATATATATATATATATATATATATATATATATATATTTATATATATAGTCTAGATATTTCTACCATAACACACCAGCAAAAGATAAATAATGGAGCCAGCCGAGAATAATGTGCTTCTACCCCTGAATGGCATCTGCGTGTGATAGTAACTGCATCACTCTTAATTATGGTGGAAATGGTCCACTCTTGGAGTGAGGAAATACATCACTCTCATTGAAATCCTCATGTTTTTTTCCCCTCTTTGCCTCAAACTTCATCTTTTATGATTAGCACATGCGAAAACAACTTTAGCCTCCCTCAGCAAGATTAATATTGACAGTGATGAAAGGGGCAATTATGATGACCTGCTGTTTCCTTTGGGTCCGTGAATGAATGCCACAGGGTGAATTGTGCTCAAGTTCAAGGCTCAATGAAGGCTGGGGTGACATTGCAATGCCTGCTGACCTACAGCGGCTCCACACCGGCAGAGCAACCATGGCGTGGTCTCCAAAGCCCAGAGAAAGCGGTTGCGTCGCACCAACCCAGCTCTACCTGCTGAAAGCTAAGATAGGCCTTTGATAGAGCTGGGGGCTTTAATGAGAGGCCTTAACCTGGAATGTACAGGCAAGGTTTATTTAGTTAAGTTCAGTGATCTGTTTTTGTAGCATACCTATTATGCCTAATGAACATAAACTCACGAACCCAGAAAGACAGGCAGGCCTGGAAAACAAGGGTTCTTTGGTTTCCCTTCGTTTTCCTTCCAGTCTGTTCTCATTTTTTTGTCTTCTCAGCTGCAGAGTCTTTATGAGAGCAAAACTTCGATTAGACAACTATTACTAAAACCTGTGAGCTCAGTCAGAATATTTCCATTCGTAAATCTGAGAGGAAGGAGGTGGGCGAGATGCTTGTACCTGTGTGGTACTCCGTGTCAGTGGTCAGCTGCCGGGGCATCTGCCATATGCAGCCTATTAGCAAACGGCTGCTTTTGCAACGTCCAAGAAAGTTATTACAAGGAATTAGCCGTGGCTCGGTTACGGGTTGTTAGGCACGACCGTGGGGGGGGAGTGGCGGACGAGAGCTGGGCCCAGTCGAAGGAAGCGTCATCAATGAAAGTACACCTCCAGGGTCAGGATGTCGGGTCTGTTGGACGAAGTTCAAAGACTCTAATGTTGGTGGAGAAAACAAGCAATTAGTAAAATCTGGATGGACATAACTTTTTTTGTTGTAGTCTTTTGTATAGATAAACTTTAAATAAAAACTGACTGTTGGCTACAAAATTCCCACTACTTAGATGTTTGTACTGGGGTTATTAGATTTTGCAATCTAGACAACAAGGTAAAAGTGTACTTATTGGGACAAAAACACATTTTTCGATGAGGTTTTTGTTGCTTCAACACATTTCAAATCAAGCTAAACACAGAAGCAGTGTGGGAAAGTGTAGCTTTGCTGCTTCTGATGACTTTAAGGGAGTCAATTTTATCCAATTACTGTACATCACTGCTGTCCATGAGGTGATTATCAGCAGGTGTGCAGGCCTCTAAAGAGTAGAAGTGATGCAGTTGGCTGCTCTGAGGCATACACGTGTGTTTACATAAAACTAACGCATTAGCATCTTTTAGAAAAAAATAGGTGCTGGATATCAAGAGTTCACAGCCTGTGAGAGAATATACACAAACAGAAAACATTCAAAAGAGTGTCTGTCTTTTCAAGAGTATATATCCCAGAAATGTATTAGGAGGTCAGATTAATTACTATTAATAGATAGTCAGGTGGTGTGTGCCATCGTCCGTTGCCTTGTAATACTTGTTTATCGCTGGGGTTGTGTTCTAAGAACCCCCGATAAGTGAAATCCTCAAATTATTGATGTTTTAGGGCTGTACAACCTCACAATACACAAGAAATATTCTTTTATCAGGCAGAGTTGAACATTTTCTGTTTTGTTTAAACTCTGAGTTCAAGTCTTCACAAAAATATAAGTCTATTATTACAGAATGTAAAAAAAAAAAAAAGATTTGCTTTCAATTGTAGATTTATGTACCGGTAGATTTGGCAGACTGAACACTCTGTACTGGAGACGCATCAAGGAGGAGTTTGTTTGACAAGATCTCTAGCCAATCAGGATGCAGAACAGGGTGCACCGTTTAAGGGAAAAAAAAGCAGCAGTCAAAATCACACTAAATAAAATCAGTAAAGCAGCGAGGCCACAAAAGATTTACTAAAATATAGCGAGGAAACACCTCTCCTACTTTGTTTTTTGGAACATGAAGTTGTCCAAAAATGCAGTGATAGGAACAGCAAGCAAGATGTTTGCTAAAATAGTGAGAACTTATAAGAGTCTCACTTCTTCTTAAAATAAAATAAGACCGTAAACAGGTACCGGTCTGGTACCGGGACCATAACCCGATATCCAACATCCGATATTCAAACTCACCTTCCACTTGAGTTGTCTTAAATAATCTAACCCTGACTTTGTGCTGTTCATTATGATCTCAAGCCCAAGAAAAAAAAAATAGGTAAGAGACAAGTCCCAAAAAAACACGTCTTTTTAAATTGAGACCTCAGTTTAACTTGGTCTGTATGCTGCAGAAGATCTTATAATAAGCTTTATTTGAATAATTAATGAACATCTTTGTTTAAAGATCAGCACAAAATTCCTCAACAATGATTTAAGAGACTTCTTACATACAGAATGCTGCTCAACACATTTTTACGAATGATTTTTGAGTTTTTGTACCCTGACTTTAATTCTGGTTTGGTTAGTGATAAATAAAGAAACACATGGTATACTTTTTCACTTGAGGCAGCACATTACCTAATCTCTTAATCTGTTAAAGGTCCAATCATGTTTTTTTTTTTTGCTGATACATAAAACTGCAGAATTTAAAGAAGGTGTCATTTTGTTTTTCATGACTTCCGTCCTGCTTCTCGGGCTCCAGGCCGACACGGCTGACCCTCCCCACTGTGAGGCTGATAGGCGCCTGACAGAGTCTGGTGTTGTTTCAACCTAGATCTGATAATGTGATTGACAGTCAAGTAACATAAAGAAAACCGCAAAAACCATAAGCGTCCGACCTGAGACGAGAAAGGAATTCTCTGCTTTCTACACATTGGCTGTCACCACAGTGTGGTTTTCACCGGAGGATGTTATTGGAATACATACATCTGATACAAAGCAAATCCAAAATTGGTTCTCGCGTACCCCCTTTTTGTCAGAAAAAACAAGGAAAAGGCGGATAAAGAAAACAGGAGTTTGTCCTTTACAAATATACATCATCCATATTTCATTTAGACTTGACTGCAATGTCAGTGATTTAAACAAATTCATATGTGGCAGATAAAAAAATTGAAGAAATTTGGAAACTTCAGTTATACTCGTGCTTTAATATGGAGCTACCAGATCATTTATTACTTAAACTGCGTACAGATTTGGAATCCATCCTCTTAAAGTTTGCTTTTTATTATTTTCATCTGCAATTTGAGGTTCAGAACATCTCCAAAACTGCAGCACTGGGCAAACATCGCTTGACGCAAAGAGCTGCGAGGAGCCAGGAGCACTTATTTAGCTGTGTTCTGAGAAATGAAATAACTGCTGTTGGAAATATTTCTGCAAAAATATTGCTGACTGATGGATTTTGAAAGGAATTGTGACAGGTGGATCAAGATTTATAAGAATATTTCTTGGGGGGGGAAGAAACGTTGGAATTTATTCTTCTGAGAACTTGAATATTTTTAGACAAACTCTTCATGCGCTCCAGTTGGAGCTTATTTTGGGTTATCTTATGATTTTGTTAGTAGAGAACACCAAACAAAAAAGTATTTCTTTTAATATTTCAAGTTGTACTCGGTAAACACAATAATTGTTGAGAGGTCCAATAGACGGCGGTATGCCTCATACAGATCTTACGTCTCCTCTCATCTGCTCCCTGTTAGCAACATCTTGAATGTTGTACTACAGCATGCTCCCCTGTCATAAAACACACCACTCCTCTTCGTCCCTCCTTCTTGCTCCTTCTCTCCCTCTCTGTTTTTGTCTGGCACTCGCAGTGGAAGATGTTTTTCTCACTTCTGTATCCCCTGCTCCTCTACGGAAAAAACGGCACGCGTCCAGCTTCAAATTGGTCAGGACACAGTCGTTAAACAGTTTGAAAAATGAATGTTTCAATGGCATCATTCTTGTCTGCATCCCGCGTTTTTTTTTTTTTTATGTCTGCTTGTGAACGTGTGAAATATCTAAGGCAGCTGAGAACTTCATCACTTTGAGGTTTCTGTCGAACAGCATAAAGCATCGCCGCTATAACATTCTCAACCTCGCCCAGGAAGGTACAGGCTTAGGAAGCGGGTGGTACAATGTACATTCCCACCCTTCCTCTATGGTCCACAGAGAGCTCTGGTTGCCTTTAATCAGGGAGATGTATGGAGGGTTAGCATAGGACTAATGACAATTAACGCAAGTAGCTCCAATTTTTGGCTTTGAGTTCTCTGAAATCCATCACCCCGCACTTGAGGGAGGCACCCCAATTAATAATCATCCTCCCTGCAGTTTCTCCATCTCACTCGTAGAAGCAAAGATATATTACACTTTTTGGACCAAATAAAAGTATATATTCTTCAAATGCATTTGTTTTTTCCCCCTCTTCTTCTTTTAGAGCCTTCTGTCTGTCCACGACACTGTTGCCCAGAAATGCTACGACCCTGAACTACCTCCACTTCCCGAAGACCTCGATGACGAGGAAGACTCTGTGAAAATCATACGACTCGTCAAAAACAAAGAGCCTCTCGTGAGTAATGTCTTTTATTGTCTACACTTTTTGCACAGTCCAGATGTTTTACAAATGTTTGGGCTACTACTGGTCACTGGAACTTGGTCATCTGCCATTCTCACCATCTGAGCCCACTAGAACAGACAAAGGCTAGCCAAGTATACCAGATTTTCTTGGTGTTTGTTTAACCTATCACATATACTCAGTTGTCCTCTAGATAAGACGACAGAGCTTATCTACAGCATTCATCAGTCAAATCAAGAGAAACGTTTTAGTTGAAGGAATTTTTACACACATAATCTATGGTCAGTGCATCTTGCTGATAATGGTTCATTGTCTTTGTTGTTGTTTTGCTTAATTTCTTTTAAAAACGTCAACAACCTCCTGTATCAAAGCTGTGCCCCAACCACAAGGCATGCCCATACATGTTTTCTAGGTATTAACTTGTGGGATTCCAACCCACAACCTTGAAGTTGTAAGCACACAAAAACCAACCACAATTGCCCCTTTCTCTACCAGGAGTATTTCAGTCTGCCGAGGCTTGGCGCCTGCAAACATCTCCCCTGTCTTGCTCACTTGTTGCTTTCTCAAAGCAACATGTTTCTCGCGTCCACTTCCCAGACGTCGACAGCCAGCCTTCAGTTCTGGCCTCAGGCCTCAACGTTACTTTTACATGCTGGCTGGCATTCTCATTGTCACTCCACCCTGTGGCATCCTGGGAGTCTTCGTCTTCTGATGGTTCCCATTCCAAGCATTTCCTGGCGCTTTCCAGCAAAAGGAGACATTTGGAAGTGGGCCTCCATAACCGCTGGTTTTGGTTGCATCACATACCCATTTTTCTTTTTGTGATTTTTCCTCCAATTTAGTTTTAATTGTAATGCCATGATGGTGCTTGGTGACCTCAGTGTCCTCCAGCAAAATAAACACCGAGCAGCACACATCCTCATTGGCTAGTCAAAGATGTCCTTGTGTCCTCGCTGTCCTTTGTTGTGTTCTGAGGCCCTGCCTTCCTTTGATCTTTGACGGACACATCCTGGCCCTGGCCGCCTCTATTTTGACTTTGTGGTTTTCACTCTAACCACCATTTTGGCTCCAGGCCGGCTCACTCTTCCCACCACACCCCAGTGGAAGGGGAACACACCTAAGCCATTTTTGGGTTCCTGCCTTTTGCATGTTCTCTGTTGCTTCTGAATAAATTAAAGTGGCTTAGAGGAATTCTCTGTTCCTCCGCCTCACAGCCTGATGGCAGATCCCATTTCTCAAACCAAAATGAGATCTACACCAGCCACAGTAAGCTTAATTGTCTATCTGATGTTATTCTCGAGGACGATGACACTGTTATTTCAAAGTATTTTAGGTCCTTGAAACATCTGAATTACCCATTATCAATTTGTTACGGCATCCACGGTTGCACTATTGATGGTGCTGTTAATGTAGAATCCCCTTTAAGGACCACTAGGGGCTCTGTTGCATCCACAAGTTAGATTAAAGATTCCTAAAATTTTAGAACATTTGACAATTGCCAAACAATTAATTTCACCTATAAACCCTGTAAAGCTCACTGCAAAGAATTGATATATAGTTTTAAAAGTTAAGTATTTTTTTTTAAAACCCTTTGATAAAAAAAAAACACAAAAAATGCAATATCCTTTTTTACATAGTATTAACCATGAAATATTGGTTAAATTGGTCATTTTTTGTTCACAACAATGTTAGTTTGAAATATTGACATGAGTGCGCAGGAACAAAAGGCACCTTATTTTACGCACTGTCTCAAATTTGATCCACTCATTGCATCAAGTAGTCATTTAAAAGTGAATAAGAATAGATTAGGTACTCTAACCATAAAGTTTAAACATTTTAAACATTTTTAACAGCTTAAGCTTTGATTATAAGACATGTTGCTCCTAAAACACAAAACTATATCACCGTACTGATTTTCTTTTGAGATTTACTTTGAGTATATTGCATTTTATTGCAGTCTTTTCCGTTAGACTTTGAAGTAAAACAGACTACAGTTTCTGATTTACAACAGGACGTCATTTCATTATAGCCTCCCTCTTGAATTCGATAGAAACACATTTCATCCGTCAACTTCAGAGCAACGGCCACTGAATATGTCATTCTAACATACTCCACAGAAAAGAGGAGAAGAGGCAGGAGCTTTCCCCTGTGCTTCCCATTCTATCCTGTGATAATAGAATGTTGTCTGAGTGTGGAAAGCAGCAGGCCTAGATTGGGATGTTTTTCACTTGCTGTTTTGTGTCGTTTTATGAATGTGTTGAAGAAAACCAGGAGTCCTGAAAGAAAATAGAGCCCAAAAAACCTCTATACCTATTTTGTGACACTATTTTCACTATTTTCTGTCTTACATCCACAACTTTTAAATTAAAAAAAAACATAGCTGTTGCTTGGAAAAAAAAAATCAAATTTTCTGGTACTTACAGGTTTGATTTTTTTTCTATTAAATTGTGACTTTTTTTACACCACAATCTAAAAAAAAGTTGTAAACACTATCTTGGGTGAGTGTTCCCCATTTCTTTTGCCCTATTTTCTGTTTCCTTCCAGCTCCCCTGGTGTTTTCTCAAAAGGCCAGCCGGGTGTCAGTACTATGAAAGAATTGAGTTTGAAGAGCAGCAAAAACATATGTGCACGTTCAGACGCATTATGTCAGCAAACTTTTTTTATTCAAAGAATGTGTTATTTTGGATGAGGTTTTGGAGCAACTCAAGTGGGCATCTAAAGAAAAAGCCAGGGGGCCAACGATGCACTTACATTTTTTTCTCTACTTTTCTTTTTGCCTGTCGTTTAAAATTAGAGAAGCATAAATCCTTGGGTATTCCGTAAAAACAAATCCCTATCAAATTAAAGCTTTAAGAAGAAATGCACATTCTTCTTTGTTAATTTAACTATTTTTTTACACTTTTGATCATCCAGCAGTTCTCCATACAAATAAAGGTTTTTGAATCTTCTTAGCCAGCTTATGTTTGATGTAAAACATGAGGGAGAAAGTCTTTTTGGAGAGTCTCTCTTCCTGGTTTGTAGAATGTTTTTAGATGTAATGTGTCAGGTAAATGTGGAGGCCACCTTTCTATAAAAAGAAACAAAATGCAAATTGTAAAGTAATTTAAGACTGTGACCAATTATTCCAAGAGTGGATTCCTAAACAAATTTAATTTGATGTTATCCATGCTATGATTAAAAAATAGAAAGTGTAAAAGAACCAAGATAGAAATTTCAGACTTGATGGACATCAATTATCCATTAAAACAGTTTAAACCACCATTAAAAAAAAACAAATTAAACAATAAAAAAAATCTGCAAGATAGCTTTGTCTTTCTGAAGAGGACAGCTCAGCCTGCTGGTCTCAAATATTCCCTTTTAAAAAATTTCGGAATGAAAATAATTGAAACAACAAGGAAAAAAAATATGGCACGAGGTAGGCAAACAAAAAATGCTTGGGATAGTAGGACAGAGGCATTTTTTAACATCTCCAAAGCATGGTGGTGGAAGAATAGTGACATGGGGTGGCAACATTATTTGTGAAACTTTGGACACAGTGAGTTGAAAATACTTTTTTTTTTTTTTACAGAGTAAAAGAGCGGTTTTTGACCTTAAAAAAAGACATTACTTCAAAGTCCCTTACTTACTGCTTTATCAACAGATAAGCCTTTTTATACAATGAGACATTTAAAATGCTATAAAGAAAAGCAACAAGCAGGTGGCAGAAAAAAAAAAAAAAAAAAAAACAACAGTAAAAACACTATAATAAAAAATGACAATGAAGACGATATGATGGCCAAATAAAAATTTGCTCAAATACAAACCAACTTTGATTGGATAAAATAAATGAACTGGTGCAACACTGAGCAGTGTGCTTTTGATACTGTGATGTTTACAGAAAATATCCCATTTATAGTTTCTCTTAAATTGTTTTAGACAAAAAAAAGATAGAAAAATACCTAGACTTATGAAAAATTATAGATTTTATTGTGATCCAGGCACTGAACAATTACAAATATTAGACAGCATTAATTATAGAATTGAGTAAATAAATGTTTTATTATTGAAATTTAAGGTTGTTGCAGCCCAATAGGCTTCACCCTGTTAACTAATAAATGACTGGTCAGTTCTATGATTCTGTTTTTTGTTTTACATTATTACATACATCCATTTTTTTCCTAACTGTACAGTAAACATCTTGGGGAAAAAAGTCCTCCTTTATTTAGGAATAGTCTGCATCATTCCAAAGGAATTTTGGAAAAACGCAACTTGAGTTGATAGAAAAGCAAGTCGCCCGCAGACTAGTCCACCGCAGCTGCTCACAGTGACCATCGCTATGAAGTGAGAACATCAGTGGAGGACATGCCTGCTGTGGCCGACTCTGTTCCTCTCATTTGGACACTCTGGAAGCCCCAGTGACGTAAATGTAAATAGCAGACGTGGGGATCCTTACTGCGTGTGCCCCGCTGTGCGCGCTGTCGTTTCGTACATCACTCGGCGGCTCTTTCAATGCCACTGAGTCGGTGTGGGATCAACATTCATTCACTTCTCCCACTCAGTTCATCTTTTGTGATCTTCCTGCTAGCACGACATCCCTCCCCTCCCTTCTCCTCCCACTCTTTAATTCACTCTTTTCATATGGTTTTGCTATCAGCTCTGCTTGCTTCGGCCGTCTTTTGTCATTTTAGATGATGTGAGAGCAAAAGGCCACGGCAGGGTTTCAGTCTTTTAGTAATCTGTTCTTTTGGTTGTGTTTGTATTTACACCTTTTGATTCTTTCCATCAGGTCTTAATCCCTGGTTTCTATAGGGGTGTATTCAGAGTGGACACATTTGGTTCTCTTAAAGCGGGGGGGTGGGGGGTGGTCAAACTCAATTGCAAACGGGGCCAAAATCCAAAACACACCTTAGGTCGCGGGCCGAACAGGATAAACATTCATTAAATATTCTAAAACTATAAACTGTAACTTTTCAACATAATTTTGAACTAGATAGTTACCTGTGATAATGCTTGTATGAATGATGTAAGCTGAATTTGGACACTGAAGATGCTGAAATCGATGGCAAAAAACGCTGAAGTAGATAGCTGACCACACTGAAGCTGATGACCAGCTAAAATATTAGCTAAAGAACTTAAAAAAACTTAAAGAAAAAACAACCCTAAGTTACCCAAAACAGCTGGCATGTAGCTGAAAAAATACCTAAACTTAAAAAATAGCCTATAAACAGAAAAAAGCCTAAATTAGCCAAAACAGCTAGCATATAGCTGAAATATTAGCTACACTCTAAAACAGCCTAAAAACAATAACAAAGCCCAAATTAGCCAAGATATCTAGCATGTAGCTAAGATCTTAGCTAAACTCCAAAGAAGACTAAAAAATCTTAGTGAATGCCAAAATAGTCCAAAAAGCTATCAGAATGCCAATTTTTAAAACTTTAAAACTGTAACTTTTGAACATAAATATGAATAATGAAAAAGGCAGAAATGTTATTCCAGAGTAAATCAACTTAAACCTTAAAATCTTTCAATATTTTACTCTTCATTAAAATAAATGTTGGCATAATTATACAAGTTAGAAATAAGTGCAAGATAACATTGAGCCAATTAAAGCAATAAAATAAAATGATTCAGAGGGCCGGATATAATTACCCGGAGGGCCAGATTCGGCTCCCGGGCCTTGACTCTGTCTTAAAGGGATCCAAGGTCAGTTTCCACTGATAAGCGGGAACAAATTTTCAGTCTGAATGCACTCAAGTGGACTCCGGTCTGTGACTCTGAACCAGTCTTTGACCCACTTTTCAAGGTGGTCTTGGTTCGTTTCCAATTGGGCTTAATTCCACTTTGAGTGGAAAAACTGAACTGAACAGAGTAGTCTTTTACGCCCATATATATTAAGCCTATATTAGGCTGTTAAGCCACCAACAATTGTGAATCAACGATGAGACACCGGAACTCATTGAAATGTGGTTGTATGAATGTTGGTTCATCAAAACAACTTTTAACGTGATACACATTGCTTTTTCATACTTTTTTCTTGACAATCGATATTTCATAAACAATCATCAGCAAATCTTCTCATCCCTCGACTCCTCGGTATCTGTCTTGCAGCCTGCTTCTGCCGTACCAAAGATATTTTATTAATCCCAAAGAGTGAAATTGCTACAACACATTCAGAGAAGGGCACAGAAGGGCAGCAGCTACTCAATCCAGGCAGCACTAAAGCCCAGAAAAGACACATGAGGGAGTAGGGATATCATATCAAAAATCAAGCATCTTCGTCCCATGCCGCACTAAAAACGGCATTGATTGAAGTACATCAAAAATCCATTCACATTTAAGCAACAATGATTCACAAGACAAAAGATTCCCCACTTTGGGCCGGGCCTTGTTGCAGCATGCATTGACACACAGTGCTTGACACAACAACCAGGGGGAGCAAGAAGAGTTCACCAAGGGTCATGGACAGGACAAGAATGTGGGTTTTCTTCAGCGGATTTGTTTTTGATCGCCCTGGGAGTGTGTCCTTGGCTTGGGAATAGTTCAATTAGAGATGAAGGTTTAGGCGTGAATAAAAATGTTGTACCTGGCAATGATACAGACGTTCAAAATGTATCAGCGATTTGTAAAGTTTGAATCAGTGATCTATCCCGACAAGGACTGCAAACCGTCTGACTTTCATAATTCCTTCCTCTCGTGGTTAATTCTTGGCCAATAACTGAAGAGATCTTTAGTAATGTGATTTTGTTTACAAGCAGTTCAGAGCAGAAATGTCCGGTAGACGCCAGTCTGAATACAGACCAAGTGCAGGGTTCAGGTCTGGACTAATAGACTTTTCCAGTCTGAATACTCCCTCGGATTTACAAACTTTTAGTGTTGTCCCACAATCAGTGTCCAGTTGTATCAATCTCCTGTTATATCCCCTTTCTTTTCTGCTTGAGTCATTACATATTCATGTTTGGTTTTCATATTACGAGTGTCACTGAGTGCAGCTGGCGTTGCGTTTAGTTGGCACCACCACCCTTCATAAGATCCCGCCTGGCATCAACTAGAACCAATCCATCTGGATGTACCGCTGCTGAGCGCGGCCACACAGCCGGCCTGGATAGCAGTGGATCAGCTGGACTTCTCATTATAGACCCACAAATGGCAACGCTTTGACGTCAGAGCTATGGCACTAATGCGTGTACGAAGACAGACATGTCTTAAACGATTAGCCTAATTTCAGATTTTGTTTTTGTAGATTTGCTTTGCTTAATGAGCAGCTTATAATTACAGCAAAGCAAAAACCTTGTCGTCTGTTCAGGTTGCAACATGGTTATACTTTCATGAGTTGCAGTCAGTGGAATGAAATTTTGGCAGCCCTACATGCCATGCTTTTCTCATCTGCAGCAGACAGGCCTCTTCTACTCACAACCGGGACAGTCGGATCAGAACCTCTCCTACTCTATTTGTCTGGAAGTCTCCTCAAACACATTGATTTACATCGCCGCGGTCATCGTCCTATACTAATAAGCTGCTATCCCATCCGTGTTACGTGTTTTGTTCATGTGTATACACAAAAAGGTTCGCTCCAAGACTAAAAATCTGCAAATACGCGTCCCCAATCATAGGAAGAGATCTGATTGATGCACACGTTAAAGGAAAGTGACTTTTCTATTATCTGTCTCTATCAGAATGTTGACAGAAAAGTAATGACACTGACTGTGAATAAATGGAGCGGCTAATGAGATTAAAGGAGACGGCACACGTGCAAGTGTTTTACAGATAGAACCACATGCTTTAAACGCAATACATCTTTCACTTGATGGATTGGTCTGCGCTGTCCTGGGGAGCTGGAGTCTGGGGGAAGAAGCTGCAGCAGAAGATAGAGAGAGCTGTTGATGCTGATGTTCTCACTGCGGGAAGCTGCCTACTCCCGTTCTTGCTCCTGCCTCCGAGTTGGAAATTTTGCATTTGTCACAGATTTTTATGAGGACATTTGTTTTTTATTGATCTTATTGGTTTTGCGCCTGAGAATCCTCTGTCTATGTGCAACTGTTGAACAGTAATAAACTATGAAAACACTTTTTAAAATATTTACAAATTATTGAGAATAAACCCTGAAATGACACAATATAATTTAATTATTTACCAAAATTAGGCAAATTAAAACATAAAGCCAAATACGTAGAAAGATAATAATGAAAATGTTCTTATTACATTTTGAACGTATTTATCTGAGCTGCTTTTAAGTTTTTGATCTGTTCTTTGTTCCTCATCTTTTGCCCTTTTTTAAGTTGATAAGAATGTGATCCACACATTGTAACCTGTATATGCATTACAAGGAATTCATTATCAACACATTTTGAATTCTTTAAATGCAGCTAGTGGTCTTAAAACAAGGTCAGTTATTCTCAACACACATTTTTGAAAAATCTAAATTTTACCTCCTAAAATGGATTAACTGAGCAATAAGTGAACTACTTAAAGAAAAAAATTATATTAATTTAAATAAAAAGAAATCAACTTTTTTTGTGCAATAAGTGGACCTGCAATTGTACTCTGTGTTACTACTTTTAACTTTCAATGCTATTATGGTCAACTTCTCTGTAATTATGTTTAACTTTTTTTTTCTTTCTGAACACGTGACTGCAAACAATCTGGAATTTGTTAATATTTTATTGAAACAGCCTTTTTTAAATGAGCAGGAAAAACACTTTTTGTACTACTATCCCTTAGTACAGTTTTGAGCCAGATGAGGAAAACAAAGACGTACATGGATAGATTTGTCTGCATGTGGATGAATCAGAATGGAGCAGAAAGGGATCTTATTGCCTGCTGATTGTAGTTTGTACGTAGCAACTACAAACTTTTTTAAACCGCTTTTTTTTTCGTCTTCTCCTGATTAACAGCAGTTTGAATAAAGAAATACTCAGAAAATGCTATTTTCCTCCAACTTTTCTTAATTTATGTCCTCCATCATGAGAAAAAAGCTGAAAAAACATGTAAAAAAAAACAAAACCTAATTTTCGCAGAAATTGACATTTGATGTTGGTGTATTAAAAATCTACAGAGAAAGCTTAAATGTGATTTCTATTTTTTCGTAGTAAGTTTGAAGGTTTTTTTTTTGCCTTCTTATAGAATCTCTTTTGACACTTTTCATTGGAATGCGTCTTCCTCAACTGAACAAGTACTGTAACAGTGTTTTGAAGCAATGGTTGAAAGGTTTGTGTTTGTCTTTTTGTGTTCTCCTCTTCTTGTGTTTTCTTCTGCAGCACTCCTTCCCGAGGCTGTCACACCAACCTCACAGTCTTGAGTTGTGAATGTGAAAACATGCACAGCCTCCAAAGCCACATCTGAGGCATCCACTGATCCTAATCTCACATCCCGCTCAAATAAAGTCTTTTTCCTGTGATATGTAGTCATAATGTGTGCACACATCGGAGACTGAATGTGTGCATTGTTGCCCGTCGGCTACCTGCTCCTCGACAGCTCTGCCTCTGGAAGTGCTGTGGAAATGAGAAGTGGCATGTGAAAAGTGCTGTTTTCCCCAACTTTTAAAGTAATGATGGTAAAAATTCTAAACAATCCCAAAACAGAGAGACATCTTTCTCTATGGCACAACCGTCTCTTTGTATGCACTCGTGCAGCTCTCACACTCTGCATGATGACAGAATTTCTGGCACTGTCAAGGTTCTAGCAAAGAGATGGCAGTTCCACTCAACCTATGTGAATCACCAAAGTGTTCACACATAGAGTCATGTGGGAGTGGGGAGACAAACACACTCAGATGCACAGAGTTACCTGCTTGAAGCGTAGAGGTGGGTCGCTTAAGTGTGTTTTCGTAGTGACCGGGTAATGACTTGCTCCGATATTAGGGCTTAAAGAAGCAGAAGGGGAAAAGGAAAGAGGGGTTGCGGAAGACAAATGAAAACAGTGTCCTGTCAGAAAGCCCTCCGAGCTGGGTTTGCTGTAATAATAATAATAATAATACTAAAAAGGACCAGTAATTTCCATTTTCAGTATTGCTGTTAATTATAATTAGTAGGACAATTCTGGGGTTAAGAAAACAAAATGGGGAAACCGCAGCCTGCTTTACCCACTATAGGGAGACTTTTATGATCCAAAATAACAAATGATTTCATGAAACAGGTGTAAAAGGCATATGAGCAGAGGCAGAAAAATCATTTAACTGCTTTCCTTATTACACCCCAATAGTATTCTTTATTGGTGACCTTAGTGGACATTTATTGCAGGATCTTGACCAAATACACAAATCATGTCACTGGAGTCCATGACCTTTTTGCTAGTATGTAATAACTTGCAAATACACGAGCGCTCATGCATGTTATGTGCTTGGCGGGGGCTCTGTGCCACCTCACTGAGGTCAAACAAAATGACACACTCCAACACCAGATATGATTGGAGGTAATTGTGTTTTAATGTCCAAGAGGCCCGTTCCCACTTCATATTTGGTTTTTTCCACGTCTGACATCTGGTGTGAAGAACGACAGCATGTGTTTCCACTACACCCCTATTTATACCTCTAAACATAGCCGTCAACACGGCAGTCAGCAGGAGTTTATTGTCCCGTTACACTTCTGCTGTTAAGTGACATCATGTCAAAACACGTCCGCCTCTTCACCGGCCGCTCGCGTTTGTTTTCCCCTGTCGCTCTTAATTTGGAGGGAGAAATAATGTTTTTCAAATGCGACAGTGTTCAGATGGGTTCACGGGGCAATGTTTTGAGTGGTTGTTACGGATGGGGGGCGGTGACTTTTTTCATGGAGCTTAGAGTTTGTTTTCCCTGGCGAGTTAGGAATGGCGAAGTGTCTGTGAGCTGGGGCTCCGGTGAAGAGCTTCTAGTGTCCATCTGTTCCGCTGTGGGATTCTGAAGACAGACAAAAGTAGTCCAGATACAGACACTGGGATGAGGCTTGCCAACGCAACTTGCCAGGGTTATCGTCATTCCTACAAGTAGCTTACAAAGCCAGCCAACTTCCATTATGTCATCCAGAAGTCTATCAGCCAGGGGGCACTCTAGCTGCTTCCACACAGCATTCCAAACGCTCACTGTGACCAATCCAAGGCGAGCAAAAACGACGAGGGGCCAAACTCTGCTTGTCTTAAACTTCTTATCTGCTGTAGTTTCACGTGTCGCTGACAGCTTGCTGGACAATCTCTGCATCGTTCCCTCTAATAGCCCCGTAAGACGTAACCAGATCCAAATTGTATCAATATTCTGTGCTCTGCAGGAGACTATTGGCTTATGTCATCTCAAATAGTGATGACATGGCTGGATGTTGACTGTGCTGTGATGAGCACTTCTCTTTACGGCAGAGCAACTAGCACCTAATCATGGACTTTTTTTCTATTTACCCCCAAAAATTCTGCAGAAGGTAGTAACCTGTCAATGTAAAAGATAAAATATCAAGTGGAATAACATTGCATGTTTGTAAATTTAATGCCACTCTGTAGAGATACTAGTTTGAAGTGACGATCTAATCTCTTTTTTCTTGTTGTGCTACATTTTTGTGTTTGATAAAGTTTGTAACAATGATTGCTGAATCAATTTATATTTCTACAATTCAACCAAATCGATTTTTCTGAGGCAGAATCAAATCGAATTGACCAATACAACTAAAAAATTATTTCAAAATCAGATAAATTGATTACATATCAGTTTTTGAAAGTATAATTTAGATCAAGACCCTTTAGGTTTATTTTACTATAATGTCAAAAGAAATAATAATTGCTGCGAAAGCCACACATTGAGGTATTTTCATTTAAATTTGTGACATTGAGACACAGTAAAATATCAATATAACTAAAAAAGTGGCTTTATGATTTTTTTTTTTTTTTTTAATATAACAGACTTCCAACCTTTACTTTTACACCAACAAGAGGTCAAAACAAAACTTAAGGCCCAGAGTTTTTTAATTTTCCACATCAAAATACAGTTGAAACACTTTTCTGAGCAATCCATAAACTGAACCATGTACATACTAATGCTTTAATGCATACTTATTCATACTTTATTCTACAGTTTATCACAAGACTGTTGAAAAGACGTGTGATTTTTATTGTTAGTCTAAGAGAAAGAGAGAAGAGAATCTAGGAAGAAGGTTTACTAATGAGACACAAGTACTGAGACACAAATGTACTGAGTAAATTCACAAGTAGCCCCTTTCTACCAGGACCATTTTTGAGGGTGACTCTTATCCCCGTGCGTGAAGTTCCTGTAGTGGAAATGAATGTTTAAAAGACCTTAGTTCCTGGAAAAAGTTGTGTGGTTGAAGCTCTGCTTTAATGCTCTTTAAATGGTGTATACGTGTACTTTCTTTTCCTTTTACTGTGAGCTTTTCAAGAAACTCTCCTTTAAAGAGCATTAGACCTGAAACCTGAAGTATTTTAGCCTTCCTGGGCACACTTTCCATGGAAAAAGTTGAATTGTGACACTTGATGGTTAAATGGTGCCTTACTTGTAATTGCTAATACAGCGTGGCCCATTCATCAGGCTTAGTGAATGTCCAGCATCAATCATTCAGTGTTTTGAGGTTTCTCCATGTTCCCGCTGTGCCTGACATCAGGTACACTCACTTTGATGCCACAAAAAGATACTTGCACGCTTTAAAAAACATACATAGCATACTCGCCGTTTGACAGATGCAGACTTCTAATTCAGTTGTTTTGCTGTTTAAACACAAGGTAAAGGCTGAGATGACTTCCATGTGCCAGGAGGTGTTGAAGGCTCGATGTAAGCCCAGTCATCAGTCCACGCCGAGCGGCTACACCAAGAAGCCCCTGTTGTTGCTCCAGATTCTTTATGTTTCTCCAAAACACTCACACATTACAGTGATTATTTAGGTGCAAGTCTGCTGTGTTTACACGTTTGTTTAACAGAGCAGCCATTCTTCATTAGTGGCCACGCATGGTTGGATGCCTGTGATAGCGCCCATAGGGTATCACACCACAGGGAAAGGTGGTGTCGAGTTCAGGAGGGTGGATTTGCCTGCTTTGTTCCAGCTGCCTCACTGTGATTCCAAGGTTTTTTGTCGGGCCTCCAGGAGAGGCTGAGATACCTCTGGAGGGTTAAGAGAACTAAAACAGGCTGTAATGAGGAACAGAGGAAGTACCAAAATGTGCAAATTACGAGAGGAAAATATAAAATGATATTCGTATTTTAGATGGATTCCTGTTTTTTATCCATCTTCATACTTACTGTCAGAAGTTTCTCAGAATGTCTTGACTCTATACATCTTTACTCAGCTTCTTCACGTCAGAGATTTATCCTTTCCATGTTTTCTTTGCCGTGTTGTCTTTTCCTGTTTCCTGGAAGTTGCATCAATACATCTAGAAAGGCAGACCTAACCTCCTGCTGAGGGCCTGCTAACATAAATGTAAAAACACAGTTGTAAATATCGCCTCAGTTCAGGAGTTCACCGCAGTTGACCACGGCTCAAACAACCATCCTGGAGGTAAACAACTTTTAGAGGGAATGCTTTGAGACCTGTTTGACGGACGCTAAAGACGCTGGCAGCTGTTGAGCAAAACTTCACTTCACTTGTTTTTTTAGCCTTCTTCACTGCAAAGGCCAGTGTTAAGAACATTAGATTAAAACGATTGATTAAACGATGCATAACCACTTTTGACTGCTTTTAATATGTTTGATAGGGCTGATTGTCACTAGGTGTGTGCCAAAATAATGATTTTGCGATGACATTGCAATATTTAGTCCTGCTATTGATTCTTGATGGGTTCTCACCAAGTATTGATGTTTTATTTTCATTTGAAGAGGCTGTAAAACATTATATTCATCATCTTTTGGTGAGACGTTCCTTTAAAAGTAGATAGCGTTGCACCAACGTGTCTGGCATCGACTTTAATTATTTAATTTTTGATCTGTTGCTTACAACAATTCTGCACTAAATAGTGGCTCTGCTGTTCATGTGTACTGTTGTTAACACTGAATTTCCCAGATAATTCAAATTCCGTTGGTGTCAATGCTTATCAAAGGCAGTATTACTGATTTGCGCTGCAGTGTCTATCATTTGCTGCTCAAAATAAGATGCAAGATGTTTATTATGATTGTGTTCAAGCTAAGAAATAATATATTTTCCCAAAAAAATACGTGTTCTTCTATATAACGTGAGTTATTAGTTATGATTTTTACCAATTACTGCAGTATCGCGAAATTATTCCCGCCCCTAATCATCACAGTATGTCACAATGCAAAATAGTATTCAATGTTAATAGTATTGAGTATTTTGGTGTCACACTTCTTTTCTTTGGTTAATAATTGTCCAGTCTTCATATTGATTTGCATTTTTTTATTTGCAAAGAAATGTCTGTCATTAAAACTGAAGAATTTTCTATTTCTTTTTCATTTTCCAATACATTCTACCCCTCTGATACCAATTGTCCGTCATATATAACGGCCTCACTTTACCCCCTCTCATTTACTCATCCTCTTGTCTTCTCCCTCTTTAGACGGCTTGTTGTTTTGTGACTATCGTCTGTTCTTTCACTTAAGCTGCACTCTGTTTCACTCTTGTTGCCACTGGAGTGTTTTGGCCTTCTCCAGCTTCTCTTATCAGAAGGAGCTCGTTCGGCTACCGTGCCAGTGCGAGTTCAAACTGAGGCTGGCCAAACAATAAAGAAAGCCTCCACCTTTTCTCATAAATCTCAAACACCCTTGCTGGCCGTCTGACATTGGCCCATCACATCAGAGGGTTAGGGTTCGGTTCCCAAAATTTAAACATTTCACAATAACAGCATCTTTAAGTGACTTAAAATGAGAGCAAGTAATATAAAATGGTAAATATATCCACATTTGTTTTGCCGTTGGTAAAAACACATAAAAAGTGCTGTTTTTTGAATGGAGATAAAATTGTCTCTGCTTCCCAGAAGTTTGGGTTCACGACCTCAGCCATTCCTATTTGCATTCTAAATGTGCTGCTCTATAATCACCATTGCCACTCGCAATAAAAGTTATGAAAATGGTCTTTGCGAATGGCATCCGGGTTTTAGCATGTGATTTAAGCCATATGTGTCAAAACATGATTTATATCTACACACCATATGCGAGCACATTCCATACACAGGCCTTAGGCGAGCGGTGGGGAGAGTATTGTGCAGACAACCCATTGTCACCGTGGACTCCGAGTCCAAGGCTGCTGCTCCTCTGCTGTTTGGTTAGCCTTTAGACTGCCACCAGCCAGCAAACACCTCAGGGACACAATAAAAACATCCATCATACCTCTGGCCATCATCCAACTCCAAAGAAAAAAAAAAAGCTCATCTAAAAAGTAGAGAGAAATGCAATGACCACATGTCTGAATACTCTTGTGAGATTTCCTGTAGAGTCCCTATCTCGCCCCTTTGTCTGTCAGGGTTTGTCTCCTTCCCTGTAATGCTCAATTCCTCCAGGCACTCATGGAGAAAGGACTCTCTGTCTGTCTCATGGCCTCGGCGTCGCAGACGGCTGCTTTAAGTCACAGCACGAGAGTTTTATGTGACCCTGACACTGGCTCTGGCAGTGCCTTCCTCTCCCGCTGACCTGCTCTACTGATCTCTTTCTAACTTGGACCTCTCCAGTTTCCTTAATAAGCACAATTATTCTTTTTGGTGTCGCCACTGTCTTATCCTAACGTCTTCTGTTGTTTTCATGTCCATAGTCACTGTAACAGCCTTGGGGAAACCATTTTCTTCAAGAAAAGCTAAAAAAAAAAAAAAAAACTGTTGTGATAACAACCTAAATGACACAATAATGGAGTTGCCAAAGTGGTAAAAACCAGAGACTTTTCATGCACTTTTTAAATATTCATGTTGATGGCTGTAGCCAGAACTTCCCCTAGGGATGTCAGAAAGACGAATGAGAAAATAGAATTGGTTAGAAATTGGTAACAGACAGGTAATATAGAGCTGATCATCTAAATTATGCGAGAAAGCCTCTTTGTTTTTGTAACAAAAAATTAAAACAATCTTTGGGGATGATCAAACAGTTGCTAAAAAGAAAAATGCAAGGATGTGTTGCAATCTAAGGAAATTGGTAGCGGTCTGTCAGGTTCTGGACAACAGAGTAAAGTAAGGATCACAAAACGTATGTACTGTTATTTCATCCTGATCACCAATTACAATATTGCCCAAATAGTGTTAGTGCAGAGATTGGTTGGTATTCATTTAGCTTATTATGCAATTTCCAATAAATAACATGAACTTTGCTTTACTGACAAATAAGATAGGCACTATATCTGCGCCAGTATCAGTATCGGTCCACCGATATTGTCCTGACTGTTTTCAGATGCACTTTATTTCTGACATCATGGATACTTGTTCCTAATGGATCCTTGGCACTGGGAAGTGTATGTCTACGGTCCTAGTCGGTAATAGTTCTGACTGTTTTTAACCCCCGTGCTATCCTAGGCATGTTTACATTAAAAGATAAAATGACTGTATAGTAAAAGAAAAGTTGTGCATTCTTATAAAGAAACAAAAAGCAAATAAATATTGGTATTGACAAATATCAGCTATCGGCTACAGTTGCATGGGAAATATTAGTTATCGGTTTCGGCTGGAAAAATGTTATTGGCCCATCCTTATTGACAAATCATCACAAGCATTCATGAAGTCTGATGAATTCTTCATCTCTCACACTTTATTTACATATTCACGAGCAATGGGGATTTAGTTCCAAACAGCTCCATCTTATCTTTGTTCTTTGCAGGGGGAAAAATGAAATGAAAAGTTTATATTTTGGTGTGTTGTAAACATGAACTGCCACATCTGCTTTCCGTAGATAAAGATGCATTTTTTTCCTATCTTATATCTAATGCTCAGCACTGATTCGTTTACAGGGTGCAACAATAAGACGTGATGAACGCACAGGCGCCATTGTCGTGGCCAGGATCATGAGAGGAGGAGCAGCATCCAGGAGCGGTCAGCTCTTATTTTTTATCACTTGCATTAGTCACTGCAAAGCAAGAAAAGGAAATGTATTTTTTAGATTCAAAAGAAAGGATGATTAAACAGTTGTGTTGTATTTTGGTAAAATAATTATCATGACAATCAATATATGATTTGATGAAAAAAAACAAACCTTTTCTGATCCCAAAGGTTGATGGACACACCCACTTCTGCAGCAAAAAATCGTCAGCGGTCATAGAATTTGTGTTTTGCTTTTTTGTTGTGTTGTAGGACTCATTCATGTTGGTGATGAACTGAAGGAGGTCAACGGAATCCCTGTAGACGACAAGAAACCAGAGGAAATAATCCGTATTCTGGTATGTCTTATGCTTGTGTGCACAGATTCTGTTCAATAGTCTCTCTCATGTTTTAGAACCACTCTCTTGGCGAAGATCACATTCCTTGTTTGTGATGGTAAAAACCTCCCTCACTGCTGTTATGACCCTGAGCCTCCCACTGCTGCAATAAAACCAGAGCAACAGCCTTTTTCCGTTGGTTTTTGCAAGCCTTTAGACCACATGTATATGACATGTATATGACTGGACCACAAATATTGACAAAAATAGTCAGAAACATAAAATTTTACCCCATTGCACTTGTGTTGGCCATACAACCCAACCAGTCAAAGATAGTTTTTAGAATAACAGTGCAAGTATGAATTTTTTGTGTCTAAAGTTGGATCGTTTTTGGCAAGCCTAGAATTTTTGCTTCCTGAATTACCAAATGTTGCAGTTCCTCAAATGACCACTGGAGGCTAGTGGCAAAAAGGAGAAATTTCCCATTCACTCCAACGTTAAAAACTCAGACTTCCCACCAACAAAAGCTTATTTTTATTAATTTTTTTTTTCATGTTTTTAGCTTTATTTTCTGTTTAATAAATCTAAACCAGCTAGCTTGATTTTATTTATCAAACATCACAATTAGTTGCATGTTTTTTGTCTTATTGGCAGGTGGGTGTGCATAGCAAATTTTACTTTTAATTTTTTCTTGTGAAATTTATAATATTAAGGTTGTCAATGTGCCTGTGGGTTTAATCAGAGATTATTTGTCCAGTGTACACTCACCAGCCACTTCTTTAGATACACCTTACTGGTACCAGGTTGGACCCCCTTTATGCCTTCAGAACCGCCTTAATCCTTGGTGGCATAGATTAAACAAGGAAACATTCCTCAGAGATTTTGGTTCATATTGACTTGATAGTATCACACAGTTGCTGCAGATTTGTTGGCTTAACATCCATGATGCTGATCTCCCATTCCACCACATCCCAAAGGTGATCTATTGGGTTGAAATCTGGTAACTGTGGAGGACATTAGAGTCCAGTGAACTTTGTCATGTTCAAGAAACCAATCTGAGATTATTCCAGCTTTATGACATGGAGCCTCATCCTGCTGGAAATTACTTCAGAAGATGGTATACTGTGGTCATAAAGAGATGAACATGGTCAGCAACAACACTCAGGTAGAGTTTGGTGTTTTGATCATGCTCAATTGGTTCTAAGAAGCCCAAAGTGAGCCAAGAAAATATTTCCCACTTCATTACACCACCACCACCAGCCTGAACTGTCGATACAATGCAGGATCATTTGGAGTATTAGTATTTCTTATAAAGTAGCCAGTCAGTGTTTATGTATCTGGTTTTATTGTGAAATAAGACTGATATGTAACAAATATTTTTTTTTAAGGATAACTGACCTGGCTTAAGTTTTTGCTTTGGTGTGAATTCAGTCTTTTAGGAGACTATATAATGTATATCTATGACATGTTTAAATTGACAAATAATTTCTTACAATCATCTATTGGATTAAGAGTTTATGGTCATATGAACAGATTTCACTGGTGTGCTAAACTGGTTTCAGGACAACCTGAACAAGATGTGACGGTCATAGGGGGTAAGGTTATGGTGGTAACAAATGTTGCGTCTCCACTCTGCATACAATATGTAGACACAAGAAATATACAGTTTTAACACAGAAGCAGGATTCACACATAAAAACTCTACACACACTCGCACATTTCAAGGTTGACTGCAAAGCCACATAAACCATTGACTGTATAAGTAGGAACTGGACATAACAAGCGTTGAGGTCCCCCATAGGAAATGCCTTACGTCCAGCCCTCGCGAAATCAAGCCAGAGGCTTCTCCATCACTTCCTGATACGTCTACAGCCATATTTCAGCTGATTGCCACCCCTGGACAGCGATTAGAACAAGTCGGCCTGAGTCGCATTTTTAAAGGAATCTGTCACCAATCATGAGTCAGCTTCCCACTGAAGTCCACATCCCTTCCCACTGAAAGCAAGCATGGGAGATGCTGTAAATCAAACATCTGAGGCTTGGCCAGTGGGAGCAAAATGCTCTTACTGAGGCCTCTGATTGGTCAGTTTATAATTTGAATAACTGGCGATATAGAAAAAAATATCTTTTAAAAAAATTTGGGTTAGAAAGAACGTGTGAAGAAAACCGTGCAGAATGGTTATTCTGACAAATGAAATGACTGAGTAATGACTGTCTATTTCTCAATTGAAGTCTATGGGACTTTGATCTTCTTGTAACCCACGGGTACTTCCTATTTGGAACATAAAAAGGTGGGGGGTTGATCAGTCAAGTTCCTACTTACACAGTCAATGCATAAAACCACACCCCAAAATCTCTACTAGTTAGACTTCTAATAAAGTCAAAATGATTAAACCTGTCCAGAGATGTCATAAATAGGAACTGCAGTAATATAAATAATAAAATATCCTTGAAACCAGATGAAATCTGATTAAATAAACAGAAAACTGATTCCTTTTGCAACCAGCCTCCATTGTCCTTTGGTGGAACTGCAACAATTGACACTTCCTTACTTGTGTTTACTTCAGGAGGCTTGTGGTATATATGAGAAATGGATAAAGTATAGGATCACATGAGCTTATATTAGAGAGTTTTAAACCAGCTTTCTTACTTCTGTGTTGCATGTTTTTCTCTAATTGTATTTATTTGTTCAATCTCAGCACACAAGAATTTTGTGCCACGCACAAGGCATCAAAGGGAATCTGTTTTAGCGCTCCACTGTTGAGCGGCTCCACATCCCTAACTCCACATGTCGTTGGGTGAATTTGGTTTTTCCGTCACCTTGCTTAACACGCTTCATCCGTCTTGCCTTTGTGCAGGCTCAGTCAGAAGGAGCCATTACCTTTAAACTTGTGCCTGGTGTGAAGGAGGAGGCGCCAGTCAAAGAGCCAAAGGTAAGCCGTGTTGCAGCTCATTTTTTATGTTCACTGCTTGACCCGAGGCGCCCTCCACTTCAAGAAGCTAGTGTGCTGCATTAGGTGCTTTTTTGTCAACACATATATAGCATCCAAGCTATCTATTCGTCCCTGTGTAGAGCTATCAGTAGAGACTCATAATCATTCACTCTGATCTGTCACTCCAGCTTCACTCTCACCCACTGGGGTGTTGATACTTCATTTTTCAGAAGCTCATCTATCAGTAGCAGACAGAAGCTGGATCCACTCACTTATTTAAGCTCCAGGGTATGGGCTCTCAGTGATTACTCATACGGCAGCCCACCCTGTATGCTTAATGGATGCACAGAGGAGAGGGTGGGCCACTTGCATCCTTTGTCATCATGTAATGGTTGAATCTGTCCGTCTGTTTAATAAATCCCTCTGAATAATAGCCTTCAGCTGCCAAACACTCAGCAACTCCTCCATAAAAATAGCCAGCGTGCTTACATCAGGTCGTGCAGATGCAACCCAGAAGAGCTAAGTGGCTAACCCATGTTGATGTCGGAACAAAACAAGCCCAAAGGGAAGAGAATGAGGACAATCTTGCATGTTTGAGTGGAAGCTGCTGGAGAGCGCCGCAGCCAAAGCAGCCGTCATGATCCAAACAAACGCTATCGGCTGCAGCATAAATTCACCGCATAGCAAAAGCACTCTTTAAATCAAAAGGACTCTGAAGGAGTTCACCGCCCCGCTCTCTGTCCTGGACTGTCTGTTCATACAGGACTTCTCCTCTTTATGTTTTCTTTTTCACAAAGGTGTCCAAGGGGTAATATTTTATCTTGAGAGGACCTCATTTAGATGAAGGATGCAGTGAGGGGCTTTAGGTTGCTGTTTGTGCTTCACAACAAAAAAAAGGAAAGCTGAGGATTTTCCCATTTTAGGTCATGCATTACAGACCCACTCTGAACATCTATGATCTATTGTTAAAAGTGTAATGTGTTTTTTTTTTTTATTATTACAATGACGCCCTTTTTACCAAAATCTAAAAACTTGTGTAGTTGTCTTTGATATAGTTTCTTCGGAGCGGCAGTACTCTGAGATGTGGGTGGGACCGTTGGTGCGGAGTGAGCCCCTCCTCACTTCTCATCATCCATTTGTTTTCAAGCTATCTCCCGCTAGCCTACAGCCCCTCACACCCCTGACATAACATTAGCGGTTCATCAAAAATGACGAGCTATACTGAAGCGATCCAGCCGTAAAGTTTTGAGCAGGACCCAGCTTAAGCTATGGTCACATATCCAAAATTCTGCAGTACGGCAATCTAAATGCCAGTTTTTTAGCAAATTTCGGCAGATTGTGGCCGCAGGGTGGCACTTGTAATCGGACAGTGGGAATAGCAGTTTTACATGCCGCACAAGGTCTTGAGAAAAACTTAAAACTAAATGACGTTCTGACAATTTTTTGCAAGTTGCGCAGAAGCAGTCCGGTGGCAGAAATGTTCCCTCTAATTTTGTATGTACATACACACAACGTACATACACCCCCCCCCCCCACCCACCCCCCACAGTGCCTGCACTGGGACTCCCTCACTGTGACTTTTGTGACTTCTCTCGCTGTCTTTTTCTCCTTTTTTTGCAGTATTTTCTTCTGAAATGAGAAGGATGAGTTTTTTTTTAACAATTATGTCATTGTGTGAGACTCAGGGGAGGGAGGAAATAAAAGGGAAATAAGTAATGTTCTCCGCTGACCGCAAGATTATTTGTTTATGATAACAGTCCGATCAGTTCATCCTTGAACGCCACATAATAATAATAATGATAATAATAATGGATTAGATTTATCTGCACTTTTCCAGACGCTCAAAGTGCTTACAATAAACATCCATTATTCATTCACACTTCATTCATACTTGGTGATGGTAACCTACTACTGTAGCCACAGCTGCCCTGGGGCAGGCTGACAGAGGCGTGACTGACAGTTCGCGCCTACAGCCCCTCTGACCATCACCGGGACATTCATTCACATTCACGCCAGTGGAGCCACACTGTAGGCAAGTTAAGTGTCTTACCCCAGGACACAGCAACAGTTGGCTAGCGGGAGCGAGGATCAAACTGCCTATCCTTCGATTATTGGCCGACCTGCTCTACCACCTGAGCGACTGTCGTATGTTCTACTGAATGTAATTTTTTTTTTCATATTTTCTTGTGGGGTTAAAAGTGCGAGCAGTGCAATTGCGCAAGCGCGCAGGGAACGTTGCCCCGGTCTACCAGGTGACCGCCGTCTGCATTTATGACCATGCCAAAGATTTTCAGAAATTTCAGCTATTTGTGAAGAGTCTGCAGATGCCTCCCCATTGCAGTTTTATTTGTGCTTCAGACGAGGAAAACCAAGACGTACATGGATCTATTTGTCTGCAAGTGGATGAATCAGAATGGAGCGGAGCACGTTTTTTCTTTACATCACAAGTTCAATCGATTTTAAACTGCATTTTTTTTTGTCTGCTCTTAATTTGAATTGATTTGAATAATTTAAAACGTCTATTTCAATCTTAATTTTTTATATATGTCCATTATTTTAAAAAACAGCACAAAAACACAATTTTCATTGGAGTGGGTCTTTAATGCCTAAGAAACTATAGTGGAGATAATTGGCTCTAAATAAAAAACACAGTTGTATCACCCAAATCTTTGTTTGATTTGCTGGCATTGGCCTCATTTTTGCTCGTCCAGGTGTTCATGAAGGCACTCTTTGACTTTGACCCCAACGAAGACAAAGCCATCCCATGCAAGGAAGCCGGTCTGGCTTTCAAGAAAGGCTCCATCCTTGAGATCATGAGCCAGGACGACGCAACATGGTGGCAGGCCAAACACGAAGGTGACGCCAACCCCCGCGCCGGCCTGATCCCGTCCAGACAGTTCCAGGAGAGGTAAGGACGGAGCCACCAGTTTCTTTTTTTTTTTTGCCACAGAAGTTTCTTCCTTTATCTGTCTTTCTTTTTCTCGTTTTTTTTTTTTTTTTTTCCTGACTCACATAGCCAAAATAGTCTGGATTTCCGCACAGCGTCTGGCCCAAAATGAGTAATGACAGAAAATGATAGTGCTGGTACCGATCCACTTTGGATCTCAAGTGGACGGAAAAACACACATCAGTGTAAGCTCTCCGTCACACGTGATGTCCAACACAGAGCTCAGGAGACTGCGACAGGTTTTTTTTTTTTTTTTTTCACAACTGACAGAATCAGTATGACCCAAGTCAAAATATTCACAGAAAAAAAAAGTAAGAAGTAAAGAATGCAGGAAAAGATTTCACATTTTGATGCATTCTTGCACTTCATGATTCCTGCAATCCTTTATCAGCTTCTCTTTCTTTCACCAGCCTCGGCTGACGGAATGAAGCTGGTGGTGATTGTTGAGTGGGATCGCTGTAACAACACTGTTTTTTATTAGTCCCTCAGCAGCCGTGAAAACTGATGGTTTTATTGTGCCTGTCCCCCTTTATTCATCTCCATCCTCTTTCAGGAGGCTCGCTCTTCGGCGGAATGTTGCAACTCTTCCTATCCAGAGATCCTCAAGCAAAAGATTATGTAAGTACCTGATTTTTGGCCTAAAAATCTGCTCTGCTTCTGCTTCTCTACAGACTTTATTCCTTTCAGCGTCTCCATGTGCAATAATTCATTTAGAAACGTTAACAATATCCAGCCCAGACACCAGCTCGTTTACCCATCTAATGACGGGTGAAACTCCTAATGATGGGTTCACAACCTGATTCTAGACGCACAGATGTGTGATAAAAAGTTCAACCCAGCTCTGTGCAGCACATCAATCTGCGCTCCAGTGAAGGCACAGACACGGCTTCATCTGAAACGTGCCATAAACAAGGCTGAATGTAGGAGATCAGGAAATGAAGGGATGGTGGCTAAATTACCCTGATAAATCAAGGATTGCTGATTGCTTCTTAATGACGACAGAAGACATAAACCATGTTGTACAAGAATCGCAGAAGAAACAGTTCTAAGCAGAGCATCGTGGTGGTTGTAGGAAAGTCGTCGACGCACCAGCAGCAAGGAAAATGGTAAAAGAGTAGGGATGCACTTTCCCCACAATTTTTGGCTCATGGTTCAGTTTCAATTCAATGTAAAAAGTGTGTATTACAAAATAACAACAAAAAAGACCAAAAAATTAAAATAATGCTGTTTTTTATTTGCTAATAAGCAAGTGAAAATTAAGAAAAAACTTTCTGTTTTCTTATACCAGTGGTGGGCAAACTTGTTGACTTATGGGCCAAAAAGAGGTTTAAAATTTGACGGAAGGGCCAGATGCCTGGGGCGTTTTGGTGATCCACTTCATAAGAAACAGAAATAAGATCGAATCTGGATAAAACACGTTTTGATTTTGAAGTAGCATGGTGTAGAGCATTTAGAAAGTTTAATTTAAAAACTGTGACTTTAGTTTTCATTTTATTACCAATTACACCAATGGATTGATGTTCTTCAGGGAAAACCGTAAACTTAGAGAAATGCTGTGATCAGAAAAAGGACTGTTCGACTCTGAAATCACACATAGATGTCAAAAAAACATCACATGAATGCAGAAAAACTTTCTGCACCAAAACAAAGGTCAATTTATTTATATTGCACCATCTATGGGGAAACACCAAATATTACATCGAAAATAAACAAAAAACAAATAAGAATTATCATTACAATTTATTCTCATTTGGGTGGGCCAGATTAAATAGTTTAATGAGCCGCATGGCTGTAGTTTGACCACTCCCGGCTTATACTTAGCCTGATGTAATGCAATAAAGCAATAAATATGAAATCGTTCTCCAGTTTAGCAAAATATTTGACACTTTGAAGGTAAACATACTGGTATGCAGTAACGATTCACTTACCACACGATTTAGATTTAGATTTAGATATTAGATATAGCATTACCTGTGATAATACTAGTGTGAAGGCTGTAAGCTGAATTTGGACAGTGAAGATGCTGAAATTGATTGCTAAAAATGCTGAAGCTGATAGTTGAAAATGCAAACAAAAAATGCTTAAGCAAGTATGTAGCTAAAAATAGCTAAACTTCAAACTATCTTTAAAATAAAAGGGAAAAAAAGCACTTAATGAGCCAAATCAGCTAGCAATTAAATATAGCTGAACTCCAAAACGGCCTAAAAAACTTAAAAATTAAAGCCTAAATTAGCCAAAACAGCTAGCATGTAGTTGAAATATTAGCTTAACTACAAATAGCCTAAAAAATCCCAGTAAATGCCAATATAGTCCAAAAAGCTTGCAAAATGCAATTTATTAAAACTTTAAAACTGTAAGTTTTTAACAGAGTATCCCTCCAGAATAGGTCAACTTAAGCCTTAAATAACTTTTAATATTTTACTCTCCATAAAAATATATTTTGTAAAAAAAATTTAGAAGTTACACAAGTTGTTTGCCATAGTTGCACTTATCCTTCTGTTTTTGTCCAAACTCTCAGAAAAACAACCTTTTTCTGGTATTACAATGATCCAAGTAAACCAAAAAGCAGTTTTTTTTATTGACAATGTTTTGTTGTTTTCTTTCCTTGTATATGACCACATCTGACTGCTTGTTTCCTTTTTACACGAGCACTTTATGTCGCCTAAACAAACCCTCTGCAGCCTCCACTGACCGACCTCCAAACTTAGCATTAGCCTCCTTCACCTCGGCTCCTAGTCTATGAGTGAATTATAGATGTTGTCATTTCCTGGTTATGTTCAACCGCATGCTGGCATTCACGGATGGCCAGAAATAACCAGACAGCGCTCTGATGTTTTCTCTCTGTTTTTTTTTTTCTAAGTTTTTTTTATTGGCCCAGTTCTCTTTATGAGTTATGGGATTTGTAATCCTCCTCCAGGTGTAAAAATAGTCCTCTGCAGCCTCTACTGAAGGAGCAGAAGCATCCTGTTGAGCTACTTCACAAAGTCAACTTTATTATGGTGTTTTTTTTGATAGTAGAATGTCTTTTTGATGAGAACTAAAGCTAGAAGAAGTGAAATAGACGTGATGGATGGCGGGGTTGTAGAAGGGGGCACGTTCAGGAGCAGTTCAGGCCCTCTGGAGATGGAGATCAAGCTTGGCTCATAGTTTCGAATTGGACCTTCGAGGTACATTCTGCAAGCTAATTGAAGAATACCAGTGGAGGACAGAGGTGGTGATTGAAGGGGGGTCTTTTCCTCTTTTTTTTTTTTTTTTTTCTCTCTGAGAGCTCCATTGGTTGCAACAATATTGGTCTTGGCAGAGGTTGGGGTGATCGTTGCTTAACCGTGTCCGTTTACGCTTAACATTTGCAGGACATAAATAATTCCTTCCCTTTCGTTGATCTCAGCGCTTTCATTAATACATTCTTTGGACATGAAACTGATCCTTAAATTGCCATTAGTTGTTCAAGCCGGTTATTAATGAGCTGCTTGTTAGATCGGTTGTTTTTGCTTCATTCCTGCAGCTTCTGCTCTCCGAGCGTCCCGGCAGCTTTGTTTTCTGCTGCTCTGGCTGACATGCAGACCTCTCCGCCGTCTCGCGGCGCGAACGTCTGCCAAACACGTGGACACACTTAACACTCACCTCGGGGTCTTTTTCGCCGCGCTCTCTCCATGCATTACATCGCTCTTCTTCTCGCTCCTTCTTTTCCACCGAGCTGCTGAACCCGTTCCAAACGGCACCCCAGATAGGTCTTAAGTGGCCCTGAACTTTGGCTCCATGTTCAGTTTATTTATCCGTTTCATTTTTTAGCTTAAACACTTGCAGATATCGGAGTATATTGAAAGGAGGAGTAAGTCAGTCAAATATTACAGATCTTTGTCTTTTCCTCTACTGGTTTATCAGATCCACCCTCTCCTTAAAAGATCTGCAGCACTGCTGCATGATGGGTATAATTTACTAAGTAGAACAATCTAAAGTCTACAGAGCAGGGTTTGTATTTGAAATCTATCTTCTAACAAACAGAGCATATTTTATATTTCAACTTCCATCTCAGTCTTTCTGTCATTCTCCGTGGTTTATTTGTGGCTTGTAAAGGGCATGCGATAAACCTCTAAGAATGTTTCTCCTCCCTGGGAGGGCATTCAGCATCCACTGAGGTCAGCTCACTGACTGGCAGTGGATGGGGCGGCTGCCCTCAGAGAGCGTCTGTCGATGACCGCAGTGTGGGAGGCCAAGGCTCCCTGGAGTTAGGTAAATGATGGGCTTTGCTGCCACCGATCCAGCAGGCCCGGGCATCAGATCATGACTTCTACGAGCCGTCGGACAGACAAGCCATGATATCACGCGGTGTTTCATAAGCCAAGGAGTGCGGCCGTACACAACTGCAACATCATTAGACTACCCGAACCATTCCCGTGGCAGATAGGCCCCAGATGAAAGCCTTCCAAAGTGTAATCAGGCAGCACTGGAAGGATTTTAGACGTCTTTATCATTCTCACATTGTCCTCATTGTTTGTTCTTTCAAGTTTCCCTCCGTCCTCCCCCGCTACAATTACCCCCTCCAAAATGTGGTTTAGATCCTGGTTCAACTTAAGATGTCATGTCGCAACAGAAGGAGGGCAACATCGCTGCTAACATGCCAAACAGGATGCCAGATAAAGGCGTTCGGTCCGCTCTCCTCTGACCCCGAACGACCTTCATCAGCCCTGATGCTGGCAGGTCGTTAGTGTCAGCTGTGATGCTGCATCTCTCCGAGCTGCAGTGCGCTCTGGGAAAATGCGGGCAGAGCTGGAAGGTACGCCTCGTGCTGCGGGAGACGGAGTGGTGTATGTTTTGATTTAAGCTCGTTCGGGCCAAACGGGAAGATGTGAAACAAGAGGAAACATCTGTAAACGGCTCTGAAAATTCACAGCACGCTAAACCAACACACGCTCAAGAGCCCGCGTCACTAACAGTTCTGAACCCGTCTTCATTGTCCCGCCTGATTCTCCCCAACATCTGGACTACATTCAAAAGCTACAAGAAACATTTCACCGCTGGTAAAATCAAGAGTGCAATGCTGTTTGCATTTTTAACTGTTGATGGTTTAAAGCTTGTCAATCTGAAAATGTTTTCTTTTTCCTGTTAAGATGAAGTGAATGCCCTTCAGACAGGTACTCTGGACTGTGTATCTTTAGGTAAAAATATATTTGCAAATACAATAGTGACTAAAGGCACTCGGTGGTTGTTTGAATCCTTGTAGCTTTGGTACTTAGCTTTTACCCTCTATTTTAGACGGAAAAACAACTGCAGGTTTCCTAGCATTTATTTTTATCCAAAAAAAATGGGAACAGAAAAAAAAAAAAATCCAAAACAGACGTTGATTGTGGTTAATATGTGTTGCTATGTGTTGTTGCGGCAGCTTAAAAGTGACAAAAATACCAAATTTGGTGCAAATGGTGAGTCTGTACAAAGCCTCTAGGGACATTGAAGGAAAAAAAAAAATAGAATTTATACAAAAAATGTTTTTCTAAAAATCATAGTAACTGGTGCTCACCAGATAGTAACCAAAAAATATTTTTTTTAAAGAAAAAAATGTTTTTTTTTTTCACTTCCAACTAAAGCAGCCTTTAGTTGCTCTGTAAGTGTGAAGCATCAGCAGAAAACTATTCTGAAATTTTTGGGAATATGCACAATAAAAATGCACATCATTGCTTGCTAAGTTCCCAAATACTGAAAACAGAGCTGTCTTTCTCTAAGTTTACTTCAATACAAAAACCAACGTCAGATCTTCACTGACTTCAGTGGTTACATTAGTGTAGTTTAATACCAACTCCAATGAAAAGTGTATTTAATATGTTCTTATGGCATTTTTTTTCATGATGGAGAACATATATAAACTAATTTCCACAGCAAATGTTTCTTTATTCAAATTGTTGTAAATCAGGAGCAGAAGAAAAAAAGCAGTTTGAAAAATATTGTATTTGTTACATAGAAAATACGCTGGGCGAGCCACAAGCCTCCTGCTCCGCTCCATTCTGATTCATCCACTTGAAGAAAACTAGATTCATGTACATCTTTGCTGTCCTCATCTGACCTGACATCTGGCTTAAAACTGTGCTTCTGGGGTGGTCCAATATTGCTTGCCATTTTCATTGCACCGCTAATGTTAGCTCAAGGGCGTGAGGGGTTGTAAGCTAGCGGGAGAGTGTAAGCAAAGAGCTCCCAACAGGCTTACTCTGCACAAATAGTTCTGCCCAAAACTCGGAGGTGAATTTCTAATAAATTCCTGCCGCTCTGCAGAAACTATGTTGTAGAAAACCTAACAGGTTTTTTGATCGTGCCTAAAAATAAATAAAACCTAATAGGTGTGCTTTTAAAATAGATCAAAAGGTGATTGGAATGCAGTGTTGCTGTAGTAACACAAAAATATAGTCTCTCAGTTAGAGGTTGATACACCATTACATCAATCCTTTGATCATCTACTCTCATATAAGAAAACAATCTTATTTTTTTTCTTTTCCCATTTTATTTTATAATGTGTTTAGACAGAAAATTTTAGAAAAACTATTAACATAAAACGCCCTAATCATGTCTGTCACAGTCCATAAATATGTAGATTAGAAGCACATGTGAAGTAACGCTTGTAGAGTTTTTCTAATTCTCTATGCAAAACATAGAAGCAATAAAATGAATCTGAATAATGATTTGTTTTATTACAGTACAGAAGCCACAAAAGCCTCAGAATAAAGCTACTGAACAAAAATATTAAGCAGAGTTTTGTTACGACCAGTTTTTCTTTTGCCAGATATGACTTGTCAGAGATTTAACTCTTTTTTTTTTCTCATTCCTTTTTTTCTTTTGCTTTTCAAAGATGATGTGGAGGTTGAGCTTGGTAGGTCTCTTCTCTTCCTTAAATCTTTCATCCTCTAACAGTCTTCTAACTGAGAGTAACTCTGGTTCTTGCTACTTCAGCCCTCACAGATGAGGAGATTAAAGGTACTACACCGCTGATGTGCTGATTGTGATACTTTTATGTTTCCCTCTTCATAATACTTCACATGTAAAGTCTCCCCTCTGCTCTCTAGTCTGCCATTTAGTCATAACTTATTTGCTGCTGAGTGAGAGCTTCAGTTTTGTCTAAAAACGTTTTGGCTTTTCCTTTGCAAATCTTTAATCTCCCAACTTCATTGTATTATTTGGAGAATCAGCTGGTTCAACACAAGGATGTACAATTGTGTCAATCTTGTATGCATGCCTAAACAGGTAAGTTTGAATTTCTCGCAGTCCTGATTGTTCTTTTATACTTGTTGTTGTTCCTTTCTTCCGGCTCTTTCTTTCTGGTTCTTCTCGTCACCAGAGGAAGCCGACACTAGTAGCGGATTCCACTTAGGTGAGACGATCTTCTTTTCTTATGTGTCTCCTCTCGTGGTTGTTTCATCAGTAGTGACTGCTGTTCCTCTTTTCCCAAAACCCTCAAGCTGCCCCTCTGTTATCACCCTCTCCAGTCTTCCGTGTTCCACAAAACACAAATGAGTGTTCCCACTGGTTCCCCTCTCTTTAAATGTAATCCCATGACTTACTTTTGCTGTGAAAGTAAGAGCAGCTGTTTAGTTTTAAAGTTATTTTTGCCTTTAACCATGTGTCGTCCCCTGTCTCAGGATGTCCTGGTGAACGGGTTTGGACAGATTTGGGTTAAAAAGAACGTCTTGTTTTCAGTACTTTGTTCTGAACGCTCGAGGGACGATCTCATTGATGTGGTGCTGGTCAGATTTAATGACCATTACTGCTACCCGCTTCTCAACTCTTTCCAAAAAGTTGCTTTCAATTCTCCCCATCGTGTTCTTATTACCACTGTCATTTTTCCCAACAAATCATAAGGTATCGTCCCTCTGGAAGACCACAGGCAGCACTTACTAGCTCATGTAAATCTGTCTCTTCATCCGTCTCCTCATTTGTCTTTATTTTGGTCTTCTGTTTTGTCTGAGGTTGAGGTCAAAAGGTGAGAGTTCATTTCAAGCCATGCTACACCACCGAACCTCCTCATCTCAGAGGGTTCAGAAACGCTACAAACATTTGAGCTGCCAAGCTGAAGGGCCCAGCTTTCCCTAACAATGTTCCGTCTTTCTCCTTCTATTCCACCGTCACCCTACCCCCTTCATGAGGTCAGTGACCTCAGCCTCTCCTCCTCCTCTTTAGTACCCAAACAACATCAGGAACTCCAGCGGGATCGCAGCATTTCTTAACTCCAGCAGGCCAGAACGAGGTTTAGCTGAAATGAGAGAACCTCAGGAGGAGAAGCAAGGAACAAAAAAAGCGAGTTATAATAAGTCCACCGTGGAAGTACTTGCTACTTTGGTTTTCAGCCTGTTGGATGTGGTTGTCTGATTTAAAGTTGGCCCACGGTAAAAGTTTGAAATCCTAGAAACATGTGCAGAAACTTGCTTATGCTCCTAAAAAGCTACTGGGATTGCATGGACAAGTGGAGAATGTGGTGGGAAGTTATTTTTTTCCTTTACACCTCTTATCAATGATGCAATTGGAATATATATCTTAAATTTAAGCAGTCCTTGGATTTTGAACTCTTCATTTTAAAGATTCCAACAGTGAGGTGCTACTTAAATTCTGAACTAAAACCATAAATTAAAAGCATAAAAACCATGTTTTAACATTTGTTGGCCAGCCCAAAGTGACTTTAGGGCGTTTAGTTAAAGGGGACGTCCTACATGGTTGTTTGCAAACAGCATTTACCACTAATAAATGTCTTAATTTTTTGCACTATTTCTAATTAAGTATCAATTTAGCCCTGGATTCTAAAAAAATCTGGTTCTTGCAAAAATGTTTTCCTGAAACAACGTCGTTGATGAGTTCACCACAGGAACACAAACTTGTTTGAAGTGCATCTGTTGGCCGCAACCCATCTGCAAGTTGCTTTGTTGAAAGGTCGTATAGGCACTTTACTGTATCTCCAGGCTGCTGCTGAAAACAGATGCTTGATGCAATCAAATATCTTAAGATCAGTCATGGAGCTCGCTTTATTACAGAAGCATAATCATTTCCACAGATGCCTGTTGTTGCAGTTGTGTGAGGGGGAGTAATCGTAGAACACATACAGGTCCGGAAATTTTTGTGTGATTACTTCATTTTTTTGCAACCTTTTACCCAAAACATACTCCTGTGGTGGCAAGAGAATCAATTTCTACGTAAAATTTACTCTCTTTTCTTTGAACTTGGAGCTTTCCACTCATATTGACTGCAAAAGGTTAAGGAATAACACTTTCTCAATTTTTGTGTTTTCCAGCAACAACATTGGACACCAGCTTGAAATCTAAATCTTTGCTTAAAGACGATAAAAATGCAAAGAAAATCAAATGTATTTTAGACATTATTTTATTAATTAATTTGTCTGAAAGAGTTTGGCTAATCCAGGAATGGGCAACTCCAGGCCTCGAAGGTGACACTTTCTGCATGATTTCCAGATATCCAAGTCCTACTCATGACTGATTACCTGGTTCAGGTGTGCCCAACCAATTAGAAACATGCCAGAACAGGGGATGTTTGAAAAAATCAGGAATGTGGCCCTCAAGGCCAAAGGAGTGGGTATAAGATAATTTATGTAAATAATGTATATAAAATGTACTTAATATTTTTTATATTACATAGTTTTCATAATCCAGTGGTTCTCAACATCTATTTAAGGTTAAAAATATTCATCAAGTAACAAAGATGGAATTCTCATTGATTAACATCAGAAGATACATGTATTCTTCAGATTCACGATAAGGACAGTTTTTATTTTGATCTCAGTAATGGACTTTGCACATTTACTCCCATTGGATTTCTTCAACTCTTTAGTCCACAAAAATTCTGACTCCATTTGCGCTACAATGCATTACAGTTCATTGTTTTGTAAACGAGCAGCTATGGTCTGAGCCAAATTTGAGCTTTTGGAGAAAACAAAGTGGTGCGGATCAAATGAGGACCAAACGTGCCAGTGTGAATTTATCCTGAAACTTCATCAAAGACAAAAAAAAAATCCCAAAAAACTGAACGTCTCTAAATAGTTCATTAGGCAAGTCAGGATGACGAAAATGTAAAAGATTGTGGGGTTGAAACCTTTCACGATTCAAACCATGCAGAACAAATGATCTATTGTGAGCTCAGACTCAGCCAAATGCATCAACAATGATTAGACATTGCTTCACAGAACAGACAGACAATGACCCAGAAGGAGGAGTAAATCAGTCCCGAACGAACAGAATTGGGACGTTTTCCCATGACTGAGCCATCACCTGATTCCTGTTTGATGTATCTGCACTTCGACTGCTAAATGGCTAAATGAAGACAGGCCCACGGTCAGTTAATAAATAGTCCCAGCTGTGGTAAAGAGCAGGCAAAGCATCACAATTTAGAAAGCAGTTCTTCAGGGATGTCCATGTTTTCCAGCATTCAGCCCATCATTGATTGCAGTGGATTCTCAGGAAGCATATTAAATCTGAACGTGATGCATGAGGATCCTAATTTGGTTTATCTTAGAAGCCACAAGGACAGAGATCTCCACAAATCCAACTATAGAACCAGCCAACACTTACAATGCTTTTCAAGTCACAATACAAACCTCTGGGTCACTGTTTAGTAAATGTGTCTGGTTGTGAAATTAAACAGAGTAAAATTCAGGCTGTAGTACAAATAGTGTAATTAGGGACTTGTACTTATCAATTTCTGCGCCCATAATTTAGGTGTTGATATTGTTTTTGGCTGATTCTTTTGTTTAATATACACATTGTAGAGGAAAACTGTGCAACAGTGGACCTGTTACTGCGCACAAACGCATCGCTTCTCTACCATTCCTTTACTAAAATTCTTCGCTGTCTATTGTACCAAGAAACTAGAATGCCTCAACTGGGGTGCTGATGATAGGAATATCTAAATCATAGCCAGCAGGTTGTTAGAGATCAGTCCTACCGTGTTGATTGTCAGATAAGGGAATTATATAAATCAAACCTACAGCAGCAGGTTGATTAGAGGAACAGAACTTCCTGTTGAGCTTTCTCATTATTGATGGCTGACTTTTACCCCTCTCAACTTTTTCCCAATTGGCCTTTTAATCCTCACCGGACCCAAAATAAGACTTCTGTGTCCATTTTATTATTTCTTTAGTCACTGGGGACTATATTTGTATTATTTTAACCCACTTATAAGATTAAATATTCTGAATACCAAATGAAAAAACTTAAACATACAATAGTTTTTGATCAACAGCAGCATTCGCATACACTCAAGTACATGCGCCTTGCCAATGATCTGCATGTAGAGTAAAGGCTCTGTACAACAGCAGCACGGAGTTGACTATCGCTGCTCTATAGGCCTGGACATCCTCAGGGCCAATATGGTGTGAGTAAGGCTTAAGGCTCTAACCAACTGAGCGTTCTACATTATGGGTTTTTAGAGCTTCTTTTAGAAAATTTTGATGAGAATTTTTTCATGTCATTTGTAATGGAAAAAAAACTAGAGAACTGATGTTGATGTGCAGTGACTATAATAAACAGAAGTGTGCAAAAGTTTTAGGATGATTGATTGTTCTGTGCATTGGTTTACAGAATGCTAAGTGGGTAAACAGAAGAAAAATCTCAATCAAATCAATTTTTTTGCCTTCAAACCAGCACATCCATTCTTGCAGGTAGACTTACACAAAGTTAGGGATTTATTGGGATTATATTCAGGTGATTGATTGATTAATTTTACTAGACAAGTGCTGATGATCAAAGAAACATGCAGATTGAAATCCAGTCATGAACTGAAACAGAAACAGCTGTGTATGAGGTAAAAAACTGTGTGAGGAATGTGGCATGGCTCCCGCAGAGCCCTGATCTCAACATGGTGGTGGATTGGAATTACATGAAGAGACTGAAGGAGAAACCTACATCCACAGAAGATCTGTTCTTGATTCTTCAAGATGTTTGAAACAACCTACCAAGCTTGCAAGCTTACTAAGAGGAACTGATGCTGTTTGAAGGGAAAGGGTGGTTACACCAAATATTGATTTCATTTAGATTTATTTTGTGTTTGTTTGTTGCGTTTTATTGTTTAATGGACATAACAAAAGAACACTTTAGTTTTTGAAATTTCATAGTATTGTTGGTGATAACTGTGTGACAAGAAAGTGTCATTCAAGGTTAGCTCTGGTTTGGCCCTCTAGTTTCGATGCTCTTGAAGTTTCAAAAATTGGATTCGCTAATAAGGGGTGTCCAACTCTCGGGACATGGACTGGTGCTGGTACCAGTGAAGGGACGCAGACTGGTACTCTAACCTGGTACCGGAACCCTAACAGTGTACCAATTACAGCCTCCCAAGAGTTGGGAACTCAACAACCAGCACGTAAAAAAAAAAAAAACGAGTTGGGGTCACCCAAAACGTCAAAAAGTGACGTGGAGGGGGTCCGAAGCATACATCCATAAATGGATTGCTAAACCTGACCCTATATCATAAGCAATAACTTATATCTTTTTCATCGGGTACATTGTTGGAAAAAAATGTGTTCAATAGTAACTGGATACAAATGTAGCTACCTATGATATTTTGGATAAAGTGGTTTATGTAGTTTTGCAATGCCACAGATTCTCTCCTACATTCAGATTTTCAAACATTTTGTACTGTCTTGTTTAAAGACGTCTCCCCCTAAATATGACAATAATTAGAATAGATCCTTTCAACAGAAACATTTTTCTTTCAATTTAGAGGTTTATGTACTTTAGCACAACTCTTTATTTTATGTGCTGTTAGGAGTTCGGTGTTTGACGGTGTGGAAATCATCTTGGTCTCTAACCCCCTTCCATGTGCCTTCCTCGTTCACTCGAGCCAACGCAGTAATGGTTGTACTTAATAAGACAGGGAAAGCTGGTAATGCTTCCCACATTTTGGTGCCCATGAGTTGGACTAAGTGTTACAGCGTCAAACCGCAGCACGCCGCATTGAGCCAAGGGTTTAATCTGGTTTAATCCCCAGCCGCCATGCCTGGTTAATTCCATAGATGTCGTCTACATAGGCTCTAGGGGGGAAGGGGGGCCCCTGCCACAGAGCCAGGATGGCATTGAAGCTGTCAGCACCGTCTTCCTCAGTTAGGCCTCGGGCCACAAACAGCAGTCCTCACTAAAGTGGGGCCCCTCAATGGTTGGTTTCACTTAGAGGTCTTTTTTTTCCCCGCACAAAATCAAGTTTGTGAAAATGGGTTTCAGTCTTGTCACCTTTTTGGCATTCAAAAGATTTTAAGATTTTTATTTTTTAGAAGTCTCTCCCTTTGTGGAAAAATTCTTTTTCAGGTGCGGGGTCTAAGTGGATAATGTAGGCCGGCCTTTTAATCACAAATTCCAGAGACTTCTGGTTGCTTTCTTTACACATTTCCTAAATTTCCTATGTGGCTGTGAGACATTATCATACTGGAAAATGGGCTGAGAGGACTATAGTTTATTTCCAATCGAGTGTGTTTCTCTGTGTGTCATCAGCTCGTGTTTACACAATGTCAACATTTTTTCTCCCTCCATTTTTTTTTTCCCGTAGAAGACTGAGATTTATCGAAGTGAGCGTGGGAGAAGGTTCACGTGTTTGGGCTCCCAACTTCAAGATGCCGTTCTGCTAATTTACCCCCACTTGTTGGAGATTGAACTTCGTACTACTACACTGTATGACTGTATTTCAAATTCTAAGGAAATTCAAAGCAGAGCTATTGTCAGCAAGTCTGATTTGACTCATCAGAACTTTAAAGGAGGTATTGGATTCCAACGGCAAACATTCCTCCCTCCACTAAGCCTTCTGCTTGTATCATCCTTTGACAGACATGATTGGTGCGCCAACGTTTCTGTCGTCTCCATGTCTGTGGGCAGGCTTCCACCAGTTAAGGACTTGCATCATTTATTCTGCCTAAATCGGTATATGTCAGCAGGGGATGAAGTGGTTATTGAGGAATGGTGCATTTCATATTTCTGCACCATTCCTTCATTTTGTAGAGGATTTTTTTTTTTTTTAAAGTTGCATCCTATTCCAATAAATTGCTGGAAAAAAAGGGAAAGTGGTGTGCACCTGCTCTCCCTGTGGCAAAAAGCAGAGACTGTTCTCGCCGTGAGCCAACAGAACAAATGACTTTCATCATTAAACTAGAGGCTTAATTACAAAGGAGACTGTTCCTAATGTGCTAAACGACTGAGCTGTGTGGTTTTTGAGGCTTTTGAACTTTCAGAGCGCGTCTGCTTGCTTTCAGTGGGATATCACCAACGCTGCGCTCCTAATGTTTATTGTACCGATGGCAGCCGGGTTGGATATTGGTTACAGTTTGATGTCTTTTTACAGGAGAAACACAGATGAGCCGTGTGTTTTCCACTGTGAGGTCGAGGGTAATAATCCCTGGTTTGGGAGGTGGGGAACGGAGTGATGATGCCGAATGAATAGCTCAACCACAGGAGAAATGTCGCAGACGACATAAGCCACAGCTAACCCGCAGTGGAACAAAGTCTACCCTAAATGCTCAGTGTAACACTATATTCAGTTATGGTCCACATGTGCCCATTTCTACTACTGCAAAAAAGAGAAAAACAGTAGTATCTTATGACTTACAGTGTGTTTCATTTGTAAATTTGTATTGGTCTGCAGTTCCATCCCTCATTAAGGGACCGTATGGAAAAAGCCAAGAGAAATGTGGACTCTTTTTGCCTCCACAACCCACAGCGATGTTCACAAACTACAAGATGAGAGGGCTTTTGAAACTCTCTCAGCCCATAATTTTAATCTTGCAACGGCATCGTATATTTGAGTTTATTTATTACTGAGCAGAAAAAAAGGAATGAGGGAAATCCATAAGAGAAGGCAGTAGGGAAATGAGGTGTTAGACATGCTGATACATAGAGAGTTGCCCTTTTTTAGAGATCATCTACCATCTGCAAGAAATTTGATTCCAGTAATCATTCAGATGCTTTCATGGATTCAATGTTGTACAAACCTCAACCCAGTAGATCCAGCTGCAACTTTTACTCACCCCAAATATTATAGAAGTCCATCAAACACGTAACATCTATTTGAACCCATTAAAGGTGGGCATGCACTCACACGGGCAACACACTCACAAATGAACCCTTATGCTACTCCAGCCATGTTTACATTTGAAGTGGGGTCTTCTGGATCCCATAAGACGTATCTTTTTAAGGATTATTTTTATCCTCACTGGTCTCCGTGGCAGACATGAAATCCTGTCCACCTTTGCCCATCTTTGTCATGGGAGGGATCAAACATCAATGTAAGGGTGGGGTCATCTGGACCCCATAAGAGAGGACAAGGGTTAATCTGTGAAGGGCTTTATTAGACTGTGGGAGGAAACTAGGGAAAACCCAGACTTACCAATGCATTCTCACGTATGGTTTTGGCTCCATCCACATCACTTTTTGATATTTTGGGTCTCACTTTTTGACGTGCTGGCTGTTTCCATTACATCAGGGGTTCCCAACATCCGGGCTGCGAACCGGTACCGGTCCAAGAGCTGTTTGATATTGGGCTAAGACAGGAAAGAATGCATGTGCCAAAGGCCAAAGGGTCCTCAACCCTTGGGACGCGGACCAGTACCGGGACACAGGCCAGGCCAGTACCCTACTGGTATCCTATGGCGGTACCTATCCTAACATCCTGAGGGTTTGTGACCGTACAGCCAACACGTCAAAAAATGACAAGTTCATTCATTCATTCATTTGCCTTGCCGCTTTATCCCTTTCGGGGTCGCGGGGATGCCGGAGCCTATCCCGGCTGCTGATGGGCGAAGGCAGGGTTTACCCTGGACAGGTTGCCAGCCTGTCGCAGGGCCACATTCGCGCACACACAGTCACTCACACATTCATACCTAGGGGCAATCTAGAGTAACCAATTAACCTATGAAGCATGTTTTTGGACGAAAATGACAAGTTGAGGACACCAAACCGTTAAAAGGTGAGGCAGAGGGGGTCAGAACCATATATTCTTATATGATGAGGTAGGATTAAGAATATGTAGCACTTGCACGAGGAGAACATGCAAACTCCACATAGAAAGGACATGGGTCTTTTCAATGAGAGTGCTAACCACTATGCTATTGTGCAGTCCTCAGACACATACTTTTTGTGTAAATGGGTTTTAGAGTAGCTAATCCCTTTGTCAATGTGCAAACCACTAACAAACTCCTTTGATTTTCTAGTTTCTGTCCCTTTAGTGAGAAATATTTTCTGTTTTCCGCCATTAGACGCTGCTCTTTTTAATACAAATGGTATGAAATAATAAAGAACTTCTTGAACCGATGATATTTCATAGTTTCTGTGTGATGTGTGAGATGTACATCAAAGACGGCTGACGTAAACTGACTTGAGAATATGAAGTCTTGGACGGCGCCGAGTAGAGGCGTTTGCCAATATGCTGAAGCAAACAGATGAAACGCACAGCTGCAGAGGCACTATCGACACCAACAGCTCCTGCTCTGAAACTCTACATGAAAGCTTTGTCTCTGTTTTCTCGTCTCCAGCTGGCTTCAGAAGAAGCTTCCGCCTCAGCAGGAGAGACAAGAAGACCAACAAGTCCATGTACGAGTCAAAGAAGAGCGAAATGTACGACCAGAGCGTCCCCACATACGAGCTACCGCAGGCCGAGGAGCAAGCCCGACTGGTGCCTCCTCGTGGTGAGTCAGCAGCTGAACCCGGACTTGGCTCTGTCAAGATCTCAGATTTTAATGAAAAGTCTCACTTTCCAGCTTAGTGACAAGTACAGATGACAAAAACCTCTGAGTTCGATTTGTGTCGATCCAGAAGCTCCAGGTGGCTTGGCCTCAAACTCCTGAAATCCAGGCTTAATCAATCCTCGCTTCAAGCTCTCAGTTGAACCGACACAGCAGACCTCATATTTATCAGTCGTATTTCACACCGTCTGCTGCACTTCATTGTCAGCGTCTCCTGAATTATTGAAGGGTGAAGGAGTTGTTAACACCGGGCCGCAGAGACGCCCCCCACAAAGAGGCTGTAACCTGCCAAGGTCTTGAAATGAACTCAACAGCTTCAAGGGAAGTTTTTGTGGTTGAAAGGCAAATTTTATCCATGAAGTACATGTTAGAAAAGCAGGTGCAGCAGGTTAGATTAAGATATTTAGATTTGATCAGAGAGCACATTTGTTTATAGTTGCTTAAAATTCACCTCCTAATCTCTTGAGACATATGCCCATCACATGTTTTATTTGCAATTTGAATGGTTCAATCCAATTAAATCTAGATTTTTTTGAGATAAATGATTATTCTTATGGTTCTTTTAGAACTTTAGCACATTTTACTGATTGATTGATTGGTTGATTGATTGACTGATTAATTGATAAGTAAAATGCGCATAAGTCCGTAAAGAATCATAATTCATCATTCATCATTATTCATCTCAAATTATAATTATTTTGAAGGACTTTTTAGTTTAATTTACTTTTTAGCATATTTTAGTTATCCATCCACCTGTATATCCATCCATCAATCAGTCCGTCCATCCATCCGATCAATCATTAAAATATGAAGAAGTCCTGACCTTAGTGTTGCTCTAACTTTGCTCCTGGCATAAATCATAAAGTATGCCATTGCTAGTAATTGATTTCACTAGGTCAGGGGTATTCAACTCCAGGCCTCGAGGGCCACAGTGTCTGCATAATTTCCAGATATCCAAACTCTACTCATGACTGATTACCTGGTTCAGGTGTGTCCAACCAATTGGAGCATGCCAGATCCGGGTATGTTGGAAAACCTGCAGGAATGCGGCCCTCGAGGCCTGGAGTTGAATACCCCTGCACTAGGATGTAGGAAATTTGCACATGATCCAAGATATAGAAATTGTGCATTACTCTCCCGCTAGTTTGGAGCCTCTCACACCCCCAACCTAAAGTTACCAGAGCAAGAAAATGGCAAGCAATATTGGAGCTATCCCGCTGAACAGTTTTGATCCCAGGAAAGCACTGCTAAAGCTTTTCTCAATGGGAAATGTTCACCTGCCTCCGATTCATTACAAGTTTTAAAGTGAAATACTCAGAAATGCAATTTTAATCTTAATTTTCTTTAATTTACTACCTCCACAATCAGAAAAATGCTTCAAAAACATTTAAAAAAACACCAAAACACAATTTTTACCTTATCCAGGTGTATAATCCCTTCTTATTGTTTCTCCAAAGGTCATAAAACTCAATCAAAAACTTAGTTCAGCACTAAACTGCACATGGATTGAAAAAAAAGCCAAAATCTCCTCTTCTGCAGCTTCCTGTGCACAAATCTAGCTCCTGACATCTTCAGCAGCTGAGATAATATTCCTTCAACACATCGAATGTGTCTCAGATTTAGTTTTTCCAAACTTTAAATAAAAGCAACTTTACATTAAAGGTGTAATTGATGATCAAACCTGTAATCGGTGCATTCTTAAATTTTGACAGGCTAGAATTTTGACTAAAATGACCGGATACGATATAAAATCCACAATTTATTCCCCCAATGTCACTCATGGAAAGTGCTACAACCGTTTTAGTGTTGGAATCACAAAAGTCATGCTGTGCGGTCACACAGACACCATATTCTTTATGGCTTTAATGTCACTCTATAATATGATTTCATTGCTAACAAATTGAAAGTGATGCTTCATCCCAGTTATGGTTTGGAAGCTTCATAGCAGCAGCTGTGCTGAAGGTGTTTCTCTGGCGTTTGCGTGTCTGCTGCCTGTTTGCTGCTACGATTGGCCAGTCCTTCTGAGGAGAGCATGTTCTTCATCAGGAGAGCTGCTCATTTAAAAAGCCCATTTTCCTGCCAGACTGTTACAGCCGCACACCGAGGATGCGGAGCCTCTCCTGCCTGTCTCGCTAATGTAAATATTTCCAATTAACTTCCATATTTTGGAGGACAATCTATGGACAATTTCTCACACAGCAGCGTGGAGGGCCAAAGACGGATCTGGTTTTTGCTTTTTCTCTCCCAGGAGCAGCTGTATTTTTTTCGCATTAGAGAACATTTTTCTTTTTTTTTTATTAAATATTTTTACCCCGAGATCCACAAGTCAAATACATGTGTTTGACACCTTAGGAAAACCTTTTTTTCGTCACACTGTTTACTGAAAATTACATATAAAAACCCAACAGACATAACAAAAGTCGGAATTTTATTTTATAAATGTCAAATAATTACTTTTTTTTTTGTAAAAAAAACCCAGATTTTATTAAAAGGATCATGCAAACGTACACTATAATTTCATGCCTGACATGTAGTTTAATGACAATCTGATTAATAGACTAAAGAAATTGTGTTATACTTAATATTTACTTAGATACATTACATTTAATTAAAAAAAATACTAAAGAGTAGTTTTAATCTAGCAGAATAAATCTTTCTTATGTTGTAATCACATTTTTATTTTACCTAAAAGTAAGATCTGAATGTAAATGGTATATTTCCCTTATTTCACAAGTACTATGTTACCAAGAATACCTTTCATTTTAATTAAGTTCAACGTGGAAAACTATACGTTTTTACACTTTTGCATGGATTTATGTTGAAACTCTTCTGCAAAAATGTTGTCACTTTGTTGTAAAATATATATATGTATATATAGGTACAGGTTGGATAAACATTTATTGAACACACTAAAACTAAAAGCTTAAACTTAAGAAATGTAACTTTTTAACATTACTATGAATAAAAAGAGTCATAATTATTATTCCGTAATAAATTATCTTAAACCTTAAATAACTTTTAATATTTTACTTTCCACAAAAATATATTTTGTCAAAATTATACAGGTTAAAAATGAGCACAAGATAACTTTGGGCCATTAATAACAATAAAATAATATGATCTGGAGGGTCGGATAGAATTATCCGGCCCTCAGGCCTTGATTTTGACACGTGTGCTGTAGAGGCTAAGTTAAGGTCATTTGGGAGAAATATTTGTATCAATGGGCGTAAAGGGATTAAAATAAAGACAAATTTCGGTTAGATTTTGACCAATTATAGTTACGATTTAAAAAGTTTTTAGTTTAAATTTTTTTTGGTTAATTTTCTGGTTGTTGCTTTTAATATTAATTTTAAAAAAACTGTTGGAAATTGGAAGTTTTTAAGATAAAATAAATAAAATTTAACATGCTTTTGACTTGGTGAATCTAAATTGAATTGATTTAGTAATTTAGTGAGATCCAGTCCTATTCTTCAGCCATTTAGAAGAATAACCTTCCTACCCTCCCCATGAAACTCCAAAAAGCTAACAGTTTGGGGAAAAACTGGACCTTAAGATCAGATTGAAGCTGCAGATTCTCTTCTGCTTCAGCTTTAACACTGACGTCATTAATGCAATAAAATAAGTGTTTAATTTTTGCACAAATCCTCTATATTTAAACCTTTTGGATCTTCAGAGTGAACCCTGGTTATCCATTTTTTTAGCTCAGCTAATGACTATTATTTCAGAAATGTAAATGTTTTGCTTTTTGCTCAAAATTTTGTCAGTTCTTTTCTAATTGCTGCTCATTTGCAGCTATTACCAGGCGGCAGAGCTGAAGCAGAGCAGAGCTGCGAGGACGGGGTTTAGGGGAAGGTCAGCGTCCCGCTCACAAGTGGAGTCTGCTTTATTGTTGGAGCTGCAGACAGGACGCAGCTCCGCGAGCCTGACTTGGCTTCAGCAGCGCCGTTTTTCCACTCTCTGGCCCAACACCTTTCCCACACGTTGTTTTTGTATCAAACACACCCCCCCTCCTCTCCCGAAGCCTTTCACTCCTTTCTGCAGGCGGTCCTTCTCTAAAGCATGCGGTCCAAAGTGCCCACTAATGATGGACCTGCCGCCCACCTCCCACACTTGAATGGAGCTGTGGATGAATGAAGCCTCAGATCCGTTTCAAAGACAAATCAAGATGCTTATCTGGGCTTTTGTTCACTTCAAACACGACAGCCAGTGCAAATATATTTTTACACACTGTCCGCATAGTTTGACCCGACCGCGCAGGGTTTTTGAAAGAAATCTGATTATTTAACCTGTCAAAAAGCTGCGTGGATTCCCACATTTTCCCCGTAACCCGACGCCATGACCTCCAGGTTTCTGATGATTTGAGCCTTTTTAATTTGCGGCTTCGCTCTGAACACGTGTAATAGGTTAATATTTGTCCGGAGTTTATCCAAACATGTGAAAGTCCTGCGTCGTAAAGGAGTGCTGCTGCCTGGATGGCAGCGGAGTCCTGGTCTGACTTTGAGAGCGCTGGAGCCAGTGCAGAGCTGGACGGAGAGCTAACAGCTCAGGATGTGCTCCCTCTATTAAACCCGCTTCTTTAATGAGAGCGCTAATGAAGTCTGACATTTTTAGTGAAGGGGGAGCAAACTGCAAGGACAGAGCAAGCACAAAAAAAAAAAGGGTGGGGGGGCTCAAGCTCAGCTCAGAGCCGCCGATTTTCTCCTTTTTACAGCCGTCTTCGTGTTCATAATGCTGCTGTTGTTTCGGCGAATTGTTTGGCACAAATTATGTACCGAGAGGTGCCGCGAGCGAGGTCAGACGGTGGAACGGGCCGCTGCCTCTGCTAGTAAAAGCTCGGGCGGTTAGTCTGCTTGGCAGGCAGGCGGCTCATTTAATCGCTGTCTGAGGTATTCTGAAGAAGGGCTGCTGCCATGCGTCACTGATATCGCCAATGGCGGGCTGGAGAACAGCGGACAAAGTGAAAGTGGCTTTACAAGTGTGAAGAACTGCAGGTACTGGCTGCAGCAATCTCTGTGTGGAGGTTAGAGCCCGCTGTGTGGACCCTCTATTATCATGCTCTAGCACCTTCAGCGGCTACAACACCACCACTCTGAGGCCTTTCCGCTACGGCACAAATTCAAAATGAACTCCCATTTCCTTCGCCTCCATAAATCTCCTCAGTCCGTGTTGTGAAAAGCCTTGCCTCTGCGGGAAGATTGATGCTGTCGTCTGCTGTTTTTGTGTGAGATGGTAACCACAGAATGTCCTGAACGGCTGTGGTGTCCTTCCAAAAGAAGATTTTTCAGAAGCAAAGCAAGGAAACGGCTTTTATCACTTCCAGCAGACACACAGAGGGAGCACGTGTTATGCTGCAGGAGAAGGTGTTTGAAGGCCTGCGGTGTTCAAAAACAGGATTCCTCTTCACACTTGTTGGAGTCTCCTCCTTCAAATTCAGTATGGAAGAAATTTCTACTTTTAGTTTGATTTTTTTTTTTCACGAAATCCACCGGAGTGAGGGAACTCATTGTTCGTTTACTTCAGAGATGCAACCTGCTGAACGCATTTGCCTGGAGAAACAAGTTTCCAATCGGGTTCGGTGTGATTACGCCGCCTGCCCAAAACGCCAGGCATGCGCGGAATCTCGAGCTGAGACTCTGCAGAAAGAGATGCACATTTGTACAGATTTTTCTTGTCCGCTTTGTTTCAAGCATCAATGTTGGAAAACTGGAAAAATTTCACAAAATTGGCTGAACAGAAGATTATTTGGGTTTTTTCTAATTTGCCATTTGTGGTAAATACTGGGGAGGGACCCTCAGGTTTTGCCGGCGGATCGTCAATTGATACATTGTCGATAAAAGACAGTCTTAACTCTCACTCGCTGCCCCCGTTTCCCCCCGCTGGGGATTTAATGGAAAGTCCAGCTGACTCACGGCGGCGCAGGAAAAATATTCTTACGTTCTCTGTTTTTCTTGCTTTCATCTCCTGCCAGGGTAGAGAGGAGAAGTGGAACCGAAGATTTACAGAGTTAAATCAACTGTCCACGCCGCTGCAGTACGCCTCAGACTCAAACCCATCGAATTACAAACTGTCATGAGATTGTAAATGTAGGATTCCTGCAGAAATGAATATTTCAGTGATGCTTCTTGCATGTAAAAGGCAAAAAAAAGGAGATCAAAAAGAACAAACATTTTAGATGAACAAACTTATTAAAATTTACCATTTTTTTGTTGTTTTTATACCTGACAACTGAGGTTTTGTTTTGGTTTTTTTTTTTTTTTTTTTTTTTTTTTTTTTTAGACCTGATGGTTTTCTGGAAAAGCTCTTCTCTAATAACTTCTGCTCTCCTCTTTTGTAGGAAGTCGAAACACTAAACGTTTACGATGCTGAAGAGCAGCGCAGATGGAGCAAAGATAACAAGAGCAGAGAAGGAGCCTTTCAGTTTCTGATCAGAAATCATTATATCAACTTTAATAATGGAGTTTTCTTTAAGTCTTTGGCCATCTTAGCTCTGATATTCAGACTTAAACCAACATTTCCGCACGTTATAGTCAGAACTTTGTTTGGTTTAGGTCACGTGTCACAGTCAAGGCCCGGGTGCGGCCCTCCGGGTAGTTATATCCAGCCCTCCAGATCATTCTATTTTATTCTTAATAATAGCCTGATATTATCTTGCACGTATTTCTAACTTGTATAATTTTGACAAAATATACTTTTATGGAGAGTAAAATATTGAAAATGATTTAAGGTTTAAGTTGATTTATTCTGGAATAATATTCCTGCCTGTTTTTATTCCTATTTATGTTCAAAAGTCAAGTTTTTAAAATAAAAAAAAATGGTGTTGTTTTAGTGTGTTCAATAAATGTTTATCCTGTTCGACCCACAACCTAAGATGTATTTTGAGTTTTGGCCCCATGTGTGATTGAGTTTGACACTCCTGGTTAAGGACACCAGGGGGTCTGACTTCTTGCTTATAAAAGTGTTGAAACATGACTAAAAGCCTTGCTTTTTTTTTTTTAGGACCCACTGGTGTCGGTATGAACGAGCTGAAGAGGAAGCTGCTGATCAGTGATCCCCAGCATTTTGGTGTGACCATCCCACGTAAGTTCTCCTGCACATTAGAGTCTTTAGATACTTTTCTTTGAGATCAACTGTCGTTAGTTTTTCCCTGATAGCTCTTAATAAAAATGTTCAATATATTTGGAGTTTACTTTTTTTTTTCTTTGTTCACAAAATAATTAATTGGGTTTAGAAATCTTCATATCAACGTGATCACATCACATTTTTCCAACCATATGTCACTGCGGACTATAAATTGCAGCCAAAACATAAAGAAAAAAAATCATGTGTCAAGTTGCACTTTTGGGAAAACTTTATTTAATAAAATACGGGAACAATAACTGAGATTTCGTCATAAAAAACAAATCATAATAGCAGAAAACAAAAAACAATAACAGACTGAATATATGACACTTCACTATCGTAACACACTGATAATTATTTAGCTTCATGAAACAAAGAAGAAATCTATTATATTAGTGCAGCACATGAACAATTATTCAGTCAATCATATGATAAGAACCATGGTAGCAAGTCAACTAAACTCTATATATTACTTAAAGTCACTAAATCTATTGAATTCTTCATTGTCTGTGTTGCTTTGGAACAATCCAGCGAAGCCTGGTGTAAGACTGGGCGAGTATTGGCGAGAGTCTGGTGATACGATACATTTCTCTTGGTATAGTGCGTATCGTGATACATCCCAACACTACTTCTATAAATCGGAGCCTTTTGGACTATTTTTCACACAAGATGTTTTTTCAATGTTGCGCTTTTTACATCAACACGTTCATGGTGTTTTGACCATTTTATTTCATTATTTTTTATTTTCGTCAACACACCTTTTGCAGTGCTGGGATTCAAAGGACAACAAATTTCACTGCATGTCTTCGGTGAAAGTTCTTCAAAAATGAGTTTTTGGTTGATAAACGCTGCTCCCCTTCAAAATCAGTTTAGACCCAGGGATCTCCTTTATCCTTCTAGACAAATTGGAAACAGAGAAATGTAAGTGCTGTGGGACAGAACCTGCTCAAATCAGACCCTTCAGATAAAGGATGTTGAGTTTACTTGTTCCAGTTTGAGTTGTAAGAACTTTAACCTTCTCAAAACGGGGGGTTGTTTGGTGTGGCATGGATTGAACAGCTTTCACACTTTACATGATCAACTTTCTTATTTCAAATATTTTAGTCCAGTCCTTCATGAACCCTCATGGACACGCTTTCCTAACTTTTTCTGTCTTTCTCCTACTCCTTTTTTTTTGTTTTTTTTTCCTTTTAAGGGCCCACGCACAGCCCTCTCTGCTGAACGCCGTCCAGCTTTCTGCAGATGACGGGATCTCCACAGTTTGGCAGGAGGTTTTTGTAGCTCTGAGATGTCCCACAGCCAGCATGTTGGGACAAATAAATCTCGGTTTGTACATTTAAGCCCAGTAAAGGCGCTATTAATTGCGCCCATACCATCTGGGGCTTGTAGTGAAGCTTGCAACATAAGTTTAAAGGAAATCTGAGCACTGCTCCTAGTGATTGCTGTTTTTTGCTACATGCAGCGTCAAAGTCTGACACTTAAAATGTCCCTGGTAATAAAATTTCATTGGCAGAGGCCTTTTTTCCCTGTTGGGTCTGTTAATTGTTCTCAAATGTGACTTGCAGTTGCCTAATAGAGCCAGACAGTGGGATTTTAGAGGACGTACGGCACAAGCGCTGGCTCTCGCCGACAGGAAAGGGATGGAAAGTATCTCATCTCACTCCTTTTTCAGCGGCACTTGCTGCCAGAGGACACATGGATGTCTTCAAAACTCGGTGTTGTTTCAGATTAAGCCCAAAATCTCAACCCTGTTCTGTTCATTTAAAAACCACAGCTTGGGTCGCCACCAGATTGTGGTCCTGGTGATGCTTTTTCTCCCTCTTCTATTCTCCCCTTGTCACTGTGAAATGTTAACCAGCCATCGAGGAAACAGAGAAACTATTGAGTAGGGGGTTAAACGGCATCACCTCAATTTAAGATTACAGATATGTTTACCCTTTTTGTGAAATATTATTGACTTGTTGAACTGAGTAAACAGTATAAAGCAGATACCAAAAGATTTTTGTTTTTTTCTGTATTATCCCATGAAAACTGAGAGTTTGCTTCTCTTTTTAAAGCAAATATTTAAGTTTTCATATTCAGATTATTCTCCTTTAAATGAGCTAGAACCAAACGAATGCATTTGTCCTGCCAATATTAACTGAACAAAAACAAACATGGTTGATAGTACTGTAACTGCGGGGTAAGTTGTAGTCTGGTTAGGTCAGCCGAGCAACCGTGTCTGCAGCGAAGACCGCCTTTCTGAAAAAAGTTCATCAGGTTTGAAGATCTGGAGTTTCATAATCCAAAACGAATTATGAAACAAATTTTAAAAACTAAAATTACAGTATTTTTATTGTTGTAATTGTGTATGAGGTGTGAGACTCTGAAAGGCAAAAAATACTAGTAAGATGTTTGTACTTGTGTACAATACATTGTAAATTAATGTTGAGGGCTCTCTGGATAACTTTTAGTGCATCCTTGATGAAATATTGCACTATAAATAAAAAAGTACATTTTTTACCCCGTTTGCAGATTTTATGTAAAAAGCAAAAAGAAAAAAATCTGCCAAAAATGTGAGAATAATAAGACATCTACCAAGAATTCTTATTTTAAAGAAAAAATTTTCATCACTAAGACATATTTTCTCAAACTAAAATGATTTCATATATCATCAATGAACTGCAGAATCACATCAGTCATAATACTTTACACTTCTAGTACAGTAAAGTAGTCTGAAATTCTAGGCCTTCAGGCTCAGTGTCCTACATGTTTCCCAACTACCTGCAACTTTTTAGTAGGGGTATGGATTGGCAAGAGTCCGGCAATGTGATATGTGAACAGGTTTTAACTTTTTTTTTTTCGAGAGCATGACTTACAAAAAAGACTGACTGAACATTTAACACAAGCTGGTTCTGGGGAGATCTTGTTGTCTTGGTTGTGGTGTAGAGCTGCTCAAAGAGGCTTCATGTGCTGCCAACTAGTAATCAGAGGTTTATGTGGAAAACAAAAGTAAGACATTGAAGGACGCGCTAATCATAAATCGTCATATAAACATTTTGAATTGATAAAAGTCTCACCAAACTTAGCTATTTCACAGTCAAAGAGCAAAGTGATTTTTAAATCACAACTAAAAACTTCTCTGAAATGAACTAAACATTTATTGATCATGTGGAGCAATGTCATTATATTGGGTTGTGTGTGTGGTGGGGAGGCAAGGACCATACATTTTTGTGAAGATTGTTTTTTATGACTTTATTTTAAATGTTTGTATAAATGTAAATACTTGTATGTATATATATGTAAAAGGTTTGTAAAAATGTCTAATTTCCTTATTTTAAGGATTTTAATCAATGGTTAATTGATTATGTTTAAAAAAAAAGGAGCAGACACTGATGCACAGCGAGGCTGATAAAGCCCAGCAGTAAAAATACTAATAAAGATGGATTCACTATTGAAGCCAACATTTCATTTTGTTGGGTAATAACAGCTAGAAGCACTAAAAAGCGTGTCCTTTCCTTGTTCTACTGTGGTTTGAAACAATTCCAACTTAGCTGATTTAGATTTTAAAAATTGGCATGATAAAAAAAAAATGTAAATCAATCTGTCTCATTCTTAGGAAATTCACAGTTCATTTAGGCGGACGTGCCCCCAACATGATGCAACAAACATTCTGGTAAAAAGCGGAGCTCAGAGACTCCCGCAAAACCTGGCAGTGCAGTCTGCATGTGATAAAAGTTTAACGGTTTGTTTTGGAGCTGCTGACGGGTGAGAGCTCCCCCCCTCTGACCTTTACAGAGGAGCCAGAGTGCAAGTCGACCCCTGGACTCTTGCAAATCCAGATCTGCTCCCTGCTCACGTTCCTTCCACGTGCCACTCCGGCCCCCCTTTTTCTTTATTATTATTAAAAGGAGAATGCAGAGAGCTGATTGTCACCGGAACCTGTTTGAGCTTCTGGTTGTTGGCTGTTGTCCTGGAGCTCCTCAGTGTTAGAATGCACTGTTTCATCTCCAGCAGTCAACCAGCCTAAACTTCATTTGTTCTCTCTTTTACAGACACCAGTCGGCCTAAGAGGAACCCCGAGAGTGAGGGGGTGGAGTACCACTTCATCTCCAAGCATCTCTTTGAGGCAGACATCCAAAACAACAAGTGGGTGAAACCTAGATGTTTACTCCTTAGAATATTAATAATTAAATAAATAATAAGCAAAAAATGTTGTTTTTTTTTTACTATTTTTACTCTAGCTTTAACTTTTATAAAACAAAAATCAGTTATTAAGTTGTTGCTCTGCAAGATTCATAGTAAAACCCTCTAAAGTAGTGGCACCCGTCCACACCTTCAACAGGCTTTTATAACTAGCAGACCAATACTGGTCTAGTTAGACCAAAATGTCAACAGTTGTTCATTCTGTACCTCCAGATAGCTGGTTCTGCTGGGTGTCATGTCTGCAAATCCATTTTTGTGTCTTTATCACCTCTTTGATGTTCTTTATTCAAGGATGGACAAAAACACTAAACATGTAGCCTTTTACACTGCGTAATGTCTCGCTGTGTGACAGTGTGACGATAGAGTTCACAATAAAGAAAAAGAATTCAAGCTTATTCTTTGAGTCGCCCACACCTGTACTACACATTTAGATAAACTTTTAACAGACCCATTTAAAGTTCCACTGTGATCATTTTCTGATCTATTCTAAAATTGTTCCCAGTGGTCTTTTAATTATGATTATTCTGTTTCTACCCACATTTTTTTTTTAATTGTGGTGTTTTCATGGACAGACCAGCCGTAGTTCACAATAAAATTTGACTCTGAGTTGTGGGTAGTACTGTTGGCATGGAGTAAGCCTGCACTAATTTCCCATCATCCTTTTGTTTACATTCTCTCCCAATAGCTTATAGCACCTCATAGTCCGAACTCAACATTACTGGTGCAACAAAAATAGTGTAAAATATTGGAGCTGTGCAGCTGTACAGTTTTGAGCCAGAATCCAGCTCAGATGCTGGAAAAGAAAGACGTACATGAATCTATTTGTCTGCAAGCAGATGAATCAGATGCTTTTTCAGTTGGCAAATATTCACAAATAAAATTTCAAGTAAAATGTATCAAATATGTTATTTATCCTGAGGAAAATGCCATAAGAACATGTCAAAAACACAGTTTTCATTGGAGTGGGCCTTAAAGTAAATCATGCACAGGTGAGTTTAGGTGAGCCACACTGAAGTTCTCTTGCAGAGGTGGACTACAGCTCTCAGATCTGTGGAAATCAGTACAAATTCACAATTTGGCTTACATCATTTAGATGCCACGTGCTCAAAGTTTAAAATCCACAAGACAAACCACAGTAAAAATAATTAAACTTGCACTTTTATGTTTATAAGACTACTTATTATCTTTGTCTATACATAGTTAGTTTGCTTTATTGATATGTGTGCTCAGGTCAAGAGGGGCTATGGACAAGTGGATAAATGACCAGTTGTCCAGACTGCCCCAATATTTCAGAGCCGCTGGTTTTAGACCAACACATCTCTCAGATTTTGCTTTCAAACAAAACCTTTCAAGCACATGATGTTGATCCAAACCCTGAAGCTTAAAGTCTCAGCTGCAGACTGCCGGTTACCACGGTTCAAGCAGCAGCTCCCTGCTGTCGTCTGGGAGTCTGTAGCTGGGAGTGAGGTGCTGATGACAGGGCCGGGCCCTCCAGACGGTGGCCCCAGCATCTCCTGTCTCTCATGCCTCCTTTTCCTGGTCGCCCTCTCTGTGGTGCAGCCACACCACAAGCCGCCTTTACATTTGTGGCCTACAAATTAAAATACAGGTTGTGAACGGCCACGAGGGTGATTGATGGTCTCACACGAACTGCAGGGAAAGATGCGCATGCATGCAAACAAACCTCTGCGAGCGGCAGAGGGGAAGCCTGTGGCGGGGAGTGCATGTAGTGTCGGGGCATGGAGGAAGAGGAGGAGGTGCTGTATATTTAGGACGTGTTGCGGTGGAGGTGAAGGCATGCGATGTTTGGAGGGGTGAGCGGAGCTGTGATGTGGGGCAGATGCGCCGAGCTCTCAGCTCAAAAAAAATTACAAGGCGGCAGCGGCGGGCTGAAGCAAGATGAACTTGTTTGCGTTTTGCCTCATTGCATGCAGCAGAAACAATGCTGTGATCACAGACATGAAAGGCCACAACAATGCGTGTTCGCCCTCGAACAGCTTTCCCAGGGAGAGCCGTGTTCTGTGTCAGAACGCAGACGCTCCACCCTCCAGTCGAAGCTCTGACGATCAATTCTCACGCTGGCATTCAGGTACGGCTTTCACACAGGCTACTGCATGCCAGCGAATGAGTTTTCCGTCACTGTAAATGAGTTTTTATACATATAATTCCCTTAAAAAATATTTAAAAAGTAACTTACAAGAACAATTACAATAAAATGTTCTTTTTACATTCCATGGACAGAGGCGGTGTACCACACTGTTCTATTAGCTCCACACTTTTCCACATTCATGCTTTTCTTTCCTCCTGGTTTCCAGCTAAAAATATTCCAATTGGAAAAGATTGCCACTTGGTATGACAGCGGTTATCTGGAGGGAAAGACTTCAATGAATGTCTTTTGAAGCCCTTACAGGTTGAAGAACAGAGGGCTTTAACTCTTCGTTAGCAGGGGTTTTTGACTGATTAAGTTGGGTGGTTCTTTTTAAATGTGTTGAAAGAGTAATTCCTCAGTCTCATTATTTTGAGGAGAATTCATCGCTTGCAACTTCATCAGTTAGGCATCAACCCGTCTTCTCTTTTTCCTCCCTTAGGTTCATTGAGTATGGAGAGTTCAAAGGGAATTACTACGGGACGTCCCTGGACTCTGTTCGCTCTGTCCTGTCGAAGGGCAAAGTGTGCCTGCTGGATGTTCAGCCTCATGTGAGTGAGATCGCCGCCGATCATCTTTTAATCTATTTTCAAAAGCGCTCCCAGTGGTATTTTAATTATTGTTATTTAGTTTTTAGCCAATATCAGGTAAGCTAAATTTTTTAGTCGTGGGCCTCAAAGGGTTCTAAAACTTTACAGAAGGGCTACATTAGATGCTTGAAGTGTTTTGGTAAGTGACTTCGTGTGAGAAAGAAACAACATGGACAAAAAAAAAATCTTTATTTGTTTAAAAACTGTGTATTTTTTTTTTCTGTTTAGTGTCAATAGCACCAATCGGTTGTCTTTTAAGGAAAAACACACTCTTAGAAAAACGCTGTGGTTGTTGTGTTGGAATGACCGGAAAAATGGCACACATGAACGCATGAAAAACAACAAATCTTCCAACACAACACAAATGAAAAATAATTTTTGTACATAAACATAAGTCAGTTTATCTGTGGTGCACCATCTAAGGCAGGGGTCTGCGACCTGCGGCTTCAGATCCACATGTGGTTCTTTTATCTCTCCACCGTGGCTCTTTGGCCAAACATAAAATAAGTCAGGGAGACTGCTGACCCAGCCATGTCGACCATCGACTGTCCCGGCTAATGGCAGTCTAATCAAAACTAAAAAAAAATAAACAAACCTGCAAGCTAAGACTACCAAGATCCAACTCCAAACTACAATAACAAAACCCAGCATTGTAAGACTGCTGAGGACAAAGAGAGTATAATTACTGTATCTTTTATGTGTGAATTTCTGTTTCTTTTAAAAATAAAAGTAAGAATAAAATTAAAGGACCTTTTTATTATTGACTCAATAAAAATAGGAAAAATATTATATAATTCAGGGGTAGAACAATCAGATTCTTTGCATGGATCTTGAGTATTTTCTACCAAACAAACACACTTTTTTAAACAGCATTTTTTTCCTCTGCTTCACAGCTGCTTCACAATGATTTGAATAAAGAGATAAACCACATAAGTTTCTTGACAAATGTCCTCCATCATCATAAAAATGCCACAAGAACATGTTAAACACTAAAAACAGAGTGGTAGATCTATTTGCCTCTTAATTTTCCTCATCTGAGCTGGTATCTATCTTAAAACTGTAAGACTGGATAGCTCCATTATTGCGCGCCGTTGTTTTGCTATGCTAGTGTTGTGAGAGACTGTAAACAAAGGCCTGGAGGGATATTAGTGGTGCTGACTTCCACGCCAACAGTCCCACCCACAACCCAGAATCATATTTCGAATGAGCTGCAGAAAATATGTCTTAAAAAAACTTTTTGATTTGGGTGAAAAACTGCATAATTATAATTAAAAGACCACTGAGAATGACTTTAAAATTGGAAAAAAATATAATTGTAGTGGGATTTTAAGCCCAGAGTTCCCTAAAGGTCACCTAAACTACCAACTTAGCAAATGGAAGGCTCATTTTCAAGACCTAAATTGCCACTAATTTGCTCCGCTCCGTCTTCCTCTTCATCTTAAATTTCTTGGGCGGTTGGGATCAGACTTTATTCAGATGGCTCTTTCTAAGCTGAACCTGTACAAACCACAGTCTGTGTGATATTCAGCTCCAGCTGCTGTTCTCCGTTTGCTTTTGTTCGGTGGGTAATTTTACCACAACAAACATCTCCATGGCAAGTTGTCAAACCACAAAAATATGGAGCAGTAAAAGCAATATCATAATCCAGATCACTCTCCCAGCATGTTTTTGCTCATGGATCCACTTACTTTGGCACATTCTAGCCTTTTTCTTTTTCTTTTCAGTTTTAGTGGAGAAACAGAAGCGCATTTGTGAGAAAATGCTGCACTGGAATAATCAAAACAAGTGTAAAATGTATTAAATATATATGAAGGAAATCTCGTAGAACGAATAAAACTAATCTTGGAAAGATTTCTTTTTTTTTTTAAACTCACTTTTTATTGTATTTTCTGAGTTTTTGTAAGTACAAAGCAAAACACGTACACATATAGAGAAGGTCAGAAAAAAAAAAAAAAAAGCGAAAACGGGGTTGTCATTGTTTTACGATTAGGTCCAAAGTCTTAGGTGTAGATTTCCATTACTGTGTATCATCTTCCACAAATCAAGTCCATTTCTTCCATTTTTTGTGAAACGATCCACTTTTTAGTTTTAGTTGAAATGTCAGTTTTTCTGTTGCGTAAATGGTCCACACAATCTCCAGCCAGAGGCTCTTTCCTGGTGGATCCACTTGATGCCAGTTCTTAGTCACAGCTTTCTTACAAGCCACAAGTAGAATCTTACACAGGTAAAGGTCTTCACTTAATACAGAGTCTTCTAAATTACCCAGGTATATAACTGTAAACGTGTTCGGTAGATGGTATCCCAGAATTTTTTTGATGGTTGGAAAGATTTCTTAAAATAATTCATTATGTGCTGCCCTTTTAAGACAAATTTACATATTAAAATTAGATATGAACAAGCATATGTTGGTATATTGTTTTGGTTACTGGAAATATTGTATTTGAAAATAGCCGTGTGTTGTTTAAAACGAAAAAATGTAATATTTTTAAGGAAGGTTTTTATATACCCCACGTTATCCTGCTTTAAGCATAACAACAATCCAACTATTCTTTTTTCCTTGAACAAAATTATGTGATTTTCACATTTAAACAAGCATTCGTCTTATAAATGTCAGTGTTGTAAGTTAAACGAAACTATAATTTATCCAAAGTCAAGTTAGTCTGTTATGTAAAACGCAACCATCAAAAATTAGATGTCTGCTTTAAAATTGTTACATAAAAGAAAGAAAAATGTGTTTTATTAGAGATATTGCTTAAAATAAGATTTTTTTGAAAATAAATGTATTCAGTATTTTTAAGATTCATTGATTTAAGTTCTTACATCTTACTGAAAATTTAATTTTAACAATGAAAATAATGTCCTTCTTTAATCAAGTAAAAAAATATGCAATATAAGATGTTGTTCTTTTGTTATAAGAGACAAAATCTGTTAATAAAACTGGTAGACTTTGTTTTGTAACACCTCTTAAACTTAGTTGTGCTATCCTAATATTTTAAGACTAAATTTAGTCTTAATATTAGTTAAAAACACTAATATTTAAGTCTGTTGATCCAAAAATGTTGAAATATTAAGTGTGATGATTTTATTAAAAATAAGCTTTCATTTTTAAATCGGATATGTTTATATATATACATGCATACATACATAGATACTGTACATACATGCATGCCTATACTTTTTCTCCCAAAACAATATATTGTTTAAAGTGTCCAACTTTTTTGCCAATTAAAATGAGACTACTTACACAAATTGCGCAGTTATGAATTTAAAAAACTTGTTTCCTTTTTGACATTACTTGAAATAAGATGTTTTCTAGATCAAATCAAAACAACTCAAATCAAATAAGTAATTATCTTAAAATAATTTATTACATCTTCCTGATGAGTTCGTACTCAGTTTTATCTTATATCAAGTGTAAAAATGCCTTTAAACTCTAAACTAGACTAAAAAACAGTGACATTTTCATTTTGTTTTGCAGTGAAGTTAGGATGTGAACTGTGGTGCACTGAGTATGTATTCCAAAGAAAATCAAACATTTAAACATTAATGATGGAATTGTCTTTTGTTTGATAGTGAGAATCGACCCAAACGTTTGTACGATGCTAAGCAGTGAGTCATAAAAGACCAGCAAAACGGTATAAATTGTGTGGTATAACCCAGTCAAAGTCTTACAATTTAAACTTTTTTTTCTTAATGCCTCCAACAACAGTTTGTTTACATTTAATCTTTGCTTCTTTTTTTTTTGCTTTTTTATTTATTTTTAACAGAGATTTCTTCAATCTCAGTTTAAATTTGTAATGTAATAAAAATCTGTCTCTTTTCAATTTAATGCACATCAGAACTCACTGGGCTGGAACATATAGATTCTATCAGCAGCCTAAGCTAAACAAAGATGCATTAAGCTATTTTATTTTAAACTATTTTATCCCACAGCCTGGAAATATTTCTAAACTCATTGCCTTTTTTCAAACAGAATATAAAGCAATTTGGAAATACTATAAAAAAAATTTTTAATAAAGGTATCTGAAGTGCAATGATATAGATTATGCTTCTTTATAAAAACTGTGATTCTTTAGTTCAAAGTTAAAAACTGGAGGCTGTGACTAAATGACTAAATGAATACGTATGTTTCTCCTTTGCGTTTCTCGTGTCTTCTCAGGTGCTAAAGCTTCTTCGGACAGCAGAGTTCAAACCTCTGGTGGTGTTTGTGAAACCTCCATCCATCGACAGACTGAGGGAAACCAGAAAGAACGCCAAAATCATGTCAAGCAAGGACGACAAGAGGAGCACCAAGCCATTCACGGTCAGAAACAGGAAATCACCGTCAGAGTTTCTTCAGCATTTAGCCGCAGCCGGGTCAGGTTTGCTCTCATTTAGAAGGACACTGAAAGTTTATGTGTCATCAAAGTAGTTCCAGGTTTGAATCATTACAGCTGTGAAGAAAAGATACCAGAGTCCAGAAGTGCTTCAGTGGAATTCATGCGATCAGAATCGAGCACAAGCTGATTTTAAGATTAGATGACCTCCAGGCACGCTGAAAATCCGTCAACTTGAAGCATGGAGCTGGGAGGCGGTAAAAAACACAGGGCTTTGCACCTTTCAGAGCAACAACAGAGACTCTGCGGTCCCGCTGAGGGTTCTGTCTGTGTGTTGAGGGATGAGGTCATCCCCCGCACACCTTCATCCCGGCCCGGCAGGGACACACATGAAACCAATCAGCAGGGTTGCCGTGAAGCTGACGGGTGGAGGATCGCAGGGAGAGCGTGATGGTTTTCCCAGCACCACCGGGCTCGGAGCTGTCTGCTCCAATGTCTTAATCGCCACAGGCCACACCACATGGAGGATGACTGACAGCCGTCCAGGGCTTAAGGGAGGGAACGATGAGGAAGTGTAGGGGTTTGTAGATGATGGAGAAAAAGTCACTCCTGGTCACATTTGTTAGATTTAGAAATTCCCAACAGTTTATTGTCTTTTAAGGTCATAATCAAACACTAGTAGCTCTTGAGAAAGCAGCAAATTTCATCAAATCCTCTTTATTGTCCATAGTTATAAGAAAAATAATTACAGATTATCAATAAAAAAGTTAAATTAAATAAAAAATGTATCAAGTTTTTTTGGGAAACAGGTTTTCCTTATCCATGAAAAAGATGAATTGGTCAATCTTTACTGCGGGACTATCTAGTGTCCTGGATTTTAAAAGCAGTTCGGACACCTCGCTCACAATTAGTTTTTTCTTTCTTCTCAACAGCGGATATGACACCATCAATTTCACCAAGTCTGATCTATACAAACATTTCATGACGTCTATTTATGACTCCACTGTGTTCTGATGATGAAAATGTGGATAGTTTATTGAAATATTACATTTAAACACCTTTTTGTTTAAAAAACATCAAGAATGGTTGTTCTGATAAATATAATCTGTAAACTGTTTATTTCTATATAGAAGTCTATGCAATGTTCAGTTCTTGGAGCCAGCAGGTACTTCCTGTTTGGAAGGCTCTGTCCAGTTCACATATACAATCAAAGTATGTACCAGTTTTTATTTTTAAAACCAATGTCAATTTACAGTAATAGTCGCGTAAAAATAATATAAATATTAAAATTCAACAGCTTTACATTTTACGTTTATCATACTGATGTGAAAGTGAAATCTAGAGTGACGATAAGATTTAATATTTAGTTTTAGAAGATATCTCCTAGTTACATGCTTTTTATCCAAGATATTAAAGGTATGGTTCAGCTATAAAAAAAATTAAAACCAGAAGTGATCTCTGAGAAATAGGGGTGTGGTAGTTCAGAATGTTTCAAGCATGTTTCAATCAGTGTTCACTCTGTCACCTTCCCTTCAAAGTAAAAGGTGTCAGGAAAGCGGTTTCAGACCGGCTCCGTCCTCTACACTTCTTTCCTGAGGACATGAGTCTGCTTTAGCGCTAAAGCCTGACAGACAGTAGTGTCATTGTTTCTGCTGCTCTTTAAAAATTCTGGAGTAGAGACGAGCAGGACAAGCTGATGTAATTCATCACCGAGCTTTAATGCAGAAAGCAGCCAAGCAGCAGAAAATTACAGTCAAACAGCAAAAGAACCACCTGGTTTGGATAATCTTTTAAAGACATGACAGGTGTGTGGGTTTTTTTTTTATTTCAGCAATAAAGCAGGCATCCTGCTGGACGTGCTGCAGGTGGGGCTTTTAAAGGTCACACCTGAGGGGGACAAACTAAAGCCCACAGCGGTTTAACTGTCCCATGAAGAGGCTTTCTCTTGCCGTCGGACTTTACTGCAGAAAGATGTGCAGAAGCACAGAATGAGCAACCCAAAAGTGAAAGCTGCGGTGGTTAAGACAAAGTTTGAGTCATTAAGCTCATATTTTGCAATCAGAAGGGCCATTAATCTTTGAAAGGATAGAATACTAAAACAGGCACAAGACATAGGTTGATTCATTTGGAAATGAAGTGATGTCATGCCATTTTAGATAAATGAGTCCCGAGAGTTTTCTTATAACGGGGATTGTTTTGACGCGTGGGATGCCAAAGAATATCCACTCCCTCAGACTCACCCACTTTTCCATTTGCCTCCTCTTCTTCATATTTAAACCTTTTTCTCACATCTTAGAAGTTTTCCTCATTGTAACCCATATTTTTTCTGCGGTAAGCAACATCCTGCTGCAAGTGATGTTCTTTTACGCTAATTGACCCGATTATAAAGACTTTTGGGATGTGTAGTTGCTCATTCTTTGCTGATCCCATTTGCAACATGCAGGTGGAAGCCTGTCCTTTTATAGACTCGAGCTCAAAACGTTATATTTACATCAAATTTAAACGTGAAATACATTTTTATGGCTATAGTAGCATCTTTTAAGCATTTTTGTTAGCATATGTATCACAGGAAGTTAAACACAGCACCAAAGAAGAGTAGTGGAGAAACAAATACGGGAAACAAAGCCAGTGAACAAAACAAAACAGATTTATTTTTTTAAACACTCCGAGCATCTTTATTTATCGTATATCAAAAGAGAGCAGGGACATCTCATTACTGACTTTTATCATAGCAGCGTCTGAGCAGCAATTGTTGTAAACTTAAGTCAATAAATAAACAAAGCATGATCAAACAATGTGTTTAAAGCATTGACTGTATGTAAGAACTGGACTGAGTGACTCCTTCCCCTCACATTCTAAACAGGAAGTACCTGCTGGCTCCAAGAAGCCAAAACTCCATAGACTTCTACTAAAAAATAAACATTAATACTTTTTTTTTTTTAAACATTCTTGATAATTCAAATTTTTTATTTTACAATATTTTGTTTGTAGTGCAAGTATTGAAGTGATCAACCAGATGTCTCAATAAAAGTATGTGGTCTCGCTTAAAATGTTCAGAGCCTTTGACAGATTTTGTAATGTCTGCTTTCAAGTGTTAGGGGTGTGGACTTCCAACAAGGTCACTCCTGATTGGTGAGAGTGGTTGACTCACAATTGCGCTTGAACAATGCTGTACTCTATTTGACACTGGACAAAAGGCAAATCCTATTGAGCGTGTTCAAACAACTGTCATGATGGTTGGCCCCGCCCATTTGCCAGCCAGAGTTCAGTGATCTGCCCAAAATGAACACAGATCTACAAAACTTTCTAAAAGGATCCAGAGCCGCCCTCTCCAAGCAGAGGATCCTGAGACCATCCATCTCTTTTGTAGTGATCGGTTAAATATAAGGACTTCTTCACAGAAAGCATCAGAGACTCTTGTCCACTTTCAGTGATCTCCTAAAGTCGATATAACCGTGAGAAGAGGCGGTAGACTCTGAGGAAGCCTGTCTGCTCTGGTGGAGCCGTGCCAGAGAGGCAGGCCAGGCTTTTTTGCGGGCTGTCACAGCGAGCGAGCGCTTATATTTAGCTGCGCGGCTAATCCATTATGAAGCGGAAAACCACCAGAATGGTTCTGAAGTAACTCCTGGCTGGAAGAAGCCTCTCTGAAAAGCGGGCGGTTCAGGAGTTTGAAACTTTTTACGAGGCTGTGTTTATGTGCGTACATGTCGGGCGCACACACCGCCGGATTTTGTGCGACTGAGCATGAATGTGCATCTATGTGTATTTATAATAGTCTGTTTGGCAACGCGGTTGGCTATAAAACCATATCTGTCCAGAAATCTAGAGTTGAATGTTCCCTGTAAAAACAGGAGGCTAAATCGGTGCAGCCACGTTAGGCGTGCTGCAGCACTGAGGGCTGGATCTGCCAGAACCCACACGGCCAAACCAGAGTCCTCACAGGGACCACCGCCAGAGATACCGGCATGCTTTCAGAGCACTCTATTAATACAGGAGCCCCAGGTATCCAATATTTACCCCCAACCCAATAAAAATAACTTATTTTGCTCCTGCTTGCCGTGAGGATGGGGTTTTTCCCCTTGCTTTGGATCAAACCAGGGCCACATCCGGGCCTTTGGCTGACCCTGACTGCGTAAATGAGGACTTGAAAAAGAAATATAAAGAAAATTCACTTCATGATGATGGCGTGCTTTATGGCTTTTGTTTTAAAGCCCTCTCTGTTTGTGAGGGAGCATGTAGGGCCAAATCACAGTAAGACCTTTCAAGTTTAATAACAAAAGTTTGGTTTAAAAAAATGTTTTTCTGAAAGTAGCAGTGGTGTAGTGGTAAGCACTCTCGCTTCACAGTGGGATAGTCCTGGTTTGAATCCCAGATAGGACCTTTCTCAGTAGAGTTTGCATGTTCTCCTCATGCATGCGTGGGGACCTCCCACTGTCCAAAAAATGCCTGTTATCTGTAGTTGAGTATATGAGTGTTTGAACTTGCAACCTGTTCAAGGTTAGCCCCGCCTTCATTCACTGGATTGGCTCCAGCAACTCCATGACCCTGTGAGGGATTCAGCCGATTCTGAAAATTGATAGTTAGGTGAAACATAAAAGTTAGTTTGTTTTTACTATTGACTGTATTTTAGAACTGGACCGAGTGTCCCCTCCCCATCGTGTACCTGCTGGCTCCAAATAGCCAATATTGTATAGACTTCTATAGGGAAATAAACAGCTATTACTTTGTCATTATATTTGTCACAATAACCATTCTTGCTCTTAAAAGATATTCTTTTAGTATATCCTATTTTTTTTTTCATTATACTGTAGTTTGTATTTTCTTTATAACAAGTTATTTTAAGTTACAAACTGACCAATCAGGTTCCACAATAAAAGAAGGTGGTCTCACGACAGATTTTGCATAGCCCACTTTCAGGTGGTGGGGTGTGGACTTTGAACAAGCTCACTCCTGAATGGTCAGAGTGGTTGCTATTGTAATGTTGACTCAGACCAATCACTGCTTAATGACCATTTCTGGTTCCAACATCCTTATCGCAAAAAAAACAGCAACTGAATTGACTTTGTTTCATTGAAGCAGGAAGTAAGCCATGTTCTATGAGTGACGTCCCTTGACTGATGGACATATCAGCCCCTCCCCTCTTGTGCTACAAATAGTAAGTCCCACAGAATTCTACTGAGACAGAAAGTTACTCTGTCATTCCGTTTCCTCTGATACCTTCTTCTTCACGTCTTTTTTTTCTAATACTTATTTTTTAAATGATATTTTTCTTTATCACAATTTATTAGCTGACCAATCAGTAAAAGCATATGGTGCCCACTGGCCCCACCTCCAAAGTTTGATTGACAGATTCTCCAGTAGGAGGCGTGTGGTCTTCCAACAAGCTCACTCATGATTGGCGACTGTAGATCCTGTAAAGACGTGACTCAGACCATTCACTTACGGCTGGCTCCAAAACGGCGGCAGATGATCAGCTGATTTTGCGAGAGGTGAAAGTAAGGCATTTTGGTGATGTCAACACCTATCAATGTCCAGTGATAATATACGTCTCTGCTGACATCACACTCAATCCAGTTCCCATATATAGTCAAAAGTGCAGACCTTACTTGCAGACCTCCAATATTTCTCGCCATTTTGTTGTTGGGTTGGTGGTGTGAAGGGCTGGTGGCATGTAAACAGAGAGTTTTAATCAATGTTGAGTGGAAGGAGGGGGCGGGGTTGCTCCACATCAACAATCCCGCCCACAACTTAGAGGTGAATTTCTAATGAACTCCTGCCACTCTGCAGAAACTATGTCCTAGAAAACAACACAGATTTTTATAATTTTGCCTAAAAACAACATAATTTAAAGACCACTGGGAATACTTTTACAATAGATCAAAAGATGATTGGAGTGGGACAAAAGTTTTTATTTCCCCCTAAGTTTGCTTTGATTCAACTGCAAGTCAACCTAAAACCAACTTGAGCTCAATTAGAAACCGATATTCCGGTCTGACCTGCGTCTGAAGCGCCGTATGTTCAATCCCACGTCCAAAGATCACGTGACTAAAACCTCATCAGACCTCAAGGCTGACTTGAGTCAAATCCATTTTCGTCCACCGCCTGTGCGCAAGCTGTCTATTCTCAATCGCACGAGGCACAAATGTAGACAGAGAAGCAGTGTGTGCTTTTTCATGTCTGCCTTCTTTAAGATAGGGCTATGTTTTGTCCTCGGCTTATTTTGAGGATAATCTGTTTGCTTAGTGAATTGGATAACTGTGTGTACTCGATGGAGGAAATTGTAAAAATTCCTTGAGGCTTCCGTGCAAAAGTGGCGCCAGGGTTCATGCGTGGGTACCGGGGTTATAACAGGCTCTGCAAACACCGTCTAATGTCTATTTGTGCGCTTAAAGCCATGTATTTAGTGTTAAGAATATAAGTATTTGTCTCCGCGCAGCAGATGCTTGCGTTTTTTGAATTGATCTATTTCCTCTTGTCTCTATGCAGGAGGAGGACTTCCAGGAGATGGTGAACACCGCACAGGTGATGGAGACGCAGTATGGTCATCTGTTTGAGAAGGTCATCGTCAACGACGACCTCTCGACGGCCTTCAGCGAGCTGCGGTCGGCGGTAAAGACAGTGGAGACGGAAACTCACTGGGTTCCAGTCAGCTGGACTCACTCCTGAAACCAGCATGGACTGGGAAAGGGTTAGAGGGCGGGGCTTCTCCCACAAAACTACGCTTTTTTTCTAGGTGAATACACATATCTGTTTCATACTTGCTGCAACTGGTTCTGAGGGATTCGGCAGGCCAAAGTGGGACCGACTTTAGCAACAAAAAGTAGGCAAAGGGGGATGTGGATGGATTTGGATCTTCAGTTCTGACCCAACAGGACTGCAGATTCTGTTCAGGACAGGAGTTCTGGACACTTTTTCCAGGTCCAATCCACTTTTGTCATTTCAACCAACTCCATCCGCCTATGGGAGTTTAGTATCGGAGCAGAAGGAACCCTGGACTTCATGCTGGCTCCCGTTTCTGAACTCTGAGGGGAAAACAGGGTAAACAATAAAAAAAAGTCTTCTGTCTCACCACACCACGTCGGTGCTTTCACGGCGTTTAGTCCAAACAAAACTCATCCAGGTACTCTCACAAGAAGGGCAATAACTATTTTATTTAAAGAAATTAATATATTTTCTAAAATGTTCCAATAGTTCTTTTTATACACAAAATGTAATTTTAAAAGCAACTGGTCTTAACTGTAGCAGCATTTTTTATATATATTTTTGTCAATCTAGAAGTTTCTTTGCTTTCAGAGGCGTTTAATTTCATGTCAGACTCCAAACACGCGTCAGTGTTTTTGGTTCCATTGAAGCAGCTTAAAGAAACCAGATGTTATTGAATTTTATTAATGGAATTTGTTTTCCACAAAGACGCTATAACTTCTGTGAAATTCATTTCTAGATCTTCACTTTTTTTTGGGTTTGTTAAAATAAATTTTACTGTAATTCACCCTAAAACCAGAACAGAACCAGAACACTAGCTTGTGATAAAACAGCACTTCCTGTTATCAATTCTTTTTTTAGATCCTGTTTTTATTTTTTTTATTTTTTGTCACAGACTTTGGAACAACTCTAAGTAAATCGAGAGGAAAAAAATTTTTATTTGGAGAAAATAAATTACTTTCTCAAATATTTCTAAAACTATGTTAAAATGTACAGTTATAAAAATAGTCACTTTCAAAATAAAAGTTCAAATTAAACAGCCAAAAAAAGTCATTTTTACAAAATAAAGTATAGAAATCTAAGGTCTTGTTTGCTCCTGTGCATCCGCACAACTTTGTTCTCCAAAAAGCTTAAATGTTTTTTTATTTGTTTTTCCATCTGCTTTCATGTTTACAGTCATAAATCTTTGATTTGTGTACCCCACACCTCTGCTCTGTTTCATTGATAAGAGTCACGTTTGTGCAGTAGACTGTTTTTAACTTGTAAATGAAAAGGCCGCTTGCACGCCACGCTGTACGAGTCTTTATGTTACAGTAAAGAAAATCCAGCCAATCAGAATTTTGCATGCACCTTTTTACCGGGGTTACGTCTGCGACTGCGCAGTCAGAGCTGCGATGGACGGAGAGGGATCTCCCGTCACCAGAGGAAGATTTTCCGACGCACTTCACCTTGTAAATGACGACACGGGAGAGCAGGAAAAGTCTCTTTTCCCAGATGAAACTGAAATATTTTCCCTGCAGCACAATCACCATGAATTTATGAATATTTTTGGCTTTCTAGAGTAAGATGTGGCTGGATTATGGGCTTTGCCTTTTCTGAGCCAAATGTAGAGAGCCTGTCAAAGACGTTTCTGTTGCATACCTGAAGGAGCAGGAATTTAAAAAAAAGCTTTCATTTTTATGTCCCGCAGCACTCCTGAACCATACAGACCAGACTGTTTTCACAGTTCTTCTCTCTTTCTGCATTTTTGAGTGAAAATTTCACCCCGCTTCATGCTTACGGACATTCCAAAATTTCCACGTAACTATTAGCTGATGAAAATCGAATTTAGTGAATGACTTCTCCAAAAACTGATGACAAAAACTTTCAAAAAATTAGAAATTTATTTTAAATGCTAGAGCTTTCAAAAACATTTTTTTATTATTATGGGATGGCCACAGGACCTGAGTCTTGGAAAATTAAACTTTTGTTCCAACTGCCATTACAAAATTTCCTACACAGACCACAGGATTAAGTCTAAACCACCACAGAAGTTTCAATGACCTTTGACCTTGGAGTAAGGCCGCCATCTTGTTTTATTTTGTTGTGTTTTAAAGACCCATTTCAATGAAAATCTTTTTTGTGTGTGTTTTCAACATTGTTCTTGTAACATTTTTCTCATAATAGAGGACCTATGCAAAAGAATTTCCGTATTTTGAGAGTTTATTAACTCAAATTTTGTATGATCTGAAAACTGGATGCTTGAAAAAGCTCAAACTACGAAACACTTACTTACTCAAATGGGCGTGTCAAACTCTCTCTTATCCACTCCACTTCCTTGAGGCCCAATCTCACTTACGTCTGCAAGAAATGAGGAGCTCATGGGCTACTCCGAGCTGGCCTCTGACTCTAAACTTTATTATACTGCTCGTGGTTATTATTTTCGCCACTAATGCTAGCTTGAGGATGTAAGCTCACGCTTGACCATGCAAACATAGCTCCCAGCAAAGGAGAGGAGGTGGGGATGCTTCAAGCCAACAGTCCCGCCCACAACCTAGAATTATATTTCTGATAAGCTACTGCCACTGTGCATAAAATGTCTTGAAAAATGACAAAGGACTTTAGGTTTTGGTTAAAAACTGCAAATTCATATCATAAAAGACTACTGTGAACAAGTTTATAAAACAAAAAAATATGGCTGGTGTAGGACTTTAAATTACTGTTAGTATCGCTACAAAATGTAAACTCCTCCCAGAGATTTCAGTGTATTGATCCCCTCGTCTTTAAGCATCATTGGGAAGCTACTGAGGGAAATAATACTGATTTTTAGAAATTCTAGATTTTGATGAGGCGTGAGTGTGGCCAGCTCACAGAAGGGGTGATTCCCCCTTAAATTTAAAACATGAACATCAAGCTCAAGCTGAACAAAATGATACAACATAAGATATGACTATTATAGAACTGTGGGTGTAGTTAATGAAAATAAACCTCATTGCTAAGGAAATCCAAAAGTTTACTTTGGCCGATCTTCTAAAATTTACAAAGACCTGATCAAAAGCTATGGTTGGTATGGAGATAAAACCAGTAGATAAGCTGAAATTTTCATTTTTTTATGAATTAGTTACATCCTGTTTCCAAAAACCAACAAGCTCATATTTTAAAGGGTAACCAAACCCTAAATCAGGGATAGGCAACTCCAAGCCTCGAGTGCAACAGTATCTGCATTATTTCTAGATATCCAAGCCCTACTCATGACCTGGCTCAAGTGTGTCCAGCCAATTAAAACATGCCAGAGCAGAGAATGTTGGAAAATATGCGGGAATGGGGCACTCGAAGCCTGGAGTTGTCTATTCCTGTGGACCTCTTAATGTGGCTTTAAAAGTGCTGTCTGTTGATCATTGCCAAATTTTTGCCAAATTAAAATAAACCTGTTCAATTCTTGAAAATATAGTCAAAACCCTTCTGTGTGCTGCCCTCTACAGGTTCAATCGAGGTATTACAGTTGAATTTCATGATTGGTGGAATCATTTAAGTCTGACGTCATGATCTGCAGCTCCAGTCAACATAACAGTCCTGTTCCTCAGCCCCACCCCTCTGACTGGATTTTCACATTTTGGCTATGGGTGGAGTCAGCCTCCAACTTCCCTGTTTGGTGACCCTTTATGCTCTTAAAGTTCAGACATCGGTGTCTCAAAGTGGGTTTATCCTTCTGTCCTCCACCAGATCAGATCTTCCACCTCTTCACTTCTCACTCAGATATGTTACTGTGCTGGACTTTGGTGTGTTGAGGGGATAAAGGTAGTTACTCATCACTTTTTCCTCCTGATTTATAAAACATTGTCATAAGAAGCCTTCTTCTCCATTTCCCTAAAGCTGACCAGATCTTCTCCAAGAACCGTCAAACTGAAGACAAACGACTGTATTCCTGAGTTTTGGCCTCCAAAGGCCCAGTTCCACCTACGTTCCCGCAGAGGTAGACTGTTGCTGTGGACCTTCCTAGCAAGACCCCCTAAGGGGGTGAAGGTGGTGGTAAATTTGAGGAAGCCAAACAAATCTGAGTTTTCTCAAGCTGATGTCCTAAATCACCCGGAACCTCATCTGCTGCAGGTTTTTTTGGTGTTTATCCAGCTCTGCTCAACTCCAGGTGCCGGGTGTCTCTGGTCATGTTTGCCCTCGGACTTCCTGCAGCAAACGGGCGACTCCTGCTTCGCCGGTGGACAGCGGTGACGGACAAACCGATCTGCGTCTTTGTTCGCTGACGTGCTGTCAGAACGACCTGGACGTCCAGAATGATCAGAGAGGAAGCGGCCCCATGTGCCCCGGCTCTTGACATGAGTGATGATGTATTACAGAAAATGACAATGTGCTCAGTGCATTTGAGTCTGTGCGAAGAGGTAAGTAGGAGCAAAGATTGACGCGCCTTCATAAATCTTCCCGTAATTCTATGAGCGTCTGTCTTCTGGCCCGAGCGGGCTTTAGGTAGCAAATCTCCCCCGCTTCCTTTATTCATGTTTCCCTGACATCCCTTGAGGAGTGAGCTGCCATGTGAGAACAGGCCAAGTGATGGCTTCCCCAGCTTAGGACATGAGCGCTGGCGCCCACCAAATCAAAGAGCAGCTCCCCGTCTGCCCCCCCCTCACTTCTCCCGATGGCTGCAATAGTTTAGCAGAACCAAATCCAGGGATTTATGGAACGACGGGGCCTGCTTTCATCTGGGATCTGGGATGTTCATGTCACCCTGCTGCAGTCGAGTCTCGTGAATCGCTCGCTCCCCGCCTTACATATTTCTTTTTCGCGTCCATAAATCTGGGCTTTTAACCGATCCCATTGTTTAAGAGGAGAATGAAAGCGGATGGATGGATGGATGGAGAGGATGTGGAAAAGTTGGGAACCCAGCGACATGTCCCTTCAGCGTCCCATGACGCTTTTTTTTTTTTCTGAATCCATTAGAGGTCTTAATATGGTCTGCGGCACTTTTGATTTACAGCTTTGGAAGCACAGTGGCAGGATGCATCAACGGAACCGGGCTGGATTTATCCCCTAATGTGACTGCTTGTCGAGCGACCCTTCAGGAGGGACTCCTGCTGCGTTCGGATGGTTTTCTTCCTCCTGTTGTCTTTTTTGTGGTCACAGAACACTCAAAAAATAAAAAATAAATAACAGCCATTGATGTCCTCATCTTTGGCTGTTGACCATAACTACTGCTGTAGATCTTTAGGCCGTGTTGTTCTGACCTGCTCTTCTCCATTCTTAACCAGTAATGTTTGGAGGGAGTTGGAACTGAAACCTTATTTTCAGACTGTCGGGATCATAACAGTCAGTCGGGGTGGGGCGTGAAGTTGCTCGCAGGTTAGCTTGACACTGTGACGGGGCTAAAAGTTCAGGAGCAGCTGAAGAATTCCTCTGACACGTGTGGAGTGAGAGTGGGGGTCCGGGAGCACCGGCTGTTACCTTAGTTCAGCGCTGTCCACCTATATTTTCTTGAACCCTTGGGCTCTCAGCCCTCCTCTGCAAGGTGTTCATAATTAAAGCGATGCGGAGCTGTCAGCTTTTAAACGATAATTCTCTGGAGTTTTCAAGCCGTTGTCAGCGTTGTTATGATTGGATGAGTGAAGGAGACAAAACATCCCCCGCCTCGCAAAGTCCTTTTTGGAAGAGTTTGTAATTCTGACGGGTTTTCGGCTGACAGTTTAAATCCCTGAAACTTTGTAAAACCCCGGGTCTTGCGAGGGTAAGTAGCTAACGGCGCACAAATGGGATGGAGAACGCCGTCCAGCTGGAGCACGAGAGCGCTACAGCAGCAGCAGCAGCCGCCGCTGCCGCTGCGCTGACCCGGTGTAATGACTGTAAGTGGATTACAAGGAGGCCCTGGTCACTGGTCATTAATGCTGAGCATGCTTGAGTTACCTCCGCGCGGCAGCGGCTGCACCACAGGGACGAAGCTCTGGACGACCATGATACCTGAGAAGCTCGCTGCTCTGCGTTAGGCCTCAGAAAAGCTGCCAGCTCCCTGAAAGTTGAAATGAGCTGAGAGGGATTAAACAGACTTTTATTTTTGCGGGGTGGAAGTGTTCCCTGCTACAAACGCAGTAGCAGCCTTCCGAGTGCAACTGCTAAACTCCAACCTAAAATTAAATATAATAAAATAAGTTTTAATTTCATGCTTGATTGGAACCGTTGGATGCTTTTTTTATTGCTTTATTTTCTTAACCTCAGAGGGGAACACGTTTCCTGTAACTAGCCCCGGTCCGTGGAGCTTTGCAAAAAATCAAATGAAGACATTTCCTAAAATAGTTTCAAAGTTTCAATTATTTTACATGAGTTAGATAAGTAAAAGTTATTCAAACAAAATTAAAAGCACATGAAAATAAGCCAAATAGAGCCAAACTAAATACCAAAAATCCACAAACGAATGCTAGCTTGTTAACACATGAGAATATACATTTTCTGAGTGTGTTACTATGCTAACTTTTATTACTTTGGTCCCAGTTCTCAAAGGTAGTGAGTTCAAATCCATTGACAACTAATACCAAAGACTCCAAAAGCATTAACAAAGGGTTAAACCACCAAATAGTTTGAGTGCAGCTGTGTCTGCAGCTCACCGCTCCCACGGGGAATGGGACAAACGCAGGGGAAAAACGTTTCACAAACCCAGACAAATGACATTCAATGGGACTTTAGCTCAACTGTGTTCCTCACGATTATCAAGACCATTTATACACTACCAGGTGAGATCCTGCATGGGGAGTGAATACTCCGAGTGTTGTTCGCCAGTACAGTCTTATTCTTGGTGACCTTTAGCCTAAAGCTACGTTCACACCGCCCTCTTTCAATGAAAAATCTATGTTAAGCATTTTTAAGACTGTTTTTGGGCTCTACGCACAAAATGCACGGCCATTGAATGTGCAGTGCGACTTATGATATATCCTCCCTTTTAATTCACAGAAGCACCAACCATTTGAAAACTCATCATAGAGGTGAAATTGATAATTATGGTTTGTGCAGACAGAACACAAAGTCGTATATGTAAGACTTGTGAGGAAAAGAAGACCCAAAAAAGACAAAAGCCTGGAGAAAGAAACAAAACAAGATCTCCCAAAAAACATCTTATGATAGATGTGAACCCGATGTGAATCTATTTCCTAAATTACTTCAAGAAAAGCACAGTGAATTTACTTGGTTGAAAGCAACTTGCATATTAAAGTTCCAGTGCTTTATGTTCTGATAATAAAAAATGAATCATGAAAAAGTATATTTTATGTGAAAGATGCAATAATGTTCAGATAAAGTTTTTCTTGAGTCATAATTTAAGTAAAATATCATCTCTGTACTGTCTTTTTATAGCGATAAATCGAGATATGTATACATATTGAATCCCCAGACTCTTAAAGATAATATTTTTTTTAAACCTACACCCACTATCCATGTTGGAGAATTATTCATCTTTAAATTAAATTATATTTGCTCATCAACTTAATTGGGTTTTATTAGTTATAGCAACTGCCACAGGTGACAATGTTGAGAGTTGATGCTAAATTATGGTCACCATCCTACAAAAATCACTTCATCAATGTGTTTCCCACAGGGTTTTGGCTGTTATTTTCTGTAGTTCAGTAAAATTAATCTTTCTTTTATTTTCTGAAAGAAATCAACAGAGAATCACAAACGTCCTCTTCCTCATTACCAGGCTCCCTCTTTAAACTTCTTCGGATGTAAATGTTTGTCTAAGTGTCTAGACGAGCTTCTGCACAACAACCCAGCCAGCCAAATAAAACACGGAGCGCACATGTGGTCTGGACAGTTTGGAGGACAAGTGTGAGCTAATGGGGGGGAAATGCTGCATTCCCTGCAGAACAGCGCAGACAGAAGTTCATCTCCTGACGTTCCAACAAATCATCACATTAGGAACCTCTGCATTAGGAAAAGTTGCGGTGCACTTAACGAGCCATGTTCCTGCATGTAACACGCTCTCGTATGAAACCCGAGCACTTGACGGGCTGTATATGCTGTCACCAGGGTGAAAGCTGGGGAAAGATCTTGTTATTGCTGCGTGTGTTCTGTTTGACGTGTCAGGAACTCTTGGCATCTCGTTGTGACTGATTCTCACAGCTTAAAAGTCCAGGCTTGGACCCTGAAGCGACACGACCTTTTAGTGAGGTTCTGACAAGCTGCCATTCTGCTTTTAAGCCACGTTCCCAACAACCGTGTGGTGAACGTTCAAAACATGTTAAACGCTGTTTTTTTGAACGGGCATTTAAACGGGCGTTTACCTTATAACACGGTCTGGGTGAATGCTCCATTCTGATTGGCTACTGGGTGTGGATTAGAAAGTGACAATTCACAGTGATAAACCACACTTTAAAAAGAAGTTCCAACTCTGTGTCACTGCACTGATTTTTTTTTAAACAGCATTATTTTTTTGTCATCTGGACAAAAACAAGCGGTAAGAGGTGAACTTTACATACATACATATCGTTTTGCTTTGCCGCTGCAGTTGAGGTCGGTGTTGGCGCATCACTTATCAAATTGTCCGCTTTTTGTGAAAAAGGGGTAAAAATTGAAGAAATGACAATAATAAAGCACTGAATATTAATTGAATATTAATTTCTTTAGTAAGTAACTGTGGTACAAGAAGGATAATGCCCTTTGTAGTGTGATTTAACTGAAATGAATGCATTTTACAGAAGCAAACTTCAAACCGTTCAGGCTTCCACGCCGCGTGTTAATTTCTAATAATGCACACTTCCCTTTATCACTTACATGTTCGCCAATTACAGTTAAAAGAAGTTTGGTGTAAAAAATGTCAAAGCGTTAGGAGCAGCCATGATGCGTTCAGTGGTGGTATGGAAGTTCTAATACTGGCTGCTTTGTCGCTCAACATTGTCACAAAACGCCGTAACCTGGCCAGATAGAACTGCTGGAAGTGGCAGACAAATCCTTTTTCCTGTTGAGACGGGCTTGCTAGCTTTGGGGCTTGTTGGCCTTTTTTTGATGATGTCCAGTTTTTCCAGAAAAGTCCATTAAGAATGGCTTTTAAGCAAAAAAATCTGCAACTAAATCAACTTCTCTACCTTCTTCTAATGTTAACTGCAAAACAGCGAATAATTCAAACTAAAATCAAGTGTAGCTGGTCTGAAGAACAGAAGAAGTTAGCTTTTGCTAGCGCAAAATTTGGCCATCCAATCAGAGGTGATTATGTCATCTTCCGCCCTCATGAAGCTACTGAGACTCTAACTCAAATTATGATTGGTTGAATCAACGTAAATGTGTTTAATCCATATCATCATCAGTGTTTTTTTTTTTTTATGGAAAGCTGCTGCAAAGACCGGAAGTGAGGAAGGAAGTAATGACTGTATGAGTGTAAGGCAGATTTGAATGAACCTAGCAACAAGTGAAGACTAAAATCTGATTGGTTAGAAGCATTCATGTGACAAAATCAGTCTTACAGCATAGGGCTGTGAGAGAAGCAGACAGAACAGTTGGAATGATTTAAAATATATTTTGGACAAATATATATAAAAAAATATATAAAAAAACATTTATCTTCTTTTCAGAAAATTTTAGGCCTTCACTGAAGGTTTTGCACGCCCTGACCGTACGCCACTGTCCTCCACAGCACAGCGCGACACGGTTCACCCTCGTGGGGGAGGTCTCTGCATCCCTCCGCGATGAGGGTTAGCCCTTAACAAAACGATTTCAGACAATTCTACCCCTTTCAGCGCTCCTACAATTGGAGGGGTAGGGAGAAGCTGTAGAGGAATTTGATTTTGGCCTTTGACTTCTCAGTAGAAGTGGCCACTTGAACACGTGCTGCCGGGGACTTAACAAACTTAAAGAATTAGAAAAAATACCAAAGAAGTATCATTTTGGTTCAGAAACATCCCTTTATGAGATGATGTAATCTTCAATAAAAAGCCGCAGGTCCAGTGAGGATGAGCATATTATGTGTCGGGCAGACGGCAGGCTGGGTTGCCAGGTCAGTAAAACGGTTTACTTCAAACAACACATTAAACTGCCAAAGCCGCCTTTAAAGAAAGCTGAGCGGACAGGAAAAAAAACCCAATAAAGCTAATCACAGTTGACTCCACACTCCGCTGTGATGACTTCTAGAAAGCAGAAGTGCTCGTGAGGAAGGGCAGCGTGAGGTCAACAAAAGAAAAAGGGGGACCAAAGGTGCAAAAGCGTCTGAGGATGTGTGGGGGCCTTGTAAGGCAGCAGAGGGGAGTCCCACAAGCAGGTGTTGATGATAGAGGGAGGTGCTGCAGCTGCTGGGGGAGCGGTTAGGGGCTTTGGCTGCAGACGGCCCGCCATAATGAGTGATGCTCCACAGAGGCTGAAACGAAATGGAGCACTGAAGCCATCTGAAAGCAGGAAGGGTGCGGAGTGCCGGGTCTGGCTGGCAGATTCCGTGAAGGAATCTTCTTCAAAGCGAACCCCGTCTTTACAGCGGGGCTCACAGGCAGCCTGCAGACTGACTGATTAGACCTCAGAGCTTTGTGATTTGACTACATTGTTTGCGTTGGAGCAACACACACACCCTGCGCCTTTTTTCAGTCTGCAGAGAAGCATATTTCACGTGTAAAATTCCTCAACTAAGTGGTTAGTGAGATATTCCTGAAGTGCTTTGTTTAAGCACTGGAAAGCCTACTGTTTGGGACCAGTAATTGCAGTTTTGCTCCCAAACTAATTAATATAAAAGCAATAAAAATGACCTGATACTGATTCTATGTCTAATAGAAGCCAGAAGTTGAAATGCTGCCCTGAAAATGACATTTCTGACAGTAAAGTGGATGAGGCAAAGTTTATTTTAGTCGCACACGTCAAAATACTGAGACTTAAGTTTCTTGTAGACTACGTTTATTGCTTTCCTTAAAGCCAGAAGGTCAAATGATCTGTATTAAACATGTCATTTTGACACTAGCAGGCTTTTAAAAGAGTAACTTGGATTCAGTAATGGAGTCACCCTTCAAAACTTAACAGAAACAGCCATTTTTTTCAATTTATTTTTTTTACAAAAATCAGGTCAAATAATTCTGTCTATGCTGCTTGAGTTAATCATTGGTCACTCTTCCCAGTTTTCTGAAAGTCTGATAATTTAGTTTCAACAATGTTCCAGCACAAAGATTTGTTGTCCAATAAAAAGGGAATTGGAGGAAACCAAAGATCACCAATGTTATTGGGAAGCACAGGAGTGGGAGTATCATGATATGGGGCTGCTTAGCTGGAAGAAAATTTTATATAAAATAAAAATATGTATATATATATACACACACACACACACACACACACTAACATTACTGAAGCAACTGATAATGACTTTTTTAGTAACTTTTCAGCACTTTTTCAGGATCTTCCTATGTTTTTATCTTGCATTTGTTTTACATATACCACGGTTTAAAACAGAAGACTTTTATAATGAAAGTGTTCCAGGATTAAACTGAAAAATTCCTGAATATAATAGTGCGTTGCAAACCAGCGTTGTGCACCTTGAAGGAATTAAGATTACTAACTCATTTGTTTAGCTAGGGAGGCATCAAACATGTGACGCAGGTTGAAGAACTCGCTAAAGGCTAGTTCTTTAACTTGCATTTTGCCGATGAGATTCTTCTTTTTTTTTTTTTTACTGTTTAGTTGGGAATGTCCACCACCTTGAGTTGTAAGAGGCTTGTTGTAAATGATCAAAGCAGTGTAAATCTCATGAATCTTGCTTCAGGACTTCTTCTTTCCCAGTTCTATACCAATATATGAAAGACTCTGAGTCATATATCTATATATCTCCGGCCGGGTACAATACTTTTGTAAATGAGAAGGGATGGCATCCATATGTCATTCCCGAATCAGAGTTCCTAATCTGGTTTTGCTTTCAATGTGCTATCACTGGCTGCAGGTTTTGTACGTAGAGCCTGAAAACGGTTGTAGAAACTTGTATGCCACAGTTTTGAACATGGAAGCCTAAAAGATTTTCATAGACTTTTCATTGTATTTTCATGTGGTCACTTGGACACACTTTGGAGAAGTAGCTACAATGTAGCTTCAAATGGTGCTGCACATGTCAAAACGCTTCCTGTTAGATTACAAAAGCAAAGTTGTGGATGTATAGACACTTTTTTTAATCAATACCTTTATATATTTTATTAAACGACTATAGCCCTTTTGGGTCATGAGGTTGCTGGAGCCTATCCTAGGACTTTATTGGGCAAAGGCGGGGTACACCCTGGGCAGGTTGCCCCGCATTAACCGATACATGCTAAACAAAACATCAGGAGTAAAGTAAAAGAAAAAAACTTTTTAAAAATCTTGTCCTAAACCATTTGGCCTAAATACCAAAAAGTGTCCTGCAGTAGAGCAGCCTCAGTCTTCTTTGATTAATTACACTCATGCACCTTGGCTTTTTTTTTGTACAGTTAAATGCATTTGATTATTTCCAGACCATTACTGCGTCCCTGTAAAACACCCTTCCGTTGGGTAACACGGAGAGTTCAAGGAAATGAAACAAACAGGATATTTTAGTTCCTTCTGTAAAGTTACCTTTCTGTAACCGCGGTCCGGGTCAACGGAGGGGCACCGATGTCTCTCCGTTATCTGACGAAAACATCGACCACCGCGGCGGTCTGATACTGATCTCCCTGCATACCTGCAGCCCGACGTCAGGACCGTCGGACCACTTAACTGAGGTGCTAAAGGAAATGACCAATTATGGGTCAAGTATGTGAGACCTGCCTTTAGACCACTTTAAATGTGCCTTCCAAAACACAACAGTAACACTCCTCTCCTATTTTAGTCAGCAGCTTTTTTTCAACAGCATCCCACCAAGTAGAAGTTAAAATGAGGGCAGAGCTAACGGCTAATATTAGACGATAGGTTATGATAAATGGTACATACTTTTATGATGCTTTATTACTTTCCTGTAAGGCCTAAAGAGATTTCCAGTACAGTGCAACACATTCTCATCCTCAACTTATCACATATTGCTGTTTGGTTGAGGACCGTTCCGTGTCCCTTTTTGAGGTTTTGGATGTCCCCCAACTCATCGTTTTTTGACGTGCTGGCTGTTCGTAAAATCAAGGATGTGTTAAAATAAGGTGTAACCTTGATGACTGTATGAGATACTATAAAAACCACAAGAAAGCATGTTGTTACCATTGGCCGTGTATTAGAACTGGACTGAGAGGCCCCTCCCTCCTCGTGTTCCAAACAGGAAGTACTCACTAGCTCCAAGAAATAGCTACGATTCTGTCATTTTTTTCTGTCAATTTTTGTTCCATCATGTTTTTCTCTGTAGTTCAAGTTATCCGAGTTCTAAACTGACCAATCAGATGCCTTTCAAATGGAAAAGGGTGTGAACTTCCAACAAGCTTTTTCCTAATTGATGAAATGTTGACTCAGACCAATTACTGCTTTTTAGCGATTTTTGGCTCCAACATCACAAAAAATTGGCGACTGAATAAACTTCCTTTTGTTGGAGCCGAAAGTAAGTCGTTTATCGTGGGTGACATGACTCTCGCTTGGTCCAGTTCCCTTATACAGTATGACGCATTTATGGTCGACGTCTTTGTTCAGGTATAAACAATTAAAAGGTACAATGAGATTCTTTATAATTTTAAGGGATTCGGCTTCATAAAAATTAATTTTTTTTAAACACACCATTTCTGATACTGTCATGTCACTGTATACCCTTCTCTTGATGTTTTTAAGTCATACAGCCCTAAATCATTTGAGGTTGATCAAGAACTGGCAGGTGTTTTCCTAACAGTAAAATTCAAAGACCATTGTTTTAAACAACCAGTTATTTATCTAAAGGAGTCACTGACTGGTTAACCTCACAATCCGTCAAAAAGAAAAACAACTCCTTTTATTAGTTACATTAATGTGTTCGTTTGGATTTTATCACTCTGAGACATAATATTCCGTTTAATTGCTGGAATTTGGCCCGATCTGATGGAAATTCTGTCTTTCCGTTTCTGGCCTTGTGACGAGTTTGAGACAGACGTAGCCCTAACAATAAGATCTGGGATTCTGTTAAACACACAAACACACTCCTGTGAACTCTGCCGCAGATTGCTTCACTGGAAAAAAAAGAAAAAAAAAAGGCCCGACATGGCCTGAAATAGTTCATATTTGACCAATTAGTGGAAAATCTCACAAGAAAACTTGGTCCCAAAGAAAGCTTGCTGATGGCCAAAAGAGGTATCAAATGCACAGCCGTGTATATGGCAGCACGTTGCAGACTCGCTGAGCTCACCGGCGTTCTGCACTTATGCAAAGCATGTGGGATCGCTCTGACAACGCTGGTCAGGCAAACAAGAAATTAAATACTAATTTTAGCTTCAACAGATATTAATTCTCGCAATTAGCAGCGTGAAACCAAAACTCAAGGATCTTTTTCAGTAGAAACTCCCCCTCTACCACCTCCTTCATTCTTCCACCATTTTTAGATGTTTTCTGAAATGCTAAAAAACACTTTAATGTGAATTAAAGATGATGAGTTAAAGATTTTTTAAGTGTATTTGTAGGATTACCTGATGTGGATTTTCCAAATGAATCTCCAAAATTATAATGTTGAAATATGGGAGGCGATTCCTAAAACTTGTTAAAAATCCTTTTGGGTTGATCTGGGCTTTGAGACAAAACCCAGCTGGATGCACGTAATAAATAAAAGGAAAACGGATAATAAAAGTTGATTACAACATGACCCACTTTGGGGTTTTTAACATGTTTTTGCGGCATTTGTCTGATGACGGGCATATCTAATTATTTTAAGATTAAAACGTTATTTCTGGCTATTCCTGTCTTCAAATTGTTGTAAATCAGAAGCAGACCAACAAATATATTTGGAAAAAGACATTTGTTGCTCTCAAAATACATTGCGCTCCCTGCTCTGCTCTACTCTGATGCATCCTATGAAAAAAAAACCAAAGAAAAAATAGATCCATGTACATCTTTGTACCAAAAAGATCCCGATGCAATTTTAATGACATGTTTTTTCTTTGGGGTAAATCTCAACTTTCATTTTTTTTTTTAATATATTTATAAATATTGACAACATCGTGTCAAAGAAATGTCATCATGTTATTAACCTACTGACAAGAAGAATTATAAACTAATAGAACAAGTTTTATGTTGTCTATGTTACGCTCCTGAAAATTGGAATAATGAAAAAATAGCACAAGACACGATGTTCCATCAGTTTAGTCCAGTGTTATAATGGACGAATGGAAGAAACGCGTGTCCCTACGTGAACTCAGACAAGATCAATCGAAACATGATCAACAGATAAAAGTCTCAAAACTAAATATTTGGAAGAACGTTGAATGAAAACAATAAAGAATTATTCAAAATGACATATTAGCATTGTAATGTAAATGTTTTGACATCAAGACCAAAGTAGTTGATCACAGATCAACCAATAATTCAGTCTTGTCTAGTCCTAGGAAACAAATCATCAAATAATTTCCTATTCAGGGACAATTATTATTTTCCCAAACAATATGAAGCATGTTGTTTTTTTTGTCAACAATTTTCTTCCTTCCTTAAGTTAAAACAACAGCTCTAAAAAGACTATTACATCTGCATGTTTCTACAATGACTTTATTGTATTCTGTGGTTTTAGTTCTGTTTTATTTTGAATCTACTGTTGAACTGATGGAATATATTCATGGAAAGAAATATGCTTTTTCCTTTTTTATGTATTTAAATAAAATTGTAATTGATATCAAAGTGAATGTTTCTGCAAAAAAACATAACTTGTGTGATTTTTTTTATCCTTTTTGGCCAGTTTTTGTGGTATCTAAAAGAAGTTAAAGTTTAGTTGTCTGTCCTAAATGGAAAGCAGAAGCATCTTGTTTTGTTTTGGCAGAACAGCAGGTTCAAAAAGTGTTTTATTTGGATTTGTAATGCTTTTTTGCTATTATTAGTTGCAGGGAAAGAGCCAGAGAACTATGATCTGAACTTGGGAAAACACCTAAAGTTGATTAGAAGTTGTTCACCCTTTAGTATATCCTGTCAAAGATCGACACAGCAAATCAGCTTTCACTGATCTGCACAATTGGTTTGGCAAATGACTTCTGTTTCTTGTTCAGCCTCTTTTGAGATGTAGATGAGTTTTTTCAAATAAAGTAAGTCAGATCCCATCCCTCCTAAGCTATTTAAAGAAGTCCTCCCTACTGTAGGGAAGCTGAAACATCACAAAGCAATTACAAAACTATCGTCATATAAGATATTGCTTAGTAGACATTAAACTTTATATTCATATTAAGGTGGGGGCCGCAAAATATTGACTTGGGAGCTGCAAAAGGCCCACCGGCTGCCAGTTTGGGACCCCTCTCTTAGATTAAGGAGACATCTTGCTAGGGGCGGAGCTAGAACATTCTGTGTAGGGCGTTGGGAAGGGACAGAATACTTGAAATGTTGCTTTTGTAATTTTTACAACACTTAAAGAAGCTTGTGTTGTATATTTTGTAATCTTTTTAATAACGATGCTAATACTCAAATAAAACTCAAATATTGGTGGGCAAGTGGGGCGCAGCTACCCGCTTGTTCCCGTAGCTCCGCCCCTTCATCTCACACATCTCATTGTCACCCCTCTTTTCCTGCTTTGAAAGTGCCGGATCGGACATGGATCATATAAAAACATAGTCAAAAAAGTCAAAACACCAGAGGCTCTCTCCAGCTTCTAACCCACCAGCACCAAAAGCCGTAGTCGGCTCCATCTCCTCATCATCACTCATGTTACTCACGCATTGCTTTGTGTGTTTTTGATCTGGGTTGTTGGACTCGCTGAGAACGGATGCAATCATGATGTTCGGATCGTTTCCGCGCCGTTCAATCAAAGGCTGTTTGATGCAACGGGGCAACAGCACGAGGGAGGGGGGGTTGTGTTTGTTATTCTAGGTTAGGTTGGAGTCACAGAACATCTAAGGGAGTACAGGTGGTTTGGAGCACATTGTGTATTTGTTTTACTTTGTAAAAGATCCAGACCAGGGGGATTGTTTCATTTAGACTCCTTTAACAAACAGCAATTAGGCCGGCTAATGAGACCTGGGTAAGACACGGTAAATCCATAGTTTATCCTGTCTTGTTTTCTCTCACTATTCCATCCATCTTGACTTTTTCCTTCCTTTTCAGACTGCTTTTTACATCAGACCTTATGCTGCGTCTGACCTCTTTTGCCTTTAATCACCCCCTTAATTCAAGCCCCATGGTGTGCACGCTCAGTGCTTCTGAACTGGGACCGCTCCCCCACCTATCATTCCAAATAAAAAACCTGGAGAAGCGGGGGAAGATCATAAATTCAGTTCTGCAACAACAACAACACAGAAAATGATCTGTCTTGATACTGGGAAAGAGCTACTGCTTCTCCCACCCCAAGGGGAATCACTGGTGATTGATTTACGGGCGAGCGTAATCCAACTTATTCCTTAACAATTTAAGAGACAAAGTAGTTCCACCTGCTTTGCTTTTTCAGGTACAGATCGCTAAAATGAAGGTTTGGCGACTCTGGGAAGTGAGTTTTTTAATGAAGATTCAGCTGCAGTTTGATGAAAAACAACCTTTACCAAAAAGCAGTCTCTTTAAAAGTACTGCGAGTATACTCAGTTTATGCCAGACTAATACTAGTATATCCTTTAAGTTTACTTTTTATATAGTTTATTTTTTTATAAATCCAAAATATTCAATTGCACTTTCATGGTCTGTAGAATACTTGGTATACTTCTACTTATAATCAAGTATGCTCAATAAAATGCATGAATTAATTGATCTATTTGTCTGCAAGTAGCAGAGCAAGGAGACTGGTCCACGTATGGCAGTTGCTGGTGCTTTTTCAAACATCTTTTTGACAAACTTGATAATTAATAGCAAGTTTTACTGTGTCATGAAACTCTGATATTATTGTTAACTAATTATTATATATTTATTTACTAGTGTGCCTATATGCTAATGTTTGCCTATTTTCCAATCAAATACTAATTATTCTAAGTGATTTCTGTATAGATTTATATTTGTGTTGTTTGTTTTGTATTATTTTTACTTTGATAATTTTAAACAATTTTGAAATCCATACTTAATAAATTCTGGCTGGGATTCACCGGTAACAAAACAAAGCACAAAAAGCTATCAATTTTTATTAATTAATTTAATTTATTCATATGTTATTATTATTATTATTATTAGTTTCTCACCGTTGACATCACACGATCTGCTACCACACGATCTTGCTAGATTGAGATGATCCTTTCTGGTGCAGGTGTTTTTTTTATTTTGAAAGGGGTCAAGCAAACCTCCTGCAAAAGTTATAAACTATTTCATATTTAAAAATAAGGTATCTTTTTAATTGTGCGTTATTCATGGAAAAAAGATGACAAAAATATAGAATATTAATATTGTTTCTTTAAAGATAAGAATAATGGATTTATATGAAAACAAAAACAGTTGGTTTGACATTTTTAAATCTTATCATGGGGGAGAAGAAAACAGAGAAATGTCTTTGTTATTTAGTTTGTCAAACAGCTTCAAAAATTGTTGTAGTTTCGTTGTTTTGCTTCCACTGACGCAGTTCTATAAATGTAAGACACAGATACCAGGTCACATTTACGTCTGCCATGCGTTTCCGCATTTGAATTGATTTGGCGCTTTTTGATCCATCATGCTTTCCGTCGCATGTGGTGGTATCTTAGCAACGGACTGCGTCCAGGATACATTAAAGGTTCGTAGTTAAAAAACAACACGGTCTGGGGATTTTAGGAGATTTACGCACTCGCAATCGTAAGCAACATCTTTGAAAGTAAGTTTTATCTTTTTCAAACTTTAAGTAACATTTTTTTCAACAAATTGCTACAACAAAGGGGAAGTCTTCTTTTTTGTCACAGAACGCTGACTGACAAACACCTTTAATTCCTCCAAAAATTAAGCTTTAAAAGCAGCCTACGCTAAATACTATAAATCATTTTATTTTCTCACAAAATGTCGATGATTTTGTGTTGTGTATGAAAACGATACAACCCAATTTCTTCTGCTTTGTTGTGTGTTAAATGTTACAAACCCGTCAGCTTTTTTTTTCACATAAAAAAAAATTCGGGATTTATCTTAAAAATAATTAAATAATTTTCATAATTTAATTATTTATATATAAAATTCCTCCAAAACATTGCTTTTGTTCCAAATTACCATTAAAAAAAGAGTAAATTATTATGTTATGTTTTGTTATTCAGACTTTATTCCACAAAAATATTGTTAAATTATTAGTGCTATTACTAAAATGGATAGTGGAATATAATTTATATTTTTTAAAATCTTTAACTTTTTAGTATTAATAAATAGACAATTTATGAGTTGAAAAAAATGATTACATTAAAATAAATTATAATCAAAATAAACGTATATCAACATGTTAAAAACTAACAAATAAAATTCCATATATATACATATATATATATTTCATTTTATAAATATGCAAAACATTTAGTTCTTATACATATAGGCCATATATTAAAAAAAAGCATTTGTTAATATTGTTGCAGCCTTTTTACTTCTTTGAATTGTTCCCTAGAGAAGATCTTATCTAAGCATAACATTGGATGAAAAGTAAAACTTTTTGTTGGCTCAGTCGGACCAAAGACAGGTGATGTCCAAGTGTCGAATCAGTGACTGGATTTCTGTTGCCATGGAAACAATGGTCCAGCCTCTCATCCGATTGCAGCTTGTACACACAACTAATTTAAAAAAGAGAAAGTTGTTGAGTTGGATTGTATAATTTTGATGCAGCAATAATTGAAGTTTGAAAAAACAAGACCCCAAGCGTCTCCGCTCAACTTCTCGATTTTAGAATCTCCTGCTTGAAGCTATGGGGGTGTCGCTGTCCAAGGCGGCGCAGTGGACCACCCTCAGTCCAGACACCAGAAAACTCAAGTTGACGCCAACAAACCAGGCCCTGCTGAAGGAAATCACCTGGAGCGATTGTCTTTCCAGGAACGGCAGATTGTCTACACCACCTCACCCCACAGCAGCGGACTCATACTACATCTGGCTCTCATGATGCACTTCTAACGCTCATTTCTGATGTGTTAACGACACACTCGGTGGACCAGCTCACAATGACGAACAGGATGGGCGCTCTCTCCTCCCACTGCTCGCAGCTTCACCCAGCTTTCCAGACTGATTCACGATGCTGAAGATAAGAAGCTGGAAGAGATTCAAACGTGTCTGGAAGGTGACTGCGACTCACTCACTTTATGTTTTTTTAGGGTTTTTTGGTTTAAGCATCCACTGAAGGATGCAGGAAGTTGTACTTGGAAAACACATTTGCTTTAAAAGAAAATTGATGTGAAGAAGTGGAGGCTGCCTGGACTCAATCTGCTCTTTCCTTCAGAAAACAGGGACTTCCTGGTTAAGATTCTTGGCTCCAGATTTGCCTCCCAGTTGATTGGAGATGATTCGGATGCTGAGAGCCTCAAAGAGGATGAAACCTCAGATGTCAAAGCCAGACTGGTGGTCTTGCTGCAGAACACAGACGAACAGATCCTGAGGAATCTTCTCAGAGACGTCTCAGAGTGAGTTTGAGGCTCTCCTTCATCTTGTTGCCCTATCAGATTTTAAATGTTTGCCCTTTTTATCTTCTTGCTGAAGCGCCCAGTACGACCCAGACTTTATGAAGGTCGAGATGGACTTTCTGCAGTTCTGCAGTGAGGGCGACGACCGGCTGCTGAAGTCAGTCCGCTACACATCAGGTTGGAATTATCTCCACCATCGCTTTTCACACCGATATTAAACCATTTGCAGGAAGAAGGCGTGGAGGTCAATGTTTTTCTGTCACATTTCAGTCCTTTTTTTTCCCTCTTTGCTGTACATTTGTCATGGCCTGAAAAAGCATGCAGTGAATACAGTTCATCATCCTTCACATCTTTTATCATAATCCTCATCTCTGGAGCCGCAGGTTGCAGACATGTACTTACATTTTGATACAAATGGTGTTTTTAACATGTTGTTAACATTTTTCTGATGATGGAGGAAATAAATGAAGAAAATTAGCCTTAAAATTGTATTTTTGAGTATTTCTTTCTTCAAATTGTTGGGTCAGGACCAGACGAAAACATGGATTTTAATTGTGATGTAGAAAATATGCTGGGAGAGCCATAAGCAGATATCCGCCCACAACTCAGAGACAAATTTTTAATGACCTACTGCCGCTCTGCAGAAACTATGTTCTAGAAAACAACGTTTGAAAAAAAGAAAAAAAAATGTCTAAAAGTGGCATAAATATACTTAAACTTTTACAATAGATCAAAAGATGATTGGAGTGGGAATTCAATGAGATGAGATCTGTTCTCTGAAGAATTCACTCATTTGATGATCCATTAGTTTTGACTTCACATCGCTCCAAAGGATCATAACTGTATTTAGGTTTCACCTTTTTTGAACTAATTACTTTTTTCTTTGGTTTCAGATTTTGAGTACTGGAATGGTTGTCGAGCTCCCCCGTGGAGACAGGCGCAGGGGGAGATTTGTTACGTTGTAATTGAGCCGGTGGACACGGAGCGCCTCAGTGTCACCTGCTGCACCGCTGGAGTTTTCCTTAATGGGGTAAGACGAGACAGGAAAACGACTTTTCATTGTATTTGCTACAGCATAAGTCAAAGTAATGTTTTTCAAAAATATTCTAACTTAGTGGGTACACTATCTCTCTTTCATAGACTGTGTATTCTACCATCAGCTATTGATCTTTTAGCTACAGCACTCAAAAACTGCTTCTTTTCAAAATAACGAAGCTGCTCTATTCATCGTCTTCACAGGGCGGGAATCCAGAAGAGGATGGTGGCTGCATTCAAACAAGTGAAATTTACCCTGATTTGGTGACTCTCATGAAGAGAAGATCTTCATATTTCGCATTAAACGTGGTCAGAGAGGTAAGATAAACATATAAGCAGGTGCCAGTGCTAGAGTCCATAACTCACTTCTTTTTTTCTTTTTTTTTAATTGAGCTGTTAGCTCTTAAATTGAGCGAGAATGAGTGTCCAACCTTCTTTCTCTCCACCAGAACTGTGGCTGACTCATTCTTGTAAACAGTTGGGGTTGTGTAATCAGTGTCTGAGCTGCTGAACCCCAGTGAGCTAGTGTCTGGTTGTCACCGTGTTGAAACATTTCTGAATCGACCTCCTACATATCCCAGCAATGGAGCAGCACACGCATACACACACACACACATGTCCAGACGTAAAAAATATGTGTGATTTACTCAGTAGTGCCGTTTTCTGCTGCAGTCAGTTGACGACACAACAAATCCCTCCAATAATAGATTCCATCTGGTCTAAAAAAAAACCTCCAATCATAGTTCAGAAGTATATATTTTGTTTATCCTTTAGGCTCGTGTTTGTTGGAAATGATGCATCACTTGTGATTCTCTCCTACAGATCATGTAATCCGCTTTAGAGAAAGTGAACACGAGCGGCAGATACGATTTAAAGTGAACCTGATATGGGTATTTTGTTGTTCTCTACAGGTTATGTAGTGGAAACAACATGCAAAGTTACAAGTAACAATATTTCATTCTTTTAAATTATCTACAATTAGGCAACACCTTAACTTTAAGGTTGATTGTAACCATCGACTGTATTTGAGAACTGGACTGAGTGAGTGTGACATCACCCATAAAAACGACTTACTTCTGGCTCCAACAAAATAAAGTAAATTCATTCGCCATTTTTATCCAATGTGGATGCCGCCATGTTGAAGCCAAATGACGTCAGTAAGCAGATTTTACTCTGAGTCGGTCTGAATCAAGGTTTCTATAGCAACCGCTCTCACCAATCAGGAGTGAACTTGTTGGAAGGCCACACCCCTACTGTTTGAAGGTGAACTTTATCAAATGTTTTGTGCGCTCAACAGACTTTTCTAGAGGCTGGCCAGTTTATAACTTGAACAACTTGAATTACAAAATGTATATGATATAATATCAATTACACCCAAATGAGGGCGTGGTCTGTTCATTGATATGATATGATATATATTTTAATCCTAATTGCTGGTTCATCCCAACTCTGTCTGTCTTTCATAATGCCACCTTTTTGTTTGTTTTAAGATGGTGACAAAACAAAAAATGAAATACTGAAATACTGTTGTTTTTCTTTTTTCAAATAAGATAATTAAAACATTTTAGTTTTAAAAATAGACAAAAAATGCTGATTAAAATAATTGTATCATGCTGGAAACTGCTGGATTCTGTTCACAACATCCATCTTAGTCATTTGACTTGATGGCTGCATGGATTGCTAAGCTAGTAACCCAAAGCTAAAAAGCTAAGAAAACCCAAACAATAAAATGTGTTTGGAAAATTTCTTAGGGTAGACAATGAAGTAGAAAGGGCCAGTGAGGAAACCGAAGAAGAGCCTTTGACTTCAAAGAACAAGACTGGGAATCTTGCTCCACATACTGATTTATTGAGAAAGTTGTTTTCATATAGCAGGAGCCGCTTCGCTAAGAAAAATTTGCAACTCCAATTCGCCAAGCATAATTATTTAAGTGTTAAATACTCTATAATATGGTGTTACTTTTGTAAAATCTAGACTAAATGTTACAGTTTTTATTAAATTTCTATATTTTGTTCTTCACTGCAAATTATTAATTAATCCCTATTTTTTATTAGAAAGGTGCCACCTGTTCTCCATACTCAAATGCTTAAAAAGAAATTACGCCGGAAATGTTGCCAGGTTTGAATACAGCTTTGAATGATGTCAGGATTTTTATAGGAGCTGAAAGTCTGAACAAGCCAAAAAAAAGAAGAAGCATGAATGAGTGCCGGCTTTTATGATTTCTGCTAAAACTGATTCTTCTTGTCCAACCTGGACATCTGAAATTCCTCTGACTTAGTGACTGCTGCTGACAGCCCTCACATAACACGATGCATCACCCTCACCGCACGCTCCTCGGCTCCAGTCTTTCGCTGCAGCTTTGGTGCGAGGCAGAAATAACAGAGTTGTCTGTCAGAAACCATCTTGCATCATTCCCGATCGTGAATCGGGGGAGTCTGAACCGCAAAAACGCCGCTCGCCAAGGATAACAACTCTTAATCTCCAAGCGTATCCCCCATGTGAGGAAGCACGTCTCTTTTCTTTTTGTGTTGCATTAGATCGGACGGACTCAACCGAAGGTGCAACGGACGCCAAAAGGAGGTGCGGGTGTCGAGAAAACAGAGCTCCTGTTTGGTTTGATATCGGAGGATGTTCACCTGCACACCAATACGAGTGACCAAACCCACATTTGTTTTTAGCATCAACATTCCAAAATTAGAGCTGTCACCATCCTTCAGCAGGATCTGCTTGAGTCCTGACAGGTTCTTTGTGGGCACTGGCTTCAGATTCATCGCCTGCTGGTTTTCCATCTGAATGAATCAATTAAAATGATTCAAATACAAGTAAGCAGCGGGGCTTTAGAAATGAAAACTTCTATTGTTTTCGCACTGAGACTTCAGTTGTCATTTGTGCTTAAAAAACTACTTCAGATATTATTTTCTAATGCTGAAGAGCACCTGTGGAGAAAGGTTTCACTGATGCCAAGAAATGTGGAGCCCTCTCTGTGGATTCCACACTCGGCATAATGGAATTAAAGAGAGCTGGTTATTCTGACGAGGCCAGACTGAATAAATCGACCCGTGTGTTTCCAACAGCAGGTCTCTCCATGTTTAATGAATAACAAGTCTCGGGGAAAAGCGATTGTGCACGCTTGGCTCTGCTTTTTGAGGCAACACAAGGAGTGAAATACAACCTCATTCTTTTTCCCCCTCGTCTGAATAAATGTGGAGCCGGTGACAGTGTGGGCCGTTCCTGCAGAAGCAGGTGTCTGTGATTAAAAACTCTTTTAGCTGCTGACTGTTCATGTGGCTGGCATTGGTGGTTCGGGCTGTAAAGTTTGCTATTATAGGTCCTTGAAAATCTCCAGCGAAATAATAAGACGTGAATGGCAGTGACACAAAGGCGTCACTTACAGGGAGCCAAGATGTTTTACGTGAGGAATGTTGCAGAAGCATTTGGTAAAGAGAAGGTTTCTCTGTGCACAATGTTGCAGTTTTATGGACTAATTGCTCTACTTACTGTGGCTTTCTCTTATATTTTCTTTGACATGTTTTTTGTTTCTGAAATAACACAGCAACAGTAAAATTATAATATGTTGTGTTATTCTCAAGAACTCATATTCTGTTGCCATTGACTGTACATGAGAACTGGACCAAGTCAGTGTGACATCACCCTTGGAAAATGGCTTACTTCTGGCTCCAATGACAATAAGTCAATTCAGTCATTCTTAGCAATACGGATGCTGGGCCAGATTCATTAATAAGCAGTAATTGGTCTGTATCTGTCTGAGTCAGCGTTTCTATGGCAACGACTCCACCCATAGAAAAGGCCTTACTTCCTGTTCCAAACAATTGAAGTCAATTAAGTTGCTATTTTTCACAGGCAGCTTCAAGTAGGAACGTAAGTAAGTAGTGATTGGTCCAATTTTGTTTATGTGGTAACCACTCTTGCCAATCAGGACTGAGCGTTTAAGAAGGTCACACCCCTACCACTTGAAAGCAAGCAACATCAAATCAAAAGCTTCAAAAGTTGGACATGAGACCACATACTTTTATTGAGGCATTTGATTGCCCAGCTCATAATGTGAATAACTTTGTAAAATATATATCATGACAAAAATGAGAAAAATGACTGAGAAATAACTGTTAATTTCTCTATAGTAGGGGTCCCCAAACTACGACCCATGGGCCGGATCCGGCCCTGCTCCATATTTGGCCCAGCCCCCCAAATACTATTAAAGACGCATTTTCTCCTCCTTAATCTGGCCAATCGAGACCCACACAGAACGTGACTTTTTATTCCACCATTCTGCAATCTGAACTGTGACGGGAGAGGAGGGAATATTTATTAATTTTTTTCTGTTTTTTTGGCTAATTTGAAGTTTAGATAATATTTTAGCTTCATGCTAGCTATTTTTTACTGATTTAAGCTTTTTTTTAGGCTAATTTGGAGTTTAGCTAATATTTTAGTTTTATACTAGCTGTTTTGTCTAATTTTTTGTTTTGTCTAGTTTTTAGACTAATTTGGCACTTAGCTTTTTCTTTAGTTGCATGTTAGCTGTTTTGGCTTTTTTACTTTTTTCTGTTTTTTAGGCTAGTTTTGCATTTTGCTCATGTTTTAGCTAGCAATCAGCTTCATTAATATCAGCTATCAGCTGTAGCATTTTTAGTTATCAATTTAAGCATCTTCAGCCATCAGCACCAAAATCTTCAGAGGCTACATTCAGCTTACAGCATTCACACGAGCATTATTGCAGGTAATGTCATATATCTAGTTTTTTAAAATGCTTTAGTATTATTATTTTTCTGTAAAGATTATAGAAAAGAATTATTTAAAATTCGGCTATGTGTGGCTTTCTGGAAAGACAAATGTGATTATTACACTATTTTGTTAGCCTACAAATCGACCCCGGCCCACATCAAAGAAGAAAACAGTCCCTCACAAGAACAAGTTTGGGGAATCCTGCTCTAGAGAAGCCTTTTTGAGACTTAGGTACTTCAATTTTGGAATGGGAGGGGGTTCATGTCTGTCACCAGTTTGAAACAAATCCCCCCAAAATGTTGCAGTACTTCAAAAGACCACTAGAAACTGGTTTCAGAAGAGAGCAACTTCCCATTGACTCCAATGTTAAAAAGTCCAATTTTTGGCAAAAAAATCTAAGAAGATCTAAGCCTGGTGTCAAATAGAAGTCTATTAGTTTGTATTCTATTTGCGCCAGTTGATTAAGTGTTTAATGGCCGACCTCCGTCAGCGTTCATTTGTATCCTACAGAATCCAATAGACAATCTTAGAGATGATCAAGCTAACTGTATGCATCCAATGGCAAACTGTCATCAGCTTCATTTAATTTTTTTTTACTGGTAGTTTATATGTCAAAATTGCACAATTGCATGTAATTGATTAACAATTCTTTAAAAAAATCTTTATTTAATCTATGAATCAAATTTTCTTCCGTTTTTGAGGCACAGAACCCATGTTGTCAGGTTGTTTCCTGCAAACATTTGAATTTTATTGATATTTGAACTAATAATAAAACATTTTATATCCAAATGAATTCGATTTTTCAAACTTAAATGTAGAAATAAAAAAACCTAATCTTTTTTTTCTTAATTCTTTTTCTTTATTGCCAGTTATTCAAATTATAAACTGACCAATCAAATGCCTCAGTAAAGCCTTGATTGACAGATTCTCCCAAGCCTGCTTTCAGTAGAAAGGGTGTGGTCTTTGGACAAGCTAACTCATGATTGGTGATGGTAGTTTTACTAAAAACGTGACTCTGACCGACTCGGACCAATCACTGCTGTCTCACTCGTAATGCCTGTGATGTGGAAAAATAGCGACTGTATTGACTTCATTTCGTGAGAGCTGACATGGCACGGTATAACATGGTGTGATGGAAAATTCTATCACAGAGGTAAGGCATTTTCTATGGGTAATGTCACACCCACTTTATCCAGTGTCTATGGTTCTAACACAGGAAAACACTGAATACCATTTTTACATAACCAGTCAGGTAATCTGAATTTAAGACATAATTAAAATCCTATAAAAATATCTAAAATGATCTGGGCCAAATGCTATATGGTGCAGATTAAATTGCATCAAGTCAATCAATAATTACTTTTTAGTTAGTTTGATGGTTTTTGTCCATCTTTAAGAATTGAAAGGACCTCATTTGGTGCTTTATTAAAGAAATGAAATAAGCTTAAAAAAAAGAGGAATATAGGAGATACCACTTTGTCTTGATGAGGAACAAATTGCAAGTGTTGGCTTTATTTCTGCAAAAACAGGTAGAAATAAGTAGAACATTTTTTCAACAAATTGTTAAAACAAGTAAAAACATTCTGTAAAAGGGGTTAAGAACAATAGTTTTACCAAAAACTCGTATTTTAAGAAAAGAAATCCACTCAGATATGGATTTTTTAAAACTAAGATCATTTTTTCTAATTAAGCTTTCTTGATGCCATAATTTTTGCAATACACAAAACAGACATTTTCTCTTGAAAAAAGGGTCTTTTTACATTATTCAGATTCAGTTTTTGGTAATATTTTTATATCTACTTTTCCTTTATTTATCTCTCAGCATCTCTTTATATCCTCTTAACAACAGGAACCGTATCCCTCATCAGAAGAGAGGACTCAGGAGTCTGTGTCGAAGTTTCACGGCAGCAGAACCCTTGAGCCGAGGTGGAGGGATCTCCTTCTGTTGACCGGAGACGGGTAAGATCACAAAAAAAAAAAAAACCTCCTCCAAACCACAGGAGGCCGGGACTCCCTGGAAGACAGCGGCGCGGAAACCTTTGCCACATCTGCTGAGCGCCTCTGCCAGCAGTCACACATTCTGAAAAGATGATTGCAGAGTTTACCAAGCTCCTGATTGCACAATGATCTGAGTTAATATTTACTTTAGCGTGGAAACACTCTTAGCCCAATCACAGATACAAATGTTTGAAAAAGAAAAGAGGACCCAGGAATGACCCACCACATATGGTCCTTGACTGACAAAGGAGTTGTAGGGGTTGAGCTGTTACAGCCTGACAAGTGGACCCTTTCTGTGAAGAAGCTGGCTCCACATTAAAGTCTCCCAAATTGCTTCAGAAATGCCAGTTAAACTCTTGTCTCGACTGGTTAAATAATGATTATTTTAAAAAAAATAACCATTTTCAAAATGGAAGCAGGCATATTGACTCTTGTTTCATATCATTATAACAGAGAGGAGGAGGAGAAGAAGCCCAGAAGGAGCTCTGCTGCGGAGAAGAAAAGGTTGGAGTCAGGGACCAGGAGCAAGATGAAACCAGAGCTCCTCGTGTCATCTTCACCTGCACGCCTGACCTCCCTGACCAAGTGAGTGTCCAGAATTCACACTCTTTTGTCAAAACCTACAATTTTCAGGTAAAAAAAACCAAACACCTTTTTTTGTCATTGTTCTCCTGATTAAAAACTGCCTGAATGGAGCTAAATCGGTGCCAATGATATAAGACAAATTGAAATAAATATTGGTGTTTAGCCAAAAAAAAAAAAAAAAAGTAAAATGTCCAAAACTTTTTGCAATTCTGAAATAAACTTAATTATTTTCAGCTTCAAATGTTCTGCTTTTTAGGTTTTAGAACTTAAAATTTCAATCTCAAAACTTTTTTTTTTCAGCTTCAAATGTTTTCTTTTGTTTACAAATCTGGAAATTTCCGTTTCAAAACATGTGGTGTGTTGGGGCGGGGCTAACATGAACGACCGATCAAAATCAATATTGGTGGTAACTTCAGTCTCGGTGCATTCACTGACTATGAAAACTTGAATAATTACGGTCAAAAAATGATTGTATTGTCTGTACTGTCATAGTCTGAAGTTGTCCCAAGATGAGTGTAAAAAGCTGAATTTTATTGCACACAAATTGCACGTCCAAAACACTGTTTTTGGTCAAACACCAATATTTTTTTCTTTTTAAGTTTCAAATAATATTCCCCTAATTGAGCTCCATATGCCTGCATTATATAAAGTCTCCAGGCAGCAAAAAAGAAGAATAAAACTAAACTGAACACACCTGTGATGTCTGCAACCAGCTGCTGTAACAGCAAACTGTGGTGCATTCACTGACTCCAGTGAAATTCAAACTCCATAAAAACTGGCTCCAGATAAAAGTATCCCAAATAGCCAAAAGGAAAACAACAAACATGCCAGAGAAACTCTTGTCTGGCAGAGTCATTATTTTAGAAAATGACTTTTCAAAATTGAAGCAAGCATAATGACTCCCATCGTTATAACAGAGAAGAGGAAAAGCAGCTCAGCGAAGGAGTCGGGAGCAAGAAACCCCCATGTTGTTTTCACAGGATTGCCTGGCTTTTTACACACAGCAAGAGTGAAGAATTCAGTCCTCTGTTCGAATCTGCTATCTTCAGGAGCCGCAGGTGGAATAACACGAAGCAGACAGCTAAAGCTCAGAGAGACTTGAGGGTTATTTTATCATTTTTCTAATGAAAAACAGATGAAATCCAGGGAGCAAAGGAGAAGGGAAGCAAAGTAAACCCGCACCTGTGACGACTCCAGAAATCTAAGTTGTCTCTAACTAAAGGAGGGTCAACAAGGGAGCACAATCAGATCATATAAAGGTGGCACTGAGGTTTTTGCTGCAAAAACTGCAACAAACTTGGGTTTTTTTGAAAATGTTTCCCCTCCCTTTGGTAGCTTTTCAGCCATATTTGAAACCTGCACAGACTGGAGGAGTGTAGCTTTAGACCAGAGGTCTGAAACCTTCAACAGTTAAAGAACAATTCTAGTGCGATTCTAGTGATAAGTGTGCCCTCCTTGCACCCCTTTTACATATCACCTGGCGTGTGCAGATTTTTGCACGTGGACAGTAGGGAGTCTGAGGAACTAGACTGCCTAGAGTGTGGCGTGAAAGCAGCAAACAACAGCAACACTCATACATCATAAGCATGTGTAACTTACATTATCTCACTTACAAATACTTCATGGTACACTTACCACACACGAGACAATCATATGTTCCAGTTTCATGACATCCCTTAAGGCCTTGCTCTATACGACCCTCCACAGGCCCAGACAACTCAAAAAACTGCAGCTTCTGGTTGGGGGAACCTACTCTAGACTAAGGGTTAAATTTTGGTGTAGTTCTGTTTTTTGCAAAGTCAACATTCATCTGATTTAATGTTTTTGAAGGCTAAGTGGAGAAATGTGAAACTCTGGTTTGAAGGTGGACCTCTTTTTAGTCTTTCTTGTCTAATTTTCCCCTCAATTTATCAAAGTGGGGCTCAGTTTCTTTTAGGCCTTAACCAACAGAAGTTTAGGCGTATCCACGTCTTCCATAGTGCAACAGTTCTGGGTTTTCACCATCTTGAATCCAAATAAAGTTCAATGACGACAACAAGAAAGAAAATCTGGCCTATCTGTCATAGTCTTTGTGTTTCTTTTTAACATAAACAAAGTTCTTTTGCCACATCTACAGATAATTTGATAAAAGTAAAATACAAGGGGCATGTAATCCAGTCTGAGGCAGGTAAGGGATTACTTTAGAACATCCCTGAAAAGTCATCTGTAAAGTATTAGCCATTGGAAGCCGATCACACTGATCACGTCCCAGCAGCCAGAATGCTGGACTTTCTGTTTGTCATCCTGAACCCTGGAAAACACTTATATCAGCTTACTCTTCCTGATAATGTTCTCCCCTGGAAATGCTATTAATATATACATGGGAACTGACTCTCGGGCGTCCCATTTGAACGTGCACCAAACTTTATTCCTCTGCAGGGCCCAGTTTTCCCGATAAAAGCAACTTTGAAAAGCCACCTGCCTAACAGCCGCATGTATGCCTCAGATAAAAAGCCCCTTCGCTCTGAATATGATGACAGCTGCAGTCCTCCTGCGACACGAATCTGCATTTCGCTGCTGCTTTTGTTGTGCGGAAGTTCAAAGTTGAAGCTGAAATTTCATGATCATTAATAGGTGGGAGGACCAGGTGCTTTGTTCATTTCAAACTCCAGGAAGCAGGTCATATTGGATTCCGCCGGCCGTGTCACGCTGTGGCTCCTTCTGTTCCACACCTACATAACGTACGCAGAGTTGCCTTTAGCCTGAAGGGTTGTTGCTCTTTCAGGAAGACGTCGTCGAAAGCAACCGTCGCAGAGTTTTCCAGCGAGACGTCCAGCGAGAACGAGGAGGAAGAGGAGCAGCCAGAGCGCCGTCTAAAGAGCGACTACATGTCCTCTGAGTTCTTGCAAATCAAGAAACTGGTGAAGTACCTCAAGGTGTGAAAGCAATGGTTATATTGTGGGAATCGTGCAGCCACTGGCAAATTGATGAAAAAGAAAACCAACAACATTAACACCTATCCACCGCAAAAAGAAACATTAACCGTATTTTCTGCACTATAGGACGCACCAAAATATATGGTGCACTGTCAATGAATGGTCCATTTTTTAACATTTAAGCTGCACCAAACTATAAGGCGACATTACTGGGGACATTACATTATCTCTGACAAAAATCAGAGACAAAAGTTACAAAAAGAGACAAAAGTTACATCCATCGGTCAGACTTTTTTAACTGCTTTCACAGTAATTCTGATTCCTGTTTGTGACATGCTACATGTTAGCCAGGTTAGAAGTGTTAGCTGTGTTAGCGTATTCTCAATACCTGTTACTCCCAACCGTGTTACAACACAAAGAAAACAGTTTAATACTGCTGAAACAAATGTTACTGTTAGGCCAAAGCCAAATTCCTCAACTACCCCTACGGCTTCTCCCCACTATTCCAATCGTAGGGGAATTTGGAGAGGTAGTGGTGTCTGGAATTTTTTGGTTTTTTTTTTAAGGAAAGACATAAGCACTTAAGGCTGTGTATCCCTGTTTTCATGTGTTTTCTGAGCGCTAGCAGCTCTGCGCTAACGTAGCTAACCGGCGTTTATTAATGAAGTCATTGTGTGTTAGTATAGTCCAAGTTTGTAGACACTATTTTTCCATATTTCTCTTCTTGGAAGGGTAAATGCAGAGGTAGAGGGAAGGATTTGGATTCCGCTTAACTAAAGTTAACCATACCTACATTGTTATATAGTAACATGTAAAAAAAAAAGTAACCGAAGATCTACACTGGTCACATGCTACATGTATATCCAAGCTAGCATGTCATACATGAAATGCTAGCAATATCTGTAATTTTAAACCTTGTTTTCAACAGGTAAAATACAAATTGATACAGCTAAAACAACCATTACTCTAAATGCTTACTCGCTACCTTGTTAGTAACCCGAACAAATAAAAACTAACATAGCTAAGCGATAGCCATATTAGCATATTCACAAGACCTCCTACCCTTAACAAAAATAAGTGTACTCAAGTTTGTTTGAAGAATGTTTTTTAAAAATAAATATTAGGATAGGACACTTTAAGTTTGCTTTTTAGATACTTATTAGAAATAAACTTTATATTTAGATATTTAGCCTATATTTGTTACTTTTCTTTCACAGCATGACAACTGGAGTAAATGTATTCTTGGGATAAATCCAGTATATTAAAAATATATTTTTTAATTAGTAGAAATTTATTATTTTTATTAAAGCAAACCTTAAAAGCTAATTTAGATATACTACAAAATGTATACTTGTTAACAAACTGCCAGTATACTTTTTAGTGTACTTGGTACTCTTGGGGCAATATACTTTTCAATACTTAAGTATGCTTTAAACATATACTTGAAGTATACTTAATTTAGGTAAACTTTGTTTGCAATACCTAAAAAACAGACTAATACAGCTAAAACAAGTGTCACACTAATTATGCTAACTTTCAACTTGGTTAGTAATATGGAAAAATAAAAAAACGAAAAATACAATCCAACACAACCACATGCTAGTCGCATTAGCGTATTCACAATAAAACCCAACCGGAGATTTTGACAGAGTACTGCGTCAGCTACCACTCAAAAATCACTTCAACATCAGTAAGCACTACCAGAGTTAATATTTACAAGACTCTCTCAATTATAAAGCCGTTCTTACGGTTGTCAATAGACATTAACAATTTTCATTAAGGGTCATTTTTCTTTCTCACTCCACTTGTCTGCTCTTATAGAAACCTCAAAGACAAAATGAGTTTCAGTGCTCACTGCTGCTGTGTTGTTGGAGGATGCTGCTGTTGTCTTTTGGTTGCTCGTGCAAACCAAAGCGGAGCGTGGAAAGAAGCGTCTGACAGCAGCAGCTGTACACGCTGTCTGCCCGGACCGCAGAAGCAGGAAAAATGAAGCGCGCCTGTGATAGATCTGGTACAACACATGGTGAATATTAATGTGTCAAAGCATGTAAGAAAAAAAACCCTAAAGGCAGGAAGAATGGCTGCTGACCCAGACTGTGGGCTGTGAAAACCTCTAAGAACTTGATTTCCATGATTACCACACTTGTGCCAGCCGCCCTTCATCACTTTTGATCTGAAGTGTAATAAAAATAAAAAATCAAATTGATAAAAGCTTAATTTTATTTTTAGCAAATGTTACGTTTTGAAAACAGCCCCAGAATTTAGTTTGATTGTCTCTGGAATTCCAAGCCTTCCCGCTCAATAAGATCAAGCACAATGAAAGCAGAGGAATCTTTTCTGGAAAACTTTTGCCTCCAAGGGCAATTCTAAGTGAGTATTTTTGGCTTAACTAAATAGAAAATAATCGAAGGAAATTCCCACTCTAAATGCAGGCTCTAAGCATGTCCAGAAAGGAAAAAAAAAAGATAGAAATGATACAGGAGGCAAATTCAGAGCTTACACTGGTTTGTGTCTTTATTTTTTTTTTTTCCTGTGACTTTTTTTTTGTTTCAGCTTAAAAAAAGAAGCATCTCTCTTCTAATCAACATCTTTGAGTCTTTTATCTGACTAAACAACACAGTTTGTCCACGTTCATGATATCATCACCATCTAACTTTATACGAGCCAAATAAAATATCAGCTATTTTGGAGAGATCTTTTAGCCGTCTCACTAAAGACCAGCGTTTTTCATCAAGCGCCACACGGATGTTCTGTTTGAGCTATAATGACGTTTTTTTTTTCTGGAATTTCCTCCTTTCAACACATCAGGCCTCCTTTACCTCAGAGCCTGTTTGCTTTTATATCTGTGTTAGTTCAGATCATGGAAACATTCAGAGAGGAGTTTGAAGCTATAGCACCTTGCCACCATGGAAGGTTTGTTTATGTGTTTTCACGTAAAAAACGGTAAAAGTAAAAAAACAAACATACATTTGCCTCTTTTACGATCAGAAATGCACTGTCACACTTTTTTATACCTTTAAATTAATATGCAAAATTTGCTGTGTATATAGAAAAATATTTAATTAATTAAAAATGTTTGATTAAAATAAAAAAACATTTTTTTTACATGTATTAACTTTTATTTTAGCATAAGGGTAAATAAAAATTACAGTAAGCTTTTTCATGTCACACACAGGTTTCAGTGGTTTGTTTTGTGAAACACTGGACCCAGTGGCGATAGGAAGGGGGGCGGGGTTGCTCTGTGGAAACAGTCCCGCCCATAACTCTCTAATGAACTCCTGTCGCTCTGCAGAAGCTATGTCCTGCAAAAATGACAGAATTTTATTTATTTATTTTTCCCAAAACAGCATAATCATAATTAAAAGACCACATCTGAAATAGATCAAGTCATGATCGGGGTCCGACTTTAAATGCGTCTCTTTTATCATTCACTTTAGGGATTCCTCTGTGTGTTAAGATGAATTCAGAAAAAGAAACTTGGTTGCATTTTCTTTTAACTTCTGGAAGGCGTTAGAGCAGGAATGTCAAACTCCAGACTTGAGATCTGTCTGGCCTCCTGCTGGTTTTTCAGAAACTCTGTTTTATCTGATCCTGGATCAGGTGTTTCACCAACAAGAAGCTACAACTGCAGGTCAGTTGGGAAACATGCAGGACACTGGCTCTTGAGGCCTGGAGTTTGACACCTTTCAGAACAAAGACGGACAAACTTTTTGACTAGTGGCCCATAAAGGGTTCTAAAATTTGGCAGAAGAGTCAGACCAGGAGCAGATGATTGAGGTGTTTTGGTAATCCACCTCATTAGAGAAAGAAATAACATCAAATCTGAAAGAAAAAGTGTTTCATTTTTGATTAATAACGATAAATATTTATAATAAAACAGACAATTTTGGGGGGTTTATTTTAAAAGTGTGACTTTGGCTCTCATTTTAGTGCCATTGGTTTGATCTTCTTCAGGGAAAACTTGGAGAAATGATTTTTCTCATGCAGTGTTGGAAAGACTGGAAAAATGACTATTGGACTCAGAAAAAACACAAAAATGACAAATCATCCACATAAGTACAAAATAGCTTTCTGTACATAAAAAAGGTAAATGTATCAATAGAGTACAAGAATATGAGGAAAATAAAGCTAATAACGGTTATCATTATTCTATTTTGAGAGGCCAGATTAAATAGTTTAATGGGCGTTTGGCCCCTGGACCGCAGTTGTTTGCCCACCTCTGTGTTAGAAGGTACATACCAGATATACAAAGTTTTTTTCTTTGTTAAAGTAAAGTTTTTCTTATATCCACCATTTAACTTGACCCACAAACTACAAGTTTCTTTAGACAACTCTGTCAATGATCAATATCATACTTTAGATTTGTATTGCGTATTTACTTGAAAAAAATTGAAATTGAAATTAATAATCTTAGTTATTGCCTCATTTTCATGACATCATTTTTCTCTTTCAGTTTAAAGCTGTTGGTGTTTTGCATTTGTTGTTTTACAGCTTTGAAAATGATGACTGCATAGTTCTGTTATACCCCCCCTCCCCCATCTCAAAGTGTCTCCCCCTCTGCTGGGCAAGCGCAGTACTGCTGCCCTGTTCTTTGCTCATCAGAGCCTAGATCACATCAGAATCAGTATCAGGAAAAAAACAGCATTTTACTGCATAAGAAAGCAAGTTTGGTTCTTTTACCTCAAATTTAAGACAAGAGTGAATTTTGCAAATTAAAAACCATGCAGCAAAAAATATATATCATGTTTACCTGTGAAAAAGAGAATCAACTCTAGAATTGTCACATCCAGGTTTGACTCCCAAATATAAATATGCTCAAACATCAACCATAACATGGATGTTCTGCTGCGTGATGGTAACAAGTCACTCGCTGGCAGTCTTGCTAACTCCTCCCCTGCTCCTGGCGTGCAGTGTCTCAGTCTGTCCCTGCACTGTCTAGTCTGCAGCTCTGAAAGAACCCGGCTAGAATAAGGCTCCCTTTCAGCGACGCGGTGCTGCTAGCTGCTCATGCTGAAACACCTGCAGCAGCAGCAGGAGAGATATAATGTGTCAGCATCTTTGTGTGCCTGATAATGAGTCCTCAGATGAACCTGGTGAACATAGTTTTATCATTTCAACAACTCTGACGCATCTTCTTTTCTTTTTTTTTTGTTTTGAAAACACAGTTTTATTGCTAAAAATAAATAAAGATTTGATTTGCAGATTTATGGAAAAATTAATATGGATGTTTTAGAGCAGAGTACTGTTTTGGTTCCTGTTGGATGTTTAAATGGTGGTGGGGGTTAAAGCATTAGTGAAAGTCCATGGAGGAAATATTGACATAAACGGGCAGTTTTGAGATTTTTCTTCATGTATTTAAGACGTGTTAAGGCATCGTTTTATGAAACAATCTTGATAGTGATATCAAGACATCTGCGTCTTTCAAAAAACTGTCAAATCTTGTTTCGTAAAAATCCATGAGACTGGAAAGTTGTAGCTTCTGTTAGGTTATATCAGGCGTTGTGTAATGAAATAGAAAAAATGGTTGTTACAACTTCTAGAATTTGGTCAGAAATATGAAATTCTGAACTGGATATAGATACTATTAGTTTTATTAATTGAATAAACAAAAACAAGGAAAATGATTTAAAGACATCATGTTTTTCAGTTGTGCACTATTTGGATAGACAAATGTTTTTTGTACAGTTATCTATTTTTCCTAAGTTTTTCCTAATATTCAAATTGTCAATTAATCCAACAAACAGAATTCTGGGAAAATTATCTAAATTTTTTCTGTGTTTCCTTCCATCTGTTATCTCACTTAGAGGCAACCTCCAACTTCCAGATTGAAGCCTCTTTGAAATTACTTTTTTTGTTTAAATAAGAATAAAATTAAAGAATTTTTTTTTTAAATATTTCAATGCAAATAAGATAAATATTTAAGTCCTGGAGAATAATCAGATTCTCCTCTATGTAGGTTTTGGACTCCACCCACTGATAAGGCAAGGCAAGTTTATTTGTAAAGCAGATTTCATGTACACAGACAATTCAAAGTACTTTACATAAAACATTAAAGGAAACAATCAAAAGAAATTATATCAGAAATATATCAATCAAAAATAATAGATGTGATTATTAAAATAAGATTCACATAAAGTAAGAAAACTGAATTTAAACAAGCATAGATAAACAGTGCAGATGTGAACTTTTGAATGCATTCTAGTCAAATGCAGCTGAGAACAGGTGAGTCTTTATCCCTGGATTTATATAAAATTAGTGTTTCAGCTGATCTAAGGTTTTCTGGAAGTGTATTCCAGATCTGTGGAGCATAGAAGCTGAATGCAGCTTCTCCATTTTTAGTTCTAACTCTAAGAACTGATAAAAGAGCGGATCCAGATGACCGGAGAGGTCTGACTGGTACATACTGGGTCAAGAGGTCAGTCATATATTTTAGTGCTAAACCATTCAAAGCTTTATAAACCAGTAACAGAACTTTAAAGTCTATCCTCTGACCTCAGACTGATGTATTCTACTTTCTTGGTCCCTGGGAGAAGCAGCAGACTTCTGAATTCATCAACACCTCACGGGCCAAAGCTGAGTTCCTGATTGGTTGACGTGACGCGACGTCTTCGGCAAAGTTCAGATATTTAAATTATAGATTCACCGCGTTACCCAAAACATGCTGCTACCGGACCGTCGTGCCCGATATTCAAATTGTGGCGCAGGACCCCTAATCGTATCTGTATTGACATAACTTTGAGATTGGACACAATCGAACAAATATCGACACCCCTAATCCATGGATCGCATTGAACGTAAACAAAGCTTAAAAATGTGATGTCATATAACAATATCAGATTACAATAGTCTACAATATTCTTTGGTTGTCTTATAGTATCTTATAGAGCATTATGTTATAATATCCTCTGTTTAAGCTCATGTATATTCAAACAATTCTGTAAAACTTAACTTAACAGATTCACAAATCTATTCCCCACTTCTCCCTTAACCCTTGTGCTGTTCTAGACATGTTTACATTAATAGTAGGGTCATTTGGACCCCACAAGACAGTGCGCTGCACTTTTAGTTTCAAGGATTTTTTATCTTCATTGGTGCCTGTGGCAGATATAAAATCCTGTCTTTCTTTGTCATGGGAGGGATCACACCTCACTATCATCTGGACCCCAAAAGAGAGCACGGGGGTTAGAGATGATGTAGCCTTGGATTCTTGAATTTTATGATAATTTATTGTCAAGAGAGGATTTAAGTGGCAGTCAACTGTTTATATTCCAGTGGATTCTAAAGCAGAGAAAACTGGTTTTAATTACCTTGAGTTACGTCAAAAAACATCAACACTAGAGCTTAGTTCTGGTGTTAAAGGGTTAAAAAAAAAATTCATGACACTTCTAAGAACACACATTAAACTAGTTCAATTATTTGACTTTTGTGTTCTGTGGTCCATCGTTTCTTGAATGTATTCCACACTGAGCATCTGCTGCTATCAGGCTCAAAGAGACTCAAAGATCTATCACCGCCGAAAATGCTCTGAGGTTGTCAACGTTTTAAAGAATGTCGACAATATTTCAGGTACGGGCAGCCAAAGAATGAAAGCATGCGATCTGTTTTCTGTTCTCCAAACTTTTCCTAAAACACATCAGGGTCCTCTCTGTTGTTTTAACAAGGTAAGAAGCTCGCCCGCTGAATCCTTTGAAGAGCTCGAGCGGAGAAGACAGAGGAAGCGGTAGATCCACCGCTCTCAGTGTGCGAATGGTTCACATTTACGTGAGCGTCATGATATGGAGAACACATGTGCCGGTTGCCCTGCTGCGTTAGAGTGAGGAAGACGATCAAACACCGTTCGACAATGTACTGCAGGCTTCACACCCAGGAGCTGGCTCCCACAACTGTTGGAACACCTTTATTTAGATATAGCCTGATACAGCCTTCAGGACTTCACACCTTCACTTTCAATGTTGAAATTATTTATTTGGAAAGTCCTGAAAACTGAAAGATGTTTTTTCCTGCTTAGTCTATAAACACTTTATTTATCATAAATGCAATACTCAAGCCTCTATTGCTGTTATATCTTAAGTGATACATCTTTACTTACACACGTATGCATGCTGCAATTGTCTAGTATTTTAGCATTTCTATTTTAATTCATTTTTTATTTTATTCTGATATTATTTGATGCTGATGCTGCTTTTTGTGGCATCAAACTGAGTCTCACCATACGTTTTTACATGGGAGCTAGTTTGACAGTCGAAGTTCATTCAATAAAGTTTAATTCTTATTGAATGATTCTGCAAATTCCTTTGAGCAAGCTTACAATGAACAAGTTACAAGCATATTTCCAATGATTCGGATTTCATTTTTATAAATAAAATATGAACTGTTGTTGTTAAAGTCGTACTCCAATCATCTTTTGATCTGTTTTCAAAGCGTTCCCAGTGGTCGTTTAAATACGATTATGCAATTTTAAGCCAAAATCAATGAACCTGTGTTGTTTTCTAGGACATAGTTTCTGCTCAGCAGCAGGAATTCATTATAAAATTTGCGGGTAAAATTGTTGCCTTGGAGTAAGCCTGCTCTTATTTCCCATCGTCCCTCTATTTACACTCTTTCCTGCTAACTTACAGACAAGTCGGACAAAGAAAACACAGACATTCATGGATCTATTCGAACAGAGCAGCAGGGGTTCATCATAAAATTTTCCTCTGAGTTGTGACACAGAAGTAAAATCACTCTAACTAGATATCTGGCATTAACTGTGAAAATGCTAGTGTGAATGCTGTAAACTGAATGTGGCGGCTGAAGATGCCAGAGCTGATAACTGAAAAGGCTTAAGCCAAAAGCTTGTTCAAATATTAGCTAAATGCCAAATTAGCCAAAAAAAAAACTAGAAATGTGTATAATTTTGCCAAGCTAACTAGTATAATACAAAAAATATTTGCTAGACTTCAAATTATCCCAAAAAAAATTTAAATGTTTAAGTTTACCAAAACAGCTGGCATGCCAAAATATTAGCTTAACTCCAAATTAGCTTAAGAACTAGAAAAATGTCTAAATTAGCTAAAAACAGCTAGCATAATGCTAAAATTAAAGCTTAACTCCAAATTACCCCCAAAAACCCAGTAGTTGCTGAACATTTTAAAGTTTGAATAATTTCTTTAGCTGAGAGTATATGCATTTACAAGTTTCAAAGCACACAAAGTTTTTTTGGGATTTGAGCAATTTCTCATTCATTTCTTTTAAGCCATATGTCGCTCAGTATTTCAGAAACTACAAAGTTTATGAATACAAAATACAAAAATACAAGCAATAATATCCTGAACGAGCTGAACGTTTTGTTGCCAAGATTACTAAAATCGTTGAAAGTATGATTGAGTTTTTACGTGGCGACAGACTTATGGAAAGGTGCAGTAGAAAGACTATAGTGTGAATGCTGTAAAAAAGTCACACAATAACAATGTCCCTAATTTATTGTGAGTAACATAGTTGACTGTGGCTTAAATCTGTCTTTGTGTCCATGTTGTCTTTTCTTATTTAACTTATATTTTTATTTGTTCATGTTTGTTATTATGCTTTCAGAAAGGCGACCAGAAAGTCACTCTCCTCATACTCTGCTGCATGCTGGACTTGGATCTCACGCAGGAGTCTTGCAACCTGGCCATCCAGGAAGAAGGCGGCCTGAAAGTCCTTCTTAACCTGCTGGAGACAAATGACAACAAATGCAAAGTGAGGGCTTAACTACCCGCTGACATTCCCAGACTCGATCATGTATTTCAACTGAAATTAAAGACACAAGAATCTTGGGAAAGGAAGAGGAATTTTGAAATGTGGCTTCTGGGACTTTAGATAACTTTTAAATCGTGTTGCTGAACATTCAGCTTTCAGCTTTATTATTATTATTTTCATTTATTTATTTTTTTTACAAAAAACTGTTTTATTCCCAATGTGAGATGTTGGAAAAAGAAACACTTTTCAAAAATCTGCAAGGATTTTATTGTTACATTCATAAATGGGAAACTGTTCACTAATGCTAAACAGAATCAGCTCCATGAGAAGCTGCCAAAAAGAAATTTTCATTTTTGCAAAAACTCATTAAGAAAAAGCTTCAAAATTTAGCAACTTTTGCCAAACTACTCCAAAGTTGTTAAAAATCTACAAAAAATATTTTAAGTTCAACTTGGTGCAGTTTTCTCAAAATTTTCCTGCATTTTTTTTCAGCTATATATATTTTTATTTAACAATAATTGTTTTAAAGCTTTCACAGTCCTTTGTAAGGAGTCATTGATATTTTTCTTTAAATGTCTGGATTTTTTTATGTAGGATAAAATTGTTTTTTTCAACCTTTTCATTATAACATTCAGTATAATCACTCTAGCTTATTTTATATTCATTTCTGTGTATTTGTACTCTTAGTACATTGAGCAAATATTCCATTCTGGTAATTTTATCAAATTATATCCTAGCACTTTCTGGTTTTGATTGCAGATGGGAGCTCTGAAGATCCTGATCAGAATGAGCCAGTGCATTCCCATCCAGCGAAGCATCGAGGACATGCTGGGCGTGCAGAGCCTTGTGAACAACCTGGACTCGGAGGTGACCAAGGTGAAGGCTTTAGCAGCTGAAACCATCGCCAAGGTGGGCAACTTCCCCCGAGCAAGAAGAACTGTCAGGCAATCGGGCGGGATCGAGAAACTGGTGAGAAAATGTTTAAAAATGAAATAAAAAAAAACACTCAGATCATCTTTTGATGCGTTGTAAAAACTCGTTTCTAGAGCATAGTTTCTGCAGAGCGGCAGCACTTTGTCAGCACAGAGCAACCCAGCCCTCTTTTCTCCTCCCCATTACTGAGAGCTCAGAGGGAGCTTTTTGGGAAACTCGTGACTTGCCCCGTGTATTTATGTTACAAATGTGGTTTATTTCAAATGCTATTTTTTCGTCTGCTCTTGATTCACAATGATTTTAATAAAAAGAAATACTCAGAAAGGAAATTTTGATCTTTATTTTCTTTATAAAAGTCCTCCAAGATCAGAAAAAACACCACAAGAACATGGTAAAAACACCAAACTCATCATCAGCAAATATCCAGAGTGGCCAGAGTGCAGCCAAGGGTCGGGGCAGGCGGCGAACAAGCAGAGTCAGATGAAACAGATGATCAGTCAGGCTGAGAATGCTCAGTGGTGCAGGCAGAGTGGCACAAACAGGACTTCCTACTGAGAGCTCTGAATAAATTCTGCTGGGAATGATTGTAGATTGGAAACGGCTGTGGGGCTTCTGGGAGTGACAGCAGGGGCTGATGGGAAGTGTAGTGTGGAGATCCAGGAAGTGCTAGTACTCTGGTGATGGATCCCGCTGATGGCCAGAGGAGGAGACGGGATTGATTCATGACGAGACCTTAAAAAGTGGTGGTTTGTGTTAACTGAATCTATCTGACACATATAGGATTATGGAGTCAAACCAGGATCAGCTTAAAGTAAACAAAAAAAAAAAAGACAATTTGGAAAACAGGGGTTCCAAATTTGAAAAAAAAAAATTGAAAGAAGTTTTAAACTCTTATTTTGAAACAATAATATTGTAAACTCTGAAAATTGGGGGAAAATGTCAATTTGTAACTAAAATTACAATATAAAAACTAAAACTTTTATCATTATTTTTTTAAATGTACTTTAAATATTCTTCTTTGGAAAAGGCAGTGTTGAAGAAAACCAAATAGGTCTTTTTTTTGGAAGAGCTTAGTACGCTCAATTAAACTTCGGTAAATTAAGGCTGAAGTGATTGCTGGGGTCGGTCCTCAACTTTCTATCACTTGGACCCCAAAAGCTTTGATGAATATTGATTACCACAGTGATGCCTCATTGACATTAGGACTCTTGCATGATAAACTTGAGGTTTAATTTGAATTAAAGCTGCAGCGTTCATGAGCCTCCTTTAAGTCTCTTTTAGGAAACAAATTCTCCAGTTTAGGAGACTGCTCCATAGATGCTAAAACAGCACGCAGCATCTTTAGGCTTTTTACTAACCAAAATATCACATTTTAGAAAGTGCATGATTCTTTTTTCAAAATGTGCACAACATATTCATCCATATTTTGATTGAGGCAGACATAAAAAAAAAGCAGAAGCAATAATAAATGTCTCTGATATCCTGCGACTTGCATTCATGTTTGTTGACAGAGGAACCTGTGATTAAAGCCTTAACTGCTTGTATATTTTCCTCAGGCCCTAGTCGGATGTTCTCATGTGCAAGTCACTCACAGAGGCAGATTAGTTTCACGCCATTCAGGACCACCTCTGAACAGCGTGCTGTGGAATAGCCCTGCCTGCTGTGTCTCACCGGCCAGAAGCCAATGGGCTAGAACACTGAGTGATGGTCGTGAAGTGTCACACTGGGCTTTTCAGGCCTAACGTCAACATCTGTCCTGACACTTTTTCCACTCTTTGCATATCTGGTGTTTTCCTTCTCACAGAACCGGTGGTAATAGAATTTTAATTACATCCTTAATCATTTCTAACCACCAGCCTCTCTCATCTGGAACCATCCATTATCACCTCAGTTTTGCAGAGGACTTTTTCTTTTTTCTTTTATTTTTAAAGTTATTGAGATTTTTGTGTGTGATGAAGTGTTTTGCTGAAACCCACCTCTTCCTGATCAGATAAAACTACTGGATTGCTTCCTGAAGTCTCAGAAGAAGAGTGACAACTCAGAGGACATGGAGGCCGCCCGCTGCGGCGCCTCAGCACTGTGGAGCTGCAGCAGGAGCACCAAGAACAAGAAGGCCATCTGCAAAGCTGGGGGCATTCCTCTGCTGGGATGTCTGCTCGCATCTTCACTGGAGAGCATGCTCATCCCAGTGGTGGGCACGCTGCAGGAATGTGCCTCAGAGGTACAGTTTAAAACCTAAAAAAAAAAAACCCTAGAAGTTTAAACATTCACATGGTGCAACAATAAGCAGACGGTGTGGCTGCATATTGACGGATGGCGGAGTAGTATAATTACAATGGAAGCGTAAAAAAAATGATTTTTATGTTAAGATTAAAAGCATACAGTAAAAAAGAGATTAACCACCTGTACCTTAATTAAAGATTCAGTCATGAATGTTTGATTTATTCACTCTGTGCAGGAAAGTTCCAGGATTACCATTCAATCCAAAGACATCATCAAGAATTTGGTCAAAAACCTGAGGAGTGACAGCACAGACTTGCAGATCCAGTGCTCCATGGGACTCTTTAAGGTACTTTGCTGGGTGTATCTGTAAAGGAAATCAGTACGTTTATGAACCTGAGGATAGACAGAGACCTGAGGAAGCGTTCACACTGGCGGGTTGGATCCACATTTGGATATTTGCTGTCTTTGGCAGGTGGAAAGCTCACCTGAAGTCTGGGGAGAACCACAGCCTGGTCCACGAGAACACTGATCCAGTTTACTCCAATGTTAATGATTTGTGATTTTTTTTTTTAAAAACCAAGCAGCAAAGGCAAACCACTAATGCACAGCAAAATTAAAAAAAAAAAAAAAAATTGATTGTTTTGTTTCGACGAGCATGGAAGTTTGGATAGTCACAGGAATATTTGTTTTAACAGTATTATTCAGTTTTTGTTGAAAACAACATTGGGTTTTACTGTAAATGAAATAACAAGGCTAATAGGATACCATTTTTTAATATTATTTCTTACTTAGTTTTGACCTTACTAACAAGGTAGGGAGTTAGCATAGTCACAGAAACGTTTATTTTAATGGGATTAGTCTGTATTTTCATCAGTTAAAAACAAGGTTAGATTTTTATCATAAATACACTGACGTGGCTAACGTGTAGTAGACTTTTTTTTCATGAGTTACTTACAAAGTTGAGAGTTAGCGTTGTCACAGTAAAATTTAATCAATACTTATCTATTTTTCTGTTGCAAACAATATTAAGTTATCTTGTAAATAAGCTAATGTGCAGTGAAGTGATACTGTGTTTTTGTTTTCATTTACATGTCACTCACAAGGTTTTAGCGGTATCAGTTAGTTTTTCTTTGAGTTACAAACAAGGTTGGGTTTTATTGTAAATATGCTAACGTGTAGCAGTATCGGACTCTTTTTTTCATGATTCTAACAAGGTTATGAGTTAGTATAGTCACAGTAACGCTTGTTTTTGCAGAATCAGTCTGTTATTCTATGAGTTGCAAACAAGCTTGGGTTTTATTGTAAAAGGGGAAAAGTGTGAAAATGTTCATTTCCATCAGAGAAAAGTGTATAAAATGACAACATCTATAATGTTTGTTAAAAGCAATGATGTTTACTTTGCAGATTTCACCAATTGTGGGTTATTTTTGAACATAACTCCTGTGTTATTGGGGTAATACTTTACATTTTAGATGGTTTGCTAGTCCATCACAGTGGTCATTTCTTTCCAATTGGAAGTGCACTAACTGTGAAAGAACACAATGGATCTCATTTCCTTTGTCTGGATTGTTTCTTCATTCCTACATCAAAAACTCAAACATCCATTTCTTCACGTGCTTTTTACAGTGTGCAGAGGACAAAGAAACCCGTGAACTGGTGCGCAAGTACAAGGGCCTGAAGCCACTGGTGGAGCTGCTCAACAACACCAACAATAAGGAGCTCCTGGCTGCTGCCACTGGAGCCATCTGGAAATGTTCCATCAGCAAAGAAAATGTGGTAATGTAAGTCTGACATTATCACCATCGATAACACACCCGCTCTCCTGCACATACATGTTCAAATCCGACCTTTCATTTTCTAAAATAGCACCACATTTTCCTATTCTACAGCAACAGATCCTTGTCACTCGTGGAGTTGAGCTGCTGCCCAAAGCGACGCCGCGTAAAAGCCGTTTATTAGGAATCCGACGTTTTATCCACATGTGTCCATAACTTTTCAAACTCTTCCATGCTTACTTTGCTGATGTAGTTAACAGCAGTGTGTAAAAAAATTATGACCAATGACGGATAGTGAAACGATGGGTTCAGCCAGCTTGCGTCCATCGTCTTCGTCATGCCATCACCACATATGTTACTTTATACGAGGCTCTGACTCCGCTGTGACTCCTTTGTGTCACACTTTCCATTCTTTCCTGTTGTTATATGTCTTTCTTCACTGACTTTGTGTCCGGTTTTAGCAATTACTTGAGTGAAATGTCAAGGTTTTGGTCGGGTGATGTTGGCTCTGATCTTTTATAGGTGTTTGCCTTGAGATCTCGCTTTTCCGCCGTTAACAAAAGCACGAGTGAATGTGCAGAGTTTATAGACTTCAGTGATGTGTCATTTAAGGCCTGCTGGGTCAGTACCAGTGGTGGGCATGCAGAAAGAATCAGCCTTGAGATTGTGGTTTCCATATGTCTGAGGATGTATTTTGACTGGGTTTTTTTTCAGTGATTTGTCATGTATATTTCTGCTAAAATAAAGTAAAGCGGGGACTCATACAGTGATTTAGTACCACTAGAAAACATTAATCAACTCAAATCCTTTCTTTATTGCCAAAACTGATAAGAATAGGAATTTTTACGATGAAGAGTATTTTTGTTTTTGCAACGGGTGAATGCTCAAACACCTTCCTGATTCTGAATTGATGTGTGGTTCACATTTCTGTGGAAGTCTAAAAATAACAGGAACATGTCTCAGCAGCACTCACAGAGATCTTCCCTCACTTCATATATCACAGCTGACAGAATGATGTCCTGCATTTGAAGTTTTCCCAACTGAAGCTGAGCGTCGGCTGCCACTTCCACTTAGGAGAAGATTCCCTCACAGCAGCAGAAGAAGAATGACAATAATAGTCTTTTAGAACAAGACAGACAGATCTGCATCTCTTCTGCAGATGGAACATCTTGTCGGGATTTTTCTTTCCCATTTTAGAAAATGCTGTTTTGTAGAGAAAATCGATGTTTTTATGGGACAAACGTTTAAGCTTTCACCTCATAAATTCCAGAGAAATTGCTTTTTACTTCGTTTTTTAAATTAAAAGTAAATCACAGATTTAGCCACAAATGATTAACGGCACAATGTGGATAACATAACAAAGATTTAAATTAGAATGTTCTACCCTTTAAAGCACAAAGGAAGATCATTTTAAAATGAAAGAAATACCTAAAGTAACTTACGTGCAACAATTGGCAGAAAAAAAGTTAAAAAACATATCTAAAATGGGTTTTCTAAGAGGCAGTCTCTTAGATTCAAAACAGGAGGAGGCTCTTTTCCTTCTGCGTAAGAGTTTGTTAAAAAAAAAAAAGAAATACTGTAAAAAGAAAACCTCAAACTACACTTTATACTTCTAATGTGTTGAATATCAGTGCAAAGGCAATATAAAAATATGCTTTTCTTTGCATTAGAATCAGCTAATTTACATTGATTGCATTAACAAAAAGTTCAAGAGTGTATTTTATTTAGCTGGTGACATTGTTAATGTCAGAAACCTTCTTTTCAATGAGTGGTCCGGGATGGACACATTAATTCTAGAGAGCGTTTCCACTCAGCCTCGCTCTCACTGAGCAGTTTGTTTTCACGGCACATGCGTGGTATAGACAGCTAGCGTGTCAATGCATCATTGTAGCGCGACCACTAGAAAAGCAACAACAATGGAAGTAATTCTGCAGTTTTTCTTGCTTTACTTTTGTAAATCATGTGTAACAGAAATTTAATGGTGTTTGAAAGAAGATTTTAGGGAGCTGAACAACCAAGGAAAGTTTTCAGTCTCTAAGCTTTACTTAAGCCTTTTCACACTGTTATGTAAAATAGTCAGATACTTGCTGATTATAACAATTTTGGTGAAATTTCAATTTCGGTCTAAAACAATTGAAACCAGATATCTAATAATGTTCCAGAGGAGTCACAGAGATAATTGCCAGCAGATCACAATTTTCCCATCTCCCATATTTTTCTGCACTATGGAAGTGAACGAAAAGTGAATAAATGACCACCTCTCAAATCTGTAATTGGAGGTGTTTTCTGTGCTCTCTTCACCCTGTTTCAATCCCTTAAAAAGTCTGAGTCAGGCAGATGCTCGGAATGAAGCGACCAACCTATTACTGTCAAAAATACAAAGACCTCAAAGGGCGGCAAGTGTTTTGGGTCATGGCTCTTTCCAGAATCAATTCCAAAGCCAGCTGATGTCATGAAATGAGTTATTTTGGAATTTTTTACATTTGTCAGATGTGTTTCTTATATTATTTGTCTTTTGTAAATATTGCGGTCAGATGATTTAGGTTTTCTTCGTGTTTGTGTGACCCATTTTTTTTTCTTCAAGCGCTGTAAGAATGTAGACATTAAAGAAAGCTCTGTTTAAGATAAGTGCCAGCACATGTTTGCAATTTCCTGAAAAATTGTGCATTCAAATAAGAAGTGAATGATGTATTTAAGTACATTCACAGGCACGAGATGGTCAAAGGCATTTTTTTTTTTTTTTTGTATTTACATGACTACCGTTGTTCAACCGCCAAGGTCAAAGATGCAAAACCTGCACAGGTTTATAGATGAATACACGTTTGCCCCAGTGCCTGAGGTGTTATGGGCACACAGAAACTCTAGTGGAACTTTGCAATGGAAAAGCACAAAAGCCAGGCTTTGGGGTCCATTTAATGGGGCAAAAAGCCTCATAGTGAAATTGTGCAAGACTTTTCCAAGATACTTTTCTGTTCAAGCCTCATGATGCAAACGCCATACCGTATTTACTACACTATAGGCCGCACCGGATTATAAGCTGTCCCATCAGTAGAGGTCTATTTTCAAACTCATTTTACATATAACGCCCACTATCCTATAAGAAGCATTTGACAAGACAGAAGTCAGAGATAAGTTTGTCAGTCAGTCAGACTTGATTAACTACGTTTGCGTGTGTTTGTCCAGTGCTACAAATTTGCTACGTTAGAAACATTAGCCTATTCACAATACCTGTAACTCTCAACTCTGTTTGTAACACATAAAAAATGGGGCCAATACCTCTAAAACAAATGTTTCTTTGACTACACAAACTCCCAACCTTGTTAGCCACACATAAAAAACACACTCGGACACCGCTACACGTTAGCATATATTCACAATAACTCCCAACCTTGCTTGCGGAACGTAAAAATACAGACCGGTATCACTTAAACAATTGTTAATGTGATTATGATAACTCCCAACCTGGTCAATAAGATGTAAAAAACAGTCAGACATAGCTACATATTAGCCTCATTAGCATGTTCAGAATAGCACCTAACCTTGTTTGCAACACATAGAAAACCAGACCAATACTTTTAACCAATGTTACTTTGACTACACTAACTTCCGACCTTGTTAGTAACACAGAAAAAACACACTCTGACAAAGCTACATGCTAGCCATGTTAGCATATTCAGAACTCCCAACCTTATTTCCAGAACAAATAAATACAGATTGGTACCAATTACACACGTTACTGTGACTATGCTATCTTCCAATTTTGTCAGTAACACGTGGAAAACATAGTTCGACACACCCTCGTGTTAGCCATGTTAGCATATTCACCATCAAACCTTGTTTGAAACAAGTCAAAAACAGACATTTTGGCAAAGCTATGCTTCCCTTTTAAAATCGCTTTGACATCAGTAAACACAACCAGATTCAATATATATATAAGGTACTTTGAATCTTAAGGTTGTTTTTCTTTTTTTTTAAATCAAGACTTTTAAGTGCGCCTTATAGTGCGGAAAATGCTAATACTTGCTTCTGCAAGTGAAGCTTCACCTCACCTAAAGATACTTTTTCAAGCTTTTTCTTTACAAAAAAAAAACAAAAAAAGTATTTGTTTAACTTATGGTAGAATTCATTTTTCTTTGTAGTCAAAGCTGAATATATCAAGTCTTTGAAGTGTTGTTCTTGAGCCTGCATAAAAGCCCAATCTGAAAGCTGGTTTAAGTTTCACAACTAGCAAAAGTGTTTGAAGTCAGAAGGACAAATGAGTAAAGGGAAATGTCTACGATTGATCATAAAAACCTGCCACACGGAAGCTAAAGCAAGGTTCCTGCTTCTTTAGCCGTCCTCTAATAAACCTTCGGCTGAGTAGCAATGTTTGCTTTATAAGCCGCTTCAGGCAGAAAGCGTGTAATGTTTCTCTTTCACTTAATTACCTCAGCTGGGCTCGACTTAACAAAAATAGACACGACACACTGCTCATTCATCCAGAGTTATGTCTGTTATTACATGATAATTGTACTGTAGTAAAATGTGGATGACACTTTGGTGATGACATAGGAAAACCATTGTTTTTTGTTATGGTGAATTTCATTGAAGTGAACGTTGGCAGCTCCTCTGTTTATTAGCAGTGTTTTCTTTCGCTGGAGCAGGCCCTCCCGCCAGAAGACCCTGACCAGAACCAAATGACCTTAGCCTTCCTCTGTAGACCACGATGCCAGCAACCGTAGCTGTGTTTTAAAACAGACGCAGAGTTTAGCTACGCATCAAACTTTGTTGAGTTTTTTTTTTCTTTTTTGACCACACTGTGTTCCTTCTGAGTTTGCTGGAGTTTACTGCTCTGTACTATAGGCAAATGGGGTAACAAACCAACAAGAGGGAGGACGAGCTTCCAAACCGCAGCAAAGTCTTGATTATGAAAATGTGAGGAGGCGTGGGAAAACAGCTACTGTTGCAACAAACAAGATGTATGTTCTGCAGAAGACAGGAAAATCTTTTCTCAGTACAATGTTGTCAAATTATTACCAACTGATGCTCAGTAAGCTGGACAAAGAAGAGCTTTTGTTTGTGTGATGGTCTTGGACTGTCTTTATTTTAAACAACCCTTCTACTTCATTTTTACCTCTTATTTCCTTTTTGGTTAACAGTATCACACCTTTTAATTTGAAAATATCTGTCTTTTGTGGTGTACATAGGGGATGTTGCCACAATATGTGTGTGATGTTTAGAAGTGTCTGTTTTAGTCTTGGTTTGTTGAGATAATCCAAGTATCGATGCTGTCCAGCAGCAAAATTCTTTTGACTGTTTAGAGTTCAGTCAGAAACAAATTAAATTGTATTTATCAGTGGGTTATCATTAAATTGTACTCTGACTATACTCCAGACATCAATGACATTGCCAAGCATTGATACCAAAGATCTTCTCTCACCAGGCATTCTCTGCTGATCAAAGCGTGTCCTCTTCAGTCGTCTGTATAAACTCAGTTTCTCGAACTCAGGATCTCACAATCAGTTCAGTTGATAGATAAATACAGGGCTTTCAGTTTACCATTCTCATCAGCCTCTGCACCCCTTTGACAACCATTAGTCTTGGCATCAATCACATTGTTACTATTTTTTTCAACTTTCAGCTCCTCAGGTCTTGTGCAGACTTTAGTTTATAACTAAACTTGTACGTTTTGTGTGTCGTTTTTCAGCCTCTATTGGGGATCTATAAAGGGCTTACCTTCTATGTGGAACCATGCAATTCTCTATATCCTTGTTTTTCACAGATTCTTGTTTTCCTCCACAACATCCATGGACTTCTTCATTGGTATTCCGCTAGACTGTACTTTGTCAGAAGTAAATATTGCCCCTGTGCTACTCTTCCTTGGTATAAACCATACTGTTAACTCCCAAATGCTCATTCTGACCTCAGTCTGGCTCTTTCCTAAAGCTTTATTGTGGGACTCATCAGCTTTACTGCTCTGCAGCTTTCACAACTCCACACATTGTATTTATGCTGGAATATACAGTACTGTCTTGGCAGCCTGTGGTATATTTACCTGTTCTGTAATGGGCTTTTTCCTTCCTGTCTCTCATGTCATTCTTCTTATCTTCGGTTGAGTGAACACTGTTGTGGCTCTCTGTAATCTGTGTGTACTATTTATTGGGAGGCATCCTTGAGTCTTGAAAGGCTCCTAATAAATCAAACGTATTGTTAATATTATTATATAAAAATGGGCACCAGAACACTCCATTCCTCTTGTACTGTATCCTTTCACTATTCAAGATCTTGTTGAAAAGTACAGATTTATCTCTCCTTTCTTTGTGTACAACTTGTCATAGAAGTTATCGTACACCCACTGTTTGGTATTTGCCTTTGAACCTTGTCAATCTGTACTCATGTCTTCTCAGTGTCCCATGTCTTCTTTACTTCTTTTTAGTCACTGACCTCTCTCTGATTACCTCTGTATAAGATGGAATCAATTTGTGTGCCTCTTCCTCCACCATTACATGTCCCCCAATGCTCCCTTTCTTTTCTGGAAAAATGTGTGGAGCACTGCCATTCCCATCCATTTGGCAACTTTTGCAGAGTAGTGTGAAGCCTCTTCCAGTGCCCATAGGGCAAAAGCAGGATACTCATGAACAGGTTACCGATCCTTTGCATCTAACCACACAATTAGTCACACCTAAAGACCAATTTAGCTAAGTTTCCACAAACCGGACCGGTAGGTTATTTTGAGCCGGGCCTATTTGTGCCATTTTTGGTCCTCGGTGGTTGTTGGTCATTAGAGACATGGAACGGACTGGTTAGGGCAAAGCTACTGTCATCACATGATGCAATCCATTGACTGGCGGAAAGGTATTATAACAACAACAAGGGTCCAACTGGTACTTTTACTGACTCAAGACATGTCCGTCCATCCATCCATCCGTTTTTTTTTTCCAACCCTTGTGCTCTCTTATGGGGTCCAGATGACCCCACTTTTATGTAAACAAACCTAGGAAAGCAGAAGGGTTAAGCCGCTTTGTCTCTTTCGGGATTGCTGTAGCCTAACCTGGACACCTTTGGACAGAGGCAGGATACACCCCTGACAGGTCACCAGTCTGTCTCAGGGCCACAACCACACTCCCATACGCACTCGGCAGCCATGGTGCCAGATTGCCTCTGGTGGACGGTTGGTTCTAGTGTTCGGCAGCGGAGCCACCATCAGTGTGTGAATGTGAATGGGTCTGTGACTGTAAAGAGATTTGGACCTATGAGAAAGATAGAAAAATGCTATACAAGTACACGCCATTTACACTCGCAGTCACACCTCGGGACAAGTTAGACTGAGCAAAAAAGTAATTATTGATTAGCATCTCTCTGATTTCTGTTTCTCCTTAAGCTTCCAGCATGACAAAGTACTGGAGAGCCTGTCTGGTCTGCTCACTGATCAACCGGAGAAAGTTCTTATCAATGTGGCGGGGGCCCTGACGGAGTTTCTTCAGATCCCCGCAAACAATGCCGCCATCCGAAAGTGTGATGGCATCAGACCAATGATACATCTGCTCTTAAGGACAAACCAGGTATGCACTAAACCAGTCAGTTATTTCCACAAAAACACCCTCCTGCATCAATAGTGTCATGCGTGCGTTGTCTTTTTTATCAGGCGCTGCTTGTGAACGTCACCAAGGCTGTGGGTGCGTGCGCCACCGATAATGAAAATATGAAGTAAGTCTGTTTTCAAACGTGAGTGTTTACACGCCTTTGCTTCTGTCCTAGAAACATCCATTCTTCTGATTACTGATGTCATATGTTTTAATGATAATTGCAGGGTCAGACACAATATCTTTAGCCTGGGAGGAATCCATGTTCCTTTCATTTGTAATCACTCAGGTTGAATGCTCTTTCATCTAGAGTCTAATAACAGATTTTAAAAGCTTTGTTTATTATACCTGCTGCGTTAAATATGGCTGCGGTTTAATTTCCTAGTGTTTTACTGCAGCCTTGCGGTCACCGTGCCGGTCAGACTGACATACCTAAAGCCCTGCCCTGTCCAAGGCTGCATGGCTGAGAGAACACAGCGAGCCAGAGTGCTCATTTAATCTCCTCCTCAGTGCTGCAAAACATAGTGAGGCTTCCATCTGTGCCTTTAACAAGGCTGTTCGCGTCCACCAGATCCGTCCAAATCAGTGCCCGGCAGAAATAAAACAGAACGTCTGTCTGTTGTTACCCGGCCGCTCACATTTGTTTGGACGGGAAAAACCCGGCGGCTCTGTAAAAAATGGAGCGTGTCAAAACAGAGCCGGGGACTGTGGTAAACTTCACACGGTGGGAGCAGTCTGTTACATCAGTTCATCATGTTCTCCGTTTTTCAGCCCGTCCGGGTCGTCTTTCAGCCTTCACACGTCGCTGCAAACACAGAGCTTTTATTTCAACAGCCGCTCTTTGTGTTTTTCTGTGGCAATAGCTTATTTTGAGACATGTGTGTACAGTAGTTTGCCGCGCAATTAACATAACTCACGTTTGATTGCTTCCTGCTTTCGCCCAACACTGCCAGAGCTGTGTTTTTCAGAATGCCTTATGGATGATATACATTGGCCTGACAATGTGTCACACAAAACTCGACAACATTCCTGTCAGAGTGTTCACATTTCCAGACGATACTTTTTTATCTTAGTCAGCCGGAATCTCATAGCTACCGTTGATCTCTTTCAAGTTTTCCACGAAATCCCATGTTTACTTTTGTGCTTGTGTGGTTAATGACATCTCACTTCGCTCAATGAGTCTTGTGTATCTGCGGGAGCGAACACACATTGTTTCATGCCTCCAAGGGTTGCGGTCTCCTCCTCTAATCTGTCTCTGTCAGATGCTACTTCATGCTAATCTGTTTCATACCTGCCCTGTGGGGATAAGGAGCTGTTTTGGCAGATGATATCACTTTTGTTTTCGGTCCTTCCCCGTTTAAGAAGCTCCACAGACAGACTGGAAATCTGCTGCTATGATCCCTCCAGACTGATTTATGTGCAAACGGAAGACAGATGGCGCAGGAGACGTCCCTCGCCTGTTGCCAGTCACGGAGATACTGTGATTAGGGAGTGTTTAAGTAATTATGACAGCACTCAGTGTCGGCCTTGTTGGTGGAAGCACACATGGGGAACACGTTACTTGTTATTTATTCCAGACAACGGGCACTTTGTGGCACAACTCTCTGACTTGTCTGAGTTTGACTTCAGGTTTCAAAACAGTCATGTGTGTGACACAAAATAAAGCTGGAGCTTGAGTAAACTTCAGTCAGACTTAATGAAACATAGAGGGACCTGTCTCTGCTCTGTTTGAGTTGGAAAGAAGTCCCACTTTTGGCAAAGGCTTAAAAAGCAAGGCACTAACATGAAATGTAACTCTGTCAGTGTCTATTTATAAATTGCAAAGTGAAGCACTGCATGCAGACAGATGAGAGCTGATCTTCTCTGCAGAATCATAATTAACAGACATTAAAAAGCCTGTTCTGACACAGACTGATGTCTTAAAAGTCTTAAAGGTTTTACATGTATTTTAACTGAAATGAGGTCTTAAAGGCCTTAAATTGTCTGGTGAATGAGTCTTGAATTTTTTCTTGTCGTAGCGATGTGACTTCCTCTCACTGAAAGAAAATTTCCAGTAGGGGATGTTTTTGTACGATCCAACTAGATCGATCTGCCTGAAGCAAGATGTTAATGGATCTACCAACGCCAAGTAAAAAATAATATATACGTATTGAAAACTCGATCGGCCAGTGAGGGTAACAGCAGTATTGTTTAGAGATGTGAAAAATCGATAGGTATCGAAAATTGATCGAGAGACTGCAGTATCATTTGAAAACCAAAAATATGGACAACATTATGGTGGTTAAAAGATCTAAAATCAATCAAAATGTAAATAATCGAATTATGGTAAACTGCATTTTCCTTTTCTGTTTTTTTTTTTATTCTATCGTCTTTGTCTTTTTATGTAACTTTCTTCTTCCAAGTCAATACCTGAATACATTTCTCTGTCAAATGGCATGGATTATTGTGTAAATTCTGTAAAGTATTCTATAAGCATTAAATCCTTATTCTATAAGCATTTCACCCCTATTATGGTTATTTTTAATGGTAGCTTTTTGCCTGTTTTGGCATTTTTATTAAGGATTTCTAGGCTAATTTGGAGTTTAGCTAATAGTTTAGCCGCAGGCAAGCTGTTTTGGGTAATTTAAGCTTTTTTTCTGTTTTTAAGCTATTTTTGAGTTTAGCTAATATTTCAGCTAAATGTTAGCTATTTTGGCTAATTTAGGCTTTTTTCAGTTTTTTAGGCTATTTTGAAATTCATTTTTCATCTACGTGCTAGCTGCTTTGGCTAACTTGATTTTTTTTCAGTTTTTCTCTACTAATTTGGCACCTTAGCTATCAATTTAGCTTGCAATCCGCTTCAGGAGTTTTTAATTATTATATTCAGCATTTTTTGTTACCAATTTTAGCATCTTCAGCTATAAGCACTCGCATCGTCAGTGGCCACATTCAGCTTACAGCATTCACACTAGCATTATTACAGGTAATGTTTATATATCTAGTTATTTATAGCTTTAAATGCCATAACAATAAGAAATATCTAGATTTTAGTGTTTTTAGTAAAAGAATCGTACTGCATCATATTGCCGAAAAGTTAGTTGAATCCTTTATGTATCGATTTGTGGACCATGTATCGAGATGTGTATCGAATCGTGTGAGAGGGAAAGATACACACCCCTAATAAAATTGTTTTAAAAAAGAAATAAAACAATTATATCGGCATTGGAAAATACCCTTTGGATTGAGGTACAATACGTTTATTTAACTATAGTGTAAAAACTGTCAACACACGGGATAACAGCAGAAACACGTCTCTTGATTTGAGGTCTAAGCATCAGATTTTTGGATATCGACTATCAGTCGTATCATCAACAACAAATATGACACAAATTATTGTTAAAATGATTCTCTACACCGTAATTTCCAGGATGCACTGTGTAAAAAGTAGTGAACTGGTCGAAAATTGTTTAGCCTCAGCTAGCTAATGAGCTGATGCTTGTCAGTGTGGGAAAATGGGAAAGTGCAAATAAAGAAATGGCTTAAAACTAGGGATTACCTGTGGTTATTCGCGGTAAGTGGAGATCTTAATGAAGCGAACTGCTTTCATTTAAAAACATTTAAACTTGGCAAATGAAGATCACGAGGATGGAATTCCACGTGCAGAGTAAGAAACAGCTGACCTGTCTGTTTCATTTTCTTTGTACATACAGTTTTAAATTAGGTTTTAGGTGTTCAAAAAAAGTTTTAAAATATGTTTATATTTAAAATCAGTAGACACCCTGTGTTTAAATCTTGCTGCATGTGGAAGACAGATCAGCCAAACACAGAAAGTTTTGTTTGACTGATTAATTTCTTTGAAAGTACACTTTTTTTTTCTATTTTGATGATACTCTGTATCTGACAGCTACTCTTTCTTCTCATTTCAGGATCATTGACGAGCTTGACGGAATCAGTCTGCTGTGGGGGCTTCTACAAAACCCCAATCCAGATGTTCAGTCCAGTGCTGCATGGGCCATCTGTTCGTGCATCGACAACTCAAAGGTGTAGTTTCTGAACCCTCAATGCACAAAATGTATCTATCGTTGCTCCTGCATGTGTCTGACAAGCTCCTCATAGCTAAGCAGATTGTAAGAATCCTGCGCCTTAAGGTTCCCCCTCCACCTCGCTGCTACTGGGAGGTTAGCGGGGGCAGAGCCGTGTCAGCGGAGGCTTACATGAACCTCGAGCTAATATGAAGCAGAGAAGCCTCCTCGGCACACTGGGATTGGTGCGATGGGGAGCAGGCAGGGAGATAGACTGAGTAATATCCTGTGGCATGGTGTCTGATTTCCTAGCAGAAAATCTTCGCTCAGTGTGCTGCCAGTTTCAGAAGCACACAATCTAAGCATAAAGCACATGGGACCAGACAGCTTCTCTTTCAAACAAATCCAACACCATGACCATAAACGCCTTCACATCGTTCTGTGTGAAACAGGATGAAGTGTTTGATGAAACCCTCAGTATCTAGAGAAAAATGTGGCAAAATCTGTGTTCTTGTTGTCTCAGGTAATACAGCTGAAGTTAGAAGATCAAATATTGGATATATAGTGTTATTTTACAGAAAAAAAACATTGTTCCATTACACTGAGTTATGAAACTTTTGTCCTAGTCACATGCACCTAGACGGGTGCTTTAGGGTGTCTGGCCGTGTAGGGTTCTAGATAGGAGCAACAGCTTCTTAAAAGGAGGTCAGGTGTGTCTTTGAGTTCCCTTGAGGTGCCCTTCACGCCATACTCAAGTCCAGGGATGGGAAACTCCAGGCCTCGAGGGTCACGTGTCTGCATGATTTCCAGATATCCAAGCCCTAATCATGACTGATTACTTGGTTCAGGTGTGTCCAGCCAATTAGAACATGCCAGAGCAGGGCATGTTTTAACCCTTCCGCTCTCCTTGGGGTCCAGATGGCTCCAACCACATATTGTTATGCGATTTCTTCCATGACAAATGTGGACGAAGTGGGACAGGTTTTTACGTCTGTCATGGACATTAGTGAAACTCAAAAATCAGTGAAAAAAAAAAGTTCAGCGCACTGTCCTGTGGTGTCCAGATGACCCCACTTTTAATGTAAACAAGCTAAGGAGAGCGGAAGGGTTAAAGCATACAGGAAAACAGCCCTCGGGGGCCTGGAGTTGCCGATCCCTTGTCTCGTCATTAATAAGAAGGGCATTCTGGCTTCTTTGCCAGAACGTGACTCAGAATCTTCACTGTGACTTGTCACTCCCAATATTCTTGTCGAAAAAATTATGCATGAACATTTTTTCTTTATAGGCTTACCAAGTGGCCTGCAATCTTAACATCTTGTGCAGGCCCGGTACAGATTTGTCCATTTTTCACCCCATTACTACCCATAAGGGCAGTTGTGACTAAGGCATAAGAGGAGGTATAAGGTTGCCCTCTCTCGGTGGACTCAACAGACTTGAGTTCTGGGTCTTGACTGAAAGAACGAGGTCTCGACTACAAGTGGTTGAAATGAGTTTCCTCCAGAGGGTAGCTGGGGACTCCCTTAGAGATAGGAGAAGAAGCTCGGTCACCCGGAGAGAGCTCGGAGTAGAGCCACTGCTCCTCCATATCCAGAGGTGCCAGTTGAGGTGGCTCAGGTATCTGGTCCGCATGTATCCTGGATGCCTCCTTGGGGAGGTGACTCGAGCACGCCTCGTGAACGCCTCGGGGTCCCCTCCAAAGATGTGGAGGAAGTGACCAGGGAGAGGGAAGTATGGGCATCTTTGCTTAGACTGCTGCCCCCGCGACCCGGTCCCGGATGAGTGGAAGAAGATAGATGAATTGAATAGAATAGAAGAATAGATAACTTTATTAATCCTCTAGGGGCAGTTCAGTTAGAACAGCTCTCGAGCAAGAACAGATAAAAACATGACAGTAAAAAGCAAGACACAACAACACAAAAAAGTGCATAGAAAATAAGCTAGTTAAAAGACAATTGTGAGACACCCTAGGGTCGAGTGTAGCCACTCTGATTCAAAAGCTTTATAGTACTAGGGATAAAAGATGGAGAGCAGCATTATCAGCAAACCTGGGTTATAATGCTGAACTGAGTGCAATCATCCCTAAACCGTGGACACCTCTTTAGCTTGTTGCTTTTGGTATTAGATTAATTTTACATACTGTTAGTTTTAGAATTTTTTTTCTTTAAACCCAGTTTATAGAAATCACTTCACATTGAGTCATGGCATCTTGACTTCTTCATGAAAGATGTTTAAGTCCAGGTGTTAAGACTCAGATTCAAGATGTCTCCTGTTAGTAAGGGAATCTTCACTAACTGTTCATAGACATTCAATTTTTTAAGTATGCTATAGGTGCCATGCTTCTGTTGATAGTATTTGTTAGGTTTTTTCTGATGTTTGATTTTATTTTGAAATTAAAAGTAGAAAATCGTTTCTCTTTGTCTTGGCTTTAGCCACACGTTTGTCCCCTCTAGTCACAAATGCAGTGAATTCCAAGTTGTTTTTTTTCTTTTCAGTTTTTTGGGTCAAGTCTTTATTTTTCAAGCCCCCAAATTGCAGCGACTGACATGCATGGCAGCCATAACGAGGGAGGTAGGAGGTGAACAACACACCCTCCAGTGAGAGCTAACAAAGTTTGACAGTGTTTGTCAGGATGTCAGAGTGTCAATTTTAAAGGGAAATTCGCGAACATGCTTTTTGGGTGAACTTTTTTTGGGGGGCGGGGGACAAGAGCTAGAAACAGTCTTTACCCATCAAATGGAGGAACCTGATATAGCAGCGTTTGGTGTATTTGTTATTAGGATAGGAAAAAAAAAACAGGTGGTTTGAGTTAGCAGCTACATGTTGAAGGTATAGAGGAGTGACTTTTTTACATCATCACAGTGTTTTTGGACCATAAAAAAAAAATTTTTTTTTTAATTGTTTTTCTGGTAGATCTTTTTGTTATCCAGTTGGGAAAAACCGACTCTCAAAGTCACACACAGTGAAGGGCTTGATTATCTTTTCTTGACATAGTTCTGCGTAAAGTAGGGCTCCACGGTATGAGAAAAACGTGTAATATTAGTGAATTTTACTTCAAATGATCCTTGTCTGCAAATGTGTAAAAATGTCTTTTGCGATACAGGCTGATATTGTGATGAGGATACATTTTTGATTTTTTGTGCAGACCTAGCGTAAACGCCAGAGGAGTTTTTGGGGCTGTCCCTCCCAGCTTGACTGTCTCCTTTCAGCCCGATAGAACACATAATGTGTTTTCTATTTCCTCCTGGGAAAGAGGAGGGGACGGAGAGGAAGGTCTTTGCGTGTGCAGCCTCATAATGCTGCCGCTTCCAGAGCTTAAGACTCATCCAGGCCATGAAAGGAATTCTGCTCGGTCTGCTGCAGCTGGTGGCTTCAGAGAGCTTCCTCTGTGGCAGGGACTCCCAGCCAGTCAGTCATGATCAGTATTCCTGAGGAAGAGCTTCCTGAACGTCGGGGGGTCAGCCCGTGGCGCTGGCACCACCCTCTCTCGGCTGCACAGTGCAGGCGGCCGGGCTTCTGGCACGGCATCACAGGGCCCACAGTGCAGCTCTGAGATGGACACTCGGTCAACTCTTGACTCCTGACGACTTGATGAAATCCTGTTATTTCTGTGTTTGCAGCGTGCACAATAATCCTCTGTGGTCATGCAGCGCCACCTCATAAATGCTCCTCAGCATGTAGATTGATGCTGAATGGACTCAGTTTGAGCGCGCTTCATCATTTTGGGTCCAGCGATCCATAATTGAATGCTTCTGAGGAACACCGATCAGCACACAACGAATCACATACTGTAATTTATGCTTTAAGAACATTTTCGGACTGTGTTTTCAAAGCGTCACACATCACAAGCTCGTCTTAAATATTAATCCATTCTTAGCTAGCGACGATATGGTAAGTTGTGATTTTAAACAGCAGCGCGACGTGCCAAAGCCACGCTGAAGCCGGCACCTTTGCCAAGCTCCGCCGCTGTGGCTCGCTCAGTTTGGGAGGCATCGCCCCACAAGTGGCTCAGAGGCTGGAGGTATCAGCTAGAGCTGGGAATGCAGAGCTTATGTGCATGGCAGGTGAGATAGATTAGTAGCAAGAGTTAAAGTAATTGCATAACTTCATCTAATCTGCAGGAATTATTCCAATTAGAATACACATTCCTATTTTCCGTACATGTTTTCCTTTATTTGTAACAATCACAATAACTAAACGTTAACATTTAAGGTTCTCCAGAAAGCCACACATAGCCAAATTCTAAATAATTAATTTCTATAATCTTCACAGAAAAAAATAATACTGAAACATTTTAAAATTAAACCAATAGTCTATCCTCTCCTGTCATAATTCAGACTTCAGAGGGGTGGAATAAAAAGTCACGTTCTACATATATATATGTATATGCGTCTGATAGCGTTTGGGGAGCCAGACCAAATGTGGAGGAGGGCTGGATCTAGACCTCTGATCTACATTATGTTCTGTGTTTATTCTGTAAGGACCATTCAGTGTGAATGAGAACTGGACCGAGAAGGTTTAACATCATTGTTTGAAAAGTTTTCATCCAGCTTGAACCAAATGAAGTCATTTCAGTTGCAGATTCTTCACGAAATAGAGCTAGACATCGTCAGGAAGTAGTGATTGGTCGGAATCAGTCAGAGTCATCGTTTCTATGGCAACCACCCTCGCCAATCAGGAGTGAGCTTGTTGGAATGCCACACCCCTACCACTTGAAAGCGGGGTCGGGAGAACCTGTCAATTCAATGTTTTGAATGTTCGAGGTGGGGGCCACATATTTCTATTTAGGCAACTTGAAAAATTACATTATTGAAAATATATGATTAGAAAGAACATGCTACAAAAAAATATATATTACCAAGTAATAGTGGTTTATTTTTTCTATGGAAATCTATACTTTTGCTTTTTGTAGCCGCCATGTACTTCCTACTTAAAATGCAAGAGGGGTGGGGTCACTCAGTACAGTTCTCTTTTATAGTCAATTGTAAGAACAAGCTAACGAGAGACTCTTTGCTTATAGGATGCTATGACAACGGTGTTATCCTTCCAAGGAACTGGTGTGATACTGAATTTACTGACATCAACAAACAAGGAGGTGCTGGCCAGCATTTGTGCTGTCATCGCTAAACTAGCCAAGTGCAAAAACATCCTCCCGACCCTCACCGATTACGGGATTGTCTCACTGCTGACCAAGCTGACAAACACAGTAAGAATCCAGTTTCTCTATCTGTTTTCCTCGCACAGTCGAAATGCTGTTTAGTTGATCAGCAAAGATCAGAATGTTCCTCCTGCAGAAAGACGACAAGCTCCGTCACCACCTTTCCGACGCCATCTGCCACTGCTGTCAGTACGCCAACAACGCCGCCTCCTTCGGTGAGGCCGGAGCCGTGGAGCCTCTGGTGAAGTTCATGAAGTCGGAAGATGTTTTGGTCCGCCAGAGTGCAACCATGGCCCTCTTTCAATTGTCCTGGGACCCCAACAACAACCTTACTATGCTGTCCAAAGGAGCCGTCAAAGTGAGTTTGGTCCATCGTTCTTTTTCTTGAAGTGCTTTTGGGACATATTTTGACATAATTGCTGTCAGAAGAATGTGTTTTGGTCTCCTGCCGGTTTTGTTTTAGTGACGTGTAAAACCAATCTCACAGTTTTTGACTGATGAGGTAGAGACAAAGCAAGTGTTATTCCGCGGCGGAAATATGACTCCACCTTTCAGCCGTCATGGGAATTCAGAAAAGCAAATAGCTCAGTGTGTGCAAAGTGCCATTTCGCCGGTGGAGCCGAGATGCCATCGCAGCACGAGTCAAAGGGCTGTAGCTGCTGGTAACAGTTGCTAAGGGCCGTTCCTGGACATCAGGGTAGAATGCAGCTGCGGTGTGTCGCAGGCCTGGGGATCGGAGTTAACGCTGTTCAGGGAGAAAGCATCTCTGTTTTCTTCTTCTCTGTTAAGAAAATAGGGAATTCACATCTTAATTATCCCACAACTTCAGTCTGATGTCTTGTTACAAAGACTGGTGCTCCCTTCATGCAGCACACAGCTGCTGTGTTACAGCCAAACTTAATCAGACTTTCACATGAGAAATCTATTTGTAGCCACGAGCGTGTTAAAACGCCTCTCCAAAGAACAACGGCGATTAAAAAAAAAAAAAATCTTATAAGTTGGTTATGGCTTTGCAGCCAGATATTTTTTCCCATGTTCATTAAACGGCTTAGCTCGAGCTGCTGTTGCAGAGTATGCGGTTCAACGCTCACCATAATTGGTCAGCTGGACTGAACACTGGGTGTTCCAAGAGTTATGTCCAATTTGCAAAAGTCGTTAAGCTGAATGCTTTTTGTAGTTTGAAACAAAAAAGCAAAACAAAAGGAAAACTGGGCAAGCCCCTTTTTTTGTCTATATTTGACCTTGTGTTGTGTGCAGAGTCAAGACATCCCACCCTTTTTAATCTGTCTCCGTGTTTGCCCTTATTAATGTACCAGTGAGAAATGGAAGCAGTTCACCACAATGTATTTTTGGACTTTTAAAGAGCCTAATAGGCAAAGGCCACGAAACTGCACATGCTCAGAGCATCCCATTGTTCAGTCAGACCCACAACCTCAGGTGTTCATACAAAACATATTCAGTATTTTTGAGGGAATTAAAATCAGGTTAATGGTGATGGAGAGCCTGTGAATAATTAAAAGTTCCAAGTGAAAAGTCTTAACTTTTTCTTTGAATGTTGCAACATTTCAAAACATGTTTGTTTTCTTCTGAGAAACTCTCAGAGGATGTTTCCTATTTAACACTTAAAATGTCAAATGAGCAGACGGGTTGCAACTTTTACAAGGTTTTTAGCTAACGGGACCATTGACTGTATATGAGAACTGGACTGAGTCAGTGTGACGTCACTCATTGAAAATTACTGACCGATACTTCCAGCTCCAACCAAATCAAGTCAATTCGTTTTTTCGTGAATCGGCACAACAACATGTTGAAACCAGACGACACGGCAGTGTCAATCAATCTTTCTATGGCAACCACTCTCACCAAGCAGGGGTTAGCTTGTTTTAAGGCCACACCCCTACCACTGAAGGTAGGCTCAGGAGAATGCGTTGATCAATTGCTTTGTAGGTTTGACGTGAGAAAGAAACTTTTATTAAGGCATCTGATTGGTCAATTTGTCACTTGAAGATCCATTCCAAGGAAAATTGTGACTTTGGTGTTTCTGGGTATTTCTAATTTTAGTTATAAATAGTTGTAAATTTGGAGCACATGAAAAATTGTTGTCTGGAAAAAAAAGCTAATTTGTGTCGTCAAAAAATACTCTGTGATGCATCTTCATTTTGTGATCATCTCAGGAGGGGTATAACAGAAGTAGGGGTGGGAATATTTTATGTCAACTATTCCGCCCACGACTCAGACACACATTTATGATGAAGTCCTGCAGCTTCGCAGAAAGTGTTCTAAAATTGACACAAGTTTTGCCTAAAAACAGCATAACCACAGTTAGAAGAACAGTGGGAACACTTTAACAATGTAACAATGATCTGAGTTGGTCTTTAATAATTTGCACTACAGAAAAGGTATTGTAAAAATAAATTAGGATTAGCAGAAACATGTTAGAAAAAGTCTTAAAGGGCCTATTCCATGATTTTCTAAGGTCTTTCAGAGTAAGCTACAACCATATATATTATTATATATTACCTTTGGAACACTAAAGAAGTACCAAGAAGTAAGACAACTTGAAAGCTGAGGCTCCGCCTTTCGCTGATTGTGTGTGCCACCTATTTCATGACGTCATACTAGTGCCGGCCTTGACACCGTGTCTGCATTTCTCCCACAGAAACAAACAGCATTTAAGCTTTTGCAAAGATAGATGTGCATGGCGTATATCCGCCTTTAATAGCTAGCAAGTCAGCTAGCTGATTAGCGAGGCGAGCGGCTGAGCAACGCTAGCTGAGTGGCTAAGTTAGCAGCTGAACACCACTAGCTGAACGGTGAAGCTAGAGGCTGATCACTGCTAAATTAATGCCAAAGCACCACTAGCTTTGCTGAACAAATGCGGTTTGTGCTAGCCTGGAGGGCAGTTTCCTAAAAGGGGTTGTTCTCAATTTGTGACATAAGCTCGTGAGAACCCGCTCGTTTTCATGGGTTGGGAGGGTCTGATGCTGAGTGCGCAGGTTTTTAGAGGATTACTTAGAAATGCGTGCACAGATCAACTACAAGCTTTAGGAATGCTTGTAGTGAGGAATGAACAGTATAATACACTTAAAAGCTCAAAAAGTTGACTTTACATGGAATAGGTCCTTTAATAGAAGTCTGTGGGACTTTGGTGTCTTAGAACCAGTAGCTGCTTCCGATTTGGAACTAAAAGGGAGGGGTCACTCAAGTCCAAATCTTATATACAGTCAGTGTCTGAAACACAGTAAGAGCCGTTCAGCTGCTTGTGGAAAACTGCTCCTCGCCGCGTTCCTGCAGGATGTACTGGATCAGGTCTTTCAGCAGGACAGCTTCAAGTGCCTCCTCTCCACAAGCAAACACACAAACGGACAAAACAGCCCGCTCAGTTTGAACTGACACGCTCTCTCAATATCTGGCACTTAGAAATCTTCATTTCATGTCCCGCATTAAATCAGCGCGTCTCTCGTCCTGCACTTCACATCCCGTCCAAAATCCTGGGAATTGTTTGCCGAAGCCGTAAATCCATGTAGACAGGCACAGCCAGCTATTTGTGCTAAAGAGCCTCCCTCATAAGCAAAGCTTTGTGAAGTAAATTGATGAAAATTACAAAATGCGGACGGTAATTACTGGTGATTTTCAACTGAAGGTATTCCAGTTGGTAGCTTTTGCCAGCTCCTGGCTTGTGTTTTGGGCTTTTATCCATCTGAAGCAGAAAAAGCGCCTGCTCTTTTGTTACCAGGAGCAGCACATCTGAATCTGTTCCCTTGCCTGCCGCATGCTTACTTCAGGAGCACAAGTGTGCAGCCAAGCTGTGGGGGGGCCAAAGCGAGCGCGAATGGGGGACTATGTTTCTGAAAGAAGCGGCATTGCGAGGTTGACACGCGCAGCTTCCTCTGGGTTTGTTTGAAGCTCCAGGGCGGTGGGTGTGGTCAGCAGATACAGCTCTGCTATGACTACCATGTTTTTCCCATCCTAGGTGTGTTTGTGTGTGTGTGTGTGGGGGGGTGTTTAGAGTGTCTCTTTGGACTGAACACACTCAAACGTCAGGAGGAAACGTTCCCCTCGGTGTCCCTGGTTCAAATGCTCCCTCCTCTTCCTCTTTGGAGACCCAGAAAAAGCAGCTGCAGAGTCTGCGGCCCGCTGGAGGCTGCAGGGAATGTTGTTTACCTTGACTTTCCTCGCCGACTTCCTCCCAGCACACTGCCGTCTGTTTGTGCTGTTTGCCTTCGCAGTTGAGTCTAAAACATGCATGAACTGCAAAGGATTGAGCCTGAATAAGAACAGGCAAAAAGGGGAGATCGGCTCACGGAGGTGGTTACAGTCCAACAGAGCACACTTAACGCCGTCACACCTCTAGGAGTGATATCCCGTGTGCACGTGCTGCGGCGCGAACCCCCCCACCCCCAGTCTGCATGCCTCCCCTGACCTCCGCTGTAATCCCCCGCTCCCTCCTTGGAGGTCAGGACTCACTGGAGATCTCTGAAGTGCAAAGCCTCGGTTTTTCTTTTAAAGCAAGTGTTCATGTTCGGTCGGGGGAAATCTAACAAGTGGAGTATTATATTCCTGGAGATCCCAGCTGGGAGCGAAAAAAAAAAAAAGAGGGATCTGCGAAGAGAGACACGCTTATCTTAGCTTAGCCTTTCACTTCGGGGGGGACCTTATTTGGCCACGTCTGAATAACATGCCATGAGGCTGGCAAAAAAAAAGAAAAGAGGCCGCCTCTGGCACTTCTCAGGCATCTCTCTTTTCACAGAAAAGGCTTGTTCAGAGAGCTGCATGTTCTCTGGAGCCTGTGGATCTCGGTTTGCTTTCGAAGCTGCGCTAAAAGCTATTTAAAAATCGCATAAAAATACGTCTCTCGTGAAAAGCAGCTAACTTCCTGTACGGGATTTTTCAACTTTAGATTAAAAGCCTTCTTGTGTTCTCGCACTTGCGTCACCTCTCCTCGTCTTTCGTCCGTCTCGTCTTCTCTGTTTACCTCAGAGATGGAAATCCTGGGAATGCCGTCTCTCTGCCTCCGTGCTTGCTGCCCACACAAGCGTAAAGGGAGGATGTAATGCAGAGAGCTGTCAAGAAGGATGTTAGTCGAGTGATGAGATAGAAGAAACAGAATCAGGCTTATGTCTTTGTCACAAATGCCCTTTTGGGTGGAAACCAGGCAAAAAATGGGCAAACTTGTAAAGAACATCCAGGTAGCCCGCCCAAAATTTCAAGATCGTAGACCCCTCGGTGTGCCAAACATGTTCATGCACCTTTTTATTCTATGGGCATGCCACGAGCTACAGTTTGTAAGGAACTCCTACCTCAGGCTCACATTGCATCCGGTCTTGATCTGGTGCGTACGCCGGAGTCTTTGTGTAACTTGAAAGTGTGAGGCACTGCATCCAGTCCGGTTCAGGCTCTCCGGTGCTCCGTGTCTGTGTCGTTGGTTTCAAAATTTTTCTGGAGCATTTTTATGGTAGTTACTGTTGTTGAAAGACTGTCAGCACTGGGGCTAAAGCTCCTGTGGTAACCCTTCCGCTCTCCTTGGCTTGTTTACATCAAAAGTGGGATCATCTGGACCCCACAAGACAGTGTGCTGAACATTTTTTTATCTTTGATTTTTGAGTTTCATAAATGTCCATGGCAGACATAAAATTCTGTCCACCTTTGTCCACATTTTTCATGGAAGGAATCACACATCAATAAATGGTTGGAGTCATCTGGACCCCAAACATAGCGGAAGGGTTTTAAAAGGTAACCCTGGACTCACACTGCATCCGGTCCCGTCCGGCCTCTCCAGAAAAGTTTGGGCTACTAATGACCCTAAACCGGAAATCATTCAAATTAGATTAGATTAGATTAGATTCAACTTTATTGTCATTGCACATGTACATGTACAGGGCAACGAAATGCAGTTTCAATTCAATTCAATTCAATTTTATTTATATAGCCCAATATCACAAATTCAATTTGCCTCATTGGGCTTCATGCCTGCAGTTTTTACAGATGCACAGATGGAGTCATAAAATATGCACAATAGGTAAAAACTAAACAGACTATAAAGAACAGGTCATCCCTGTCCTTAGACCCTCCCTCGCGGTAAGGAAAAACTCCTAAAAAAGTTTGGCATCTAACCAAAAGTGCAATAGGCAGTAAGAGCATGTGGTATAAATATTATGATAAATAAGTATGGTACAGGTTGTTATAAAGGATATGGACATTATTTACAGATCAGATATATAAAGAGATGACCATATACAGGTTAATGAATGTAAAGTGCATCCATGTCAAAATAAAATCGGTTTTCCGCTGTTTTCTCCGCTTTGTAAACATTACATCATTTTGACAACCAACCCTAATATGTACATTTAAGCCTATATAAGACAGAAGTATTGATGCAAGTTCTTGTAGCACCCATGGCGCCTTCTGGATTGAGATGGCGGGTGCTCGGGTTCAGTATTATTTAGTATACAACGAATATTTAAAGCAATAAACCCAGAGACAAAACTATTTTAGCAAAAAATAAAAACGGCGTTGTTTATTAGTTACAGATGAAAATATTATATTGTTCTGTGAGGAGATTAGTTAAACAAAGAAATAACAATCCACAAACATATTGACTATAGTCCACCAAATAACCGAAAGTGGTGTTTTCCCCAAAGTCCAAAGTCCCCTCAAACTCGTACTCACTCACGGTACCGGAGGCTCAAGCAGGAAATAATGAAAGACACAAAAAAACGTTGCAGGCCTGTTTCGAATTGAAGTCCACTTCAATTTCGGGCGGGTCCGCTGCTCGAAAACAGAAGGCTTGTCCTGACCTCTCCTCCGCAGCGGCGCCCGGTCCACTCTCTCTCCGCTCCTCTCGGCCGCTCGTCGCGTTTCTTCACGGCTCAGCCGCGCGGAGTTGCTTCTCTTCACCAGTCTCCCAAGCCCGCATTAGCTCCGTCCGTCCGGAAAACGTCCCGCTCAGCTCCCGACTTGCAAGGTTTTTTTCACTTTTTCTCCAAGCCTCCAGGCGGCAGCAAGCTAAATCCCCATCCGTTGGGGTTTTTTTCGTCCTCCCTCGCTCAACCCCGAAAACAGAAAAAACCACCAACTGCCCGCAAACGGCTCGTTCCTTCCTCTTTCCTCAGCCCCCAAAAAAAAACTTTCCCCTGCTAACGCCCCGCCTCCTTCTCCACCACAAAACACTCCCACCTTTTCATCAACTTGTCAGGTCCTGTTAGAAACCCAAACTAAAAAAAAAACAACTCTCATTTTTATAAACTAATTGAGATAAAATAATATAAACTTTAATCTTTAACCGCATCATGAACCTTATTCATCATTAACATTTTAAATTCAAAAATATTTTTTAATCAATAATGTTTTAATTCTTTAGAATCGGATTATGTAATCAAACAAAGAATCAGGTTATTATCTTAACAAAATAAAACTAAGATTTTTACTTTGCTAATCTAAAACCTAATAGCCTACAGTTTGCCACTGGGCTACATTCTTTTTTATTCATTGTATGAAGACGAGCCACGCAGAAAAATAAGTTTTATGAATATATTTCAAAATCAAAGCAGTTTTTGTTACACTAGGTATCAGTTAACAGGTTTCGAACTATGAACATCTCTTGTTGCTTTCAAGAATGATTGTGAGAGAAATTGCTTTGTTTACTTTGTTTCTTGTTTGTTTGTTTTGCTCTTTTTCATTTCTTTCTGTTTGTATCGTTGTTCTTGTTCGAAAATAAACTTAGAAAAAAAAAAAAAAAAAAAGATAAGTGTGTGCTCCTTGCATGCAGTGGACAGTGATTAGCCAGAACCTTTTCAATCATTAGAATGTAGAGTACAACAGCCGCCCTCACAGAAGTGTGTCCATCCATACGGTTATTTCATGATACACCCACCACGTACAACAATGTTCCATTTTCATGACGTCTCTCACCTCAGACTCGCATGGCTAGCATTACAGCTCAGGTGCGATGCGGGAGCGGTCTAGCTACAGCAGATGGCTCATATTGGCTACTGGATGACTGCAACCACAGACTTTGCTGCCGACCTCGCACAACTCACGTGGGTAATCTCCCCCACCACCCCTTGTGCATGGCGGCCCAAAATCCTGCAGCATCCACACAGGTCAACCTCTATACGGGGCTTTAAGTGGGAGCTGTATGGAAAGGAAGGACCATGTGTTAACGGCGTGCTTGCTTTGCTTGCTTTGTCCTCAGTTTTAACTGTGCTTGCATATTGTTGCGCCAAAACCAAGGCAACCGTCCAGACAATCTTCAAACACGGTCTGAGACTTTTGATTCCCTACAGAAGAAAAACTTCATGAATCCCCCCCCCAAATGTCTGAGTTCTGAGTTTATTAAGCTTTGATGGCTTACAGAGGAGAAGGAGTGTTTAGTTAGGTGATGTAATGTTTCTTTTGCTTCATAATGGATGTAAACAAGACCGTCCAAAATAATTGCACGTGTGGCTTCAAAAAAAAGCTCTGCGGTGCACCAGTGCGATCGCACCAAACAGCACACGTTGAACAAATTTAGAATCGTCCCCTTCACCACAATATTTATGCCTTGAACTTTTATTTTGATTCAGTCCCACAATCCCCCCCTCCGTCCCAACATAATGCAGTACTTCTGCTGCAGATAAAACACACCAAGAAAAGCTCCGCCAAAAAAGAAACACCCCCCCCAACATGGGATGCAACTCTTTTCAACTTATGAAAATCTTTTTAAACGTTGCGTTTTACGAAGCCAAAATATAAAGTTCCAAACAGAGAGATTTCTGGGAAAGTTCAAAGCCCTTGTTTCTGTAATAAGATTAACAAGATCCATTACACAAGCCACTAATAGTCGGATACAATCTGACCTTTGGAGGGGCGGAAAGGCTGCCGAGGAGTGTGGTTCATGCGCAGGTTTTTAATGTTGAGCCGGCCCTGCACCACTTTCATCTGAGCAAACTTCCAGAGGCATGTGTGCATGCAGCTGTAAGCCCTTTGCTGGAGAAAACACTCACACACACACACGCATGCAAGCAGGAGGAGCGTGCCAGGACGGCTGGAAGCTGAGCTTCACTTAGCCACTGTATATCCTCACAGGCCTGCTGGAGCTGGGGGAGCGAGCGCAGCAACACGCGCCCAACCTTCTCTATTTATCTACTGGAGACGGTTTAACTGTAGACATTTATCAAACTGTCTCATGTTCTTTAGCGCCTGATTCCCATGATTGGCTCCCCTCTGGAGGAGGTCCAGGAAGCCGCTGCCTGCTGCGTACGCAACATCCGAATGACAGCCATGGAATGCAGGACAGCAAGCTGAATCTCCAGACTGACCCACGAACACCCAGGAGGGGTGTCAATAGCTGGTTTGATGTGTTTGTGTTGATTTCCCATGAATGTATGCTTTCCTAAAGAGTCTTCAACTTTGTTCTTCCATGAACATGTTTGGATTAAAGTAACAACATAAAAAGTTTTGGGATTCCAAACATTCTTTTGTCAGCCAACCTGAGCCTTGTTGATGGCATCCCTTTGGAGTATTACACTCTGGTACATTTAGAGTTTACACAGAGTGAATTAAACTGTGCTCCAGTTCACATCTGTGAGCCCAGAATGGAACAATCCAAGGCAGGAAAAAAATTAGTTGAACACAGATTAAGCTCAACCTTAAAACAGAAGACATGAAGAAAATGATTGAACCCAAAGTTATAGTCATTTGCAAACAAATAGATCCATGAACATCTTTGTTCGAATCTGTATGTCTGGGTAGCTCAGATTATGCTTGTCATTTGTTTTTGGGTTTTTTTCTGCGCTAATGTTACCTTGGGGCTATAAGGGGCTTTAAGCTAGTGGGAGAAAGTGCAAACAAAGGTATGCTGGTAAATCAATGTAGAGTTACGTCCAAGCTAACAGTCCCGCCCAAAATCTAGAGGCTATTTTCTGATGAACTACTACCACGCTGTAAACAATTTGTCTTGAAAAATGACACAGACTTTTTGATTTAGGCAAAAAAAAAAGCATAATTATTATCTGTTTAACAGATGATCAGAATTTAGCTAGAATGAGACTTTAATTTGTTGTTTAAAATCCCCACACCAACTATATATTTGCCTAAAATCGTTCCCAGTGATTTTTTAAATTATATAAGCTCATCAGAAATACAATTTGGATTGTGGGCGGAACTGTTGAAACACAGCGACCCGACTCCCTTCCCCTCTCTGCCGCTGAGAGCTCTGTTTGTGCGCTCACGCACGGGCTTAAAGTCTCAAGCTAACATTAGCTGCACAAAAATTACGACAAACATTATTGGATCAATCCAGTCATGCAGTTTTGAGTCAGATTCCCAATTCACTACAGCACGAGTGCTTAACGTTCATAATGTCTCGCACACTTAAGCGTGACACTGACACGCCCATTTCAGTAGCTCCATCTTAGTGATGGGCACTTCCATTCTTTCTTAGGAGCCGATTCTTTTAATTCGAGTCCCTGGAAAGAATCGTCTTTTTCAAGTCTCAATTCTTGACTGTTTACAAAGGATTTATGGTGGGCCATTATTATACTAAAAAATAAGGGTTTGTGTGTTAAAAAATGCCTTAATGTGTAGTGTACGCAAGAAGCCTTGCCCATCAATACTCTCATCCTACAGGTCACTGAGCGATCTACGCCTATGTTATTTGCTGTGGGTCACCTCAAACGCGTTTGCCCATTTTCCGCCTGCAGACAGCCCGCTTGTAAGGGCAGTTTTGACTGAGGCGTAATGTTTGAATAAAGATCACCAGGTTTCATCACTCGTCATCTGCTCATAACACGACTGCGTCATCTTCACGGCTCTGAAGGTCTGCCTTCAGTCAGCTCCCCCTTTTGTTTTCCTGGAGGAAGTCGCTTCTTCACATTAACATGCGCCCTCCCCGCCCCTCATTCATGCTCCCCCCGTGACCCCTTCAAACAGCTGGTTGTGTTTTAAGACTTCAAAGAGTGATGAAGATTTTCACCCGCATATTTTCAGTGTTTGGCTAATTCTGGTTTTTGCACGTGGATGATATTAATGATGAAAGCCTGCTGCTGAGTGGGAGCGGGGCCGCCGATCAGAGGCCCGCAGACGTGTGAGAGGGCGGCGGCGACGGCGATCGTCTGCACAGAGGAGCGCTGCGTTGCATTTGCAGCATGAATCGGAGCAGACGCGGGATTAGCGAAGGTGCTCAGCAACCAAACAAACACGAAAAAACAACTTTTGGAGAAAAAGCTTTATTAGGATTTTTTATAGTTGCTGTTGAATAAATGCCACGCGAACGCTCGGGTACACAGACGATCCCAGCGGGCCAGGCATCTACGAGATTTCACTTTTACAAACAGAAATAATGAGCTCCTTTATGAAAACATATTTTACTATTTATAATAAATATCTCAGCATCTGAAAATGGCTTGTGGAAAAATCCAGCTTTTCGCTCCAGACACAACACGCCATTGTGTTACAGACATTTCTTGTCCGCTTGTGCCTACACTGCCTGAATTTATGAGTTATTATTACTGCATGGAATTTATACAGAGCATTTGAGTGTGCTCCAAATCAGTGCTGCACACTCAGAGATGTTGCTTCTAAACCAGAGCATGCTGGGACTGTCACTGAAACTACACAAAAACATTATTTAACCCTTTACTAGCAGAGCTTCAGTGTTTATGTTCTTTGATTTACTGTAACTTTTCAACCACCAGTGTTAATGGTTGAAAAATTATGTTAAAGATTTTGCAGCTCAGGTGTTAAAGGGTTAACTCTTAAAAGACACACTGATGAAAATTGTGTTTTTAACATGTTCTTGTGGCTTTTTCTCTGACAATGGAGCACATTGCTAAAGAAAATTAAACTTAAATTTGCTGTTTTGATGATCTCTTTATTCAAATTGTTGTGATTTAGAAGCAGGCAAAACATTGCTGCCCAAAAAAAGTCGTATTTTTGACGTAAAAAATACAATCAGTGGGTCTATTTTGATGCGTCCACTTGTGTAGAGTCATCAACTGAAGTCTTTTGAGACCATGTAGAAAAACAAATCAAACTAAATGTTTGTAAACTCAACTGAAATCATGAAAATCGAATACTTTTTAAATGTTTCAAGATGCAGTTTACCCAGTATGGTTTTTGCATTTTTGTAACAATCATATCATACCTGATTAAACTGATTTGAACCTCGGTACTGAGCTCACTCTTGAATCTTTGTATGGATAAATGATTCCACATACAAGGATTAGGGAGAATCTTCCACAAATATCAGACGTAAAAGTGACCATCTGCTGTGGACGCAGACAAAGAACAAAAACAGATTATCTCAAACTGTTTTTTAAAGATGACTCCTCCCTAATTTTATTTCTACAAATCATGTGCATCAATGCAAAATCCAGGGCTTCAATCAAAAGCCATAAAAAACACCATTAAAACTGAAGGTAATGAAGGCATAAATATCTGAGAGAAAAACGAATCAAAGGTTGGCTCAGTTTTACTGAAGTTATTTGAAGTGATCCACCATCAGTTCCTGTAGGGTCCAAAAGAGTCGTAAAAGCATTGTATTTATGAATTTGCTGATGATAACTTAAAAAGACTTTAAAAAGTCTTGAATTTTAATACCTAAATTGTGCTAGTTGAAACTTTCCCATTTAACATTTCATATAAAAAAGAATATTTTTTAAACTACATTATTTTTGATCAATTTCTATAAATGCAAGGGGAAAACTAGTTGTTATGCACTTATTCGCTGAATGCACACTGCTGTTTTGAAAAATGAAGTAAAAGAAGAGTTCCGTAAAGCATCATGGATAGGCAACAAAAAACAAGATTAGAAACTACAGTTTGTTCATTAAATGGAAAAATTACTGAAAAATTGTTCTTAATTTTTTAAATGCATGACCTTAAATAAGTCTAAAAAGTCTTGACTTTAACTTGAGGGAACTTGTACGAGCCTTGACGAAGGGAAGAGAGGGTAGGATGTTTCTATTTAATCATTTTCTGTTTTTTCAACTTTTTTCTAATATGTCAAAAACAAAAACAATGCAGCATTTCAATGAGATCTCAACATTATTTGGTTTATTTTAAGCCAAAAGGGTTAACTGTTTTAAGTCCCACTCAAACTATATTTTTATCTGTGGTTTAGTTGTTCCCAGTGGTCTTTTAATTATGACCTTTTTAGATAAAATAAAAAAACCTATCATTTTTTAAGACATATTTTCTGCAGAGCGACAGGAGTTCATTCATTGTTGTGGGCAGGATCCTTGTCCCAGAAGTAAACCTCTGCTGATATCCCATCATCCCTTTGTTTATACTCTCTCCTGCTAACTTACAGCCCCTCACAACCCCAAGCTAACATTACCAGAGCAACAAAAATGCAGAGCATTATTGGAGCTATCTGGCTGTACAGTTGAGATCCAGATACCAACTCAGATGAGAAAAATAAATACGTTCATGGATCTATTTATCTGAAAGGGGATGGATCAGAATGGAGCGGAGCAGGGAGACTTTGGCCCGCCTTTCTTCAAGGGAGTTTTTTTCAAACGGATGGTTTTCATCTTCTTTGTTTTAATCTTATTTTTAATCATTGTGCTTAAATCAGACTGTAACATATTTTGGGAGAACTCAGATTTTCCGATTAGAGGCTTTTCAGATTTAAACTTCCTCTTGCAACATTTGTGAAAACTGAGTTTAACCCTTTGACACCAGGGCTGTCACCAGCGACATCTAAAAAACACGCTTTTTGACGTACCGTAACTCTTTGATCATTCAAGGGATCAATGGGAATCAGCTGGAGAATAGTGGCTTTTCATATCAGCTTGCAACTCATAAAGCATTAAGTGTTGCAAATCAGCGCAAGGCTGATTTCATCAGCTTCAGAATCGACTGGATTTACGTTTTTTAAAGACGTACAATAGCTGAATTACTGAAGCTAAAATTCAGATGTAAAAAGGTTAAATTCATAAGTAAATGCATTACAGTCAAGCATGGTGTTAGAAGTGTAGTAGTCTGGGCTTTTCTTTTTTTTCTTTTGAAGCTTGAAACCAGTGAGTATTTTTTCAACATCAAAATGTCATTCATGCCTGCTGTCAGATGAAATATACTAAAAGTCAAATCGTGATGGACAAAAACGCAAGAAAGAACAGAACTAAAAAGGGTTTAAAGAAGAAAAAGGATGAAACTGCTCTACAACGATGGGGAAAAAGAGGTTTTGGCTTCATGTTTCTGCTGCTGAAGGTGGTTCAGCCAGCAAATGCACCTCAGCATTTTTCCATTTACCTTATCTTCAGACTTGATTGTACTTCCGTCATGTTTTGGTCTGTAAAACCTGAGCATTCAAAGCATTTACCTTCAGCAAATGGAGCATGAGCAGGACATTAAAGGGCCTGGTTTTAGCCTTCCACCTCCTCTCTGAACCTGAAGTTGAACCCTGTGGGGAGCAGGGCCGGGGCTCAGACGGAGCAGGAGGATGGATTTCAGGAGCTTTTCCCTGTGGACTCGTCGGTCACAAAGCCACAGTGGAGTGAACAGTCGTGCCACAAACCCCTGTGAGAAATCAAACTGCCACCCTTTTTTTTTTTTTTTTTTTTTGGCTCGACATCCAACACGAGGACATCACTCAAGGGAAATTAGAGGTTGTGCCTCCACGCCTCAGTGGGGACAGCAATTACGTCCCACTCTGGCCTCGCTGGTGACCGTTCAAGCTCCCACACTTCTCATCCCTTCAAGCTAAAATAGTGTGGGGATATCCCTGTTTTTGGGGAGCCTCTGTCTGCCGTGCTGCGTCTCACCTTCAACATAATATTCCCTCATGTATTTATGAAATGCATCTGTTCACATTTTGGGTTTACAGAGTAATAAAAGTCAAATCGCTCCTTTAATGGTCTGTTTGTGCTGATGTCAGCTCACTGCTTTAAAAATGCTTTTGTTTCTCCCTTTAAAAGATCCCCCAATATTTCATAAAAGAAGCCATAAAAAGAGCACCAGTCCTTTCCAAATATCAGAAGTGGCTTTTCCATTCCCTGCCATGTCTGAACATTTGCTAATATCTGCAGAGCAGCAGCGTGGTTTGCTTGTGTTGCTGCCATCGTAAACATGCGTGCGCACAACGACCTCTCACAGCTCCGGCGCACACAGGGCAGCCCTCACTGGGAGCTGAACACGGCTTCTGTTCTCAGCCGCAAATTCCCTTTTACGTCGTCAGAGCCCCTTCAGCTTCGAGCCAGAGGACCCCGACTCTCCTTCTCTCATCCTGCTCAGAGGAACCAGCGCAGTTTAATATCGGCAAAGCCCCCGCGTGATACCGCTAATGAATGCTGACAGCAGAAATCCTGTCTGTGCTCCTGGAAGCACACAGTGCAAACCTCTGAAGAGCATGAAAAAAAAGACTGGAACGCCAAGAAACACAAGCCGTCTGAGGAATCGGAGGAGGTCCCAGAACGCATCTTTATCTGCTCAAATCAACAGTTCACACCAAGTTTTCAGGCTTTTATTGTTATTATCTGTTGAAATCAGTTCTGATTGCTTATTGCTTATGACCCCTCCCCCTCGTGTTTTTTAATTGACTTTAACAGAGTTTTATTGAGAAATAAATAGCTATTACTCGGTCAAAATAATATGATTTTTTTTTCAAAAATAATTTTTCTGAAATAAAAGTATCCCAAGTTACAAACTGATCAAAAAAAGCACCAATTCGGATCAATCACACGGCCCGTACTAAACTGGTTCAGGAAATATTTTGTGTCAATTGGTAACTTTACATCTGAGCCAACAGAAATTACATGTGGAGTCCCCCAAGGCTCCATTCTAGGACCACTTCTAACATCTACATGCTCCCACTGGCCCAGGTTATAAAGAACAACAACATTAGTTACCATAGCTATGCAGATGACACACAGATGTATATTACACTGACACCAGGAGACCGAGGCCCTGTACAGGCTCCTGGTAAATGCTTTGAGAATATTAATGACTGGATGTGTCACAACTTACTTTGGTTAAACAAATTCAAAACTGAGGTTATCGTCTTTGGAGATATAAAGAAACAGTTGGACGTCACTACAAAGCTTCAATTTATCCATCTAAAAACTACCAATCAGGCCAGAAACTTTGGTATATTGAAAGACATAGACCTACATTTTGATAAACACATTAAGGCAGTCACAAAATCAGCCTACTATCATATCAATTAGGATTAAAGATTTGATGTCTAAGCAGGACCTGGAAAAACTAGTGCATGCTTTCATCTTTAGTCGACTTGATTACTGTAACAGTGTTTTTACAGGACAACCAAAAAAATCCATCAGGACACTGCAGCTTATTCGGAACTCTGCTGCTCGGGTTCTCACTAGGACCGAGAAAGTAGACCACATCAGTCCAGTTCTGAGGTCTTAACACTGGTTACCTGTCTGTCAGAGGATAGACTTTAAAGTTCTGTTACTGGTTTATAAAGCTTTGAATGGTTTAGCACCAAAATGTATGACTGACCTCCTGACCCAGTATGTACCAGCCAGACCTCTCCAGTCATCAGGATCCGCTCTTTTATCAGTTCCTAGGGTTAGAACTAGAAAAGGGAGAAGCTGCATTCAGCTTCTATGCTCCATAGATCTGGAACAGACTTCCAGAAAACCTTAGATTAGCTGAAACACTCAGGTGATTTAAATCGAGGTTAAAAGACTCACCTGTTCTCAGCTGCATTTGACTAGAATCAAAAGTTAACATCCATTCTGTTTATCTATGCTTGATTTTAATTCAGTTCTTTTTTTTTTTTTTTTTTTTTACTTTCTTTGAATTATTTTGATTATCACACCTTTACTATTTCTCTTGGGGCTGAATTGACTTAATTTTGTTGGAACCGGAACCAAGTAATTTTGGGTGATGTCAGTCCAGTACATTAATGAATCGCCTTGGAGTTCTCTTGGAGAAATCAAACGTCCACAATTGAAACCTTGATTTTAGCATTTAAGAACCATATATGTTCACGCTTTTGTTCTGGATCATCCCAAATCCCTGAATGTCCCATAACCCTTCCTTATGTGTGCATTATGTTGTGTGTTTGCCATTTTGTCCAAATCTAATTTCCAACATCAACTGCCTGGAAATTTTCCAGAAGTCTCAGCAAAAAACTAGTGTGCATCCATCCTCACTAGATTAGTGAATATAGATCTCAATGCATTGGGTTTGAACTATTTGTCCTTTGAAAAAAGTGTATTTATTAAATGTATTTATTTTTTATGAAATATCCAAGTTTACTAGTTCACTGCAACTATCCATGTTTAGAAATGTAAAGAATTAATACATATTATTCATAAAAATGTTATAATTATTGGGTTTTTACTTCTCTCAATAAATACATTTTTTTGCATTTTAGTCCATCTGATTTTTGCTGCTGTGTTTCGGGCCAGGCTGGACCAACTGATTTCATTTTGAGTTTATTTGACCAAAGGACACTGCTTCTGAAATGTTTGTTTCATTCAGGTACACTGTTTTTTGTGAAGTCCAAACTGTTCTTCCAAGGAAATCTGCTCCTGGAAGCATGTAAGCTGTCTTAAAAGTTTTCCACTCTCAAATGATCTCATTGGAGCGCAAACTCTAAACCTCAGAGGCTAAAAGTCTTATTTTGACGCTCCGTCTTCCATTTGTGAGCTCTCTTTTCTGTTACCAATCTAATTCTGTTCAGGATGTTCAGAGTTTTTCCTCTCCTCCATGTGTTTTTTTTTGTCTTCAATTGTCACTCCACTTTTTCGATGGAATGTAAATCTGGATTTCAGCTTGATCTTTTCCAAATCCCCACATTTGTTCAACATTTCTAAGTGGATTTGTGCTGCTGAAAGGTCATCTTGTCCAGCTGAGGCAAGATTCCTCAGAGAATGACAACATTCCACCACACACCACTGAATCGGTTTTGTTTAAGTAATTACAGGAAGAACCAGAACTCTCTACCTGATCAGACTGGGGATGTTCTTCTTTAGTGAACAATGGGAAAAACAAGGAGGGAGACTTGTACAGAAGTCAAGCTGATGCATCTACTCACACCAGAGCATCTTAAAAAAAAGAACCTCTCCTTTATCACCAGTTTTCTCAGAATTATCTGGAATAAATTTACCATATTTTCCATGTTATGGTGCATCTATTTTTCAACTTATGTCATAAATAAGCCACATTAAGTGAGACAAAAGAGTCAGAGATAAATCCATCAGTCAGCCAGACTTCACGTGCGTTCACAGTAATTGTAGAATGTTTCCAACATGCTACATGTTAGCCACATTAGCACATTAACAACACCTGTAACTCCCAACCTGGTTTGCAACACGTAAAAATCAGATTGTTAAGACCAAATCTGAATACCTCCCACACACTTACTTTTAAATGGAGAGCAAAGGAAAAATAGTGTCTTCAAATTCAGACGTCACTCCCACTGGATGACATCATCAATAGTCAGGTACTGTTAGCGTGGAGCTTTTAGCGCCAGAAAATACACAACAACATTGCTTTAATAACTTTAAAAATGTCATGGTAAAACAAAAAGTCAAAACTTACATTTAAATGTAAACTTCTGTGCTTCACAGCGCACACACGTGAAGAAAAGCGCTTCTCCTCCGGGGTGCAGCGCGACGCCTCCGCGGTAAGGGTTAGCGCTTAAAAAATCTATTTTTTACAAACCTATCCCTTTCAAATGCCCCTACAAGTGGAAGGAAAAGGAGAAGCTGTAGGGGAAGAATTCCAATTCAGCCATAACACTAAGCATTTATTACAGTCACTGACTCCCAAGCTTGTTAGTAACAAATTAAAAAAAAAAAAACACTGTCCGACACCGCTTTGAATAAACCGTGTAAGTGAGTTCACAATTACACAACATCCAACCGTGTTCTTACAGATACTTTCTTCTCCACTACCTAAACAACCTTAGAAATTACTGAACTTCTGAAAAAAAGTCTAAAATCACAATTAAAAAAGCATGTTTTTGGTGTTTTTAATAAGTACGTGTATAATTTTTCTGATATTGGACATATATAAATAGATTACAGTGTTTTCTGGACTTTAGTTTTCTATAAGCTGTATCTGCTCTATTTAAAAAAATATAAATATATACCGGTACAAGCTGCAGACATCTATGTTGACAAATTAGATATTTACTGCATGTATAGAATGAGTTTGTACTGTAAATGTAAATGTATGTACCTGCCGCCTCCAACGTCTCACCATAGATATATTGACGTTAAGCTTGCGTGCTGCAGGTCGGTTTCCGTCCTGGAAGCAAGCTCGATGGCCTTTTAACTTAAAACTTGCATCACACAAACTACTTTGTGTGGTTTCCATGATGAAGGAGCGAGGATTAAAAAAATTACTAGTTAGTCATTTGTAGAGCGTGTTATATCTGCCAAAGAAAAAGCAGTGTAGGCTATCCTTCTTTGCATTGATATCCCGTCTATCTTATTTTTGATTCTAATTTTGGTTAAAATGCCCCTAGCGTTGGACGAAAAATCAACAGCGGCTTATAGCCCAGAAAATATGGTAAGCTCAAAACTGATTCAAATTGTTGTTTGAAAAAAAATCGTATTTGTGATGGTCCACAGGCTCCCCTCTCTGCTCCATGCTGATGCATTCACGTCAACAAATAGATCATCTTTGTCTTCCTCGTCTGAGCTGGAGTCTGGATCAAAACTGTACGGCTGGATAACTACAATATACGTTTTTGTTGCACTGATAATGTTAAGTTGGGGTTATAAGGGGCTGTAAGCTAGCAGGGGAGTGTAAACAGATGGATGAAGGGAAGTGGGGGCGGGGTTGCTCTGTGCCAACAGTCGTCGTGCTCACAAGAGGCAAATTCCTAATAAATTCCTGCTGCTCTGCAGAAACTATGTTCTAGAAAACACCGGGTTTTTTTTTTTTACTAAAAATGTCATAATTAAAAGAGCATTGGGAACGCTTTGAAAATAGATCAAAAGATGACTGGAGTGTGTCTTTAAAATACATTATAAAGTGATCTTTAGTGTTATAGTTTGAACGATGCTAATATAGAAGCACTTCAGGTTCATCAACTTTTGAGAGACACCTTCTATTCTTCATCCCGACTCTGCAGCCGTCTCTGATGTGACGATGCTCCTCCACTTTGCTGCATTCTGTCAACAAATCTCCCTTTCTGCTTCCCTTTCCACCAAACTGGAAGTGAAAGTGGCCCCGCAGGCCCTTAAATCTGATTGCAGACTCAGAACAATTGCTCCTAAAGTTGTTTAGAGAAGTTCCTCACAAAGCAGACAGTAATGAGCTGGCTCGCTTCGAGCTGCGCAGCTGCAAACTGTCCAGCTCTCTCTCACTTCATCCAACCTGAAAGCTCCAATTGGCCCCCCACCAAAAATGATTTTACCCCGCAGTTTTCACCAGGAACTTTCCCTCGCCGCTCCGGACCATGAGGGGAAGACGAGCAACTGAAGGTAAATTGCGTCAACAAATCATCAGCAGGAAACGAGGCTGCGACTGATGTTCTCCTACAAGACATCATCACAGAGGAAAAATCTGCTACTTTGAATTTCCTCACAGAATTAGGAGTAATTTATGTTTAAAACAAAAGAGTCAATAAAAAAAAAAAAAAAAAAAAAAAAAAACTTTTTTATGATCTGCTCCAGTGTGCTTCTGCTGCTTTAAATCTCTCTGAAATAAACGTCCTTTCCTTCTGCGCAGAGCATAAATAACTGCTGTCGGTCAGGCTGCCCAAGAACTCCCAAATACTTCAGGGGTTTGAAACCGTCTGCTGCAGAGAAAAGCCCTACAAGCGTTACAAGAGAGCAACGACAGAATTTAAACAAAAGTGTAAAGAACTGCAACATTTCCCTCATCGATTCTAAGGTTTTGCATGTTTAGTGCATAAAATGTGGTTCTTAAAAAGTCTTATATTGACAACAAAGAACTTAGAAACTCAACATTTTTGGGAAAAATAACATCAGAATGAACCTTTCTACTTGTACACAAAATTTAGTTGGAGCAAGATGTTGCAGATCAACTCACGTTCAAATTTGTCAAAATTAGAAATAAGGAGACAAGAACCCACTGATTTGATTTTATTTGAATTTGATTTGAAAGGGTTTATTTCAAGCAATCATCTCTCTGTGTACTGTCCATGCCAGGGGTATTCAACTCCAGGCCTCAAGGGCCGCATTCCTGCAGGTTTTCCAACATACCCGGATCTGGCATGCTCCAATTGGTTGGACACACCTGAACCAGGTAATCAGTCATGAGTAGAGTTTGGATATCTGGAAATTATGCAGACACTGTGGCCCTCGAGGCCTGGAGTTGAATACCCCTGGTCCATGCCCTGGAACCCTAAACGTCACATCACATCCTTTGAACATTTGCCAAGATAAATATGGACTAGTGTCATCTTTTTTACCTTTATGGTTGAGTGAAGTGGTTGAGTGGTTGCCATAAAAACCTTAATCCAGAACATGTTTAGAAGGTTTACCAGGAGAAAAACTTCGGAAACTCAAACGTTTTTTTTCTAAAATCATCACCACAAGAGAAAAACTCAGCGCTTTTACTTTTTTTTATAGAAATTTATTTTATAGTTCCATAATATTAATCTCATTATTATTATTATTATGATCACACTGTGGCCGCGTTTTTGTTCTTCAAAAAGCAGTGCTTCAACAGTGGCTGTACAAATAACCAAGTCAAACATGTCTCTTTGTTATTCCAACATGACTGAGCACCTCTGGCAAACACTGGTGCAAAAATATGCAGGATTTATTGCTTTAGTTTAGACCAACCAAGCGAGAAAATCTCAGTTGAAGGCATGTTGGCTGACAGATGCATTCATCACGGCCACGTTCGCTGGATGCCGCAGTTGTGAGGATCTCACTCTTTTTTTTTTAGTTGGTAAGTGTTCAGGTCTCAATATTATGCTGTAAAAAAATAGTAAATTTGTTTATATGTGTTGTTAGCTTAAGTCCGCTTCTGGCCCTAAAGTAGGCTGTCATTCAGCTTATTCTTTTATTTTTTTCTTTCACTTTTTTTTGGGTCAGCCTACTTCATGTTCTCCCCTTACCCTTATTTGTTTCTCCTTCATTTGGGAAGTCTGAGAGCTGTCTTGTGTGTGTGTTTTTTTTTTTGTATTTCCAAATAATTTTCCTGTTTATTTAGTGTCTTTTTAAGGTCTTCCCCACTGGATACTGTGTAGCTGAGATACTGGTAACATCTTTTTACCTTTTTGTTTGTTTTTGACGGATCAGGTCACATCATGTGAAGTTTCATGTAATGGTTTCCAATTTGACAAACTTAGTTTTGGGAAAGTTGCATAGGTTAACCCTCCTTTACATCCTAAGCAGCCTCAGAAATGCAAGTTCGAGCAACTGTTTTAAATAAAAACCCTATATAAAGCCATATACTGTATTTCAAGTTTCAAGCTTCCTTGTTCAAAACTCTCTTTGTACAAAGTGCACAGATGAGTGTGTGCACGTCAAAAGTTATACCTGTTGTACTTTGACCAATCAGGGACTTGGCCATGTCGGCGACAAGGGGTGGGGCTATTGATCTGAGTATCGATAGTATTAATACCAAGGTGAAGTATTGATGGTAGCGTGATGAAATAAATACTTTCATTGCAGCTTTTCTTCAACACATACAGCAAAGAACTTAAACTTGCTTTCAGAGTCCATGCAAGGGCAACTTTGATATTTTATTGATATTTTACCACTGCCTATATATATATATATATATATATATATATATAAAGGCAGTGGTATTCTTACAGTCAAATTACAAATTTGTCTCTGCCCAGTATTTTACATCACATTTACAAAAAATGATGTATATCTGAAATTATTAAATAAACTTTTCGGATCTGTAATTACTTGGTATTAGATCTATACTCAAATTTGTGGTATATCCCACCCATAGTGGTAATGTTTGGGTGGCATCCTTCTTAAAACACACAACTACTAAAATCAATTATAGAGGACAAATTAATAATTGTGGTTTGTGTCCGGCTGAAATACTGTAACACCAAGTCTTTCATATATCAGAATAAAGTTGTGAAAGAAAAACCCTGGAACAAAAGACCTTTCACACCAAGACTCTTCCAACTGTGAGTACATGCTACTTGACACTTAATAACAGGTGTGACAGTTCATTGTGGACACCTTGTGCTAATATCGTGTAAAAAAATCCACGCTTGGTGCGTTCAGCCAGTTTGTGCAAAGCTTAGCACCAAAGATGTTCACACAAAAACTCTTTGGTTTTTCATATCTACTTTGCAACAATATGCAACACAATAGAAAGTGTTGTTAACCATGGAGAGGCACTTTTCTCTGAATCAGCTGATTTACGGTGATTACATAAACTCTTCACTTCTGTAAAACGTTGCACGTCAGCAAAAAGGTGCTTTTCTCTGCTTCAGATTCCACTGAAATTACATTGACGGTTGAAGAGTTACGATAGTCGAGAAAGATTCAGTGTAAAAAAGTAAAAATTCTTCTGATTTTTTTTCTTGTTAACTGTGTTTACATTGTTCTATCATTACTGAAGGAGCTTCTCCTCCCTTTGAACAAAGTAAAATAACAAAATGGGTTTTCTATTTGCATTTATTTGAGGTTTTAACTGTGGAGACCCATTTCCCTGACTTTCTAAGAGCAGCTTCAGCAGACACACACAGCTGGGACTTGCTACAATTCACAGATTATTGCCCTGAATGTTTAAAGCGACTCTGAAAACAGTAATTGGGTCATTCAAATAACCTGCAGAGTTTCTCCCCTGTCACACTTTCCACTGAAGCTGGCAAACTATCGAACAAATATGTCTGTGGCTTTACAAGTAGTCTGGGTGCCTCGGTGTGTAATTCCAGCGTGGTTTACATGCAGCAATTTGGTCAAAGAGCCGAGTGAAAACATCATCCCCAAAGTAAGACAGACTGCGGATGTAATTTCAATGATAAGTGGGAGTGGAGCGGCGTCTACCTTAAGCCAAAAACGGTTTCAGTGAGGGGCCACCTTTTTCATACCGATTGAATGGTGAGGCGAGACAGGGTGTTCCCCGTCAGACCTGCAAAGTGTCTGCGCTTCGGTTTTACATCCGCTGTCTCCAAACAGAATTTTGGAGTCTTGAGTCTTTCAGGAAAGATCTTCCTTCTGGGCTTTGGTGTGTTAATGATTGTGCGAGAAAGCAGATGGTGTTTCCTTCAGAGGGATGGGTTGGGAGTTTAGGGAGAAAACAAATGTTATGAGGGCTAATGAAATAAAACTTTAGTATGAACACCCCTCTGGCCGACCGGTCCAAACCCACACACAAATGAACTCCAGTCCAAGCAAAGCGACAAAAACGAGAGGTTTTTGCATGAAAACATGCATTAATTAAGCACTAACAATGCTCTCTTTTTCATGTACTCGCTTCATTATGTTGATATATTTGTTGTCTTTGAGTTTATAACAATCCTTGTTTCTATCTGCGTGTCTTGTTTTACTGAAAACTGAAAGTGTCAAAGCTAGAAAAACAAAAACCTGTTTCAGTAAACCATTAAGAGAAGTTTTTATTAAGCTGCTGGAGTCAATATGCCTTCAGTGACACATCCCACTAACGTGGTCAAAAATATAAGTTGTTTTAACCCTGCAAACTCCACTGCATCATGGTCTTGATCGAGAATTCATTTTTTAAAGAATTGAGGTGCTTTTTAAACGATGTCATGAAATCCACCCCAAAAAATGTTGCAATATTTATTTATTTTTTTTTACTACAGTGCTATATATGAATGAATGAATAATTGAAATGGTTTATTTCAAGCAATCAGATTATAATACATGGAATAACTTCACATAATAAATCACAAGTAGATCGCATAAAAGGGGTGGAAGGAAGCAGACTTTTGTAATCCCACTCCGGCTCGACCATACCATTTTCTCTACATGAATTATATATATAGTATTAATTCCAATACGTCAAGTGTTTTAGTAAGTTTTGATCACAACAATGTTACTTTAAGATGTTGACGTTAGTGTTCAGGAAAAAAAAAAAAACGCCTTATTTTCCCACTGTCTCAAATTTGATCCACACATCTTAACATGGTGTAACTTTAATATAAAGAATGTATTATCAACAAATACATTATTTCAATAAAACAAGCGTTCATATAAAAAAATAAGCAACAATAAATGAGTTCCGTTTAACTTAAAACTCATCTTATCTTTGCAGTTTTCCAAAAACTGGAGTTTGGTGACTTCACACCTTTTTTTACACAGAATAAAGCTAGAAAAGCTAGTTTGAAATAGTGATCATCAAAAGTGTTGTTCATTGATTTGTCGTAATAGAAATAGACATCCACCCTGACAACACCTAGTTTTCTAAGTCCTGTAAAACGTTTAATTCTTTTTAACAGTCTGAATCCCACGCTGCAGTTCTGCCATTAAATCCACTTCAACAACATTTGTGGACCGACAATCCCAGAAAAAGAGGGCAAATCTACCGTTCGTCATTCGTTAGCCATGATGGAAAACGGTCGATGGGTAGAGAGTTAAAGTGATAACCCATGAATGTGTCCTGGTGTTCCAAGACTCCAAGCTCATTTCTATTGAGGCTTCAGCGGTTGACGAATGAACGACAAAGACAGCACGAGTCATTGAACACCTCCGTCCTCAGACAAAGCAGAGCGGCGCGTCCGGATCGCCCGCAGAGCCCCGTTTGAGCAGAAACGGGGTGATTAATGTTGTGCTTCTACCTGTCGAATCCAATCGCAGATGGTCCGGCGGCAGTCTGAGGCGGAGGAGCGGTGAGCCAGAGTCTGGCCACTGCAGGGTGTGAGCTGAAGGCACAGCCGTAACAAGAGGCTCAGCCACAAGTTCAGACGAGGTAACCGGAGTTCACCTCAGGCGAGAGGTTAAGCTTTCATATTGTGTAAAAACCTGAGCAAATAAACCAGTCCTGACCCTAATTAAGGTGATTACATGACTGGACCATTCATAGCATGTTTGCACAAGCTGTTAGTTAAAGTTAACTTCCCCCCGTTAAATGAAAATAAACACAAATAAACAATAATTACACAGAGCGTGAGCCTTCATATGGCTCTCACTGCTTAGTCACGTACCTCGAATAGCTACCCTGGATAAACCCCAGAGAAGCTCAATGACTCATGAACCCAAAGTATGGCAGCTTTTTAATGGAAGTCAATGAGAGGGTGCATCAGCAATTATCAGGAGGGCATGACTCTGTAGAGCAGGAATCCTTTTCTTTTCTTTTCTGTTTAAACTACAGTAACTTGAGGATTCATATCTGGACATCCAACCAGGAAGATGGCTCAGGTGGAAGATGGAACAAGTCTTTATGAGCAACTCCAGCAGGTTTACTGCACTGTAAAGTGGCAGACGGTGGGTTTAACTCCGTCTCCATACATGAAGCCATAAAACAAATCTCCACTAAGTTAGATTTTGGAAAGTTTTCCACCTGAAAAAAATGGACATATATCACTTTTTTCCCCTTTTGCTATATGTATGACGATTTCTTTACAAGTCACAATCCTAGAGAAATTCATTAAACTAGTAAAGGTCTCCCTGCACATAAAAAACAAGTGTTTAACCTTGTTGAATTGCCCATTATATGGCTTTCAATAATTACGTCCTAGACGTAATTTAAGCAAAATCAGCCGTCAAGGCCTCGGCTGTGGAGTTCTGCTGAGAAAAGTGAGGTCAGGCAGTTTGAATGATTTGTGTTTTACAGCTACTTTAAATGTGCTGTGAGGAACAGAAAGAAAAGGTAAAAAAGACAGAGTCCCACAACTGGAAGTCTGCATGCATGACACATTATTTAACTCTGTAAAATCCGCTAAGTCAAACAATTGACAGAAGATTCAATTTTTGGGGAATTAATAAGTTAAGGAGCTGATGAATTTTTTGAAAAAAATGTTTATGCAATTTATATAGTATTAATTATAATACCTTGAGTAATTTGGTTCATTTTTGCTCACAACAATGTTAATTTAAGATGACCACATTGGTGTTCAGGAAAAGAGGAACTTATTTTTAACATAGTGTAACTAACTTTGCTACAAATAGTTGATTATTACATGAAAAAAATCAACATCCTTTCAATAAAAGTAGTTATTAAAAAAATGACTAACAGTAAATGAGTTATTGTCACTACAGAGTTGTAAAAATTAGCTAAGGAGGCAGCCATTTTGAAATGACCAGGAAAAGCCTTTCTACTGCCCCTAGTGGAATGATGATGAACTGCAGGGCAGAAAACATGGACCAAATTCTATATAATGTGTCTTTAAAGAAGTTTCGGATTATGCTAATGAGATAAATGCCTCAGAAATGCGCATATTAAATATTATATAAATGGCTATGAAGGGTTAAAGTGATGCGAGACCTAAAATTAACCCAGCTAAAAAAAATGTTTTAGGTTGGAAGTTCAGGAGAACGTTGTTCAACTCCCAGTTTAAACTAGTAAGTTGAGAGAATTGACCATTTGAAAGCAGCAAACCATTTTTTCTGAGCTTTAGAAAACATAAACGTTTTTGGTTTTTTTTGGAGGGGGGGGGCAGTTCTATTCTGCAGACACGTTATCTTTCCATGTAAGTCTTCTTGTCAAACTGTTATTTTATTTCAATGAATAAATTAAAATGTATTATTGACGGTGGTTTAAAGTGACTGCACCTTATTCTGTTGTGTTTTACATGCGTCTAACACAAGTACAAATTTTAAAATCGTGGGGTTTTTTTTGGAAATAGCTTTCATTCCCAAGCCCCCACCCCAAGCCCCCACCTTCTGCTACTCAATTTGACACAAATCTTTGAGTACTAAATATTGCAGTTCCTTAACTGACCACTAGAGGCTGATTTCAGAAAGACGACATTTTCTATTGACTCTCACTTAAATGTTTCACTAAATTTTAATCGGATATTTTGTTTAATTTTATAATAGTGAACTTTTTACATCAGTAACTCTTTAACACCAGATTTGTAGCTCCAGTGTTGACATTCTTTTAACTATCGTAACTCTTAACCAATTAGCAATATTTCAAAACGGTGTAAAGTTAAAAAGAAAAGCAGATTTTCAGCTGATTCACTTTGATAGCGTAAATCAGGGGTGTCAAACATAAGCCGGATAAGGCCCGCCAGATGGTTTAGTCCGGCCCAGTCATAAAGAACCAAAATATAAGAATGTTGGAAAAAAAATAAAAGTTTCTAGCCTGTGGTGAGTTATGGTTATTTACCGAAATGACCGCAATGCACAATTTCGCCACTAGGGGAAGGAAAGGAAAATAAGTACAGGCATAACAAGAGATGAAGAAATAAACAGCATATCTCTACAAGCACGAGCTTGAGTAAGATGCAGTTAGGTTCTCTGCCAGCCTCACCGCTGTTAAGTTGCTATAAAAATGATCAGGTGTGACACCACAATTACCAAAATGCTCTAATAGTAACAATAATAATTGATTAGGCTACTATGTTGTTTGAGGCATTTTTTTCCAACTTAGAAAAAACAAAGTCAAAGCTACAGATAACAAGTTAACCAAATGTTATTTTTCTCTTATATTACTGGTCTGGTCCACTTGAGATCAGAAGGGTTGAATGTGGCCTCTGAGTCAAAATGAGTTAGACACCCCTGATGCAAATGGTTCAAGATTTACAATAGGTCAAAGTGTGTGTGTGTGTTACTAAAGTGTCCCTGGTGACATCTACTGTGTTAAAGAGTTAAAGGGTGTTTTTGATTGACCTACTTCCCCACCTAGAGAATGCTTTAAAGGTGGACTGTTTACATTTTGGCTTTTTTTGCAGAATCTAATGAAGAGTATTGGTAAACGGTGTTCTTGTCAATGGTTTTACCAAACAAATTTAAAACAAATTTAAATTTAATGCTGTTGTTCATCTTCAACTGATCCGCACATGGTTTGGCAGTGATTTTTTACGCCCTTCATCATTACACAACTCTGTATTTTTAGCCAGGCTGGGGACAGGCACAGGGAGACCTAAACTTGGATCCCATTTTGGCTTCATAGTTAGGCAGTAAACTAAAGACCTACACTGGATTCAGTTCATATAACCCCTGGACGTGGACCCTGGTTTCCCATGCGCCAGTCCTGCACACAGTCAACTGTGTCCAGCCGCCAAGCTAGGATGCTAACATTTAATACGATCTCAAATTGCTTTAACTGTAGTTGGTGCTAGAACTTTTTTGAAAAAGATAACAAAATTAAATCACAATTCCAGAGATTAAGGAAGTATTTTGAGAGCAATCAATTTTATTATTAATTTACACTTTCACTCATTTATAGTAGTACCCACTTAATTTATTTGTGGTTGTTATTGGCAGTTATCAAAAAAATTGTTTTATTTAAGAGTTCAGGTGGGGTAAAAAAGGACTTTGGCCACACCCTGTGATGTCATCATTTGTTGATTTTTGCTTTGCAATAATAAGAAATACAAAAAAATCGTGTAATTTGGAGGATTCAACTGAACAGCAATGATGGGATGATACAAATACTTGTGTTAGAGCAGTGACAGTCCTCCCGATGGTGACTTTGCAGATTGCAAGTTATAACAAAGACTAGAGGTGACAGCGCCACCTGCTGGTGGGAGGACATATTGACAAATCAGATTATTTGATAATTTTTCACTTGCAACAATCCAAGGTTTTAACCCTTGATACTTACAAAAACATGAATATTACTAAAGAAGAAATACTAAAAAGTAGCACATTTATCCTAAATGAATACAGACCAACGAATTTGTTTTTCTTCAAATATCAATGACACCTTCTCTTCCACAGCTTTCATTAGAGAAAGTCCTGCAATGATTCCTCAACATCTGAACCGGTTCCTTTCATAGCTGCATCGTTCAGCCCTCCTCTCCGCCCCAGAACCGGCGCAAAGTATCAGCTGTATGTTCGCAGGCTCCAGCCGCGTGCGAGGAAACATGAGCGCAGGCAGATATTCAGGGTCCCGGGCAGGCTCTTAAAGAGGAGGAGGAGACGGCGGTGCGTGCGGTCAGAGCTCAGGAACTCAGAAGGGGAACATGTGAGCGGGGCATGGGCGGCTGGAAACGGGATTACAGCTCAGCAGAGACGCAGGAGGGACGCGGAGCAGGTAACCCAGACAGTGAAACGCCGCGCGCGCGCTGTTCGGGGGGTGAGAGGAGAAACGGAAGCCCGCCGATGTCTTTAAATGGACACGTTAATATCATTTTTTAATAAGTTAAAAACTTTATTGTAATATAAGCAATAATCAGTTTATTTCTGTGGAGAAATTTTTCACTTGACTGCTGCGCATCCACGCGCGCAACGAGGAACCTGCAGACACTGAAGGAGTCACGTTTGTTTGTTTTGCTTCAACTCTTCCTAAAAGTAGGAAACTCTTCTAGAAGAGCAATATTTCCAGAGTTCAACTAGTTTTCATCCATTCATTTGTACATGTGAATACACAGAGTAAATGCGTTTAGATGGCATTAAATCCAACTTTTACGCATGAGTGCCACATTAGCCTCATAATCCAAATAACATTTATTTTTCCAGATTTCTGTTGTATGAAATCTGCGCAGTAAATAAGCGGATTTTGGATTTCTTTTGTCCACTCTGCACAAACATTGTTGTTGTGATTTAGATTACTTGCAGAGCATGAGTGGAGTGACGGATCAAAGCTGCGCGGTTGCGCATGACTCTCATTTAGCTCGCTCTGCTGCGTCCACACTGCGAGCGCACAGGCAGCCTTGTTTGCTATTACTTTATAAGGAGCAAGTGTTAATCTGCTCGTTTTTATTGACACCTGCTCTTGTTTCCTAGGAGAGACTCGGTGACCCAGTGACAGAACCGAGGAGAGCATTTCCTCCCCGCGGATTTGAGTCTTTACGCACCGCAGAAACGTGTCCAGACTGTGGGAGAAAATGAACACCATCGTGTTTAACAAGCTCAGCACTCAGGTGCTGTTTGAGGACAAAGCCAATGAAGTGGAAATGAGCAGCAGAAACTACTTGGAAGTCATTGACGGGCAGCATCCAGACCTGCTGTCAGGAAACCAGAGCAGAGACAGCCAGGGGATCCGGCACCGGCGGAGCGGGTATGTATGCGCGGCCTGCCGCTGTGTATAAGTGCTACTGGTCTGCGTGTGTGGATGTGGATGAGTTGGAACTTAATGGATGAGGAGGAAAGCACATTATACAGTATTTAAAGTTGTTTTTTTCACGCGTAATTTTTGCATTTTGATTAAAAAGATAAGAATTAAGCTTTTAATTAATCTTAAACATTATGATATGTATTCGTGTCCATAATAGTTTTCCAAAGTATTAAAAGTTGTTCGGAATATTCTTGTTTTAGTTCCTGCACCTGTGCGTAATTACGCACTCGTGCGCAAAGCTATTGACAGATTCCTGACTTTAGACAACTCAGCACTTGTGTGTTATATCTCTTGATGACACTTTACTAGTAAGTCAAATAGTTATCACGTTCTTTAGTGGGTCACAAAACTAACATTTGCCACTTTTTTAATCCGGTCCTCCTGGGCGCGCTGATGTTCACAGCTGATCCGAGCTGCTCCTTTAGAAGTTTCCATCTGTCTTCGATAAATAAATCCACCCCTTGAGCTTTCTGTGTGGTCTGGTCCATCACACAAGGACCTGTATTTAAAGAAGTGTGTGTTTTGTATCAGTTTCTGTAAAAAGTCCAGGAGAAAATCGTCTTGTTTTGCTTATATTTGGATGTTTTGAACCTCACGTGAAGAACGGCTTCACAGAGGGACCCTCAGTGAACATGAAACAGTCTTATCTGACTTTCAAACCTCAGTGGAAGCTTCCTGAGAAATGAGGAATCTCAAAGCAGGAGTGTGTGTACCTGTGTGTGAGTTAAAATCAGAAGTTCAGAGCCCTGCTGTGAATCGTCCTTTTGGATGTCCACGAAAGATCTAGATTACAGGGAAAATATTTGTAGAACATGAACCTCAGGCAGACTTTGAGGTTAGACTGAAATATGTTACATCTGCACTCAGTTGAGCTTTTTTTTGGTGAGATAAAGGAGAGGAAAAAACAGCTCCATACTGACATCTACAGGTCCAAAAAACCTGGAGGTGCAGGTGAGCAGCCAACAGATTCCTTCAGTCAGAGAGGTTTAAATGCTCCTCCGGGACACTTTTTGGTTTTGTGTCATGTTTGACTTGCAGAAGAATTGCTTATTTGGGCTTCTAAATTGGAACAAATATTGTGGAATTTCCATATCTTGCTGAGATTTATTGGTAAAGTTAAAAAATGTTTAAAAATTAATCTTTCTGTTGCTGAAAAGTTACTTCTCTCCCCTGGGAAAAGTTAATCTGGCCGTGGGGAGCTTCTGAGCTGAATGATTTTGTTTTTTTTTTTTTTTGCAGAGCGTTGCCAGTTAGTAGGTCACACTTGTGAAGAATCAGAATCTCCTCTCTTCTACGATTCAAACTTTTCTTTAACACGTCTGTTTTGCGGAGAAAAATCCAAAATCCATTGATGCATCTCGCACCTGCTTCCCCCACAGAGGCCGTCCCAGCGGTGGGAAAGTGCGGCACAAGCGCCAGGCCCTGCAGGACATGGCGCGGCCGCTCAAGCAGTGGCTCTACAAGCACAGAGATAACCCCTACCCCACCAAGACGGAGAAAATCCTGCTGGCGCTGGGCTCACAGATGACGCTGGTGCAGGTGAGTCTGATTTCTGTTGGAAAAGTTTTCCAGATGTGTTTATCCTATTTATATAAACATTTTTAAAAAGCCAATTTTATACTCTTAATGTGTTGTGAGAAAAGATAAAACTCTTTATAAAAATATTTTTTAGCATGAAAAAAACTCTTTTTTACAAATTGTCATCAGCTTAAAACATCGTTTATTTTAGTCATTTCCATATAAACGAATGACTCCAGGCTGAACTAAAGTTCAAATCTTGTAGAAAGGAAGGAGCGTGTGTGTTTGGCGCACGGCACGTGCAGCCCCGTGTGTGTGTACAGTATCATCTGGCTGACAAGGTCACTGATACGGCCTCAGAGAGTCTGCGGCGGTTTTTCTCGGGCTGCCGGCCACGCAGCTTAATCTGCTTCTCATTTTGGGGGGCCCGGCGGAGCTGTTTGTTTTGGTGAGGGCGCGGCGGAGCACCGAGGAATGCTTTGTGTTGGATGCTGCGCGGCCGTCGCCACACACGCGCACGGGGCAAGACACCCCAGTGCCAGCGGCGGTGTCAAAGGTCAAGGGAGAGGTGTTGTTAGAAAATTAAAGGAGGGCGAGGACGGACTGGGAGATTATCGGTGAGGTCTGAAGCTTCTTGATTTGCTCCAGAGGATTCCCCAAAGATGTTTTTTACTTTTTAATTTAGTTTAAAAATAGAAAAAATTAGTTTTTTTCCTGACTTTTATCCTTAAAGAAACTGGTTTAAACTCCGTTTCTTTTCCACTGGGGTTCGGTCCAGACAGACGGCTGTCGGCTCTGCTGGTGATGCCCAACATTTCCCATGGAAAGCCCCACCTGGAGCGAGGTGTTCAAACCAAGTCATGTTTCAGCAAAACATCATATTTTTCCATGTAAATGTTGGAGTGGCTGCCATCTCTCCGTCGTCGGCTCAGAGGCACCACAGATGAAGCTTTTTTATTTTATTTTTTTCTGTTTTTTGTCATCTCTCGTCTCACCTCAGTTCTCCTGTCCTCCACATCTGCCCAGTTCCATCCTGGCCCCCAAACAAAAGGATGTCTCAGTTAACTGGAAATTCCAAAAGAGAGGGATCTGAAAAAACGGAGGCCTCTTCATAAGCCGCTTGAAATCTATTGAGCATGAAAAGTTTTTCTTGTATAACATCTGAGAGTCGAGCGGCGGCTCGAGTGTCTTTTATTGAAGTTGGAAAAAAAGGGTCTTATTGGAGAAAGGCTGCGTGAAGCGGAGCGAACACACACGCATGTCGGTGCAGTGAGAGCGCTACTTAATGAAACGTCGCCCTTTCGTAATGCGTGGCGTCAACGCCAGACGACGCCTGCTGGGGAGTCTGGGAAGTCGGAGCGGCTCTTTGCAACCTGACCCGGAGCCCGGATTCAGAGCACCAACCCTCCCTCTGCCTCCTTCTGCAGGTTTCCAACTGGTTCGCCAATGCCAGGAGGCGACTGAAGAACACGGTGAGGCAGCCGGACCTGAGCTGGGCGCTCCGCATCAAACTCTACAACAAATACGTCCAGGGGAACGCCGAGAGGCTGAGCGTCAGCAGCGACGACAGCTGCTCGGAAGGTAAAGACGCAGACGAGCCATGTGGCCTTGTGGTAGAGTGTCCATCCTGAGAACGGATGGTCGTAAGTTCGATTCCAGTACCTCCCTGTTTGACAATCAACATTTAGGGGCTAGAATTGTGGGCTTAAATTAGGGGTCTGCAACCTTTAAGGCTAAAGGAAGCATTTTCTCCAGGTTCTTGTTTTTAATCACATCCTGTAGCTGCAGCAGATTTACTTTAATTAAAAATGAATGAAATGTGAGATTGGATTTTATTGACTTTTGTGTTCCTTCACCCTGTTTCTTCTTTTACTAATGAATAAAAACATTTATGTAGATTCAAAATTATTTTAAAATCCAATAAGATAGTGATTATAAGCCACTCTGATGGTAGATTTAACCTTTACCATTATTTTGATCAGTTAGGTCTATCTGACAAGTCAAGAATCTAAACACAAGTTTGAAGCTTCCTTCAAAGCTAAAGAGCCACAATGGAGGAATAAAAGAGCCACATGTGGCTCTGGAGGCTGGTTTTGCAGACCTCTGGGTTAAATCATCAAATGGTTCAAGAGTGCAGCTGTGTCTGCAACTCGCCACTCCCCCAGGGGATAGGTCAAGTACAAAAAACAAAGACCCACTCTGATAAGAATTGTGTTTTTATTGTTTTTGTGGCATTTTTCCTCATGATAGAGGAAATTTCTAAAGAAAATGACAGACATTACAAACAAAGAAAGAGAGGCTCAAAGTTTTATGTAACAGAGGAGATAAAAATCCAAAATATGAACATTTACATGCATACAAATGCTTAAAAAAAAACAGAAGTTCTGCAATGAATGCACCTGAAGGAAAGTCAAACACGAGTACATTTATGGTTTATTTTTGCTTTAAAAGTGTTTCGAATCCTGTGTGTCTTTCGTTTCGTACTTCTGATGCACCAAAGCCCTACAATGTTTTTTTGAAAATGGGGGAATAAATACATAGGATCAGTCGTTCTTTCACTTTTTGATTAAAAACAAAAAAATGACTCAAAAAAAAAAAAAATCAAAATGGTAATGAAAAATACTGCTTGTTTACCATATCTGCGTGTGCGCTTAAATCAAACAGAAGAACCTTAGGCATGAAGACAAATTTGATTTCCAAATATTCACTTTGATACACAGATTTGTTTTTTGATTGAAAAAAATACATAAAAATTGAGCTGTTTTTGTCATTTTCCATTTGTTCATTTTTATTTGAAAAACGAACAAGTGGTGGATCAAACAAACCTCTTTAAAACTAAAAAGGAGACAGCCGTTCAGAACAGTTGAATTTGTAAATATGTTAACTTTAATAAGAACGCTACAATATAAGTTTTAAAATTTGGACTTAAATGGCTTTAAAATGGTTCTGTACATCTAAAAAAATACATTAATTGACAAAAAAATAACTTAAATTTTTGCTCTTTGCTCTTAGTGGGTAAAAAAGTCTAACATTGTCTAACATTTAGTAAACTAAGTTAAAAATTAGTACATTTTTCAAGAGGATCTTTAGAAGCTACATTTAAACAATATTTTTGGTCTTTTTAAAATGTTCTTGTGGCATTTTTCTGATGATGGAGGACATTTATAAAGAAAATTGAGGCTCCAACATTGCTTTCCATTTTTGTTGCACTGGTAATGTTGGGCTGGAGTCGTGAGGGGCTGTAAGCTAGAGGGACGGTTGATGGGAACTGGGGCGGACTGACTTCACACCAACAGCTCCTCCCACAACTCAGAGGTGATTTTCTAATGAATTCCTGCTGCTCTGCAGAAACTATGTCCTAGATTTTGACTAAAAATGGAATAATTATATTTAAAAGACGACTGGGAACGCTTTTACAATAGATCAAACGATGATTGGAGTGGGACTTTAAACTCCAGAGCAAAAACGACAACAGAGAAACATGGAGACGCCATCTTGGATGTAATACAGAGGTCAGACGGATCTGTTGAGACTGTCAGAACAGAGTTTATAAAGGAAGATAATCCCTACACATCTGCATGATGTATTCTTTATTTTAGATATTTTCAATGTAATTGTTGTCCCATTTCTGAAGCACAGACATGAGAAGATGTCATTTGATGAAGTCGAGTTTGGTAAAAACCTTCAGAACTCCCCCTGACGCTCTGAACGGAGACGTCTGTGGTCGAGTCCTGCAGGAACGAGAGCAGAGCTCTGAGCTGTGGAGCAGAATCAAGGCAGCATTCCAAATACATGGATCCACGCAGGAAAGGTTGATTTGTGAGATTTTTATCCCCCAAAGGGACGAGGCCTTAAAACACACATGTTTATGTAAATAGGCACCATCGTAGCCAGGAATCATTTCCATCTTTCGTCTCTTGGCAGGTCAAAGCCAGCCGCAAACCATATTCACCGACAAAATATTTCTGTTTTTGTTTCTGTACCTCTGACAACTGCTTTATGTAACAATACATGTAAAGAAGAACAATTCCACATTCACTTCCATTCTTAGGAATTCACCGTTAAGTTCTAAAAACTGTCCAAACTCCAGATTCAGGAGGCTTTAAAGCATCCAAGAAATAAGAAATAAAATCCAAACAATAAATTTATTCTGATCAGAAAAGAAAGAGCAACTATTTCATGTAGGGATGTGGTTGTAAGATTTTTATTCAATGTTTTTTTCTCTGTTTTGTCATGTTATGTGTGTCGTTATATAATACAGAGCAGAACATGAGTAAAAACAGTTTTTAAACGGAGTTAGGTCAGATTTATTTTAAAATAATTTTACTGTTTAATAAGTCAAATTGAGTCTGATCAAATCAGATCAAGTCAATTCAAGTTAAATCAAATCAAATCAAATCAAATCAAACTGTATTGTATCATAGAAAAAATAAATACATAAAATGTTATCATGTTGTCTGGTATCCTGTAAAATCAAATCAAATCAAATTAAAGTGTGTCGTATCGTGTCTTATCCTGTTAAATTGAATTATTTCAAATAGAATCAAAGTGAATTAAATCAAAACAAATCAAATAGTATAGTGGTGTTTTAACTTAAATTGAATCAAATTGTATTGTATTATATCAACCCTCTTTAAATCTAATTGAATCAAATCAAATATATCAAATTGGATTAGATTAAATCACATCAAACAGTATAATTTTGTTTCAAATCTAATCAAATCAAATAGTAATGCATCTTATCTAATAAAATTGTATCATATTGAAATCGAATCAAATCAAATAGTAGAGAATAGAATCAAGGTGAATCAAATCAAATAGTATACTATCATATGAAATTGAAGGGAAATAAATCGAAACAAATCCAACTGAAACTAATCAAATCAAATCAAATGAAATGTTATCCTTTCCAGATATGAATCAGTAAAAGTTTCACAGGTCAGTTTGCTGTCATTTACGTCGCGTTCCTCACCTGGAAGAAAGCAAAAGCCCCTGAGAGACGACGACTCTGTTTCAACAGCTTTCTCACAGGCAGGACGCTAAACTACTAAAGCAATTTGTATTTTCTGCAGGAAGAACCAGACCCAACTTGTGTTTAAACATCACATATCGGTCTCTTCTGTCCTGTCCTGGGGATTTATAGACATTTTCCAGCTGAGATGCGAGCAATCCCAAAGCCCCTCCCACACACGAGGCGCTCCGCCCCTTTTTCCCCATCAGCTTAGCTGTCACAGCATAGCTTGAAGACCAGCACAATTCAGGACGTATTGAGTGTTTTCACATTAATTTTTTTTTCTCACAAAAAAAAAAAAAAAAGTAAAATATAAAAAATATTAAAGTGAAAAAAGTTTGGAAAGGGTTCATCCATCAATCCAGATGTAAAATACTATCGGGCTGTTTCAGGATCCTTCTGAGTTCTGAGCGACCCTGCAGAGCCTCCAACTCCCAGTGTGCATCTGTGCACCCCTGTGTCCGATTTTACCTGCCAGCATCCAGCACTCACGCTCCGGAGGAAACACTGCTGCTGTCATGCAGGCAGCGAGAGAGAGCGGAGCGCAGGAAGACGGAGCGCCGTGGCGTTAGTAATCTCTAATTAAACAAGTGAGGAGGAGAAGCTGAGCATGTGGCTCGCGCAGGAATGTGTGCACAGTGTTTGCATTGTGTCTGCCGCAGGCCGCCGTACCGCCGGTGGCTCCGTATATCTTCCTAACTCCTCTTACTGTCACATTATGGTCATGAAGCTGTCCGCAGCCTGCTCCCACTTCTGACCCATGCAGAGAAAGGCCTTCCATTATGATCTTAAGCCTATGCTTTTGTTCCACACACTATTTATGGGCCCGGCTCTGCTCCCACTGACCCCGCGTACATTTCTCTTACACTTCTATAACAGTCCAGCTTGTTTTGTAAGCTCCTTCCAAGGGAGAAGCGTAAATATGCTGCCGTCTTGGCGTGAAGAGCTTTGTCTAAAAATATAGCAGACATATATTTGGAGTGACGGTGTCGCGGGATTAAAATGAAAGGTCAGACGTGTGTTGCATGAGTCCCGCCTCAGACAGGAAGCGGAGCCATGTGTTTCTGATATATGGGAGCTATAATTTTAATTTGGCCTCGGCTGAATCAAGTGTCCAACTTGCCCAAATTACAGAATTACAGTCTTGGCGGGGATCGTATTGAGTGAATTCTCCCTGATTGCCCCGCTGCCAGAGGAGATCTGGTTATTGGGTCGTGTTTTATCTTCCTCTCGTTTCTCTCATCAGGTAGGAACTCATGCTTTAACTTCTTCAGCTGCGTGGAAATGATTTTATTTCTGCAGGGGGATGGAAGTGAAGGGGAGGAAATCGGCTGCCATCCGTTCTGCTGCGGTAATGCTGCGTGCGCCAGGAGTGGGGCGGCAGTGCCAGTTTAAAAACCTGCCTGCTCTGGTTTTAGATTGAAGATCTGCTCAGAATAAGAAACCTCTGTGCTGGTGATGGAAGATTATATTTCAATTTTCCTTTATACATGTCCTCCATCTTCAGAAAAGTGCCACAAGAACATTTTCATCTGAACGGGGTTTTAAAGGACACAAGCATAACTTTTTTCTGCTTTTCAGCTGAATTAATGGAGTCATAATATGTCTCACTGGTATCAAGGTTAAAACTTTTACTCCAACATCAGGTGGATAAATCAGAGGGATTGTTTGGCCTAGTTTTTCAGAATAAAACATCCTTTTTTTAACACAAGTGAAGGTTGTGTGGAAGGGAAATTAATTGCAAAACACGGCATTGAAAGTATTATGGTCTGGGCTTAGGCCGACTGGGCCCCATACGGTTTAAAAGTGGGCAAAAAATGTGGGCCCCAATTGGGTTTGTCAACAGTTTTTGTTGTTATTTTAACCACATTTGCTTAAGGGAGCACTCAGTTGGTTAACTCGCTATGCTAGCCAGCCGCCCGGTTGACAATGCAGTGAGGTTTACTGCCTAAGGGTCGGCAAAGCGAGCAAGCGAGCTCCACGTCCAGGCTTAGTCCCTGGCCATTGGACTCAATGTGGGCAAACACAGGTGGGGCCACCAAGGAGCATCTAAAATTCTGAGGCGCACACAGGATGGTCAAAAGTCCAAGCTGCAGGGTCCAAACTTAATAATATATATTGTAACTTTTCAACTGGTAACACGATCAATGTAATTCCAGTAGATTGTGAAGGAAAAAAACGGCCTTAATTACAGTAAATTAAAGAACATAGGAGGTTTATCTTCATCCTCTGTAAAATATCTGTAGCTGCTTTAAACTTTGTTTCTACACTAGAATTTGGTTTAGGAACCCTTAAAATGAAAGATTTTCCCTTAATCCATAACTGTCAAAGTAAAAGCTAAAAAATCAATTTTAAGGTGCGACAGAGTAAACCAAAAATTAAACTAAAACTGTTTTGAAATAATAATATGTATGAATCTACTGTTTGAAAAACTTTTTTAGCAACATCCTCGTAACTTTAAACAGCCAGGTGATGTATAGTACGCATAAATCCATATTTGGAGTAAAAATTTCTGTTCTTGTGAGTTAGAAGAAGCTCTCTTTTATTTTGAAATCTTCTTCTGTTTCTTCACTGACACTTTTCTACAAAAAGACACTTTCCAAATGTATTTTTTTGTTAACTTTGCCAGCCAGAGAGTTTCAATTTAGCGGTCGATGCATTTGCTTAAAAAAAGTAGTAGATGGAGTATGTGTTAGAGAATCCAGTAGTTTTTCAAAGTAAAACTTCCTTCAGATTTAGTTGAGCAACTCTGAGCTTGACAGAGCTCATGTGCAGTAAAAACTAGAAAACGCTCCTAAAAGTTTCTCTTAAATGTGACCTCCTGTGATCTTAATCCTGAAAGAAAGTAGGTCATTCAGGAGGACAACAACGCCAAACACACACACGCTGTTCTAATGCCAGCGTGGGTGATGAATAACAAAGTTAGTGTTTTTGGGATCTTCAAGGCCTGACCTTCATCTAGGAAAAAAAAGATTTGTAGTTCTGGAACATGCTGTTCTGTGTCTGATGGGATGTGCAGTACCTATTTCTTAGATTTTGCCAACATCAGTTCCTCGTGCTTTCTAAAAGTCTATCTTCCAGAAATTCCTAAATTCTTTTCTTTTTTTCCCCTTAATTTATCATTTTCTAGATAATGAAAGCATTAAAAAAAAAAAGAAAGCAATCATTAGAGTGATGAATCTGTGTTCAGAAACTTGGCAAAGAATTGGTTTTATCCTGCAAAGAAGGTCAAAAAGGAAAAAAGCAGCTCAGGATCACATCTATAAAAATTAATTGGTGGATAAAACTTTTGACCAGACGTGTTTGTCTGAGAGACTCGTAAAAACTAACAGCATTTGTAGATAACAAGACTTTTTAGTAGGAAAATACATTCCACTTTATTTATTGGTTGGAGCTAATAAACCTACTGTTGAAATAAATCTTTTTGCACTCTAAGATTTTTACTTCTGCGATGCTACAGATGTGGACAACCCTCAGAGGAGCCAAAGCGGCCCCCAGGAGCTCGGCAAACCCATGTACCAGAGCGTGATCAAGAAGGAGGGCTCCTCCATGGTGGGCATGGCCATGGGCATGGGCGCCGGGCTGCGCTCTGAAGCCGCCTCGCTAGCGGAGGACTACGTGTCTCCGCCCAAATACAAGAGCAGCCTGCTGCACCGCTACCTGAACGACTCCCTGCGGCACGTGATGGTAGCCAACGCCGTCATGGACGCCCGCAAGAGGAACCACTCCGGCTCCTTCAGCTCCAACGAGTACGACGACGAGCTGCTGTCGCCGTCCTCCTCCGAGGCCGAGGCCAACTTTGTTTATCGGGCTGGTAAGGAGCCACATTTCTTGCATTCCTTCCCTTTAATAGTCTCCAAAAGCCTCCCTCCTCGTCCCCTGCAATCGCAGTTGCTTCCAAACGTCCACATCTCCAACGCTTCTGAACCTTGTTCTCGTCCCCTCTGAAACAGAGAAACCTTGAAGTGTTTTATTAGATTTAAGCAAGGTGCAGCAACACGCAGGAACTAGCTTACTCTCGCGTGCGGGGTGTCCATCACCCAAAGCAGCCGAGCACGGATGGAATTCCCACCAGCCAGCATCCCTGACCGGGACGGGGAAAGGCCAGACACAACAAGGCCGACCCAACACGCTCACTTTCAGGCTACCGTTTGGCATGCCTTTGATCCTGCTGAGGTCCTGCTGGGAGCAGCAGCGAGCTGAAACCTTCTTCTCTAAAACCTTCTGAGCTGAAGGTAGAAATTCACAACCTCCTTGATGTGAAAATAAGAAGTAAGATGCCTTAAATTGCAACACATTGTCTCAATTTTTCAATTCGTAGCAGCTGCAAAGAGGTTCTCTAGTAGCAGCTAAAGCAAGAAAATTGAACATTGTATTGGAGTTAGTTTGTGAGTTATTTTTTACTTAAGGTGTCAAAATATGTCAATTGCGATTAATTAATTAATTACAGACATATTAGCATGTTGTTTTTCTATCATTTTAATCCAATTTTTTATGTTTTTGCATGTGAGTTTCTTTAAATCAAAAGTTTTTTTAGTTTTATCTGTTTGCATCGCCCTCGGCAACACACGTTCAAGCAGCCACTTCCAATGAAAAGTCTATGGGCTTCTGCATCTAAACTCTGGAGTTCATGTGTAGCTATGTTAGTTTTACCCTGGTGTTTGGGCTCTGAATGCGCTTTGCCAGCTAAACCAGGTCAAACTTTGACCAATCGGAGACTTAGAAGCTCACTTAACTCAGAGGCCAAATCCAAATTCTTCCCATACCCCTACGGCTTCTCCCTAGCCGTATAATTGTAGAGGTATTTGTACGGGTAAATATTCCAACCAGGCAGACGGCTGGATCCAAGTGCAGCAGGTTTATTTGGCAGAGACAGGAGAACAGTAGTGAAGCACAGCTAACAGTCCACAAAGCTAAACCAGGGTCAGGCAGGCAGAGACCAAACACGAGCATCAGGGCTTCAGAGAGCAACCAGAGTAGTCAGGATCCAGGCGAGGGTCAGGGCAGGCGGCAAAAATTCAGAGTAGAAGAGGAAGGAGTGTCAGATGAAACAGACGATCAGGTTAGTGATGCAGGCAGAGTGGCACAAACAAGACTTTGCACTGAGCAGAACTCAGTGCTCCGACTAAATACTGCTGGGAGTGATTGCGGATGGAAAACTGCTGTGGGGTTTTGGGGAGTGACAGCAGGGGCTGATGGGAAGTGTAGTCTGGAGACCCAGGAAGTGCTAGAACTCAGGTAATGAATCTGATGAATGACCAGAGGGGCCAACGCCGATTCATGAAAGGTAGGGATGTCCGAACTTGTTTTTCTAAGGGTAACTTGTTGGGACTTTTCATTGTGCATGATCGCTGCGAGGGTGATCATGTGGGTGTACTCTGAAGCACAGAAGTTTACATTTTAATGTAAGTAAGGACTTTTTAAAGTTATAAAACTGACGTTGAGCACTTTCTGAGCACTGGCATCTACCCGCTAACGTAGATGACCAGTGAATGATGATGATGTCATTGAGGTGTGGTGTCGTCTGAATTTGAAGGCACCATTTTTCCATGACTCTCCACTTGGAGAATTAAACGTAGGGGTTGGAGAAGAATTTGAATTCGGCCAGAGGGTAGCTGGAACCCAGTCACCGTCACCTGACCTGATGGCAGGCCGTATCCGCCATTGTAAGGATGCTAGCAATGAACACAACTGTTTCCATTTTGTGCCCAATTTGAGAAAGTTGCACTAAGCCTCTTCTAACTAGGTGGTGGATATGGGCTAGTGAACAGTAGAAAAGGAAAAAGAAGAAGAAGCCCCTCCCTGCTTGTCCAGTGTGAACACAACAGACTAAAAATGCGTCAAACGCAAATCCTGTTAACTGTACCCTGATGTGAATTTCAAATGGTGCTTAAGTGACCTCCAGTGGGAGGAAAGTGAGGAGAATTAATTAGTTGCAGTGAAAGGTGAAAATGTAGAACACACATGAATATTCTTGGAAGTATGTGTGGAAAATTTGCATTTCAAAATCACCTCGAAAGGATCATGGATAGAAGTAGGGTGATGTCCATTCTTTGTGCGAAAGAGTTTGCCTAGCACCAAACCATCTTGAGTTTATTAAGTTTATTAAGCATATAAATGCAGTGGCGGACTTATTAGTTTGGTGACCCCAGACAAACAATAATATGGTTATATTCATTGAATAACATCTTTACTAGTCCACTTTTAGGAATTGTCAATACCAAGATTTTAAATGTTTTGATATGAATTTAAAAGGTAAAATCGTATTTAAATTACGTTAGTTGTATTTATAGCTAACTTGCTGTTGATTGAATAGTCCATTGCTACACAGTGACGGGGGAGGAAGAAAAAATTTCATGTGGGCAGTCATGTCAGTGATTGAGTTTGTGTTTTTCATGACAGTCAAATGCTAATTGACATTTTTTTTAGTACGTGTTCAGCCAGGGGCCCCCTAAACTGTTGGGGAGCCCAGGCAATCGCCCATGTTTGCCTAATGGTAAGTCCGCCCCTGCATAAAGGCAAGGCACCAAGTTGTGGGTTCAACCACAGCTCAAGCTAGCAGCAAAGACGCTAGCCATAGCGAACCTCTTTGCCAAACTAAACTTTTTAAATATGATCAATATTTTTTAGAAAAGTGTCACAAAGATTTAAATGAAAATACTTTAAAATGAGACTCTTCATGGAAATGATTAGGTTTGATTAAAACTAGATCAATTAATTAGAATAATTGAGTCACACAAAAATCAAAGTTTTTTAAAGCAGCTTTCCATCTTCCTTTACTGATTTTGACTCCAGCTAGTTTTAAATGTTTTGCAGTGACTTCTCTCCCAACTGTGAATTTATCTGGAGATCTTGGCAAACGGGAAAACTCCGCAGGCTACAAAGGCGTGCGCGGCGTTTCCGCTCGTCCGAGCCGTGAACAATCAAGGTCGGGCCGGTCCGCCTGGCCGGGAAGAACACTAGGCTTTTGTTCAAGCGGACCTCATGTCCAATAGTAATGTTTTCACTCGCTGCTGAGCGTGGACAGAAACCGCAGGGGCCGGATCTGAAGGTGTGGGTTGTGCAGCGAAGGAGGGAGGAGACGCTTTTTTTATATTTTTTTACTGTGTGTCTCGTAGAGAAATGTGTTTTTTATTATGTGAGCGTAGGAGAGCGTCTGTACTGGGTTTGCATGAAATGCATCAATGACTGGGACAGCTCTTCTGATAAAAAAAAAAAAAAAACCCTGTGACCTCTCTGAAAATCAGGAGGTTTGACAGTGGGGCACCTGCTGAGACTCCCAGATGGGGAGAAAAGAAACAGATGAATAGACCAAGAGAGACTTATAACCTTCACTCCAACAGATTTTAATAAGAGAAATCCAGAGAAAGGATTAATTCACCTGGCCGACCTGCTGTTTTTAATAGAGAATAACCATTTTATCTCTCTGGTTAATATAATTTCTTGGCGCTGGACTCCTCCGGCTCTGGCTCGTTTACAGAAGCGTTACTCTGTTACATGCGAGGAAAGCGTTTGAATCCGCACATGGAAAGTTCTCAGACTCCAGGGACCGAGCACCTGCCGGGCCCCTGTGATCCGGTGGAGCAAGCGACACAAAGAGGAGAAATGAAGTCTTAATTCTGCGCCTGATCCTGCCGATTCAGACAGAGAAATCATTTTTGAAGTTTTGCATCATTTCCTCCGTTTTTGTTTTTTTTTTTTTGAATCTGTGGACCACACATTCCAGATATTTCTTTAGCAAAGACATTCTTTTTTTTTTTTTTTTTTTTACCAATAGTTTTATTGTGTTTTCATAATGGGGGGAAAATCTGTCCCTGAGTAGCGGGCTTCACATAAATCAGCCCTTTTATAAGCCCCCCACTTTTTTGTGGCACTTACAAAACAAGCGGACATTTTTTCAAGAGGTGAACATTTTTCCTTAAAACCTCATCTTTTATGATAATCCCACAGTGATTGGTTAAAGACTTACTATGATGGAAATTGTGTTTTTGGTGTTTTTAACATGTTTTTGTGGCATTTCTTTGATGATGGAGGACATACAGTGGAGGAAAAATAAATTTAGCCAACCACCAATTGAAAAAGTTCTACCTCTTAAAAAGATAAGAGGCCTGTCATTTTCCTCATAGGTACCTCAACTATGAGAGACAAAATTAGAAAAAAAATCATAAAAATTACTGATCCTTAAATAACTAAATTAAATAATTAGTAAAATATGATTAAAAAAAATAAGTGTTTGGTCAAAAGAAAAAGTTCTTCTCAATACTTTGTTAAATACGCTTTGTTGCCAATGACAGCAGTCAAATGTTTTCTGTAAGTCTTCACAAACTGTTGCTTGTATTTTGGTCCATTCCTCCATGCAGATCTCCTCTAGAGCTGTGATGTTTTGGGGCTGTTGCTGGGCAACACAGACTTTCAACTCCCTCCAAAGATTTTCTTTGGGGTTGAGATCTGGAGCCTGGCTAAGCCACTCCAGGACCTTAAAATGCTCCGTTTGGGATCATTGTCCTACTCTAAATCTGACCATACATGGCTCCATTCATGAATGCACATGTACTAGCTTTAGCAGAGGGACACGTCTGGGACTGTAGGGTTTGTAGCATGTTACTGATGGTAGCCTTTGTTACTTTGGTCCCAGCTCTCAGCTGGTCATTGACTAGAAATGAATAATCGCGGTTTATGCCTAACTATGATACCAAGTGTTTCATATTTGAGACATTTCGCGCCAAGGCTCTACCACCTATAGGACATATGCTAGTATCGGATAGTGAGAGTCTAGCGTCTATGCTAAATCCATGTACTTGTACTCTAAAGCAACAGTTTCAATTATGTGCAGATGAGAAACCATAAATAAAGTTATGTTCTTGAATGCGCCTGTGTGAACGCAGCATCAAGTTGGAGGTACGAAAGGCTTTTAGCTGCCATGGGAGCGCATAAACAGAGAGCTCTCAGCAACGAGGATGGGAAAGGAGGGCAAGGATTCTGCGTCATCAGCCCCGCCCACAACTCAGAGGCGTATTTCTAATGAACTCCTGCTGCTCTGCAGAAACCATGTCCTAGAAAACGACACATTTAAAAAAAAAATGTGGTTAAAAATGGTATAATCCTAATTAAAAGACCACTGGGAATACTTCTATAATAGATCATTGGATGGTTGGCTTGGGTCTTTAAAGCAGAGTGGCAGCCTCATCCCATCGTCATGAGTCTATCACTCGAGCTGCTGGCTGTGGTGGGGGCAGCCTGAGCCCCTGCATCCACAGAGGGCAGTCAGACGTGGCAAAGGATGGAGCATGTAGATTCCCCTCAGTGGAAAACTAAACTTCTGTCGGCTTGAAAAGGACCTCATTTACGACTCACAGGCTTCAAACAAGCAACATACACGCATCCAGCACAAACACCCGCTCGCTCTCACACAGCAGTGCAATGCAGGGCGTTCGGCCGAACACTACAAGCTGTAGAATTCCATCCCAATTTGGCATGAGGAGTTCATGGCAAATTACCCTTTAATGGGATATTAAATAACAGGAATCTGCCTGAATGTTTTCTCTTCTTGCTCTGCGCCACATTTCTCCTCGTCTGATAGACGATCAGATGGGTGAGTGTGCGCCAAAAACTCTCAAAGCGTCTGCAGACAGAGGCTGAGAGATTTCATTCAGACGGATTACACATTCTATTTAACCCTTTAACACCGGAGTTCCAGTGTTTATGTTCTTTGATTTACTGTAACCCACGTCACTTTTACCCCTTCAGAATCTTCTGGAATGATGTGAAACGTTACATTATGTTAAAGGTTTTGTGTTAAGCGTCACCGGCAACACCTCAGGTGTTGAAGGGATAAGCAGCCTGTGGTGAAAAGCTCACTTTACGATCTATTGATGCAGAAAACCACCAGTTGTTTAGAGCTAACTGCAAATTTGCCAAATGTTTATTTTCCTTTTCAAACCACAGTTTTTCAACAGCTTCTGATTTACAGCGATTTGAATAAAGAGATACTCAGAAATGAAATTTTTAGCTTAATTTTCTTTATACATGTTCACCATCATCATAAAAATACCACAACAGAACAGGAGTGGGCAAAGTTCGGCCCGGGGGCGATATGTGGCCCGTTAAGCTATTTAATCTGGCCCACCAAATTGGAATAAACCATTTGACGTTTGGTTAAGGCCCCTTCCGTGTCACTTGTTGACATTTTAGGTGACCTCACCTCATAGTTTGTTGAAGTGATGGCTGTTCATAAAATCAAGCGTCCGCAACCCTCAGGAGCGTGGCACCAAATGGCGTTCTGGACACAGTACTGCATGTGCACTGGTCCTTGAGTCTAGTAACGGTACCCTAACCCAGTTTCGATACCCTAACCTTAACCCAGTACTGGTTCGCGTCCAGTACCGGGCCCGGTACCACTTCTGGTACCGGTGTCGTGTTAGGGTTAAGGTACCGGTACCAGGTTTGGATACTGGTGAGCTTTGCGTCACCAGTATCCGAATCTGGTGTACGGCCCAGAGTTTGGGGACCCATGATTCAATGAAAAACAGCCAGTTCGTCAAAAAACAACAACTTGGGGACACCCAAAACTTCAAAAAGTGACCAGGAGGAGTCCTTAACCAGACGCCATAATGTGACATTTGAGATTGTGTTGCCAGATCCTCTGTAATTTCTTTCTTTTATGAGGTGAATTATCAAAACAAGCCTCAAATGTGCTCCTGGTTTGGCCCTTCGTTCAAATCTTAGAACCCTTTGGCCCACGAGTTAGAAAATTGACCATCCCTGCATGAGACGTGTTAAAAATACAATTTTCAACCATCCAAATACTTTAAAAGTATGCTTTTGAAGCTTTTGGTTGGATCTTTTGGTGCTGGTATAGAAGTACATACACTTTATGGATCACAGAATGTTACATGCCAATGCTGAAGTGACATATTCTAGCTAAGAACCATCTGAGTGTGTTGAAAACTGCTCACAATAGTACTTTGAGTTGAGACAATGTGTACTACCAGTAGAGATATTTTGCAAGCTCCTTACGTCATCTAGAACACTCATGACAACCCATCGGGGGGTATTGGGGTGCTTCAGCCTGTATTGTAACAGTTGATGGAACTCAAAGCCAAAATGAAAGACTTCAAAGTCCATCTTCTGTGTTTTTCCATCCATCATTGCTTTAAATCAAGTCTCACTAGAATGATAACCTCCTTACGATGACAACCTGCTGGCGTTTAGCAGGTACAGCGTTTGACGTGTTCTCCATCTTAATTTAGCGCAATACCTCTCCAAATTTTTTTTTCCGACTACTAAACCCAAAGGCTCACTACGACCTCTGTAGATCTTATTAGCTTTGCATGCATCTGATCATAAACCAAAGCCCTGAACCTCATTTAAGGGACCACCAAAGTTATTGCAGCACAAATCATGGTGAAGGGGAACATGAGCGCCTGGAGAACCTAAAAATAAAGTGCATATGTTCAGATTGGCTAAAATAACCTATCGGTGTCTGGTATGTCTGCTATTTCATCCATATTAACCAATCTAATATATAACAGGCAGCGAAACCAATGAGCCATTTCTGATGGTGCTGCGTAACACATTGGTTTCTTCAAAGGCTATCAGCATTGTCCAATGGCAGCGGTTGTTCAAATGAGGTCACACAAAGTGCCAGACAGTTGTTGAATCATGGAGACTTTAGCGGCGCTTAAGCAGCTCTGTAGCCTTCCAGGTGGAAGAAAGAAAAGTCCTGCTAATGTGGAAACACATGAAAGCTTTTGGATTTCTAGAGATAGAAACCTAAACATGAGGAGAACCTTTTCTTTTTTTGTAATTTTCATCCAAGAAGATATACTTTAATATATACTCTTCAGGGATTCCTTTACTATGAACATCTGTCTTCTTTCCCTTCCAAAATAAAGCTCAACTGTGATGATTTACTGTGGAGGCACGGCGATGTTTGTGTCAGATTTAAGACTTTGATGTCTGCGTCCTGATTGATGATCAGTAAAGCCGCCGACTGTCGGCCACAGGAAATCTATAGGAAAGACGGTTCTCGACCTGCAGCCGCTTGATGACAATGAGCCACTCCCAGACGGTGATGGATGTGGACTTCTTATCCGAGGAATCCAGAGATGTGGACAGACTGGCTACGATTTCGTCTTTCCACTGTTTCGTTGGAAAGGTGAACGAGAAGGCAGGGAGAGAAGAGGGGGTTTAGGATGCTGTTCCAAGACAGCAGCATCTGCCAAGATTCGCTGAGTTCAGGATCAGATATAGAGATCGGTGGAGAGGAGAAGAGAGATGAGGAGTTTTGTCAACAGTGAGCATTTGGGAGAAGGATGACAAAAAGAAGAAAGTAAGAACAATTCATTATGGACACATACCAAAAAAGTGGAAATGAGACTAAAATGTTAACTATACTGAGGCAAAAAGAATGATATATTTAAATATTTTTGATCCAAACAGTTGATTTAGACCCACAGAAAATAAGAACGAACATTAAAGTAGATTATAGTGATTAAAATAATCAGAATTTCTGCAAAAAAAAAAGTCAGCGGATACCGCGCACACTCCGCACCCGCATCTCTTAGCAGCGCTTCCACGTCCGGTGTGAACCCGGTGTTAGTTTCAGTGTGATGGACCAAACTGACGTTTTTCTTAAGCAACAGACATGGAATGCCCCTAAAATAGTCTAATTTCTCATTTTTGTCCTCACAACTGTCTAACTCAGGGGTGGGCAAACTATGGCCCGGGGGCCACATGTGGCCCCTTAAGATACTTAATCTGGCCCTCCAAATTAAAATACATTGAATCAAAAATTCTAATTATTGTTTTATTTTCATTGTATTTCTGGTTTCTTCTCATGAATGATGTTGTTTCTCTGGCGTTCGTGTGTGTTTTTTTCTGAGTCGGAAGGTGATTTTTCTGATTTCTTTGAGTTTGCATTTTCCTCTGAAGAACATCAACCCATTGGATCACCAAAAAGAGAACAAAAATCAAAATTTAGAAATTAAAATTCCCCAAATTTTCTGTTTTTAAATGAATGCGTGTGAATTTTAATCCAAATTAAAGCATGTTTTTCTCTAAATTCCACATTATCTTTATAGTTAATGAGGTTCATTACCAAATCACTCCTTCCATCTGCTCCTTGTCCGGCCCTTATACCAAATTTTCGAACCCTTTCTGGCCCAATAATCAAAAAGTTTGCCCACCCCTGGTCTAACTTTAATCTTTAAGACATTTACCAGAGTGGATCTGTTCATATGTCTGAACCCTGCTGCAAGTGCAGAGTCTGGTTCTAATTGGTTTATCAGAAGTGTAATGTGAGCTGCAGCTGGATGCAGAGACGCATTAGAGAGGGGTCAAAAGGTCAATATTTGTTCACTAAAAGTTACTAGATATATATAAATACATATATATTACTTTAGTCCAAAAAAATACATCAAACACCATGGCCACTATAAGATTTTCGTTTATTCATTTAGCAAGATGATTATTGTTTTTTTTTTTCTCTATTTATTTTCTTCAGCTTTAGGTTTTTAATTATTATTCAAATATATTTAAATTTAGAATTGTCTAGTGGAACTTGGGGACTTAAAACTTCAACACAGCTCCACACTAACCTCTTACCAACACTGGGTTTGACTGGTGCTGTCATGTTTCTCTTAGGAAAGGCTGTTGGTTTAATTGCACAGACACCAGAAATGTCACCCTTTAAAACAGAGTAAAACATAATTGATCCCATATCAGGGAAAGTACCTTGTTACCATGGATAGCTCTATTAAAAACTACAAATAAATCATAAACAACACTGAAAATACACTTGAAAAATGATAATGATAGTTTGTTAAGTTTCTATGAGATCTTCCTGCAGTGAGGTGTTTCTGAAGGAGCTCCTGTGTGCACCTGTGGTCTCATGTAGAGGATGATGATAAAGAGGATTATCCATGACAGATTTACCTCAGATCTGAGTATATTTCTTCACAATTTTTAAGGATAATCCAGATTAAATTTGCATAATATTAGAAAAACTTGCGATTTGCGATATTAGTGATCAATGTTGCAGTGACAATACGACTTGTGGTACATGTAGCAAAACAGCTAATACACTCTTTCCATTTCATTGCATCAGTTTTATTTGAATAAATTATAGAGAATTTAAATTATACTCCAATTGATCCATGTCTACATATGAGGCAAGTATCTGACATAAAAGAGGTCCATCCGATTCATAAAACGTGAAAGGTGCTGTTTATTTTGTCAAGCTGCCATAAAACTGTTTTTGTATGTGTAAACATGTAAGGTAACCATTTATTGCAATTTTAGTTTTCTTTGTGCTGACCTAATCCAAATCCTTGTGAAAATGTTGTCTTTTGGATCTTTGAAAGTCTCTGATTGTTGAATCCTAAATGTTGACAGAGTCAATTTGGACCTGCGTATCCTTTCGTTGTTCTGCATCTTTTATAGAAATTTTTTTTCATCTAGATGAGTCCTTGTTTTGTCAAGTGTTTCAAAGTATTTTCCATGTTAGGATTTTGGCCCCCGTCTTGTTTCTCTGACCCTAAAAATGTCTTGGTGGCTTTTTCAGAATAAACCACATCAGCGACTTTCTTTCTCATCTGTTAATGCATTTCATCAAATCACTGCAGGAAATGTCTCTCTTGAACATCTGTTGGTGTGTTTCACTTCATCTGGCAGCTTTAACAAAGTGATTTCTTGATTCCGTGGCCTTACGGTGGTCAGGTCTGGGTATCGCAACTGAGACTGAAATATGTCTCCTGACAAAGGCAGCTAATGATACACCATTTAGTTTTTGCAACAGGGAGCAATTACTTTTTCATGTATGGTCAGGAGGGTTTGGCTTTTTTCCCTTAATTTAAAATCCACAGGTTTGTTGATTTCCATGTCCTGAAATGAGTAAAACTATAACTTAATTTTAGCATGGTTTGGTTGGAAATGAACATGGCCGCTAAAGAAAACTTCTACGAGCCATAAAAGTTTAGCTGAGTCAAACAGTGGGTTTATTGCTCATAAAGTGATGCTGAAATGTTTTGTAAAAAACTGAATCATACATGGAAATGCTGCAAAGGACTGGGAAGAGGGAGTGAATGGAAAAGTGGAAGAAAGGCCGGGAAGGATGAGAGTGGAGGAAAGAAAATAGAAAGCTTGAAGGTTATGTGGCGTATTGGCTGCTCTGAGGTTGAGGCGGACTCAGACTGTTTTCATTCCTGCTGTTGGTCCTGCGGAGACGAGCTGGGAGACAAACACGGACGCGCTCTTTACACGCCAATCCCTAACATAGAACTGAGAATAATAGGCTCTCTCGACGTGACAGCTTTTCCGGACGCTGTCACGCTAAGGCTTTCTGTGAAGATCACATGTTGGTCATCAGCTGTTGGAAACCCGCAGTGTTTTCCTTTTACAGCTTTGAACAATGCGCTGCCTTCCCACGGAACGGAGGCTTTAAAGCAGCAGAGGTGTGAGCCGATGAATACGCTCCACACACACACCCCGAAATTCCCTGAGTGTGAGAGCTGCTGCCACTGTGAAGAATCACAACATAATAATGTAGTGAGGGCCTTGCAAACGTATCATTTAGCCTCCTCATCCCAAAAAAGGGCTATTTTTGAGCACATGTAAACACTTAAAAACCTGAATAATGTTTACTTGCGGTTCCTGCTTGTTTTTGTCTATTTTCTTTTTTTTTTTTTTTGTAGTAATCTGTGTTTTTTGCACGCCAACTGAAATGTTAAGCTATGTTCACACCGTTCTCAGCAATGCACATTCAAGCAACCACTGTCAGTGAAAAGTCCACGTAATGCATAAATAAGCACGTTTTTATGACTGTTTTTGGGCTCTGCGAACACATCGAAACATAAACCAGGTCAAACTTTGACCCATCAGGGATTCTCTTCAAACCGAACGTTTGAATGCTTTTTTGCAGTTTTTCTAGAAGCCATTTGTTGCCATGTCAAGGAAAACAGGGATGATGTTGAGCGAGTAGATTGGGTTTATATATTTTTGAGAGCTCTACAGAGACGTAAGCAAGCACTTCGCCGTGTCTGGGTTCCCCAGATTTTTCAGTTTCTCTCAGTGAGAGCTTTCCATACAATGCAGCGAGAGCTGCGCCTGGATTATGGCTGTTTTTGAACGTTACTTCCATCTGTCTGTGGCCCAGTTTAAGATTTTACCCGAGGGAGATGAATAAAAATTAATAGTTGGGGACCTTTTTCTTATTGTCTTTATGGAAAATAAGAAAAATATCAGCCGCATGAAGCTCGCGGGCAACAAACCCCCCGGCAGGCCAGCTTGGAGAGTCCACTGCCCAGGAACCAAAAGCATGGGCCGTGGCGCATGCTAGCTTCACCGGACTCTGAGCAGCGACGCTCTCTTCCTCTGCTGGATCCTGGGTGGCAGCGCTTGTGATGCTACCGGGTGGCTAGCTAGCCTAATGATCACTCCAGCTCCAGCGGCTTTGTGACGGGCCAGAGTGTATCCTACCTTAGCCAAACAAAATCCTCACATTGAGCCACCATATTGAATCTCTGTTTCTACCTTTTGATCTAGTCACTGAAAAGGTCACACACCCAAAGCGACTTCCTTGATTGGTGACACGTTTACCGCGGCTTTCCCCGTCTTTCTGCGCCTTGCCGCACCTGACGCCCAAATCACGCCATGCCATGTCAGATCGCATTTTTACAATGACTTAACATTAAAATTTGACGCCTCTGCCGTGCCTGCCGCTTTCGGAGGGAACGCAACAGTCCAGTGTGAACACCAGAACATGGTTATTTAGGCCCAGTGTGAACGCAGCATTGGGTTGGGGCTGTGAGGGATGGAAGCTTGCGGGAGAGTATGTAAACAGACTCAGCAACAAAAGAAAATGGGTGGGGTTAAAATAAGCTCCTCCCTTCTTGTCCAATGTGAACACCATGAGCTAAAGGAGAGTCCTATCACCATAGAGAAAGCACCTGGGTCTTCAGCTGCTTCCATTGAGGGGTTTATATTCTTTATTTGTCTGCAGTACAGTGGAAACCAAACCACACCCACAGCGTTCCACCCTCATCACGACGCCAATCTTGCAGCTCCTCGTCGTCAACATGCTCTTTTCATTTGGGCTGATTTTCTTGGGCACTGATTGCTCTCTGTTTACCAGCGCTCGTAAACACAAGGACAACCTGGCAGTCTTTAAAGCGTCTCAAACGCTGTTATTATTTCCTCATCGAACAAGAAGACACAAGACGATCCTCATTACTGAGATACCCGGGCCGACTGCACCCTCACCGGCGCGTCATCAGCTGGGGAAAACAGGAAACAAAAATGCTCAACAGCACCAAAAACCAACGCTGAGGGTCCGCATTTGTGTTTAGGATCCATCAGTTCACACTTGTCCTTTTTAACACCACAGGAGCTAATTATTCTGTACTTTGAGTGTTGTGAAGGCAAACAAAGAAGGAATTAATTTCTTTGGCTGATGGAGTGGAATTGACAGTTCGAGGTTTTGAAAAGAAACACAAGAAGGAATGACTGGAAATGGCAAAAGAAAAGTCATTGGCATTGCGTGAGGCAGGAAAGCGCCAAGACATTTCTAAATTCATAGGCAGACTCCAATAGACATAGAATGCATTGTATGTAAAAAAATATATTTTGTCACATTGAAGCAGACATCAGTGAAGGCTTTGTCCCTTCCTTCTCAGTTTTTGATCCAGGCAGTCACACATCTGCACGTTTGGAATCATAAAAGTGACAAAGCTGCGTCTTTTGGCGTTGCTGAAGGTGAAGCCAGCAAAGAGGTTTTCATCCACTGCAGCTTTATGACTCATAGTTTAATTGCAGTAAGTCCTGACTCAGGCCCGAAAGAGGATGCATGAACTGTTCTCTTCCTGACTCGGCTGCACAGGTCAGCGATGAGCAGATTGTCGAGCTTGCAGCTCTGTTTCTGTTTCTAATCAGCCGCTTTAAAGGAAATCAGCTTTTTCTCCTTTATCCAATGACTTCACAATTGCTTCTGTCTGTTGGCCTCTTCTCCCTGGTTAAAGTAATCCTATATCAATTCTCTTTTTTCAATTTTTTTTGTTAGTTATTCTACCTTTTCTCTACTTAACAAGGCATAATTGAAGACATAAGAAGAAACTTCTGACACAGATTTAGTAGATTTTGAGGTTCCAACCATAGAAAACTGATCTTTTTATTAGCTTTTTTTCTCATGACAGAATAATATGAATGCTTTCTTCCATAATAGGAGAAATTAGAATTCATTTTTGTCTACCATGTTGTCGTGAAACCTTTCAATCATTGCTCAAAAATTACACCGCCTTTCAGAAATGGCAACAACATAAAATTTTCCTTGTGAAATTCAAAAAGATTTTAAAATATAATCAGAAATGTGTGTCTAAAAATATTTTGTACTTGTCAAAAAAACTGTCCATTCTTAAATGTTTCTACCTGTAATAAGAAACTGGAGAAATAAAGGGGACGACAAAATGGCGGACGATCCATATTGATATCACGATAACAATATCAATTTCCTTAAGCGAGCAGTGATCAACACTTATTTTATTTAGTTGCAATGTCGTTAGAAGATTAAATAAAATACCACATTTATGTATATATACCGCATGTATCTTTCACTATTTTGTCGTGTCTCTTTTGTGAGAAATGAACGGTTGAACAGTTTTTTGTTTTGTTTTTCCTGGCATGAATATCGTGTGTCTGATTGGCTGCTCCAAGCAGCGCTCCAATTGGGTGATTGGCTCAAGATTGGTTTATTTATTGAGGAGCAAAAGAACTCTACTTGTAACTCGGGTTTTGTCATTGTAGATCATCACATCGTATGTGTGTGGGCCGTTTCACACAAAGACTAAACATTTTTACAGACTGACACATTTTTTTGTACCGAAAAGCCGTTTTGCAGACGCACACATTTCATATTACAAATACAAAACTTTTTGACATACGGACACTTTTTTTTAAAAAGAACATTTTTTTTTACATATGAACAATTTCTTTTCTACAGATACGAAACATTTTTACAGACCTTTTTTCAAACGTATTTACAGACGGACAATAGTTTTGCAACAAATCTAGCTCTATATTCGTTTTCAATTTTTAAATGTTTTGCTTTCTGTTGAAAACAGCAAATTTGTACATAGACTCAGTATTTGGCACCTTGTTTGAACAACAATAGCCCTGTTTTAGAAAATTACAATTAATCAAAGGCTCCTTACTATTCTAGTATGTTTACCATATATACCTGTTTAAAATAAATAGTTTCTTTCTTTCAGATATTCCAAATGACTAATTTATTGTTAAGGGATGCTTAAATATTACTGCACTCATCTTAAAAATAGCATATAATTTCCCAAAATCCAAGTTTTGTTCATTTGTTTGTCTTTAGCTTTACTTTTTTTTCTTGGTTAAGTTATATGTCACTACTTTCCTGTAAGGTTGCAAACAAGATAATTTTGGTGATGAGCTGAAGAAAGAAGTTATAAACTTAGTTTTAGAGGTGTTATGCCGACAATGCTATCTTAGCGTAGCAAACAAGTTGGAGCAGCTACTTTTAATGAAGCCCAAAACTTAATTTAAACTAACAATAGAATAGGATAAGATATGTGTTAAACATTTCCTTGTCAAACAACTTGGAGCATCTTGTGTCGTAAATGTAACTCGTAAACATGTGTTGCTATATGCTAGCAGTAAACATCTTTGCTAACAGACTCCAGATCTTTTATTCCAAAGTTTTGACAAATGTTCAAATAAATCTCCCAAAACTGACAAATTATTCCTTAAGACTGCATTATTTCTTGTATCTGTTTGCTTCATTGTGTTTTCTTTACACCAGACTTTAAAATGATGTTGGCTGTTTATTCCTGGCAACATGCAATTCTTGGTGACTAAGAGTTTACTCATTTAAAGTCACTTTGGATTAGGAAAGCCTCAAGTGTCATAAAATGCCTGTTTGTGTGTGTTTATTTGTCTCATTCAGTTCAACCCACAGGTTTTTTGCAACAATTTTCCTTGTTTATCATTATTTGTTGCTAACAACATCTGCAGATGGTAAATTCCTCCAGGATCTTCTCGACAGGTGGAGTGTCAGCCACTGTTTACCCGGAATTTTCACGAGATTTTCTTAACGTTAGGGTTTTTTTTCTCCCTTCATTACCCTGCCATAACGCTCAATGAGCTAATATTTTTGGACTTTCACTGCGGTGCCAGAGACCAGCAGACTTCTTAGCTTTTCCCTCTGGCGGTGCGTGAAATCCCACTGTTAAAAAGCCCAAAGGCAACACTGCAGTTCAGTGAGTGTTCAGTAGCAAAGTAGTAAAACAAACAAAAAAGAAAAAGGAAAAACACGGGTCCTCCATGATTTATTGGCAATTTGCTGTCCTGCTGGCTCTGATTTTGTTTTTAAAAATCTAAGTTTTAGATGTTTTAGGCAAAGGGGCTTTGGAATTTTTTTTTTTTAATGCACGCTCCAGCACATTTCCAGATCCTAGTGTTATGGGTTTTTGAAGGGTCTCATTTGGGGTGTTATATTGGCTTGAGACACTTCTTTGCCCACAGCCTGTTCACCCTAGAGGCTTGTAATAATTCTGCTTTTATATAACTGGGAGGAAAATCTAAAAGGAATAAAAATGCAATTAATAAAGTTAAGTAAATTTAAGTTTACATTATCCCCATTGATATGACTATTTCACACATTTTGTTTTTCCTCTTCTATGACGGAGAATTATTGCCACCATGAAACGAAAAAATTGAGTATACATATATGTGAATTAATTTGAGACATTACAAGAAAAAAGTCATCAGATTATAACAAAAAAGTCAACACTTTATGAAAAATAAACTCATTTGTTATGAGTCAATATTTAAAAAAAAACTGATAAATTGAATATACTGTGAAATTAAAATCATAAATTAATTAGGCAAAAGGCTGTTTGATCCAACTGAGTATTAAGGCCACCATGAAATGAAATGATTAGAATATAGCCATAAAATTAAAAAAATGCAAACTTTTGATGAAAATCATTTTTTCATGCAACATTTATAAATGTATAAAATTAAATAGATAATGTTGTGTTGTTTTTGTTTAAACACTTAAAAGCTAAATGTATCATTTTATTTTATTTTTTATAAATTATGACTTTTCTGTGTGGAATTATGACTATTTGAAACAAGACATTAGTTTCTGAAAATGTTGACATTTTTTCCATAACTGTACGAATGAATTCTTGTAAAATTTTGATTTGTCTCCCATAATTTTACTACTTTATTTTTGTAAATTTTTGCCTATCTTCTAAATTGGACAACTTCATTCTCGTTAAGTTGACTTTTTTCTCTTATTCTTGTTTTGTTTTATGGTGGCCTTTAAAATCTGTAGTACTTACCTATTTTTAGTTTCTTTACCTTTTTTGAGTTTTAAAAACAAAAAATTTGCACTTTAATCTTCTTTTTTGTTAAAGTTTTTATAGTATTGCAATACATTTTTTTAAATGTAAGAAAGAAAGTACTGTGATAAAAGTAAAAACAAGTACAAGATCAATACAGCATTTGGAGGAGGACATGCAATAAAAAGCAACTACACACTTTATATGATTCTGTCATTCCACACAAATACAAACACTGCAAGCACTTAAAGCTGAGAACAGAAGAGCTCAACACGCTGCCATCGGCCGCACACAAACAGACTTTTTCCTGCCCGTCTTTAGTCTTTGATGTCGCTGCCATTGACTTCTCCTCTGCTATCACCAGCCAATCTTTACAAGACAGCGGTAAACATTGAGCTAACATAATTTGTGGTGAACATAAACAACACATGAAAACAGGGCCTGTAATTACAATGCTGTGATTATTGAGAGTGCTGCACATTTTTAATCAGGGCCAATCTGCTTTGGAGCGCTGGCAATCATTAAGATATAGACGGAGAGAAAGAGTGCAAAGTCAAGAAGAAAGGGTTGAGAAAAAGGTTAAAAAAATACAGGAGATGTGGAACATCAGAGGCTTTTGGAGACTGTTGAGAGACACCACATGGCCGGCTTTTATTGAAGCAGACGGGAAACATTGCATTTGTTGTGATTGGGTGGAATTGGAATGGTCAGTGTCAAGTACCTGAATCAGACATTGTTACGGCATATTTGTGCGGTGAAAGGTGACTGGGAATGAGGGATGATCACAGAGTAACACACTCAGATAGAGGCAGACATCCATGTGAGGAAAACAGTTGGAACACCTCAACTGAAAACCTCATCTTGTCGTTTGTACCTCTGGGTTATCGTGTCCTCACCTCGCTCTCTTGTGTGTGCGCTCGCATTCCTTTTTCTAGCCTACTCCAGAGATCTCTTCCAAGACCAAAGAGTCTGTCTCTTCTCTGCAGAATTCAATGATTGCAAAATGAACTGGAAGTATACAGGAAATTTTATAATCACATTAGCCTGCAGTGCTGCAATCCCCATACTGTCAACATGTCTTATGCTGCACTGGAACAGATTTTAAAAAGTAAAGAATTAGGAATAATTAGGTGTTTAAGACCACATGCAAAGTCAGAGCGCGAGATTTAGATATTTGGAAGGTCTCCAAGAAGTGGTGAAAAGGTAATAAGCCTGAATGGGTAAAGGGTCGGTTGGGTGGGGTTGGCTGTCAACTACGTTTGTATAGAATGATCCAAAACTATTTCCAATCCCATCCTACAACTATAAGAATGAAAATTCCTGGGGAAATGAGGGCAGGACCTTTCATGTATTTGGAAATATGTGTTATTCAAAGAAACTGGAACAGAAGTTTTTTGACATTCTTCAGGCGTCTAGTCATCCGTACCTGTTCAAATCCTATAATGTTGTTCAATTTTCCAGCCAATCAGCTTTCACTGATTCGCACAGGTCGTTTGGCCAGATGCTCTTCAAGTTTTGAGGTTTTGGGTGTCCCCAACTTGTCTTTTTTTTTTTTTTTTTTAATGTGCTGACAGTTTCCATTAAATCAGGGGTTCCCAACCTCCGGACCACGATTGGTACCAGGGCTGCTTGGTACTGGGTCACAGACAGGGAAAAAAATGAATAGACTGATCAGGGGCCCCCAACCCTCAGGACCCTAACTTGGTATTGGTTCTGTGTCTAGTACCACATATCGTGCACAGTATCGCTTCTTGAGGGGTGGGGACCCGTGACTTAATGGGAACAGTCAGCATGTCAAAAAACGACAAGTTGGGGGCACCCACAATGTCAAAAAGTGAGAGGGCTGGAACGATATGCCATATAAAACGAGTTGGGAGTGAGACTGTGTAGAGATCCTGAGGTCCTGCCTAAAGACCTACACTGGATTATGCTTATTCGGGCCTTGGAAGCAAACTCTTGTTTGAAACCTTGTTTCCTACACCCAGCCAACTGAGCCATCCTGTTGCTACCCAGTCAACTGCTAAGGCCTTAGTCAAAAGCACTGTACAGGAGCTGCGGATTTGTGGGTTGTCCAGTACTCATAGAGGGTTGTAGAGAGGAGTGGATGCATCTTAAAGGGAGTGCAGGTATGTCTTGTGCGGCCACTTTAAGGAGCCTCATGACAAAGGAACATACCATTGTTGTGGGTGTGGTTAATGGATTGTGAAGTATTTGTTAGAATAATGGAAGTTGCCACACCTATGGCGTATGGGGGATGCTTTTAAATTGTACCTTTATGTCAGACTTTGGTCAAAGGTATGCACACTGGCCTCTTACTGACCATGTGCAAGTGCGGCTGGTTTGGGATGTGCAGGTGATGCGTAAGCAAGCTTTGTTTGGTTTACTAATATCCTAATTTCTAACAGTTGAGACGCACGCATGGCTTGCGCAAGGAACACGCTCTTATCACACAAACAGCACTTATGGGCTCCTTGTGCAAAATTCAGGGAGTTGAAAGAATGAAAATGCAAACGACTCACCTGTGTCTCACCTACTTCCCCTTACTTACCCATACATAGCTCTACAAGTTTCCACTTTGACCCGTCCCCCGCAGCATGCCCATAGGAAAAAATGTGCATGTACACTTTTGCTCTCAGGCTCAAAAAGTGGCCTACATTCTTTAGAGCAGGCCAGCTGGTACATGTTTGCCCATTTTTTGCCCGTAAGAGTGGTGAGATGACTTACAGAGGGCTCCTGCAGACTGCAGAGTTAGAAAATCCAGATGCTCGTTCCTCCTTTAATGCCTCATGAGATGCAAAGCTCGTGTCATTAAATCGACTGAAAGCAGACGGCAGGTTCACAACAAACCCCAACACTCACACTGAAATAAACACACGGAAGAAAGTTTGGTTTCATTGCTTAATGACTTTGCTATTCCCCGCTAATGCTTCACATATGTCACAGAGATTGCTCCCCTTCAGAGAGGACCAGAAAGAGGGCGTCCGTGGTTCTCCGTCTCTGCTCTTTCATTCCTCCTCAAATCTTTCACGCTCAGTCATTTCCAATAGGGATTTACTCAGACAACTGAATTGCTCAGCCTTTGTTCTCCAACAACATAATAACGAATGGAGATTATGAGTCATGAGAAACATCCTTTCATTTCCATCCTATGAGGTACCTTGCTGATGGATGGCTTTTAGTAAAACGTTCTGTTTGTTCCCGGTCTCGAATGAAGAGAGAAAACAGAACAACACATGTTTGGACAAACCTCACATACTCCTATATGTTCATGTTTTCTGATAAATCCTCATTGACCTTATATTTCTGCCTGTGCTTTCAGAAACCGCCGACCATGGATCAAGTAAATGTGACAAGTGAGTGGACTCCTGAAAACTCTCTCCAGTTTCAGGACTGAGCTTGACCTCTAACGCTCCCTCTGTTTGTGTTCTCTCTGTGCATGTTTGCCTGCTCTGCTGATTGCCGGTGGCAGCGGTGGCGTCGCAGCTACGCAGAAAGAGAAGGTGAAGGGCAAAGATGAGACGTACTGGAAGGAGATCAACGCCGCCATGGCCCTGACCAACTTGGCACAGGGGAAGGACAGCGTCTCGGGGACGACCAGCTGCATCATCCAGAAGTCCTCCCATATAGCAGAGATCAAAACTGTAAAAGTGCCGCTGGTGCAGAAGTTCTAGCTTCGGACGTCATCGCCCCATCCCTCTATGCAAACCAGCAATCATTCCTCTTTTAGTAAAACCCAAATAAACTCTTCCTGTGGGCGTTCAGAGTGAGAAAAACTCATTTGTTGTTGCAGATTCTCCGAAAGAGGCCTTGACCATCCTTCTCCTAATGAGGCTGGTTTGGAAGTGTCGCTTCCTAAAAACAAGACACTTTTTTTTGTAATGTTAACTTATTTTTTTATGAACTTCTCATTATTCTTTTGATTTTTTTAAGCTAATTTTTTTTTTACTTTTGCCAAAGTGCCTGTGTTACTGATGGTGCCTCTACCGTTTGTGAAGGACTGGAGGGGACGAACTCCCTGCAGCATTATGTGCCTTAAGAAACACAGAGAGGCAGGCAAACGCTTTTGCAGAAAACTGCCAGCTTGTTCAGAGGCTCTGTTTTTGTTTTGACTGAAGTCTTCATTTTGACTGAACCGTGCTTTGTCTCAACCGCGCTCCGGCGTGCAGCGGGCCATCCGTAACGGCTGCAGATAAGCGGCCTCCTCTTTCCTCCTTGTCTACGTCACGGCCTTGGATTTCACAAACCAGCGAAGGATTCCTCTCTTATCGTTGCTTTTAGTTGCTAAAACGTGCACAAGCGCTCAGCTGGACTCAAGTGAGGACACCAGCGGAACACATTCACGTTCAGCCGTGACCTAAAAGGGATGTTTTGTTGTTTTTTTTCTTTCACGTTATCAGCGCTCTCACGTTTGAGCACAAGATAGCCTGAGCGATGGAAAAGCCGAAGAGAAAAAAAAATCTTCTGCGCCCTCGCAGCCTTTTGATTCTCGGCTCCCTCAGCTGCTTAACATTACACTCAAGAGATTGTTTACAAGAAACCAGAGGATAGGCTTAAATGTTTCACTTGCTTCTCCAAAACCTCTTGTTTGTTTCAACATTTCAGTATTATGCGTTTGTCAACCAAGCCAACGTCAAGAGTATTGTGTTTTTGATCAAATGTTTGGCATTAAGATTTAGTTTTTGGTATCCATGTGTTACAATTCACAACAACAAAAGACAAGCTTTTTGAATTCATGTACCATATTTTTCAGAGTATAAGTCGCAGTTTTTTGTATTGTTTGCCCAAGGGTGAAACTTATACTCAGGAGCGACTTACATCTGATTTGTAAAAATAAATAGTTTATTTTCTCACTAACGACCAATTGTCCTATAGTGGTTGTTTCAGACTAACAACCACTAGGACCACTGTAGGTGCGTGTATCAGTTACTGTCAGTAACGCAGAAGAAGAAGGGCCGTCCAAAACAAACACGGGGGAGGCTCTGATCATTCGCCTCGTTTATGAAATTTTTCCTATTTGCATCGAGACATTATTTTCATTGTTTTGATTTTGACTCATGCGGGACAGTCAACAAACTGGGTGACAGGAAGACAGAAGTACCGCTGAAAGCGCAGTCATTCAAATGTAACTCCTGCAGTAGAAGGTAAAGCTCGCCGAAAAGTAAAAGACAGAATGTTTTCATGAATCAAGACATGAAGTGTGTGTTGTGAGGAGCCTGGCGATACGATACGTATCCCAAAATTGTGCCAGAACAATTTTTCACTCTTTTAAAGAGTATAACTTGGAAAACAACTCTATCTGAATATCAATTATTCTTTTATTGTAGTAAAATGGTAAAATGTAATTTATTTAATGATCACAACGTTAAGCCCTGCAACTGTATACTGACGCAGAGTTTCGGTTCCATATCGTCTCGTCAGCATTTTAGATTGAAACAAGTATCGTCAAACAAAATATTGCGATAAATCGCCAAATCGATTTTTCCTTACACCCCTAGTGATTACCAAATCTTTCTTAGAGGTCTTTAAAATAAATAAAGCGGATCTCGCTCATGTGTCTTCCATGCATCATACATGTACGTTGCGATGAGGCTAAAAACATGATTATAGCTCCTCCCATAAGCAATGGGAGTGTCTAGCTTATAAACACGTTTTTGGACCACTAAATTTGAAGCAGATCAAAAAAATGACAGGGGATACAAATTTAACACTAATGAGGTAATTGGTTTGAGTATAGCATTGCACTTTTCTCCCAAAAGTGTGACTTATACTCCAGTGCGACTAATATTGTGGATTTTTTTTTGTTCTTTGTGATGCATTTTTGGCTCCTGCGACTTATCGTCTGAAAAATACGGTATGTTTTTTTTAAGGTACTGTTAATGTGTGACACTTTTCCATGAACTGTGTTGTCGATGACACTACGACTATTGTGAACAAAGACCTTAAGTGGGAACAAAGACGCACCAAGAGTCTTTTTTCGAAGTGTTCTTGTGTTTTGAATGTGCAAACTGTTCAGAAAAAGCTGCACTTCTTGGCTGTCGTTGGAGTTTTGACCAAGCAGCAAAGAACGGTGAAAGAAAAATGAAGGAAAAGCGTGTAGTGTTTCAGTCAGAGTGCCTCTGGAAGTGTAATGAAATGAATCACACAGGCATTATTTGCTTACACAGTGGGGGGTGGGGGCTTCCACACGTGTAATTCATACAGCTGATCCAAGCAGGACAGCAGGGGGGGCGGAGAGCCGAGTATTCCTAATCGCTCCTCTGGACCTCTGGGCCGCTCGTGACCCTCACACCTCACACGATAACCCCACGCTGAGGGGAGACGGAGCAAGAGAAGTGGGGATTCATGGCTCCCCCAGCACCACACCAGTATTAACAAATGGGTTTCTACAGCCGCGACTTTGGTACTGTACTTTGTCTAGCACAGACCCCAGATATTCAACCATGCAGACGAATGCAAAGCGATGGTATATTAAACCTATAAATTATTACTACAGACTTTGTTGAAAAGAAAAGCAGAGACCATGTTGTTTTTTTTTTAAATTGTTAAGTTATATAAATTGAGATTTTTGTTCATTCTGAAAGAGACTGGATTTCCAATCCAATGACCAAATACATATCTCCTTGTATTGTCTCATTTGCTCTCATGTAAAGTTTCTTTTATAAAAACATTTGTTAGTTGCCCACAGCAGTGAATAAACCTCTGAATGAAAGGACTATATTTTTGTGTTTGTGTATTTCATCCAGACATAGCACACAGTCCAGCATCATTTCAGTCCAGTGTTTTCCACTTTCCCATCATAAAATGGATCCATTAAGCTGGACCGTCCTATTTTTTGATCCCCATTGGTTTAAGGGCCATAGAGAAATGGAACAGACCGGTTAGTGTGGAATTACTCTGAGTATTTCCATTGTAAAATGAACCCATTAAGCAGTACTGAACTACACCTCTTGGGGGGCCCATCGGTTAAAGGTCCATTGAAAAATGGAACGGAACAGTTGGGGCGGAGCCACTGGAGCCACCGGTTGATCGACAGAAAGTGATGACGACATTAGAACGCGCCAATAGAGCACTTATTTAAGATAACGTTTCCAACATTTGTAAGCATTCAGGCTTTTGCGGTGTACTCAATCGGTCACAAGTCTGAAGTGAAAATGTCTACAAACAACAGAAAGCCCTGGTCTGAGGTGGACCTGCAAACATTTATTGCCATCCTTGGAGATGGTGTGAAACAGGGTGAGCTATGTGCCATGAAAACAAATCACTCAGTCGAAACGAAACTTAGCTGAGTGGAAACGCTAACCAGAATGAACTAGAACGGGGTCTCAAACTAGTAGCCCGTGGGCCATATGTGGCCCCACTATTTTGTGGCCCTTTCCGCTCACTCTGGGGTCCAGATGACTCCAACCACATACTGTTATGCGATTTCTTCCATGACAAAGGTGGACAGGATTTCATGTCTACCATAGACAGTAGTGAAACTCAAAAATCAGTAAAAAAAAAAAAAGTTCAGCGCACTGTCCTGTGGTGTCCAGATGACCCCACTTTTAATGTAAACAAGCTAAGGAGAACGGAAGGGTTACTGTAAACAAGCCAAGAAGAGCGGAAGGGTTACTATGAAAGTTCAATGTCTACTAAGTAATATCTTCTGCATCTCCATGCTTCTTTGATGATAGCTTTGTATTTGCTTTCTGGTTTTTCAACTTTCTTTAAGCTTAAAACTTTGCATTTCCTATTGTCTTTGGATCTGGTCACCAGAAAAGTCTTTGGCACAAATGGACCCCACACAGCTCAGCCTCAGCCAGACTCCCTTTAGTGGCCCCAAGTTAAATTGAGTTTGAGAACCCTGAACCATACCGTACTACTCCTTACCATACTGTACCAGCATTAGATAACTAATACACATTCTTTGTAGATGTCTACAGAACATCTCTGACAACTCTATTTTGCTCTTTTAATGAGCCTAATTTGAGAGGTATGGTCCAGTCCAGTATTTTGAGCTTGTCCATTATAGAATGGCTCCATTAAGCCAAACCGTATCATTTTTGGGCCCCTGACGGTTGTAGATCAATAAAAAATGGAATGAATCAGTTAGCCACTGTTGAAACCCGTTGATTGGCAAAATCTCAAAATGACAAAAGAAAGTGCCAAGAAACCTTCTGTATTCCTGTTGGAAGCCTGCAATCTTCTTTCAATCTACTTTAAAAGCTTTGTATACACAAAGCAGCCAAGCGAAAAAAAAACAGCTGTAGGATGACCTCCATCGTTGTTTGCTATGATGGTCCAATCTTGAGTGGTTTATTCTGAACCGGACCGTACCAGACCATACAACTCAGTGGAAACGAGGCCTTAGAGGTCTATCAATAGTGTTCTGAATGATGTCTGCATACAGAGGTATCCCACAGACCGACTTGTAGCATTTATCTTAGCATTTTTTAGATGTCTAGAGCACTTTTTTAAACCTTTACTGTTTTTTAAGTAAATACTGCAATTTAACATCCATTTATCTTAAAAACCCACTTGTAAGCACAGAAGAACAATTTCCTTTTTTTTCTTCAGATTTCTGCTTCCTCTGTGTTGCTGCCATGCGGAGCAGCACTCTAGTCCTGATGGCAATCCAGAACATGTTGGTTTACTCAAAATACGAAGGCGGTTGGTTTTCAAGAGCTAAACAAACTAATCATGAGAAACCACCGGAGGAGGAGCCACTTAAAGAGGACATCTGCGCCCAACCACGTACCTCACATTAGCGGTTTGGGACCCTGTGTTTGTGATCTGTGTATTTTTGCTACCTTAAGAAGCGGGACTCACTTTATTTTTTCAGTTTAGATCTAAACCTGTCTCTCTCTGCAGTTCAAGTGAGCAGAAGAAGCGAGATATGAACGCTTTGAAGAAGAAACTGCATGAAGTTTGGGTTTTCTGTATCTGTTTTTGGAGACCAAAGGGAGTCTGCTTATACAAAGGCTTGAGGTTTTGTGGATCTTGGATGAAAGAGTTTGCAGATAATGGGCCTTTGTGCCGTGTGGTATCTCGGGTATGACTAAATTTACTTCACTCCTCTGAGGTGTGTCCCATTCAGTCCATCCTATCCATTTTACAAACTCACTGTATCCCTTCTGGGATGCTGGAGCCTATACTAACCAATTTTGTATGAAGGCAGGGTACACGCTGGATAATTGTCTCCCAATCCTTCAAAACTAAGTCTCCATCATTCTATTTATGTGAATTTATAATCCACATAAGCGTTCTTGGTCTCCTACTATAGTAGAGAGACTCTGTACCTTGTTGATTCGTATATTTATTAACTAGAGAAGATCAGGAAGTCCAGTAAGGAATGATTCAATGGCTTATAGATCAGCTCCTTCTGGCCTCACACTCATTAAAAAAGGTTTTGACCCCTTATCCTTGACTGCACTGAGCTGGCCAAACCTCATATCCACCGAGTCACATTTTCCCCCCAAAAAAGCCCTAAATGAGATTCCACTCTCCCTGCAGCCTCTCCACTCTCCATTTTCACCCATGTCTCCAGCCAGTGCAGCTGAAACATTTGACAGATGCTTCAGAACCGCTCGGTTATCTCGGAGCAGGAGACGGACAAGCGGAGATTCTCACCCGCAGCGTGAACCGCCGCTTGACACAGTCCAGACCTCACCTTGCACGTTCAGTCTGCCAGACTCCAAACTGTGCAGACAGCAAATCAACACACGTGCAATTAAATCCAAGAACGAGAAGTTCTGAAAATTGTTTCCCATTTGATGAAGAAACATGACTCCCTCAGCATGCTAAAGTAATTAGTTACCTTTCTGTGAAGGATGCTCCCAAGAACCAAATTATTGGAGCCAGTTCGAGGAAAGCTACTAAAGCAAACTGTTAAATTGCTAAGATTATGAACTGATTAAAACCAAGAAAGTTTGGTTTTCTGACTTTGTAAAGCCAAAACATTTGGTTTCAAATCACTTTATAAAGAGTCACTGCATTGAAAATTGTGCTTTTGCTGTTTTTAACATATTCTTGTGTAATTTTTCTGATCATGAAGGACATATCTTACAAAAATTAAGTTCAGAACTATATTTCTGATTTTTTTCTCTTTTTTCAAATCATAATGAATCAGGAGCAAATGAAAAAATACAGTTTGAAACCGGTAATCTTAGGGGTGTAATGGGCTGTAAGCTAGTGGGACAGTGTGTAAACAGAAAGCCCTCAACAACATGGAGGAAAAAGGGGGGGTGGGTTGCTCCCTCCCACAACTCAGAGGCAAATTTCTAAAGAACCACTACGCGGAAAACTATGTCCTAAAAAATGACTCGGACTGAGTATCGCCAATAATTTCCAGAATTGATTCATTACACCAGAGCCTTGATTCTGATACTTTTCGATTTTTTAGATCCTCTCTGTTAAATTTAGAGTTTACACCATTTACACATTTTGACACATTTGTTAAGAAATACATTAATAACCTCTATATGTGTTTTGAAGTTATTCATATTAATCTGATACAGTTCACATACTGTAAAATGTATTAGTGAAATTATAATGAGATTGTTAATAGCATACAGTGTTACATGGATTCTAAAAGGGAGAAGGTCCAACAATTGTTCTGTTTCTCCTTGAGGGCGTTTCAGTTTGGCCACTAGGTGGCGATCGCGCTATAGCATAACACCTTATTCAGAAGAAGATAATGTGAGCAAATTACTGTGTTTTAGACCACAAATTTCTATTTAGAAAAAAATTTTCCTCAAAAAAAGTTTGGAAGATTCATGTCTGTGAGTTTAAAAAGATGCTCATTCAGTTAGCAATTAATGTTTAAGTCGACTCACTGTTAGCATTAGCCGTCAAGTTAACGGACTTCAGCATTACGCATTTGATCGATCTCTACTTTTATGGATTGATTATCGATCTATTAAGCTTAGATCAATCTGAATTGATCAAACAGTTTTATCAACCGAGTCCTAAAAAGAACAGTTTTTTTATTTTGGCTAAAACAGCATCATAATATTTAAAAGACCACTGGGAGCACTTTTACATTGGATCAAAAGATGACTGGAGTGGGACTTCATTAGAAAACAATTTTAGGGATCAAAAGCCTTAATCTTAGACCAATGGTAGCTGGGATAGGCTCCAGCAACCCCATGACAAAGGAAAGTACAGGAAAATGGAGTGCAGTTTGACAGATTTAGACAGCAAAATGCGGCCGACGCAAGTGGAAGTTTCACTTTAGTCCAGGTTTTTTGATACCCTGTTTATATTTAATTTTCACTCCAAAGTCAATCTCTCGCTGAGCTTCTCACCCAAGGAAAAAAAATCAATCACACCATCCAGTTCTAGACTGTGTTTTTGCTATCTCACGTTCAGTTTCATTAACTGTCTTTCGCTCAAGTCATTAAATTTAAAGAGAGAACAAATATTTCTCTTCTTTAGCCTCTTATCCAAACAAATTCACATTTTCTTTAGCCTTTTTTTGGTAGGGTCTTCTTTGCGAGACAGTTTTTGAGTCTCATTTTTGTTGAGCTAACCTAAGGTTGCTGAAAAACATTTCCTGTCTTTATTTTTCATAATAAACCTCAACAGAAATGACCAAGAACAAGCTGGAGAGGCTAATGCTTACATGGAACCGCAGATAAATGCTGACATTGGCCGAGTGAAGACATGCTGGCTGTTATTCCAGGTGGACATCATCGCCACTTTGTTTTGCGAGAGCGAAAAATGTGACACATGCCAGCTGAATACAGAAAAGGTCAATTGCACGGATAACACTGACGATGTAGGCGTGCACGCAGTTCTGACCTGGGAAGTCTGGGAAATGGGGGAAAGTTAGCTGGTCGGTTTGCCAGAGAAAACTGCTCCTATGGAGAATAGGATGCAATTTTCATGAGAGTGGCGGGAATCCGACTTTGAGATTGAGGGAATGCTTTGATACCCGATGTTGAGTTTTCATTCTAGTGCACTATGACCATTGCACAAAAGACAAATGTTAATTCTCTCCCCTTTTTTTCTTACAAGAGACATAATCCTGGTCTTAGCCTCACCTTGAAGCTACATTCACACTACAACCAACACATTCTCATCCACAAGTCATCACATTGTCACACGTTTGGTTAAGGACCCCTTTGCAATACTTTTTGATGTTTTACGTGTCCCCAAATCCTAATTTTTTGACATACTGGCAGTTTGTAAAATCATGGGTCTGTGAACCTCAGGAACAGAAGCGGTACTTCAGACTGGTCCTCAGGATGCGGCCGGTTCCGGTGCCCCAACCCCTAACCCAGGACCGTACACCATACTGGACACGGTACCAGATGCAGTACCAGACCCGACCTGGTACCAGACACGGTACTTGGCCTGAATCAGGCATGGTACTGGTTGCAAACCGGTTGTGGGTTAGAGTCCCGGTACTGGATCATTCCAGTTTGCGGTGCAGAGGTTGGTAACTGTGATGAGAACAGCCATCACATTAAAAAAAAACAAGACAAGTTTGTGAAACCCAAAACATCAGTTTTTAATATGGAGAGGTCCTTAACCAAACATCAATATGTAACAACTTGAGAATGAGAATGTATTGGGTTGCCGTTGGGACAGTGGTAGGGCAATTGACTCCTGGTTTGATTCCTGCCCTGCCCACCCATGTATCAAAGTGCCCTTGAGCAAGACACTGAACCCCACGTTGTCTTTGGTGGAAGGTTAGTGCCAATATTTGGCAGTAGTGTATCCACCAGTGTGTGAATGTGTGGGTGGATGGGTCTTCGGGCCTTCGAGGAAGGTAGAAAAGGACTATACAAGTATACACCAATTACTGTTGAAGCAGCATACATTAAGTAGTAGCATTGAAGTGACCACTTTCACTGAAAAGTCTACGTATATGCACATATATGTACATTTTGGCCCTGTATTTAATACTCTTGCATAGCTTCGCAAATTTATATGACTGTTTTCGGACTCTACATACACATGTAAGCCATTGAATGTGCGTTGAACGTTAAACCAGGTTCAACTTTGACCAATCAGGGACTATGATTTGGTAGTGATAAATTAATGGCAAACAATGTGCTTTGAGTGCCTTCTTAAATGCATTTCACATGCCCAATGTGAACATTCCTTCTTAGACTCTTCTTAGACGGCCCAAGCGCTTTACAGCTACAGTCACATTCACCCATGCACACACACATTCACACACCGATTCCAAACCTATAACCATCAGGAGCAATGTCGAGTTTAGTGTCTTGCCCTGGGACACTTCAACACATTGGAATCGATTGGAGCCTGCAATCTTGAACTGCAGTATATCTGCACCATGCCCTTTGCAAAGCGCCGTACCACCACAGCTCTTATGTTCAGAGACATTCCCTGAATTTCCTTGTTTGTTTATCAAAGGATTGCGTTCTTGGATATCCCATTTGGATCCACGAGTCCATCTAAGAGCCACAAGGTATCAGAGTTGGGCGAGCAGCCGTCAGCAGCCCAACTGCTTCCCTCCAGCCAAAATACTGCTAATTGGCCTTCTCCAGAGACAGCCTAACAAACCAGCTGCTCCAAACAATGAGACTCCTTCCAGGAGAGCTGCAGGTTCCAGTCAGCCCTTAGCTGCCAGCGCTGGATCCAGGCAGAACAGAGACCCTCCTGCAAAGAGCGCTGAGAATTCGTGCTCTCACTTGAGCTGGAGCAAACAGAAGTGAAGATGGCGTGTCTGTTTATATAAACACATCAGATCCCCTGATGATAGTTAGTATTTTACCATTGACACTGACCCTGTGAATGTTTAAACTCTTTATTTTCTACTTACATACCGACTTCATTGTCAGTGATTAAAATGCTTCATTTTGATGTCAGGAAATTTGGACGCTTGCACTCAACTTGGGACCAGGGTTTTGTTTGAGTTTTTGCTCTTTGATTAATAAAAAACTGTCAGATTTAACAAAGGTCACACTTTGGGAAGATTGTTGCAGAACAATAAACATTTGGGGACTTTGTGAGAGAAATTGGTAATTTTAAAAGTACCAACTTGGATAGTTGCGCAACTTGTGATAATTCTTTTTGCTGAATGTAGTTGCTGAAGCTTTTTTCTGAAAATAGTGATGCAATTTTCTTTAATTCTTCAATTATTTCTTTAATTCTTTAATTTAAAGAAATTTGCTGAAAATGCAAAAGCTATTTGCAAAATGCTAAATTTGCTAAAACTCTTTAGTGGTTCTTTAATTACAGAACTATTAAAGAGTTCTGAAGTTGACTAGAACTTCTGAAAACTTTTTTGTAAAATTGCTTAAAAATAATGCCAATTTTGCAAAAATATTTAGTGTGCTCCTTAAACATGAGCTCAAGTCCAAATTAGCTTAGCAAATGCCAAATTAGCCAAAAAAGCTAACTCGTTTAAATACTAGCTAAACTCGAAATTAACTGAAAATTCCTCAGTAGGTAACAAATTGGCCAAAAGTGTTAGCATGTTGCTAAAATACTAGGTCCACTTCAAATTATCTGAAAATTACTATAAATACTTGAAGTCTTGCAGCTAATCTAATTTAAATGCTGAATTTCTCTGTTTTTTCATTCATTCCCTATGCGGCATAATTTGCTCAATATTTCAAAAACTATAAAGTTTTGAATGTTAAGTTAAGTTTAAGTTAAGTTTTATAAAGTTTTAAACACCAAAAAGACAAGCAGTAATGTCCTGAAGAAGCTAAACGTTTTGACACCAAGATCGCTGAAATTGTTGAAAGTGTGATTGAGTTTTATGTGCCGAAAAAATGTAGGGAAAGGAGCAGGAGAATATAGTGTAAATGCTTACTAAACATTCACACAATTGCTATACTGTTTTATATTTTAATTTTTTTCCTCCTTAAGAAAACCGGACAAATTAAAGAAAAGGCAGAATAACATAATTTTTCCCACTAGAAAGTAAGTGGGTAATTAGCAAATGAGTCCATCCAATAAATTCAATGTTTTGTTCTGAGTGAAAATAATGTATAGCATACATATTTTTAGCATTTAAATGTTATCTGGTTTAAGTTGGGGAACCTGTGCCATGCATGATTTCAAACCATGACGTCTTAGAGTATTACCGATAGTAACCATGGAAACGGCGGTCTCAGCTCTTTTCAGGTCGTTGACCAGCTCCTCCTGTGTAGTTCTGAGCTGAATCCTCATCTTTATCGGGATCATTGAGACGCCACAAGGTGAGATCTTACATGGAGCTCTAGTCCGAGAGAGATTGACAGTCATGTTTAGATTCTTCCATTTTTTAATAATTGCTCCAACAGTGGATCTTCTTTCACCAAGCTGCTTGGCAATAGCTCGTAGTCCGTCCCAGCCTTATGGGGGTCTACAATTGAGTGTCTGGTGTCTTTGGACAGCTCCTTGGTCTTGGCCATGTTAGTAGTTGGAGTCTTACTGATTGTATGAGGTGGGCAGGTGTGTTCATGCAGCTAACGACCTCAAACAGGTGCTTGTGATTTAGGATAATTAGTGAAGGTGGTCTACTTCAAGGTGGACTAACAGGTCTTTGAGGGTCAGAAGTCTAGCTGATAGGTGTTGAAACATGGTTTTTTCAGCAGCAGCATACAAATACATTAATTGGAAATCATTCAATGTGACTTTCAGATTTTTTTTTTTCGATTTTGTTTCTCACAGTGGACATGCGAATGAAAATTTTGATGATTTCTGCATGTCAGAACTTGAAAAAAACCCAGGTTTTCGAGTACTTTTTGCCTCGCTGTAAAACTCCTTCAACACAACTACTGGATGCTGGCTGGACTGGACCTCATCCGAGGCATGTTGGGTCTGGGAAAGATGGTTTTCTCCATTAGTGGGAACTTCCAGAGAAACTAACAAAAGTCTCAGCGAAAATAACTCAGCGTGGGATCAAGTGATTGTTAACTTATTTTGGAAGGTTTTACTCATGTCATGTCCTCCCCCATCTTTCCTGATCAAGGAAATTGTGGTGCCATCATTCTCACCAAGAGTTCTTGGATGGCTCTAAAATTGTTTGCTTGTTTCTCTCCGTCTTTTATTTTTGAGACACAGACTCATTATCTTTTCAGAGCGTCTTCAAATGAAGTCCTCTGGAAAAGCCAAATGAGACGGTCATGCTGATCACAGCTGTACCCTGTGGCTGTAGCCTGTGATTTGGGGTCACACTCTATTTTCTCCAAAGTGATCTCATCCAGAAGAGCAACCATAAACTCAATTTTAATCCGTAATCCAGACTTTACCAGAAGATTAATTCAAAGTTTAACCAAATTCAGGTGTTCTGATTTGATTTACTGAATGCAAGGCGGATGTTGTGGGCCACTAAAGCAGCTACATACAAAAATAAAAGTGACGGCAGCGCAAACTGATGAGTGACCATGATTGTAGTTTTCAGAGTGTGTGGTGTTACCAGCAGCCACTTTCTGATGTTTGTCCTCCAAAGCTGATGGGCCCTCTTGTTTCCCAGGGGGTAAACCCTTTCAGACAGGCACGGAAATGCACGCTTTGCACAAAAGATGGGAATCATTATTTTGATTCCTGTGAATATTTTGCTTCCCTATGTCTCAAAAAAGAAAAAAAACCCTCAGATTTTTACTTAATTAAATTTTTTTAGATCACATTTTTAACAGAAAATCTTTTTAATCAGAAAAATTTGAAAAATATAAACACATTTTGAGATTAGATATTTTTAATTCATTCATAAAATATATTAATATTTTAATAAATCAATAATTGGCCTTTAGAAATATTGTTATCACTAATAAGGTTAGTTAATAAATTATTAAGCATTACATATGCCTTAAATAAAATATAATTACTGCTTTTTTATGTGCTAATAAGCATAATTATTAATACATTAGCAAAAAATCACCTAGTATTTATTGCTTAGCCTTATTTAATGCATTACCGGGCATCCAAAGGGACACATGTTTATATTGGATCATTTGAGTTAAAAAAGATGTAATAAAATGATTTCATATTTACAAAGAGTTATAGTATGTCAGGCTAATAATGTTTAACAACATCCCACTTCAGATCATGCATGAGCTAATTGATTAGATCAGAATCAGAATAATCTTTAATGTCATTGTTGTACAAGGACCTTGTGGTACAACGAAAAGACAGTAGCTCTCTAGACAATAGAATAAAGATAAATATATAAAGAACTAGCGAACATTATTTACATATATTGCACATGGAGGATGAAATGAGCTCTTGAGAATCGCACTTAGGTGAGATTGCACGTCTACATATTGCACATTTATGAATTTCCACATGTTATTAGGTACCTCTTTTGTTTAGCAGATATGCTGCCCTTGGAAAAAAAATGTTTTTGAGTCTGTTGATGTGGGCCTTGTGTAACCTGTACTTCCGGCCTGAAGGCAGCAGCTGGAAGAGGTGATGGTTTGGGTGATGGGGATCTTTTATTATACAGTTATAACAACGTATGTAACGCATTTAACACCAGAGTGATTTTGACAGGTACACGTCAAAATGTTTGGTTGAGTGTTTTTGAGAATATGCTTATGCGTGTAGCATGTCGGGCGGCATTTTTTTACACGCCACGTACAAGGTTGGGAGTTAACGTAGCAACAGTAACGTTTATTTGTTTTGTTACATGTACTAAACAAAGTGGGAGTTACTGGTATTGCTAACGTTAACCAGACTAATGCTTGTAACATGGTTGACATTAGCGTGGTTTGCAGCGTGTTGCAAACAAGTTTTACAATTAATGTGATCTGAGTTATATATATATATATATATATATATATATATATTATATATATTATATATATATATATATATATATATATATATATATGACATAAGAAGTGCCAAACTCATTTTGGTTTGGGGGCGACATTCAACCCGTCTAATCTCAAGTGGGTTGAACCAGTTACAATAGCAAAATAACCTATGATCAACTTGTTATCTGCAGCTTTGATTTTGTTTTGTTCATTTTTCTCAATTGGAAAAAATGCCTCAGCCTAGTAGCCAAATCACGTATTACTATAACCTGATCATTTTTATAGCAACTTAACAGCGGTGAGGCTGGTGGGGAACTTAACTGCGTCTAACCCAGATGTGACACGCGCTAGTAAAGAAACTGTTTATTTCTTGATCTCTTGTTATGACAGGATTTCTTTTCCTTTGCTTCCCCTAGTGGCACAATTGCGCATCGCAACCATTTCTTTAAATAACCAATTTGCCACAGAAATGGGCAAGAAATTTTCTTTTTTACCAATATTATATTATTTTTTTTCTCTTTATGACTGGGCCGGATTAAACCATCTGAATGCAGCACGTGGGCCGTATGTTTGACCCCCCTGAAATAGACCATTCACTGACGGTAGGTCAAAATAAGAAGACAGACATCCACACTGCTTACTCTGCTTGGTTTAAAAAAGTAAGAACAAGGGGGAAAACATGCTCCCCAAGTCTTCCTATAAAACACCTCACCAGCCAAAGACTGTGAATTTGCAGCCACAGATGCTAAACTCCAGGTCAAGCTCTTTTCAAGACTAATGTAAAAACTGAAAACTCCAACTACTTATCATATCGCTGGAAATGTACAAACCACTGCTTATATTAGAGGATAAATTATGCAGGCTCATGTTTCAGGGATGTTGCTGAAAATCCTGTGCAGACGGAGTATTCCCAGCAGCGTTGATGAGTTGCAGCAGCAGCAGCAGGACGGAGTGGACTTCAGAGTCAAACAGAAGCCACAACCACTCATAACATAATGACAGCTGGGGGATCTTGCATAAGAAACCGTAGAGTGCGGAGGCTGGTGTCTCTGTGTAATATTTCATCACAGAAAAGCTAAATAAATTCCTTACTACTATGAAATGAAACCGCATCAATGCGGCAGATGTAAGAAATGGCAGCTGCTGGAGGAATGTGGTTTGGCAGAAAACAAAAGTCTACAGAGAGCAGAGGGTCCTCTCACGTTCACACATTGTTTAGGAACACAAAATTACAATGTTTACAGATCAAACTGGGCTTAGTTGTGTCGAATTAAGGGTTAAAAGGAAGAGGTTCCATACAAACAATGAATCTAGTATTTTACGGGTTAAGTGAGATTATCCTATAAAAAGCAAAATAAAAGCAATTTAATTGGTGTAATTTTGATCATTTCTGTACTATATGGCGCAACGGGATGAATGACTAGTCTATTTTCAAACTTATTTCATAGATAAGGCGAAGCAAAAGAGTCACAGATAAGTTTATTGACTGCTTTCACAGTAACTTGTTTGCGACAAGCTACATGCTAGCCCTGTTAGAAGCGTTAGCATATTCACAATACCTGTAACTACCAACCTTATTTTAAAACGTAAAAAAAAGATTCATACAGCTAAAATAAATGTTACTGTAGAAATGCTAACTCTGAAATTTGTTAGTAAAACGTAAAAAAAAAAAGAAAAAAAAATAGACATTTTAGCCACATTAGCCTGTTTAAAAATACCTTAAACTTCCAACCTTGTTTGCAATACATGAAAAAGACAGACTGATACCGCTAAAACAAACGTTTCTGTCACTACGGTATCTCCCAACCTTGTAAACAAGCAGTACAACACCGCTACATGTTAGCTGGATTAGCCTATTTTAAAGACTAAAAACTTCAAACTTTGTTTGCAGCACAAAAAAACACACCGATACCCCTGAAACAAACGATACCATGACTATGCTAACTTCTAATCATGTTAGTTACACAAACCGACACTGCTAGGCTTTAGCCACGTTAGCTTATGACAAAATACCCAAACTTGTTTTTAACCCCTGAAAAATGAGTGTCTTGCCTTTTTCCAAATCACGTCAGCATCCAACACATTCTCACTCCAAACTTTTCAAAATGGAAGTATGGTTCGGGCCTTCTTCACATCACTTTTTGATGTTTTGGGTGTCCTCACCTTGTTTTTTGAAATGCTGGCTGTTCCCATTAAATCAGGGGTCCCCAACTACTGGGCCGCAAACCGGTACCGTCCGAGGGCATCTCGGTACTGGGTCATAGCCATCAGGAGGCACACCGATAATAGTACCCTAACCCGGCCCCGGTACCGTAACTCCTAGCGGTACCGGTACCCTAACCTGGGAACAGCCAGCACGTCAAAAAACGATGAGTTGGGGACACCCAAAACGACAAGTGTGGTTTGGAGGGGGCCAAAACGATGCTTCCAAATATGACAAGTTGTGTAGCAACATCAGTCAGCACGATCAGAATTCATCCAAATATAAGGCTCTCCAGATTATAAGACACAATCATTTTTTTTCAATAATTAAGGCTTTAAGTGTGCCTTACAGTGCAGGAAATTGTTGACACGTTAGAGGCACACGGTTGTGGAGACGTTGAACAGTCTGCCTGGCAGGCAGCGTGGCACGAGCGTGACAGCCAGCTCTGACGGCCAGAAACTCCAAGGCCTCACTCTGCTGAAGCGTGCAGCTAAAGCCAAGGCTGTAATGTTACCACGAATCTGGAATCGAACAGTCAAACGCAGCCAATGCAGGAGCTCACTCCTCCAGATGTTAGTTATAGAAGTCTTATTTTTATCCCCCTCCCTCCATCAGATAAATACGTACACATGTTAGGCGTAAAATTGCAGAGCGGAGCTGTCTGGATTCACGGTCTTGTTTGATGAAGTCAGGTCGAGACTTAACTCGCTGCAAGCGCTCCGATCTGGTCCACCGACATCCATCAGACGAAGTTCCTGCGGCACACAGAACTCATCTTTCTTTTTGAAACGTGGCTGTGAGTGGTTATTCCTCTCGGTTCAGATCGATGCTGGAGAACCACATGGAAGGCCTCTCTAACTCCGTCTTCCTGCAGTTTTCGATTCATCCTGCTGACTGTGGTCTGACAAAAATGAAAACACCCTGTGAAGTTTTCTATGTTTCCTATCTCTGAGCCAACTTAAATGAACAGTGTATTGCATAAACCTCTACAGCAACAGCTATTTTTGAGAGTTGATGATATATACAGTCTTTTCCTCAATATATCTAATACAGTGATCATAAAAAGCTGCACTTCTTCTTCTGTACACAGCACAACAGTAATAGATTTTAATTACTGCAATGGAGCCTTACAGGTGTTCACCTAATTACCCAGAATCACAATATTTTTTTATTGTTTCCAGCTTTTTTTTAATTCATGATTAGGCCTTTTTTAGCCAAAATCAAAAACTGTCATTTTAGGACATAGTTTCTGCAGAGCTGCAGGAGTTTGTTAGAAATGTACCTCTAAGTCTTCCCTTCTCCATTGCTGATCTCAGAGCAGCAAGCTTGTGGCTTTCTAACATATGCTCTTATTACAATATGAAACTTGTTTTTCTTTGTGTATGTCCGCCATCATTTAAAAAAATGCCACAAGAACACCATTTGAATGCGAGTGGGTTTTTAAGACGTTGTGTCATTCAGGGTTCTGCACCGTTACACATTCTCTGTACAATTACAACTCCAGTGGTGTTCACGCTTTTTCCTGCACAAAAACTGCTTTTATAGAAGAAAAGTGTCAAAATTGTCCACCCCACCTGCAATTTTAGCACACATTAATAGTACGGTTAGCTTCATGCTTTTTCTATTTTATCTAATTTTTACTAATTTTTATTTTATGTTATAGTGAGATAAAAAAAATATTTGTCAATCACCGATTGTGCAAGTTGTCTTACTTAAAGTCCCTCTTTGACAGGTTTTAATATTTTAAATAAGTATTCTCTGTAGTGTTTTAATTATGACTATGAAATTTTTATTAAAATCCTACAACCAAAATGTCTTAAAAAGAAATTTTTCATGTTGATTTGACGCCTCTGTTTCCAAAATCTCCGCTGCTACAAAAAAATGTCCATCAATCTGGGTTATGTCCAGTCGTTTGGTTCTGATCCGGATGTCAGCTCGGACGAGGAAGTGAAGATCTTCATGGACTGAACTTCCTCTAGAATCCTGATTCTTTCTCCGTCCAGTTCACCAAAGACTCTTTTAGCTCGTTCTCCAATGTTTATTGACGTTGCTGTGATCAATACATTCAATCCATTGGTTTCTCAGAGCAGAAATTAATGGAACCTAACATCAAAATGCTCTTTCATTGACTTACAATCCTTTACAACTGCGGTCAAATGAGCCGCCGTTCACATTTTAAAATTAAAAAGTCAAAGGTTGAACTAGAATCAGATTTGCTCGTTACCTTAACCTGCATTGTGTCTGCTGCAGCTTTGTGGATTTCATCAGATCTGTCAGACTTCAAGGTCTTCACAGGCCTGGACCGACCAGATTTTCACTGAATCCTGTTGTGGCGGAACGCTTAAGCGCTTGTCCATCTTCATCTGAGGTTACAAGCCTTTTGCACAACCATCACCCTTTGGCATGAACTTCTCTGAAGTGTTTTGGAAAACGTGAGTCACGTGGCTTTTGACTCATGTGAAGCAGCAGCATAATAAAACTCACTAAAAAAGATGCATTTCTTGCAGATTTAAAGGAATAAAATGAGATTAGTCAGATCCATAAGCCTTCAGTTCAACCTTTTACGGGTAAAATGAGTCAAAAAACAGATTCAGAAAACTGAGTCAGAGTTATTCCTGTGACAGCTAGCAGAATTATGTCAGATACACTGTTAGTAAAAAAAAAAAAAAAGATTATACATTTAGAGTGACTCATCCGTCACAGAAACTGAAAATGACACCATTTAAGTGCTTTTTCAGCTGCTTAGATATGAGTTTGGCTTAAATTTTGCCTGGGTGACACAAAAACCTGCCTCAGCTCCTTAAATTGTGGCTAAATGTGTTCAAAGTGCTTAAATTATTATGGAGAAATGGAAGAAAATGCAGGATCAGTTCATACAGCAAGTGAAGTAAAACCTTAAGAGCCACCACTTTGTGGAAATCAAGCCCAAAAACGGAGGATTTATGCAAAAATCAGTCCTAAGTTGCCTAAAACAAGTCAAATTGGCAACCTTCTATCCAACTGATCAATCACTAAGTACATTGATGCTTTACTTCAGTTTTAAAACAGAACTCTGTGATGAGCCATTATCATTCTAACTACATTTTTGCACTTATATTTTCATTCTGACATCTTTGTATTACATATGCATTTTTTTTCATCACACATACAGTGTACATACAATATACTGCACATTTTTCATACTCTACACTTACTAGATACTTTGCACAACACTGAATTTGTTTACAAAATGTAAAAAAAAAATTATACAACGAGATCCTTAACGTGACTATGCTACCTCCCAACCCTCTTAGTAACGTTAAAAAAACAGTCTGACGCCGCTACATTTACAGTAATGCCCAAGTAAACATTTCGCCAGAGCGCCGTGTGTATCTCTCAAATTTGCTTTGACATCATTAAACACAACCAGAAATAATACAGTGTTTCAAAAAAATTACAGTATCTTGGTCCAAAAAAAATGGTATATTTGACTGAAAGTGAACCACATTGAGGGATTGAGTGCACCAAACATATGATGACCCTTTTTCAACAGCACTTCAAATGAAACTTCAACAAGTTAATTTGAAACACTTTTTTTAAACACAAAGAACAACAGTTTAAAATGCCCAAAATGCCAAGTTAGAATGTTTGACGATGTTGCGTTAAAGTTGATTGGTTTTTGTTGCTTAAAATGAAAAGTTCCAGTAAAAATAAAAAACACTTTCATTTACAGTTTCTCACAGAAGTTAGTACACCCTTCACATTTTACTACAGAAATGACTGTGCAGGAAAAAGACCTTTTTTATTTCTACACAAGATGAACTTTGCATTGTGTCAAAGAGTCATTTCTACAATGTTGTCCCATGAAAAGACATAAATAAAAATCTACAGAAATGTAAGGAGTGAACTAACATTTGTCCAATACTGTTTAGTGTTAAACTGCAAATTAATATTAAACTGAGTATCTGGATTGTATCAATTTAGATAAAATAATTAGACTGTGTCATATCACAACAATGTTACTTGAATCTTTTATGAATCAATTAGTGGAATGTGTATTACTGGAGAGTCAAACTCAATCATACAGGGGGCCAAGATCCAAAACACACCTTTGGGTCACAGGCCGGGATCAGTACAGCATCCCTGATTGGTACCGGTCCGCGTCCAGGATCGACCCACATCCGATTCCGGGTTAAGGTCCGATACCAATTTGTGGCAAGAAGATTGGGGACTTTTGATTTGATTGGAACAGCCAGCACGTCAAAAGACGATGAATTGGGGACACCTAAAATGAAAATTTTTGACGCGGAAGCGTCCTTAACCAAAGTCGGTATGTGACGAGTTAGAAATGAGAATATGTTGCTATATGTTACCAGTGGAACACCTGCTTTAAACTTAAACATTGGGTCATTACTGACAAAAATATTTTTAAAAATCACCCAGCAGGCAGGATCAGGCCCCCAGGCCTTGACTTTGACACATGTTGTGTATCTTGATGCCATACTTTATATGTTTTGGATGAACATAGCACTTTTTTTGGACATGCATGTATTCTATTTTGAACATAAGCTATGAAAGATTTTGATTGAGACGTAAAATAATTGTGTAAAGTTATTTGTAAATCTTATTTGTGTTGAAGTGTCCTGGGGAAGACACTGATAACTGTGATGGATGGGACTGTAATGCGCTTTGAGGAAGGTAGAAAAACGCTACAAGTATTTACCATTGAAAATGTGTGAATGTCAAGAGTTTATGAATATTAGCAACAATGACATAAATATAGCATATACTGTACACTGATAGTGAATGTAGCAGAAGGTTTATGAGAATGGGGGTAGAGGTATGTGAGAATGAATGAAGGCCTATGGAAGAGGGTCAGGATGAGTCATGTCCTCCGTGATTTTTTTCTAGAATCCGTCTTTTTTTCCACTTGTGTGCTTAAGTTTCTTGATCAAATGTGAACCCAGTTTGGGATTGGGAGCATAACTTTTTTCAATTCAAAGAAGAATTCTTGGTTAATCGGCAAACTGTCTCCAACAGTCCTGGGAAAAGTGTCTTCTCCACCAACAAGAAAGGGAATCGTTCCTTTTTCCTGATGTTTCCTCTAAAGCTGCGGGTCAAAGCCCAGCGGGAACTTTGTCGGCATCAAAGTTGAATCAGGGAGGATGAGACAGAGAAATGAAACAGCTGATTTAGCTTAAAAACCTGTTGCTCTTAGGAGACAGAAGACGGTCCTTGACCCCCACCCTCAGGACGAATTCTTAAAAAAAATGTCAATATTTTTTAGGTGTGGCCCAGCTGGGAAGCAGGTATCTAGAATTTAGGAGCTGCTTGGGGAACAGACTCATCCGGCACAGACTGGCGCTGTGATATCAGCTCACAGGACGGCACATGGTATCAGTTTAGAGGAGGCTTTGAGAATAAGATCGCTCTAGGTGCAGCGTTTGTGGAAGCTCAACTAAACAGTAGCTGCAGCTCAGCGGGATGATAGCACCAGCCACATATTGATACTGAGCTTAGTACTCACGCACTGACATCATCACAAACAGAAACATTTAGCTGTGTTGCTTATTTATTGAAGATGGGGAAGTCTTTCCCTCCAAAACATCTGTCATTTCATGCAAAAGCACGGCTAATGTTATTCCACATCACAACTCTCTAACACATCAAACTTCACTGAGGAAATAAAATCCTCACAACAATGTATGATTACAAGACTGCTTTAAATTTAAATTTAAAAAAAGATTTAAGAAATGCACACACGCATAGCCAGATTGTTATCTTTTGTACACTCTCAGAAAAAGAAGGACCAAATTGTACCTTTCAGGGGTACAATGGCTTGTCACTGGGGTGGTACCCTCAAGGGTACTTCTGGTGTACCCCCAACACTTGGTACTTATTTGTACCCCTATGATTTGGACCTTATCAAGATCAGAATAGTACCTCTGGTGGCCAAATAGTACCCTAATTCTAGAGTACAATTTTGTTCCCTTTAATAAAAAGGTACAAACTTGGCTTACAGGGACGAATAAATTCATTCATTCATTTTCCGTGCCGCTTTATCCCTTTCGGGGTCGCCGGAGCCTATCCCAGCTGCTGATGGGCGAAGGCAGGGTTTACCCTGGACAGTTCACCAGTCTGTCGCAGGGCCACATTTGCACACACAGTCATACCTAGGGGCAATTTAGAGTAACCAATTTACCTATGAAGTTTGGACGGTGGGAGGAAGCTGGAGTACCCAGTGGGAACCCACGCATGCACGGGGAGAACATGCAAACTCCACACAGAAAGGCCCCAGTTGGTGTTTCTGATCCCCCAGCCAGGATTTGAACCAGGGCCTTCTTGCTGTGAGGCAAGAGCGCTAACCACTGCGCCACCGTGCAGCCCAATAAATTTCATTTATATTTATATACGTGCAACCAGCTTCTTCCATGCAGCCTTTTTCAAAGTTCCTCCACCGAAAGCTCAGCAGTCTCATAACGGCTCATCCCGCTTCACGCAGACTCTGTGATGCTGACGTTATTCAAAGTCAAATACTCAAGGGCGGGAAGATTTGTAAAATGCGTCAGGGTTTTTCACCATAATTTTTCTGACATTATATTTCGGCAAATTATATTTCAGCGGCTGCTGCCCCGGCGGGGGGTCTTGGCGTGGGGATGGCCGGGCGCTCTCCCCCTGAGTACATTCCATCACCACCCACCTCAGTGAAACATAAACACTCACCTGAGCACTAACCGTTTGTGTGACAGAATGAAAGTCTTTATCTGAATGGGTTTGTATGATGGAGTGTGTGAGCTGCTGTTATAGCTGAATTGCGTACATGTGTAGTATATGTATAGTATATGTGAGTATGTTTAGTTTAAATGTAGAGACTATTTTGGCCAACAAGTGTGTGTGTAACTATAGAGCGTGTGTGTAGACAGGCCCCGCCCATTCTAGTTTATCACTTAGTCCTGGTTGTTTTATGATGTTGCTTCCCTCTGTTGCCATCTTATCTCCCCCCCCACCCCTCCCCCACCTTCTTCCCTTTTTCCGTCCGGTCCAACGACAAAGAAAAATAAATAAATAAATAAAAACATAATCAATATAAATGTTTAGCATTAAATACAACAGGAGTTTATACTCAATAAATCCCTGTTGTGACAGTAACATCTGCCCAACACAAGAAGCTTCAGCCCACATCTGTTGGCTCAGCTGTTGGACAGGACAAGTTAAAAAAAAAAAAAAAAAAAAATATTTCGGCAAATAGTCATATGTATCTCTTTTGATCTTTGTCATTGTAAAATTAAAAATAAAAAAAAGAAAAAGAACAATGGCTTATTAAAAGTTCATATGATAAAAACATCAAATGTATGACATTAATGGTTCACCTTCACTCATATAAAATAATTTTAATTTTCATAAAATGAGAGGATGAAGTAGCTAAAAACTGAATGAACAATATGTTTGTAAATCTCTTAAAAGTCTTAAGCTTTTGTTTTTCACCCCCACCCCTGTCCACCCAAACACAGAACTGTCCCCATAAATTGTACCCTAACATTTAAGAATAGTAGTACAAATATGTACCTTTTTGGGCTTCAGAACAATTATGTACCTTGAAGGCCTTCAAAAAGGCACACATAAGTACCCTGAGGTTCATTTGTGATCCCTGGAGGGTACATTAATCCAGATTGTACCTTAAGGAACATAAATGTACCTCTACAGTACCCCTATTTCTAACAGTGTAGCGAGAGCTAGAAATGATAGATAGAAGCTATGTCCAAATTCTTCCTCTTCTTAAAAATCTATCTAGCGCACTGTATTTTGAAATTAATTTGGATACCATGCTTACTAGTTTTTTCTTTTTTTAAATGGCAATTATGACTTCACAAATGTCACAAAATGAAAATCTAATCAATACAAGCATTTTATGACATCTATCTATGAATCCACTGTGTTCTGATGATGAAAACGTTGGTTTGCTTAAATATTATGTTTAAACACTTTTTTTCCCCAAAAAACATTTTTAAAATGCAGTGCATTGTTGTCACGCCAATGGAGTGACAATTGATGCAAACTGGTTTTTCGCGAATACTTCTGGGAAATTTCTGTGGCACTACATTTTGGAATTATAGATTCAGACAGCACTATAAAATGGTTAAAGCAATAGTGCAGTAAGTAGTGAGTAGTGAAGGAATTCTGACATACTCTACATGTATACAGTGTTGGACTATCTAGTGCCAGTGACTAGTGGTTTTAAAAGTCATTCAAACTGGACTGAGCAACGCCTCTCTTGTTCCAAATTGGAAAAACCCGCTGGTTGCAAATAGAAATAGACAGTTATTTTTCAGTAATTATATTTGTCAGAATAAACATTCTCATTCTGATACATGATACACGTGACTCAGATCGACTTGGACTACTTGCTGTCCCGGGGTAAATGGTAAATGGAGTATACTTGTATAGCGCTTTCCACCTTCCTTTGAAGGCCCAAAGTGCTTCACAGTCACAGACCCATTCACCCATTCACACACACATTCACACACTGGTGGTGGCTCCGCTGCCGAACACTGGCGCCAACCACCAGAGGCAATTTGGGGTTCAGTGTCTTGCCCAGGGACACTTCGACACATGGGCGGGCAGGGAATCGAACCCACTATCTTCTGATGATGAGGCGACACGATGTGTCAATCAGCTGCAACATGGCTGTAGGCGTGTCAGGAAGTGACGGCGAAGGTTCTGGCCTGGTTTCATGAAGGTCAGGGGGAATGCATTTCCTATGGGACCTCAACACTTGTTGTGTCCAGTTCTTAGAAACAGTCTATGCTTCTTATTTACTATTTTATGGCAAATTTGATGTCACCAATTTCTCAAAGTAAAATAAACCTTTGTTTTACAAAGATACTTGTCAAAGCCACTGTGTTCTAAAAAGGTTAACTTGGAACTTTTATTTGACATTGGATGGCTTATAGAAAAAATAAACTCAAATAAAACTTTTTCACATGAAAAATCGTTCAAATGTGTGCATTGTGGTCCATATTCTAAACAAAGCACACTAGTTTTTTGCAGAGACTTCTGGGAGACTCTCAGGGCTCTGGATTTTAGAACTGTTGCTTTAGACAGCTCTAAGAAATGGTGAATGCACTATATAGTGCTCTATGTAGAGGTTAGTAAAGGGATTTGGATACAAGATAGACACACGTGTACTAGCTATATCTAGTGATAGATGGAAAGATGGATAGATGGACAGATGTGTACAAACATAAATATATAGGCTATATACCTCCCCATAAACATGATAATTATGCCAATCATAAATATTATTGGTAAAATTGACATACCTGTAATTAAACATACAGTTCTGATTGATTAATCTCACTTAAAATGTCAAATTTTTGATTTAATGAAACAGAAAAATTGTGTGTTTTTCTACTATAAGGGAAAATCTTGTTTTTAGAATTTGTCAAATCATCATATTTGTATCATCTAAAGCTGAAAATCAATTTAAGATTCAGAACTCACGACTCCTTCCACAAATGTCACTATTTTGAAAGGCAGTTTTAAACCTAAACTACATTGCAGTAAGCTGTTTTGAATCAAACAAATCATGGATCTTGAAACCACAGAAAGAAGACGAGCACAGTGTATGGAGTTACAAAACACCTGTCACACCTTTGTTTTCCCTCTTAATCTAATTGAAAGGAAATCCTGCAACAAAGAGTTGGACAACCTCTAAGTCAAAGACAGTATCTGGGGCTTGCATGACCTGACTCTGATTTCCTATAGGAGAACTCTATTTGACTTAGGCATACCAGGGAGAAAGCAGCAATGGTGGAGAATGTCTTTTCAAATTCAATTGTCCACCGTTGAGTCGAGCCGCCCAGCCTACCTGCGGAGTGAAGTAACAAATACTGAGCGCACGCGACCACGAATGGCTGGACAAAAAGAGTGGAGTGACACTGCAGCTGTGCGACAGTTTATTGATCAAGCAGGTCTGACCTTTCGCCGTCTCCCAGCAGTCTGTAAACCAGAGGTGTGGTCTGGTGTCCAAACCTCTACCACCAACACAACCTCATCAAAGCCAGAAGTCTTTTCAGTACTGGTGGTTTTCAAAAAAAAAAAAAGTGGTCCAGCCCCCCTCCCTAAAAACTTGGCAAAGGAAAATAAGCAACACAATTACTGCGCAGAGGTTTGATTTATTTATACAGACTAATGAATTTGTTTCTATACATGCCAATCATTTCACCCAAAATGGAGTTCATTCATTTTTTTGAATTTTTTTCCCTACTGGGATTAAAGAGCTACAGCCTAGCATGCATCTACTCCATGAAAATGTTGGAGGCATGTGGAAAACTTACACCCAGCTCATGTTGACACAGTGTGATTAGTTTATTATGGAAGCCAACGGGCTGAGTACATGGCTGCTTGCTTCCATGTTGTAGCAGTAGCCTGAGTGAGATGTGGACTACTGTTATGACACAGGCGATGACAACAGGGATGTGCGCCCAAGGTTGGACGCACTTTCTCGTCCTTTCTTTCTTGTGTCAGATCGTCTTCAGCTTTCGGGTTTATTGTCACAGGAACTTGAGGCGGGGATGAAAGCGAACCCAATGGCAAGAAGAGGTTTCCATCCAGGTCCTCCTCTGCTTTCTTTAGAGCACATGACTCTGTGTTTTTGGAAATAACAGGAGTGGGTTACAACAAAATCATTTAAGGTTAAATTAGATTGACAGGGTATCAAATATGAGGGAACTCAATTAAGGCCGCATTACCGACTGCAACGGCCGACACGGACGTGAGGCCAAGCAAAGACAGGTCAGGCTTGACCGGGGCTTGTTCTTATTAATGGGTCTGCATACATGACAGGGCTGCTGTCTTTTTTATACACGACTAACATTCCTAGCAAATCCCAAAGTGAGATTTCCCCCAGCTGAAATAATATTTAATACCAAAATAGGTTGGGCCGACCACAATAGGAGGTCCTGCGATTGTCACGTAGTCAAACCTAAGGGTAAGAAGCGGGTTGACTGACCTTTGTGTGGGCCGAAAGGACAGTAGGTCAGAGCAGAGCTGAAACAAGAAGCTTCCACCGCCTGGTGAAATGTCAAAAAGGGTCTGGATGGGAAGCGGGAACACACGAGGCTCAGAGTAATCAAAGTGTTTCCACCTGCAGTGACAGAGCCATCCGTTCTAGAGATGGCAGCCATGACCTCACCGTCTTCTGGTTCTCAGACGGTAATCTAAGAGAGACCAGAGCCCAGCTCAGGTGGACGTCAGAGGAAGGACGGAGCACAAGTGAAGGGGAACTTTCCTCCACTTCACTATAGAATGTAAACAGGGAAACACTTTGCAGACCTACCTGAAAGTTTTAAGGATTTGGCCTTTTTTGCAAAGGTTTCTTTTCATGGATTAAAAGTACCAGGACGTAGTTTATTTTGTTTGGTTTGACAGGTTTAAAAGCTCATCTGAACCGTGTGGAGGATGAGAGGAGTGAGCTGATGGCTTCCGCTGGTTTCTAGATGAACCAGTAAGCATCTCCCCTCAGCAGGACTGGGAATTGAAATTATCTCTAGAGAATCAACACTTTTATTTTGGAATGAATCTGAAAAACCGGTTCAAATCAATGGAGAACAACAAAAACCATTGACTGTAAAACTGGACGGAGTGAGTGTGACATCACAGACAGAAAATGGCTCACTTCCAGCTCTAACAACAAAGTCAATTCAGTCGCAATTTTTTTTGTTATACGGCCCGTTGTGGAAAAATCCGTGTTTGGTGTGAATTGCAGGAAAGAGTGGACGCCACGCGCACTCCGCTCTGTGCTGCTCTGTGCCGCTTTTTTGGCACTTCTGCTTCCAGTGTTAACCAGGTGTTATACAGAGCAAAATCAACATTTTGAGTTCTTAAGTGTATTGTACTGTTTTATTCCTCGCTATAAACAACCTCAAAGTGGAATTTTATCCTCTGACACATTTCTGAATATTTCTTTAACCCTTCCGCTCTCCTTGGGGTCCAGATGGCTCCAACCACATATTGTTATGCGATTTCTTCCATGACAAATGTGGACGAAGGGGGACAGGATTTTATGTCTGCCATGGACATTAGTGAAACTCCGAAATCAGTGAAAAAAAAAAGTTCAGCGCACTGTCCTGTGGTGTCCAGATGACCCCACTTTTCATGTAAACAAGCTAAGGAGAACGGAAGGGTTAAAAGCCTGTGCTCTCAGTTCTAGTCCCTCCAAAACCCCAAAAAATGAACAGATTCTCACAAGCTGATGTCATAAAGTGAGAACTGCCCCTTTCAGGAGGAGTCGGTGCTGCCAGAACTGTCCCAGGCCAACACAAACACTCAAATTCTCCACGAAGCCAGCAATAATCAGCTTCTAGCTGGACAGACATGTAAGTCCAGCTAGCAGTTGACCGTTTTGCCACTTACTGAGTGGCAAAGCTAGCAGTATTAACCCGCTAGCTTTGCTGCTCAGTTTGAGGTACTCAACCGCTAGCTTCGCCACTCAGCTAGTGGTACCCAGCTGCTAGCTTCACTGCTAAGCTAGTGGTTCCCAGCCACAAGCTTCGCAAGCTCAGTATCTAGCCCGCTAGTCAGTCACTACAACCAGTGTAGTGATAGCCGGGGCTAATAAAGGCAGATACACAGTCTTGCTAAAGTTTGGATGTTGTTTGTTTTCATGGGCCAAGGCCAGCTCTAGGATGACATGAAATGGGCAGCACCCACAAGCAACAAAAGGTGATGCCTCAGAGATCAAAGTGTCTTACTTCCATGTAGGGGAAAAATAACTCACAAAAATAACTCGTATTTCATAAATATTTGGTCTTTACTGTGTCAAAGGTACAGTAAAGTCAGTGAAAAGATGCAACCACTTGTTCGTGGTCAGAATATGAGCAAGTTCTACAGGTTTTTCTTTTTCTCGGCTTGTTTTCTTACTTGTTGGGGACATTACACATGAAAGTTTCCCATACAATCAATTTAACTGACATTCCTAGATTCCCCTGACATGTCGGTCCAGGTAGCCCACCATCTGCACTTAGGAGGCCTGATACTCGCTAGAAGTGCTGGGATAATCTTTCCCTCCTTAGTCTGTTTTTCATTCTAACAGCCAGCATGGCAAAACAATTACCTGATAGCAGCCAGGCAGTGAGGATGACAAAGTGAATGACATTTAGGAACCCAACACCTCATGAAACAGAGCCTGAAGTCTAATAACTATTTTACATGGGACGCATGACGGTTGTCTTGAGAGGCTCATCTGATTGTAAATCCATACGGATGTGGGTGCAAAGAGGAGCAGCCAGAGACAAGGCGACTCTAATGGGAGCCAGATCTGCCCTGTTAGCTCAGAGCCTGGGTGGATACTCCGACAGACGGCAGAGGAGCGCATTTGTCTGTGAAAGTGTCCCAGCAGAGTAGCTCGTAGTGAAACAGAACAGGTCAGAAGACGGCTTTTGGTCGATGTCAATAACAGCAAAGTCATTGGCATGCAAGCAAGAAAACCTGGATCTAGAGATTTGACCCCTCAGAATGTTAACAGATCCATTGGTGCCCGCTTGACTTGACAGCAAAGTACTCCCTTTTTGAGCTTGACAACTGTTTTTGCTGTATGGGTTGGGTGTAGAAACCCAACTGGACAAAAACACAAACCTCTTTAATGTAGCTTGTGCCTTAGTTACAATTGACCTTGCATGGGGCGTCCGTGGTGCAGTGGTAGGGTGGTCGACTCCTGATCGGAAGATTGTAGGGTTCAATTCCTGCCTTGCTTGCCCATGTGTTAAAGGCCCATGTGGGCAAGACGCTGAACCCCGCATTGCTTTTTGGTGGAAGGTCGGCACCAGTATTTGACTGGGTCTGTGACTGTAAAGTGCTTTGGGCATTCAAAGAAGGTAGTAAAGCGCTTTGCAAGTATTTACCATTTTACAGGTGGAAATGTGCTATCTACAGGAAAAAATGGGCAAATCTGTAAACACGAAAGTGGCCAACATGGAATATCAAGTTATAGATCACCCCTTGAGCCTGTATATCAAAAATGTTCATGTGGCGGGCATGCTGCAGGCGACAGCATGTAGGATGAAGTAGGTGACACTCAGGTATGTCGTAAAGGTAATAATAATAATTATATAATAATAATCATTTTTCCGGCAAGGACAATTTTCAAATTGCTGGTATTTCAGTGAAATAAAGAGGACGCCATCCAAGCTCTTGATTGGTCAAAGTTTGATCTTGTTCAATGTGCATTCAATGGGTGCACTTTTTTTTTTTACATAGACCTCAAAAACTGTTGTAGAAACCTGCGTAGCAACACAAGAGTTTGAACGCGGAAGCCTAAAATGCTCATTTATGTGCATTTGCATAGACTTTTCATTAATTGGTTGGTTAGGGCAGAGGGTGGTGTGTACGTAGGTTCAGATTTCAGCCAGCAAAGCCAAGTGAGCCCCAACTGGGTTTGTTTGCAGTTTTCGTGTTGGCCCCACCTGTGTTTGCCCATATTGGCTCCGACAGCCTGAGCAGCAACCCTGGCTCTGCCGGCCCCTGGCCAGTGGAGCTCTTACAATAAGAGGATTTGGCCGTCCCTAGATGGTGCCAGAGCATCATTAGTTGGAAGTCCTTGAGCCAAAGTTCAGTTACGGTTAGGGTTCTAGTATACATGCGGAAAATCAGCTCCCGGCTACAGTTATGACATTTCCGTTTCCGGTTAATGATGAAATTAATGTAGTGTTTGGGCACTATCTTGCCTGCGACCAGGTCCCTCTCCATTACACAGTCCACTAGGCAGCTGGCTAACGAAGCAAGCCGCAATTGGTGCCCACATTTTCTGCCCACTTTTAAGCCATATGGGGTCCACTTGGCCTTGCGGCTGGGATGCAGCTGCTTCTCTTTACAACAACAAAAACAAACTATGGTATTCATACGGGACGACCCATTTATGGATGTCTATGACTAAACCTATTGCTAGTATTGTTAGGAACTGGTGATGTAGGACTTAAACACAGGAGACCACGCTTGGTAGCAGAAACTTAAACTATTTAATCAACTAAACATGACAAAAAAACGTGGGAACAACAGGGAATCATAGAACATGACCAAAAAACAAACCTAACAAAACTACAGAACCCTTAAAGTACTCCACCCCAAAAGGGCAGATCCCAGATGCCCATAAACTTAGGAAGAGGGGGCATGGAAGAATAAAACAAGAACAAGTCCAGAAAACATTTAGGGTTCCTGCACCCAGACGGATGTGAGGGGTATCGGAACCCCTCCTCAGGAACAGGCGTGAAGAGGAGCCCCAGCGAACGTTTCAATGTGGACTCCATATGGTTTATCTTTGGGCCGAAATGGTGAGCTTCAGGTGCGTTTGTCCTTGGGTTCCATGGTGGCCCCTTCTGTGTTTGCCCACACTGGCTTGAGTGGGCACTCAATAGTCTGGCTTGCTGAGCAGCGGAGCTCACTAACTCCCTACGCTGTCCACTGGGTGGCTGATTAGCGTAGGGTCCCAGATCACTGAGTCCCAAAGCCAGTGTGGGAAAACACTGATTGGGCCACCTTGGAACCTGCGGAGAAACCCACTTGGGGCCTACAAATTCAGCCCAAAGGTAAACAATATGTCATAGTCCCTATGACTCTCCCCAGGGACAGTACTGAACACACCTGATCGAGGTGGGCAGCAATCCTTAAGGTTGGTGATATCAGCTCCTCTTGATGAACATCACAAAGTTGCGCAAAATCCCTTTGGGAAAAACTCACAATTCACGTAGCATGCTAGAGGTAACTTTCCCATCAAAATGGTGATATTTTTTGAATAAATCTGACAGAAATGTGCTGCAAATAACCAGTTTATTGATGATGTGACCTTCTGTTGGTGTGTTTTGTTCAATTTTCTACACGAATTACAAAGAAATTACACAAATTAACGAAGGCAAATTTCCCACTTTTTTAGCCCAGCCTTGAAACTCTCAATGTTTTTCAAAGGAAACAGCAGACCTGCAGCTCAGCACACCGACAGGCCACATGAAGGCATTATTACGCCGTTGTTGTTTGACTGAGACATATTTCCAGACAGATGCCCAGACTGTGGCGAGAGATGAAGGACGCGCTGCGAGGGGAAGAGGCCTCCGCGCCGTTGCCAAAGCCAGCCTTTCATAGCTGCTCAGAACGATGCACTTCCCAGTTGCAGCACTGATGGAGTGAGTTATAGCTGTGGTGATGTTTCCTGAGAAGCTGGCCAGGGAGATGATTTAGACGGATCACACGTCTGGGCTCTGAGGGTTCCTCGGACACTGTTCAAACACCAGCCTTTATCCTGAGGACAGAGGAATGCGGAGGGCGCTGAGTGAAAAACCCATCACCTAACAGTAAAATTTCCAACATGGCAACCGCGACAGCAGTAATTTCTTATCCTCTGGGAATCAATATTGCTCCTCAAGTAATATGTCAGCAGCTGCAGGGGCTATTTTCACACCGAGGTATTCACTTAAATGGGTGGAACTTTACATCACGCAAGAATTACTCCTGAAAAGTGCTAAAATAAACACTTTACATCTTTTGACTCATTTTGGTCCAAAAAACAGCAACATCTGTTCAAGATGTTAAACTTTAATGTTGAACTATAAGTTGTTTAAAGCAAAAAATAAAATAAAAAATATTTAAAAAAGAAGTCAAACCTCTAAAGCCAAAGAATTAAAGAAAATGAACAGAAAATATACATTTTTTTAAATTAATGTTTTATAAAACCTGTGTTTAAATTCACCACAAAGAAATGCAATATTATTTTATTGCAACAGATGTTATCAATTGTGATACATTGTGTCATTTAAGCACCTTATTTACTCACTGTCTCAAATTTGATGCACATTTTAACGGGGAGTAACTGTACATTAAATAATCAATTATAAAAATTTGCAGTATTTCAACGCAAGTTGTTGTTTAAAAATTAATGAATATAAGTAAGTTATTCTCTCCACAAAGTTGTGAAAATTAGCAAAACTTTTCTTGTATTAAATACCATACAAATAGTTATATTGTGTTATTGTGTCACAAGCTCCTTGTGTAACAATGACAATAAAAGAATTCTGATTCTAATTCTGTTAATTTAAATCCCAAAAAAAGGATTTAATCTTCAAGTAGTGCGACTTCATTTCCCAGAATGCACTCTGGCTCTCAAGCAGCACAAACATGCTCAGAGCTCAGGGGTGGCGGTCCCCTTTGTCAGACACAGAGATGCTGCTAAATCCATCAGCAAAGAGAAGCTTTGATATTTTTCCTGTGGAAACACCCCCATGACTCACTGCTCTGCTTCAAACCCAACACTTTCCCTTTGTCTGTGACACAAAGACTTGAACCAGAAACTGATATTTCTGATAATATCTGTCTGAGTGAACCGCTGCCAGCAAGTCGCACTTCATTAAAGGAGCTTGTTATGAAAGAGTTGAGCAATTTAAGGAGCTCAACACCATATAGAAAACAAGCTGGTACCAGAATCTGCAGAGGGCTGGGTTGAAGGAATAAACACTGAAGCGGCAGCAAAGACATGACACAACGCTTCAATGTGAGAAGCGAGAGGGAAAACATTATATATGAGAGCTGGACCGAGTGAGAGTGACTCACTTGTAGACAATAGTTATTTGCTGCTTCAACCAAATGAAATGAATTATTCATATTTTTCTTTTTTGCAATATGATGGCAGCCATATTGGAACCAGAAACTGTCAGTAAGTAATGATTAGTCTGAAAGAATCGAATTCATCGTTTCTGTGGAACCCATTCTCATCAATAAGCATAAACTTGTTAGAACACTTTTTTTCTTTGTTAGGAGAATGTTTTGTGGCGGATAGACTGGATAAAAATATTTGCATTGTTCACAAAAAAGCAAAACCCACAACCCAAATTTCTGAGACCCTTATCTCGTTTAGAATAATTAAAAATGTCCTTAAAAACTAATTTTATATAACTAAATCCATGTTTTTTTTTTGTTTTGTTTTTTTTGCCCTGTAGTTCATCGTCATTCCACTAGGGGCAGTAGAAGGATTTTTCTGGCTCGTTTCAAAATGGCTGCCTTCATGGAATCTCCACAATACTTTTTTTTTCTTTCTCAAAAATACTTTTGGCAGGAAAAGTTTTGCTAATTTTCACAACTTTTTGCAGAGAATAACTCAACTGTTACTCTTCAAGTGAGCAAGTAATTAAGTTTTATTTATCTAGCACCTTTCTCAGACAGACGTCACAAAGTGCTTCACAATTTAAAATAACTAAAAACTTTAGAGGGTAAAAACATAAAGGACAAAAACTTCACAAGCTAAAAAAAAAAACATAACATATTTTTTAATGAATACCTGCTAATGAAATAATGGAAAAAGTATTGATTTTTAAATTATTTTCTAATACAGTTACACCAGGTTAAAATGTCTGTCAAATTTGAGACAATGTGGTTCTCAACTAACCCAACGTATCATAATAGATACTATATATTTTGCATGTTAAATTTACTTTTTGGTGTATTTTATTGAAGGATTAAAAAAATCTTAATTAAAAATGAATTTTCTGTCAATTCTTAGATGTAGTGGCCTTTATAGGGTTAATAAAATCTGGAAAACGTTTGTTATTTTTGTTTTCATTCTTTTACCAATGCAAATGTTTCTTGTATACGACAGGAGTCTGCAACCAAAGCACACTTTATTAATGTTTTTTGGGGCATTAAGACAATTAATTATAAATAAATTGAGTTATAATGGTGTATTCTATATTTCTCCATAATATTTATAATAATTTCAAAATAAAACCCACCAAATAAGATCCTCCTGCTGCAGAAGCACATTTACTTACAGTAAAAAATGCACAATGGAAGGACAGTAGAGTCACATGTGGCTCCGGAGCCTCAGGTTGGAGACTCCTGGTTGGTTTATGATCAGGTGAACTGAACAGCTGGGATTCTGGATGACCTTCTCCCTTCTTTATTCTCAAACTAACTCTTCACACTCACCATCAGCAGAACAGCAGATGGAAAAAGATAAATAGAGGTAACAACTGAAATATGATTTAAAAAAAAGTGTGGGAGGGAAAATATATGAACAAAGATGATAAGAAAATGTAATTATTAAACAGACTGAAATAATAACATCAAGTATCCTTTAACCCTTTAATGTCTGAATTTATTTTTATTAATAAAAAAAAAAAAGAAAACCTCACACGCTTTTGACTTCAATCAATGCTGAATGAAAAGGTAAGTTTAAAGCTGAAGTAATTTGAAGCATTTTAACGGGTTAATCACTTTTTTGATTATTTTTGCCCCAATTCAGAAAAAACTGAATAATAGAAAAAGAACAAATTTCAATCATATTTTTACTAAAGACAAAACACACTGAGAAGGAATTTAGGAAAATGTTAGAATTAATTTAATTAATAAATGTTTTTAAAAAAAGAGGGAACAATGGGAGATATAAAGTTTGCCATAAGAAACTATGAAATCATTTTTTACATGCATGTAAAAAAAAAAAAACCCAAAAAAACCCATTGATTATCTGCTGTAATTTATGGTCTATTTGTGAGATAAATAATGGAATTCTCCTCATTAAAAAAGTGTTTCTTGTTTGTTTCATCCCATCAGTCTTGTTGACCCTGAGGTTTTACTATAGTATAAAAAGAGATTCAACAGCTGTGGTGTAGAAATGTTGAAGCTGGAAATAAAATATGAACAAGATAATATTGAAACCAAATAGTTTTAAAAAAGAAAACATTTTCCCTGAAATTGTTATGCCTCAGAGAGATTATATTTGTTCTCATTTTTCCACTCCATTTCAAGAAATAAATCAAACGATTTTATTATAATTAATAACGCTAGTATGAAATAAGTGTGTGTTGTTTGCATAAAAGTCTCTATTTATCATTATGAGACTTGTTTATTTTACTCTTACATCAAATTTTCATTGTTTTAGTTTTTTTAATCAATGCATTTCATTATTTCTGTTATGAGTTTGATAAATCTGTTTTATTTTGTTGTTTTGTGTACAATCAGTTCTTGAAATAAACCATCAAATCAAATTTGACTTTTTCAGCATCGTTGGAAAGAAAGCTCTAAGGGAAGCAGGAAAAAGTTATGTTAATCCAACGGTCTCTAAAAAAAAACAAAAAAACACCTCCAGAACTGGAATCAAGATCCTAGAAATAACAATAATCTGAAGCTTTGTGTGAAAAAAGACAGGAAGAAAAGACACGTTTTAAAGAAAAGAGATGTATTTTGCTTCTTTATTAACACAGAATGACCCCTGATATAACCGGGCATCTGTAAACGCTCCTGTGCTGCAGTGTCCTGCAAAACACACCAGAACTTCAGGGAGAGAATCTCTGAGAGAAAACCAGAACAGTTGGACCTTCAGCATCCTTCAACATGAAAATATAGGTAAAAGGCGCCACCTGCTGGTGGAGAGGAGTCATCTGACGGATCACAAAAAGCAGCCTTTCATTTGTTCTTATAATTTTTCTAATGACATAAGTAAGAGGCTGGATAGAAAATAAAGGATAAACTTTTTGCAGCTACTAAAGCCAATTTTATAAAAAGCAAAAACCGTTTCAGACACCCGAGGTTGCATTTTCAAACCACTTTATTGTGCATCAGCATGGAAACAGACTACAGTATGATTGAATATTTATATGCTGCTTTTACAAAGCTCATCAATGATCCCCAAAGTCTGCACTGCAAAACGGGATCTTAAGAAATCAAAAAGACTCTTGTTTAAAAAAAAAAAAAAAAGTCTCATTCTTTGTCTCGCAAGAAAAACTGTTTTTCAAAAGGTTTGAGAAAACATGCTTTAATGACTAGATTTTCTACAATTTCTTTTCCCTAAAATAACCTACTTTCATAGTGGAAAATTTTAAAAACTTTTTTTTTAAAGAATTTGTGATTTACTTGTGTTTTTGTTTTTTTCATTGTAGACAGCATCATTCCTGAATTGATGACTTCAACTCCTGACACGATATAATGAAACTACAGTATGAATATGACAAATTTAGAAAAGGAGTTGGACTAAATTCATTCCTAAATCTATATCTAAGGATCAGATTAGGTTCAGATTAAGATCAGAATCCACCAGCAGTTTGATTGGACAGTTTTTGTCATGATGGAGATCAAAGATGTTTGGAGAAAAGTCAATGTAGACCATAAAAAGATTGATGGACTGTTTTTATTGTTATTTTTTTACTTTATTCATTAATATAAAGGAATAAATCTGTGATGAAGATGTTGGCCTTATTTTTATTATGAAACTATTTGGTACACATTAAAAAAAATGTTCAAATCATCTTTAACAAAGTGTTTTTGTGTGTTAAACAAACGTTTCTGGTTTAAAAATAATTTTCTCTGTAATTTTGATGCAGAGTCGAGTTATCCGGGTTATTCACACCTGGTGTCTTTTATCCCTATAAACTTATAACACTATAAACCTAAAAAGACATAATCATCACAAATCAGAATCAAATATCAGTGTTCTTTTTTACTATGATATATTTTTACATTCTATTATTACAATGTTTTTAACATTTTAACTGTTGTTTTTAATATTTTAAGATTTGAATGTATGATGCCTTGTTTGACTGATTAAATTCATTTTATGTCATTTTAGTGATTTCATCTGAGTAAAAATGCCACAAAGAAAACATTTTAATTCAAAACTTAAACTTACCATGAACCCATTCTGATAAAAACTGTGTTTTTAACAAGTTCTTGTGGCATTTTTTTGTTGATGGAGGGAAGTATATGAATAAAATCAAGAATCAAATTGTATTTCTGGGTATTGAATTGAATCAGGCGCAGACGAAAAAACGTCTTTAAAAAACAATCATATTTGTGACGTAGAAAATACGCTGGGCAAGCCACAAGTGGAAAAGGGGCGAGGTTTCTTTCCGCCATCGGTCCCTCACAACATTCAGAGGTGAACTTTTAATTAACTCCAGCCACTCTGTAGAGATTACGTCCTAGAAAACGACACAAGTTTTTGGATTTTGGCTAAAAATGAAATAATTATAATTAAAAGACCACTGAGAACACTTTAAAAATAGATCAAAAGATGATCAGAGTGGGACACATCTTTGCACACTCAAAATATTTAACTTGAATTACCGAGAGGTAATCGATAAAAAGTATTTGTGGGTTGAAAAAAAATGCTTTAAAGTCCAAACCTGAACACAGAGGAAGGTCAGACGGTCACTCACGCTGACCCCATGACCTTCTCCTGCTTCAGCCTGATGAGCCTGACAGCTTATTTTCAAATATCGTCAAGAGTACCATCAGATCCTGACAAAATATAATTATCGGTGATGAAAGGCGACCACAGAATGTCTTTTAACTCCTGCTCACCCTGGTGATGCACGCTGGCGCGATCCCCATCCTGCCTTTGCGTCAGATGATGCCGTTAAGTTATGCTTCGTCCACCGCAGAAAGACGGCCTGCTTTCACGAGCAGGAACAGAAACAATACGGGTCTGTTGCTGAGAGCACCACCTGCTAAACGGCTCAGAGGAGAACCTCCTTCCAGGTCTGCATGACCAGACGCGAACATGAAATCAACAACACTGCTGTGTGTTGATCAGTTTTAGCATCCTCTGACAGATTTACCAGAGAAAAAAAAACTGTTTTCTGATCCTTTTTTTGTTTTTACATCTGGAGCGACTGAGGGGAGTTCCAGACGGGAAGACAATTTACAGCATTGGAAGACAGGAGCAGCGACTTCTTCCCTATTTTATCTGCCAACTAATCTGTCAACTTTTTTTTTTTTCAATTTGTTAATATTGTTTTAAGAACTTAATTTTTCTTTCCTAACAAAAAAATCTAATGTTTTTTCATCCAATAAAGCCTCACATTCAAGCAGAAAACGTGTTTTGTCAATTTTTAAAAATAAAGTTTAATAAAAATGAAAAATAATAAATTTTTGATATTCAGATATTTAAACTATTTTTTTGAATAATTTCTGTAAACTTGTACAATTTTTTTTCACAATAAAACACAACAGATTTTATTGTGACTCCAAGAGCTTTGCACAAGAATTCTAATGTGTCTCAATGTAAGTGAATGCATCCATGGCCTTACACCATCTGGAGTAAAATGTAAATGCAGCTAAGATGTTATCCTATACTTCACCAGAAGGGGGCAACAGTGCTGCAGCCAAGCTCTAAAACTGATAAGTCTGCGTATGCGTGATTAACGCCATCAGAGAACACCTTTTTCATTATTCCACATGAAAATTCCGGTATTGTAATTTGTCAAATACTGCTTTTATCGTCTTATAAAGGCTAAAAAAAGATGCTACATTTGTTCAGTGATGTTAAACCTTTCACGACTGACTCCCATATCATGTTTTTATTTTATTTCTTATTTTGTCTCTCTTTTTTTTTGCATAATTTGGTGTAATTTTTTTTTTTTTTGGTGGACCCAACAAACATCTTTTCTCAGTCAGATTTGATCAAAAATGTAATAATACAACATTAGAATTCACTGTAAACAAATGTAAACATGTTGATGCTAACACAGCTACAGCACACACGAAACATTTGTGTTTTTCTAATGTTGGACACAAGTTTTCTTCTAGAAGTTGATAAATGAAAAGCAGACATTTCCATCTGTAAACGGTTAGACAAACACACTGAGGGCATCACAACACATCCAGCTGGCTCCAAACACACATCCACGGGCAGCAGGAGAGCTCATTTGTCTCATACTGATTCATTTCCTCTAAAACGCATGAATACATTATTTCATTTATTCTCTGATTGTTTTTAAAGAAGACAACAAGATATTGTTGCCTAATTATTAGGTTTTTTTTTTTTTTGGCCTGTTAGAAATGAATATTAGCAGACCGGAATGACATGATCCGTCTGGCAAAAAAACCAGTAGCAATCATGACCTAACCGTGAGAACACAGAGTTTTGATGGTCTAATCTCCTCTGGACTTCCATACGCTTCAACAAAGACTCTGTTGTTGCCTGCAAGAGGCCAACAAAAACGGATTTAAATACTGTAAATGTTGCCTCAATAAATGTGTTTCTGTACATTAGTTAGAACTCTTCAAAAAAAGGCAGTTTTATCAGGTTTGTTAAATGGTTTAAGTAAAACTCTGTTCCATTGAGTGAATCTCTGTCATTTATGACACGAGAAAAGTTCTGATGCCGAAACAAGTTTCACTTCCAGGGTTTGGTTCATTTGATACTCAACTGAGAGTGAAACATGAACGTGTTTTCTTAAAAAATGATATAAAATCAGCAACAAAGAAGAGAAAACAACATTTAGTGTGCTAAAGAGCCGTGGTTTTCAATCTTTATTGTAGGAGTTAGCTTGTTTATGTTTTTTGATTTACTGTAACAGAACAGAAAACAACTCCTTTAATTTAAGATGAGGTCATTAACTCACTTATTCACTGTAGAGCAGATTTCTTTAAAAGTCGCTGACGGTCTATAATGTTCATCATAGATAAAACTCAACTGTGAGACAAAACATTAAAAAAAAGAATCCAGGAAATCTTATTGTTACAAGTGTTTATTTGTAAAATTGTGCATAAAATAAATATTTTTTACTTTTTTGCCTCCTCTTATAACTCACCATTTTTCTGTTTTTTAGATCAAAATTTCACACACGGGGCGTGGCCTTTTTGATTGACAGGTGTGTTAGGTTTAAGCTCTAACATTTGTAAAGAAAAACAACCTGCACAGAAAGAGACACAGAGAATTGATTAAAGTTTAAAACTTGCAAGGAGAGTGGGCCAAAAGCCTGTTCGGTCACAATCTTTCAACCAACTCCGACCAGGCTTTTTCTCTCCGTGCATTTTATTGAGTCAGACACGCCCCTAGTTACAGGTTGGTCTCAGTTGCTAAGGGGAAGGGAAGCAAAAGAACGTCAGCTGAGACCGGTCCAAATCTGTTTCTTATACAAGGTCAAAAACAACTTTTAAAGTTTGTGTGTGCATGTTTTGACTAGGTGATCATCGTCAGGCCTTGTAACTTCTACTGGCTCCTGCTAATCTCTGGCTCAGCCGCTGCATCTTCCTTATCAGCAGCGCAGGGTTGTCCACTTCCAGCTTAGATCAAGACATTTCAGCACACAATAAAGAGAACTAAGACGCATCTAATAAGAGGTAAAGGAAATAAGTAAGAATAGGATAACATATATTTACGACCCCAACAACGTCTCCCTGTTTTTCCGTTTTCTGCTTATTTTATTTCAGCACATGACCCCTTCACTTTTGGAGATTTTCAGCCACAGCATCATTGTCATAACTTAAAATGCTACACTCAGAGGGGTGGTTAGCAGGTTTCTGGAACTGAAAACAAATCTGGAAAGTTATAATCATCAACATCATCATCATCATCATTGTTGTCGTCATTTTCACCATGAGGTTTGTCAGTCTGAGGCAGGAGAGCATACATCTCGGACACCTGTGGTTTAATGGCTTTTTTCAATCATCCTGGTGCACAGAGCTCTTATACAAGGGATACAACAACATCCACACAAGGTCAGGATGGCTGCAAAGACAGCAAAAGAGAGTAAAATGGGCATGACCAATTATTTATTTTTACCAAACATCTCACCAAACCCGTCCCAGGGCGATGTATCAACTCCTGAGTGGTCTTTCATCATTTTGTTCAAAGTTCGGAGGCCCTCCAGGGCCCTGGTGAGACTCCCGTCCGCTGCAGTGTTGTTTGGGATGAAGGTACAACACTGATCACCAAATATTGAACAAACTCCTCCATGCTGTGACAGCACCGTGTCGACAGCCATTCTGCTTTGGAAAGCCATAAGTGAGGTAGCTGAAAATCGCCCGGGACGGCAGTGTTCTGCTTTGTTTAATTGCCTAATCTCTGAACATTGTAGTGAACGTTGTTCTATCTCATCAACATTTTTTAATGGTGCACCACGGACAGATGGATGACTCGAAACCTGCAAGAACCTGGTTAGTTAATTTCTTGTCGTCAGGTCAGAAAGTCTGCAACAGAAAGTGGGGTTATAGAAACAGGAAGTAATAAATTCACAGAGGCACAGTGTTCTGTGGTGTTGTAAGGCAGTCTGTCATACAGCTTGTTTTCTCCACACCACCACCAGTTGTCACTGCGGGACAGAGGTTTGAAAGTTATGTTTACTTCAAGAGTTTCAACATACATATTTTAATTTAATTTCCCCAGTTTAGGTCCTGTGCCTTTTCTGTAAATACATGTGTAATTTGCTTTAGGTATCTTACTGGAGAAGAGTGGTTTCTGCTTTTCAGCTGTTGTGAGCGGATAAACCTCATCCCTCACAGAACAATATCTGAAGGTACAGATTGAGTCATAACATTTAAAAGACAGTCTGGAGGTAATATGGATGGTATTACTTTAAGAAGTGGTCTTGGTCCTAAACATACAACACAATCTGCTTGAGCCGCTTCCTCTGCCATCAGTAACCAATTATTATCTGTTTTAGTGATTCCTGTAGTAATCCTGAACCAATCATCTGTGGTCAGATTGTCATCAACCACCAGAATGTCTTTAACCTTAGGCAGACCTCCCACAAGTTTCAAAGTTCCTCCCGTTGCATTTATTACTTGTGTCATGTCCTTTTTGTCCTATTAACACCTCGGCTATAGCTCGACTCCAGCTAGTGCAACATGCGGCTGCTCGTCTTTTAACCAGAACACATAAATATGATCATATCTCCCCGGTTTTAGTTTCACTGCACTGGTTACCTGTTTATTTTAGAATTAATTTTAAGATCCTTTTATTTTTTTTAAATCCTTACATGGCTCGGCACCTGTTTAAATCTCTGAGCTGCTGCAGGCCTCATGGCTAATAATAATAATAATAATAATTATTATTATTATTATTATTTATGTTGGTATGTGTCACATCTTCCATCAGTTCTTTTGTTCAAATACCAATATAGTAAAGGAACTATTATTACCATTCCTAAAAGAACTACTCCATCACCACCATTTGCTGCTTGGGGTCAACATCCTGCCTAGGGTCCTGAAGCCTCTCCCTATCACCTGCACAGAGTTGTGGACAATCTCACCGGGTTTGAGACGACTGTAACCTATGGTTTCGCAGCCCCTTTGTAGTCGGCCTTGCTCTGGAGGCGCTGTCGGAGAGCTTCAGATTTCTGTGGCCTTCCACTAATCTGTGTGGTGATGTATTTGTACTCTGTTTTAATAATAACCACGTCTCCTGGCTCGACTAATTTGGCTATCCTGTGAAGATACAGAAGATGTGACATCATCATTAGTCTGGTCTGATTTTTGTTTATGCTGTTGAAGCATCTTTCTCATATAGTCTGCTAGTGTACTTTCATCATCAATTTCCATTCGTTTGTAAAATAAGGTAATCTATAGGGTCTTCAAACAAGGTTTCATATGGAACCAATCCATTCGTGCTTGTTATATTTATATATAATTTTACCAAATCCAAACATTTTGTCCATGGTCTCTTTGTTACTTCCATATTTCCTTAATCTGTTTTTTCTTTTTATTGTTCCATTCATTCTTTCAACCAGTCTGCACTTTGTGGATGATAAGCACTGTAATTCTTTTTTTTTAAATAATATGAAGGCATGTCCTATTTTAAAAACTACATCATTCACAAAAATGAGATCCGTTATTACTGTAGATTATTTCAGGTATACCATTTCTTGGAATCATATTTTTACATAAAGGCTTTGGCTACCGTTAATGCATCTGGATGAGCAGTAGCAAAGAGCTCTATTCTTTTAGAGAATGAAACTATTATCACCAAACAATATTTATTTCTTTATTTTTGTGTTTAATTCTATAAAATCCATATTATGTTGAAAAGGATACTCTGCTTTGGGTATATCCTCATTTAAACCATTCCTTTTACTTGCAGTACATCATTTTTCCCTTGTGCTGCTGCTTTATAGCTGTTTTGTCTACAAGGGCTTCACAGTGATGTGATAAGCCTTCACCTTCTGTTGGTACTAATGTGGCTGGGTTCAAAACTGTACAGCGTTCTATTTTTAGATGTGGCTGTGATTCTTGTGGAGTAGTAAGCTATTGGTCTGAGTTTTCCTACTATGCATTTTGAGTTAACACAGAGGTCATAAAATGACTTTGCAATCAACCATTCGTATGAACTTTTTTTTTTTTTCTTTTTTTTCTTTTTTAGTCGGGTAAGCCAAAGTACTCTGTTTACCATAATTTGTTTTGTATGTCACAGACTGCTTCTTCCGCTTCAGGGGTCAGTCTAATTTATCTGACTTTTTTTTTTTTAATTCTTTCGTATACACTAATGCTTGTAATGGAGCTGTTATTCTTCTGCATAATTTGGAACCCAGCTTCTACAATAGTTTGTGTTAATCTAAGAATGACATCATTTGTTTCTTGGTTAAGGGTTTGGGAGCTTGTAGGATAGCAACTTTCTTTCTTCTAGAATAGTTCTTCCTCTGCACTTAGTTGGTGGCTCAAATATTTCACTTTCTCTTGACATAATTGCAACTTATGTTTACTTCCTTAGATAGTATTCTCTTAACTGCGTTTAGCAGAGCTAATGTATCTTTAAGATTCATATCTTTCTCTTTTGATGCTACTAATATGTCATCCACGTAGGTGAGTAACTGGCTGTTACACGGCGACTCGAAGGATGACAGACTAGAAGCCATGACTTGGGAATAAATAGTAGGGCTTTCACAATAGCCCTGGGGCAATCTGGAATAGGTGTATTCTTTTTACCCTTAAAAGTAAATGCAAACTGAGTATTGAACTAATCTTTATGTACCGGTATAAAAAAGAAGGCGTTGCTTATATCAATTACTGTGAAATATTTGGCCTCTGGGTCTAAAGAATTAAGCAAGGTGTGAGGATCAGCCACACAGGGTGACCTCTGAATAACAGCATTATTTACAGCAATCAAGTCCTGCACCATCCTCCATCCTGTGGATGGGGGTGCCTTTTTTTTTTTTTTTTTAACTGGGAATATTAGTGGTATTTACAGAGAGTCAGCTCACTCTATCAGTACACGGGCTTTTAATAGATCATTGATTACAGGTGCTATGCGTCCACAGCATCTGGCTTCATGGATAATTGTTAATTCTCGGTGTCTGTGCTTCTGTTTTAGGCCTTATAATAACAGGAGAGCTCATTTCACAAAAAACAAGTCTTCTAAGATTAAAATCACTTCTTCTTCTGTGAACTATTTTCAACACTTGGAGCATCAGCTGGTGTGTAAGAGCATGCTAGTCATGCTGTTTGATGTGTAGGGGGTGTGGATTTGCACAGTCCACCGTGCCATGTGACCTTCTTTTCCCAACTAGGTACCAACAGACTATGGGGCATACTTGAGCGCCAAATCACGGTCCTCCTCTTCTCTACCACGACCTTTACCTCTAGAGTATAAGCAATAGATCATTTCTCCTCTTCATCTGGACCTTGAAAAAACACTTCAGCTTTATTTGCTCCTTTTCCTTTCTTGCTCTTAATCATAACACTTAAAGTCCATGTTCTGTACACTCTAATCACCAGCTCCACGCCGTCTTCTCTCCTGCTCTGAGATTAGGTAATTCTATCAAAGGATGACCATCTGCATTTGCTGTAAATATTCCGTCTGCTGCCTGCTCCATTTGTCTGCGTGTAGCAGCATAAGGACCCGAACACTCATTATCCTCTCTTCTATGAAACATCACATCTTTTCCTGCTTTCTGGCATTCTTTTTCTTCCTTTTCGCGTTCTCTTTCTTTTTTTTATTTTATTTTTTTATTTTCTTCTTTCTTCTGCCTGGCTTTACGTTCTCCATTTTCCCTCTGTTTTGCTATTTTTATCCATACTTTTGTTTCTTCAAATCCTTCTTTATCCATTTGTTTTCGTTTATTTTTGCATTTTTGTTTTATCTTGTTTTGTAATTCTACTATTCTTACAGTTGAACTTACCATTAAAGTTATATTGATCAATCCAATATGGAAGTTGTTTTATCGCATTTGGGTTTTCATTTTCTACTATTCTGTAATCTTTGTAATGTCTCAAGGACTTATTGTTTTAGTTTACTTTGCCCCTTCCCCATTTTGAATAAAATTTGGTTCCAGTAGTTTGTTAATACCTAGGGTATTCTAATACTGGAAGCTTTTCTTTCAACAAGATAGTGATTAATACCCCCTTCTGTGGTAAAACTCACTTCAACCTTAGAGGTGGAGTTTTTCTTGCCTATGCATCCACAAAAGGTTCACTATTTCCATCCTTGTTGATTTGGTATGAAATCCAAATACCTAATGGTATCTGTATTTCCAATCACACTCACAGTCTCACACTTTCACACTTTTGCGCGCTGTTTTACTTTATTTCTCTTATTACTTCTTATTTCAACACAGAGGACGCCGCCGCCTTCGTAGAATTTAACTAGTACGTAACTAGGGGAGTCTACTCCTCCGCGGACTTTAACTGTTTGCTCTATTTTACCTGATAGTGTCTAGAATTTGTCAGGGTTTTGTTTTAATTCTCCTTCTGAGAATCTCTCATTCTGTCATTCCTTTTAAATAAGACTCTACTCACAATTCTCTGTGTCCGTGGATCCTCCGTCAACCTTCAGGTCCGCAGCCCGCGAGTGAGGGCAGCCCTGGAAACGGATCGTATGCTGTGGCCACAGACTTTCTGGGTCTCACTCTCGCGCTGGAACCATCAGGTGTCTTGGAGATCCGGCTCGAAGGACCAATTAATGTTAGGTTTAAGCTCTAACATTTGTAAAGAAAAACAACCTGCACAGAAAGAGACACAGAGAATTGATTAAAGTTTAAAACTTGCAAGGAGAGTGGGCCAAAAGCCTGTTCGGTCACAATCTTTCAACCAACTCCGACCAGGCTTTTTCTCTCCGTGCATTTTATTGAGTCAGACACGCCCCTAGTTACAGGTTGGTCTCAGTTGCTAAGGGGAAGGGAAGCAAAAGAACGTCAGCTGAGACCGGTCCAAATCTGTTTCTTATACAAGGTCAAAAACAACTTTTAAAGTTTGTGTGTGCATGTTTTGACTAGGTGATCATCGTCAGGCCTTGTAACTTCTACTGGCTCCTGCTAATCTCTGGCTCAGCCGCTGCATCTTCCTTATCAGCAGCGCAGGGTTGTCCACTTCCAGCTTAGATCAAGACATTTCAGCACACAATAAAGAGAACTAAGACGCATCTAATAAGAGGTAAAGGAAATAAGTAAGAATAGGATAACATATATTTACGACCCCAACAAGGTGACACTTCACATGTTCCAATAACTGCAAGTTTCTGAGTCGATCATGTATGTTCCCTGTCTGAAAGATTTGAACTTCTTTTGTTGCATCACTGCCCCCTTGTGTTCATATTCTGTCATTACACTCTGAATAGTTCACCTCAGTACTATTTCCACAACAGTTTCTATCATTACCATCATTATTTTAAACGTCATATTCTTAAACATAAACTAATTACTCATAGGTGTTTTATTCTAAATTCTTTTTTTTAATATATAATCAAAATAGAATTACAAATACTCCATAATCCACCCCCTCCTTAAAATAATCCATCCCTCTCATTAAATTCTTTCCAAGTTTATTCTTGTTTAAATCTTTTCTTATTGCCTCATTATTCTCTCTTTTCTGTGTTTCTATTCCAGAAGTCTGCAACCTGAGACTGCAGATCCACTTTTTTTCCTTTTACCTCCAATGTGGCTCTTCTGTCTTGAGGAAAAATACCAAAGAATTCAATATTTGACGGGTTTGTAGTTTTGATTAGTTTAATTCATTTCATTTTTTTAATTCTAGTTTAGATTTTGCCAGATAACTGAGGAAAATAATAGTAAAAGGTGTAATCTTCCATCAGAGAAGTTTTAGAATAAGATTAAAGCTGATACAATTTTGTATTAATTCCACATCAATGAAAGATGAAGTCATAAAAGAAAATGTCATAAGTAAATCTTCTGCAGCAGCAGGATTTTAATGACACTGTGCATTTTTTTTATTTTGAAAGGTGCTGCTGTCAAAAGTTAAAAATATTACTTATATAAATAAATGTACATTTATTGTACACTTTTACATATGAATTATTGTAAATATCTGAAAATTGCATGACAAATTAGTGGTTTAATGGTCACAAAAGCCTCAATGTTTATAAAAAAAAAAGGTAAAGTGGAACCATGTGATTCTCTCTGGGTTTTTACTCTGTAAGAAACTAGACTAAACGGCTTTTAGTGTTATAAGTTGCTGTTTTGAAAGTTGATTGACACAATTTTCTGAGATTATAAAAGAAATTGACGCAGAAATATTTTAACACCTTCACATCCATGTCAACAGATTCACCCAAGATGTTAACAGTCTGAATAGAGATTATCATATTGATGCCACTTTTTGAGTATTTGTTTTTCTGTAAACATATTCTTGCCCTCTGACTGTACATGAGAACTGGACTGAGTGACTATGATGTCACTTATAGAAAACAGATTATACTTCCAGTTCCAAGCGAAGTCAATTCAATTACAGTCAGCAGCGATTGGTTTGAGTCAATTTTTTTTTCTATGGAAACCACTTTAGCCAATCAGGTGTGAGCTTGTTGAAGGCGGGCTCAGGAGAATCTGTCAAACATTTTGATGTTCCACTTGAGAACACATACTTTTATGGATGTATCTATCTGGTCAAGAAGTCTACTAGTCAGCAGGTACTTCCTGTTTGGAACACAAGAAGGCCAGTCCATGACTCATATACAGTCATTAGGCTTACCTTTGCTAGAATATTCTAGAACTAGAAAGGACAGAGAGTTGGTGAGTGACAGATGACAGGATCCAGAGGAGCAGGTCCAGAGAGTGTTCATGCAGGTCACACTTTACTTCTTGTTGGCTGTGGTTTATTGTGTCACATCCTAGCAGCTTTAGAGTTTGGATTCACACCAAAACAGCAGCTTAACAAAAGAGTTCTTTGTTGTTTAATACAATGGGCGGTTTGTAGTGAAACATTCAAAATTACAGTTCATACAGAATACTAAAATACAGAATTTACAAGGTTTACATCTTCCACTTTGCTGTATTATCCCAATAAATTCAGACGAATGCACCGTTAATCTTAAACTATAAGTTAAATGGGTTTGTAAATATCTTCTTTGACAAAAACAAACAAAAAAATTGGCACAAAGAGCTCTCATGCAATTAAAAAAAAGTTTAAAAACAAACCTAATCTAGTCTGTTTCAGTCAGAGAAACTTCATCTCCCACAATGCACCACAGCTCTCACAAGCACAAACATGGAGAGAGATGCAGCTAAATCCATCAGCAGTGACGGACTTCTCCACTTCTCCCGTCTGTGACACAAAGACGTGAAAGAGAAACGGAGATTTCCTTCTATTGAAGAAAGAGGTGTGCGATCTGAGGAGATCCTGCAGAGCATTTATACCTGGGAGGGTCTCATCTAGTTCTGCTTTTTTTCCGGATATTGCTTCCCTACTTTCTGATTGCCTGGATCAAGTGTGTCCAGCCAATTAGAAGAGCCGGCCGGGATGGTTGGAAAAGAAGCAGAACGGAGAGTTTGATGCAGCGCGGGAGGAAAAAAAAAAAAAAAAAAAAAAAAAAAAAGAACTAAGGCAAAGCGCTCCGAGAACGTGCTGGAGACTTAAAGAAAGCGAGGTCAAACTGTCCCAAACCTTCTCCATCTCTTTTCTCTAAACGTTTTTGAGGCAGAACTTTTGAAAAAGGTTTTTCAAACTGAACAGAAAAAGACTCTCATTACCAGGAAGGCGGAGCTGCATTTTAGTGCAGCGTTGTAAGAAGGAAGTGTGCAAAACTGTCTTTGGGTGGAGGCAGAGGGCGAGCTGGTGACCCGCCCCGCCCCGCCCTTCAGGTCTGAGCAGACGGATCCGCTCAGGACGGGACGGATGGATCCTTTGTTCTTCGGCGGGTTCGTTGTCGGTGGATTAAACCACGGAGCAGTAACCTCCGCAGGCTCCGCTTCCAGCGTCTTCGTCTGTGAGCTGCACGGCTCGCCCGTGGTTCTCGCTTTGCCACAGGCCGGGCGTCTGGATGACCTTCTCCACCAGCTCCTCAAACGCACACTGAACGCCGTCTTTTGTCTTCGCACTCGCCTCTGACAGAGAGTTTCCACGAGAGGAGATAAAAATAAATGATCCCCAAGAAAGCTTTACGCTAGCAAGACAGCGCTATTATCATCAGAGAGGGCGGGGCTACTCAGCTCAGCACCAAATATGGCTTTTATAGATATTTAGTTCATAATCATAATCAAAACCCTACTGGGTACGTTTACATTTTAAAAAACTGTCATAGGAGACTTTAACTGCTAGTTAAAAGTCAAAACTGATAACAGCAGAAAAACTACAATCTAGTGAAGTCGTTTAGCAGCCAAAAGGCCCAAATCTGATGTTATTTTAGCTGCTCAAAGATTTGTTAGGAAAGGATAAAGATGGAGGTTAAGAAACCAAAAAGCTGCTTTCCTGACGTGATTATCGGCTGTAAATCCTCCACACCGACCTTTTCAAATTCTCTTCACTTACCTATAAAAAGTGTGGAATGCTTTCGTGCAAATTTCAGCCCTTCAGCTCTGTCCACCTCATGGTTCTCCTGAAACAACAAAAGCTTGTTTGAGTTGAGACAGCTGCTGGATCCCAGCGAGAAGCCAGGTGAAACCTGTTCGCGTGTTCTCGTTTTATTGGCCTCACTCACCTTATCGATTTTGTTCCCCACCAGCATTTTGACGAGGTCGTTCCTCGTGCAGTACGTCTCCAGCTCGTTCAGCCAGTTGTCCAGCTTGGTGAACGTTTCTCTTCTTGTGACGTCGTACACTGTTGAAGATCAGAGGGAAGCAGGAAGAAGTCAGCCACAAACAGCATCCAAAACTCTCTTTTCTGCACTATAATGCACATTGAAAAGCTTTGATTAAAACAATAAAAAAAAAACAGCAAAAAGGGTCGATAAAGGAGAGAAGAAACGTGAACGTTTTGCGGCAGGGGGCGGGACTTCCAGCTGATAATATTTTTCCTCTGTAGCCAGATTCTCTCTAGAAGACATGGCTGCAGACAACAATAAGGATCCAGATGGCACCAGAGCATCACTACAATCAGGGTTAGGAATCTTCTAGTATTCATATGCAAATTCAGCTTCTTTTGGCTAATGATGAGTTTAATATTAAGTTTGGGCGCCATCTTGCCTGCAACCAGGTCCTTCTCACTTATACTGGGATACTACTGATATGGCATATACTTGTTTTTCTTGTTTACCCCTGCCATGCAAGTTTTGTTCAGCCTGAATAGCATTATACTCCAGTGCAATATATATATATGATTTTTCTTCTTCTTTATTATGCTTTATTTAATTATATTTATTTTTTTACTGCGGTTGCGACTTACATTCCAAAGCAAGTTACAGTCCCTAAAAATATGATAGTTCAGCACGTCTTTAATCTGATAAAGTTTGACACAGAACATTTATCGGCGGTGCGTCTGATAATCCGGCGTGCCTTATAGTGTGGAAAATACGGTAATAATAATAATCTGAGAACTTCACATGAATAAATCGGGAAGAAAGAGTAAAACCAGATCTAGTTAGAAAGAAAAGAAAAGGATGAGTAGTAAAGAAAAAGTTGTATTTTGGTGGAAGACGCGTCTTTCATTACCCAGAATGACCCCCTGAGCTCCTCGGTAATAACTAGGCGTCAGGGTTCGAAACCGCTCCTGTCCTGCAGTGTCCTGCAAAACACACCAGAACCTTTAAAGAGAGAACCTCTGAGGGGAAAACCAGGACATGTCAGCATCCATCAAGCTAGAAATATAAACAAAAGGCGGTGGAGAGGATGACAGAAATCTCACCCATATTGCCAGCTTTGCCTTGTTTCCATCCACAGAAATGGTCTTTACTTTAAAGTCGACACCTGGATGGAGACAAAGGTCAGAAGGTCACTCACGCTGGCATGAAGACCTCACCCCACTTCAGCCCGATGAGCATCACAGGTTCCATCACGGCCTGCTTTCACGAGCAGAAACACAAACAATACGGGTCTGCTGCTTGAAGCGCCACCTGCTAAACGGCTCAGAGAAGAACCTGCTTCCAGGTCTCCGTGACTAGACGTGAACATGAAATCAACAATGTTGATGTTTTAGCTTCCACTGACAGAGAAAAACACACCAGTGCTTTTTGTTTTTACGCTGGGACCACTGACAGAGTTTAGTTCAATAGTCCAGACAGAAAACATTTAAACGTTTTTGTAGTCTTTCAAAGAGGTGTTCAGATGTTCAAACCTCTCTTTAAAAATATCTATATAATAAAACCTTTTGTATCTGCATCTGTTCTGTATAATACACTCATCTTTTCCAGCTATGGGACCCTTCACTGTCAAGTTATGCAATCGCTGACAAGAACAGAGTCTGACTTGGGTGCCAGGAACGAGTTATGAGGACTCTATATATAAAAAATGATGAACGTCTCGCTGCCGCATGGCATAGGCATTGACTGTATGTGAGAACTGGACTCACCCCAGCTCCAACCACATGAAGTCAATTTAGTCGCCATTTTTTCGCGATATGGACGCTGCCATGTTGGAGCCAGACATTATCAGTAAAGCAGTGATTGGTCAAAGCCTTTCTGAGGTGATGTTTCTATGGTAACCACTCGTGCCAATCAGGAGCGAGCTTGTTTGAGAGCCACACCCCTTAGTCCCTCAGGCGACCACATACTTTCATCGCCGATCTGATTAGTCAGTTGAAACACTTGCACTAAAACATTACAAAAAACACATGTTAAAAAAAGGAATCAGAGAAATAATAGTTATTCTGACAATAGAATGACTGAATAATAACTGTTTTTAGGAACAAAAGAACTGACTTAGAGAAACGTAGAAATGCGTCTGCTGTCACACACATACAGTAAAGAGATGACTCTTCCTTCAGTTTTCTAATCTTGGACTCATCTCTGCTGCTGTAGGGCCTTTCCCATCAACCACACGGAGAAGCATCTGTTTATAATATCACTGCACAACACGACGCCACGCAGACCTGAGGTCATCGCCAGCTTGATTTACACATCTGTACACAATTAGAACTGTAGGACATAGAAAAAGCATCACAACATGTCCAGCTGAACTCAAACTGACAAAATCATTTACTCCAAAATTCATCTGAAAATTCGAGTCAGATCGCTTTAGCTTGATGAGCTTCTGATGTTTTTGTTTTCGTCAAGAAAATAATAAAAGATCCTGCAGTTTATTTTGATTTTCCCTTTCAGGTTAAGAGTAAATGGTGTATTCTTGTATATTGCTTTCCCACCTTCAGACCCGTTACAGACCCATTCCCCCATTCACACACTAATGCCGGCTCTGCGGCCAAACACTGGTGCCAACTTTCCACCAGAGTCAATGTGGGTTCAGTGTTTTGCCCAAGGACACTTCGACACAAGGCGGGAATCAAACCTGCAATCTTCCGATCAGGAGTCGACCACTACACCATGACCGCCCCGTTTTATGTTCAAACTGGGCCATAGACATACAAAAGTAACAGTTGTTTGCTACAATACGCCACGTTTCTGTTCATCTTCACCACTTCTTTAAGTTGAATAATAAAAAGCGATCTTTCTTTAAGTAAGTGTAGGACATTTTTTTCCCAATGCGACATTGAACTTTCCCAGAGTTCATTTCCTTCAATAGTTTTAGCTCATTTGTGTGGATGTGAATTGTGATGCAGACAAACAAACACTGGTCTGCTGGGGAATAAAACTAGTCTAAATCCTTTTGGCTAATGAACTGCCAGCGTTCTTCAGCTATGGTGAAGCTATGGTTGTTTGGGTTTGAACTAGAATTCTGTGGAGGAGGTACGTGAATGAGGGGTTTTCAAAATAAGAGCATCTGACTGTTTCAAGACTTTAAGTGCTGAGAGTGAGACTTAAGTTTTTTTTAAATCTCACTTTTTATATGAGAGATGTAACTGTTGCCACTCACAGATGCACAGCTTATTACAAGACAGTTGTTCCAACATATTACATTTCAAAACTCTCAAAACAAATTCTCTTTAATTGGACTGATTTTTACTTTGGGCATCAATAACATCTGTAACGGTCTTACCAGGAACGTCTGTAGAGATAAACATCAATATTTGCTCAGTTCCATGTCTGGAAATGTCACTGGTCATACTCTGTAACTGGTCATACATTTCCAAACATATTTCCTATCATTTGAGGTTTCAAAATAAAATAAAAAAGAATATTGTGATCTGATGTAAATACAAGCTGCACTTTTACTCCTGAAAAGTCAGAATCTCAAAGCACTCACCTATTGTAGCAGATTGTTCTGGATCAAACGTATCTTCTGTAAATCTTAACAGGAGGCTGTTGACAGAGAAAGACGGGTAGCATGTTAGGTTCTATTAAAGACACTTCTCTTATTATTCTGCTCCCAATAGTCAGGGTCTGGTATCTGCTTCCCCCTAGAATCTGCATTTGTATCTTTTCCTTTGACTTTCTTCATCATAACCTGAATTATTACATCAGCTCCAGATGATGTCATTGCCACGCTGCAGACAGTAGGACAGGGTTTCTTTGTTCGCAGTGACTAATAAGGTGCAAAGTCCTAATTACGCCAACAATGAGAACATTTCTGACCTCTAGCAGTAAAAAAAAAAAAAAAAAAATTCCCACTAGCTCACAGTAAAAAGAAATAAGTGTCAGCCATTTGTGGAGAGTTAGAAGTGATTTGTGTATCATTGTAGGAATACTGAATCGCATGGATTCTCTGCCAAGCAGAAACTCCTCTGCTGATTGCAGGAAAACAAATGAAATATCCGAGAACCATTCAGGAATAAGCCTACTTGTTTTATTGATTCAGAGTGTCCAAACCAGCGCAGGATAATTCACACGTTGACATTTGAAACTAATCATAAGTCGGAAATTGGTTTATTGAATAAACCAAAAACCTATTATCGATAATAGAACTAAATTGTTGTCAGGCAGCACTGAGGCTGCTCTGAATGACGTAATAGTAGAGTAAGCGCCACCACAATTTCATCTAATGAATGGAAACAAAACAAATACACCGTTACTGCTTAAACCTGAAGTCTGTTCACTTAGAGCTGCTTTTAGAGAGTGAAAGTCTCACCCTGATCATTTTTTAAAATCTATTTTCTAAGCGTTCTTACGTGCTCTTTTCATTCTGATTATGTTATTAGCCAAAATCGATACAGTGTGTCATTTTCTAGCCAGAGTTATTGTGGGTGGAGCAACTCTCCCCCTGCTTCCCCTCCCTGTTGCTGAGAGCTCTCTGTTTACACTCTCTCCCGCTAGCTTACAGCCCCTCATAGCCCCACACTAACATTAGCGGTACAAAAAAATCTGTTTTGATCCAGATTCCAGCTCAGACAAGCTAAACAAAGACGTTCATGGATCTATTTATCTACAGGTGGATGCATCAGAATTGGGCGGAGCAAAGAGTTTGTGGCCCACCCAGCAAATACGAACTTTTTCAGACATTTATTTTATTTGAATAAAATACTCAGAAATGCAATTTTCATTAGAGTGGGTCTTTAAATTACTTTTTTTCTTTAAGTTAAAAACAGGTGTCAAAGCAGTTGATTATCAACAAATAGCATGAGGAAAAAGGACAGGACATGTCTCTAAACAAAAACAGATTTGATCCGTGTCAAAATTATATTGAATTTGACAGAAAATGTGTTTTTGCTCCCGTTTTATGTGTTTTGTGGGAGTTAAAATACTTAATACCATAATAGGAGATAACAAATTTGGTGCCATCTGCTAAAAAAAAAAAAAAAAAATCAGTAACTTACACCTTCAAGAAACCCAAAACGGCTTCACAATTGTCAACTAATATATCCTACACCTGCTTTATGCTAATAAACCAATATTGAAATGGCAGCTCTAAAACTTTAATCAAAGGTAGTAAAAAGGTAAAATTGGGGTGTGCTGTTGACATCAACGTAAATTATTATTTTAATAAAAATAATTGTAGGTTGCATTTCCTTAGAAATGGACCGACAAATGTCCTCAGAACTGTTTTTCCATTTGCTGTATTGTGATGTTTTCAAAGACATGTCTACAAATCCCAATTTTAATTATAGCCATCAGTGATATAAGTAATGCATACTGCATTTAAAAAATTTAAGCAGTTTTTGGACGGGGGGAGGAAGCCGGAGTCCCCGGTGAGAACATGCAAAGACAGGGAGGTCCCAAGTAGGTGTTTCAGCATTTGAACCAGGGCGTTCTTTTTGTGAAGCAAGAGCATCAACAACTGGGCCACTATGCAGACCCCACAAAAAAATTATAAAAAGCAAAAATAAATAAAAAATAATATTAGTATAGTTTTTTTGAGACAGAAAGGTTTGTGTTAAAAAAAAATCAAAAAAATCAAAATCTAGGTCTACTAAGTCTTTACTTTTTTTTTTTTTTTTTTTATTTGGGATTTATACAAATGTGTTTCTTTTAAGCAAAAAATAATTAATAGCTCTCCTCATTTGATACAGGTATGTTTTTTGTGACATGCAAAGAATGTACTGTTTTTTAGGGTGTAAACTATTCATATTCTTCTAATTATTACAACTACTACTACTTTGGATGAGAATCAACAATCCCTGATCTTTTAAGAAGGTAAAACCTGGCAGGATTCGAGTTTTTTCTTCAGAGCTGGAGCAGAAAAATGTGATTTCGTCACCTCCATCTCCTACGGACAAAGATGACACATATAGCCATTGTAGCTAACTACCTTTAGCTTAAAGCCACAGCATAAACAAATTGTTCTCATTTTTGTGTCCTATTCCAACCTGACAGCGAGAGACCTTTATTAAAAATTAAAACTTTTACTGAATCGTTGTTCTGCGTACACGCGGGGATAATGTCTTTTTTAAAAAACGATATTGTCATTTGGAAGCTAACGAGCTAGCTGTAGCATTGAGCCACGACATCAGCTTTTTTAAGAGCCAGCTTCGTCTTACCTGGACTTTCCAACGCCGCTTTCACCGATTATTAAAATTTTCAGCGTGGTGAGGACGTCGTCTTCCATCTTCCCTTCACACTCAGCTATGTTACGCTTAAGAAATGGCTAAAAGAGGCGTAATAGTTGCTGTTTACAGCTCTACAGCACAGATAGTTTATCAGAAAACATTGGAAAGATGTCTCACTCCAGCAATTTTCGACGATCCAAAGGGTACATCCGGTTTTACAAACGCGGATGAATCATACATGTTACATAATTTGTGACGTATACGGACTCTTCTTTATGATTTATGGGACTTTAGGCTTGCCATACTTCTTTATATTTTCAATGAAAACGATGCAGGCAACAACTTTGCGGCATGTCGTTATAAATATGTTAGAGCTGGTTTAGCTAAATCATTTGTTTACAGAATATTACTTGAGAGAGAGAGAGAGAGAGAGAGAGTGTTGAATTACATTTTTACAAAAAACTGTAAAATTAAACATTAATTAATGATGAAAATATTTTTGTGTGTGTTTTCTTAACATTTTCTTGCCACATTAAGCTTAACATTCCAATTCTACACATTTTTTTGTTCTTTATTAATGCTGTTAACAGTTTTAAAGAAATGATTGAGTTTTATGTTGGAAAGTCAGACACAAGAGAGGCCTAGATGTTTTATTTAGTGTATAATACATTTCTCAGAAACATCATTGGAGTTGGATTAAAAGGAAAAAGCACTTTAAAACAAACAAGCATTTAAATCGCCCAAGCTAATCTGTTCTGTGCAGAGATTATTAATTTGGGAAAACACGTTACCCTTTTCGGTTAAAACAGTTATTTAGTGCTCCGCAATATGACATCATAAGGACAGCATGATGACATCATGCTGAAGATGTGATTACATTACTGTGGAGTCTGGAGCTCGAAAGTAGTTCACGCACCCAAGTTGGTACATTGTATTAAAAAGTTAGCATGTTTGCACAAGTTCGCTGTTAAGTTAGTCAGTCATGAGATCACTTACGTGGCTTGTTGACATCACTGTGGCGTTAGGCATACATTAGCATTTCAAGCACAAACATTTGCATTTTTAATGCGCAAGTTAGCATTTTTGGAGCTCAAGTTAGATGTTTAGAAGCTCAATCACACATCGCAGTAAAGTGATGACATAAGTAAGGTGCGACAACGACATAATCGTAGTGATCACATCACTGTGACGGTAGGCACATGTTAGCGTTTTAAGTGCCCAAGTTTTTAGATTGTGTCCACAAGTTTGATATTTTGGCGCATAATTCAGTCAGTCATTACTGCGAAGTGATGAGATTATTGTAGTGGTGTGATTACATCATTCTCAGCATTAGGCACACCTTGGACCTTATTTCTAGAAATATTCTTATTTTTAAAAGTTTAAGTGTTTTAAAAGCGCTTATTTAGACTTTTTATATTAATTATTGGGAATATATTTTTAAGAAAGTGGGAAAATGTCTAGTTTTACCGGATGTTATTCACAATCGAAGTTTAAAACGGCTGACAAGAAAACTACGGTGAACGAGCATTCTGGTAGTACTTGAACGCATCCCTCACAGATGAATTTGTGCGTAACTTAGGCTGCGTGCGTGCGTAAGAGGTGATCCGTGCGTATTTTAAAAAGATTTTTTTGTGTAATTACTTTTAGGCTGTTGTAATTTTAATTTGTGCATGTGTAAATTACATTTTGCACTTTTAAAATTTTTGTAATTTTTTTACTTTTTCATAAAATTTATTATATTAGTTACAAATCAAGAATTATGCATGCACAAATCCAAATTTATGCACAAATCAAGAATCACGCACGCACAAATTCAAAGTTATGCACGAATCAAGAATTATGCATGCACCAATCATATATACGCACAAATCAAGAATTATGCACGCACAAATCAGAGTGAGTCTATTTTCTCTCCATATTTTACACACCTAAGTTAGTATCTTATATCAACAAGTTTGTTTGAGTACACAAGTTAGTCAGTCTTGATCACAGTAATGACATCCTTGACGTGGAGTGTTGACATCATTACTAACTTAATATATTGTGTGCGCAAGTTAGGCTTACTTCTTATTTCAGACTATTCAAAAAAATCTACTTGTGCCTAAAATCCAAGCAACTGAATGAAAAACACATTAAATCAGTGAGGAATGTTCAACGGTTTTGTGGAAAGTCAGACTCGAGAGAGGCCCAGATGTTTTATTTTGTGTTTAATAAATATCTCAGGAACAGCATCTGGAGATGTGATTGAAGGAAAAGGCACTTTGAAACAAACAGTCAAGGCTTGAGGTACCTTTTGTGAATGTGAAGCTAATTTATATGGAGCCCTGGATGTGACAATAAAAAATTTGTTCCCTTAAATGAAAAATTTGCAGACACAAATTACTATTTTATGCAAATAAGATTGCCTTCTGTGGCCATAACTTAATATTTTGTGCTCACAAGTTTGGCTTTCGGTGACAAAAGATACAATTTTCAACGCACTATTTACCATTTTGTGCACACAAGCTAGCCAATTGTGCAAACAAGTTAGCAATATGTATGCCGCAAATTATGTGCACAAATTAGTTTTGGGCACAAACGTTACCATTACATGTGCATAAATTATTATTTTGTGTAAATGTGTTAATATATTGTGCACACAAAAGGCTAATAAAATGCCAATTTGTGACTACAAATTGCTAACTTGTGTGCACAAAAAAAAATTAAAAAAAACTAAGTAGTGGCCACAAACTTTTAATTTAAGAGAATAATTTAATGTAATGCCAGGGCTATATAGATTTATGTGACACAGCGACATATACTAAAATTTGTTGCATTTCAATCTAAACATTGCAAAATAACGCAGAGCTTACCAAAAAAAAAAAGAAAATAAAGTAGATAAAAATATATTTGCTGTTTAAAACAAAACACAAAAAGACAAAGCACCTGAGAGCTGAACTAAACTGCAGAGACTATTTCTCGCTGCTCTTAGTGTCAGAACTTTACAGATCCTTTGATTGTTCCAAAAGGCAACGACTTTATAATTTAAACCAGTGGTTTTACACTCCATTCATTTATAGAACTGTACATCAAATCAAACATAAGAAAACATACAGTCATTTCATTTTGCTTCGTCATGATTGAGTCTTAATGTGAAAAAAAATCTAACTTACAGCACATACTTACTTTACTTACTTCAGTTTGGATAATAGTAACAGTCTAACTGGAGCAGCTTTGTATACATGTAGACAAGGGATAGGCAACTTTAATGAAGGGGAGGGCCAACACTTCTCTTCATCACTACTAGAGGGCCAAATAGGACTGCACATTTCCATAAATTAGAAAGGAAAAGGGCACCACTTTAAATAAGACCAAAATCTTCGTAAGCTTTGTTTCTAAACCTGTCTTCTTCGCTGAAGGCCACCAGTTGCAGATTGCTTATGAGTGACATCATTTAATCACAGTTTGGAATTAGTTCTACAGTAGAGGGAACATCATCTGAAAATGTATGAGGGCCATGTTGAATGAGGAGGCGGGCCGCCAGTTGCCTATCCCTGATGTCGACAGATCTGACAGGAGTTGCAGCTTTATGCCTGCTTTATACTTCATAGTGATCCGCCATCGCATCAATTGCATTGTGTCTCTATTGCAATTGTGTAGTCTAGTTCAAACCAAAGTTGTCCAATTCAGTTGTCTGCAATAAATGCGACAAATTTCATAGTGACGTTTAAACATTTAAACATGACATTTTATTGTCTCTATTATACAACATTGGTCCTCCCCTCGTATCGAGGAATTGTAGTATTGTAGAGTTTTTCTAGTGTAGTAATGTAGAGTTTTTCTCTTTTTTATTTCATTGATGGTATTATTTTTCTTTCTATGCTCCTGTGTCACTCTCTGCACCTTAAAAATAGAATTGCCCCTAAAAGTTGTTTAAATTGAATAGAATTCCCCTGATGTCATCATGAAATTGCGATGCATATCATGACATTATTGCAATATTGTGATGACTTCACAATATTGCCATATATTTACGACATTACAATTATTTACTTCCGATACTGCCACGATGACATCCCAATATTGTATAATATTGCGATGACAATCATACACAGCGATCGGGGTGATTCCCTACCGACAGCCTTGTGACAATGAAACCCGAGCAATTACAAATCACTATGAAGTATAAATCTGCATTAACAAAAAAAAGGGAAAAGAAGTCTCACACAGATGGTGTTCATTCATACAGACCAATAAAAACGGCTAAAAAAGAGAAATCCTTCATTTAAAATCATTGGCAGGGAGTTAAAAAAAAAAGACAACTTTTGCAAAAATGCACCTTCAAAGTATATACAGAAACTGAATACTGTACATCATAAAGACATCAAACGTGTACAGAGCATGTGTGTTAGTTAAAATATCTGACGCAGTGGCCGGATGATACATGATGCTGATAAAGCGAAGGGACAAAAAAAAAACAAAACAAAAAAGTATTTCTTCCATGTGCTCCGTCGAATACCGCAGCACTCAGAGTTCACTTAAAGCCTCCGGGCCATCATTTGCCCTCATATTTGGGATTGACCACAGTCGTCACGGCGCTTTTGTAGATGGGATTTTCCCCCTGAAAAGAGGAGACACAGAAAGGTGGAATGAGTCGAGAGAAGTTTAGGGTCACTCAGACTCGCTGGTGTGGTTTGTCTCCAATTTTGACACCAACGGGTCCAAGAGATGCGGGTGCCCTTCATTTAGATCACACATTGCAGACGGCCATGCTTCTGAGTGACAACACAAAAACAAAATGTAACGCTTGTTAATTCTCTTTTGAAGACTCTGTGTGTTTTTTACGTTTTAACATGTTCTCTCTCCCAAGTCGTCATATAAGGACGGAGGGTTTGAGTCTTCTCCGTGTCACTTTGTCGTTTAGGGTGTCCTCAGTCAGTTGTTTTTTGAGACGCTGGCCGTTCACATTAAATCAGGGGTCCCTAACCCTCGGGACGCAGAGCCGGGCTGGGGTGCCGTTACCAGACCCTTACCGGTCCATGTCCTGAGGGTTAGGGACGTGTTTTTTCCCTGTCTGTCGGGCGGGACTCAGACAGGTACCAAACCGGTACCGGTACTCCTCGTCTTAAAGGAGTGCTGCGGTTTAAGTTAACAAACACCTATTTGAGCTGGAATTTATTGAAGAAAGGACACAATTGGAAGATATTCTGATCTAAAATGAAAGCTTTTTTTTTTTTTTTTTTGCTGATCATCAGTGGATGAGGGGATACATTGAGTGTTGTGTTAGTTTGGGGACGGAGCTGTCAGGGCAGACTCTTCCTGGAGGGAGCAGTTGGCATCGATCTTACGTCAGCACGTTTCCAACCACTCCTTTTCATGGGTATGGGAGGGGCTGCTGCAGTTTTAAGAGGATTACTCTTAAATGCATAAACGGATCAAAATGCCGCTTTAGGGTTCTTTATAGTGAGGAATGAACAGTATAATGCATTTAAAACCTCAAAAAGTAGTTTTTCATGGTAGGGCCCCTTTAAGTAGATTTTTTTACAGGACGAAAGGTTTTCTTGTGAAAGCTATCAGAAAAATATTGGTGTCGCTAAACATTCCAATTTAATGCTTTTTATCCTATTTATATTTGCAGAATCATTTTAATTGATGTTTGTGGGATGCATGGAACTTTTTAAAGAATTGGAAGGTAAAGTTCTCATATTTTTCTTACTTTAATTACTGAAAGTCTGCAGACTTGTGAATATTTTTGCTCTCACAGCACACTCATGCAGGTTTTTATTTGAAATAATATGAATTTCTCTCTATTCACTGCCTTTATTGCTCTAGAGACAAATGCTAAAGGAGTTAGCTAACAGCAGAACACACAAAGGGTACATGCATGAACAGAGTAGAAAATACAAACTTAAAGAACAGCTGCTTTACGTCCGTAGTTTGGGTTCTGGAACTGATTGATTGGACTCTTGTAAATGGGGTTTTCTTGCTACAAACAAGTTGACAGTAAAGACAGAAGATTCAACAAAGAACATCAGAACAGAGAAAATAAGTGTTCAGGAATAAAAGAAGCATGAAGTGAATGTAAAAAAGCATAAGACACATAAAAAGAACAAAAGGTTAAAAATAAGATACACAGTAGATACATTTTTAAATAAATTTCACCTGCTTTCTTGGGTTGAGCGAAACTTCTAAAACTATAACTATATATTCCTTCTGTTACAGATCAGAAGATATTTTAAATAAAACAGTGAAGAGATCATGATGCAAGTTTTCCCTGATTATAGATATATAAAATATATAAATGTGTTCCCTCAAGTTAGCATTTTGTGTGCACATATTGCTATATGGTGGGCACAATATTTGCATTTTATTTGCATTATGCGTGAACAAGTTAGCATTTAATTAGGATTTTCTGCACACAAGCTAGTATTTAATGTGCACAAATAACTATGTTGTGATGACAAGTAAGCATTTTATGTCAATAAACTAGCATTTTCTGCACAAATTACTATTTAGTGTGCACAAATTAGCATTTTATTAGCATTTTGTGTGCAGATATAAGTATTTTGTAATCAGTTAGCCTTTTATGTTTGGAAGTTAGCATTTTATGGACACAAACTAGCATTTTGTGTACAAAAAATACTATTAGTATTTATTAGAATCGTGTGCAAAAGTTACTATTTTATGTAAACACATCAGCATATTAGCAATTTGTGTGCACAAATGAGTATTTACTGTGCACACATTACTATTTTGTGACCAAAACTTAGCATTTTATTAGCCCTTTGTGCACAGAGGTTAGCATTATATCAAACAGACAAATCAGTATTTTATATCTTAGCACAAAATGCTAATACAATGCTAATTTGTTGCCACAAAATAGCAATTTGAGGGGAATATTTATTACATTTTTATATATGTTTAGGGCTCTGTATAATAGATATTTCGGATTGCTTCGTTAAATCTATATTCCTAGAGGCTATGACAACTTTCTACCACTAGATGGCAAGATATTATTACAATAAGCTGCTTTGGTGAGCTCAAACTTTAGATCATGTTGATGTTGGCCACAATGAGACAGAAAAAAAGGAGTGGGAAGTCATGGCCACTCCCCGTATGAAGGTTTTAGGGAGAACATAGAAGGAAAAAGGATCCAGACAGCAGCTTCCGACATTTTTTTTCTCAGTTTTTAGGGCAGTTCAAAAGCTTCAAACTCAAGCAGTCTGTGTGCCTGCAGGACTGCCGACGATGGAAAGATTAAAAAACAAAAGAAGGTTTTCATAATATCAAATCCTCGTCTGCTGTGAAGAACAGCTCTTGATCTCCACAGGCTCATTCCTTCACAGCCAAACAAAAGGGCCGGACTACGGCTGGTTTCCACATTTGACTCACTCCTGCCAAACCTGGGCCAGGTTTTCTCGCAGCTTCCAGACACTCACCGTGTCCCATTTGGCGTTCATTTTCTCCTTTTCAAACTTGGCGAACTCCCTCCTGTCATGGATGATCATCAGCAGTTTCCAGATGAGCAGCAGGGCTAAGCCGATGAGGACGATGCCGGCCACCACGCCGGCCACGATGGGGATGATGTCAGGACCGGAGGGGCACTCTGAAACCAAAGGCCTATTTTTACAGCCAACCCCTATAATCAACTTCCTGTGGAAGAAATGTTCCTTCTTACCTGGAGTTTCCACCACGTGAACCATTTTCTCAGTGTTGTTGTTGACGGCGTAGGTGTAGTAAAACCAGCAGTCGTTGGCGTCCCGCTCCTTGCAGTGCACGATGGGGTAGGAGCCGCCGTTGGGCTGCGGCAGCTTGTCTCGGTCCTTCACTTTGACCATGGTAAACTCGCTGCACATTTCCTGACATTTGTCCTTCAGCTCGCCGGTGCCGAAGGCCCGACATTCCACGCAGTCCCTGGAGAAAACATGAAGATTCTTAGCCGCCGCTAGCTTCAGCTGCAGAGCGTTTTAATTGAATGATTGTGTAAATTAGAGATTACTTGTGCTCAGTGCAGACTCCAGGACAGGTGGGGCAGGACTCGCATGTGGGACCCTGGAATTTGGGGTCAGTGCACTTGCAGACGCCGCATTCGCAGAGTCCTCTACCGTTGCAGATCTGCTTGTTGCTGGCCATACACGTCCGGTTGTCTAGAGAACACTCGCAGGCGCTTCCAGTCCACATGGGGTCACACTTGCACACCCTGCAGTCGCAGGTTCCGTGCCCTGACAACCGCAGACGGGGACAGCGTTAGCGGAGTCGCTCCGTCTGAAGCTCAGAATCGAGTGTCGCTCACCTCCGCACAGCAGGTTCCCGGAGCGGTCGCAGTTGAAGTTGTCGCACTCGCAGTACAGGCCGCTGTACCTCTCGTTGGGATTGTCCCTCTTCTTGCACTCGCAGGTGCCGCACACGCACTCGCCGACGTTGCTGCAGATGTCCGTGCTGTTGTCCTTCCGGCAGGTGCGGTCCATATCCTCCGTGGCCACGTCGTTGCTGCTGCATTCGCACCATTTGCCCACGCGGCCTTCGTTACACCTGGAGGGGAGGAGGAGCCCGTGGGTCAGAGGAAGTCCAGAGGACTGGACTGAAGGAGTCCGATCATGCTTCAGGCTTACTTGCAGGCTCCACACTCATATGTTCCGTTCCCAAAGTGGCACTCGGGGCTGTTCTTCACTCCGTCCTTGTGGCAATCACACTCACAAATGAAGTTGAGGGTAATCTCCACCTCCTCAGTGAACCCCAGAGGTTTGATCTTGATGGTTTCAGGTTTGCCCTCTTTGGGACAACCTTTGGATGTGATGCTGATATTAAAAGTGACCTGGAAAGGACAAAGTAAGCCTGAGTCAGAGCAGACAGGTGGGTGAAGGTGCATGACTGGGTTCAGGATGTGATTTCCTCCCCCTGGATTCAAGATGGATTTAAACATGTCAGTGTAGCTGTGAAACAATTGTGCTAAACCAGGAGTCTGCAACCTCCGAAGCCAAAATAGCGGCGCGACTAAAGTAACAAACACCTGTTTGAGCTGGAATTTATTGAAGACAGGACACAATTGGAAGATATACGGTATTCTACATCTAAAATTAGAGGCTTTTTTAATCACTGAAAAAGGGGATAAATTGAATGTTATGTTACACGGGGGGGGTGGAGCTGTCAGTGCAGATTCTTCCTGGAGGGAGTAGTTGGCATCGATCTTTCGTCAGCACGTTTCCGACTGCTAGTTTTTGTGGGTATGGGAGGGGCTGCTGCAGACAGTGCAGCTTTTTAAAGAATCACTCTTAAATGCATGAATGGATCAAAATGCTGCTTTGGGGTTCTTTACAGTGAGGAATGAAAAGTAAAATGCATTAAAAACCTCAAAAAGTTGAATTGTCATGGTAGGGTCCCTTTAAATCATTGATAACGTTACCCTTCCTACAGTATTTTTCTGCATTGACATGGTCCTAAGGTGAACGTTGTCTTTTATTTTGAAAAGCAGTCATGTAAGTCTGACAAAAGTTATAAACTATTTAATTTTTTTTTTCTTTTTAAAAAAAGATATTTTCTCTTCATGTTTATGTTCTATTTATGGCAAAAAAAAAACACAATTGTTTATTTAAACGTGTCATGTTAGCAGCAAAAACATTACTATAAATCAGGATCTTATTTCCTAATGGCTGATTGAAGACTTCGTAGCTCCTACTGGGTTTTGGTTGGCAAGAAATGGCTCTTTAAGTGTTGAAGGTTGCAGACCCCTTAGATTCACAGTTTAGCACCTAAACGCCTAACTAGGACCTAGTGAAGGATCCTTCCTTTTGGTGCAGTGATTCAGAAAAACGGACCTTTGTGGCCCCTTTATCTGAAGTTCCACTAAATGTTCCTTGTTTTTGGTCACCTTTATGAAGGTGTGACAGAGCCACGTTCTGCTTCTCACCTCGTCTCCTATCGAGATGTTGAAACACTTGCGTCCGTTTTCCCCCTCGCTAACCACTCCGTTCTTGCAGTGCGACTTGTACGCTATGGTCACGCCCTCTGGAAGCTTGCTGTTCTCCAGGATAACCTCAGATGACAGAGACTGCCAAAAAGCGAGAGAGATAACAGCGTTGGAGTTGCTTTATCCAGCTCTGGAATGCCATCTGGTAGCTTTGCTTTGACAACAATTGATAAACAAAGATTTAGCTGGAGGGAACACAAGCTTGAGAACGTCTCAGCTGGACATTGTGGACTTTCATGTGTTCTACATCCCCCATATTCAAGTTTAAAAAATCAAATGGTTGTAATGATTGCCAAATCTACTTACATTGTAAGCATCTATAATCAGGTTGATGACGTTGCTGGAGTTTGCTGATAAAGTACCGACTGCAGACTTTGGGATCAGATTTTTCAGCTCCTGAAAACAAGAAAAAGAGTTTAGTTTTACCTTTTAGTTTATTTTAATCTTTGAACTTCAATTGAATCCAACCTGGTAAACTGGCTGGAACTCTTCAGTAACAGCAAAAATAGTCTGGATGTTGTTGTCACTCAGCTTCTGGACCAGGTGTGCGATGGAGGGGTAGTCCTTCAGACGGAGGAAAGACGTCACTTTTTTAAATGAGTTTTGGCATCATCATTACATCAGCATTGGGTCTCTTACATAGTAGTGGCTCATGGTGTAAACGCCGTTCTCCAAGTGGCATTTTCCATCATTGGGCAGAACAATGCCCCCCAGTTTGCCATCTCCAGCAAAGTGAAAGCCGGCGTCGGTGGAGAAAACCAGCAGGCGAGTCACGTTTCTCCATCCAATCTGCTTCTGAAATGTTATTTTAGAGAACATGTCGTTTGAACTTTTTCTGGAGGTGCAGCTCCATCAGATAGCAACGCCACGCTTACCCCACACACCGCCACCTGCATGATGGCATCGAAGCCTCCTTCTGGAGAGTCCAGGTTTCCTGAAATGTGCTGCTGGCCCACCAGGTTGTTGAACAACTTGCCGTCTTCGGTCAGGTTCAACACGTGCTTGTAGCTGAACGGGCTGGTGCAGTTCTGGTCGCCTGTGCACGGGTTCCGCAGTTTGGCAGGCGTGGTGCTGATGTAAGGCATGACCGTTTTCTCCACAAAGGACCCAAAACCTACAGAAAAAAATATTTGAATGATGTTTTGATGTTCTGACATTTAATTTAGAGATCCTCGAGGAGAAATTATACATATATTTTTTAGAATTTAACTGGTACAGAGGAGGATTAAGGCCACAAAAAAAAAAAAAAAAATTACGAGATTAAAAATCGGTGTCAAATCTCGAAAATTTATGAGACTAAAGTCGAAATGAGCCTACAGCCCAGCGAGGTGCAGTGGCAGACTGGCTAAACTGTCAAAGCAACCAAATGAGGAAGCCAAAGCGACGTCTCTGAGCTCTTTGTTTAAGATATGAAACTCCACATTACTGACACAGAACAGCAGATAGTCAGCCTCACTGATAATAATTTCATTTCAAATTGCTAGAGGTTCAGAATTTCTTTGTTTTTTGGCCCAGATCTGGAAGTAAAGCTTCACAAAATATTCCACATCTTTCATTTTTGAGCATGGCTCTGATAAACAGACAACTGGGGTTCTTTTCTCATTCATTTATGACTTTTCTTCTTGTAAATTTGTGACTTTAAATATCGTAAGTCATTAATTTACCCAATGACTTATGTAAATATACAATTTTATTATCTTAATTCAGCAATTTTGATTTTTTTCTTGTAAATTTGCAAGAATTAAAGTCATATTTTAAATGTGTTTTGTTTTTTAACTGGCCCTAATACTCTGTTATAAACTGTATGCTAGCTGAGGCAACAGAAACGCGTTGTTGTGCCATATTTGGATCTAATATACAAGTTGATCCTTCAATTTTCTTTTGATCTACTGTAAAAGCCTAACGATGACCCTGTTTTTAGCCTAAATTAAAAACCCATAGTTTTCTAGGACATAGTTTCAGCAGATTGTTGATGCAGAGCAACCCCGCCCCCTTCCCCCACTGTGCGCAGAATGTTGCTTTCATGCTCTCCTGCTAGCTTACACCCCCTCACAACCAAAACATTACAAGTGCGACAAAAATGGCAAACAATCCTGGAACAATCCAGCCATATAGTTTTGATTAGACAGCAGCTCAGATGAGTTAAATGAAGACACACATGGATCTATTGATCTGTAAGTGAGTGCATCAGAATTGGGACAGAGCAAGGAGTTTTTATGTTGCTGTTGCACATTTTTTGTTACACTTACAAGTTAAATATGCCCTCCATCATCAGAAAAATGCCACTAGAACACGCTTAAAATCACTAAAAACACTAATTACATCAGAGTGAATCTTCAGGAGTTAAAGAGCAGAGGAAAAAATATAAAAATATAAAGTTTTAAAAATACCCCATATTTGGTGTGTCACTTTTTTTTTTTTTGGCCCCTACTGAAACATTTCAGATAAAAGCATTCTAATACAAAAATAAAACTTCTACAAAAGTTGAATTTTTTTCAGTAAAATATGACAACTTTTTTTTTAAGCAGAAATGAATAAATATGGAGTTAACAGATGTCTTTTCTTACAAGACTGGAAAGACATCACTGACAACCCTTGTATGTGTTTTTTTCCTGTTTACTGTGTTCAATTTGTCAAATCTACATAAATCTAAAATCATAACCAGAGGGTTGTTTTTATTCCAAAATTCTCTTATTGTTTACCAAAGGTTTGAAATTTGAGAGTTCCAACAAGAGAGAAAAAAAGTGAAAATGTTCATATCTGTCTGAGAAAAGTGTGTAAGGTGTGTGTAATGAGGAGTTCTATAGCCTTGAAACCTAGAATCTTTGCAGGTTGTTTTCAGAACGTAACTCCTGCGATAAAGGAAGGAAGATGATGCTTCAAAATATGTTCCTTTTAGATCCTCACCTATCTTGAAGTCCGATGTGATCTTTGACATCTCCAACATGAGACTGGTTCCCAAGTTCTTCACGTTCTCCAGATCGTCGGCCATGGAAAAGGACAGATCCATCAGGTAATAAAGGTCAATGGGGTAATCCTCGGCTCGCTTGAACTTCAGATTGAACGACTGTGGCTCTCCTGCAAGAAAGATATCAAAATTATAAATTAAAGATATCAAGATTGTTGGAAGAGTGAGTCAGTTGGGATCGCACCAGATCGAAGGGTGAGGACCAGTTTCTGGGGCTGGATCTGAGTGATGTCCTCCGGCTTCACCTGCTTTGGTCTGGATGAATCTGTAACTTTTTTGCGGTTTGTAACCGTTTTGTTCTTGAGGACTCTGTGCTCTCCATGTGGGTCTTCAATCATGTCCAGATGGCAGCCCCTCTTCACCAGAGACTGCAACTCATCACAACGGGTTGACAAGGACTCGCCTTGTTTCAAAAAGTTCTAAAAGTAGAACAACAAATGAACGGGACGGTTCAGGAAAAATTTGAACAACACAAGCAAGACTGGCTCTGCACCAAAATGTAAAGCTTAGAACATAAAATGTTGAAGAACTTTGAGGTTTTAGTTAAATGATCAAAAACAAGGATAATTTTTTCTGCTTTTATTTTGTTTATATTACTTCTGAACTTAACCAGAAGGTTGACTAAAAAAAACTTGTTTAAGATGGAAAAAAAAAAAAAAAACTTTTAATTCTATTTAAATATTGGTGGGGTTTTTTAAATTTTCATCCATCCAGTATATAGACATAATCATAGCAACAAACATTATATTTAAAAGTAAGGATCGTGGGTCGATTCGACAATCGTTGACCTCGATTCGTGAAACAAATCAGATTGCAACCAAAGCAACAATCCACAGTCCTAATTCGTACTCAAATTTTCTGGAGCAGATTGCGAGAATCCGAGTGCTCAGATATTTGTTCCAGCCCTGTTCCACAGCTTGGTTTATCTCTTATTTTTGTAATCTCATATGTTCATTTTCGTGGACTTTCCTTGAGTAATAGAAAGTTTTCTGTGTTAGCATCGGCGCGGTAATAGCCTCCCAAGCCTGGCGTAAAACTTGCACAAGAGTGAATCAAAGAAGGTAAAGCAGCTTTACGTTGTAAAACCAAAAGACGGACTTTCTTTATGCAGAATCTCTTTTTATTCTGTCTTTATTTTCCCTTATATCCATTGTTTGTGTACACATTGACGAGGTTCGGATTACTTCATGATATATTCAATGATAGTTATTAACAATATAAACGATAAAAGAGAAATGGTAAAATAGACACTTTTCTAACAACCACACGATATGCATCGTCATATCGCCCAGCCCTAATTTCCAGTTTAGGTCATTAATAGCCCCAACTTCACAAAAAAGTGCTCCGGTTTGCTCTGGCATTCGGTCAAAATCTCAAGCAAATGAATATAAATGAAGAGCCGCGGGCTCGGCGGGACCGAGCTGGGTACCGCGAGTGCCTCTCGTCTCTGCCTCACTTTTCAAGTTAGGTAAAGACTTGGCGGCTGCACCGGAGCTGGACCGGATGCAGTGTGAGCCTGGCGTTAGGAGGAAAATCTTATTTATGCAACTGAGCTGTAATCGGACCTTTACTGAAGCTTACAAATTTAAATTGTGTGTTTGTAAATGCAATTCTTCAAAAAAGGTAAGTCTAACATGTCAACAAATAGTTGTTTTTTTTCTTGAATTATTCACGAGGAGATCACACTTTTTGCCTAAAGCAAAGACATAAACCTGCAACAATGGTTAACAAACTTTGCAGTGTTCTGGCATGAGAACTTTTGTTAACATACCGGGTCTTTACACCAGCCACACTTGGCTCCAGCCTGGATACACTCTCCACAGTATTTGGCATTGGCGTTGATGCACTCGTTGCCCTCTGCATGTGGAACAAACAGGAGAAAAGTCAGTCGCTGGCTCCTCCTTCCCTTTTGGGAAGTTCAACTCATTTGAATCACTACAGCTTGAGAACTATTCCTTTTTACGATATTACAGTTTAGCTAAATCTGTAAAGCACCCTTCTTCGTCTAAAGAAGCTAATATTGATCTCCAAGGCAGAACACATCAACAGAAAGCATCAAACTTAGTTTACTATACAATCTGACAAAAATAGTCACAATTGAACAAAATGTCATTGAAAAATCTAAACTACCTATTTAAGAGAGACAAGGAGTCTTACCTTTCTGAGCAAAACAATAACAGAAGATACCCAACAAGGTAGTTATTGAGATTAGCTTCAGGTCCATCTGAAAACAGACAAAAGGCAGGATTTTAATTTAGTGTATTTACAAAAACAATACATCAATATGTTGTCATCTAAAATCAAAGCTTTATGGTCTGAACCCTTAGAGAACAAAAGCTGAGAAGAGTGTAAAAAATGACAGATAACATCTATGACTGCAACGGTTTTAATGAAAGACAATCAATTATCCAGAGGCAGGAGGGACATTACAATATGCTCATTTAAATCGGTCCATTTTCATACGGCTTCATGAATCCATACAAACACACGTCATCAATTTGCCCCACTCCTTTACCCTAAAAAATCTAATCCCTGAGTCAAGTTCTCCTAGTTATCAATGAAACAGGTATCACTGAGGTCTATAGGACAGAAGCTAACATGGAAGTGGCTACAGAAGGCAAATAAATGATTAATGAAATAGATGAATACAAGGAACGACACCAAAGAGCCCAGAATAACCTCCAGAAACATTCCAGGTACACTCCTAGGTCAAGGTTTGTTCATGTCCGATCATACTGTTAACACAGTAGTCACAACTACTTTTTACAGCTAGAAATTGTCCGTCTGTGGGCAAAAAAAGAGAAAACCTGAATGGGGCATGCAGAGAAAATAGCAAGATCATAGACTGTTTTGTGAGCAGAAGAAAAACTGATCATGTCCAATTGTTTTTTTCAAGCTACAGGTCATAGCACTTACACCTACGAACTGCTTAAGGGGAAGTCCGTGGAAGTCCATGGAAGACTGTGTAAGACTTTCAAGGAGGAGGCTTGTTGAAAACAAACCATGATAAAGCCAGCCTGGAATTTGACAAGCAGCCTAACTTCAGGGAGAATGTCCTTTGAACAGATGGGACAGAACTGGAACTTGTTGCAGCCGTTTTGCTGCATCTACCTCAGGGTCTCCTAAATCAGTTCAAATACTTTATTATGACATTTCATAACCATCCATGCATTCTTGAGTGAAATATGTGTTCTAGTGTCAGAAAACTGATATTTGTCCAACGATGTTTTATTAGTTTTTTGTTTAATGATTCTGTTGAACAACAATTAAACAGTAAAGTTTGACTGAGTTTGTACTCGTTTCAGTGACCACTCTGGCTTGGCTTTCAGTAACCTTGTGCTATCCTGGATATGTTGATGTTGGGAGTGGGGTCATCTGGACCCCACAAGACAGCGCACTAAATTTTTCTTTGAATTGCATTTTGATTTTCACTGGGGTCCATGGCAGACATGAAATCCTGTCCACATTTGTCATGGGAGGGATAGCTTCTCAATGGGAGGCTTGCGTCAAGATAGCAAAAGAGTTAATAAGGGGTCCCAAAAAGTCTATTTGTGCTTGAAACTTTTTTGTTTCTAAAATTACTTAATCAGCGCACGCTTTCTGCATTCCATTTTACCCTTACTACTGTAAATGCATGCTTGAGTGGGTGGAGAGGGAGAAGAGTTGGCAGGCGTGCACATACTTTCATCACGACAACACTGAGTTACGTTGCAATACGTTCTTTTGGGAAATCCTCAAATATGTGCACTTTTTTTTGTGCTGCCATTTGTACACTTCTGCAACATGTGAGGGAAAACGTCGGGGGAAATAATTCAGACTACATTAGTAGTGTCCAAAATGCATCAATAGCGGTCCTCCCCCATCCCCTGCTAAGTGCTCCATATAGTGAACAATGCATAAAGGGTTAAGAGAATGAATGAGCATGCTGTATCAAAGGGCTCTTGTAGTAAGTGATGGACTGGAAACACTACTTGTGTCAAATCTCATTGGATTTTGGAAAGTGAACATAAAGTAACACATTTAACCTCAATTTCAAACTCAAAGGAACCACTAAGAAGCGTTCTACAGAAGCTAATATGGTTAACCTTAGTAGACTTTTTCTAGGAGCTTATTAAGACAGCATTCTTTTACACTGCTACTAAAGGATGCTTTGACTGGTGCATTCCTAAATGCCTCTGTGACTGTGTCTGGTGATTTATATAGACACAGACGGCCTGTCTGTGGGCCCCCTTGGTTGGATCAGATGGCCTGGATGTCCACTGCTGTAGATAAGCACCAAGTGAGGAACCAGTTTTAACGCCTATGACAGAGTATAAAAGCAGTTGTAACTCGTCACTCTCACCTAATCAGTAAAATTAACTGTATGAATCCACTTTAAAATATTTTGGCTGTTTGTGTTTCATAAAGTCTGCATTAACTCAGAAATACTTTCCACTGGAAACGAGCGTCGAACTGAAGAATCTAAGATCAAATTCCTGACAAAACAAAAACCACAGCAGCAGCAGCATATTTTCTTTTCCTTCTGACTAAAGCTCCATCTCCCTCCAGTTTGCTGTTCTAAAGAGTCAAACAGAAGGCAAAGGAAGGCTGCGAAGAAGTGTAAAAAAAAATGTGTTGAAATGGGGGAAGCGCCATTGAAGAAAAGTAATGCAGCTGGGTTTATTGGGACCTTTGATGACATCATCGAGTGGGAGTAATGTCCGAATTTTAAGACACTATTTTTCCACAACCTTCATTTGGAGGGCTAAATGTAGGGGTACGTGGGGAGAAGAATTCAGATTCGGCCTAAGACACATTTTGTCTCTCTATCCAGTTGTTTCCTTTTTGCTTGTAATTTCTAACAGGTCTTTAAATATTAGTGAATAGACTTGTAACGAGTATCCCAGCAAGTTCCGATCACTGACATAACTTCCTAAAAAAGAATTAGCTTTAACACCATTTTGGTTAGGGTAACTTTTCAACAGTTGACGGCATTAACATAACTCCAGCAGGTTCTGAAGCTGAGAAGCACAGCCTCGTGCAGATATGCTGCAAATTAACATGAATCAGCTGATTCTGCCGCGGAAAAAAAATACTTCTTTTGAATGAATGAATGAATGAACTTTATTTCTATAGCACTTTACGTCTGCTTATAGCATGCCAAAGTGCTTCAAAATAAAAGAAGGAAGAAAGTTTAAAAATTAGGCAAATTAAGAACAGAAATAAATCTTTTAGACTTCTCGATGAAGTCCTGTCTTTAATATAAAAATTGGAATAACAATCTAAATCACGGATGGTTTCCAAAAAGGTTATAAGGGGGTTCCCGCAGCAATACAACTGACCCAATGGTGGTATAATGACTTTGATATTCTTAAGACAAAATCAGTAAACTAGTGTCATTTTCTGTGACGGTTTCTGGAGAGCGGCAGGAGTTCATTAGAAATTCTCCTCCGAGTTGTGGGCGGGATTGTGCACAGTAAGCCACTTCTCGTCACCCATTTGTTTACAATCCAGCTAGCTTACAACCCCTCATACCCCTGGCCTTACATTACCAGTGCAACAAAAATGGCTAGCAATATTGGAGTGCATACAGTTTTGAGCCATATGCCAAGTCAGATGAGGAAAACAAAGATGTACATGGATCTAGAAGTCCACAAAATGAAGCAGAGAATTTTATTTTTGTATGCTCCTGATTCACAATGATTTGAATGAAAAAGAAACACTCAGAGAAATGCCATTTAAATCTTATTTTGTTTAGGGTTGCAGAATAATATCGGTTACCGATTATTATTGGCCAATAGTGGGCAGTATGACTGCTCCTGATTCACAAAACATAAGATCCTTACCCTCTTGTAAAGAGTCCTTGATGTGCATCACTTATTTTCTTCATTTTTGTCCTCCATCATCAGAAAAATACCATGTTAAAAATACCATCAACACAAAGTTCATTGGAGTGCGTCTTTAAACTATGCACTCCTATGATAATTTTGAATTCCAAGAACCACTCAGAACATTCTAAAACCACTCATACCATTTGTGAAAGACAAAAAAAATCAAGCCAAGAATATTTTGCTCGATCTATAAAGCTTGATTTATTCTACATGCTTTTCCCCTTTAAATCCAAAGTGACTATTTAGACTTTTTTGATGAAGTCCTGTCTTTTGTACAATCGTCTGCATATTAATTGAACACCTAAAATGCATCAAATAGGAAAACAGAGGGTTACCGCAACAGTACGAATGACCAGAACTGGTAGTTAGAAGTGAATCTAGTTGTCCTGGTCTGTCAACTTTTTCCCTTCACCAACAGCTGAGCTGTGACAAATGAGAGCTGGGTGTTTTATGAAACCTGCAGAGCACTATCGTTTGGCAGAAAGTGAAGCCTGGCAGACACTGTGGTGCGTGACTAAAACGGGCTGAGCTTCTCAGGCATTCCTGAGCCTCTCAATGGTGCTAACCCTCAATGCTTTGGGGAAATGTGATCCTCACCACCCATGATGCAAACACAAGGCTTGTAAACCACGACTGGATCTCTCAGTCTAGTTCACAGGTATACGTACACTGAGGAAAGGATGCATCAGAATAAACACATTCAGTTAAAGGATTCATCTCATTTGAGCCACGCTGGCAAGCATTTGGGCAATCAGAAAAGACCAGCAGCTGAAAAACAGTAACACACTTAAAAGCTGCTACCCAGCAGTAGCTAGTCAGCTTGTGTGATCTCTCTATGCCCCCAGGTCCTGAATGAGCTCTTCTCGTACGTCTCAAAAAACGGACTCAAACAAGAAACAGAAAGATCCCACATCACTCAAAAAAGAGTCCCAGATCCAAAGAAAAAGAAATCCCAGGCTTTCCTCGCCTCTAAGGTTGCCTTTTAGCTTCTCCTGATCCACACTACTCCATTTCCACGATGTGTGTCACTGTAAACAGAATGTTTACGACTATGAAAACAAACAGGAGACAATAAAGAGCTCTGTGTGGCTCCACTAACGTAATCCTATAGGTCTTTTCCGCCTAAAGGTTTTAATTAATTTCCTTTCATTCTACTCCCATCCTCCCCTTTGCCATGTTTTTTCCTCTTCACTCCTTCCTCCGTGAGCAGAACCAGACCGGCGGTCTTTCAGACTCCATGCAGCCTTCAGTAGCGCAGACCGGGGTGCATGTCAGAGCTCTGAGATGTCCACGCACAGCAGAACTGAAGGAGAATACCAAACACTGTCCGTCTGTGTCTGTACCGCCCCCACCACTTCCCCTCGCCATCCGGAGAATCCCCTTGTGGAAGAGACAAAGGAAATAATCCGTCCACCCTCGGGGGGTTTGATACTTCAAGTGTCCCCACTTACTGCCCCCTTCTTTGCTAAAAGAGCCTGTGTAACAAATAACTCTAATGAGCCTTGATAAAGCCGTTAATCCCTTCCTTTTCCTTTTAGGGTACTGATACATCCAGACATTCATTTACTTCTTTTTTACATAAAAAAAATTGTAGTGAATAGCATAATAAAAAAGCAGAGACAAAACTAGAAAGTTAACATAGTTTCCACATTGCTCAAGCATTCCAATTTTTGTACAATTCCCAAAAAGGAAAAGCTCAGAGAAACGGAAAAGAAGTGAAAATACCTTTAGGAACAAATAACAGACGACCAAGACCAACTACGCAAGAAAGAGAAAGAAACGCCAAGAAAAAGTTCAATCACATCTGCCTCAGTATGAAAAGAGTCACAAGTCAGACAACAGTTTCTATTTGTTTGTGTCTATAACAAAATGAGGAAATGACTAATAGAAGCTAAGAAGCCAGATACCCTAAAAGTACTATAAAACAATCAGATGATTGTAAAACCCTCAAACAAAAAAGTTTTATAAGAAGTATTTAAGTAAAAGAAGTCATGTATATTTCAGAGTATAAGTAGCGATTTTTTTTAGGCATATTTTAGATGGAAAGGTGTATTCAGCCAGGAAAAGTTCATTAGTTCAGACAGAGTCTGCTTAATTTGGTCAAGATCGAGTCCTGAACCTTGTGTTTGGTCTGTATTCAGACTGCAGTTAAATCGGACATTTCTGCTCCAAACCAAAGCTTATAAACAAGACCATGTGACTGAAAATCTCTTCAGTCATTGGCTAGGAATTATGAGAGTGGGCAAAAGCAATGAGAGAAAGAACAATGGGAGTGCTAAGCTTTGCAATCCTTGTCGGGACAGTTCACTTATTCAGACTTCATAATTTGCTTTACCTAGTACGGAAAATACTAGGGATGTTCCAATCTGGTTTTTTTATTGACCCCAATCCATTTCACAGTCATGATTTTGAGTATCTGCCTGTATCGATTCCCTATCCAATACTTTTGCCACACATTTAAAAAATGAACTAATTTAATAAACAGATTACGTTTTTTTTTTTCGCTCATTAACCTTCTTTTATTATTTAACCCTTAAAGGGTAACCAAACACGGAAGTTGTAGGCGGACTCCACCCACAGCAGAAATGTGAAAATTCAGTCAGAGGGGTGGGGCTGGGGAACAGGAATGTTATGATTAGTGGAGCTGAAGATCATGACGTGGGTCTTCTTAAATGACGCAGGAGGGAAATGGTTTAACCAATCACGACATTCAAATGTAATACCTCGATTCAACCTTTAGGGGCCAGGGGAACACACAGATGGTTCTTGATTATATTTTCTAAAATTAAACAAGTTTATTTTAATTCATCAGAAATTTGGCAAAATTTGACAGAACTTTTAAAACCCCTTTATAGAGGTCAACAGCAAAAAAAGTTGATTTATTTTTTGGTTACCCTTTTAACAGAGCGCTTCTGTGAAATAGCTTTAACAATTAGGTAAACAGTGCAACCTTCAACTAGTAAACTATTATCTAAGAAATAGGTGATAATTAGACACATGGATGATGTTTAGTGACTGAAGCTTCAGTATCTTCTCAACTATTGAACATTTAAAACGTTTCTTACATGAATCCTTGAACCCAGAAGTCCAAATCTGTTATCTCACAAGCTTTACTGAACTGTTTTTGTGTGGCTCCCGCTCAAATTAGCAAATCGTTGTGATCTGTTCATAATATCCAGACTTCTAGTCGAGTATTTATCTGGAAGCTTGAAATATAAAGCCCTGTTCATAATAAGAATAAATGAAATGCCTGACACTGATTGGGAGACAACATCGTACTTTTGATCCAGTCATCCACCTCGTGATTGGGCCTGATTTCCGTTCACGTGATCGGATCGGGACGTGCCTTAAAAAATACAGTACATTTTACAGGCATACTTAAATGTTTAACCTTATAGACTTAAACAAGTTGACATCTTCAGCTGTAATTTAGGGGTAGGGGTAGTTTTCTCAACTGTGACGCATTTATTCTACCTAAAGCCCCTAATTCTGTGTGTCAGTGGGTATTCATTTTCAGAGGTTTAGTAAATTTACTGCATATCACACCAAGTGCTGTTTAAATTAACCATTGAAACACCAGAAAGGCCAAAAGATTAACAGATTTCAGCTTCAACTGCTGAACAAAAACATCAAAACATAAAAAAAAAACTTGTTTGATTAAACACAATTATCTGTATTGTATGCCAGTCTGCTTTAAAGTTTATCATTTGTTTTTTTTTTTTTTTTTACCTACACTACCTTCAAGATGCACTTAACTCTAATCAGACAAGTTAGAAGTATTCTAATACATTTTGATGAAATATATAAAACCATAAATAACATACGACTGCAAACATTCTAAATTTGTGACTCACTGATGTATGATTGAGAGGAAATTGTGTCTATTTAAATTTAGAAAAGGTCAAATCTTAAGTCAAGATCTATTCTGTTCGTTCACCCAGACCCTTCTGATACTCCAACTTAACCTATCAGACAAATGTAAACACGTCTTATCAGCTGCAGTTTAGAGATGCAAACAGGAAGCCTGTTTTTGGAAGGGCTTAGAAAGTCAAGTAGCTACCAATGTGTACTCCTTGTTGGTTTTCAAATAAGAAGTGACTGTCAACTAATATAGTTGACTCACTGAATATAGTTGTGTATCCCTGAAAGTAATAGAAGATTCTAAGAGTTCCTCTTTTGTCCCATTGCAGTTTTGCTGGGCAACAAAGTGATTACATTTTTCGTACTTTACAGCAGCATCTTAGCTGCATCATTTTCTCAAAAGGAAGTTGCTGGTTTTATATAGATCTGTACTTATCACAAAAAACAGCCAACCACATCTGTTCTCTCAAATGCTGCCAACATTCCTCTCATGTGTGGGGCAAGGTTCAAAACACACTTGCAGAGGGAGGAACGGCCTTGAAAACACACCCAAATAGAAAAATCTATAGCATTTATGAAGAGATTTCTCTTAAGCAGCAAAAATATATTGGCATTGATCAGAGTTCAGCTATCATCAGATCTTTTCTCTCAGTGGCTAAATAAAAACAACAGTAGCCACAGCATGACCTTTGGCAGGGGGCCAGGTTCTTCTCAGCAAGGCCCCATCACTGTGTTGAAAATAGCAGTGGTGTGCTAACAAGCCATTTCTGACCTGTCCTCCCATTTGGTTTCTGAGAGGACTCTGAAAAGTGAACTAAAGCTGCTTTTAAACTGCAGTCCTATTATCTCCCAGACACATTCCAAAGGTACTGGAAGTGAAAACAACTTTCCTTCAACATCTGCTCCTGATGTTTTTTAAACCAATCAGTCAATGACTAAGGAGAAAAAAAAAATAAAAGTCTCAGAACATCTGTGACCCCTATAGAGAAGGTCATTTGGGCAGTTCTGTCCAGCATAAAACATATTGATTTGCACTTGTTGATCAATGCCAATAAGATTTTGTTGACATCACTAAATAGGTTTCAGATTTGCCAACAAAAAAAGCAGCACTAGTGACTCAGACTGGTGCTCTAAAAGCCCATTTGAGCGGAGTGTTATTAAATCTAGGATGAGAAATATTGACAGAGCAAAAGCAGATTTAGTCAAAAACAGATCCCTCAAAGCCTCAGTCATAGCCACCCTTACAGTTGGATATGATTTTTCTGTGGGCTAAAAATAAGCAAACCTGTAGGGGGCGTGCAGGGGACCCACGCGAAATAGCAAGGCCGTAGACCGCTCTACTGGCATGCTGTGAGCAACGGGTCATAGTGGACGCTTAAAGTTAAAATCCTATTAGTTGTCACACACCTAGCTGTGTGAAATTTGTGTTCTCCGCATATGACCCATCCCCTGGGGGAGCAGTGAGCTGTGGACACAGCCGCCCGCGCTCATTTATTTATGTCCTTATTGCAGAGTGTCAAGGAGGGAAGCACTGGGTCCCATTTATAGAGCCTTTGGTGTGACTCAGCCAAGATTTGAACTCGCAACCTTCCAGTCTTTGGGCAAATACTCTTCCATAAGACCATTGAGCTGGTTAAAAACAACAAGTCTGAAGCACATAAGACGCAGGTATGTAGTGTTGTTCTTGCAGTAATTGCATGCAGCCTGACTGTTGGAAATGAGACAATTAGAGTGTAGTTTGTGTGGGCAATCTATGAGCGTCGTACTATTCCCATATCATGTGCACACCCTGTATATGTTGCATTTGCGCTGGGTCAATAAGAGGCCAGTCCTTGCCATTGACTGTATATAGACAACTGGACAAAGAGAGTGAGATGTCACCCATAGAAAATGACTTGTTTTCAGTTCAAATGCAAATGAAGTCAGTTCAGTTGCTGTTTTTCCGCGATATTTCCATCTCCATGTTGGAATCAGATGTCCTCAGTAAGCCGTGACTGGGCCGTGTCTGTCTTTGTCTGCATTTCTATGGCAACCACTCTCTCCAATCAGTAGTGAGCATGTTAGAGAGCCACAACTCTTCGCCTGAAAGAGGGCTGAAGAGAATCAACCAATCAAACACTTCGAACATTAGACGTGAGGTCACCTACTTTAACTGAGGCACCTGATTGGTCAGTTTATAACTTGAATGACTTGTGCCAAAGCACAAATATACTGAAAAAATGAATAGCAAGACCAAGGTAACCCTTGTGTTGATGTGATGTTGAAGTAGGGAATAGGGTCATGTGGACCCACAAGACAGCATCCTTTTTCCCTCAATGATTTTTGATTGTCACTGGTGTCTGCGGAGGACATGAAATCCTGTCCACCTTTATCCACATTTGTCATGGGACAGATAATAGGGTTGTATCAAGTGTTTGGGTGCTCGAATACCCGCGATCTGATCCCGAAATTTTGATTACAAATATTCGCGACGTCAAAGATCACTGATTCTCGATCTTTATAAATCTAGTGGAGTGTAGTAAAATATGATCAAAATATTATCTGGGGACGATGTATTTTTACTCTGAAATTCAGATTGATGTTGTATTTTAAGCTTACGAACTAAAACAAAGCCGAAAAAGCCGCAGTACCGTCAGCGGGAGTAAACACATATTCGTGAGAGTGAACTTGCGGATTTTAAAATAAGACTGGCGAGAGTTGTTTCCCGTTCAGAAACTGAGATTGAAGTTCCAATCACGGACATAACTTCTGAAAAAGTGAATTAGCTTTAAGACCTAGGCTTTAGCTCCAGTGTTTACTTTATTTTGGTTGTGGTAACTCTTCGACAGTTGACGCAATAAACGAAACTCAAGCTTATTCTGAAGTGGTAAAATGCAGCCTCGTGCTGAAGTGGGGATGTAATCAACGTGAATCAGCTGATTCTGCCGCGGAAAAAAAAATGACTTTTTCCATACGGGCTTTGCACCAATATGTAATGCTTAAAATATAAAATGTTGAACTTTGAGAATAGAAAATTGTGGAGAGAATTTTCAGGTTTTGCTGTTAAATTATCCAAAACAGCAATGATTTTTATCCCTTTTATGTTGTTTATGTTACCGTTTAACTTAACCAGAAGATTGACAAAAAAAGAACAAAGAAAATATTTTTCTATCTGAATCTTTGTGGGTTTTTTTAATCAGTTTTGCTGATTCTGATCTAATGTTCTAAATAAAAGGTATAAATGATGATTAAATACAAATAATTTCAATTTTCATCCATCTAGTAAATAGACATGCACATAGCTATAAACGTTATATTAAAAACTAAGAATCATGGTTCAATTTGTTAATCGTTGAGCTTGATTTGTAAATCGAATCGCCACCTGAGCAATGATCCAGAGCCCTAATGGATAACATTTCAAAGTAAGACTTGGGTCATCTGAACCCCTTAACCAGCTATTTGAGACGCGGATGGGAGGGGTCACTGAGTCCAGTTCTCTATATAAAGTCAATGGTCCTTGCATTAGACTAATGAACAGTGTGGTGTAAAGGCACGGTACATCACCCTAAAGTCACGAGTGTGTGCAACTTACATTATCTTTATGGATATTTAGCAATAAACTTAGCATATGCTACATTTTCAATTAAATCTATTAAGGTGGCTATGCGGCCCCTTATGGAAACTACAAGAGATGTGTAGTCCCCTTAAAAAGGTAAATGGCGTAAACTTGTATAGGGCGTCACTCACTACCCTCTAAGAAGAACCTAAACGCTTTACAGTCACAGTTCCATTCACCCATAAACACACATTTTTGGCAGTTTTGCTACCTGAAACTGGTACCAACCTATAACCACTAGGAGCAATGTGGGGTTCAGTGTCTTGTCCAAGGACACTTTGACACATGGGTGGGCAGGGTGGGAACTGAACCTGCTAACTTCCAAGCAGAGGTTGACCACTCTACCTCTCATGTAGTCTATCCTCTCAATGACCCTCAATGGGCCCAAATAGGGCTGGGCGATAAAACGATAATTATTGATATCGCGATAGAACATTTTTTCGATAGAAGAATGAGTCTATCGCGATAGACTTTTATTTTGAAGGGTCCGCAAATAACACTTGCTAGCGAACAGTTTCTTCTATTTGACGAGTAAAAGTTAGAGAGTTAGTCGCCACAGGGCGAGTCAGTGTTTGTATCTAATTATTGTGTTTATTAGCTCTCATTTGGGTCATTTTTTGGACTCTACTCCGCTTCCTTCGTCTGCATGAAAGGTAAACAAACGCGCACGAGCCGCAACTCCCGCTGCCGCTGCGTACCTCGCGCCCCGCGCGCTTTATTACAGTCAATCGTCTGTCCAAGACGAATGCATTTGGGGTCAAATTAATTTACTGTACACTGTATTAGTTTTAACAAGCGTCAGATTTGATGCTTGTCAGTCATCGGAGAGTCTGTTGCTCTGACGCCCCGCTGAGTGTGGGAGAAGCTTCCGTCAAAACTTTTCTGGAACTCTTGGTGAAGAACGCGGATACCGAGAGATTGATTTATTTTGAAGAGCTGAATAAAAACATCGGTACACATCTCCGTGTCGGAGTTCAAGAGACCTTCCAGCGAGGAGCGGCCGCTGTTGCACTCCTGCAACCGGCTGGCAAGAGCCGACAGGTAAAGCTAAGGCAAGCCGTTTGGGTCAAAATTAACCAGAAAAAACGCGGGTATGGCAGTGCGTCACCTGGACATGTACTATGGTTAATAACACTTATTTGACATATTTAAAAGTTGTCACAGTTAGTTTCAATACAACAATTAATACCAAAAATAATGAAAGTTTAATTTCAAAATTGCAATTTAATTTGGTGGGATAGCATATTAAGCATTCCTTTCTCTCTCCAGACATGTACATGTAATCAGAAAATACATGTTTTGTTTATGTTCAAAGTTCAAAATGTGTGAGTTAATACTTTTAAGTACTTTTTATTAAACATATATTTTTATCTTTTTTAAAAAAGTAATTTTAGGCTTTCATCTTCTTTTTTCTTGTTGTTTTTTTACTTGTTACTGATCTAAAAAATGATCCGAACTGTGACCTTAAAGCCGTGACACGATCCGAGCCGTGTGTTTTGTGATCCGTTACACCCCTACTAAATACAACAAAAATAATTTGTAGTACATTAATACATTTTTGTTATGTGAATCCTGAAAAGATTAGAATTTATTTGTAGACTTAATGCTTTGTTTTTTAATGGAACTGAAGAAACAGTTTAGTAGTCTAATATAAATAAATATAGTCAAATATAGTTATTTGGTTTATATCGTGACCAATATCGTTATCGCGCAATATGTAAAAAGCTATATCGTGATATGAAAAATCCCATATCGCCCAGCCCTAGGCCCAAATAACCCAAAAACTCACAGCACCCTTCTGAGGTTGACCCGTATGGGTGCATGAAGGCTTTAATAATAAAGTTGATGTCAGGGGTGTTCATGCTCACTCTCAAAACAAAACCTCCATTTGTTACACCCTAGTTAAAAGTGTGACTGTTCTTGTAGTTTATCAAACTCTAAAAGTGGAAAAAGAATCCTGTCATCACAAACGCTTATGCTTAAAAATTCAACAGACTGACCCTTCCTGGATGGAGAATCTTGTTGATTGTTCAAAAATGTTGCCTGATAAACGTCTGGTTTCCATTGTTTGGTTTTGCAGCATGCTTCCTGTGTTCCCCGCTGAATTGCTGCCCCAGAGAATTTACTGTTGGGAAATTGTTCCATCCGTTGAGATAGAATTTTTTGGATTTTTGTAAAAAAAAGAATAAAACCTGATACCAAATTCTGCCATTTACTAAAAGAAATAAAAGGTGCTACATCAGTTTTCTTCACCGGTATAAAAACTTGTCTAGCATAGGAAGTGCTTCAGTTGTGCAGGAAGTCATCAAATGCCTATTTTAAAGTTTCATAAGCAGGACCTGGACCTTTTCAAAATTAGCAGTTTAAGAATATGGCTTTAATGAGTTACACCCTTGCACGGTTTGTGGCCTGAAGAGCTGCTGCACAGTGGGGCTCCCAAAAATTCCACACATATGCCGAGTCTGCCTTTCTAGGCTGCAACACAGGATGCTTCGCTTTATCACACAGGAAGCTTGTGTAAAGAAGCATGGAAAACAACCAAATCTCCCACTAGAGTAACATTAAAAAGACGAAAAAGAAGGCAAGAATACTTATTCTGAAGAGCTGAAATGTTGCCTGTTGCCAAAACAGCAGCCCCTGTTGCCTTTGTGAATCAAGCATGTCTAATCTAAGCGTAAACAAGGGAATAGCAAAATTCCAAGTTATGGGAAAGGCCAAACAAAATTTGGAACTGTTCTAAAACAATGACAGCAAGAAAGCCAAAGGATCCAACTGGAAATAAACAAAACAATGACAAGGCCATTTATTTCTAAAGACAATCTACAAATATGGGCAGAACACATGTGCTGCAAAACAGTAAGAGGAATTATTTATGTCCCTGACAGTACTGGCAAATGTCTGCAGCCCTGGAGCATTTAATGAATAGCCCGTTGAGACAGAGACGAGAATAAACACATTTTCTACAGAGCTAATGGCTCCAGCACTAAACGCTAAAAAACGGATGCAACTGGGGAACAGATGTTCACTCCAATTGAAAATGAGACCCAAATTCATAGCTAAATGAATCAACATTTCATTTAAGGAGAAGTGCATAAAAAAAGCCCTGTCTGCCTAAAACAAACGTATTAGGTAATAAGAGAAACGCACACAATCTTCTAGAAATGCTTGTGTGTCATCAAGTCTACAACTTCAATTATCTTATGTTAACGTATAGAATTCAGTTGTGGAAATATTGAAAAAAGATAACATAGATTAAAGTGAATCTCTAGCACAGATACATCTCAAAGCTGGCAGTTATTAGCATCTAAAGGGACCAGGATGGATGCTCTGTCAAAGGTTTATCAGGTTTAACCGCGCCATAAGCCAGCTGTGCACACCCCCCAACACATGCAAAACTGCTGAGGCTGTAATACTGGTAAACACACAATAATGAATGTCAGATGTCTTTCATTTGCCCACAGACTTCACACTTCTACTGGGGGGCGTGGTTTGCAGCAGCAAGAAGGACGAAAAAGCTCTCCAGAGATTAGCCGTATTGTATTGTATTGTAGTCTTTATTTAAAAGGGACAGTGTACAGATTCATTAAGTTTAAACAAACAGAGATGTTCTGCACCAGATTATAGCTAGATAGCTAGTTTCCATCTGCAGTCCCTAATCTACAGGAATAAAAATTCATCAGTTGAACTCATCAATAAGAGCAGTATTTCATACATAACACACACAGTCAGCATCTTATTCAAGCCTTAGCATTAAATTTACCTTTCAAACCTGTTTCATACAACATACAACAATAAAAGGGTAACAAGCTTACACTTCTTAAAATGTAAAACTAGCCCGTATGTATTGCAGTGTCTCAAAATATATTTTGAAACAGTAAAAGTACGTCTGTCATGTTTTATTCTAATGTCCATCGTAGAGGCCAAAGTCTTAGTATCACATGACTAATGTGCAAAAAAATCTTAAACTTAATTGTAGCATAATGACAGACTTTATCATAGTTGAGACTAGCAGTTGATTCTTTCTATAGAGTGTATGACAATTTAACCCAATAAATACTAATTAATGTGAATATCGATCCCTTGCAAGCCCAACTGCTGGTCCTAAAATATCAGTTAATAGAGTCTAAAAATACCTCTTGGTCATGACAAAGACACGTTAAGGTAGGTTGTCCACATTGATTGTATACGAGAACTGGATTGAGTGACCCCTCCCCTTTGGGTCCTAAATAGGAAGTACCCGCTGGTTTCAAGAAGTCCTATTCCTATAGACTGATTGAAAAAAAAAAAAAACAGCTATTGCTCATTCATTATATTTGCCAGATTTACCATTCTTTTCCTAGCACATTTTTGTTAATTATAATTTTCTTTTTTTTTTTTTTGTACCACAAGTTATTTAAACGATAAACAGAGCAATCAGATGACTCAATAAAAACATGTGGTCTCAAGTTGTACATTCAAAACGTTTGATTGACAGATTCTCCTGAGCCCGCCGTCAAGTGGTAGAGATGTGGACTTTCAACAAGCACGACTGATTGACTTCATTTAATTGGCAATAGAAGCCAGTCTTTTTCAATGGGTGACATCACACTCACTTGGTCTAGTTCTCTTATATGGTCAATGTTGTTCCAAAGACCCACCTCTTTTGTGAGAAAATGTATTAAGAAAAAAGAAAGATTAACATTAATAGTTTTCAGTTGGAACTGTTAAGCCTGCCCCCATTTCCCATCATGCCTTTATACACTCTACCGCTAGTTTAGAGCCCCCACATTTCCCCACCTAATATTATGGGCAAGTCCGATTTCTTCCCCTACCCTTACAGTTTCCTGTCCCCACAATAGTAGAGGCATTGTATGGAGAGAAAATAGACTCAGTCTGATTTGTGCGCGCTTAATTCTTGATATCTGTGTAACTTGGGATCTGTGCGTGCGTATTCTTAATTTGTGCATGCATAATTCTTGATTTGTGCATAATTTTGGATTTGTGCGTGTGTAATTCTTGATTTGTAACTCATTTTGTGCAAAAGTAAAAAAAAAAAAAAAACACAAAATACAATTTACACATGCACAAATTAAAATTACAACATCTTGAAATTACAACGCACACACAACACATCAATTACGCATAAATCTATCATGAGACTCTTCAGGTCTCACAAATTCATCCGTGAGAGATGCGTTCAAGTACCACTAGAATGCTCGTTCACCATAGTTCTCTTGTCAGCAGTTTTAAACTTTGATCATGAATAATATCCGGTAAAACTTGACATTTTCCCACTTTCTTAAAAATATATTCCCGATAGTTAATATAAAAAGTCTAGATAAGCGTTTAAAGCGACGGCCGGACGCATGGATGGATGGAAAAAAAAAATGGGCTAGAGGGACAAAGCAGTTGGTGGGGATTCGCATTTTTAGCTTAAATTATTTCCTTTAAAACATCTAGAAAAGTTTCAGGACACATTTTGGAGCTCAAGAACAGCCAAAGCATGGTTGTTGCATATACTCCAAACTAAAGAGTTAAGAGGATCATCATGTTAATTTTAACATGATGATTCAGACATTCCTGTGGCCCACAGGAAAAGCACCCTATTCATCACTGTTTCCCATGGCTTTTCACCTTACCCAAACCGCAAAGCAATGGTATAGAAAAGTGTCACCGGCTTTACCCTAAACCTATATCTAGACTTATTTGACCAGCAAACTTGCTATTTTCATGCGTGCCACCTGCCTAACCACTGAACAGGTTTGCCAGTTTTTCACTTGCAGAAAGCCCAAATCTGGCTGTTAAGGATAATTAATTATGACTAATGCTTAAGGAAACGCTGCAAAAGTGCAAACTAAATGATAACGGCAGAAAAAGTTCAACTCAGCAGCCACACTGATTTATAACAGATGATTCAGTCGAGTGACAAAGTGTGAGTAAAACTGCATTAAGCATTAATCTCCAAGTAGTATATGTATTTCCACTTTGAAGAATTAAGAATGTTTCATCTACAACCTAGATATTGTATTATTTATATTATTATATATAATTTGGGTTTTTTAAGTGAAAAATGTGTTTGAGAATGCATTCCTATGAGAACCAACTTGGAAGAAGGAAAAATTCATGAGAACGACCAGATTATTGTTAAAAAAAACATTCATTCTGTTATTCAACAACTCCAAGATGTTTTAGTACATTTAATTAGAAGTGGTGGATAATATAAGTTTGATTCGTCCTACTCCTTTTCAAGCAATCAATCAAACTCTGCTTGACTTTAGTTAATAATTACAAACTTAATGGACCAAATGTGACATGAGTGTGTTCTGTTTTTGTGTGTTTTCTATTTTCAAATAAATGCCTTTCGTTATTTCTAGAATGATTTTAAAATATTTGTGTGCTTTGTCCTGTATTTTTCACAATTTATGCTTTAAATAAACCAATCAATCAATCAATTAGATAACACTGCCATTGTGAAAAATAACGGATCAAAAACTGTTATTCAGATAAAGATGCTCTGACAGATTAAGTCGAAGCAAACAGTCCTAGACAGAAACCGTAAAGGAAGAATCTGAAGCTGGTGTCCAGCTGGAAACCATTTGCTTCATGTCAAACTTTTGACTCTGGACTGACTTCCTGTCACCTCCCAACAATCTCTTATCTCGAAACAGAAGCTGGTAAAGAATCCCAGTCTGTTACCCCTCCCAGTTTTCATCTCCACAAACTTCATTTCTCCTCCGTCAGCGCTGCTGCTCCCAGTGCGAGGGGAAGTCAAGCTAGTGGTTAAGCTAAATCTGCACAGCTTCATATCTATTTATGGCCATCATGGCATGTTCAGCTTCGTTTTCTCAGCAGGACTGACCTCAGAAGCTCGTCTAGGAAGCAAGAGGCACCACCAAAATATGCTCAGAAGGGTATTTGACATGACTGTACGGACAAAGTGATTCTGGGATGAGTAATGGAGGGAAAACATGACTTAAAAAGTAGCTCTTGTTTTGTTAAATCAAACCAATAAATAAGGATAACACCACACTGTGTTAGCAAAAAATAACACAACTTATTGTTTTAGATGATGTGACATTTCCTCTAAAATGTAAAGTCTTTTTGCGTTTAATTTTTCTAAAATGTCTAATGGTACCAAACACGTTGATAATATCCACTAGCTTGACAGGAGGGATTTTATCTAACAATTTAAAAATAACAGCTCTTCTGGGATTGGGTTTAGGGTAGGGGACTACTTGTGCGTGCTGAGGAGACAAATGGCTCTAGCAGATGATTTTTTATTCACTTCTTTCTGCTTTTTGACCAGAGCAGGTTTCCCTACGGCATTAAAAAAAAAAAAGTGCAGCAGCGCAAAGACATATACCTTCCTTTTAACCCTTACAGACCAGAGCTTTAGCTCCAGTGTTTACATTCTTTAACTACCATAACTCTTCTGACCGTTTTTGCAATTAACATCATTTCAGCAAATTCTGATATGGAGAAAAGTAACTTTTTTAGCTTCAAAAAACTCTGACATTTTTTGTTTTTGTTTTTTTGGTTTAAATTAAAGTAAAACATGTCTCTTGGCTGGTCTGGGATCATCTCGAGGTCCCCCAGAGGAGCTGTAGGAAGTGACCAGAGAGAGGGAAGTCTGGACATCTTTGCTTAGACTAGGGCTGCCACAATTAGTCAATTAGCTGACAACTAATCGACTAATGAAATAGTCGATGACTAATTTAATAGTAGATTAGTTGTTTCTTTGTTTTCATTATTTTTGTTTTATCTCAACACAACGGTACACGCTTTCTAATGCCGCATCTGCAATCGCCTTTGACACACTTGTAGTAGTGCTAATCTGGGTAAGTAGTGATGTCACAGGAAGTTATGGAATGGCTCTGGTACCGTACCGACTTTGTTTCAGATGCCAACCTCATTTGATTTAACCTTGTTCTAATACGAGAAACAAATGAAAGAAAAAGCTCCATGATTCATTAAGGGTTTATTAAACTATAATCTGAATTGTCTTTATTTTTAGCTAGTTTAAAGCTAATGATGGTTAGAATGCATGTTTTACATCCAGTTTACACATAACCCGATTAGTCGATAACTAAACGGTGATTAGTTGACAACTAAAATAATCGTTTGTGGCAGCCCGGGCTAGACGGACGGACGCATGGATGGATGGAAAAAAATGGGCAAGAGGGGCAAAGCAGTTGGTGGGGATTCGCATTTCGAGGTTGTCCACTACATTTGTGGGGGTCGGGCCTTGTCCAGGAGGCACTATGACTTTAAAAGCTCAGGGGAAAAAGCTGTTCCTGAATCTGTAGTGAGGTGCTAACATATTGCTCGCAGAAAAATAGTGTCTTTCTGCCGTTGTGCACTTAGAGTTTGTAATGTGTCGCATATCCATGAAAGTCGATGATAAGAAAAGCTGCTTTTTACCCCGTTGATTCATGCTGATTGTGTAAACAGTAGATTAGTTTTGGCATGTCAAAGAAGCTACATACACATTGGGCATTTGATCCACACTCAATGCACAGTCTTTAATTTTAACCCATTATGTTCACACTAGACGAGCAGGGAGGGGCTTGTTCTCTTTTTTTACTGTTTACTAGAACATGGAAGTTGGAAGGTGCTGGCAATGTTAAAGCAGTGCAAATCCCACGAATTGAGCACAAAACGGAAACGGTTCAGGTCCTTGTTAGTGCTGTTGCATTAGGGATATGGATTACCATCCTGTAAGGAGAGTGGCCTCTAGTCACCAAATAAACCAGTTATGCTCTGAGTTTCATCACCTGATCAATGTGTCAAATCTGAGTATGTGATTGGTTAAAGTTGAACTCGGCTCAGATGGAAACACAGGCTCAGTAGCCACGTATTTTGTAGCACTTCCAAACGATTGTTATGTTTTGAACAAGGAAGCCTAAAACAAACGTTTAAGTGTGTTTTTATTTACTTTTATTTGTTGCAGAGGGCGGTGTGTATTGCAACAAGAACAGCACATTCATCATATTCACTCTTGTGATAACAAGTTAACACCAAAAAAAAAGTCAAATTTATGTCAAAAAATTACCCACTACTAAAGGCTTTGCCACCAGCTCAAAAGGTCTTCTGTTCATAACAGATTTCTCTCTCTCTCTATGTGCATCTACGTTGCCCATCATCGAGCTTCCGTGAAGCTTGTACAACTATTGGAAGGATTCTTTCTTGCAGCATTGACTTTTCACCTCTTAACTGTCAAAAACTAAAGACTACACACACTAAACGGGTGTCGAGGGCAGAAAGTGGAAGACACAAATTTGGCACCCTGCAAAAATCACACATTTCTTATGAAATAAAAAAGGCCCGGGTGTTTGCTCCATGTTGAATAAATAGCCTCATAAATCAGGTGGGACATGGCTTCTGCAGAAGCAGCTGCTCCTCTTGGGGGGAGGTCCTGTGGTCACATTCATTTAGCTGGTGGCCACTGTTTTAGCGTCGGACTTTCAACTCTCTTACTGTCCTACATTTATCCTTCTCCTAAATTAGCAATACCCCCCTACCACCCCCAACATCTTATTCTCCCCTTGACACCCCTCCCCTCATTCTCCCTGCCCTTCCTCCTCGTCTTCCTGCTTCAATTTTCCTGATGAAACCTCGCCTCTTCATCTGTGAAGTCAGCAAAGTGAGCTGTGTTTTCAGAGCTTTGATCCCTCTGCTCGTCCTCAGATCAAATGGAGTGCGTGGGGGGGTTCTGGTTGATCCAATCAATGGCAAACTGGGCAGACTGTCAGTCCTGAACTGCAAGAGCAGCAAGCTCTATTCAGAAAAGCTCTACATGCATTCTCACATCCAGTGTATTCAGTGAGTTGTCAGCCTGAAGCTACAGTTTGTGCAAAGTTCTGCGTTCCAGCAGCTAATTCCAGAAACTTTATTTCCTCTAAAAGTAAGACAAAATTTCATTGTGACTTTTTTTTACGACCTTTATTTTCCTGAGCTGTCATTCCCTCATGTGATCCCGGATTGCTTCTTGATCTTTCCTTTAAATTAGACATTTCCAGCCTGTTGCATTATTATAGGCCAAACAATAATCAATAAAAAACATAAACAATTAAAATGGTGGCAATATATTTTTTTTCATCCTATTTTTGTAAAGAATAAATGTGAAATAAATTTTAGACAAGTTTTCAAACTCTTATTTTGAAATTTAATGTATAAAAAATAAGATAAATCAATCTTGGGCGACATCATTTTGTCTTTAGCCACAGGGGGGAAAAACATTAAGCTTTAAAAAAAAAATCTAAGTTTGTAATAAAATTGGTATGGATATACATTTAAATATTTATAAAAACACACAAGAACATTAAAATTAATTAAGGCTCGACAAAATAAAATAAAAATATATAAACTAAAGTATTTCTTAAAGTCTGCTTACCTTGCCGCAATGATGTTTAAATCCGAGGCAACATGCAGGAGCAGTAAGCTAACCGTCTCGTCCAGCTCCCCGCGAGAGCAGAAACTATCTGCCCTGTTGGCACCGGGGGCCACTCTCTCCTCTGTCAACTCACAGAAAACCTTTCCCGCCGCTCATTCCCCTCAACTTTCCTTTGAAGAAAAAAATGTCTAAAAGATGTGAAGTATCAAACGCGTCCAAAAAACCGGTCCCCTGTTCCCCTTTAGCGTGGAAGACACGGAGTCTCTCCAGTCGTCAGCCTGAACCGGGCAAAGCGGAGAAGTAACCCCCGCTTTTGCTTTGCAGTTCTGTGAAGCTTACAACAAACTCAACTTCCGGCCATTTCCTTAAAAAATAAAAGCCCTCTTTTCCACCAGGTTTGCAAAAGTTGAAATAAATTGATTTTGTGATGACATATGTATTATCATTTAAAATAAATGTCGATATTATCGACTCAATAATATATTTTATTATGTTTGTGAGAATAAATACTTATTACTTAAATACTACGAGCTGAGCTTTTGTTTTGTTTTTTATTTTGAAGGCTGGTCGGTGTCTTATTTTTTCCAACTTAAATCTCAGCCTCTAGTGTACGTCATCGTTACGCTCCCCCACTCAAATAATTGCCTATTTTTACAGATGGAAGTGGCACGCCTGCTTCATGCTCTCGTGCTGCATCAGTCAGTGATACTTATATTTATCCACAAGTAAACTCATCAGAAATGACCAAAATAAACAGTTTCATGCTTTAATTAAATTTAGTTTATTAAAATTTTAGTTAAACAGTAAATTCTGAAGGGTTTGTTTAAATCATAGGATATTTATTTTTCTGGTTGTGGCTATAACGTTTAATAATATTGGTTAATTTATTTTTTATAATAGACTTTTTTAAAAAAAACTCTGGTGATTTAGGATTTTTCTTTAAAGTATTACTAAATAAAAGTAGAATTCACTTAAAACATGTTTTTTTTTTGTCATAACTAAAATGTATGAGTTTATTTAGAAAATAAACATAATGGGATCTCTATAACCAAAAAATGATTATATACATTAAAATAGAAATATACTCTCACAGCCACTTTATTAGATCCAGTATTCATTGCTAGTTCTATGCCTTCTCTGGTGAGGTACCTTAGCCTTCCATTGACTTCAATGTTTATGAAGATTTCGCCTCAGGTCTTTGCTTATACTCACTACTTAATCCTTGTTCCTATAGGATCGTCACGTGCTGACCTGGGTCCAACACTCCAAAACTATTACCTGGATCCACGCTAAGACTTCTACCACCTGTCATCGCCACGCTGTCATCAACTCCACTCACCTAATGAATCTTCTCTCTGATGCTGCTGGGCTCAGCTCTTTCTCATCACCCCAAGACAAGTTCAGGTTCCAGTCAGCTTCAGTTCACCAGACACCCAATGAACAATACAAGCTTTCTTCTTCTTTCTGCTTTGCCTCACTTGCCATTATGAGTTACTGATGCCTTTCAATCAGTCTGTCCACTCTCCTCTGACCTTGGTCATCGTGGTCCCAGCTCTCTTCAGGCTGTTTACCAGTTCTTCCGTGTGGTTCTAGGGAAATGATAGGCAACTCCCGGCCTCGAGGGCTACGGTGTCTGCATGATTTCCAGATATTCAAGCCCTACTAATGACTTATTACCTGGTTCAGGTGTGTCCAGCCAATTAGAACATGCCAGAGGAGGGTATGTTGGAAACCTTTAGTTGCCTATAACTGTACTAGGCTGGTTCCTCCCCGTTCTCAAGATTATCTGTACCCCACCAGGTGAGATTTTGAATAGACTGTCAGTACTGTTGTGATCATTTGGTTTACCGTATTTGGTGATTTATTTTATACTTGAGTAACTTTGTGGTGATACTTGACAGATCTCCAATTTATGGGTGAACTCCCTGTGTAATTGATATAAGCTTTGTCCCTCATTGGCGTAATGTCTGTGCTCAAACAGAATCTGTTTGAACCCACAAACATTATTTGAAAAAAAAAAACAACTTTTGTGTGATTTTTGTCTAGTTTTGACACTGGCTTTAAATATCACACGTTAACTTCCAAGCTTTAGAGAAGTTAGTTTGTTAAAGATTATCAGAACTTCTCTTCTTGTAAGTAAAAGAGAAGTTTCAAAAACCTTGGTGACTCAGTTTCTTGTTTTACTGTCTCAACATTTTTGGTCTTTCAAGCCTGATTCCTTACATTTCTAACTTAAAGAAGAAGGAGATAGTCTGAAAGTCTGTCAGGAGTGCAAGTGAGTTTTTACCACCCAAAAGAGAAAGAATGTTGGTAAATGTTAAAGATAAAAAAGAGGAACCTGGTACAGGTCTGTATGAGACAAGAAAAAAAAAACACAAGTGTGGAGACCTTCCGGTGTTAACATCAACACTTTGATCAGTTGAAGTGGATGGACCAGAAACATAAATATATAATATAGGTTAAATTCATAGTAAGATACCCTGTACACTTAATGTTGGAGGGAATATAATACAAAAACTAGGACTCTTCTAGGACTCATTTCATTGTTTCAAATTGCTGTGAAACTTCTGTCAAGGAATTTGTAAATCCTTGTTCTAATATATAAAAATGTGGCCACTGGAGTCATTCTATGCAAACATTATGTAGTCTGCAGTGGCAAGACCTCTATTAAAACATACCAGATCATGGAATATCAACAAAATAGATACATTGAGAAAATTGAATTTATTTTCTAAACCAAATCATCAAGAATAATTTAAACCCTCAACTGGGATGGTGGAAAAAAACAAAAACACCAATAGGAAAAGGAAAGCTAAAGAAAACGATGGGTGGTACAAAAAAGGGTTTTTTTCCGCACCATTATATAAATAAATTATTTAAAAATCATGCTTCTGAATTATGACATAACAAATTTCTATCATCATTTTAAGTAGAATGAATCATCCATCCTTCCGTTTTCTAAGATGTATCCCTATCGTGGTCAAAGGTTGCTGGAGCCTATCCTCACAGCTGGTGGGTGTAGGTGGAGTTAATCCAGGACAGGTCACCAGTCCATCACAAGACCACATGACTACACACACTTATATCCACACCGAGAGACAATTTAGAAATAATCAATGAACCTTTGAAGCATGTTTTTGGACTGTGGGAGGAAGCCGGAGAAAACGCATGCTCAGGAAGAACAGGCAAAGTCCACATAGAAAGGACCCAGCTGGGGTTTGAACTAGTCTTCTCACTATGAAATTGGAGAGTTAACCACAGCACTACCATGAAAAATCAAATATGTCGTTCAAATGCCGTTTACCTTAGTGCTTGTGTTCTGTTTTGGCTGTTTTGCACCAAAATTGATTTTAAATATTAAGAAATGTTTTTTTGTTTTTTTTTATGGATGCCTGATACTAATTCTCAAAAACCCATTTTTCTAGCTTTGTTGTATTTTTACGACACACTCCACATACACATTCTGGAGTTATATCTTGCTCGTATCTTTATTTAAACACCAAACATCGACATGTGTCATGTACAAACTTACATGTGCAAAAATGACCAGAAAAAGTGATGACATTTGCTGTTTGCCCATGTCAACTTTCAAAGTTTTAAAAAACCTGAAATGATCGAATTGAGTTTGTCATCATAGATTTTGGCTAGCATTCATGAAAAACCCCTAATGTGAATCGGAGGAGGTTGTGCAGGAGCCTTGAGTAAACTCTTCTGGAAAGGACCTAAATAAATAGTTTAATTCTGTAAATTAATCTGGTTTCATTGGATCGGTTTCAGTCTAAATAATCAAATCTACAAGACCTGTTTGTTTAAATTGAGGTGGAAAGTTGTTACAGCTTCAGGCGGGGGCTGGAACGGAAAAAATGTGAAAGAAAACAAACGTTGAGGACCAGAGGTTCATTGGCTCCTGTTTATTTAGAGAGAGAGTAGATTTTTATATCCCTGATGTGCTCGAGTTTCAAACCTTTTAATAATAGTGCTAATAAAAAATATCTGCTACTTTGGTGTTCACTTTTTTAGAAAGGATGCAACAATTTATAGTCTTTTTTTCACATTTAAGTTTGCTTTGCCCAGAAGAGCCACGAATCCACATTGATTTCTCTAAAAAATGCACAACAATTTACGTATGGATCCACTCTGATCATCTTTTGATCAGTATTTAAAGCATTCCTAGTGGTCTTTGAATTGTAATAAAACTGTTTTTATCAAGAATCTCAAAACCTTTGCTTTTAGTTTCTGCCTAGCGACAGGAGTTTGTTAGAAATTTGCCTCTGAGTTGTGAGCGGCACTTTTACAGCACCATCCTGTTCCTGATAGCTCTCTGTTTACACTTTCTACCGCTAGCTTACAGCACCTCACTCCCCCAGCCTAACATTTACCTAACATTACTGGTGCAATAGGGGAGATGTCAGCTCTGACAAGGAAAACAAAGACGCACATGGATCAGTTTGTCTACAAGCGGATGCATCAGAATAGGAGCTTTATTTTCTACAAACATTCCCTTTTTTAAACAGAAATATTTTAATCTGCTCCTGATTCACAATGACTTAAACATAGAAATACTCATAAATGCAATTTTAAGCTTGATTTTCTTTTTTAAAGTCCTCCATAATTTGAAATAATGCTACAAAACATGTAAAAAAAACTACCAAAACACAATTTCCGTTGGAGTTGGCTCTAATACTTTCTCATCAGGCTAATGTATCTGACTTTGACTGCTAAAAGTTGTCAAATGTAACTTGTTTTGGTTTCTTTTACAATGAAATTATTCAGTTAAGTACCCAGAAAGAAGTGAATACATCCTAGTCTACTAAATTAACAACTTTTAAACAAAATTTAGATGATTCCCATAGTATAATTTCAGTGTTTAGTCTGTGTTTGGAGACTGTGACCATGAGTTCCTGCTGGGAGTGTCTGTCATTCCTCACAAAGCTAGAGCCACCTTGTGGCCAACGAAAAAACTGCAGCCATCAAGCTTTTAGCAAAGCTTCAAGGATCAAATTATACATTTTTTGTTGTCTTATTCAGGTGTTAGAATTTTTTTCTTTTTAAGAATAATACTTGTATGCAAAAAAAAAAACAATTTCAAAGTTTTTTATATATAAAACAAGCAATGCACGAAGGGAGGAAAATAAAACTGAAAGTAAATATTGTCTAAACTGTCTTAACCCATAAAGACCCAGACCCATATGGATCACAGAAGAACCCACTTCTGATATGTTTCTGTTACATTGATGTCACCATGGGTTCTTATGGTGCACATGTTGACACTCCTATATTGTCTATATTGTGCTCACTGCCTATCCTCATAAATGCCTTTTGTTCTGCAGACACCATATCAATATTTCTGTCTATGTTACCCAAAAATGGCTGATCCTTCTTCGTGTTGGTTTTTTCTGTTCTGCAAGAAAACTGGAGATAAAACGCTCACATAGACTGGATTAGAATTTTAGAGTATATGTATTTAACTTTTTGTAAAATCCATAAATCTTAAAAAGGGCAGTGTTACACAGAAAAGGTTTGATATTTTCCTCTCTACTAGTTGGACTGAGTTGACTTGTGATGATCCGCAGCAGTCCTGAACCAGATTGTTTGCACCATTTTTCTTCTTTTTCACTGTGCCTTTGAGTAAAAATGTTGCCATTGCAAATGAATTCTAACTCCCTATGATTTGTTGACTGTCACTTGTCCCGGAGCTTCAGCTCTCTCCATAGGTTTTGATCTGCTTCTTCTTCATCTATTCCTTGGTGTCCTTGGCTGTATGTTTTCGGTCATTACAACCATCCATGACCCAATTTAAACGTTTTGGCGGACGGAAGGAGATTTGATCTGTTCATCCTCGGTGACTGATCAAAAAGACCCCCAAATCATAATGTTTCCACCTCCATGCCTGACAGTGGGCATGGTGGTCTTGGGGTCATAAGCAGCATTTCTCTTCCTCCAAACAAAACGGGTTGAGTAAAGAGATCAATTTAAAGCCAAATCAAATGAACCCCTATATATTTAGCCCTCCAACTGGAGAGTTATGGAAAAAATAGTCTCTTCAAATTCATACAACACCACCCTCTTGATGATGTCATCATAATTTCTCTCATTTAAATGCAAATACATTTGTATAAATTCTTGATATTCTATCTCTTTTCGTTCAAATTAATCAAGCATTACGATGACAGACTGTCAGTTTCTTTTTAAGTGGACAAACTTACAAAATTATAGGGGTCAAATACTTATTTCCTCCACTGTACATCGGAAAAATGACTACATGTAGAAATCATAAACCAGATTAAAGCAGCATAGTACCTCAGTTTGTCATTAGTGGTCTTTGCACTAAGCTCTTCTGCTCTTGTGAAGTCTTTTTTTATAAATCAAAGATCCATGGTTGCGTCCATCTGGTCATAGATATCCACCGTTTGCAGACTCGATTAAATTATTTTTAATGTACTGGAAAAAACACATAAATGACCCAAAATGACCATTCACTTCAGATGAAGCTGCTTTATTGTATCTTTGGAGAAAAAGAATGGTTATGAACAGGTTTGATGGTTTTAGTTACACTACAGCCTCGCTGCATTGGCTCCTCAGCGCAAGTCGGATACAAAAACCAGCTCTACCACGAAAGTAAGAAAAGAGTGAAGAAAAACAAAGTTTGAAGTCTAATACAACACAGGTATACCCAGTAGGATTTAAGGCCTTTGCTGTTTATTATTTTTTTTTCTCCCTACAACAGCAAATTTACAGAAGCAGTATTGAAAATAATTGTTTTTTTTTCTTGTTTGTGTAACAAAAAGAAAAAAAATCGGCACAAAATTCAATTCAAATGACAGTATAAAATGAAGCTTTAATATGGTACATGTTTGGAAAAATGTCCTGTCATTCTGATCATGAAAACGTATCAATATTTGTGTTTTTTTTTTACATCTGATCCATGTTAGATCATCTGAAACCAGGTATAAAAAAGATGAAACTTCTTTTTTTTTGTTTGTTTTTTAAAGCATTTTCTTTGCAAATGATCACTATAAACACATAAACCTCTTCAATATATTTGTCAGTGCAACATTGTTGGTTTGGAGTTCAGGCTACAGTATCCTTTTTTCTCTACTGCTGCTGCTGCGTTCCTTTGCAGCTTACAGCGCCGGCTTGCGGGTCGTCAGATCCGAAACGTACGAGCTGAAAATGATTTTACCACAACACAACATATAAAGTACATTCTAAAAAAAAAAAAAAAAAAAAAAAAAAGAGGATCCCCTTTTCCCAGGTTTTTTTTCTTTTGATTGTATGATTGAGTTCCAGGACCTGTTGGCCCTTTGTGTCCGTCACTCTCGGAATCACCTCCTCTTTGAGCGTGATTGTCTCATCTGTTCATTTGTAAGTCTCAACAGAAGCTTGACAATCGTGGTGATGTTTTATGTTGCTTCCTTTCCAGTGTCGGATAAAGAAACGCAATCCATCATTGTTGCAATTTATGTATCGGTGAGACCCCCCCAATATACAAATAACACAGGGGAGGGGGGGTTAACCATCCTTTGGTGGAGCCGCAGAGGAAGGCCAGATGACCTGATGCAGGTAACGCTGCTCGGTCCCCCCTCTGTACCAATGTCCCGTCCTTATGACATCACGTCTGACATCACAACAATATGGCTGCTACATGAGGAAACATGAAACTCTTTGTGGACCGCAAAAAAAAAAAAAAAAAAGGCCTTTGGCTACACAATCGCATGTGGAAAATACAATGTGGGGTTGGAAAAAATGACTGGATAGCACCATTCTTCAGTTTCAGGGTCAAACTGGAACGGACTTCTCTTGTAAGGGAGTCAGAAAACTAAGTGCATTCACGTTGCATTGACCTGCAGGGAACAGTCCACAGTGACGCTGGGGGCTGTGGGCTAACTTGAATTATGACTAGAAGAGCCGGGAACCTATGAAGATCAGCATGGAGAGGTGAGTATCGTCGATGTATTTTGGTTGCAGTTTTCCTGTTACGTACTTTTTTTATTTTGAAATGAGAGATAGCTTGAAAACACGCTGAGATCGCTGCAACATCACACACACACACAAATCTCGCTACAAACTCTAAAACTCAACACTTCACTTTGCACAAAACAGACTGTATTTACACACACACACACACCCATGAAAAAAGGGATACTGCAGCTTTTTTTTTTGTTTCTTTTTTTTACTTTCTTTAAAAAGGGCAATAAAATATATTAAAACTTATTTACAGTGTGGTTTTTTTTTTTGGACAGAACACAAAGCAGAAAAAAAAGCACTATGATAAACTATAATCCTGTTCTCCAGGAGTTTAAAAGTTAATGTGCCCCTGTTTCCTGCCATCATAACTTAATCAAGTACAGTAAAAAACACCCTTTTCAACAGCGGAGGCCAACGGAAAGCTACTAAAGGCACTGTCAGAACCATACGTTACCATGAATGGGACCCTCACTTTAGAGTGAAAGGGGTCAAAGGGGTAGGGTACATGTTTGGGGGGGGGGTATAGGTTAAGGGCACACTCTTTATGCCACACCATGGGGCAAATCTACAGTTTTGCCGGATATGGTTCATTAAGGATTTCGATACGTCTCTTTCAAAACAGCTTTCATGAACTGATGCTAAAAAGAAATCCTCTCTTTCCCAGAAAATGATAAATACTTTTGACATTATTAATAAATTGGTCTCAACACCAGCATTCGATTGTAAAAATGAATTAAAATTAAAAATACAAAATTAAAATATCATCTAAATCATCTTTACATATTTTTTTTTTTCCTGTATGTCTTTTGTACACAGTGTCCCCTAATGGTAGGTTGTTTTACTGCAGCTCCTGAGAAAAGCGTGGATCAGTCCAAACCTCCCGCTGATACCTGAACCGGGCCCTCATCCTGTCAAGTTGAGGGCGTTGGCAGTTCCATTGAGCCTGGCGTCCCGCAGAGATACAAGAGGATATGCTCATTAAGTCTTGTGCGAGCTTTGCCCATCATACACTCACGCCTCCGAGTACGAGTTCTGCACGTTGAGTTTGTCTTTCTTTAGCTTGACACCATCCACCAATTCAAAGTTATAGTTCTCCAGGGCCGATAAGTTCCTCTCTGACATGGCGCCGTGCGAGCAAGCGCAGTATAGAACTACCCCGCAGATGGCCCCGAGGAAGACCCCCAGGGCGGACATGGCAATGATGGTGATAAGGATGGGGTCTAGCTGCTTCAGCATGTTGCCTGCTTCACTGATCTGGTTGGTCTGGACAGAGTCTGGATAATCCGTGACTGCTTCAACTGAAAAAGACAACCAGACATTTTAGGTAAACAAAACCTTAACCAATGAAGTTCCAACTCAAAGTAAAGACATACTTATTTCGTTGAATCTATCCTCAGGTAGCATCGGCTCCGTGGGCACATCTGGATCTATAAAAAGAAATTGAGGTGCTTAGTTTTATTTTTTATAAATAATACTTACATCACCAGCAGTAAAAACTAGATGTTAAACCCATGTTTCCATTGACCAGTGCAATTCATATTGGTTAGATGGTCAGAATGGTGCAGCTGGGGTCAACTTGTACCAGCTGGCAATAGCTTCTTCAACTCTATATACCAACATGACAACACTGGTTACATTCTATGTGGTCACTGAAGTCAACAAAAAATACAGAGGAGTTGAAGAAAGGGTTGAAAAAAAGCCTTGTTACAGCATGGAAAAGTTTTTCAGTATGTGCGCAGCTGTTCAAAAGAAATCAAGAATTGGTCATAAAAAAAAAAAAAAACATTCAAATCTGCCTCCAGTTATGTTTGAATTGCTTTGCGTCAGCAAGTAAATTAACTGCAGAGCTGGAGAAATGTGGAATTAAACTCACATTGTGTCAAACTACATTTTCACCAAACAAAAATGTTCAAAATATCTGAAAATTCTACAGAAAACCTGCAGTTTGGGATTTACATCGTATTGAATGGAAGTAGAGACATGGATGGATATGGGCTGTCAACGGGTGAAAATATTCACAGTTGGCCTATACTATGCCCATACTTTGTAACTCCTGACCTTGTTTGAAATACGTAAAAAAAGACAAGAACTACTAAAACAAACATTACTGTGACTACCCTGACTTCCAACTTTTTTAATAACAAAAAAAAATGTCTGACACTGCTACACGTTAGCTACATTAGCATTTTTACATCTACGCCCAACATTGCAACACATTAAAAAAATGCTTAAACAAATGTTACAGTGACTATGCTAACTCATAAACTTGTTAGCAACCTAATAAAAAACATACCCTGACACTGCTACATGTTAGCTGCATACAAAACTTGTAGAAAAAAAACCTATAGATAGTGTTTAAAAAAAAAACGTTATTGTGACTTGCTAACACATGACCTTGTTGGTTACCTTATAAAAAAACACACTCTAACACCGCTACATGTTAGCCGCATTAGAATTTATAGAAAACTTGTAAAAGAAAAAAAGTCAGACGAAACCGCTAAAACAAATGTTATAGCAACTATGCTAACCCCCAACCTTGTTAGTAACATAATAAAAAAAAAAAACCCTCTCTGAGACCGCTAAATGTTAGCTGCATTAGCATATCGAGAAAACTTGTAAAACAAAAAAAAATAAAACCCAGACTGATACAGTTAAAACAAAAGTTTTTATGACTATGCTAACACCCAACTTTGTTAGTGACATGTCTAAAAACACAGTCGAATACCATTAGATGTTACATCTACAAGTGCGCCAATACAGTATAGGTTCTTAATAATAAGTGGAGATGATAACTACAAAATGATCCACCTTTGTCCATTTTTTTCAAAGGAGGGATAACACTTAAAGAGTAAGGGTGGGGTCATCTGAGCCTGAAAGGGTTAAACAACTCGTACGGGTAAGTAACGGTATGTAAGACTCATTTTCTGACTACCCCAAACTTTGTGTTAAAGTTAGAGTTGCTCAAGTGATACAATCAGATGATAGTATGTGTTGGCATGCTTTAGGTGTCCTACAGGCACTTGTGAATCACCTGCACATTCCATGGGTGTTGCCTTTGAGCACAGTCAGTAAGGAGCCAGTACATAAACCCAAACAAAAACTAGAGCAGGGGTGTCCAAACCCAGGTCTTGAGAGCTGACCTCCTGTTGGTATTCCAGAGATGCTGCCTTACCTGCTGTTGATTACTTGGATCAGGTATGTTTAGCTTCAATGGCAAGATAGTTGTAAAACATGTGGGACACCGGCCCAAGATGCCTGGATCTGGACGACCCTGAACTAGAGTTTACTGTTAGGGTACTGTATGACAGCTTCACCCATACATCATAAGTGTGTGCGAATTACATTGTCTTTACAAATACTTCGTGATACCCTTACCACATACAGTGATATGATCGTACGCTTTATTTTCAAGATGGCCCTATGAACCTCAAGGGAATTGTAAGACACACCCAGCCACTTCTGTCTACTACCCTCCACAGGCATAAAGAACCCCAAAACCTGCAGTATTACCAATACAGGTGTATGTGTCTAAGACTTATTGACCAACAAGTGGACACTAAACAAAAAAAGAAAAGAAAACTTGACGTGACCCAGCTTGGAAAGCTTGGCACCCCTAACATTTCATGACTATTCAAGAAAACAATGGAAACATAACCCAAAAGACTCACCTTTACAGTCTTGCATGCTGAGTCCATCTAGAACTTTGATGTCATCAACAGCAATGTCTCCCCATCTCCTTTCCTCCACAATGCCTTCAATCACCACCTGGACAGAAGACGTATCTAATCATGTAGTGGATTTGCCTTTTATGTACAAAACGAATAAATACAGTTTCAGGTAGCAAAGTAAAGAAATTCATTTTCACTACCTGATAGGGATTATTGTTCCGAGGCACAAAAACGCGGCCCTCCCGCCAACGGTTGCCTTGGTGACCGCTGACGGCCCAGAGTAGGATGTCTGCTGGCCCGTCATCGGTTTGCTTGCGTTGTTTGATGTGTAGCTTTCCGATATGCGACCCAAACATGTGGTACCAGAAGGACATGCACAGGTCTGCGTCCGGGGAGGTGACCAGAGGACTCACCAGGCGAGCCACCTCTGTTTCCTGAAGACCAGTCGCTAGGGTGTAGATGAAATTCCCTGATCCACCTGATAGACAAGGAAACTCAGATTACAAACAGCAAACAAATCCAGACTTTTCTGTCAGGGTTGGGATGAAATTGAGGTTTGGGGTGTTTCAACTCAACTTACCTGTGTGGTCCATGTTGGGTCCGGTATTTAATGTTGGGGTGCCACTGGACTGGATCTGCCACCAAGAGCCAGTGTCCTCAGATGTCCAGCTGCAGAAGGATGGCTTATTGGCCCAGCCAAAGTCACAGGCAAACCACTGGAAAGCTGCAGGTTTTACAAGGTGCATTAAAATAAAGAAAACATCAACACTAAAAACTCACGACTAAAGCAGTTGAATCCACTTAAACAACAAATCTGCAAGGGCTCACTGAGGTTTTCCTATCATACAATTTGCAGCTACAAGCACTAGAGGGCAGCAAATGATTGCAGAACAAAAGCTTTACAAAGAAAAGAAGACTGATGAGAATGACTGACTCCATGAAGCTCTCACATTCTCCCAAATAATTGCATGAATGGATGTAACTAGGTGTGTTAAAGACATGAAGGAACCACGGTGAGAACAGGACAAAGACGGGGAACAAGAGGAGAGGGTATGGATCAGAAACAAGCCCACTGAGAGATGAAGAATTAATGAGAGCAAGGGTTTGGGGGTACGAAGACTCCTATGGCAACAGCAGCGAGGCCCTTTTCCAACAATGCAATTCCCCGTGCCACACCGAGGCCAAAAAAATATGCGACAGCTTTGGTGTTTATCAAATCGGACAAAGGGAGACTTCCAAGAAACGCAAGGGAGGGAGATGTTTGGGATGTTAGCCATGGCCGTGGACTCCTTTGTGGGATGGCTTAAGAGATACGACAAGGCTGCTTTCCAAATGGCAGAATGTATGAGAAAATACTCCCTTTGATAACAGAACTGTTTTAAAATAGCTTCTGTGGGGAGGAACCATTTTTCCCCATTAAACACAAAGGAAGGAATTCTCATGTGGAGCCACATGTAAGACTCTGAGGGACTTTTTTTTTCAATAGAAAGTCCAGTTAAAATAGCTTTGGTTTTTCCTTTTTATGCTCTATTGTCGCGACACTGAGACCAAAAGATCAAAAATTTCTGTAAAATAATAAATGACCACATCCACCAATTAGTTTTATACAATGAACAGACATTTTTTTTAATCCATCCATCATTCCGCCTGGTGAATAAACTTTTTCCTAAGACATTTTCTTGTTTTTGTATAAATGTACAAATATAAATGCAACCATGATCCCACCCGTTGATGCTCCAGCCACAGATAGGCCAGCTGACTGAGTGAATTGTGCTGGGTGGAGCTTATGGCCCATTAGTGAAGGTCAAACTGGGGCAGAGTCTCTCCAGTGACTGCTGCCTCATCCCCCTACTCCAGGAGTATGTGTTTGTCTGTCCATGTGACCCCAGAGTACACCTAATTTCCTTCAGTCGCCCACTTTGTGTTTTTCCGGTTGTGTGCCAATGAGCAACGGCCAACAGTGATTAGCGTTTGTGCTGAGAAAGCAGCAGCGGAGCAACAATGCTAATCATCAACTAACCTTGCAGCGCACAAGCTCCTTCAGACTGTCAACAGGAGCCCCTCTGGGCGACATTATCAGCTTTAATAACAGACAAACATCACAGCTGGAAGGCTGTACTTCCATGTACTCAATGCAACCAAATGGGTTCAAACTTGGTCTAGAGCAGTAAGATATTCACACTCTATGCTAATCTACAGTGGCCCTGAAGTGTAAATCACACCAGCAACCACTCAATGCAAAAACGTATTAAAGATCACCACGACAATAAAGATTTGCAAGAAAAATTAAAGTGAAATGAAGCACAACAAGAAACCACAAAAGGTAGGGACTATGGGAAATCACTGATTGGATGATGATGTTTGAGTTTTAATGTTTTTTCAAATGTGTCTTTAATGTAAAGATAAAATTGTATGATTAGGATGGAGCATTTAAAGTATAACTTTATGCTAAATATCTTTGGGTTTAAATGATCATTATCCAATCAGCGATGTCCCATAGTACCAAACTTTTCCTGTTTCTTATTATGTTTCATTTTTTAACATTTCTTTTTGATTTAGAAAATTACCTTTGTTTTCCAATATTTTCTTTCAGAAAAATCTATTTTACAGTACAATGGGACATGGCTGACCTGATGAAATCAATTTGTTTTTGGTGGTGTGATCTTCACTTTAAATATCCAATATCCAGAAGTCTTTGAGGACTATATTTTCAGCAGTGAAATAGGTAGAATAATTTTTCTTATTTACCTGGAGTGGTAACCACTTCAGCAGTAGTAGTTTCTGGTGTTATGGTACCTCCTGCTAAAACACAAAACATCAGCATGGTTAGGGTTCTCAGAAAGCAATCACATCTGGCACTAGGTTTTAGTTAGTGAATAACCTTAACAGCTTCATCAGACTTCATCAGACTTCATTATGACTCAAGTTTGTAATTCCTTTGGATCTTTAGGTCATACATGGTCAAAATCTCTGAGCAATTTGGCTCTTGACGCAAAAGCGTCTTTAAAAAAAACAGTATAACCCACATTAAGTGCAGTTCTTGCTCTTTTGGTCTCAAACACTGGCCATAAATGAGCAGCAAAAGGAGCCAAGATTGGGCCTAAATGTCTCTGCTATCTGGGACAAGTTTAATATTAAGTTGCCAGTCGTGCTGTTAGTGCCAAATGGCATCCTTAGAAAAAACACAAATGTTGGCCATGTTTGCTGAATATGATGCCACATTCAGCCGCCGCCAACAATATCAGTAAATTCTAAAATATGGACAAAACATATTGGGTTACTTTATAAAGCTACCTGTGCTCATGCAAGTTTTCATGCTAGCACCGTTGAAATAATCATGCCAAATGCAACTAATAACAAGTGAGTCTATAGGAAAAATCTACAGAAAAAAAAAAAAAAGTTTCATGCTCATCATTGGAGACTGCTGGTTAGTGGGGAGTGCAGGGTCAGGGATTTATGGGAACAGAAGAGTAGGAATAAAAGAGAAGCATAGCTGGCTATTAGCCGGTTTAGAAGCAGGTGTGTGCAGATCAGTTTCTGGTGCAGGAGCATTAGCCCTCTCTTGTGAGTTTCCGGAGGTGGAGGCGATAAGAGGCAGATTGAGGAGAGAGGTGGGAGCTACAGGTGCAGCTAATTGGAGTTGTAACGCAGCCAGCCCACATGTGGATGCGCGGGCGCTAGCAAGCGTGCGCGCAAGAGTAGATATGCACACATCCACATAAACGGCACATTAGTTGCAGGGAGGAAAAATGGTGGCATTTCGTCGAAGAGAGCGCCAAAGCAGAGCGGGGAGTGGGGTGGGGGCATTGGGGGCAAAAGGGGGAGGGCTGGTCGCAGTCTCATGAAGGCGATGTTAGCACCTGTCACATCGTAGTCATCACCTGTGCCGCTGTGGCAGCTCGCCTGGTCGTCGTCGCACTCGTCTGATGGGGTTGTGCTCGGCAAGGTGGGAGGGAGCGTAGGAGCTGAAAGATAAAGAAGAAGAGATGCACCAGACGTGGATTAGATTTCAATGTCAACATGGATCGGCGGGAAGGTTGAAGGCGAGCAGCTCATGACTGCATGCACGTTATCTCACCTTTAAGTTAAGTTAGCTACCTGGAAAATGTTTTGTTTCGCTGAAACTTTTTTGAAACTGTTCAAGGTTAACTGCAGTATAAGTGCTGTTAAACTAGACAAGCTAACACAATGAATAGTCTATTTTTGAACTTATGTCTTTTATAAGGTGCCCTGAACTATAAGATGCATTAAGAGAGACAAGAGTTCAAGATAAATCCTTCAGTCGGTCTTTATTAACTGTGTTTATAGTAACTCTAGAACTTGTTTGTAGCACGCTACTTGTTAGCCATGTTAGTTTTGTTAGTGTATCTAAAATAGGTCTATATGTAATGCCAAGTCTTGTCTGAAAAACATAAAAAATAGAGAAAAAAATTACTGCTAATACTCTAACTTCCAACCTTGTTAGTAATGTCCGACGCCGCTACATGTTAGCAACATTAGCGTATTTACAGTATTGCCCAACATTGTTTGCAACAAGTAAGAAACAGACTTGTACTGTTCCTGTTACTTTGCTAACATCCAACCTTGTTAGGAGTGTAAAAAATGTCTGACACCGCTATGTTAGCCATATTAAGGTATTTAAAGTAACGGCTAAAACAGTTTGCAACATGCAAAAAACGAGACTGGTACATTTAAAAAAAATAGACTGTCTGACACATGTTAGCCACATTAGCATATGTACAAACTTGCTAAAAAAAAATCAGACTGATACGGCTAAAACAAACACTACTGTGACTATGCTAACTTCCAACCTTGCTAGTAACATGTATTAAAACAGTTCAACACTGTTAAACAGTAGACTTTTGATTGCACCAACATGATATAAGACCTAATAATAACTGCAGGTGATAACTACAAAAATAGCTTCTTTCATACAAAAATGAAAAATGTTGCTTTTTTTGAACATGTCAGCAAGAAATCAATATAGCAGGCATGAATTTATTCCTGCTGTTAAATTCTTCTTAAAACCAAGTTGTGGGTGTATAAATAGTGACAACTGATGGTAATGCATGGTGCTTGGGCGGGTAAAAAACCAGATTGTGTATAGGCAGGGCCGATGTGGCCTATCATTAGTGCCTGCCTCATTGAAATGTGGCCGACGGCCGAGATCCGATCCACGCTCCGCTGCTGCATAACCACCCTGCGGTGTGTGTGTGCGCGCTTTGCTGAATGTTTTCACTGACTGAGTAACGATTAGGCTTCCTCAGTACAGGTGGAAGAAAAAGAAGGAGCAGCAAGAGAGGCACAGACAGATTGGGGCAAGCTGCATGAAAAATGTGGATATGTGTTTGTGTGTCGGTGTGTCCGCTCCTGCTCCCGCCCTCTCCTAGATGAAATATGAGGCAGATCAGCCCCTGTCAGATTGAGGGTGGGAGAGGTCGGGGATGGGGTCAGCGCTGCGCCAGGGGAGCCCCCTCACAGAAATGAGGGTTTAGCCCTTCTGCTGTGGCTTGCTAAACACACAAACGCGCAGACGGGCACCTTCTATTGTACTTCTGCAGCCACAAATTTGGAGTGGTGCTGGTGATTCCCCCCTCCCAGTGTGCTCCTTTCCGTATGTGTGCTCTGCATTAACACCTAAAACAAGCATTATCATCTGACTAAAGCTCCCGGTGGGAGTCCACCAGGCTTGCAAGAGAATGGGCCTTCCTGAAATCCAATATGTAAATCCACTTAGAGCGAACACGCTGCCGCATCACTGAGCCGCTTCTGTGCTCCATCAGCTTTGAGAGGGACAGATAAGAAAAAAAAAAAGAAAAATAAGGGTAATTTCAAACACTGCAAAGTGTGTGCTGGTCCTTTGAAAAGACAAAGTAGCAGCTGCGACCAGCTTGATAGAGTCTAGGCTACCATCAACTGAGCCGGTCAGGTGTACTTTTTATGCTTTTGTTTGATTCGCTCTGGAAGGAGGAACCTTTAGGGGTGGCTTTGATCCAACAAGGGTGAATCTCTCCTGTTTGGATAAAGAGCATAAGCTGAATAATTATGTGTTTAACAGCGGGACCCTCAGGTACATTTTTAAATAACCATGTAAGGTGATGACAGATTGGGTTTAATTAAATATATTCAATTCCTACAAGGGCTTTTTAGTTGGAAACAAAGTTTAATTCCTACTTTATTTGGGTAGATGTAAAAGTCTGATACAGGGATGGGCTTTGACTCATGGGCCATAAAGAGCTCTAAAGTTAAACAGAAGGGCTGGATCATGTGTAGGAAAATATATATATATTTACTGTGCAAAATCAAAGACAGCAAAACTTGGAAAATGTGTCTTGTCTGGAGAAGTAAAGTGGTGAGGAGGAACAGGGTAGTATATCACGCTTACAAGTGGTTTGGCGGACTGGCCAAATGAAGGGAATGTATTTTCCGTTGATGGTTCTGGTTAGTCATTGAGCCTGGAGGTTTTTCTTCCAAATGCCTTTTCGTTGTCCTAGTCAGTGATTGTCATGGACAATACAGTTTCCAAGTTAGAAACTATTGTAGCTACCTTAGACTGTTCATACACTCAGAAAAAGGCTATGTAAAAGCAGAAAAATGCGGTAGGCTTTGGTCAAAAGCACGTATCTAGAAGTTGACCTGTACGAGTGCTGTGGAGTTTTGGATTATCTGGGCCCGTGGAGGGTCGTAGAGAATAGTGGCCGGATCATAAAGTGAGTGCGTGTGTGTTTCAGTTCCCTTGAGGCTTGTAAGGCCACTTCAAGGGATGTCATGAAAATGGGACAATATTTGTCTGTGTGATAAGTGTGTTGAGAAGTATTCATAAGGATAACGTAAGATACACACACAAATGATGTTGGGTGATGTTACTGTACGGTATCCTAAAGCCGCCCTCTAGTTGTTAGTATGGTGCAAGTATAGGCTCCTCACTGACCGAACAGGGTGTGCAGGTGATACGTAAGTGGTCGTAGGATGCCCACACAGACTGCACTCTGGTTATTTGTTAGAACTATCTTCCCCGACATACCTGTGTCTCACCTACTTCACATTGTTTACCCTTACGTATTGCGTAAGTGTTCACTATGACCTGCCCCTCTGCAAGCCCATTGAAAGAATGTCCAAGAACATCACTGGGTTGTCTACCATCTTAAAATTTCTCGTGGATCTCCTGCATACCCCGCACAGGTTTGCTAATTTTTTGACCGCAGACAATATCCCATACGGGCAGTCGTGACTAAGGTACTGCATTACCTACCCCTCTGGAATGAGTGGGTCAGTCCTGGGCTGGGACTGAACCAGAACTTTGTGGTTAGAAGATTCTAAATTCCCTTCAATGTTTTGACATTAGTTCTGGTTTAAAGGTTTTTCTCCAATATTTACTTTGCCACCACTAAAAAAAATATAGAGGCAGCAACATAATAAAATACTGAGCAATACCAGAGGTAAAAGAAAATTCTACTGATGCTTATATGTTCTTCTTGCTTACCTTCGACTTCACAGCCCAACAGCTCAAGTCGTAGGCCCATTCCAGCAGGAGGTGACCTATCTGGATAAATCCTGATGAAACGGGTCAGCAGGGGCTCCACCGTCCTCAGCTCAGGAGTGTCATAATTGCTGTTACCTTCAAATATCTGTCAGGGAAAGCAAAAACAATCTTACACTTATGGCAGCTTTCTGACTTTCTAAGCGACATGCAAAGATGGAGGGCTATGAGAACACTGAGGAACCAAAGAAGTACAAAGCTCAAACTTTTAGCAAAGCAAAGACAATACTGAGGGAGAAAGAGACTCAAAGTAAACATAAGACAGAGATAGAGGATTGATGGATGTGGATTAATGGGTGTGATCACGTCAACGATCCCAGTGAGCTTTGAATGCTGTGAGGAAACACAGCTAACTAGGACAGGCAGGATATGGATTCTCCTCACTCCCTTTATAAATCAACCCGCAACCCATCTTGATCAGATTTATGCCCTGCCAGAAACACTTGTAATTGGGAACGGGGTCCTCTTGAAAATGTGCGTGGCCGCATACTCCGAAAGGTGTCTTTTGTGTTTATATATGTGCATCAAATGAAAAAAGAGTCTCCTCTTTGAACAGAGTGATGCTGGCAGATAAATCTATGGTTGCTTCTCTCTGAGTTGCACATCATTTCCTCTCTTGTCTTTGGTCTCCCGTTTTCCCTGGACTCTTCCCATCCCGCCTTCCTCTCTGGAGAGATTTCACCATCCACTGAAAGGGCTGAGCGGTGCGTGCTGTGTGGAATACAAAGCAGGAAACTGGGGAAAGGCCTCTGAGAGATTTCAGATGCTTATCCTAATGTGATTCAGCGCACTGCTGAAATTGACTTGCAATAAGTGACTCACAACTGCCAGGCGCAACGTTCCAGGGACCGAACTGCGTCAAAGCGGAAATCAATCCTCCGATGGAAAGTTGAAATAGTCGTTTTTCAATATCACTCTTTAAATATTGTATTTTATTGGAAAATCAAACCATACATTCATTTTCTAAATCCGCTCTATTCCTGTTTGAGGTGGTGGGGTCAGTGGAGCCTATCCAGACACTGTTGAGCAAATACAGGATATACCCAGGGCAGGTTAAAAAAAATCTAACATTCCTTTGAAAATAAACTAATAAAGTAGTCGTTGGTAAGCCGTAATCTTCAAAACAGGGATAGGCAACTCCAGGGTTGCATTCCCGCATGATTTCCAACATGTTTGCTTGTTCTGGCATGTTTTAATTGGCTGGACACACCTGAACCAGGTAATCAGTCATGAGTAGAGCTTGGATGTCTGGAAATCATGCAGACACAGCAGCCCTCGAGGCCTGGAGTTTCCTATCCCTGCTCTAAAAGAATCTCAGTTATGCAGTATGTTGTGGATAGCGCTCTTGCCTCATTTGGAAAAGGCCTTGGTTTGAGTCCTGGCTGAGTCCTGTGAGTGGACTTTACCAATACATTCTCAGTCCCAACTCGTCACATATTGAAGTTTGGTTAAGGCCCCCTCCGCGTCACCTCTTGAGGATTTGGGTGTGCCCAGCCCGTCGTTTTTTGACATGCTGGCTGTTCCCATTAAATCATGGTTCCTTAACCTCCGGGTCACGAACCAAAACCAGTCCAGTATGGAGACGCAGAGTGCACAGGTATCCTAACCCAGGACTGGTACCTAACCTGGTATCTTATCTGGCCCAATAGCCTATATGGTACCAGTTCAGGTCCAGTACTGTGTCTGATACCGTATTGGGTCAGGAATCAAATCTGGTACCGGATTGGGTCTGGTACCATGTCTGGTACTGAATTGGGCCTGGTACCGCATCTGGTACTGGTTTGTAAAAATGCCACATTGTGCCAGGTTAGGATGCCGATACTGGGTTTGGGCACTGGTACTAGACGTGTCTCTAGGACCAGTCCGCATCCAGTACCGTGTCCTGAGGGTTGATTTCACGAACCCCTGATTGAACCTTAATGTTACGAACAGCCAGTATATCAAAAAACAACGAGTTGGGGACACCCAAAACGTCAATCAGGGAAAGGGGTCCTTAACCAAACGTCAATATGTGACGACTTGGGGATGAGAATGTGTTGACTTTACATGTTCTCCTTGTGCATGGGTGGGTTTTCTCTGAGCTTTCCAGTTTCCTCCCACAGTCTAATTAGTTACTCTGAATTGTCCATAGGTGTGACTCTGTGAAGATTTTACTGGTCCTGCAACAGACTGGCGACCTATCCAGGGTGTGCCTATGTTCAACATGAACTAAGACAGACTTCGACAACCCTATGACCTTGAAAATATTAAGAGGGTAAGAAGATGGATGTGTGGATGGATGGATACACACTCAGTCATATGAAGATAAACCCACCTTTGGTTTGCTCCCACTGGGGTCCATCACCATCCTCCAGTCGGAGCCGTTGCTGCTGTAGCCCAGGCGGAACTTCTTCATGAACACCTTGTTCTCACGGTGCATCCCTCCCTGGATGATCAACCCTTTCACTCGTTTCTCCTCCCCCAAATCCACCTGCAGCCACTCCTTGCTGAAGGGCTGCGGCTGGGGCAGCAAAGTCCACCCCGTCCTGCTGGTGAGGAGCCGGGCGTTCTCGGGGACCCAGTTCCTGTCGGTGTGGGACGATGCGGTGATCTGGCTGTCGGCGATCAAGCCTGATACCATTCCCAGCATGCCAGAACACGGATACTCTGTCAGATAAAACAGAATGAATTAACTCTTTGATGTAAGCCAGTGAGACAAACTAAAAAAAAAACTTTATCCAAAGACTGGAGGTTCAACATTATTTATTAAACCATCAGTCAAGTTTTGGGTAAGACTCATGCAGGGAAACAGGGACAGCCAAAGCCAAAGAGAGAAGGACCTTTCCTCAAATTCTTTGTGATGTTACTGTGATCTCTTTTTTCTCTCTGTCTGCAAATCTCATGCATTCCGCTTGAAGCTGTTGTCTCCCGGCAGCCAATTAAAAGGCTCACCTTGGTTGCTGCTTCTACCTCCTGCATTCTGGGGGACCCTATTCTTTTCATCTCTCCGCCTCCTCCCTCTCTTGACAAGCCTTTTCTCACAGCACATTGTGTTTTATCTGCTGCACTCATCGCCGCTCTACCTCTCAGCTGTCAGCATCTGTGGGATCACAACTTTTGAGAACCACATTGTGTCCTGCACAGGATTTCAGACCTTTTGGTCTTGTGTTCCTCTAATCCAATCTGGTTTGTCATAAGCATTTTGGAATTAGACAGCGATCATCAAATTTCTCTCTTACTTTACATTGTTCCATCTGATGTTAGATTCACATCGCCCTCTGCAACGGACATTCAAGCAGCCATGTATGTAAGTTTCTTCGACCGTTTTTAGGCTTTACTTTAAACCAAGTCAAACTCTGACCAATCAGAGACTCAGATTTGGTAGTGACATTTAAATGGTGTTCCTTTTAATTCATAGAAGTGCCAACCACTGGTAAATTGATCAGGGAGGAGAAAATATATGTAGTTTGTGCCCAGCCGGAATAAATTACTTCAAGTCTTATATATCGGAACAAAGCTGGGAAAGAAAAAGCCCAAAGCGAGATTTACAAAAATTGCACCGCTTTGGTGTTCGCACTAAGCCTCTTCCAACTGTAAGAGGCAGACATAGACCATAGCACCACAGTGGAGCGGGTTGATACAATTATTGTGCGTTTTGTGGTAAAAGCTCCAAATTTGGCATTGATGTACCCAAGGATTCCCTTTTTCATAAATGCATGTTAGCCATGAGAAAATCAGAGATTTACAAATACATATTTATATACAGTGTTTCTCTCTTATTCGTGGGGGTTCAGGACCGTAAATATCCACAAATCCGTGACTACAGAGAATCCCCCACCCCCTCCTCATCTGCACGCCCAAAGAATGTCTGTTACTGAAGCATACTCATCAAAGACATTTCTGATCATACTTTGTAAAACATTTATTAAAAAATGTTGGATTATTACTCAAAAAATATATATATTTTTTAAATTCAGATGAGAAGTGTCACTCTGTTTCTCTGTGTCTTAAAACCAGGGGTGCGTTCCTCCACCTCCGGGAGCAGGGCACCACTTCTTTTATAAAGCAAAGGTTTTATACAGCTATCTTGACTTGAATCGGAGGAATTACTTAAAAAAACTGAATACATGAAACCACAGATAAATGAAACTGCAAATAAGTGGGGGAGCACTATACATATAAATATAATAGTATTCTATAGGTACCTTTCAAGCTTAAAGACTGTCCTTTGTGCATGAACAGCCTATATTGTACAGACTGTAGCAAATACTCAATGAATATTGAGTGCTTGTCTGCCACCTTTACAAACGGCCACCATTTTGTATTTTTCTAGTGGTAAACGTGCTTTTCTGAACGAGGGGATCCCAAAGTACATCCATCCATGCTGAATTTGCCTAAAATACCAACCTAACCAGCTGTGCTATAGTAAACAGTAAAAAAGCAGTAAAAGAAGAAGCCCCTCCCTGTTTGTCCAGTGTAAAACTATATGCTTTAGAACGGGGCTCACAAACCTTTTTGAAACTATCACTCATGCAAAGGAATACCATTTTGAAATAAAAAATTTGCGTAGTTTGTCTTTAGTTATACATTGTTAATAATAAATAATGATACCCCTCCATGTGAAGACACTGATTTCTCACCATAATTATCAACAATGATAACAAACTAGGAAACAGATATTAATATTTAGCACTTTACTCATCTCAGTAATTGTTACATTTTCAGCTGATCACTTACATTTCATGTGGAAAAATGTCCCATTTTCACTTTGTTGTACCATGTTTGTTGAAAAATCAACTCATACATTTTAAATAAATCTTGTCACATTTTGAACTAATGACCAAATCTACAGCAGTTTTAACAAAATTAGAGATCTTTGAACTGGAAGGAGTTCAGAGGTCACATAAACTTAACTAAAGATCATGTTGCAACATATTGCAAAGATGTTTAGATTTTTAAATCTATGTAAATGCAGTTGTAATTAAAAAAATATCGCGAGTGAAAAGTGAGTTGTGCTACTTTTAGAAGAGACCTGTTGGCACTTTGTGTGGTGCACCATGTTGGTGACCCCTGCTTTAGAAGAATTCGAAGAGATCTTATAACTTTTGGTATTTGCGTTGTTCTTTTGGTTTTTTTTTTAAATCAAATTGTTGTCCAACTTTACAGAAAAAAATAATAAAAACAATGTCAATATTTTTTGCAAAATTGTGGAAAAAAAATCCTTGTTTCTGCATCCTAGAAAAGCAAACAAACACTGTTAATGTGGAAAAAACTTTCTCTGGGTTTTGGCCAGCGTCTGCTTGACAAGATCAGAGGAGCAAGCCTCTGGCTTTGAAGTGGGAGGATATATGTGACAGGTACCCGCGTGTGATTGAGAGTGTGGGAGAGAGGAAGACTGATTTAGCCACTCAGGCGAACTCCACGGATCATCTGGAGCTGTTAATCAACATCAGCTGCAGAGGCTGCAGAGATGGCAGGACACACCCAGCGGAGGGCAAGCGCTGCTGTTTCTGTTTGTGGAAGAGGAGGAGATGGGGACCACGTGCAGAGTTTGGGAGGGGAACGCTGGTTGATGAGAGATATTTATACATTAAAGGCACAAACTATAAGTCAGTAAATAATTATTATTAATAAGTATAGGGGCCGTGATGGAGCAATTTAAAGTCACGCTCAGCAATCCAGGTCGCTTCTTTACATCAATAGCTACTTCAGAGAAAAAAAAAGATCCAAAGACCCACTCCAATCATCTTTTGAGCTATTTTAAAAGCATTTTCTAGTGTTTTTTTTTTTAAACATATGATTTTACAGTTTTAGCCAAAAATTTTAAAAATGTTTTGTTTTCTTGGACGTATTATTTGGAGAGTGTTGATTAGAAATGTGCCTTTGAGTTGCAGTGGGACTGTTGGAGTTGAGCAAGCCCGCCTCCACTTCCCATCTGTTTACGGGCTCTTCTGTAAGCCTGTTAGCTTTCAGCCCCTCACATGCAACAAAAATGGCAACCAGCTATCCAGCTGTAGTTTTGAGCCAGATGCCAGCTCAGACGAGGAAAACAAAGACGTTCGTGGACTGTTTGCATCAGAACGAAGGGAGCTTGTTGCACTACCTGCCATATTATCTATGTAACAAATATGCTTTTTTACAACTGCATTTTTTTGTCTGCTCCAGATTCACAGTGATTTGAATAAACAAATATTCAGAAATGCTAATATTGAGCCTAATATTCTTATATTTGTCCTCTATCGAGGGGCGGTGCTATAGGGGGCCAAAGCCCACCCCAAGGAAAAGCCCCCCCCTGACTTGCTAATTTTTGAGCCAATATTGGTATCATTACTGATAAATACTCAATACAAGCTTCTTTAATAGCACCTCAGCTAAAATAACTGATTTTATAAATATATTAATAGTAATAACTAGGGCTGGGTATCACCAAAAACTTCCATAATCAATTTGATTTGATTCACCAGAGCCTGGATCGATTCAATTCTGTTTTTTTTTTAAATCAATTAATTATTTAATTTTATATATCAATTCAATTTGGTTCGATTCAATTTTGAGTTTACACATTTAGAGACACATTTGCTTAGAAATGCATTACTAATCTATACAGTGTTACATGGATTCTCAAACAGAAAAGCTCCAACAATTGTTCTGCCTCTCCTGGAGGGCGTTTCAGTTTGGCCACTAGGTGGCGATCGAGATATAGCATTACATTGCAAGAAGAAGAAAGTATGAGCTAAAAAACCGTTGCTTTAGACAACTTTAAAAAAAATATTTCCATAAAGAATTTGAAAATTTTATGTCTATGAGTTTATAAAGACGTTCATTTAGACAAAAATGCATGTTTAGGCCTTAATCCAGAAGAAGAAAGTGTGTGAGCAAAAAATTGTGTTTTAGACCACAAATGGTTACTTTAAAAACATATTTCCTTGGAAGAGATTGAAAATTTTCTACCTGAGCATATTAAGATTCACCAATGTACTGTAAATTTAGGTTGACCGAGCGTTAGCATTAACCATCCTATGGGAAACCCCATTATACTCGTGCATCAAGCTAGTGGACTTAATTGATTATCGACCTATTAAGCTAAGATCGATTCATTGATTTTATCAACCCAGGAAGCCCTAGCAATAACGAGACAGACATGTATTCTTGATCCGTCTTCTGCCCCCAACCCCCAACATGTTCTATCGCCACCACTGCCGCCATTTTCAGAAAAATCCTAAAAGAATATGAAAAAAAAAATAAGGAGAAACAACTTTCATCTGAGCGGGTCCTTAAGACTCTAAGTTTTTAGGAAATATAAGCAAACTGTTTAGATCTAAATGATTCATAGCTTAGTGCAGAGAACACTTATGTCGCATGCAGTGCAGTTGCCAGCGTCTTTGAAGCACCCATGGGCGCTGACGTCACCCCACAGGCCCTGTGGCAACTTCAATCCTCTGATGTGTTTATGCTCTGGGCTGTGGTCTGATTATGTGCCCCGAACACACGCCCAGACTGGTATCCCGCTTCACTACTACACAAGCACGCATGCTATATAAGCGCCTCGCTCCACAGAAGACTCAGACACTTTAGTCGGTTACGAGAAACCATGACCCTGGCTTTAATCTGAGGCTCGCTCACGAGCTAACAACGCTGACAGATAAAGAGCTATTTCTCCTCCTCTCTGTCCTTGATATACTTCTAAGTGCAGAAGAACAAAGCTCAAAGGCAAGCTCTAATTAGAATTCAACACACATGTTCATAATCCCACAGAGATGAAGACAGATGTGCTAAAACCCTATGAAAGGGAGATGCGCACACACAGCATTTTAAAATATCATCAACAAAAAGCAAGATGAGAGGAGCGAAACCAAAGCTTTATTAGTGGAGACAGGCTGCGGCTAAAGAGGAGGCTGAGACACACCATCGGGAGGGAAGGGGCCTCGCGGAGCCCACCCAGCTCCACGTCCCTCTGCCTGCCAGCTGTTTACCGCATTTATATTGAATGAGGTACATGTAAACATTGGGTATCATGGTCTGGTCTTGTGCTGTTTGGGTGGATTTCAATTCTGCAAGAGGGACCCGGAAAACCCTAAAGAAAGTCAACCTGCTCACTGATGCATTTTAAAGCAGTTTTTCCGATGCCGGCAGAGCTTCTGCATGACGGGGATTAACTGCAACTAACCTGATATCTTACAGCCGTACACTTCGAAGCGCAGCGCGATGCCCGTCTCCCAGGTAACAGGACGGATCCGTACGAAGCGTGTCAGCGTGGGTTTGGGCAGCTTTGTCTTGGCAACGTCTGTTGGGTTGGTGTTGCCTTGGAAAATCTATGAACAGAACAGGAGAGGATCAAATTCGTGAGCGCAGACCGTGGAAACTTACATAGATTTCAATGAAAAAAATATTCAACTGAGAAATACTTAGTGCTATCTGGATGACCTGACAGGAGTGGAGGTGTTTAAAAGTAATGAAACATTTGAAAAAAGCTGTGATTACTTCATGGGGCATAGTTGTGCAAAGAGGCTCGAATTCTTGAGCATTTGGTCTATGATGTTCACACTGGGCAAGCAAGGAGGGGCTTCTGTTTACTAGACTGTCATTAAAAGTGGCCACTTGAATACATGTTACCAAACATGTAGGAATATAGCTTCATATTTGGGAGATGCATTTTTGAGACCCTTATATCATTAGCATCATCCAGAATTTCCTTAATAACCCATATTTTATATATATATATAGAGGTCCTTTTTTTCTTCTCCGCAGTTCATCATTTTTCCACTAGGTGCAATTGAAGCTTTTCTTGCTAATTTCCAAATTGGTGGTAAAAGTTTTGTTTATTTTCAAAAATCTATGATGAGGACAAGTGTGTAGCTTCATATTTGACACTAATGAGAGCCCTATCACATTAGCATGAACCAAGCATTCCTTAAAACCCCAGTAAATATAACTTAGTACATGCTTTCTGCCCTGTAGTTCATCATTATCAACCTCAAACATTTTTTTTTATCTTGCAGGCAAATCTCTCGTCTGAAAAGCTGAGAAATAAAAAAAAAGTCAATATTTGTTGGTACCCAATAAAAAGTTTAAAACCAAAAAATAAACTAACACAAAGTTTTTATGTTTCTCTTTCAAAAGAAAATGTGCAGAATACATATACCTGTACATTTCATCCTAAAGAAAACAAAAGCATCATTTGCCAGGTTTGATCATACACTGGTGTATCTATTCTCAGTCTGGAACTCTAAATGTCATAAAGTAATACTGAGTAATAAGTGTGTTACTTTTAGTGTAAGTAATACCTTTAAGGGTTAGACAAATACATTTCCAGATTTTCAGGACCAGGCAGATCCCACCCCTACCACTAGAGGGCACTAGAGGGATCACACCTGCCTGAATGACATTTGGCCTGCACTCACTGTTGGACAATGAAATAACTCAAATTTAATAAAAAAATGTGTTCTTTAGTGTGCAAAAATTAATATATGATTCAATTTATGGATATAATTTCCTCTGAAAGGGTTAAGAATGGCGATATAGGCGCTTTAAATTCCTGTATTGAGCTTTAAATGTGGAAGCCTGAAACATTTCCGTAAACTTTTTATAGAGGACGGTGAAGGAGGATGCAGCTTTAGACAGAAGCCCAATAAAACAGTTTTGAAAGAGCTGCAAACTTCTGCCCTGGCGGCACATGTTGCAGCCTTTGAACCGCGATGCCGGATGTGTATCATTGATGCTGGCAGATTGACTCAAGATGCCCCCCCCCCACACACACACTTCTGTCCTCCGCTTTCCAATCTAGTGCAGGTTTTTCCTGCAGCCTCTCGCTGAAAGGTCAGCGATGTCAGCGTTCTCCCCAGAGGTCAGTTGACAGTTTACTAGGATGCCGGCCTCCCGGTCCACACAACTCCCCACGGTCCGTCACTCCTCATTCCGACCAAATGAATCTCAAAGGTGACCGCGCGGCCTCCTGACCCCCGCCTGACCGAGCCGTTATGGGACGGATAGGAAACCAGCTGAGAAGGGGGAGAGATGAGCAGAAGGATATCAATTCAGCTCATCTTTGAACTAAAACACCACCGGGGCCGACCCATCCGCCTGACTAAGACTGAGAGGAAAACCTCCACATCTTTCTCTCAGTCAACTCCATAACTGCAAAGTGGCTTTTTCTTTCCAGAGCAGCACTAAGATGCCAAACTGCCGGCTCAGCATGTAGCAAATGGTGCCCGTCCATTCGAAAGCACTTAAGAAGGCAGAAAAACACAGGCCCGGCTTACAGTGGCACCGTTAAGCCGCCACTTTACAAAAGGAACAGTGTACTCCGGATAAAAGAAACAGGCCTGGGGGCGTATGAATGAGTCGCTCTTCTTCCGATTGGTCTGCTGAGGCGGAGAACTTCTATCTTCTTCTTCTTTAAAATGTGTCCCGTTTTATTTGCAAACGCTATGAGACACACATGGTTTCTTCTAGGCGCCTCCAGATGGACAAACCGGCCTGTCAAAGCATCCTTTTCTTTATCTGGTCCCACCTCCACCAGCTGCTCAAACATGACAACCTCTGCCGTCTCCGTCTCTCCTCTGTGTCGAGTCCTTTTGTCACTGCTGACACAAAACAGTGGCAGCCCTCTCACACAATCCTTCACAGCAACGTTTGGTCCGTGCTGATTACTCTGCAAGTTAGGAGGATATACACTTGGGTATTTCCCCGTTTGCTTGCCGTAGAAACAACAAAATCACATGTGTGATCAGCTGAGGAAAACAGGGAACATGTGCAGTGAGATTCAAAGGTCAGCTTCCTCTGGTATTTCCAAAATGCACCCTGTGATGCCATAATATGACTTTCTTTTCATTGCAAAATAATTTTACCTTTTTATTTAAACTGTAAAAAAAAAGGGGTCCTGCAAAAATAAGTTCTTACCCCAACGAAATGATTTTTCATGAAATAAGACAGTTTTTCATGTAACAGGTGTTTCTTAAGATTCCCTTTTAACAGGTCAAAGTTCAAACGCACCTTCTGCTTGGAGCCTTCTTTTAACGTGATCCAGTCTTCTCCGTTGGAGCTGACGTCTACTTTGTAGGCCTTGACATAGTAAATCTTCTGGGTTTCCTGGGAAATGGCGCCTTGGGTACCGATGGCCGAGACAAACCGCAGAAACCCGAGGTCCACCTGAGAGAGACAAAAAGAGGAGGGGCTTGTTTGAGTCTGAGAATATAAACTTAAAATATTTGTCCAAGATTAGTTTAGAACAGATCTGGAACAAAATCCTTCATTTTGGTCTTTTGTGGAAGAAAAATTAATTTTTGTTGGCACAGTCGCACAGTTGTTCCCATTAGTGTTCCTCTTATTTGGTCTGTTCAAGGCTGAAATTAGCATCTGATTTTTTTGTTTTAAGCTTTCAGTTTGTCTTAACCTCTTTTAAGGGTAAAGTGTAATTTCCAGAATCAATTTGAGCCTGGATCTATTCGATTCCGATTTTTTTTTCTTCAATTCTTTCAATCCTCTCCAGTCAATTTGATTCAATTCAATTTTGAGTTTACACGTTTTAAACATTTAGACACATTTTACATGGATTTTCAAACAGAGAAACTCCAACAATTGTTCTGCCTCTCCTGGAGGATGTTTCCGTTTGGCCACTAGGTGGCGATCGAGATAAATCATTACACTGCAAGAAGAAGAAAGTATGAGCTGAAAAAATGTTGCTTTAGAGTACTTTAAAAAAATATTTCCATAAAGAATTTGAAAAATGTATGTCTATGAGTTTATAAAGACGTTTATTTAGGCAGAAATGTATGTTTAGGTTGAGAGTGTTAGCATTAGTTGTCCTCTGGGAAATCCTATCATTCGTTAGCATCAAGCTAGCAGATTTTAGCTTTATGCGTTTGATCAATCTTGTACAGCACTTTGGGCCTGAGTGGGCAAATTAAGTGCTCTATAAATAAAGCTTATTATTATTATTATTATTTACTTTTATGGATTGATTATGGCTATGGATTGATCATCACAAATTCATATTTCGAGTGACGACTCCTGGTTTTTGTCTGTTAAATCCTGTTTTCTTTTATTTTTAAGTCGACGGCTCTTTTCCTGTTTCTCCTCTTTTCTGTAAAAAACAATTTTCCAAATATGTTTTTTTATTAACTTTGCTAGCTTAGGGGCTTCAATTTAGCAGTCTGCAAAAAAAAAGTGGTGGATAGATTTTTGATATGTGATGGAACGACTCGAGAATCAAGCAGCTTTTCAAAATAAAACTTATAAATAAATAGGAAAAAACTTTTAGCTTTTTTTCTTGGTAGCCCGCTACCAACGGACAATTGGGGACCATTTCATTAGACAACAATCAACTGTTATGAAGTTAAAATGCATCCTTAAAGTGTTTATAGGGAGTAAATTCTGCAGTAGCTGATGAAAAATACTCCTTTTCAGTTCAATAAGACAGATGAGGACTGATAGAGATAAGTGGTGATGCTCTCAAATAGAACAAACTATAAATAAAAGGCTTTCTTCACACAGGCTGCATGAATAATACAAAGACAAGCTTGAGGAATTAGAATGATCGCCCTTCCATCTCAATCACCTCTGGCCACAGTTTCATCAGCTGCTACCTGGAATTTAATAGACAGCCAACGACAAGATATTCACATTAATGAAAAAGACTCAGGATGACAGCTTAATTTCCTGAGATGGGAGACAAGAGCTTATTGGATAAAAGTGAACGTTGAATAGATCAGGCTCTGCAATCGCATTATCAAAATCGGCCAGGAGGAAAAGGGGATACGCGCTGAATTTCAAATATTGTGCCGGTAAAGCTGCTGAGGGGCTATTGCATTTTCACCGAGTGTCTGAGGGGTCAGAGTGGCACGTGAGCGTTTGCTTTGTTCTCCGTGCTGGTTTGTTTGCCCCCCCAAAGGAAGAAAAAAACATTTTATCACTTGAATCCACTCTGCAGGTCTGAGTAAAACTTCTTCTGTGGCATTTAGATCACCGCCGAGGCTACTTAACCCCACATTCCATCTTTTCATCCATGACTGGAGGAAAAAAAAAAAAAAAGATGGTCCTAAAGTTCTGTAAGAAAAAAGCAGCATGCTTAATTTTAACAAGCATTAACACCAGCACTGACAGGATGAGCTGACATTAATGAGGAGTAATGGCGTTGCGTGCAGACGCCGCTGAACGCCGGGGTAATGCTGGGAAGCCACGGTGCTGGTGGAACAGGTTTTTGGGGGGATTGCGATGAGAGACAGGACCCTTTGATGCTGAAGAGAGATGGGAGCTGGCTCTGATGAATGGCAACCAGGGAGCGGAGTAGATTACTGCATTGTCTCGGAGGAAATCATCGGTGCGCACGTGCGTGGGCGTGCAGGGAAGACCGACTACAGCAAAATCCTTTGTGTGAGTTTGAGAAGAGAGACAAATGTGTGCAGATATTTCAGATAATTAAAGCCACGGTTGTGTGTCTCCAGACACATTAACGGAGCTCCGGTGCTGTTAAAGGGTAGAGTTAAAAGTCAGCAACCTGGATGCAGTCTTCCCTGGAATACTTGGATTTGGTAAAATGGTTCAAGGTTTTTTTAGACACTTCATCCAGATACCGTATATTCTGCACTACAACCATCAATCAAAAATCTATTTTCAAAATTATGTCAAATATAAGGAACACCAAAGTTTTGGGCACATTTAGCAAAACAAAATAGTCAAAGATAAGTGTCATTCAGTCAGACAATATCAAGCGCGTTCACAGTAACTCCTGAACTTGACTCTAAAGCTACGTTTACATCATCCTCCAGTGAAAAGTTTATGTAAATGTGCGTAAATGCGCATTTTGGCTTTTACGTTATAAATCTGCTGCATCAGCTTGCATCTCTTCAACTGTTTTTGGGCTCTACGCACAAAATGAACACGTAGGTTGAACTTTTACCAATTAAGAATGAATGAATGGCATCCTTTTTAACTTACGGAAGTGACAACTATTTGAACATGTCTCATGGAGGAGAAATTAACAATTTGAGAACAAGTCTTTCATTTAATAGGATAGAGCTGTGAAAGAAAATGCCCGAAGGACAATTCCCGAGATTTGAACCATTTTAATATTTTGCACCAAGTTTCTTCCAACTCTAGGTGGCGGTCATAAACAGTAGAAAAAGTAAAACACATTTCCTGATTGTCCTGTATGAACATCTATAAATATATATGTTCAAGAATCTGCATTTAATGAGCTCTTGAATGCGTGTCACATGCTATAAGTTAGCTACTCCAGAAGCATTCAAGAGAATCTGGTTGCAGACAAGATGGCGGCTGAGAAACATTAGCATAACCACTTTTATTCACACTTTTTTTTGTGTTCAGGATTAGCTTAAAATGTGTCAAAAGAGACTTAATTCTTATTTAAGAGATATTAACAAAAGTGTTCAGATTTGTAAAACTGCTAAGACTTTTACATTAGAGCTTAAGCTCCAGACCAGTGTTTATGTTTGATCGTAGTTAGCTTAAACTCTTTACGCGATTAACGTGAATCAGCTCTGTCATAGAGAACATTGGTTTTGCAACGATATAAAATTACTTTATATGGGTAATGTCTTGTACAATTATGAAAAGCTGCTTTATTGTGTTTCTTACCAATGCAAAACAACTTTTCTCTGCTGATTAGCTAATTCACGTAGATCATGTTAATCATGTAAGGAGCTATCTGTTATCGGTTATTTTAGTCTGTTTTGAGTAAAAACAACAGTATGTTTTGACCAAAATGTGTGGCGGGGGTTGGGGGGGTGATGTTGGATCTCCTTCTGGCTAACGATTATCAGCCGCCATCTTTTCTGCAACCAGGTCTCACTCAAAGCATTAGCCTCATTAGCGCATAAACGATAGCTGTAACTCCCAACTTTGTTGGTAACATGTAGAAAAACAGATTGGTATCGCTAAAACAAAAGCTGAAACTCCAAATATTGTAACATGTAAAAACAACAGTTTGACTTCTACATGTTATTCGCGTTAGCATATTTAAAATACTTGTTGCTTTTAAACTTTGTTTGCAACCTGTAAAAAAAAAGACTGATGCTGCCACAACAAACTTTACTCTAACTATGCTAACTCCTAAACTTGTTAGTAGCAGCCAAAAAAAACACAGTCCGACACCAGGATGTGTTAGCCATGTTAGCATATTCACAAAAACACCCAACCTTGCTAGCAACTTGTAAAAGAAAAGTGAAATGGGATGAGTGCTGTGTGCCTCTTAAAGATTCGTTAACATCGGCAAGTGCGACCAGAATTAATCCATATATAAGGTGTTTAGGATTATAAAACACACTGTTCTTGTTTAAAAAAAATGAGAGCTTTTAAGTGTGTCTTCTGGTGCAGAAAACACAATGATCTCCAGAAGGAAAGGGGGGTTTAGCCAGAAAACAAGGGAGCAAGTAGATCTCCAGAACCAAAGTTGGAACTGTCCTTATCTAAAAGCGAAATAGGGAACCTTTTCTCTGCCTCAGAACAATGGCTCGCTCTGCTCCTCAAGTCCGGTTTAAAAAAAAAAAAAAAAAACAGATGGAAGAAACAAATTAGTTCCTGGTATCCCATTTACTCATCAGGATTCAGGAAGAGCCGCAACCAGACACAGATCGCTGTTGTTTCTTGTCAACAGACTTATAGACGGATTTGCAGAAAGTCCCAGATTTCTTTCGAATGCTCTAATAGAAACAAATCAAATCCCGTAAGCCTCAGACATTCCCATTTAATAAGCCAGGAGCTTGAATTCTTGCTGCAGGGTAAATGCCTGTATTTGGTGGAGCCGGATGGACACGGAAACGGATGGCAGCTCTTTGCAATATCTGCAGTCATCATTTCTGACTGGCTTAGTTCTGGACTGACAGAAAGGTAGTTTATGGTTTTTCAAATAATTCAACCAAAAAGAGTTTTTTTGTCAGACACACGTTTGCTTAGACTTTTCGCAAACACCAATTGGCACCATTAACTGTAACTGGACTGAGGGAGTCCTCCCCCTCACATTCCAAACAGGAAGTACCTGCTGGTTCCAAGAAGCCAAAATCCCATGGATTCTATCGTCATGGCTGTGATCCTGCCTCACAGTACCCCTCCCCATTAGGGCAGATCCCAGATGCCCAAAATCAAAACACTTGGCAGGAGGGGACATAGAGAAACAAAACAAAGTCACAGAACTCTTACATCTATTGAAAACTAAACAGCTATTACTCAGTCATTATATTTGTCAGAATAATTCAGGCTTTGATATCTTTTTATAACATGTTCTTGTTAAAACAATGTTTATTCGTGGTTTTGTTTTCCCCGTAGGGAAAGCTTTTCAAGTTATAATGCACCCAATTTGATGTCTCAATGACAGTATTTTGCTTCATGTCGAACATTCAAAATATTTTTTATAGTTTGCTTTCAAGTGAGGCCTTCCAAAAGCTCGCTCCTGATTGGTTAGAGTGGCTACCATAGAACCAGTGACTCAGAGCAACTCGGACCAATCACAGCTTATGATACCATCTACTGTAGCTCCAATATGGTGGTGTTCATATTGTAAAAAATTGGTGACTAAATTGACTAATTCCTTTGGAAATAAGCTATTTTCTAGGGGTGATGTCACAATTGCTTAGTCCAGTTCTTGTATACAGTCAATAGCTGGCACAAAGTGTACTCTCTTGATTAAATTAATTGGTTTTGGGGGCATCTGGTTTTCAATTAATTAAAGTTTTTGGGGCATCTGCATCAATTTTTAAAATGTGGTCCAGACAGAAATGACCACGTGTTATTGAGAAAGGTGTGGCCTGGATTCCAACTCTGACCCAGATTGTTCCAGGCACTGCGAGGGCCAGAAGTGGCCCTAGGCATATCCAGGCTGAATGAATGGATGACAAGAAAAAGAGGAAAGAGAAGACTTCGAGAAAATAGAAACACAGACAGGTTTTAAAGTCAGCCTCCAACACTGATGCCATGCAAGATGTGAAGGACAGAAGCACGGGGGTCCCCCCAGTGCAGCAGGCGAGATTAATTTCCCAGACAGAGGCTGATAACAGGGCACGGGTAATGAGGAGAGCATGATTTATTAATGGCTGCTTGTTAGTGAAACAGAGACTGCGCTAACAGAGGGAGGTTGCAAGGGTCAGAGAGAGAAGATAGTCTGCAGGGAGGCTGGGACGCGAAGTCCATCGTAAACCACAGAAACCGCAGGCCCAGATAATGATTACTGCTGGGACTTATTTTAGCTCGGATCCCGGGACTGGCACTCGGTGACCCACATGCATCCACTGAAACAAAGAGGATTCTTCGGCTGAGTCACGCCGCTGTAATCACTTAGCAGAAGGTGGGAATTATAACCGATGATCTGCTGAGCAAACAAATCGAAATCTGCTCCATATCAGCCGTATTGTTTGATATCAGGCGCTCAAATGCAACCCAGACACGACCGGCGTGTCTGGAAGGACCACACCGCCGTAAAAAATGCTAAGCAGAGGAGAAGAACCAGCCAAGATCTGATATGCAAGTATCTGGGTTTTGTCAGAGTTTTCTACCTCTGGCTCTACTTGCTGGGTTTTTTTTTTTAGTGAGTCATGACTTTTGTGTCTCGGCTTTAGCGCTTTCACAAATTGATGGTGTCAGAAAGGTGAGCAAAGACCAGCCCTGCTCGGGCTTGTTGTCAAAGCCAGGGCGTACTTGTTTTTTTGCAATTAACAAGCAGACATTTGAATAGAGGTAAATACTATGATTGCACGGAATAAATGAGTGAAAACGACAAAACAGCCATCCACATATGAGTGTTTACGTGTTTCGTTTAATTTAAGAGAACTTCTAATTACCTCCCCCCAGTGGAAGCGGTGGGTCTCCAAACCGATGCTCCAGATAAAAGGTTGCAGGATGTATATTTAAAGCTAAAGCCTTGTCAGTGTTGTGCAGGCGCCGCAGGTGGTTTATAAAACCAAAGCGGGGATGAAGTTCAGGAGGCGGCTAAAAGAAAAAGGCGCCCAAACTCCATCTCTCTCTGCTTGATTTGCTTATAATTGAGTTGGCGAGGAGCTGCATGCAGCGATCTGTCCTCTGGAAGAGGAACTAAAATGTTTCTTTTAAATCCATTTCTCTGTTTCCCCCAACAGAGAGGGGGGGTGAAATGGCTTCTGTGTGTGTGGGCTGCTGCTGATTGAATAACCAAAGCCTCTGGGGGATTGGTTTATTCCTTTTTTTTTTTTTTTCACCACTAGAGAAGACGACAGAGAAATGCCAAGGGTGGAAACAAAAGACAGAGCTCCTTGCAGCTGGTGGAGAGGCTCGCTTCAGCAAACGCAACCTCTGTGCGACTGTGAGCATGATATAGCTAAAAGTCATAACATTATTATAAACTAAATCTGATCATAATTACCTGCGCATGGTAATGAGAGACATTTCTGTTTGCATCTCCAAAGGCAGCACTTATAAAGCAGCTTTTGGCAATCTGCCCGCCAATTTCACCCACGGTGGGTGGTGGAGGGAGCCTGCAGGAATAACTCCCTTCACCTGAGAGTGTAATTAATCCTTGTTTCATGAAAATTGTATCACGACAGGACCTGCGAGCTCCACTCCCGACCTCTCCCATCTATCACATCATTCACCTGACAGAATTACGGTTTATTTTTAGCTCCTCGACACCTCTTCGGCGGCATTAAATTATGCATGTCTTCCTGTGCACCAATCATCTGTTATACGGCCAATGAACGACGTGTTACTCATGCTGCGGGGTGATAAAAATCAAAGGCGGTCGTTGCTTGTGAAACGTCCTCAGACTCCTGAATCACTCCCATGCCTTCGCACAGACGCACAAGTCACATGCTGAGTAATGATTACAAAAGCAAGAGTCAGGGACGAGGATAGAAAATAGGCCAGCCAGAGGCTAGAGTCTGTCTGGAAGCTGCTTTTTTCCCAGAGCGCACTGCTGCACATGACCGCTCACTGATGACTGCGCAGGAATGGCTCTCAAGCTACATTCAAGCAACCACTTTCAGTAAAAACTTATGGCGAGCAGGAGTATCATAAATCACCAGGAAAACTGCTGTAAACAATGGCGATCAAAAGCCCAGTTTTTATGCACGTTTTAAAAGTGGCGTATAATTGACGCCATCTTTTGTTGTCCCAATAAAAAAGTGGCGTTTTAGTGCGTTTAAAACAACAGTCCAAAAGTTTTTATTGTGCCACATCTTGGCTGCCTAACCAAAACTACCTAAAGACAAACAAACAAGGCCTGCAAACTGAGACTACCAAGGTCAAACCCCAAACTAAAATAACAAAACTAATGATTAGCTAAAAATGCTGAAGCTGATAGTTGAAAAAATTTAAATGGATAACTAGCTGATAGCTAAAAAAATGATATCTGGGTAAAATTTCTGACGCTGAATATGCTGAAGCGAAAGCGTGCTAAAATATAAGCTAAAGGCCAAATTAGCCACAAACAAATTGAAAAGTGTCTAATTTTGGCAAACAGCTAGCATAACGCTAAAATATTAGCTAAACTCCAAATTAGTCTAAAAAGCTGGAAATATGTCTAAATTAACTAAAAACAGTTAGCCTGTTGCAATAATAAAAGCTAAATTCCAAAATGCCCTGAACAACCCAGTAGCTGCTGAATATTTTAAACTTTGAATGATGTCTGTAGGTTAAAGTATGCAGAAGTTCACAAGTTTCAAAGTGCACAAAGTTTTGGAAGGATTTGAGCAATGTCTCATTCATTTCCTTTGGGGCATATTTCGCTCAATATTTCAAAAACTATCAAGTTTATTAGTACCGAAAGTGCAAGCTGCAGTGTCCTGAACGAGTTGAACGTTTTGACACCAAGATTGCTGAAATTGCTGAAAGTGTGATTGAGTTTTCATGTGCCAAAATGGAAATGGGAAGGCGCATATTCACACCAAAAGCAGACGAGGCCCCTCCCTGCTGCCCGGTGTGACCACCATGGACTATACGGACACATTTAAGAACGGGCATTCTTAACCGGGCGTCACAAGTCTGTTGTGTTGGTAGTTTCCGGCGTTTTTCCTTTCTGCTTTGCTGACGTTTTAACTAAACATTTCCTTTCGCCTGTGTGTACTTAGACTTTACTGTTTCATTTCATTACATCATGCCATCCTTCATGCTTTGATTTGCAGTCCCACTTCTTGGCGCGCGCGTGGGTCTCTATCCCCTTCATTGATTCCCCAGTCAAGGGACGCAGATGGCATCCTCTGTTTCCATCCCTGAGACACGGTGATGACTTCACCAGCAGCTGGATCCCAGACACGCCGCACTCCATAAAACGGAGAAGTCGCTGTTGATCACCGAGTCCACGCTCTGATCGCTCGTCGCCCGGCGGTACCCTGGAATGTGGACGGAAGTAAGAAAGGGGACGCAAAGGCAAAAAAGAGGTTGTTTTTGCAAACCTTATCGTAAACTGAAAGAGGAGAAAGCAAAACAGGATGCGTGATGGTTCAGCCCCCTCCCCCTCCGTCAGGCGCTTGTCAAGGAAGTGTGCAATCAGAAGTCATTCTTCTGATCAGCTGGCTGTTTGCTTTACAGATCAGAGGAAAAACATGGTCAACACAAGTCCGCCTTTGGGTTCACAACTGCCATGTCAAAACTATTGTTCTGCAGCCTGTACCTCCAGATGAGTCATACAGGACGGCGATAAGCAAACACTCTGTGGCAACAAACACTTTTATGCCTCATAGTTTTTGTCAAGAGATTAAAGGCTCTCTCGCATCAGATGAACAGAGAGGTGCCGGGCTTATCTCCTTTTGTGATTAAACAATGCGCGCAATCAGAGGCGTTGATGAACGCGCAACTAACACAAGACGGTTGTAGGCAATGGAGGAAACGAGACTGTAGATCCGTACAGGATAAGATACAGTGTGAATTCCCATTATGACATTCTCAATATGGAGGCTTTCAGGTATTGACAGTCTCTCCAAGACTGTCTAAATTATTGATGTGGTGCGATCAATAGCAGCTGCTCGACAGAGTCTTGGAGTCGGTCTTTTATTGGACCATTCGGATGCCGTAGACCTTTGGTGGCCGTCAGGCGCTTCGTCCTGCAAAGTCATTCCCCATCATGTCTTAGTTATTCCCAAATGTTCCCAGAGGAACCATTAAAGGAGTCTGTAAACATGCCAAACCTCCCCCCCCCTTGGAGAAAATGTGTTGCACAGACGCAAGTTTTTCCACCTTGTCAAAGCTGTGCCAGTTCATAAAGGACGGCAGGTCATCGACTGGTTCGGAACGGTCTTGTCTCATTTATTTCACCCCAACTTAACCCCTCGGTCACACTCTGGCCGAACGGGAAGTGAAGACTGTTTGCTTCTTTTGTTTCCCGGCACAAAACCTCCACAAAGGACATCTGTCCATCTCTGCACACCCAAAGCCTTGATTAATGACCTAGCTAACCCAGCGTTCAATAGCGAACCCCACCAATCTAATTAGCCGGCGAAGAGCCTCTCCGCAGCGGGAAAATAAATGAAAAATCTAGATCTTGCTCAGAACAGAAAAGCAGAGCCAGCCCAGGAATCAAAGGCCGCCTGTCATGAATAATAAAATCGTCTGCAGTCGGGGAATGATCATGAAATAAATAATGAATTGATTACTATGCATCAGACTGTGCGCAGAGATGATTTGTACACGCCGCGAGGGTGCCTGAGCTTGTTGTAACACAGCGGACTGACTTAATGAAACAGGAATGAGAGATTCTGCTCTTTTAATAGCACTTGTGATAATTGGAGCTCAGGCTGCTCGGCACAAGTGCGCCGCATTTCTTAGAAAACATAAATTACGGGACTCTTCTGCTGCCTTTTGAAATGGGGAGCTAGTCGGCGCTTCTTTCATCGACTCGGTGAAATCAGCCAGATTTCAGTGCCAAGGCGAGTCCTCAACGCGATCGATATCATAGAAGGGAGAGGCGGCGGATCGCTTGAGAGGCAAAGAGCCGGGCGGTTCAAGCCACGTTTCTTGGTTGCTCCACTCAAACACATGCTGCTTTCCTCCGCAGGACAATATGGACTCTGTCACTCACCCAGAACCCCAAACACACCGGCATGCGCCGGAGCATGGGAGCAGAAACCTGCACACTCGGTTGCACCCTGATTAAATTAGTATGACCAACAAAAAAAAAAGCAGAGGCCTCCAAGATTTCATTGGTATAATAAAAGAAAAGCTTGTTTATGACTTTTCCTGAGCAAATATTTGGCTTCGGGTCGGCTCCGTTATTCATCCCTTGAGGAATACGTCGCGGCTAGACTTTCAGCGATGAAGCAAAAAAAGTGTAGGGAGCAGGAAAAGAACCACAGCCCGGGTATTCACGAGCCTTTAAAGCGGTGGGTCAATAAATCAAACATACTGCAGAATGCATCTAGGTAGTGCTGTGTGTCACTGGGGGGTTGGCGATATGAGTGGACTTAGGATATGTGTCTTATCACTGCCAAACCAAGAAGGAACTAAATCCTTAATCTTCCTCCATAAAGTTCCCTTGGTGGGTAATGATCACTTTGTACAGATAAGCTGAAACAGAGAAATATGACAGTGTTTGTGTGTGTGATGCCGGGCAGGATGCCTGCACTAAGTCTAAGCGTTGCCGAAAGCCACCTCCGCTATCGGCTAAGAGGACGTTATCAGGCAGGACAGGAAGACAGACACAGAGGGGGACGCAGGAGGACAGGCAGATAGTGACAGCAGGAGAGGGCGTGGGGCGCTTTTTCAGCTCCGACGGGACGGCGGGCGACTGCTTTTTAATCTTTCATGGAGAAACGGTGTCCAAACAGCGCAGAACATCTGTGTTCAAGAAAGGGTTTTCTTAACCTCAGGCTCTGCCCACATCAGGGAATGCCAGCTCCGAAAATACATTCCTGATTTAAGAAGAAAGTCAGAATCTAAGATGGCTTTCACAGCGACTTGGTTTCATTGGCCATGGATTGACCGAAGATTGGGGTTCTTTTTGACTTCTTGAGTAAAAAACAAACAAGGCAAGTCAAGCTCTGACTAAGAAGTAATTGAAACATTCATCCTGGAAATTCTCTGACTGTCATATATTGATCTTTACCATTGAAACCTTTTTCATTAGTTTAAGGATTCTCTCTGTATATGTGCTCTCCATACACTCCCAAACTCGTCAAATACTGACTTTCAGTTAAGGACCCCTCTGTGTTGCTTCTTGATTTTTTCGGTGTCCCTAACTCGTCGTTTTTTTATGTGCTGGCTCCTCCCATTAAATCACAGGTCCCCGACCTCCATGCCGCAAACCGGAACTGGTCCAATACCGGGACGTGGAGCGCATCGGTACCCTATCCCAGTGCCGGTACCCTAACCATAGCCCTGTAGAAATTTGCAACCAGTACCACATTCAGGCCCAGTTTGCGTCAGGTATCGCATACAGTACGGGGTTGGATCTGGTACCACACCTGGTACTATGTCTGGTGCCGGGTTAGGTTACTGGTACTGGGTTATGGTACCAGACCACTCTCTGTCCGGTGCCGTATGAGGTACCGCATCCAGTACTGTGTCTGGTGCTGAGTTTAGGGTACTTTTACTAGGTTAGTGGCTGCGTCCTCAGGACCAGTCCGTATGCGATACCGCATCTGGTACCGCGTCCGGTGCAGGGTTAGGGCACTGATATTGGGTTAGGGTACTGGCCTCAGGAGCAGTCCGCGTGCTGTACCGCATCCGATACCGTGTCTGATACTGCGTACCGAAGGTTGTGGACCCTTGATTTCACAAATAGCCAACATGTTAAAAAACGACAAGTTATGGACACCCAAAATATCAGAAGGTGACATGGGAGGGTCCTTAACCAAACATCAAAATGTGACGACATGTGTTGGTGTTTTAGGCATTGACTGTATAAGAGAACTGGACCAAATTAGTGCAACATCATAGTTGTCAGTCTTCAGTTGTGATTATTTTCGCTTGTTGTAGCCAGATGATGTCAATAATTAATAATTGGTCCAAATTGGTTTTGAGTCATGTTTCTATGGAAACCACTCTTACTAATTAAGAGTGATCTTGTTAGAGGGAAACACCTGGACCACAGAAAGTGGGCTACACAAAGTCTCTCCAGATGTTCAACGTGAGACCCCATACTTTTATGGAGACATCTGATTGGTCAGTTTATAACTTGAATAACTTCAATTTCAGAAAAATAATTTAATGAATAAAAAAATCAGGGTTATGAAGGACATGTTTTAAAAAGGTATCAGAGAAAGATTGGTTATTTTGACATTAGAATGAATGACTAATATTTCTCAATATAAATCTATGGAATTTTGGCTTCTTTTTTTTTTTTTTTTGGCTTCTTGGAACCAGCAGGTACTTACTGTTTGTAATGCAAGGGGGGAGGGGTCACTCAGTCCAGTTTTCTTATACAGTCAATGGCTTCTTTTTTCTTGTTGTTTTTTTCTTCCCAACCAGCATTCTCTCCAGCTACATCCCATAATTTCTTTATTTTCTACTCTTTAGTGGTTTGCTGACTTGTTCAACTGTAATCACTGTGTGACCCATCAGGGTTCACGTCCAAAAAATGCAGATTTTTTTAGACTTTGAAAAGCTTTCACAACTGCCCAAATGAAGCGGGTCCAGTGGGGTAATGCCGTGACTTGACATCAGAAGTGAATCAAATCCAAGTGTATTCTTACTTTTGTTTTTCCAGACTTTTGGAATGAGAATAAAGTCATACATAAATACATATTTAAAAAATCTATAACCAACTTTCATTGATACAGTGTAATTAATTTATTTTAAAAAAGTACATTCTGAAGGTAGAAAGAGTATTGTTCTGTTACTGTAAAGGAAATTATTTAATCAAAATATAACAAAAATCTGTGAATCAATCAAATTTATCCAGGAATTTGATCCCCAGATCCTTCTGTTCTCAACTTTAAGCTTATCGATTATGTTTCAAAATTCTAGCTTCAACCTCAAAACTTTGACTTTGGTGTAATACAGTTTTAGAGATTTCTAAAGTAGCATAATAAAAAACCAAACTGAAAGAATTTTAAAGTTATGTTCAGACTTCCCTTTTTTCTTACTTTTATGAACTGACTTCTACTTTCACTTCCTCGTGGGGTTTTCTGAATCACCTGATTTCTCAAGCCCCTTTAAAAAAAGAAATATAACCCTGAGCCAACAACACTCTAGCAAACTTTGAAAACTTTCTTGTTTCCTTCTGACAATTCAAACACTGCAGCTGTTCTTCAGCCTGACGAACAAACTACTTCCTGTTCACGCGCACTCGTGCACACGCTCACGGGTGTTATGCTGGATGTTTGTGGTTGTGTGGGGAGATATTTTCTGAAAAGGACACTAATTCGGTGGTTGATCTGTTGCACAGATGTAGTCGTAGACAGTGACTCATCAGAAAGACGATGACTTTGCGGCTGCCTCCGGGAGAGTTTTCCGTGGCATGTCAAAGAGATGTGTTACCTGAATCCACTCTTTATTGGTGTCGTCCGCCGGCGTCCAGGCGTTCTCGTAGTAGTTGAGGCGGGAGCGCTCCGGGGACCAGCTGGGGTTGTACTGGGAAGAGGCCATGATTTGGTCTGATGTGATCTCCCCCGATTCCATTCCCAGAGGGTCGCTGCAGTCGAAGTCTGAAAGAGAAAAGGGAGTCAGAAACGAAGAGAAGGATGAAAGGGGGTGAGTGGAGGATGTTCCGCTGACGTGGGAGCCAACGGAGTGGAGTCAGCATCCCCGTAGTGCCGGAGCTGGTCTCCGGGGAGGGGGCCACCACATGTCAGGCACTCAGCTCTGGAACGGGCCATCGGCCGGGCCTCTGTAAATCCTTTTCTCTGTAGTTTTAATGGAAGCTGGATGAAAGCGTTCCACATTAAGACGTAAAAATGTCTTCATAAAACATTCAGTGCGGTTTACGCTGGTATTAGACTTTAGAGCGACTTCTCTCCGGTTATTTTTTTTTTCCACTGACTGAATCTGTTCCCTCACCTCCCTCAGGGTAGTTTATCTTTTTTGCAAACAGTAACTTATTTTTTTGTGAATGTGTGTGTTTATTATCTGGATCTGGATGTCATATTTCACACTCAATGGCCCAAAGCTTTGGTGCCAGAAGGTGACTTCCCTTGTTTGTGTTGACATGGGGGCCGCTGTTCTCGGCTCTGTGGCCGAAGACTCTACCGGGTCACTTTGAGGTCAACCTGAGTAACCTCTGCGGGTCAGACGGGCTGACCCCATTGACGAGCAACGCTTGGAATGAAGTCACTTACATGCAGAAATTTCACTACGCCATACTAACATATATCCTGCTATTGTTTGGTCATATTTGTCTTTGAAGAGGTCATAAAGGAATTCACGTGTGCAGTTCTGTGGAAATAGTGCAGCCTCCCCATCTGCTGCAGGGTGAGCTCACTCCTGGTCAACTGATTTTACAGCATAGCTGCATATGCATGCGCCGGTACACGCGAGTCTGAAACATTCTTTCAGACTTTTTTACACCCAGACTCATGGTGCAAGACGCACAAAGAGGTATTTGTTGTGTGCTCGGTCTATCTGATCATGTGGGTTACCGAGCACAGTTGATAGCTGAGAAGATAGAGGGCGAACAAAGAGATTCAGGCCAAGAGAAACTTGTTGGAGCCATCAAACAAAACCTTCTTTTCAGAATCTTATCGCCTCCATCAGATTCCACCCCTTCCCTCCTTAAGGAGATATGGGATGGGACTCCCAGAGGATATTTAAGTGTAATTAAAAACATGTTTTTTCTATTTTTTTCAAATAAGTTCATATAAGTTCTAGGCTAGACTGAAGAGTTTGTTTATTTATAAATCGGTGTTACATGTATTCATTCCAGGTTAATCAGTTTTAACTTTCACAACAGAGGTACTTTTCTATGGATGTACATTTTTAAGTAGTTTTGTTTACTTAAGTCTGTACCATCTAAGAATACTGTATCTCCTCGACTGTGTATCTGATCGAAATAAATCTGCTAATTCTGTCGTAAAAAAAACAACAAAACGCTTTTTCAAGTTGGTTTTTCACCTCTACTAACATAAAGTTCTGTATTGCTTTTCCAGTGTAAAATCTTTTACAGCTTTACAAGCATAACATTTTGCAAAACTTTATTCTTGTAATTAACTACTAAGGTTACTTTATGAGTGTAAAGTAGTGAATTTAATATGCAATATTTCTAAGTATGAAATGGTAAATTTGCAAGACAAGCTATTTTTGCATAACTTACGGAAGAGTAAAATGTTGGATAACTTTACAAGCATAAGCTGCTCCATTATTTTATCAGCGTAAAGTTTGGTAACATTTTTCTAGCATGTTGAATAATTTACAAGTGTTAAGTAGTGCATAATTTTAATAGCGTAAAGCTTTACCTAATTCTACAAGCTTAAAGTATTGAACAACTACGAGCGTAAAGTGTTACATAATTTTACTGGCGTAAAGAGTTACAAATGTTTACTAGCCTAAAGTGCTGCAAACCTTTACAGGTATAAAGTGTTGCATAACTTTATTAACGTAAATTGTTGCTTAACAGTGCAAAGCCGCTTTTCTATGTGATAGATCCGCTACTTATGTTCACTAGCGTGAAGTGTTGCATAGTTTTACTGGCGTTAAGTGTTGCGCAAAGTGTAAAGTGTAATAATTTAACAGTGTTAGATTTTGAATCAATATATATTTTGAATAAAGAAAATCCACTGATTCAGGCCTAAAAAGGCTAAGAGATTCCTTCAAGGATTTATCTGCGGTGGAAACATCAGAGTTTATGGTGGAGACCGAGCGACTGGCTTTAAAGTCGAGGTATTTAGCGATCGTAACTCAGTCGTTTCACTGCGGCTCTTAAAAGTTGATTTGTGTAATCTTATCTCCCATGTGTGATTAAAAGCGTTCATGCATCTCAGAAAAATGACATCAGCAGCCGTCGCTGCGATCATTACTCGGAGACAGGCCCGCTTTGCTCTCTGCGTGTGCGCATGTGAGCACTCGCAGCGCCTGTGGGTGAGATTAAATCCTTTTTTTTTCGGGCTCTGATAAGTAGACTTGTTGAATCGCCCCGGCTGCCATTCAAAGACTCTCTGTGAGCGCATGTCTTTGTGCATGGGGTGGTCTGGCTGCTGGACAGATTTATGACTCTTACCAGCGCTCCTCTTCCTTAATGAAATGTTTAGATGGAGCGTTTTGCAAAATGGGGTCGCTGGGGTCGAGCCCCGTGACAGCGATGCCGCATGTAAATGCCCTTAGGTGGGGGTTGTTAGTGTGTGTGTGTCTAGGCTTTCGGGGGCGGTCTGGGACACTGGTGTAAAGGCAAATCTTGTAAACTCCTGGTTTTGTAGCACATTATCCAAACAAAGATGCAGAAGGCATTTATTTAATAACTCTTAAACTCTGTTTAACGAGTGGGAATCTGCAGTAACGGGACAACATCTGCTTCTTCTTACAAATACCCCTCTGGTGGTAACTTCCCCGCTGTCGGCTTCAGTCACAGTTTTCTTAACTGAACAAACACCTCCACTGTGATTTTTTTACGTGTTTTCTGCTCACCCTCCGGAACGGTCCTCTCGATGACGGTGAAGTTGGCGGAGAAGCCCTCCTTGGCGATGGCGCTGTCGGTGTTGATTGTCAGGGCCAAGATGCCCGTGTAGGAGATGATCCGGCCCGGGGTGTTCTGCCCGCAGTACCTGCCGATGTAAGGGCCGACTGCGGATACAACAGAGAGCAAAAGGAGTGAAATGTTTGTCTTTCACAGTCAACGCAGAAAAAGCTGAAAAGGGTTTGACCGTCGACCCCGCTTCCCCGTGGTGTTAAATGTGGAATGTGACTGACACGATGAGGACGCTCCGAAAGAGCGGTGGGGGTCTGAGAGGAAAGGTAAATGAAAACTGAAGAAAACAAGGATGGAGAGAAAAGCCAAGGGATAAAAGGATGAAGGTGAGGAAGAGCAGTGACCTTGCCCCGTGCTCTTTGATGTGCGCCGTGATCCATGCACATTTATGAGTGCGCGCTCCTGTCAGTGTGCAGGGACCTGCAGCTTATCTGTGATTAGTAATGCTGTGATCAGCGGCGAGTGACAGTCCTGCCTCCCCGCGGCCTCCTGTCATCCAGAACATGCCACTTGCAGCCCGGCTAAGACATGAAAGGCAAAGGCCAGGCCGTGGGGGGTTATGAGGCGGCGGCGTGATGCCTCAGATTAATCTTTATAAAGCAGGTGCCTGGCGAATGTCCCTGAGAATACAGTGAACCCAGAAGCTGAACGGGGGGTAAAAAAAAAAAAAAAAGCTATATCTAGTGGATTATCTGCATGACTCCCCAGCTCGATGAAATTTTAAAGAACCTCGCTATGAACTCTGCGTCCTGCCTGCCTCCAGTTCCTCAGGGAAGATGGAGCAAGGAGCGGAGGTTCTTTCTTCAAACTGCTGCTGCCCACCGAGGTGTGCTTTAAAGGGTGGCGGCCCGGGGAGGTGTGACTCCCCCTGCTGCCAGCCCAGACATCTCCCAGCTCAACACACTCCGTCTGCGCTAATGCATTATCGAACGGAGAGGCGCAACGGGAAACGCCTGGCAAAAGCCGACACACTATTTCTTTCCTGTGGCTTATTTTTATACAGCGCTGTCTGTCACATGCGTCGGGCCCGGAAGGTGCGATGCCACATGAAGCGTGAATGTCCACTTTCTGCCCTGGAAAGACACACTGCTGGACCAAAAGGGCATTTATTTTCTGTCCTTTCACTTACAATGGTTTTCTATTCAACTCCAGTGCTCCAATTTAGGCGGTAACATTGCTCTGATTTTGAAGAATCTTTAGAATCTCCATCAACCGGAGTGTTTGAAACAAAGAACTCACACATGGAAATCCCTTTTTAGGGAGCAACAACAAAAAGCTACCATCTGTAGAAATATAAACTTTATAGTCACTTGTAAAAGCGGTCCCAGTGGTCTTTTAATTATAATTAGGTTGTTTTTAGACCATTTTTTTTTCAAAAAGTTTCGAGGAAATAGTTTCTACAGAGCAGCAGTAGTTTATTAGAAATTTGCCTCTAAGTTGTGGGCGGGATCGTTGGCTAGCAACCCCACCGTCGTTTTGCTCCTACCTTAAAGAAGGAGCTTGTGGCCAACCAGTATAATTTCTACATCACAAATACCATCTTTTATAAACTTTTTTTTTGCTCCTGATTTACGATTTAAAAAGAAATAGCATTTTTTTCTTTTAAAACTTGTCATACATACACCAAACTATAAGCCGCATTAAGCAACAAAAAAATTGGATTTTAACTATGTTCACAGCAACTCTAAAACTTGCTTGTAAAATGCTACATGCTAGCTACCTTAGAAGCATTCGCTACATTAGCGTTTTTACAATATCTGTAACTCCCAACCTTGTTAGTGACACATAAAAAAAACAGGCTGATCCTGCTAAAACAAACGTTACTGTGACTAAGTTAACTCTCAACACTGTTGGTAACACATAAAAACTCAATCTGACACAGCTACATGTTAGCTGCGTTTACATATTTTCAATAACGACCAAACTTAAATGCAACACTTAAAAAAAAAACTGAGCTAGAGCTAGCTAAAATAAAAGCTAATTATCACACAGACTGATATAGCTAACAAACGTTATCATGACTATGCTAGCTCTCAACCTTGTAAGTAATGTCGAAAAAAAAACCCCAGTCAAACACCGCTACATGTTAGCCGTGTTTTCCTCTTTACTATAACTTCCAACTTTGTTTCCAGCACAATTAATCCAAATAAATCACACATGCAATTTTGAGTGTAATTTCCTTTATATACGCCCTCCGTCATCAGAGAAATACCACAAGAACATGCTAAAAACACCGAAAACCAGATTTTTATCAGAGAGGCTCTTTAGGTAAAAGCACCTCCAAGAGCTGCAACGATTAACACTTCAACCCCATCACCTGCACCGCAAAAACCCGCTGAATGCTGATGAGGAGCAGGTTGGATAAAATTCAATTTTCAGTCTCTGATGAGCAAGAAAGGCTTTCATCTTGTCTGCACCCTACGTTGGAGGAGCCGGGGAAAAAAAAAAAAAAAAAAACTCGAAGATGCAATATAGCGCATCTGAGTTCAAAGCCTAATCCCGGGCTGTGGAAGCCAGGCTTTGAACACCCCCCCTTCTCATTCCGTCCGTCACCTGCTGGTTTTCAAGATGAATGGATCTGAGAATGCCGATTTAAGGCGGTATTTGATTATGTGGTGCGAGTCGATGTGAGTGCCGCCGGCTTGGGCAACCCTGCAACTAGACGGTTCAAACTGTTTCAGCTAAAGTGGACACCCCCCACCCCCCCACTACCACCACTATCCCCCTTTCGGTGGGAAACACAGAGAGCCCAACAGAGGAAATTCCTGTTCGAGTCACTTTCCTGCGCGATGGGAATGTCGCACAAAAACCTAAATATCTCATCACAGATAAGACCTTGGACTCCCGAGTGAATTAACCCTAACAAACAGCAGGACACAATGCAGAACGTAATTAAAACAAGGAAGGGTGGGGTGCTGCTGTGATGAGGAAGTGTTTGGCATTGAGCAACGACTGGACACGGCTTTTGTGACAGCTGTTATATCTGGGTCCAGTCTGGGATTGGCTTAGAATCCAAACTTTTATTTCCTCCAAATGGTGGAAACTACTAAAAAGACATTGATTGCTTTATAATACAGGAATAAAAATCAATATGGTTAAATAAACAACCCTCCAAAACGTGCCAAAAAGGCACTCTCTTTACCCGTTGCCATCGTGTTGAGTATTTGATCTATATATGCAAAAAATACTCATTTTTTAAGAAAAAAAAAAAATTTAAATCAGAAAAAGAGCTTTTCATCAACTAACATCAGCCAGCAACATCAGGACTCCTTCATGGGTATTCACATTTTGGAGTTTTTGACTGTTTGATACGGTCAAACAAATGTTTAGTAGCACCGAGTTTGTTTTAATCTAAATGTAAAAACACAGTTAACATTTGACACTATCATTGCTGCGTAGGTCTGGTCATATTTATTCGTAACTTTAATGTATATTTGGGAATAATATTAGAACTGTAAACCGAAAGCTAAAACATCTAAAGACCAAATCTAAATCATAGTTGTTTCACAACAGACTTATGATTATGATAATTATGGGATGTGGATTGGAGAAGAAATTTCTCCATTCTTAGATAATTATGGGCTATTTACAATCCATCTATAATAATATGGAGGTCATTAACTTTAAAGCATTGACCGTGTTACTGGTACCTGTGTCTTTTTTTTATAATTATGAGTTAGATAGAGTTTTGGTCACATACACGTCATGTGCTATGAGTTATTTGGTTGTCCAAGTCTGCAGAGGGTTGTAGGCTGGTGCGGCCGCATCTAAAAGGACAGCACAGATGTGTTTTTTAATCCCCTTGAGGCATATGCAGCCACCTTAACTCTTGTGCTACCCTATGCATGTTTACATTAAAAGCTGACCCCTAAAGACAGCTCCCTGACCTTTTTTATGGTGTGTCTGTGGTAGACATGAAATCCTGTCCACTTTTGCCATGGGAGGGATCACACATCAATGTAAGGGTGGGGTCATGTGGACCCCACATGAGATTACAATGGAACTTAGAGAGTATCGTGAAGTATTTGTAAGGATATTGTAATTAATGTATGATAAGATGATAATGGTAAGATAATGCTCTTCACAAGATTTGTGGCTCCTTACTGACACTGTCCATATGGAGTGGTTTATGACCTTCATATTTTGTTGGTCACTTGAATGCCTCATCCAGGTTTGTCCATTTTTCCCAGACAGCCCGTATACATTTGTATGTGCAATTGTGGCTAAGACTTAAGCTGTGACTCCGATGTGCTTCCATTGTTGGTGAAGTTAATGGTGAATGTGAAGATGCTGCCTAACAGAAGAAGAGCTCAATCAAACTTCAAAACCTATTTGGTCACAAATTTTGACATGCTAAAACAAATAAGTGGAGGATAACTTTCACCATTACTTTCAGATCTGTCTTAAACCACACCCCCCTTCTTTCAACCTCACTTCTTTCATAACTCCAACACACACTGAATATTAAGGTTGTTCTGTAGAATTGTCTTTTACATCCCACATCATCACTGCATCATTTTAAAGGCTGTACCCTGCAATTAAGACATAATTAGCCAGTAGTTAAAAAAAAATAACCTCAATGAAGGTTGTCTGTATTTACCCCATTCTCCTTTAGGTTATCCGTTTTGTTTTGTTCGTTGTACCCCGTAATTGGGAAATAATTACCTAATAGTTACATACTGTATGCAGTAATTACAGGGTAAAATGTGGGCTGTATTCCAAAGTGTTACCAAACTGGTATCAGTAATTATCTTTTCTTTTATTACCAGGAGTTACAGCTATTTTAAAAGTAAACAACCAAGTGTAATTGTGAATATACACTCAAAACTATATCTGCAGAAAATACATCTTTACCTATCATTTCTGAAAAGCAGGTAAGCTTTAGGGCTCACCTCCAGGGAAGCCATCCCAGATCTCCAACCGATCGTAGCGGCAGAACACACCAACAGGGGGCGTCGCGTCGGGCTCCAAATCGAAATTCTCAAACTCCAAAATGATTTCCGACATCTTTGGGGCAAAGATCATGAAAGTGCAGTCCAGGTTGTTGGGGTACTTCTCCGGGAACCCGGGCGACTTTATGACGCCGCTGTTGGAGGTGAAGTTCCTGGAGCACTCGGGACCTGCAGAGAGGTGGAAGGTGAGACGGAACGTGAGATGTTGGAACCAAAAGAAGAACAAAGCAGAAGGAAGAGGTCATGACTCCGACTGGCAAACGTAAAAGTGTTTGGTTTGGGTTTGTTTACATGGTAGCCATCGCGAAGGTCTGTTCCCAGCTGCTCTATTGAGCGCAGCAGTTTACGGCCCATAGCTGAAGGACCACCTTGATGACTCTGTTCACAGGGAGTCACATCTGGATCTTTCCATTTTCCCCTGTAATGCTCCGTTCTAATGCCCCCTTTTACCTCTTCTCAAAGCAAATAATCCCAACATGCTCTGTTTTGAAAATCTGGCCTAAAACCACGAACTTTATTAGTAAAATTATAAAGGCTACAGTCAACATAGTTTGATTCACGCCTTTAAAAAACCCTCCTGCTCCCTCGTTAACCGATTTCTGTGAAACACGCTCAAGCATATAGCTCCGTTGATGGAAGCAAAGACTGCACACATCCACAGTTTTACAGCGAGCAAATCTAAAATATTTATGCACAGCCTCCCAGAGAGTTGCCTCTTAGCCGATGAGGAGTATTAGCCCTTTTTTTCAGCGTTTCACCCTCTCGGATTATGATTTTAGAATGACTGACATGATAAAAAATTATGCTAACAGCTGCAGGGTGAGATTTTCAGGCTCAAGTGCTGGTCCAAGCTCCTCTTCACACAAACGTACTTAAACCAGCTGAAAAAATAGATGTACTGTCCTTTAAGGCAATTATTTGACGCCATTAGTTGCAGAAATGTACCCAAGATAATATAATTTTCCCGCTAGTCTGGCAGCTGGCGTGATGGGTGCAGATGTGGCCAATCAGACCGAAAATTGCAGGGAGTTATCGCTGGATAGAGCCACAGTTCGTCTGCCATTGTAGCTTAAGTGAATGTGGCAAACTGCTTTTTCCAGAGTCACTCAAGCATCTTGCCGGGCCCCCTAATTGAAGACCATCAGGCCCACTTGAGCCTGTCCACCAGCAGAGAGAAAGAGGGGATTGAGAGTCGTATTGATTATGTTTCTCCCAAAGATGAAAGCCAAGGCAAGCTGCATTTTCACTCCGTAGACAGTTGACATTTAGCGTCGCAGCTAAGCCTAGCTTTTTGTAGCACAATAGGTGCCATTAATTTCACACTCCTCAATTGTGTTTCCTGAGTGAAAATGGCAAGAAGTAAAGTAAAAATCTGCCAGAGCTTCACCAAATACTAAAGTGTCTAACTTTGTGTCCAACACAGGTGTGTGGCGGGAATGAATTGGCCGTAAATGGATGGAAGTTAAGCTTCAGTAGTTCAGGTTAAATTTTCAAAACTCTTGAGTAGTAGTGTAAAAAATAATCTGCCCAATTTGAATGACTGTAATTAGATGGAAAAAACATAACTAAATCTAAGACATGAAAGTTATCAAATATAATATTGTCTCTCCAAATTACCCTATTTCCTATACTATGAGGTGGACTTAAAAGTCTTTACTTATTTAAAAAAACTGAAGTGTGCTTTAAAATCCAGAGCGCCTTATATATAGATACATTCTGTCTAAAACAATATTGGGTGTTTTTTTTTTTTTTTTAAATTCGCTCCAGTTTCTGACTGTTTTTCTGTTCTAATGAGGTTGGGAGTTACAGATGTTATGACTACGCTAACCCGGCCAACGCTTCAAACATGGCCACTGTGTAGTGGTCCTGGACTGTTTATTTATTTTTTTCATTTGCGTTGAAAACAAGGTTGCGAGTTAGCATAGTCATTGTATTGTTTCTTCAGTGGTATCAGTGTGTTTTCTGTTTTAAACAAGGTTGGGAGTTACAGGTGTTGTGACTGCGCTAATGCGGCTAATAGGACTATAGTGTAACGGTGTCATCCTGTGTATTTTAATTATGTTACAAACATGGTTGGGAGTTAGCGTAGTCAGTAATGTCTGTTTTAGCAGTATCCGTCTGTTTTTATGTGTTAGTAGGTAGGCTTATGTGTTTTCAAGTCGTATCAATGAGTTTCTCTTATGTGTTTCAAACAAGGTTGGGACTTACAGGTGTTGTGAATATGCTAACACAGCTAATCCTTCTAACATGGCTGATAGTGTTGGACTGTGTTTTTTAAATGACCTTGCTACAAGGTTGGGAGTTAGAGGTGTTGTGAATACGCTAACTATCGTGGCTAATGTTTAGCTGTGCTGTGCTGTGTTTTAATTACATTACAAACATAATTGGGAGTTAGCGTAGTCACTGTAATGTTTTTTTGTGGAATCTGTCTGGTATTTTTGTGGTTAGGAGGTACAGGTATTCGCAACACGCTAACAGGTTAACACTTCTAACGTGGCTAACGTGTAGCGTGCTACAAACAAATTCTAAAGTTACTGTGAACGCAGTTAATAATGTCTAACTAACTGATTTATCTCTGACTCTTTTGTCTCACTTAATGTGCTTTATAGTTCGGTGCGTCTTATGTATGACTTAATTTAAAAAATACGTAACCTTGTGTACCCTATGGTGTGGAAAAAAGAGCAATAAAGTTTTTGGTTTTTTTTCCTGAAGATGTGTCTGACAAATTGGGGTAATAAAGTAATCACTGTGACTAATCTGATCAAATCTGTTTCAATAATATTTTTAAGCTTTTTATTTAGAGAAAAACTTGCTTAGTTTTACAAAAAAAAAGTTTTGATTTAGCTTGTGACTTAGGAAGAGCACAGGAAGAGTTTGCATTATTAAAACTGGTAATGGTTTTATTAAAAGCTAAAAGCCAAGCAGTTCTTTTTCTCACTGAGTTACAAGAAATGCCATTAAAGAAAAATCTATAGATGGATTTCATTGATCAATATTTTAAAGTGAATCAATGAAATCAGCCTTGTTGAATCCGGTGCTCCTGGTTTAAAGTGGGTAAAAATGGTTTTAAAATATGAAAGGTGAGCTACTTGTAACTTTTATTTGAAGAAACAAGAAAATGCTTTTAACAAGAGCAGCTGAATCTATTGCAGGAAGTTAAGGTAAAGAAAGAGAAGCAACCTTGAGCTTACCAGGTTCCCAGCTCACTCACTGATGTTCAGTGCCTGTAATGGCTTCACATAAAGCCTGTTTTTATGGAGCCTTTGTCTAGTGAAAGAGGGAGAGGACATTTGCCATTTGGAACTAGCTTGATGGGTGATTAGGGTTTGTTTCAGAGGCAGAGCCTGTGGAATGGTGTTTAATGGAACTTTCGTTCCAATCTAATTTCAATCTTTGCAAGTGTTTGGGATTTATAATGAATCTTCAATAAATATGTCTCCCACATTAAGAGAGCCTTTCAGCTGTTAGTCTCCCTGATGACTCGTCCTCTACGTCTCTATAAAGCTGCAGCTCTCAGAGTTAATCATTACACCAACACAGCACCGAGGAGCAGTTAAACCTGACCGCCTCCTCTGGTATTTAACAGTTCACATTCTCTGTTTTGGTTTTGTCCGACAAAGTAAATGGCCACTGTTGATACAACGCCCCTGTTCATCACCCCTCCCCTCCACAGCCATCACCGACTTGGCCCGCCCCCGCTTTTTTGTTCTGTCCTCATGTCCCGCTGATGAAGGGTTAATCGCTAGTGGAAAATCAACTCTTTCAGCACTAAATCAATCATTGTCCCCAAGCATGTGGAGGGGCCGTCCACTGAAACAGATGGAGAGGCAGGTTCACATGTGAGCGCGCTCACTGGCAGCGCCGTATTTAGCATGTCATCCGAGCCCATGATGTCACCCCCCCCCCACCTCAAAAGCCCCCAGCCTTAACGGAGGGAGGGGTAAAACGGCGCTGGAAAAGGAGGGTCTCCCTTTCAAGGAACCTGTTATCCTCCTGTGACGGCTGATGACACAGCGTCTCCACGCCAGATGTGACCGCGCACAAAAAAGCTCAATGTTCCACCGGCGTGCAAAGTGTTTGGACAGGTGGCTGCCATTGACTGTAAAAGAGAACTGGACCGAGTAACCCCTCCTCCTTCATGTTCCAAATAGGTACAGCAAAAAATCCAACAGACTTTGACATAAACAGCGATTATTCAGTCATTATAGCTGTTAGAGTATTAGGTGTTTCACAATTCATTTAAACAATGATTCCATTCATGACATCATTTGTTGTTAATTTTATCTGCATCAGACAGATTGATCTAGGTGGATTGTAGGAATATAAATCACTTCGATTCAATTCATTGAGTTTCGACAAATTTTGTGTAGCTCACTTCTGATTAACAAAAGGGGTTGCCATACACTGTAATACACACAGTAATATTTTATAGGAAAAAAAACAGTGACATTATGTCAGTTAACAACTGTAATGACTGCTATAAAATAAAAAGTAGTGTTTTACTAGAGAGTCTGCATCCAGTTAATTACTGTTAGTTTACAGTGAAAAGTTTTACAATGTAGTAATGTTATTATGGTAAAATCATGGCAATTTAGGTATTTTTTACCTTAAAAATGAATGAACATCTTTGTTAATTTTGTAGGCTGACATAAATTTGATCTTTCTATGGTAAAATTATAATGCAATTTTCAACAAAAACTTTAGTATATCAATTAATGTAACCGTAATAGGATAAAAAGTACCACTGTGTATTTTACTGTAAAATTCTGGCAACCTCAGCTGCTTGTTTTCTATCGCCAAAATTAATGTATGTCTTTGCTAATTTTACAGTTTCATTTACAATAAGTACATTGATATTTACAATAAAAATAGGAATAAAACCCAAAAAGAAACGGTAAAAAAAATTGTTTTACGTAATATTATTTTTCACGATGAATTTCTGACAGCTTTTTACCGTAGAATTTATTTATTTATTTATTTATATATTTTTACCGTGTAGCAATATTACTGACTATTTCTGGTTCCAACATGGCAGGCTTCGTACTAAGAAAAAAATGGCGACCAAATTGACTTCATTTGGTTGGAAGTATGTCATTTTTTATGGGTGACGTCACGCTCACTTGGTCTAGTTCTCATATAACAGCAGTCACTGGTGGCTGCTGGAAGCTCCCTTGTGGTAAACCTGACCTTGAAGTGAATGTAAGCAATGCAACAGGACAGACATGGGCTTGTCTAGAAGCCTACAGTCATCATGTGGATCTATGCAAACAGCAGAGGTGTTAAGAGAAACCACATGTCTGGCATGCTTAAGAGGATTTCTCTTGTGTCAGAGGAGGGAAAAAAAGCACAGCTCCTGCGAAATCTCATCCCCTGAGTTTACCCACTTTCCTTTGGGAAACATAAATAAGTTTCTCCAGCGTTTTCACCCTCAGTTTGATTATTGTTTTGACGTCTAGGGCCGACAAACATGACCACCAGGCTCATTGGCTCTCCTCCCCCTCCTTCCTTCCTTCCTTCCTTCCTTCCCATCGCTCTTCCTCGTCTGCGGTCAGACTTGCCAGTAGAACAAGACTGCCAATTTGCGAGCAATAAAATAAATAGCTTATGCTAATTAAGATGGCTGGATGGGACTGAAGAGTAGAGAGGGATAGACGTAGAAGCAGCCAGAGAGAACAACCTGCTCTCCAATTAGACACTTTGCAGGCCGCGGCTGATCAAAGCCAGAGCAGCGAGCGTTTTTCTTTTTTTTGAGTTCGAGTGTATTTACATAGTTTACAGCTTAAGTGGGTCAGCCTGCACATATAAACATGCTTTTATAAGTTGCGGTTCCTAGGGGAAGTAGGTGTTAACACATGTTGGTTTGGTGAGTTTATCCATCTTCTGTGTGACCTTTGTTTGAGTAACTCCCAGAGGTCGCCTTGCAGTCATCCAGGCCCATAATCCCTGCAATAAACAGCCGGTGTTCTCTGCATTTCCATTTCATTGACATGCAAAAGCCTCCCATTCCTCTATCTGCAATCAGAGCATCTGTGCATCATCATTAACGTAACACGTGTTAGCCAACACAATGTTTTTCCAGCTAATACCCTGTTTGTTGATAAGCTGCGCTAATCAGCTAGCTTTGTCTCTCTGGTTCCGCGCGCCTCCACCACTCGCTCTAACAAACAGAGCTGCTAATTGATCTCAGAGCCTTGTTCTTGGCGAGAGCGAGCGCGGCGGTAGTCAAAACACGGATTCCAAGCCCGCCGAGGGTCTGGATTCGCCGAGGCTGAGATGGCACACCCGCGGTGCTCCTCCAAACACCCAGATGAAAACAGCTCTGCCGCCTTGTTCCTCCACTCCAGCGCCAATTGGAGCGTTATCGCTGAGCTCCAACTTTCTCTGTTCCCACAGAAGCCCGCGAAAGGGCCCCTAACGCCGCTCATTTGTAATCTGGTTAATAGATGACGCTGGGAAATAGCGGGCTAATCGTGGAAGGAATGCGGCCGATTTAAGCGGTGCGAGAGGACGGGCCTGCGTATGTCGGGGTGGAGCGCCGCTTTGATCTCGTAAATGGACCTGCACTCCACCAGCTGCCTCTCTCCGATGGGGACAGGCGCAAAGTCACAGGAAAACAGGCGCACAAGCCCAGATTAAAGGAAGGAGGAACCTTGCCAGGCCATCCATCACGTCCCGGAGGTCATGAGGGGGCTGTCCTATAGACCGCTGCTAAGGTTAATTAATGAAAGTGGAGTCTGTGGCACCTGTCTAGCTGTCCTCCTTTTTCCAGTCCAAAACAAAGAAAGGCGGCATGCCAAACGGAACTCTCCCTCGCTTTCTGTTATGTTCCAATTAGATAAACATCCTCTGAAAATACAGTAGGTGTGTTTTGATAATGTGACCCCGAGATCTTATTTTTAGCCCGTAGGAACCCATGGTGACATCAGTGTAACAAAAAATATCAGAAATGGGTTCTGTGATCTGCTTGGTTTGTGGTGCATTCTACATCATTTTATTTTTAAGGAAAATGAGTCTGTGTCTTTATGGGTTAACATTAAAGACCCAAATTGTGTTTTTTATAGGTCTGGTTATCAATAACAGTTTCCAGAAACAATTCGATCTAACAGTTTTTCGATTCTTCAATTTAATTCAATTTTGAGTTTACACATCTTTTAGACACAATTGTTTAGAAATCCATCAATTATCTAATATATGTTTTGAATATATTTATTTTAACCTGATACAGTTCATGATGTAGAATTTATGAGTGAAATAATGAGATTGTTAATAGCATAGAGTGTTTCAAAAGAAAAAATTAACAAAAATGCTGAGATCATTGCTGCTTCTCCTGGAGGGCGTTTCTGTTTGGCCACTAGGTGGCGATTGCGCTATAGCATTACAACTTATTCCAGAAGAAGAAGGCAGTATGAGGAAAAAACAGTGATTTAGAACACAAATGATTAATAAATGTTTCCTTGAAAGAGTTTGGAAATTTCATGCCTGTGAGTTTATGAAGATGTTCATTTAGTCAGAAATGTATTAGCGTTAGCATTAGCCATCCTATGGGAAATTCTATTAAGCGTTAGCATCAAGTTAGTCTTTATACTTTTATGAATCAGTTATTGATCTCTAAACTTGATATCGATTCAAACTGATTAATCGATTTTATCAACCTGGCCATAGTTTTTAATCGCTCTATTCTGATGCATCAACTTGTAAACGATTTGATCCATGAACGTCTTCGTTTTCCTTTTTCTTAGCTGGCATCTGGCTAAAAACTGTGTGGCTGGATAGCTTTGAAATCGCTCGCCATTTTTGTTTCACCGCCAATGTTAGCTTGGAGGTTTAAGCTAGTGCAAGAAAGTGTTAACAAAGGGATGATGGGAAGTCAAAGCAGGCTTACTCCACGTCAATAGTCCCGCCCACAATTCAGAGGTGAATTTCTAATGAACTACCACTATGTCCTAGAAAATAACAGCTTTTTTAAAATTTTGGCTAAAAATGGCATAATCAGAATCAAAAGATCACTGGACACTCTTACAATAGATCATAAGATGACAGGAGTGGGAGTGGGTCGAAGCAACAGCTCTTCACACCTGTTATGTGATGAAAGTCCTTTCTGACAACATTAGCTAAGCCACATGGATTCACTTCCCATCCACCAGCAGATCGTTGGCGTGATAACGGCAGTTCAAACCCTCACTGCCGAACGCCATCTGACTACCCCCCATTTGCTCAGTCACCGCTCAGCAAATGACGCCCCTGTTTATTGCAGAATAACTCACTCCAGATAACAACTACAATAATGGAACATATGGGGACGATGAGTCATTGGTTTTGAATGTGGCACAGCGCTTGCTTATAGGCCATTTACATAATGGTGATGCCCTGATGTCTTGACTAAAGCACAAACAAACCATGAAATTAGACAGAGAAGCCGTTTCTAGCTTCATTATCAGAATCGTTCCTGCAGCTCCTGTATCTGCTGTTGGAGTCAGAGGTGGAGAAGTGTTTCGTGACCCTCAAACTCAGAGCCCATTAACACGGGGTCAAATAAAATCTCCTCAAATGGAACACAAGTGTAATGAGATTATTGCGCATTAGGGATAACACAATTCTCAGTTTGAAACCGAACGGTATGTTACACTATTAAACTGAATTGCTAGGAAAGTGAATTGTTTTGCCCCTACAGCATCCCATTTTGTAACACATTTTCATCCCCATCATCACATATTGACATTTGGTTACTGACCATTCCGTGTCACTGTTTGAGGTTTAGGCTGTCCCTGACTTGTTATTTTTTGACATGCTGGCTGTTCATAAAATCAATGGTTCGAAACCCTTCGAGATGCAATAGGCGGACTGGTCGAGTATCCTAACCCAGTACCAGTACCCTGCCTGACGCGGTACCAGAAGCAATACCGAACCCAACAAACGCTTGGCTATTGAATGTGAATTGGAAGTTTAACCAGGTCAAAGTTTGACTCATAACCTATGAGTCCCTTTATAATTCACAAAATTACTTCGCGTTTAAAATTTGATTATGGCGCAGAAATGAATAATTGCAGTTTGTGCCCGCCACAATTATATTAGAAAGATGAAGTTTGGAGCAAGATCGGCGAGATTTGCCCCCGCCTCTTCCAAATGTAGATACAATATCAGGTCGCAGGAGTCCAATGTGGACACCAAATGCTAAAACTGCGTTTTTCCTCTTTTTATTTTCCATCCGGTCCAAAAAAAAACAAAGAATACAAATATAACCAATGTAAATAAAGTTTAGCCTAATTTACAAAAGGGGTTTATACAAATAAATCCCTTGTGTGTCAGAAGACTATTGCATGTGTCAAAGTCAAGGCCCGAGGGCCGTATTCGGCCCCCCGGGTCATTTGTTACCGATGTTATCTTGCGCTTATTTCTAACTTGTATAATTTTGACAAAATATATTTTTATATCTGTTTACTCAGCTGTTGGACAGGACAAGTTAAGAAAAAAACAAAAATATGCTTTTAGCTCATTATAAAACGCGCTTTGCACGCTAGGTGTAGCATTAGGTCGACATTTAACATGTTTGTGCGTAATTTAAAAATGATTTGTTATATATTGTTTTATTACATACACCAGGCTTAGTGTAAGGTAAGAAAAAGGTTTTATCTTATTGTTTTTTATTCTTTTAAGTTAATTAAAAAAATAATTATTCATAATTATCTGTTTTTGTTGTTGATTTGTAATAAATATGTGATAAACCAAAATTTGAGGTTTGAACCAATTCATGAACAGAGTATCATTGCTTCCATATAGTGCACAGAGAGTTACAGTGTAATTACTTACCAGTCTTAAAGATCTCGTATCGGATGGAAAAACCCGCTCCGTGGGTTTCATAGTCGGACACAAACTTGATGAAGAGCTGGTTCCCCGAGGAGACAACGGGGGACGGCGCGATCTTCCCGCAGTACTTCCCCACCAGCTGCCCGCTCTCGTCCACGCCGTCTCGCACCTCCACGTAGTCATACCTGGACACAAACGAGAACAAAGGGGTCACTCAAAACTGTTTTCTCTGAATTAAACAACGTGTGCGCAATGCTTATCCTCAGAGGAACGCGGCATATTGTGCAGGTAATGCAGTGGAAAGAAAACACCGCGTGCAAATGAGGTCTCAGGTTAGAACGCGGAGAACAGGTGGGGAGGTAATATACTTTCATTAGGAGGGAACACTGATGAGGCTTGGTGCTCCCCGCAGGACACAGGTCAACTTCCTGTAACCGCATTAACCACTGAAATTCCCAGCATTCTTCCAGAAAACTCATCCACAAACTTTCCACGGTGGCCCTTTATAAAGGCCTGAATCCGCAATCTGATATCAATTCTGCCCGACAACAACCAGTAAAGTTTGGTTCACGTTTTTAAGAGTTATGCAATAAATCCTCCAATATTGAGAGGTTCATAAACAGTTACTGGTCATTTTAACAAGGTTGAAACTTTGTTTAATCATTTCAATTAACTTTGCTGAGCTGAACTGTTATCTCACGTAACCAGAAAATATCTACTGCAGAACGTGTCTCTTTTTCCGCTCTATAAGAAAGAAATTGGATTGGAACATAATTATATTTTGGCCTTTGGCTTCAACGATTTGTGTAAAAAAAAAAAAAAAAATGAACAGGTGTTGAAAGTTTGAAAAAGCTGCAGACACTCAGAGGCTGCAGTTAAATGGAATTTCAGACCTGCGGCTATTGAAGGGAGCACATTAATTGAGCCTGCACTGATTTGGGGAGCAGGGGAGGTGAAGAATGGAGACACACAGACACATGCATGATGGTTGGCATGCAAAGGCTAAGTCAGAGGAGGAGGAATTAGCCAACAAGGGTGGTCTGAAGAGCCTCGTGTTATCGGTTTGTGTTTTCAGGTAGCTTTTCAGAGCGCGCATTAAATCTTTGAGTTGTGGTTTTTCGCTCCACTGCCTGCCTGCCTGCAGTTTCATCTGTGTGTAATTTGCCACAAAGCGAGTCACTGCCAAGTTTCGCAGCTCCTCTGTCATAAATATTCCCGCCTAAACGCGCCAGACATGTGACAATGCCGCCACCAGAGCACTTTGAACAACCCGATCCTGACGAACGCCAGTCAGACTTCCAGCAGGTGTGTGGTCACGTTCAGTCACACTCTCCTCGCCCCACTCCTCTGTAAAGACGCGGCCTCGGGGCAAAGAGGCCAATTTTCATAGTTTTGCTTGATTCCCAAATTACTGTCAAAACACCAGACCTCCTAAATGATTCTGAACCCACTTAATATGCGGCTTTTCGCACGCAAATGCGAGTTGAGCCCAGAATGGCGGCATTGTTCTGCTAAATCCTTCGGATGGGCTTTGACCTGCATCAACATGTGTGTGATGCAGGTAAGTGTGCCACCTTTCAAAGAAAAGCTTTATTGTTTTTGTCCCGAGACGCAGTTTGGGAGCTCAGTATGGACTGCTGCGTAGAAGCTTATCTTGTGGTCATAGTGACTCCTAACCACCTTTAAGCACATTCTCAGTCCTCAATAAACCAATAAAACTAAATAAAAAAATGCAATTGTTCTAGTTCTATTTCTATATTTGAACTGGAAATAGGTACCCTTTTCTCCGCACAGTAAGGCGCACTACAAATTTACTTTTTTTCTTCCTTTCATAAAAACAACAGCGCATTTTATACTCTGGAGCAATATATATATATATATATATATATACTGTATATATATATATATATATGTGTGTGTGTGTGTTAATTTTGGTTATGCTTATTGATGTTGAAGATATTTTGAGGGACATACGGCTGGGTGTTATTTTTTTATTACGCTAATGTGGCTAACATTTTTTAAAATTGTGTAACTAACAATGTTGGAAGTTAGCATAATCACAGTAACATTTGTTTTAGCTGCAGCAGTCTGTTTTCTATGTATTGCTAACGGCTAAAAGAGGTATTGCGTAGGCTTGGAAAAATATCAACAGACCAAGCACAAACCAGTGGTTTAAGCAAAAGTTATATTGCCTTCCCTTAGAAAGAATAATGTATATTCACAAAACCAAACAACACCTTTTTGAGGAAATTTTGGAACCCTTTATCAATTATATTAAAAATCTAGACCTAACAGATGATCCAACAGATTTTTGATTTCAACGGTTTAAAATTTTATGACGTCAGATTACAGGTTTTTTATTAAGGATTGCAGTAACAGTATCAGATAAGAGAAGCTGTGTTTATTGTTAAGTTATTAAGTTGTTTGTTTTATTTTGTGTGTGTGTTGTTGTAGGTATGGATTATAGCAAAAAGTTGTACGATTAAGCCTCTTACATTCACAAGAAAACTGTTACTAATCTTGTTGCAGTTGCTGTGTTACGACTCATTCTTTAATAAAATTTTGTGGGAAAAAAAATAAAAAGATGAGGGGTTAATATTTGTAGAAAAGGTAACAGCCGTCTGGCAGTTTGATCTAGTTTAGTAGGTTCTACACAAAGTGACTGAAGACTACTGTAACTTATTTGTAGAGTTGACATTTGTTCAACTACCATAACTCTTCTGAATTGGACTCATTGTGCTGTCATGCAACCCTTTATGTAAGTTATGTGTTGCACATAAAGCAAAGCCAATTAAAAGCAGTTTCTCTCCATGTCTGCTGATTTATTTTTAAATGATTGAAGAGCTCTGGTATGTCAAAGATCGTGTGTTATTTAGGCGTCACCGGCGACATCTGAGGCATTAAAGCCCAGAAACAGTTTTTACTTCATTGATTCAAATGTCTTTATCTTGTATATGTCACTGCTTGAATTCCTCTGATTCCTTTAACGTCTGATTGAACAAACTTTTGACCAATTCTTCATCCTATTTTCTTCGGCATTCTCCCTTGGCTCACACATACACTGCCGGAATTCTTTGACAAAAAAGAGGAAAAACTTGTTTCCTGTAGCGTTCACAGCTCTATCCTTCCTGCGGTGCGACAAAACCTTCAGGAAGTAAGCCATTATTTGGTTTAAAAGGCTCCCCTGTGTAATGATGTAATATTGTTTGATAGCACAGAGATATTTTTGTGGTAAAAGTGCAGATATGAAGTTTTTTTTGTTTTTTTATTAATTGCAGAAAAAGATTCTTTCCAACGGCAGGATTTGCTGTCTCTTTTTCCCGCGAAAGCGGATCTGTCGGTTGAACTCCAGTTTTGATCACATCGATGTTTCTGCGGCGCCCATCAGCAGTCTTATGATTCACCGCGGTGCCGCTGCAGCTGTCTCAACCTTCCCCACATCTGAGAGCCGGAGCGACTCGGCACACCTGAAAAATTGATGTGGAGGAGCAACTTTCTGCGTGGGTTGGTTTTTAATGCACACGTGTGTGCAGATGCGGCGGCGGTTTGCATTTTCGGTGTACTGTATGCACACAAATAACCAAGATGTTCCGGTCTGATCTGGTTTCTAACACTCATAAGAGGAAAAGAAAAACAACCTTATTTTTGGCTCCGATTCGACTCCTCGTCGCTCCAGAAAAGCTGTTTACAGCTTTCCTATCTGGGCCCATAACCAGCTGGGATGGGCCTCGTCTTTGCGACGCAGTGGGGCAGAGAACGCAAATGGAGGGAGAGAATGCGTCCTCCTGGGGGAAAGATAGGAACCCATTTCGACAAAACGTCTCCATTTGCGCCTAAATGAGCGGCCAGAACTCCGCTGGTTCTGCTCCGACGCGTCCACGGATCCATTCTGGAAACGGGGGTTATGGGAAATTCTCCAAACTATCGCCCGATGCTAAATGTGGCTCTAATCTATCCCACCAAACACCTGTGGGCACTTGCTTCGGTGGTTAAGAGCCCTCAGGAAGGACAGAGGACGGTTAACAACCTCTATGTAGGATCATTAAACAAGTCCACGGACGCGTCCTACTTCCAAAGCCCACATGCTCCAACAAATTTTGGCTCCATCCAGCCAGGTTAAACATAGAACTCTCTTTTTTTCCCCGCTCCTCATGACAATACAATTATCCACGCCACTATTTATCCGTCTGTTCTTCTTGGGGTTTGGGTGGGCTCGCGACTACAATACCGATAATTGCACACACACACAGCGCAGCCTACCACAGCGCTAATAGTGAAAACCGTTTGCCAATCCAGTGGGGAAATTAAAGAGGAGGGGGGCAGAGAAAGAAGAGAAAATGGGGGTAGGAGGGGGCTGTAATTCTCCGCGACCTTCGCTTCAGCAACTCAAATGTATTAGCCTGCCTTCTTTCTTCAGGCACAGAGAAAAAGCAATCCGCCAGTGTCAAACGAGAACATTAGTCCTCCCTGCAAAGCCAAAGAGAGCGGTACAAACCGCCACCCTAACAATATAACCGCTATATTGCCTCAAGCTTTCCCATGGAAATAATCTGTCCTCCCTCCATAAATGTCCGCTTGATCTGGTTCTACAAAAGCAATGCAATCTAAGGCAATGAAATAACGCTATGACAGAGTGTATAAGCCTCGCACAATTGGTTAGATTTCTCAATCAGACCATTTATAAGCGGAGGCATTCTGCGGAAAGTCCCACAACAAGAGCCCTTTCTTCGCCGCTGCCCTCTGGTTCAGCCGCATTCAGAACAAATGCCGCAGCCTTTCTCCCACTTTTCCCCGCCGCTGACAATGTCTGAGCTCTGCTGCTGTATGAAAACATGTCACCTACAGCGTGTCAAAACACATCTGGGTAAGTGGAAACGCCTAAACGCTGAACTCTGGGCGGCTCCAGAAAGCCCAGGGAGACTCATCTGAAACAAAAAGAGCCGGTTGTCAGCTGTCAGGAAACTCCAGCCAGGGGACTCCAGGTATTAACGAGTCCCGCCGAACAAACTGTCACTCGGGTCTCAGGCAAAACATCATTAACGTTTGTACGAGGGGGGCTCCGACAAGACTGAGTTCTCCGTGCCTAGAGGGGACATACCTCGCTAAAGTAAAAATGTTCTCTTTTTCTCCAGTTTCCATTCAGAGCTGCTTCCCCACTGCATGTGACATTCATTAACCCCAACTAGAATAACAGGTTTCCCTTTTCCTTGGGCTCCGATCCAGCCGTAATGACCCCCGTTTGGGTTTGCCGGGACAGACAAGACGAAAAAAAGAGAAGAAAACGGGGCCAGTAACCCTGGTTTGAGTGCTCCTGGTTAGAAACATTAACCCTAATTGACTTGGACGTTAAGATTTTTATTGAAGGGAAAGAGCAAATCGCTTAGATGGACACTTGAGCTATAAATTTTTTTTTTTTTTTTTTTTTTAAATCGGCAGATATTTGGGAGACACTTTGCTGATGTTGTGACTCTGCAGGAAATAACTGCCCAAACCACCGACCAATCAGAGCCCTCGTGCACCACATGTGCTTCCATAAGCTCGACGGAGTTGGAAACAAGGATTAAAAAAGACGTTTTTTTTCCGCCTAGACGGTCCAGCTGCACTCCTCTGTCAGGCTCTCCTGCTCTCACGTCACCACCGTTTTCCAAAGCATATTTAACAATTATCATTAGCTCTGATGGATTTAGCACACTTACATCCATTAGCTTTCCTAATTATGCTGCAGAGAGATTTGCTGTCGCCAGCAATCAAATTAATGATTTTGCCTGTTTAGACTATTACGTTGCACCCCATTCCTGCACAATAAGCCTTTATTTTTACCTATATTGACAAGATGTTTTGGGGGGTGGGTGTCTGTTTCCTGAAGAATCAAGAATGGTTTGGGAGACAGAAGAAAGGTGACCACAGAGGCTGAGCACGCCCACCTCGCTCTGACAGCAACAGACCCCTGAGGATGCTGAGTCAGCTGACTGTCCAGCTGAAGCGTTTTCTGTTCCAATGAAGGATAGAACAGAACACAACTATAATTCAGCCTTCTAGGATTCACTTCTTTCCATTCCTAAAACCAGGATCACGGTGCATAAGTCACAAAAAGTTTGAACAAGTTCATCTGTATTTCTTAAATAAAACAAATTCTTTTTTATAATGAATCATATGCGTTTGTTCGTAATTAAGGGTTACATTTAAAAAAAAAAAGCTTGTTTTGCTACTCAAGGAGTTGATTATTGCTTTGCTTTTTTGGAAAAATGCCAAAAATTGGGAAGAAAAGTTATATGTAAATGGGATATGGTCAAACTATAAAGTTTACTAAGATTGAAGTTTAAAAAAATATGAATAAACATGAATTACAATGCATTACTTTTGATGTACAGTTGTTTAAGTGGAACATTTTAGATTGCCAAAAGACTTTTAAACTATTTTTTATCACAGTTTTGAGAAAGTTTGACTTTTATAAGCTCCCTGCTTTTGTATGTTCTACATTTTAAAAAGGACAACATTTAAACCCAATTTTAGAGGGATTCAATATGTAACTTTTAAAATGAATTTAAAGCATAGTATATTAAGAACACACCTTTATGTTCCCCAAAAATGCATCCAAAAACCATCAAAAACACTACTGAACTTCTAGAATTGCACTTATAAAATGGAATGAAAGCAAAAATTGAAGAACATTCATTTTTACGTTTTAAAAGACAAAACTTTGACTCTAGTTGTGTAAACCAATAATAATAATAATAAAATTCCCTATGTATACATATTTCAATAAAAAGGCAGCTTTTTCCACATTTTTGATCATTAAAATAGTTTAAAAAAAGATGGATTAATTAATGGTAATATTTAAATCTAAACATAAGTTTTCTGAAAAAATTCAAATGGCACACACAAATTCTGTATTGCTTTTATCAGATAATTATAAAAAGGGAGAATTAAAAGGGTGGAAAGTCATCACATTTTCTCTGAAGTGTAAGAATTATGTTGTCTTTAATGTACACAATGTGTTTTTGTCAGGATCCATATGGACACACATTATGAATGGGTGCATTTGAAAATGACATCACTGGTTCCCTGGATAACTTTCTAAGAGACCCTTCTTGTAATTAAAACAGAAACTTGGTGATGGTTTTATTATAAAATCATTGTGACTGATTGGAGGGAAATACATTAATAAAGAATGATCTCTTGAAAAGCATTTTTTTACACACTGCAGACAGAAACGGTGAAAGGATCTAAGGAGAAATCCAGCATGTGCAAAGCCAGAAAGTTTAAAAACAGCAAGTAAAAAATCAGTAAGCATAAAACCAGGAAGTACGAAGCCAGGAAGTATAAAACCAGGGAGTACAAGATCAGGAAGTGTAAAACCAGGAAGTAAAAGACCAAGAAGTACAAAACCAGAAAATATAAAACTACACTTATTAAAACCAAGACTTATAAAACTGGGACGTACAAAACCAGATAATACAAAACTGAAATGTAAAAAAACGAGGGCGTACAAAACCAGGTAGGATAAAACCAGAATGTGCAAATTCAGGAAGTATAAAAACCAGGAATAATTAAACCAGGATGTATAAAACCAGACAGTATCAAACTAGGATGTATAAAACCAGTACGAAATAAACCAGGACATACCAAACAAGGAAGTAAAAACATGGACGTATAAAACCAGGATGTTAAAAAACCAGGACATTTAAAACCATGCAGTAAAAAACCAGGACATACAAAACAATGAAGTTTAAAACCAGGAGGTGCAAAACCAGGAAGTATAAAAACAGGACTTACAAGACAAGATAGTATAAAACAAGGATACAAAACCGTGACCAATAAAACCAGGATGTACCAGGACAAAACTTGGTTGTTTAAAACCAGGATGTATAAAACCAGGATGTACAAAACCCAGACAAAAAAAAAACCTAGACATACAAAACAAAGAAGTATAAAACTAGGAGGTATAAACCAGGACATACGAAACCGGGTAGTAAAAGACAAGAACGTATAAAACTAGGACATATCAAAAAAGGACGTACAAAACCAGGACGTATAAAACCAGGGTATACCAGTACAAAACTAGGACGCATAAAAGCAGTACGTATAAAACCAGGATGTACCAGGACAAAAGTAGGATGCATAAAACCAAGACATACAAAACCAAGACATACAAAACCAGGAAGTAGAAAACCAGGACGTGCAAAACCAGAAAGTAGAACACTAGAATGCATAAAACCAGGACATATAAAATCTAGAGATACAAAACGAGGTAGTAAAACTAGGAGGTATGAAACCAGGATATACAAAACCAGATGGCAGACAACAAGAACGTAAAAAAAAGGACGTATAAAACTAGGACGTAAAAAAACAGGTAGTACAAAACCAGGACGTATAAAACCAGGATATACCAGTACAATACTAGGAGGTATAAAACCAGGACGTGTAAAACCAGGATGTACAAAACTAGGAAATACAAAATCAGGAAGTAGAAAAACAGGAAGTACAAAACTCAAAGATACAAAGCAAAATTGATGACAAAAAAAATAGAAATGTACAAAATAAAGAAAACAGAAATAAGAAACATGGGAGCTATTACTGAAAGAAAAAGTCTCCCATTTCACCAAATTTTTTCATTTGATGGAATCAGTGATCACACAGGATAAAAGGGTGGACGACGGTACAATGAGGGTCCCACACAGTGGTCTGTAACATTGTGTGCCACTAACGAAGTTCAGAGGGAACGCAAAAAAGTGCCCACAGAGAGTGCTGATGTGGCACAGCTGGATTCACTGATACACCTGTGTTTTCTGAAGATCATGCAGGTGGAGCGGCTCAGAGGCAGGAATATTTGCACTCCCTGCTGAGAGGACAGAGTTCCCCCATGTGAATTATCATAAAGGGTTCAGATGAACAGGCTAGAAAAAAGGGAGTGTGGTTGCCCCACACAAACAGTCCCGCCCACAACTCAGAGCCAAATGTCTATTGAACCCCTGCAGAAACTATGTTATAGAAAAAGTTATTACATTTTTACTAAAAAAGTAAAACTCATAATTAAAAGAAAACTGGAAATGCTTTTGCAACAGATCTAATGATGATCTGTGCTTCTCTAAAGAAGTTGTAAAAAATAAACTGTGACAAATGAGTGAACATGAGTGATGATTCCTATCGTTACATGTGATAAGCTGACAATAATCAGAAAAAAAAGGCACAAACTCTGCCCCCTCAGGGAACGTAAAAAAAAAAAAAAAATCCTTGGGTTTGCCTCTTGTTATCGTTACACTATGTTGGCAGTTCCTTCGGCAACTCGTGAACAAGCGGCCAAAGAAAAGTCTTTGTAAATGCAGACAGACATGCATTTCGGGCTACCGCATTCAAATGTAGCTGCACAAGTTTTTATGCTTTTTTTTGGGCTCTACGTACAAAATGTGTGTTGTAAATTAAACCAAGTTGAACTTTGACAAATCAGGTACTCGGATTTGGTATGGTTTATCTGGTGAAACAGACACTGCGACAAGCTTGACGACACTTGTGTCTACTTTTCTCACAAAGATAAACCAAGGCCTCTGTCCTAACATGTTGCAAATCCAAATCCACTACTGCAAGGATGCTGGCAATAAACAGCTTTGTGCACAAACTGTAAAATTTGAAAAGCTTTGACCTTTCACACCAAACCTCTTTCAACCGAAAAAAAGGGGAAGCCCCTCTCTGCTTGTCCAGTGTGAACACCATGGGCTAAACTGAACCTGTGTGAAACACCTGCTGTGTACGTAGCATTCGGGATCGGGGGGGGGAACTCAATCGTACAGGGGGCCAAAATCAAAACCACACCATAGGTCCCGGGCTGAACAAGATAAACATTTATTGAACTCACTAAAACTACATCTTTAAAACTGTGAAAAAGTAGCTTTTTAACATAACTATGAATAATAAAAAAGTAGGTATATTATTCCAGAATAAATCAACTTCAACCTTAAATAACATTCACTTTTCTACTCTCAATTAAAAAAAAAATTGTTTTATCAAACGTTAAAAAGATAACAATACGGGCCATTAATAAAGATAAAATAAAATGATTTGGAGAGCCGGATATAATTAGCTGGAGGGCCGGATCCGCCTTGACTTTGACACAGGTGCTTTAGGGGGAACAGTGCTCCCTGAGGAGAAATGAGGCGTCTCAATCTGAGAAACCAGGAGAGGAAGGGACATCTGAGGTCAGGCAGAGGTGACGTGTTTGGGTGCCGGTCGAAACTGTCCTACCGCTCCACAATGGGCAGGAAGAGAGCATTGTGGGTGCAGGAGGGGGAGGGGGGCATGAAAAGGAAACTGCTGAAAGAGATAGAGAAGGAATGAACTTCTTGGTTGATGATAAAGTGAGCGGAGGAACGGTGACAAAAGAGAAATATTGTGAAAATAGCCGATAGAAGTCATCGGCAAACAGTTGGAGGCAGTGAAAAGATCCGTGGCACAAAGCCCGACATCTCACGGAGATTGTTAAGAAAAGGCCACCAAATGACAAGGGAGCTAAAGGGGGGCGCCGAGGATAAGTGCTCTGGGAATTATTTAATTAAACGGCAGTGACCTCCCGCAAGTTGGAGGTAGACAGCAAGGGTCAGGGCGCTGGATGGCCCATGTGTGCCATGACCCGGTCATCCGGCTGATAAAAACAGAGCCTCGGGTCAAACCATTCCCCGTCCTGCAAACTTAAGTCCACAACTGGTAATAAAAAAGCTCAAACCAGTCCATCCTTTTTAAACTGTAGTTTCCAAAGAGATGTTTCTTTCCAGTCTGGAAAGCTGGAGCGAGCCACGTGCCAAACGCCGCATCTCCTCTGCGCTGCCAGCCACAGAGCCGAAGTTCTTGGCATTACAGAGGTGATTTAGTTGCTGATGGTTGGCCAGCAGCTGCCAGCATTTTGAAGGGCAAAGTGACACTTCCACTTACTGCTCTGACAGTTAAACCTCCCTGTCATTTTGGAGTGGGAAGTGGAAAGTGTCACTTATCCTCGTGCAAGCAGGGGTCATCCTGCACAAGCTGGGCAGGCGACAGAGGAGCAGGCTGCTAATCATACTTTCAGCACTTTCCCCACTGAGATAATGCTGAAAAAAAAGTGCTTTTAGTTTGAATTTTACATCACTCCTTCACAATCGGTGCTACCTAATACAAAAAACAAGAAAGGAAAAAAAGAAACGTTTGCTGCAGAAAGACCATGGCAATTTAGTGAGGAGAGATCAAGCTAGGCGCAAACAAAGCATGGGATTGTGAGTGGCTCTAACTCAATCATAGAGCAGTGGGGTACCGCCCCATCAATCACTGTCTGCTTGCCGCCATGGTCGGATCACGCAGGGCTGAGTGGTCGAGAGACGCCATCGAAGCAGAGGCCCACTGAGCGCCAACGTGACCGAAAATGACCCCGGAGATCCAGAGCAGAGCTGGTTCCTACTTCCCTCTTCCCCTCCGCAAACAAACTTTGCTTCCCCTCAAATCCCCTTTGGGGAAGACTCTGATTTGATGAGTGGGGAGCCCTCCGGACGCCCCCGATTCCACTCCTCCTCCTCCTCCCACCTGCTGCCTCTCTAAGCACTGAGGCATTAGGACAACAAACAAGCTGTGTATGACTGCGGCCACATCAATCAACATCACAGGCCCCATTCAGGGCTAGAACATGGAATAAAACACGTCTGACAAGCACAGGCACGCCGGATTAAAGCCTCCAGATCTCCTTCATCAATTCAATTGAAAAAACAAACAAAAAAAAACTCTCATCCCTGATGCCTGACTGTTGCCAGAATGCCACCCTCCGCATTCAATACCACACCAACGTTTTTCAAAAAAAATTGTGCGGCAGCATTAAATCTTGAAAATTCCTCCCTATCGCACAACGGCAGTTGTATTTGTGACCATAGCTACGTAACTTCATGCTGGTCAAATTCTTGGTGAACAGGTAGCTTCATACTCACGTGGTTTAATACCTTGTATAGCTAAATACCTTACTTAGCTAAAAAGCGGGAATTTGAAGGCCGTTCACCACAATCAAAACATACCAAGTGCATATGTAGCTTAATGCCTTACGTAGCTTAATAGCTTATTACATGTCTTACATTACTTTACATAGCTTAATACCTTACGTACCTTATTTTCCTATAGCTTAATACCTTACATAACATAATATCTTATGTAGCCTAATACTTTATGTAACTTAATTCTTTATGTAGTTTAATTGCTTATGTAGCTAAGTACCAGGCATTGAGTGTGTCAAATGCCCAACGTATATGTAGCTTAATGGCTAGCATAGATTAATACTTTACATAGCTCAATACTTTACTTAACTTAATAGTTTGCAAAGCTTAATACATTACATATCTTAATACCTTATGTAGCTTAATCACTTATGTAGCTTATTTTTATATGTAGCTTAATAACTTACGCAGTGTAATAGCTTTCATAGCTTAATACCTTACGTAGCTTAACAGTTTATGTACATAATTCCTTACATAGCTAAATATCGGGCATTTGAAAGCCAATCTCCACAGTCTTGAATGCGTCAAATACCCAATGTATATGTAGCCTAATACCTTACGTATCCTAATATCTCACGTTACTTTATACTTAACGTAGTTTTACAGCTTACATAGCTTAATAGCTTAAATGGCGTAATATCTTACATAGCTAAGGCCACTTGATGTTAAACGCCTGTTGTACACACAGCTTTGTACCAGGCATTTGACGCACAATCAAGAATGCGCATTCTTGGATGTGCGTCAAATCTCAGGTGTAACTTTATATCTATGACTATATAGGGTTAAATAATTTTTTGGATTTGGCGAAAAGTAAACACAAACTGGTGGCTCTCCTTTGAAAACAAATCTTCAAATCTTACAGTGTCTCTTCAAAAATCTCTTTTTCCTCGGATAAAAGGAAAAGATCAGAGGACTGCCCTTCCATATAAGGAAGCTCGGGCAGTTTTGAAGCTGGATAATAAAATAAAATAAAAAAAGATCAGCCAGAAAAAGGCTCAGAGGCAAAAGGCAACACAAGTTGCTCCCTCCACCTCAAGATGAAAAGCCAAACAGGAAGACGTGTGAGACTGTGAAGCTTTTGTGCTGGCACAGATCCCCAGCAGAGGCATGGCTTATTTATGAGCAGGAGCCTCTTTCTCCCCCTCCTCGATTCCTCCCTTTTCCCACTCCTCTCTGCTGTGAGCAGAACTTGCGCCCCGCTGCGAGGCGGAGTGGCTCGCCTCCCGGTTTCGGTCAGGTTGTGCATGAATCAAAGCGGTGACAGAGCAGCGGGGAGGATGGCAGATGCCGCGGTCGGAAGGCTTTTCAATCAGGCTGCCCTTCCAAGCCGCGGCCAAGGTGAAACACCTCGTAGACAGATGAAAAAAAGACGAAGGACCCTCAACCTCAAGGTCCCTCACACCCACATAAGCAGGAAGACGAGACTTATTTTAATCCCGCTCGTTAGCCAGAGAGTAACCCCTCTAAGAGATGAAGGGTGAGGCTTTCCGCTGCCCTCTGCCTAATTAACAAGGTGAACACTTCAGACGCATCAACGCCGCCGCCTTTCTTTCTCTGCAACAGAAATGCAACCTGCGGGGTGATTTCTCCACGCTGACATAATAAGGTTGGCCATAATTGCCATGAAGTGCAAACAAATTCAAAGCAGATTGCTCTTTGAGATGCTGCTGACAAGCTTTTCTGTTCTTGTTTTTTTGCGCGTGTCCGAGGGCTTCACTGTAATTTGAAGTCTAATTTGATTTTTCAACGCTTAGGAACTGTGGGAGTTCAGCAGAAGAACGCCAGGTGCGCCCGGCCTCTGCTGTCCGTGATGAAGATGATGGCTTAAAAGCTTAATTTTAGAGGGAGGACGCCGCTGTGACGTGAGCCTTTAAAATGATAGAATGCAGCAGCGGAAATAAGAAGGCATTTACAGCAACAGTTAGTGTTCACTGAAAATCAAGTTCAGCTTGGAGATGTGAACGGATCTGTGGTCCATATCAAACAAGTGAATTCTGGTTTGCTTGAGAACTTGAAGACCCATCATCTGCTCTTTTAATAATATTTATGCCATTTTAATCAACATTTAAATATATGCAGTTTTATAGGACATGTTTAGGGACTGTTGGTGTGTAGCAACCCCGCCTCCTCTTCCTGTTGCTGAGATCTCAGAGCAGGGGGCAATTTTTTTAAAACTGTTTTTTTGTCATCTCCTGATTCAAAGTGGTTTAATAAAATAAATACTCAGAAACACAATTTTGAGCTTAATTTTCTTAATATATGCCCTCGATCATCAGAAAATGCCACAAGAACATGTTAAAAACAACAAAAAACACAGTTTTCATTAGAGTGGATCTTTGAAGGACCAACAACATTTCAGGTGTTAAAGGGTTAACAAGCATTTCCAGAGGACCAGATGTTCTTAAATGTTTTTTGTGTGAATTTCTCTTATTTAGATTCAGACAGTAAGGGTGCATTTTCTTTCCTTGTAGAGATTCACAAACATAGTTTACCGGTCCCTCCACATTTGACCCTCAGAAAAACCATCATCTATCCATCTATACAAACATACATACTTCCTTACTCAGGGTCACTAGAGCCTACCCAGCTAGAGTCGGGCAAAGGTGGGCTACAACCTGTTCACCAGTCCATTGCAGGGCAACACAAAGAAACACAAACTCACAATTACACGACACCAAAGAGACAATTACGAATCACCAGATAACCTGTATGTCCAACTCATTCTCACTCCAAAGTCAGCACATGTTGATGTTTAGCTAAGGACCCCTCCTTGTCACTTTTTGATGTTTTGGGTGTCCCCAACTTGTCAATTTCTAGCCCAAACCTGGTACCAGTACCCTAACATGACACCAGAGCAGACGCGGTACTGGATGTAAACCAGACCAAGTACCAGACGCAAACCAGTACTGGGTTAAGGAACCAGTACTGGGTTAAGAGTATCAGTACTGGACACGTCCCGATATAGCGCATCTAGAACCACATCTGGTACCATGTCCCGAGGGTTGCAAACCCTTGATTTTACGAATATCCAGTGTTTCAGTAAGGGTTGGGGAAACACAAAACGTCAAAAAATGACGCGGAAGGGTCCTTAACCAAACGTCAACATGCAACAACTTGGAAGTGAGAATATGTTGGTCAACACATTTCTGGACCATAAGAAGTAGCTTAAGTACCTGGAGAAACGCATCATATGCACCAGGAGAACATAGAAACTCCACGTAGAAGGGATTGGAACACTTTACCATTATACAGCTTTTTTAGATGAACTGCTGTTGGAAATAAATTTGTTGTTTTGGCTGTATGTTTAGTCTTTTTAGTCCTAATGTGACCAAAACCCGTCCTTTCCTTGTCAAGCACCAACAACACATGAACAAAGCTGGCTTCTCCTCTCATAGTAGGTTTACAGAAATGTGGGGGTCCCTGCTCCCCTGCCGTTTATCATGCAGCGTCTGCATGTGATTAGATTAGAAATGGAACAAGAGTGGATCTCTGCCCTCCAGAGCCTCTTTGTCCCCTTCTCCTTCTTCTTATTGTTGGTGAGCTGGTGGGATTCCACACGACACAGAAGGAGGTCCAACTTCAGACTGAGGAAATGCAGAAATGCGCCGCACTCGGGGCCCCGCGCACCGACGCCAGCGGTGGCGCTGGCCTTCACAGCAGGACGGGCAGCCCCACAGCGGCAAGCCGAGCAGGGAAAGCAGGCCGAGGCTGCGTTTCCCAGCTTCCAGTTTCAGCATCAGATTACATTCATTTAAGAGATGATACCAGCTCATCCGCCGCCAACCGAAATGGGGGGGCATCTCACCCGAGGATGCTTTGAAACTTGAGAGTTTAGAGATCAAACCCCCCTCTAAAGTGATGCCCCCGCTCTGCTTCTGGTAGATTCTTGGAGACTTTTCTTTGAAAGCTAACTTTCCCCTTCTAATAGCATTCCTAGAATAGCTCCGCTTCCCGGCACCACCCTGCAGTGCATCTACCTCTGACCCCCACCCCCCCACCCGCTGCCACATGAGAACGGCGTCCAGACAGATAGGAAGGCCGAGTCTCTCCAACACAAACAGAGCGCCTCTGACTGACTGACTGACTGACTGCGAGGAATCTCAGCCCAACTCTTTGGTTTGGTCAGCAAATCCGATGCTATCAATGATTCATAGCATTGTCGGGAGTGCTCGGGTCTGAACAGAGCTGGCTGTCAGCAGGAGGAGAGGGGGCGGAGACAGAAAGATCTACGAGAGGGAAAGTTTTCTCCAACATTTTCAATTAGACGAAATGCTCTTCATTGTTCCTGCATGCAATCTACTCGCTTGGATTCAGATCATTGTTTGTGTCTTCATCTAGCAGTTAAAGAAGCCAGAAAAACTAGATACTCCTTATCGAATCAGGAAAAGAAAGAGTGTTTTCTCAGTTCGCCAATTTTCTGAGCAAATTGACTCAAAATATTTGTCTGGATGCGGGTTTGACTCTTTTCTTCCGACCTCATTAGCCAGAAGAGGCAGCTCTGTGAAAGTCCACAGCGGTGCGTGAAAGGTAAACACGCTCTGCATTCAGGATTGCCGGGCTGGCTCCTTATCTCGGCGCGATTGAGTGTTTTCCTCCTCTCGCTCTCAGGATACAGGCCCCCGCACTTCCCCAAACAAAACCTGACAAGTGAGGCGCACACGTGCAACAACACGGCGGCCGCCGTGCACCGCTCACCGACGACTGTTTTTCTTTTTACCAGCTCCACTTTGAGTGCTCCTTGTTTGCTTTGCTGATAAGAGCCATGTTGGGGAACATGGGGTGCATGTGTGTTCCATTTGCCCGCTAATTAGATTGCAAGGGAGTGCATTGAAGCATGCACTGCAGCCCCCACCGCCACCTCCGCCCACGCTGCCAGTCCATCAGATAAGGGAGCCATTCTGACTCTCATCAGTTTCCATTATGTATGGGCTGAGGTGGTGAGCGGGGCTTTGACAGCGAGCCCACACCCAACAAGTACCTGACTGCCTGCTGCTCAGCCGGGGGAGCGTCGCCGGGCTCCGTCTCAAGGCGCCGGAACGTCACAACGCATCACCAGGCGGAGCCAAAGTCCCGTGAAAAACGTCCATTAACACCATTAAAAATGAAACGCCACCCCAGTTAAAAATAGGACGAAAACCTCTGCGTGGCCCCCATGAGTCAGAGCCGGTGGAACCTTCCGAGTGAACAAGTAAAGTCAAAGAATGACGCAAGCTTTTGACGTAGAAATGAAAAAAGAAGGATTTTAAGACAAACTCGGATGAAAGTCGTATTGTTGGTGCGTTTAATATCGTCTAGTTGCATTTTCTGATAAAGGAGGACATATATAAAGAAAACTTGGGTTAAAATCACATTTTGAGAACCATATTTTCTGCACTATAGGAATCACTGACCTATAAGGTGCAATTAGCGAAACAAAAGAACAGAGATAAGTCCATAACGCTGTCAGACTTTATTAACTGTGTTCACAGTAACTCTAGAAGTTGGTTGTAGCATGCTACATGTTAGCCACATTAGAAATGTTGGCCTTGTTAGCGTATTTACAACATCTGTAACTCCTAACCTGGTTTGAAACACGAAAACAACAGATTGATTTGCCTAAAACAAACAAAACTGTGAGTACGCTAACTCCTAACCTTGTTAGCTACGATGAACAGTCTGACATTGCTACACTTTAGGAGTTATTGTGAATATGCTAACATGGTTAACCTTGTTACCAACACCTATAAACAGACTGATATCAGTAAAATAAATATTACTATGACTATGCTAACTTCTAACCTTGTTAGTAACGTAACAAAAACATAACTAGACATTGCTAAAGGTTAGTCACGTTAGCGTATTCACAATAACTCCCAACCTTGTAACCATCACTTAAAATATAGACTGATATCACTAAAATAAACATTACTGCGATTACGCTAACTTCTAAACCTGTTAGCAACGTAGCAAAAAGACAATCCAACATTGCTACATGTTAGCATATTTACAGTAACTACTAACCTTATTAGCAACATGTAAAAAGCAGACTGATATCACTGAAATAAACATTACTGTTAGCTCTCAACATTGTTAGTAACTTGTAAAAAAAATACAGTTGAACACAGCTACACATTAGCCACATTAGAAAATATACCATAATGCCAAATCTGACATTTTGACAGATCGTGGTGTACCTCAGAAAATTGCTTCAGTAAACACAACCAGAATTAATCATATATGAAGCACGCTGTTGTTTTTTGGAAAAAAAAACTTTTAAGTGTGCCTACAGTGTTTACTTTTTCAATTCATTGTGAATCTGGAGCAGCCAATAAAATCGCATTTGTTAAGTTGAATATACACTGGGTGGGCCACAAGTACCCTGCTCCACTCCATTCTGATGCATCCACTTGTAGACAACTGATCCATGCACATCTTTATTTTCCTTGTTCAAGCTAGCATCCAGCTCAATATTGCTCGCAATTTTTGTTGCACCGTAAATGTTAGGTTGGGGTTGTGAGGGGCTGTTAGCTAGTGGGAGAGAGGCAAATCAAAGGAATGATGGGAGATCAGTGGCTTACTTCCGTGCCAACAGTCCCGCTCACAACTCAGGGGTGAATTTCAGAAGCGTGGAGTAAATAGAGCTTTCATCAATGGGGAGGGGAAGAGGGAGTGGATTTGCTCAGTACAAACCTCAGCTCAGAAGGGAATTTCTAAAGAACTGCTGCCGCTCTTCAGAATCTATGTCTTACAAAACAAGACAGATGTTTTTTATATTGGCAAAAATAGGAATAATCATCAATAAAAGACGATTGGAAACGCTTTAAAAACAGATCAAAAGATGATGGAAGTGGGATTTTAACAGTTTGTAAAGAAGTAATGAGACAATCCCAACATATTTTTTCTATTTACTGTAATTTTTCAAGTTTTTTTTGCCTTTGAAAATACTTTCAGATGCTTGTTTTGGTATTAAAAATAATGGGCTTAAAAATTCAACTCCAGACATGATCCAGTGCAGTGAACCAACTGACTTTGTTTGATTTAGTGGCAATAAACAGTCTGTCTTCAGTCCCTCAAATCCACCGTAAGCTCCCAAACCCCTAATGTGCAGTGAGTTCTGAAGAAGCTGGACAAGTGGAGGACAAAAGATGGAGTGGCATGCCTAAAAGAATGTGTAAACACTTGACTTAGGTGCCGATTTTAAGCTTCAATGATCCACAGGTGAGAGATAAGTGGCTTAAGGAACAAAAGCAGTGAAAACATGGGCACACGGTGAAAATGGAAGCTGGGCCAAAAAGCAGCCAAAAAAGCTTCAGGAAGATCAGGACTAGGTTTATTTTTGAGTCTAAAAGATTTTTTTAGTTCTTGTTGGGACATGAAAAATAGTTGTAATGCATAATGGGATGTCTTTCATGAGCAGGCTATGACAAATGAGTCACTGAGCTATCTAACGTCATCGTTTCATGGACAAAATGAGTGTTTTTGAAGCCAAACTGTCAAAAAAAAAAAAAGAAAGAAACTTCAGCTTTAAATGATAGCAAACGGTTATGATGACACATTTGAGAATTAAATGAAACCTTAAGGATAAATCGATCAGCTTGTGAGGTCCCTGCTTGTGCTTTCCATGATCCTGCACTGGCCAAACTATGTGCTGTGAGCGCTTAAGCACAGGAAATTCAGTCCTTACTAACTAGATTAGCACAAGCATTGTTATCCTGCTCCTTCCTCCCTCCTGACAGAGCATCTTGAACAGTTTAATAGTCCCTCTGGTGCTGAAACTGAAGCCGTAAGAAGTGTCACACAGCATCCAGGAGGGTCCAGTCTGCCTCAGACCTCTGACAGCAGCATCCAAAAGGTCAAATTGAGCTTAAAAGTAAAACTTAAAATACATGAGGTCCATTCAAGGCGTACAATAGAAGCAGGGGGGGTCCTGATTCCCATTTTTTTCTTAAGGGGTGGATCAGAGATACAGTAACTGGATCCAGTGCAGCTCTCCTGAGCCCTGCAGCGTAAACAAACAGCAGAGACAGAGCAGGGCGCGCGCGCGCAGAAGTCACACACAGACGGTGCGGGGAAGGAGGCGCTCTGCCCGGGCAGGAACCGCTCACCTCCAGGGCACGCACGCACACTCACGCAGCCTCATCACATTACTGTCCGTCTCTGGTTTCACCGGCTCAAGCTGTCCCTGCACAAAAGCCTGGCCGCTCAGCCCTTCTGCTGGCGCAAGAGTCAAATGTGGAGCTTTTACGCACAACATGTCAAAGGAAATATTCACATATTTGACTATGAAAACTTTATTTTCTAATGCAGATTCTTAGGTTGGGCCACTATTGTTTAAAAGAAATACATTCCCTCCAGAAATTAAATTTATTTGATATTTTTTTATTTTTAATTTCCACAGAAAGCATCCTGTGTTAATTGCCCCTGGTGCGCCTTCAGCCCCCCGGGGTGGCTTCCAAAAGTACACAGATTCCAATCAAGAGTCCAAAATCGATGACTTGCTTACTTCACTCCCTGCAGAAACAAGAATTAAAAGCACATTTCTAAGACCACGCGCGCGCGCGGAGAGGATGAGACATTCCTCCGCCAGCATCGGGGAGTGCTCCGACGCTAGATGGCGCGGTTTCACGCGCAATGGATGTGAGGTAGGATAGGGTGCATCCACACACGTCAAGCACTGACACAAACACGCACGCGCGTGCCCCATCAGCTATAAATACGCAAGATTGAGCTGTTTTGAGTCTTAAACACACGTTTTGGGTTTTTTTAAATGCATTTTTTCATTCTTTCTGGAGGTTTGTTCCTGCACTTACTTGCATTCCCGATCCTCCAGGTCAAAATGCGGGTTGAAATTGATGAAGATCCGCAGGTGAGGACCAGGCGCGGTGATCACCCAGGTGCACCTCTGGGAGGCGGGGTAACTACTGGGGTAACCGGGCGAGGTGAGGTAGCTGGCGCTGGAGATTTTGATGTTGCCTCCGCATTTATCTGTGGAGTCACAAAGGCTGAGCTTAGAGCCCTCCTCGTGTTTACAAACAAATATCCACTTTTTTTGGTGAGCAATTTTTATATTTTTGCTGAAAAACAGATATGTTTAACCTCAGAATTAATTTAGGTATAAATCGTTCCAGACATGCGCACAGCTCTGCCGACTGCGCATCTGGATTTAAACTAATTAACAAACAATGTGGGATTATCCATCAGTGTTTAAACATGCAAGTTAAAAAACTAAATAAATAAAAAACGCATATAAACATTTTGAAATAACAAAAAAAAGGCACATTTGGGTGTTTGAAATGGGCAAACTAAAAATCTGAACAAGAGAAAAGTGCAAATTTAAGGCTCATCTGTTGCTTTTATTTAAATGATTTTGATAACCTTATCAATACCTCCTTTTAATTTTAATGATAATCGATAAGAGGTTTTATGTTTTAAAATCTCAAATATGATCAAAAACGGGGTAAAGTTAGTTTTTTACTTTAAAAATAAAAAAAAGTATATTCTATTTTTTCCGATCAAATTTGTGTCAAATCAGAAAAAACAAACTGAAATTTATCAGAAACTAAAAGACCACCTTAGAATCAAGGGAGCGATGATAAGGAATTAAGGGAATAATCACTAGGAACGCTTAGTTGGGACAATACAAAGCTTTCTTCAGGCGGTGTCAGTGCGTGCAGGTAAGCACTGAGTTTGCCCAAAGATCAGCGCAGATCAGAGGGGGCTAATCTTTAAAAAAAATAGTGGGATTAAAAGCTTTCCAGGGTACATAAAAGCTTTATTCGCAAAAATATCAGATGGCACACTTACCTTTTTCCAAAGCCTTGACCACCAGGAGGATTCCCATTAACAGGATAAAAACTAATCCACAATGCATCCTTGTTTTGTCGCCCAGAAAAATAAAATCAAACATCCAAAGAAAAGGACAAAGGAACGAAAAAAAGCATCCGAATTCCTCAAAAAGCTTTTGAAAGTTCAAGTCATTGACATGAAGTGTTTCTTTTTTTTAAAGAAAAGTTGGAGCTGATGGGAGCCCGAGCTCAGGTAGCTGGCATCCTGTCTTTCAGCTCCTGTCTCCTCTCGTTTGCGCGCGGTGTGCCATATCCTCTCCAAAGATGCGCCAAGGAAATAAAAGAAAAGGGGAAAAATAAATAAAAAGAGCCTCCACCTTGCTTTCTTACTCCTTCAGTTGATGCCCAGGCGGGCTGCAGTCCTCTGCTGTGGAAGGGGAAAAAACAATTAAAAGGAGAAATATATCAGTGGCTGAAATGGAGAATGCGCAACCGCCGTGCGCCCTGGACGCGTTCAAACCCCCAAAAATGTGTGAAAACACCCGTCTGCCAAAGATAAGGCGCGGGGCTGATCCTTCTCCCGGACTCAGGGAGGCTGAAGACTGGCTCAGTGAGGGCTGACTCGGGTCTGAAAAGCTGAGAAGACCCGTGCCGTCGTGCGTAAGAGAAGTCTCAGACTGAAGCTCGGCGCGCCAGCGGTGCGTTAAGTGACATTGCTCTCTCGCTCGTTTCTTTCTCTCCTGCCCCCTCCTTCCCTCCCTCCCACACTCCCTTCTTACTTAAAAAAAAGAAGGCAGACATGAATGGGAGGTGTAGTGCCACAACTGGACCCCCCGTCGGAGGTAGTACCCAAACACAAACCGGCGCGTTTCACGAAAACATCACCCCTGTCTTCTTTTTTCAAACGATTAAATCATCTCAATAAGTTTTCTTTGGTTTCTGATCATAAAACATAGTAAAATATATGTATTTTTGTTTATTTTTTGAAAATCCTTTTGCGTAAATTAATTTTAATTGTCTTCAAAGATCGTTTGTTTGGAAAAATTAAAACTTATTTTGCACTTTTTAGGCTGTACTAACTGGAAATGACTATATATTGGCTCCAAATTCCACAAAAACGCAACAGATTACATTACAGATAAAATGAAGAACCTCCAAAACGTTTAAATTAAGACAAGTGTCTGTTGGATTGGTAATTTTGTGGAATAAAAATAAACATTCACCTGCGTCTCCAGGACTCGCAGACCCGCAGGCATCTAGCCCTCCTCTCTCCACTCCCCACATGCGTGGATCCACGATCCCACGGATCTCTTGGAATGACAACACGTTCGATCCGGAGCTTTTCAGCACCAATTCAACTTCTTGCCTGCCTCCCCATGCAGGCTGTCCCTCCCCAACAACATTGAGCGGTGCGGGGCAGACGCGCAGCCGGGTATGCGCGCTCTGTTCTCGGCACACAGACACGTCTCCTCCCCCGCTGATCCTCCGTCTCTCACTCTGCGCTGTCACATATGAAATCCGGCCACAGTGAGGGGACGTTCCAGAGGGAGGCGTGCAAAAAAAAGGCGCAATCTATCAAAAATAAAAGTCCTCAAATTTAAGTTTCCTCTATTATTTTGTGTTTCCACCTTCTCTGTTTCTCTGTACAACCGCTCCCGATTCGTGGACCGATGCAAATGCGGAGGGGGGGCTTGCTTGAGTCCTTGCCCGTCCCACACGCCCCCTTTTTACGCACGCTCGTGTGCGCGGCGCGTGCGTCTCGCAGTCGATATGCAGATTTCCCTCAGCTGCCTCAGCCTGACGCTCCCAGGGAAAACATGAAATGCGCTCCTGACTCATCCCGAATCCGATCCACCTTTTTTTTTCTTACTTCCTGAGCTCACAAGCAATCCCCCCGCGGCTCCATATACCTGTATGATAAACAGAATTGCAGCAGGAATACTTCTGGATCTTATTCAAACTGCAGATTGGATCTCCAGTTCCCTCGGAGCGCGGAGATAAAGAATATTAAGACGCGCGCAAAGGTCGCCACAGCGCGCCACACGCAGAGGCTCCCTTTGGAATATTGGAGTTATTTTTTCTGAATGCTCAATTGTGCGTCTGCAGGGGCCCGCAGTTTTTATCCTGCTGACGGGTTATGTTGCTACAGACAACACAGATGTCTGTTTGCTTCAGCTTAAATAAATAAAAAAAAGTGACTGCATATGCTATTTTGAGCTAAATCTGTTGACACCGCGGGTATGCGGAGCCACATCAAACAGGGGAATGGAAGAAAAGCCGCACTGCTTTCTGGAGTCATCACGAGTTGCACATTGGGTGGGTGGGTGGAGATATAAAGTTTTTTTTTAAATAAAGAAACAGCTTTTTTTGTTTCATTTTAAACCCTTGTTCTGCTGCTTTATTAATTGAAAAAAACAAAACGTGAAATATGAAACATGACCTGCTCCAAAATTTCTTCTCGTCTCCAAAGGGTTAAAAATCCGGCGCTTAAACTGCTTGAGCCTCAATTGACTCCAATAAGAGACCTGCGGCTGCGGGGCTCTTCCTTCTGGCCTGAAGGGGGCAGCAGAGCAGGCAAACTAAACCTGTGCTTCCATTATTAGTCACATTAGTTTTCAAGAGAAAAAAAATATTTTTTTTTCTTTAACAGTCTTTGAAGAAGTTTAAATATAAATGCACTTATAAAAATCCGTTAAAAAAAAAGAAAATATATATGTATAAAAAAGTAATATTATAGAAGAAATTCATTTTTAAAGAAAAAGAATCAATTGGCACTACACTGCTCCCAGTCTCAGCATAAGCCTTTATTTTTTTTCATAAAACAACAGTTGGCCTTATTATCTGGAGCACCTTATATATGCATTAGTTCTGGTTCTGTTTACTGGTGTAGTGATTTTGGGAGTTACATGACGCTCTATCACAATATCAGTTTTTTATGAGTTCCAAAAAGGGTTGGTTTTATTGAAAATATTCTAACATGGCTAACGTGTAGCAGTGTCAGACTGTGTTACTAATAAGTTTGGGAGTTTGCATAGTCATGTTAAGTTTGTTTAAGTGGTATAAATCTATTTTTGACGTGTTGCAAACAGGGTAGGGTGCTTTGTAAATACGTTAAGGTAGCTAATGTACAATAGTGTCGGACTGTTTTTTTTACATATGCTAATACGGCTAATGTGTAGCGCTGTCAGACTGTGCTTTGTAAATATGCTGATGCAGCTAATGTGAAGTGGTTTCGGACTGTATTTTGTAAATATGCTAACGTGGCTTACGTGTTGCTGTGTTGGACTGTGTTTTTTGAATATTCTATTGTGGCTAATGTGTAGCAGCGTCGGACTGTGTTGTGTAAATATGCTAACACAGCTAATGTGTAGGGGTGTCGGGCTGTTTCATTTTTTAGGCGTTACTAATGAGATTGGGAGTTAGCGTAGTCGCTGTAATGTTTGTTTTGACTGTATCAGTCTGTTTTTTTATGTGTTGTAAAGAATGTTAAGTGTTAGTGTAAATATGCTAATATTGCTAACTTGTAGCGTGTCGAACTGTGTTTTTTTGTATTACTTATGAGGTTTGGAGGTCGTGTTGTCACAGTAATGTTTGTCTTAGTGGTTTCAGTCTGTGTTTTGTCTTGTAAAAAGAGGTTGGGAGTTAAAAGTATTGCGAATGCGCTTGCTAATGTGGCTAACGCGTCGCGTGTTATAAAAACAATTCTATAGTTTCTGTGAACCCAGTTAATAAAAAGTCTGACTGAGTTTCTGAATTTTTTATTTAACTTATGCGCCTTATGGAATAGAATAGAATCATTATTATTTCCTTATTCCTTTCCTTATTTTCATTATTTATATATAAAATCAATTATTGAAAAGTACAATAAAAGCATTCAAAGAATAAAATCCATTAATGAAAAAAATTACAAAACCATGAAATATTGAAAACTTTAAATTCAATGAGGTTGTCTTCTGATGCTCAGTCAGGAATTCGCACAGGGGATAAAAGCTTACCTCAGTTTATCTGTAGATCAGCGCTGGAAACACAACATAAATTCCTGCTGAACGCAACATAAATTTGAACATAAACCATTCTTTGACAGTCCGTCTTATTGTGTAGAAAAGACTAAATCTTTTTCTGGCTGATAACTATTCAAATTTAGCGAGAATCTCTATCAAAGGCAACATAATCAGGATAACACAGGAGCAACGGCTGAGAGTCACTTCACGAGGAGCCTGCCGGTGCTGTATCTACAGTGAAGGAACAATGAAAGAGCCGTTTAAAGGATTGGGATCTTCACACAGATTCATGGTGATCTTTAGCAGAGCCGGATAAATTACTGCCTCTAGCACAAAAGTAGACATTTTATGGCTCCCGTGAGCAGCTGCTTTGATTTCATTAGTTGGACTGTTATTCAGCTAAAAGCATTGACGACAGACAGACAGTCTTCTTTTCTGATTTAAAATCCGCTGCTTAGAGTAAAGATGTTTCATTTTGGGGGAGTATCTGCTGCTCTGTCTGTAAGGATTTGTTGGGCTTTCAAAACAGACTTTTCCAGGATGGAGTTCATTCTCTTAAATTGAACATCGGAACTCTGATTCGGACTAAACAAAGGAGTACTAGTCTGTCTGAAAAAGGAGCGCATGAGTTGACTTGCAAATAAACCCTGGTGTGATTCAGTAAATGTGTAAAAGCAGCAGATTGTAGAGTTGGAATAAACTAAAAATACTGAGTGTTTTAAGCACTGTGCAAACAGAACTTCTCAAAGTCTACAAATTGTAAAAACCCAACTTTAATGAAACGACTGAGACATTTTTTGTATTTTTTTACCAAATCAAAGGTTTGAGGGATGACCTTAGTATGAAAAAACACCATCTATAACAGTTTGATGCTGAATTATAGAGTATCATGAAAGGCGTGGTTAAAAAAAGTCTTTAATAGGGAAAACAAAACAATAACATTTTTGGAATATGTACACAAAAAATCTGTAAAGATGAAGAAACAAAAGTCAAGAGACAGAACCACACAGAAAATCACAAGTCATAGGCTTTGTGTTCTAATGTATTGGAATTACTAAGAGTAAATTTGGTTTTTATCCTTCCACGATCTCACATAAACTATTTCCACTTAAATCCAGCTGCATTGTTTCGTTTTTCTTGAGTAGCGTGTTGAGTATCAGCAGTGATTGTTCCGTTTAAGTACTTATGGAGAAATCTGATTACTCTGGGAAAAATCTACCCCCTGTTTTTCTAATCCCCTACCCTGGTTACAGAAGCCAAAGCCCCTTTCACACAACTGTTACGCAACAAAGGTACAAACTGAGGTCCGTCTTTGTCCTGCCTTGAGTCTCGATTAACAAAGTCCCCTCGTCAGCAGATTGTTGTGTGCTCACGTTAAATTACTCAACTGTGGAACCAAAAAAGGGCGTAACCGCAGAGACCCTTTGTGATCCAAGCATGCTGTGTAAGGCGAGCCGAGGAAAAAGCACTGATACTGGCAGAGCGGTAGTCAAAGGCTGTGTTTATCTGCTGTACCTGCTGCAGACCTGTGTGTACCATGCCTGCACCCCCACCAAACACAATGCAAAGGCTTCCCCACCAATGAAAGAAAGCAATGTGGGGGACGGTAAAATCAACAACAGTGCTGACAGGTGGGCAGACCTCAGGTGGAATGAAAGTGAGACTTTACCAACTGCTATATAAAAAAGTATAACAAACTCTGTCTGGATCTATAACATTAACTGGAGAAAATATCTTTCAAGTCATCCATATGATTGGAGACAGAATATATATATTTTTTATATTTTATATTTATAAATATTTTTTTTAAAAAAGCAAGGAGACAATATGATTGAAACCAAACATACAAAAAAAAAAATAAGTTGGGGGAAAAAAAAGTTTGAGATTGGTCTAGTGCACTTTTAGGTTTACCCACCTACCAATAGATTTTCCACACTATAGGCCGTGCTGTCCATTAATGATCTATTTTCCAACTTATGTTGCCCAACGAACTATAAGGTAAAGTAAGCTAAATAAAAGAGTCAGAGATTAATTTGTCTGACTTTATTAACAGCGTTGGCAGTAACTAAAAGTGTTAGCCGCATTAAAAGCGTTCGCCACACTAAAAGTGTAATCCACGTTAAAACCTTTAGCCACAACAAAAGCTTTAGCCATGTTAACAGCATTAGCAACGTTAAAAGCTTTAGCCATTTAAAAGCTTTAACCTTCTTAAAAATGTTAGCTGGGTTAAAAGCGTTAGCAAGGTTTAAAAGAATTAGCCACATTAAAAATGTTAGCATGGTAAAAGTTTTAACCACGTTAAAAGAGTTAGTCCCATTAAAAGTTTTTACCACGTTAAAAGAGTTAGTCCCATTAAAAGTTTTTACCACGTTAAAAGCATTATCCAAGTTAAATGCATTAGCCATGTTTAAAGTGTTAGCTATGTCAAAAGAGTTAGCAACGTTAAAAGCATTAGCCAAGTTAAAAGCATTAGCCATGTTAAAAGCATTAGCATGGGAAAAATTTTAACTACGTTAAAAGAATTAGCCCCATTAAAAGTATTAGCCATGTTAAAAGCATTAGCCACGTTAAAAGTGTTAGCCAAATTAAAAGTATTAGCCAAATTAAAAGAGTTAGCCACGTTAAAAGTGTTAGCCATGAAAAAAAGCCACATAAGCATATTCTCATTACCTTTAACTCCCAACCTCGATGCATCACATAAAAATCCCAAACTGATATTGCTAAAACAATCATTACTGACTATGTTGACTTCTAATATAGTTTGTAACATGTAGAAAAAAGTCAAATATTGCTGCACGTTAGCCGCATTAGCCTATTAACAAGACCCATGTCTTAAAAATTTTTGAGTAATACAAAACACTCTTACACTGCTACGTTTTAGCAATTTCAGTATATTTCAACACTACCTAATCTAATCTAACCTAACCTCCGACAGAGCGCTGTGTACCTCTAAAATTGTTTCGACATCAGTAAGTGATTGTGTCAACATCAAGCAAAACTTAAATTCATCATTATTTAAGGAGCTCTAATTATGAGGCCCGCTGTCGTTTTTCGAAATAAAATAAAAAAATAAACTTAAGTGCACCTTATAGTGCAACAATTATAGTTAGCTTTTAGAATTTAAACCAACTCAAGAAAATCTCCTGTCTTGAATTTCTCGTGAATAAACAACAAAAAACTAATTTTCTTAAAGATGTCTGAGCTTTTTCCCTTTTCAAAAATGCAAATCAATGCCCACTAGAGAAACATTTGCTGCTGAAACTTGGTTTTATTTTGTGAAGAAGAAAACAAATTAGCCAAAAAATTAGGTCAATTACAACCAAAACCGTACAATTAATTTTTAAGGAGACTGTTGCAGCATCTGTCACTGCAGAGAGACGCAGCTGTTAGTGTTCCGTCTCGCCCTTCCAAACACTGTCAGGCATCGACGTGATGACAACAGCGGTGCTTCAGAGACTCGCTGAAGTAACAGTATCCTTTAGGTATGATTGGAACCTGTTTTAAGGGAGGTATCCAAGAATGAGGTGGACTACATAAGAAAAGATGTGTCACCGGGATCTCTGAGCTGACCTTTTACAGATTTTAAAAAGGGAGTTCTTTCAGAGTATTTAGACTTTTTTTTTTTACCATGATTTTTCAGGTAAGTCTCTTGGACAGATATCCAGACAAGATTCCTTAAAAGGACATACAACTGAAATCTCAGGGTCAGCTTTTAAATCTGTTAAATTGTTGTGTGTCGTTGTGTTTCAAGCAGACACAAATGAATCGCATTCATTACTGTTGGGCTCTGTGCTGACCTCAGCCTGAACCCCAGCATACGATCTGAAACCCTGAGCTATAAAGGCTGCAGTCCTCCACTAGTTGGGATGCAGATGAGAAGGGTCAGCACTCACTCCCAGCTATACTTAAGCAGAGTCTGTCTCTTCTGGCGCTGTGGCACACTAGATCTGCAGCAGGAATATCTTATATTGACTTTCACTGGTTTACCTATATTTGTGTGGGTCAAATGGACAAACAAACAAATATATATATATATATATTTTTTTTTTTTTTCAATGACAGCTTTTCTGTTGGTTTTATCTCTATAGAAACCATTTTATTTTTTGTCCTTTGGAGGTGACAAACAGGTCTACATCATTTTTAGAATAATCTGTAAAAATAAATTTTTTGTTTTCCTTGGCAACATTTGTTTTAACTACTCCCAGATTCCATATAAGTACATGTTGCATGTCATATCATTTCATTCAGTTTGAGCCAAAGATTCATGTGTTACATTTTTACATTGTTGGTAAAAAATGTGCAAGCAACAGATGACTGAAACCCATAACATAACTGACAAAAAACAAATTAAAGTCTGCAATCTTCACAGTACCCCTCCCCAAAAGGGCACATCCCAGATGCCCAAAAACAAAATGTAAGCTCGCTGTTCAAACGCAGTCAAAAATCTTCAAATTCAAAAATTCCTAATTCGTATATTTTATTCCTAAATTGCCTCCCAATGATGTTCAGAGAGATGGGAGGCAATTAAAAACCCTTGGAGGAGTTTAAATTTGCAGACTGTATTTTATGGGAAATTTGAGATGGGAGCCTTCTTTTTAGTTCAAATGTCAACAAAACTGTGGTTGTGGGTGTATTTCACACTTTTGGGAGAAATTTATTGAACAAAATACCATATATAAGCTTTAACTTTCTCAAAACTCGGCTGTGGGCCTAATAATCCGGTGTGCTTTTTGTGTATACCAAGTTCCAAAATCTGTAAAATGTTCTTGTGGAACTTTGGGAAGTCTCTGCTCGATTAACTGTCGGACGATTTCTCACTTACAGAGGAGCGGCAAGCGCACGCATGAGCACGCTGTGCATATTTTGATGGACCCAGGAGGGTCACAGACAGTGATTCCGGCAAGTTGTACTCTTGGGAAACAATGTGGATGGCGGTAAATTTGATCACATCTCAGTTTACTGCAGAAACCCACCCTAGTGCAACAGACGCATAAATATAGACCAGCATTTCAGAGCGCAAATCTGTTCTGGCGGGTCACTTACAGATGTCAAAAACTGTCTCATTGCCTTTTCTTAAAACTTCTGCCTCCAGATTACAAATCCCGTCACGCGTTCACCTGCCAAATTTTCAGAAAAACTTACATTCAGGTTGCAGCACTGTTGCATTTTGGGATATGTGACCACAGACATAATATTTCTTGCTCTGACCAAGAACATTTAAGAAAACCTCGTTAGTCACTAATCCCCTGCAGCGTTCCAGTTTCTCCTCACTGTCACCTGCTGCAGAAAAGGTTCAGGACCCGATCGGCTCCCACAATGCCGAGGCTGCTCTACCTGCTCCACACTTTTGATAATTACCAGGCAGCCCCGTGTTTCACACACTCTGGAACAAGTTCACCCGCACGAGCGACGCCGCGCTAACAATGCGCTCTAATCCCAAGCTTATTTGTTCAGAGGAGCGTGGAATGCACCTGTGCATGTTTGTGTGCGACTAAGGAGGGGGTGAAAGGAGCGGGAAAACGAGCCGAAACTGAAATGAGCTCGCTCTCAGATGATTGCAAAAGGGAGTCGTGGGTGAAGACAAAAGGAAACTGACGCTCGGCTGAGTCCCGCGCAGACGACTGCTGCTGCTGCTGCTGCTGCCGGAGCAGCCTCGGCTACATCAAGGTCCCCAGTAATTGCTACAAAGGTGGCGTTTCTCCTCGGAGGCGTTTGGTTGAGGTGAAACCAAGTGTGAATGGAATTAGCGGCGGTGGGGGTATTGAATAAAGCGCCTGTGAAGTTAGAGGCGCTTTCAGGGAGATTCCTCACTGTTACAAAGCAAAAGGAGGGGAAACACTGGTAAGAAGGAGGAAGAAAGTGAAAGCAACGGCTTCATTAGAAGTAAAAACATCCACAGTGACATTTAGTAAAGCGGAGAGGATGTATGAATAAATATGCATAATGTTGCCGGGAAGCACTGAGGGCTTCTCAGGGGCAGAGGGAGGGTGAGAGCGATGGCTGCTGAATTAATGATGAGGGAGCCTACTGTCTGTCTCCGTCTGCATATATGGGTCTGCGCATGTGACGGTGTTTATCTGCAAAAGGGGGTGTGTGTCATCAGCTCGCGCACATCCAACTCACCCATCATCACTGATGGAAATTGCTCAATCCCAGATACCCAATCAAGCGATCACTCTGACACACCGATTTGTGATTGTCTCTGATGCTTAATTACATTTTTGGGGAAAGCCAAACCGCCTGACAAGTTCCAGTTTTTAAGCTTTTTGTTGTTGTTGTTGTCTGGGCTAAATTTCATGCTTTTTTTTCCCCCACTTTGATGAATATTGCGCTGCTCATCATCAAACATGCAGAGAGAAGAGAAGCCCCAGAGATGAGGGCAGCGGAGGGGAGGGAGGTGGAGATGTGGGAAGGAGCTGTCAGGGAGAAATGCTATGTAGGTCAATAAAGAATTGCACCGGGATATTGCCTCCTCAGCTCACAGGCCCGGGAAGCTGATTTGATTTCCGGTGAATCCATCCGACTTGAATTATGAGCGATTCCCCGCCCCCTCCTTCTTTAAAATCACCTTGTTACTGCCGGAGCAACCCCTCCTGTCAGAGATTTTCTGTCCGAGTTTCAAAGTTTGTAGCTCGGAGGAACTATTTAGGTCACATGAGTCAAGGCCCAGGGGCCGGATTCGGCCCTCAGGGTAATTATATCCGGCCCTCCAGATCATGTTATCTTGCTCTTATTTCTAACTTGTATGATTCTGACAAAATGTATTTTTACGGAGAGTAAAATATTGAAAGTTATTTAAGGTTTAAGTTAATTTGTTCTGGAATAAAATTCCTGCTGGTTTTAATTCATAGTTATGTTTAAAAGTAAAGTTTATAAACTTTTAAAAATGTAATTTTAGTGTGTTTTAATCAATGTTTATCCTGTTCGGCTCACAGCCTAAAGCATGTTTGGGATTTTGGCCCTCTATGCGATTGAGTTTGACACCCCTGATTTAGGTGATGCTGGACTTTATAGTTCTGGTCATTGGCTGTATATGAGAACTGGACAGAATGATTGTGATGTCACAAGTAGAAAAATGAATTTTTAATGGCAAAAAGGTCGATATAAAGCCAATCCAGTCGCCAGTTTTTCAGGATATGGGCGCCGCCATGTTGGAACATCAAGCAGCGATTTGTGCAAATCTCTTAATTAAATGTTTCATAAATTGGATGTAGGATAACTTTTATTGAAACATCATAATTAAATCTGGGCAAGAATGTTTATTCTGACAAATATAGAGACTGAATTTAGTAGTTTATTTCTCAATAGAAGTTGATGGGATTTTGGTTTCTTGGAGCCAGTTTACTTTCTATTTGATCGTAAGGGGGAGGGGCTCCTCAGTCCAGTTCTCACTCATAGTCAATGGTTTTCTTACAATATTAGGAAATAAATATCATTTATTAAACATTTCAAAGACCTCTATAGCTGAACAATTTCATCAAGATAACAGGAAATGTGGTCAGGAGTCCATTAAAGACCATAAACGAAACTGATTAGAGAAAAAGTAGAAAGTATTTGTCATTTTTGGGCAAAGTTACACAGAAATGTTGAAGCTTTGGGTCTCCAGAGAACCTCAATGAGATCCATTATATTCTAAAGCACTACTTCCAGGAGGGAAAAAGAGATCTACAACTACATGAAAATCTCACTACGGTCACCTTTTAACTATTAAAGCCAATTTCAGTTTTATTTACAGTATCACAACACCGTTTTCTCTCAATGGGCTTCACACTGGGGATTTACCAAAAACATAAATTCACTCATAAGAAATAGACAATAGCTTGTTGCTAAACTAAACTAAACAGACTAAACTGGGCATCCCTCCCCTTTAGAGCTTGCTTTCTCGGTAAGGAAAAACTCCTAAAAAACAGCAGACTCTGAAAAAAAAGAAGAAACCTCAGGAAATGTTCTTATCTAACTCTACAACTACATGTTTGAATAGTGTAGCAGATGGACTCCATCCAGATGGATCTGGGGGACAGCTGGGGGCATAAGACGAGCCAGAGGCGAGGTCCACAGAACAGGTGCACCTGGAATCTCTCCCGCCTACCCTGAGGGGGGTGGGAAGGAGAGACAACATATGAATCGCACTGCACCAAACAGAGGCATGGAGAACTATTTTAATATCAGTCTCAGTGGTCTTTATATTATCATTTTGCCATTTTTTTTCCAAAATAATACTTAAAAAAAAAAAATAACGGGCGTTTTCTGGGACGTAGTTTCTGCAAAACAGCAGGAGTTTTTTTTTTAAATTCACCTCAGAGGTGAGGAGGGACTGTTGGCATAGAGTAAGCCCACCCCCACTTCCCATCATCTCTTTGTTTATATGCTCTCCTGCTAGCTTACAGCCCCCTCAGAGCGCCAAACGCGCATTAGAAAAATAGGGAGCAGTATTGGAGCTATCCAGCTGTAGAGTTTAAAACAAAGACGTACATGAATCTGTTCCTCTACAAATAGATGCATTGGAATGGAGCAAACCATGAAGCTTGTTTCTACATGACAAATATAATCTTTTTCCAACTACATTTTTTCCTCTGCTCCTTATTTGCAATGATTTGATTAAAGAAATACTCAGAAACACAAGTTTGATCTTATTTTCCTTTAAACTCTTTAAACTCCATCATAAGAAAAAACCCACAAGAAGATGTTAAAAATACCAAAAAAAAAGGATTTTCATTGGAGTGGGTCTTAACAATTTCAAAATTAATTCAAGATTTTAACAAATTAAGAGAGTTTTGAAATATTTTTAGAAGTGTTTATGTCATGGAGAGAAAAATGAGCCATTTGAGTTTTGTGAGTTCCTGGCAGCAGGAGGAAGTCGGAAAAATTGGCTTTAAAGATGAAGAGCGCAGAAGCGCTGTCTCGGTTTGCCGCCTGCTTGGGGAACCACACACGTCTAGGATTGTGGAAAAAGAATTCCCACAGGCTCTTTCCACTGACCTCACTGTGTGTCTGCAGACCGGCTTTGTCCTGTTTTGCGGTTCCAACAAACACAAGGACGAGAAAAGCTTTCAAATCTGTGCGGCTTGTTTGTTTGTTTCATTTAAAAACCGATCAAAAACTACAAATCATGCTGGACGTGTCGACAATAAAAATGTCATAACCAATAAAAAAATTAATTTGGAGCTAAAATGTATCAAGTTTTGAAAAAAAATGTAATATTTAAAGTCAAAATGAAGATTTTAAAATGGACAGTATAGATTTAAAAAACTGTTGTCTTACAGTCAATGAAATAAAATAATCAGAACATTTAATCTGAACAGCTGTTCATAAAAACATGAGAAATGAGTCAAAACGTTATCGTCAAGCATTAAAAAGTGACATTCCACTGATAGAGGAAAATATGTGCTTTTTAAAAATAATATTTTAAAAGACTTCCATGTTGAAAATGTCTCATGAACAAAAGTTTTTATAAAAAATGAAAATACATTTTTTTGGGTGGTCATTTTTTGTAAGAATAAGCTCACAAAAATAAACAAATAAAGGGGCAAAAGTCTACACACTATAGTGTGTCTCTGCTGAATCATTTAGTTGGAAATCTGAACAAAAGCTCTCCTTGTCTCTCACAACAATAGTGCTAGTTTTCTCTGTTATTATGAATAATGTGAAGTTAAAAAAAAATGTTAGTCCCTCAATGTGCTTTGTTTAGTCTATAATCAACTCAACAGGTGGTCAACCCAACCTGGCCCCCTAAAAGACTCACCCGGGGGGGTGAGGAGACACTGTGGGGCAAATCAAAATGGAGAGAACAAAGCCCAGCGTCCAGGTGATTAAGAAGAGGAAGCTGCAACAATAGTGGAGCGACCTGATGGCAGAGGTGAGCCAGCGAGGAGGAAGAGGAGAGGCGGGTTTCAGACTCCGTGTGTGGTGAAATGCTGGAGGCACGGGAGGTTCCTCCTTCCAGTTTTGTGAGTATTTTGATTTATTTGCTTTTTTTTACATTGCTGTTGTGTTGCTGTCATGGTCGCTGTCGCTGATCCAGCAGTGTGTAATGTGACATGACTGATGATTAAATGCTGGATCGCTCACCGCAGACCGACAGACGGGAGAAGACTGAAGAGACGTGGTCACATGCAGACAGACGCTTCTTAGCAACACGTCTGTTATCTGATTCCAGCAATGAAGTTATTACCATGCATGAAAAAAACACAACAAAACTATTCATGTTCATGTCGTTTGGTCACATGAGCAAGAATCTGGAGGGAATTTATTTAATTTCAGGGTTTAAAAAAAGCACAAATTAACAATATTTTCATACACAGCAACACTGAATTTGATTCCATCGCACAAACTTTTGGCGATAAGTCTGATGAGAAAAAATGTGAAACCTCGATTGTCAAATTCTTGTTTTTGCCTTCAATAGATCAAAGTCTAGCTTCAGATTGTCAACGCCTGACAATTTTTTTCTTCTTTTTTTTTTTTGGTAGATCTGTGGAAAAGTGCTGCAGCTCAAAAAAACAAACAGAGAAACTCAGATCTTTGTTTAGCCCTGAAGCTTTAGCTCCAGCGTTGAGATTCCTCCGACTAATGCATGCGCTAAATTTGATTTTTTTTTTCTCCCCATTCAATTTATTTTCTAATTCTGTAGGATTTTTTTTTTTTTTTTTTTGAAAATTGCTGGATTCTGTTAACAACATCCATCTTGATCATGTGACCTGAAATGGCTACCTGCATGGCTGCTGGCATTGCTAAGATAGAAGCCAAAAGGTGACAAAAACCAAAAAAATAAAACGTATTTGGAAAGTTTCTTCTGGGCGAAAAGAACCAGTGAGGAAACCAAAGAAAAGCGTCCGACTTAAATGAACTATAGGACCGGGAGGCTTCCTCAACATACGAAAATATTGAGACAGTTATTTAGCTGAAGGCGCTCTGGCTAATACACAGCGACACACTCACTTTCACACACACAGATAATAAAGTTGGAGACACGGTGGATTCACGTTTATGTTATACAATGGTTTTATAGTTTTATTTATCCATCAGACTTTAAAAGTCTGACATAGTTGAAGCTAGCGTCCGGTTGTTAGCCTCCACTTTAATGTAAAAGGGAAAATCTTCAAACATTTTACAGAGAATGAAGATTCAGTTGCATAAAGTGCTGATTTGTGGAAACTTGTAAAAGGGACATCTGAGAATTTTCCTACAGCAAGACTGAATTATGGAGGAATCCATACAGAAACTTAAGCACATAAAATGTTCTTTTGTGTTGAAAAAAGAACCAATGACTGAGGATTTATGTAAAGACCAAATAGGATCAATCTTTTTTCTCTGAAGTATAATCGGGGTCTGGATTAAGTGTTGAAAAGACATTCTATGTAAATCATGTAATGTTTATTTTAGAATGTTTTTTTATTAGGAACAACTTCCACAAATCAACAACTTTGCTTCATTAAATCTTCGTTTTCTGCATATCTACTGATATTTTTTTTGACTTTTTTAAGCTAAATTTCTTATAGTAGCATTTTAATTTGAAAGTAGAATTTTAGAAACTAAAGTGCGAACTTCAGACCCGTTAAGACCGCTCCGTGAATTTGTAGAATTTAATGAAGGAATGAATGAACTTTATTTATATAGCACTTTACAACTCCTTTCAGTTCACCCAAGTGCTTCACTAAAAAAGAAAGAAGAAAGTAAAAAAAAATAATTATAAACAAATTACAAACAAAATAAAAAAAGAGCATAAAATTACAAAAGCAGTCTGCAGTAAAATACATAAAAGATAAATAAGAATACAATAAATAAATTAAAATAAAATGCCACGATGACTGAGCATTAAAAGCCATTCTACAGGAGTGGGTGCGTTTTTTTATTGACCTTTAAAACTCTTAAGGTCTGACATAATTTAAATTGGTCCATGGTCAGAAAAAGTTGGGGACCACTGTTTTAAGCAATTAACGCAATTCCCGAAGATTCCTGAAGCAGAAAAAATCAGCTTTCCACTGAAATGCAAGGGAAGTGTTTACACAATCGACCATTCTGTCGCAGAGGATAGCGGCTTTGCACGGATACGCAACACGTTTTGTTAGTAGTGCGTTGCACATCGGAGCAAAATTGATGTAAAAAGCAGCTTTTCTCTGCTGTCGCCGGAAACATCTCAGGTGTTAAAGGGTTAAAAAAAAATGTAAAGCATCGGTCTGCATTGAATATAAATACATTTCGCAGAAATTGTCAGCTTTTAAGTTAAAAATTGTATTTCTTTTCTCACACTTTGAAACATTAATAGATTTAATTTGGGAATATGATCCACCATCTTAATTTTTAGTGGTTAATTCAGGCGTCCAGCAAAAATCTGGCCACAAAGTCTGCAAGAACCCCTCAAAAAATGTGTTTTTTGAAAAAATTAAATAAAATTGGAGAACAAAATGAATTCAGTGTCTAAAAAACCACATTTTATCCAGCATATGGAATTTACTAATAAAACCTTTCAGAATCTAAATTATCCAGTACCATTATGCTTCCTCCACATAGTCCAAACTTCACATTGACATGCCACTCTTCTGTTTTCCCAAACTCTTTCCTCCGCTAATATCTGCCGACGTTTAAAGAATCGCCTCTCTATCCTGCCAGCTCTTAGTTATCCTCAAAGCTCCGTTTTCCTCCTCCCTGTCAATACGGAGAGTTGTTATCCTGACTGCAAAGTGCTGCCGTCAGTGCAGGAACAAACTAACTCCATTTCACCATGTCAGAGTGCAGCCCTCGGAGAAGCCAACGTCTCCGCTGAGACAAATGGAAACGGGCAGGAGGAAGAAAGAGATGCAGCAGGACAGCCAGCGAGTGGAAGGAGAGACGGGAGCAGAAAAACCCAGGCGGGATGAGGCGATGAGACGTGAATAGAAATTTTTCAGAGGCAGACGCAGTGGAGGGACGAGCAGATGAGAAGTGTTTGGTGAATAGAAGGGGTGGATGTGAAGGAATTGATCAAAGAAAAAGTGCCAGGAGGAAGTCCCTTAAAGCTGGATGAAGACAGATATTGATAAGAAGACAAAATAAACTCCTCACTAAAAGTTAGGGATGTTGGTATTTCCCTTTTGGTCTGACTTTTAATCAAATACATTAAAATTCCTTTTGACATTAGTAATAAATACTAATAAATAAATTAAAAAATCATTAATTTGTTAATCCAGAAATTAGGACAATAATAAATATAGCCCAAATATCTAAGACTGACCATGTCAATTGCATGTATTTCCACCATTTGCTGCAACATTGACAGCAAAGTTTCATGCTCCTCACGAGACTCAAGATGTTGCTCTGAGGTGTTCCACTCTTCCTACATTTAATTCTGCCACTTGGGAGTGGGGTACCATCATTCAGTCTCTGCTTCAGCCCGGTTCTATAGGGTTCAGGTCAGGGGACATTGCTGGCCAAAGCGTATAACACTTTCCGTGCACGATGACCCAACACTCACCGGTGAACAGGACGGTAGACCGTTGCTGTGTTGTTCAGGTCACATGGTCTTGCGCTCTTCACAAATGTTCATGGCGGTGTCTTTATGTCAATGGAGTTACCTGCAATGATCATCCAACATTCAAGTCAAAGCAATGGAGTTATTTTTGAAAAGTCTGTCTATAAACCCTGGTACCCCCTTACATCTGGTACACGGGCCCGCAGTCGTGTGGTATTTGCTAAACCATGTCTGAGGGGTCAGTGTCCCACTGTTGAATCACGTTGAAACCTTGGTGGAAGTATGAAAAAAACACCCAAACAAAACCAAAACAAGCTCTTCATTGAATTTGTTTACTTTAGCCTCATTTCCACTGAGCAGTCTGGTTCAGTTCAGTCCGGTAGTTTAAGCATTTAACTGTTAAATGGACCCATTAAACAGTTCTGACACATACCTCTTGAGGGACCCCCAATTGTTGTAGGTCCATAGTAAAATAGAAAGGGACGGAGTTGCTGTTGATTGGCAGAAAGTGCAGAGAGATATGTGGAAAACCGAAAATGAAGCGTACACAAAGAAAACAAGATATACAGTTTCTCATAATATTATTAACTCATTCAAATGTCTTTGATGCATTTTTAATTGATGTAAATATTAAAAAAAAAGGTAAAATGGTTTGATTTTATTTGTCAAACACATTCAAACAAAACACATTTTTAAGACAAAAAAAAAGCGCTGAAATAAACATAAAGGTACCGTGGCTGGTGGGTAATACTTAAACAAATACAGCCAAAAGACATCAGGAAAAACATGATTGTTCACTGAACCATTTCTAGAAATTGCCCACACTTGGTTTTGTTTAAGTTACAGCAATAAACCAGTTGGGTCAGTGCGTAAACCATATTTCAAGTCAAAATTACAGGAGACGTGGAAGCGGAAACTGTTAAATAACCTGAACTAAAGTTTTCCAATATTTTTCAACGCCAACATTTTCAGCCTTGATTGTCATGTAGGGGTGGCCCCACACTCATTTCAGCAGTCCATCTTTTCCTCATCACATATGACCCGTTGGAAAGTGCTTCCATTTAAGCTCAAGTGTTTCCCTTTCTACGTCCACCTTTCTTGGACCATTCCATTGGATATTAATGCATTCCCTGGGCTATCTTTGGGATGACTCCCTTGATAAATCCTCCTCTCTCTTCAATGAAAATCTTGGCAGAAATCTTCCCAACTGAGCTTCTAAGAGCAGGGATCTCCAATTCCCAGCCCTCAAGTAACACTGTCCAGGTGTTTCTGCTCATGACCTCAATCTACTGTGTTCAGCCAATAAGAAGCTACGGTGTGCGATAGAATTCTCAATCTGAAAGAGAAACTCAAAGTCCGGCTTAAGGCTGGTCACAACTGATGGATAGACATGGGCGGTCAGCAGGTGAAAATTGGGCAAACTTGTCAGGGTGCGGGCAGCCTAGACCAGACATGGACAAACATTTAATCTGCGCCATGCTAATTCAATGGTGCTAAAGATTCAGATTGTTGACAATCTGATAACAGAGAAGTGCATCACCAGATCACCAGCCATCAACGTGGACACTTCCCGCTGACCAATGTGTCAATAAAAAAAACCCAAAAAAGTAAAGGAGGTTTTTACAACTGGTATATAATAGTCAATGACCTTTTTACAAACTAGCATCACAAAACAACCAGTTATGTGCTGGAGGGAATGGAAATCCACATTCTGGTCACCGAAGTTTAAAGAGAAATGGATCATAAAAGCTACCCTGGAACCATGAACCATACATGACGAGTTGGGAGAAATGTAGATTCCTGTCACGCTGCAGAGCCCAAATATATACAGATACACTAATTAAGTATTTTCACAAGTTTCCATCATCATAAGACAGCAATGAAACTGATCGTGGAAAACAAACACACTGACTTTAGTTGGATAACACCAAAAGAATCTTTTAATTGTTGTTGTAAAATTTAGATTTGTGGGGAATTAGGTACTGTTGGAAGGAGACACCGAGAAAATAAAGAGTCCAAACCCGCCCCCCGACTCCATGAAGACTTCTAAAATCGCCCCTCTCAAAGACGCCAGGGCCTGTCTTTTGGACAGCAGACAAAGGCGACAGCCCACCACAGCTCCTCTAGTCACATTTTATGGCTAATTATAAAGCGTTTGATGAGTGAGGCTATTTTTTAAAAGGCCAAATGGATGGGGTGGCAGTGCAGCGACAGCGTTCACAGAGTAGACATATGGCTGGATCTAATCGCCACGAGGTTTTAGTAAACTCTCCAAAAGCAGGGAGGGAGGGTACTGGCACGAGTACACACAAAACGACGGTCTTGTGCCCATCGCATCCTTGTTAGCTGTTCCTTTAATTTGCGGTTGGACACACGATCATTCGAGGCCCTGCTGGTTCTCAAATGCACCGCCATCTCTGCCTGCAATGATACGACTCCAGTGCCAGACCGTTGAGCCGCTATCCAGCGGCTGTTAGAGTGTCAACTCTCGGCTGGGTTATCAGCTCCCCTGTTTCTGCCAGGCTAGCAGTCATACTCTCAGCAGTCTGAGGCAGACTCTGTCAAGTTATCAACTTCTGACCCCATTTGTTCCACTGCCAGCGCCTGATGCGGCGATACGCCTCTGTGTGTTACATCACTTTTGGACTGTACCTCCACAGCGCCAGAGTGTCAGAGGATCCTAGCACACATTCACGGGGAGGTTATCAGGGCTCGCCGCACTATTTGCAATCAGTGTCACATTGCATTGTTGCAGCATATCCAACAACTCTCCAAATGAGGCCTATAAAACAGAGGCTTCACTTCAGCCTATTGCTTTTCTAGTCTTCCCTATTACGCCTCCACCATCATCTTGTCAAGTTAAAGGAAGTGCGCCTCAACAGGCACTTAATTTGTCTTGTTTTGTCATTAGTTCTGCAGCCACAGACCAACCCTCCTCCTAACCCCGCAGCATTGATTTCACGTCAGCCGGCGTCGCCTCAGACTTCGAAAAAGCGATATCGCATTGTAATATTGCATTTGTCATTTGCATTGACTCTACAGGGTGCTGGGAGATGAATTCAACTGATGACATTTGATGTGCTGCACAGCTTTGATGTATCGCAAACTTCAGAAAACACAGCTCTGATCTGACACACTACCCAGTGAATGTACCAAGAAATAAGTCATAGCTGTTACAAATGATCGGTTCAAGAGTCATACCATCTTAGAGGCTTTATTTTTGACTTCATTGCATAGAAAACTTTAAGATAAATCCAATTTTTCTTTTCCTAATTGAATTCCGATCAGGGAAACCTTTTCTTGTGATGGTCACATAACTGTATATTTCTGTATCAGGGTCAGTTTAATTAACAGAAAAAGTGTAACAATCACAACTTAAACATAAATATTTATGGTTTTCCAGAAAGCGACAGCCAAATTTTAAATAATTTATTTGTGTAATCTTCACAGAAAAAAATAATACTAAAACCTTAAAAAAGAAATAGTCTATCCTCTCCCGTAATAGTCCAGACTGCAGATGGGTGTCTGTTTTATGTGCATGTTTGTGAATTTATGCTTATTTTCAACTCTGCAGTCGGTTTAGACACAAAAACATGATTGCATTAGTCAATTGCGGTGTTTTATTGTAAAAAATTGGTTATATTTTGAAAATAAACAGGATTTTCTCATGTCTCTTGATGTAACTTCCTGCCAGAACTGCTGTGGATGGCTCGCGCACAAAATTGTGCAAATTTCGTGAAACTTGCTCCAGTCTTTTTCTTTTACAACTCTTTACCAATATATGTTGAACTCTGTGTCACATATTTCACAAAAAAATGCACAAACCAGGCGTAGAAACTTGCTTTTTTTTTGTGGAAGCTCCAAATGCCGATTTACACAAACTTTTCATTTGAAGCGGCTGCTTGAACACCCGTTGCCGAGGTCGGTGTGAACGTAGATCGAAAGAGAAATGTGGATATTTTTGTATTAATCCTGCCAAACCGCAAAGATCGCTCCGGATGACTTGGCTTTCCTCCGCTGCTCCCCAAGAGCTGACAGTTTGAAGGACAGAGGAACGTTATGGTGGTTTGGATGATGTATAGATCTGTGGTTCCACTGGGCTGAACCTCTAGACAGTGACGAACTACTGTGTTGAGACGTCAAGAACCTGCAGACCTTTCATTGAGCGAAAAAAAAAACGCTTTTAAACGGTGGCATTTTGTGTGCTTTCTCAGTAAAAGCATGTTGCCACATTGATTTAGTCCTTGTTTGACACTGTTTTTCTTCTTCCTGCTTTACTTCCTTTTTTGTTTTGGTCTCTAAGTCAATTAGACAGTTGGTGGTTTAAGCAGTTCCAGCTGTCCTTTGTTGGGTTCTGTCAGAGATAGTGTGAACGCGTTTCAGTCCAGCGGATGGATCAAAGTGTTTGCTCACGCTGGGCGATCCATCTCAAAGACAAACTGCGTTACTGTCGCAGAAGCTGTGCCTGAAAAAACATGTTTGCATATGTAGTTGGATTGTAAGGACAGACGTTTTCTGCCTGGAACACGAGTCTCTTTGTGATGAATGGATGAGAAAACAGCCTGAAATTATTGATCCCACACTCAAAGACATGAGACAGTTTAATGTGGCGGTTTGAGGAAGTAAAAAAAAAACATAACAGTAGTGCAAATAATATCCCAATGTTTTTGCTTAATTGCTTTAGCCCCGCTGTTATTATCAGTTTCTGAGAAAGAATAGATGTTAATGGAACTTGTACTGTAGAAGCCATCATTATGTACCACTTTCTGGAGCTTCATGAAATAAAGGAAAAAAATATAAAAACTCACTCATTTTGAAGCTTCATCTGTTATATGAACAAAAAGTAACCAAAAAAAGAAAAGAAAAATACAGCAAAAAAAAAAAAAAAAAAAACCCAAACTATTTAACTTAATCAGTTCATGTTAATCCCAAAAATAAGTTAAAAATTCTTGATTTTGGTTTCTTTAAAAAAATTACAGATATTTTTGGCATTTTTAAGTGAAGCAAACATTCATCCATCAATTTTCTAAACTCATGAAATACCATTTGGGTCACAGGGTTGTTGGAGCCTATCACTGCTACTGTTGGGTGAGGTCACACGTCACCTTGACCTTGTCAATCACTTCAAATTATGATATGTTGGGTTATTTTTTAATTGTTTGCTCAAAAAGTTAGTCTAACATCTTATTTACCCACTGTCTCAAATTTAATCCATGCATTTTTCAAATGTTATAGATGCATTATAAAAAAATATTTATCAACAATTTTTACATTCCTTCAATACAGCAAGAAGTCATTTAAAATAATGACTAACAATACATGAGTTATTCTCACCATAAAAGTATTTTTAAGATTTAATGGAAGAAGCCATTTTGAAATGAGCAAGAAAGGCCCTTACACTGCCTCTAGTGGAATGATGATGAACTACAGGTCAGAATACGTGGAGCAAATTATGTCTAATGGATTTTAAGGAAAGTTTTGATCATCTAAAGAGGTTTCAGAAATGCAGGTCGAGTTGAATGGATTGCCAGTTACAACAGACAATGTGTGAAAAAGTTTTTACTTACATGCATTCGTTTGTCTTGTGGTGGGTGTTGTTTCCTGTACATGTGCTTGCTCTGGTCCACAAAATGAGCGAGATTCCCGGTTGTCTTCAGTCCTGCCCACAGGAGGTCTGAGTTTTTGAAGAATGTGCTGTGAAAATGCCCGATGATTATGTTCAGCTTTGAACGAGTTTGGGAAGATGTTTTGTGGTTTGAACTTTTCCCAACATCTGTGTTTGAAGTGAGCACGAGGGTCTGCATTTTGAAACGTTTTTAGTTAAAAATAATGGTAAATTTGATTTAAATTGCACTTTAGAGTTAAATGAAACCTCAGTGCGACAGCTTCTATAATTGTTTAATAGTTAAAATGGTAATCAATAAGAACAAGAAATAATGACAGCAAATAAAACATTAAAACAGCAGCAACAATGCAAACAATGAAGAAGAAAATCCAATAAAATGTCCTAAGATTTTCAATTAAACATTTTTCATTTGCTTATTCAAGTTTCCCTAGCTTTAGTAAATGGTGTATATTTGCAAAGCGCTTTCAAGACCCAAAGCGCTTTACAGTCACAGACCATAATCATTGGTAAGGGTCACAAACTGACCACACACAGATACTGCAGGTGATATGTAAGATGTCCACAAACATACACTATCTAATTGCCTACAGCATGCTGGTAGAAAAAAGTGTACATGAACATTTTTGCTCTACAAGATCACCAGACTAGACCACATGGGTTCCCAGTGCAAGTTTGCCCATTTCTCACCCAGAGACGGCCTGAATCCACCAGTCTGGACTGCTGTAACTAAGACCTTACTTCTAAATTGTATTAGCATGATTTGTTCTTTTTGGTTTGACTATGTTGTATCTCGTCATAGACGCATCAAGGTGTAAGAACTGGTCACTATAGCTCTCATTTCATTTCATGGTATTTTGTGCTATCCAAGGTATGTTGACGTTGGGAGTGATAAGACGGCGCTTTTTTGTTCGCAGGTTTTTGATTTTCACTGGTGTCCATAGCAAACATGAAATCCTTTCTGCTTTTGTCCACCTACATGTCAATGTAAAGGGTTGGGTGCATTTGGTCCCTATAAGTTAGTAGATAGGGTTTAAGGTTCCTAAAGTTAGATTCTTGTTTTTCACTTTTTCAAAGTTTCCTCAGCCATATTTAGTTTTAGTTCTGTCAGGTACCTTGCAGTTTCAGGTTTGTTTAAGCTTTTCTTTTCCAACTTGTCTCATCATCTTCTTCTTCTTTTGGGCCCTCAAGCAGCCTCCAGTCCATGACAAGAACAAAACGCAAATCATTAAAAATGAGGAAAAGCGATATGTTTTTTCCGACTGCAAGCAGCTTAAAATAACAACACATACTTTCAATAGGATATAAGAGATAAACAAAAAACCTTTTTAGGCATTTAAAGTCCCCATATGAAATTATTTTTTCTTTAAACGTTCCCAGTGGGGTTTTAATTACGACTTTGAAGTTTTTATCAAAAATTCCACATCCCAAATGTCTTAAAAAGTCATTTTTCCAAAATATCATTTGTGTGGGCGTGGCTTATGGTGCTGAGCTGCGTACCCCCCACCCCACCCTGACATGCTAGCGAGACACACACTTTGATAAACCCATGAAAAATAAAAATAAAACATGAATAACTTCAACAAGAAATCAAATGAAATGCCATAATACAGAACGCGCCATTTTCTAAATGTGTGCAGCCAGCTGTGACGGTTGTAGATGCAGACGAAGGGTTACGTTCAGGAGAACGGTTCCGGTGTCCGGTTAAACCACCCGGTGGATCCTGAGCGGTGCTGCTTTTAAAGCTCGGCGCGAGTTGGATCAAGTGCGGAAAGCATATTTGTGACAGCTGATGGGATTTTACTTTCAGTTTCTTTTTAAATACGTGAGGCCAACTTAAAAAAAAAATCCCATCTTGGACGCAATTAAAAGACGAGCGGGCAATGCGATAATGCGTGCCTACGCTGCCTTTCACTTCGTTTGATTGACAGCAATTTAAAAATTGAAATATTCGAAAAAGCAAAAACAAAATGATTTCTTATTAAATTAAAGAAAAACGGCCGCAAATACATGTTAAAAACTCAAAAAACATTATTTTCATTGGAGGGGGGCTTTAAAAAAAAAGAGAAAAATATAAAAATTACAACATGTTTGGCCTTGCTGAATTTCATGCCTCTAATGTCCATATATGCAGTTTTACAACATCATAGAGCAAAAACAGACACTGCAGTGTTTGAAATGTTATTTACCCATCTCCAATTGATCCTTTCATCCTCTGTAAAACTGTCCAGAACTTTATATAACAAGGTCAGATGTTTACTTTGTGTCTGAAGATGTTCTATGCCTCTTCTTATGTCTTAGTCATGCTCTGTTTCCAGGCAACAGAAGGGTATGGCGAGGAGAACTGCATGGCATAATACACGGCTGCTGCAGAAACTTGACGGATTTAATGAAGACAGGCAGAGAAAAAGAAAAAAAGAGATGAAAAGGAAAAAAAAAAAGTCTTTATCTACTGTGGGCCAAACCAATGACAGGAGGGTGGAGGAGAGGTGCAGCTGTAAATCAGTGCTTCCAAGCCTTTCACCATTTAAGTCAGAGGGTCATATCTTGAAATAAGAACCACTATATTTTTTTGCACTACAAGGCACACTTAAAAGCCTTAATTAAAAAAAAACAAACAATATCTTTTCTTATAACCCGGAGAGCCTTATATATGATTAATTCTGGTTGAGCTTACTGATGTTGAAGTGATTTTGAGAGATACACGGTGCTCTGTTAAAATGTTTGGGTGGGTGTTATTTTGAAAACGTCAGTGCGGTTAACGTGTCGCGGTCTCTGACTGTCTTTACTTGAGACTGACAAGGTAAGGAGTCATCATAGTCACAGTAATCTTTTTAGTTTTTACCTTACTAGTCTTATTTCTTAGGTGTCGTTAACAAGATTGGGAGTTGCAGGTGTTGTAGATCCGCTAACATGGCTAACGTGTAAAGGTGTTGGACTTTACTTTTTGAAATGTTGCTAACAAGATCAGGAGTTAGCATTTTAGCAGAATCAGTCTTTATTTTTATGTGTTGCAAACAAGGTTGAGAGTTACAGATAATGTAGATATGCTAACTTCTCTAATGTTTAGAGGTTTAATATTTTTCTTTTTTATTGATCGATTTATTAATTTGTTAAAAAGGGGCAGACAAAATAAGTTTTTTGTCTTTCTGTCCCCTTTTCATTTTTTTCTTTTTATTTCCATCATGTTTGATTTTACAACTCAAGTTTATAAAAAACAAAAAAGCAAGGTTAGGAGCTATAGCGTTATCCCAGTAAAGTTTGTTTTAGCGGAATTAGTCTTCATTTTTATGTGTTGCAAACAAGGTTGAGAGTTACAGATGATGCTAACATGGCTAACGTTTAGAGGTGTCAGACTGCTTTTTTTACGCATTACCAACAAGGTTAGGAGTTAGCATAGTCACAGTAACGTTTAATCTACATGAATTAGTCTTCATTTTTATGTGTTGCAAACAAGGTTGAGAGTTACAGATGATGCTAACATGGCTAACGTTTAGAGGTGTCAGACTGTGCTTTTTTTACGCATTACCAACAAGGTTAGGATTTAGCATAGTCACAGTAACGTTTGATTTAAATGAATTAGTCTTTATTTTTACGTGTCTCAATCAAGGCTATGAGTTACAGGTATTGTAGATACACTAATGTGTAGGGGTGTCGGACTATGTTTTTTATTATGTTTTACTAAAATGTTGAAAGTTAGCATAGTCACAGTCACGTTGAGAGTTACAGGTGTTGTGCTAACATGGCTAACGCTTCTATCCTGGCTAACTTACTACTGTATTCTAGAGTTACTCTGAAAACAGTAATAAAATCTGATTGACTGTCAGACATATCTTACTTTTGTCTCGCCTTGTAGTTTGGTCTGCCGTATATATGACATCATTTCAAGAATAGACCTTTGATTGGCAGTGCGCCCTATTATCTACAGGGTGAAAACAATGGTATCTGACAATATGACCTCACATAGTTGTGATGATACTGTGGAAAAGCCCCTATCAGTCTACAGCTGCAAAGCCCCAATAATGTTAGACACAGCATTTGGAATTTCTGCTGAGAGGTGGGCTGCTGGGAAATCTCATATAAATGAAATTCTTGTGAATATTTGAGGCTGTTATTGCTTATTTAAGAGTGGAATGAAGCAGCTCCTCTTCTTCTTTCAACACTTTGCCTCTTCTAAAGTCTTACAGTCGTCTCAAAACGGTTTTGGTGAACGGGATAACCTGGTCTCTTTGGGGATTCTTTTGAAACATAAACATTTCAGTGGTCTAACAAAAGCTCAAGTATGTTCAAGTGAATGTGGAATGTAAATGTTCTGAAATCGAATGCCTGGATAATGGCTCATCATCCTGAACGGAGGAATGAACTTCAATAAACGGCATAGATTTGTATGTCAGTAATGGATCTCATGGTGACTTTTGGAAATAGTGTTTACTTGTTTATCACAAGAGTTAGATTCTCAAAAGCAATAGGTGAAATCTGAAATATGGATATATTTATATTCTTTTCTCAGACAGATGTGGAAAATTTCAGACTTTTATCTCTTGTTTAAAATCTCAAAAGTTAGAATGAAAACAAAGATATGATCGGAATTTATGTTAATAAAATGAACACAATCTGTACAGGAAACACTGCAGACAGGTGATTGATTCACAAGGTCTACAGCCAATCAGGAGATAGAACTCAACACCCTGTTTAAAAATAAAAAAAAAAACGGGGGAAAAGAGAAAATTGCAGTAGCAAGTGAACACAAAGTTCTTCTCTCTTGATAGTTTTTAATGGGAAGAAAATGAAAGTTTTTGTGTTTGATCACACATTTCTTTTGAATTTTCATTTCTGCAAACACTCAGTTAAAGTCTGACAGTTTTTCACAGTTTGTATTTAGGACCTTTTCTTGCTGTCAACACACTCTTTTGTTTTCAAATTTGTGTTTATCTGAGAGGATAGATGCAGAATGTGTCTTTTAGCGTGTTTGTGTGTACGTGTGCATGTGTTGAGTTCACATCAGAGGGGAGCTTGCAGAGCTTTTATCTGAGTTAATTACTAAAACAGCATCAAACAGCAGAACATAAACACTCTCTACGGTAACTGCTGGCTGGCTGGACATTTGGTTACTGCTTCAAAAAAGCAGTCCCTCACTGACAAAGCTTGTGTTTGTGTGCAGGTACTGTATGTGTGTGAGTTTTGTTTGTCTGTTCCGCCCGATATCAGCGTGTGCAGGGCTGTCATCCCGGGCTTCCAAGATGAGTTTAAATAGATTTCACAGTATTCAGCCGCACCCTGAACTGTGAGTTCACGAACAGAGTTTTCAAATATTAAATAGTAACAATAGCATGAATGAATGCAGCTTATAAAATTTGTCAATACAAATCAACCAAGGTGACAGATTTACCGAAGAAAAATATGAATCTTTTGCAGAAAATTGTGTCTTTTGCCGGAAAATCGACAACAGAACATAGAAGCCATCAGGTATTTAGAAAACAAACTGCGACAAAAGCTTAACATGTGACAAAGTTAGATGTGGACACACACGGGACTAAAGTGTTTTTTTCTCCATTTGCAAACTTATTTTTTTAACTTCATGGGTTCTAGAGAAGAATTGAGAGAAGTATGACCCCAGTGGTTTACTGAAATGCTCTCAATGTTTACTTTAAGCTTACCGATGTTTTTTGTTTTAGTTCTAAAGAAAAAAAATCTTCTGATATTGCTGAGGGTGACGCAGATATGCAGTTGGCAACAGGTTTATATAGGGAGAAATGGGATTTGTAGTCAGAATTCCCGGGGTTGGGCAACTCCAGGCCTTGAGGGCCAGTATCCAGGCCCTACTCATGACCAGAGACTGAAGAAACACTGGACAGCTTGACCCGTCCCCCCTCGTGTACCAAACAGGAAGTATCTACTAGCTCCAAGATGCCAATATCCCAGAGACATTTTAGAGAAATAGACAGCTATAACTTAATAATTATATTTTTCAGAGTAACTATTCTTGCTCTGATACATTTTTCTTAACATCTAATCCCAATTTTATCATGATATTCTTTATTTATCCTAAATTATTCAAGTTATGTCTTAGTAAAAGTATCTGATGCCCACTGGTCCCCATCTCCAACGCTTGATTGACAGACTCTCACTCATGATTGGTGACTGCTGTTGCCGTAAAAACGTGACTCAGACCGACTCGGACCAATCACTGTCTTCTGGCTCCAAATGGTAGCGTCCGTATTGCGGAAAAATTGGTGACTGAATTGGCTTTATTTCGCTAGAGCCAGAGGTAAGGAATTTTTTATGAATGACATCACACCCACTAGATCCAGTAATAATGCATACTATCAATCCTAATGACTGATTACTTGGTTTACGTGTGTCTAGCCCAGAGGTTGGCAACCTTTGCCTGTAAAAGAGCCATTTTGTACTGATCAAAACCTAGAAGGAGCCGCAAAGTTTTACTATAGCCTTTAAAAAAATTTGGATTTGCATTCATTACCTTCTTTTTTGTTTTTTTATATTTTTTAATAAATATGAATTATGTCTATTTTTTTGGCACGAACAAAGGTAAAAATAGAAAAAGAAACTAGCATTTCTCACAATGGCATATTTTTTTTTTACGTTTTTATCTTTTACCTTTAGTAGAGGCCAATTTAGCGAGTAAGCTTGTTGCTTGAATACTAGCTAAATTCCAAACTAGTATAAAATTCATCAGTAAATTAAAACAGCCAAAAATGTTTACATGTTGCAAAATAGACGCTAAACTCTAAATTTGCCTAAAATCCCCATAGATAACAAATTAGCCAAAAATAAATGTTAACATGTTGCTAAAAACAATATCTCCTCATTGCTTGAATATTACTATTATTTTATTTTTCTTTAGCCAAAGAGCCACCATGGAGAGATTAAAGAGTCACATGTGGTTCTGGGGCCACAGGTTGCAGACCCCTGGTCGAGCCAATAAACAAGCCAGAGCAAGGTATATTGAAAAACATGCCAGAATCCGGCTCTTGAGGATCTCCTCAGTTTCACTTCCACACTGCCAGTTCGTTGAATCAGTTTTGCTCATCTAGTCATAGTTTCCGTATATATATATATATAATCTTTTCATGGTTTTGACCCTTTTCTGGCCCTGGTATTGAGTTTATGCCTATTCCCTTTTGGACTTTTTCTGCCCTGGTTTTTTCCTCTTCTGTTCTCCCCCTGGGGAGTGGGACGTTTCTGGATTCCTCACCTCGTCACAGAGTAAGGCTGCTCCCAACTTTGGTCTTCACCCTCTGATGCAGTTTCAGCCTCTACCCAGCAGCAGTGGGAAATCCTCCATCATTCTTCTGACACCATCCACCCTGCGCACAGACGCCTCAGAGCTTTATCCCTCACGGCTGCTTCTTGAGTCTTACGCTCGCCTGTGCATCTGGCGGTAAAGCAACTACCACTACTTCCATAATAAACACTTTAATTGCGACCTGTGTTCTGCTCTGTTTTGGTTGTCCTCCTGATTTTCTTAACAAATTGAAGTTTGACCAATCAGGGACTCAAATTTGGTAGTGATGTATGGATGTTTTTCCTGTGAGTTGAAAATGTAGCATGAAGTAGAAATTAATAATGGCGGTTTGTGTTTAACCAAAACTAACACCAAGTCTGTCATGTATCGGATCAGAAATATGAAAGACAAAACCTGGTACAAGATCTACCAGATATTCAGCGCTTCAACAACTGTAGATGGTAGAAATATATGAATTCACTGGACAAAGTGAGGTGTTGACGTCACGCATACAAGATGCCTCACCTCCTGCCCTCATGAAATCATTCCAAAGAGTGTCACCGTTGACCGTGGTTGGTCAGAGTCGGTCTGAGTCACGTTTTCAGAGAAACTATCCTAGTTAATAGTGAGTGAGATTGTTCCGGGTTGTTGGAACTCCACACCCCTCCACTGAAAGCGGCTCGGGAGAATCTGTCAATCAAACGTTCGAGGTGGGGTCAGAGAGCACCACATGCTTTAACTGAGGCATCTGATTGGTCAGTTTATAACTGAATAATTAGCAATAAGGTAAAGAAGAAGATATCTGAGCAAGAATGATTATACTGACAAAGAAAATGATTGAGCAATAACTGTCAATATGCATTGTGGTCTGAATTTGCTAATGTACTGAACATCAATTCACGCTAGTTTTTTCTTTCAAAGACTTCTGGGAAATTTCTAGCGCACTCGATTTTGAAATTGTAGGTTTGAACAGCACTAGAAAATGGCAAACTCACTAGTGAGTCAGGAAGGAATTCGGGCATAGCTACTGTCTTCTTCAAATAAGAATGTATGTTTGGGTCACATGACTGGTGTAGATGTAACTTGAGACTCAAACCAACACAATTCTATTAGTCTGGTCAGAAAAGAAAAGCCTGGAATGTCTAATGAACTCCTGCCACTCTGCAGAAACTATGTCCTACAAAACAACAGGGTTTCTTTTGTTTTGTTTTAGTTAAATCCCAATAGAAGCGCTTTTAAAATAGATCAAAAGATGATCAGAGTGTTCTTTTAAAAATGTTTTCGTGCATCGACTCCATCTTCCTGCAGGTATTGTGTATTTCAGTGTGTTCAAATGGTCCCTGCGTGGACACTGTGCCGCAGTGAGTCTCCTCCAACTTCAATGTCAACCCCTCAAGACCGGCTTTTGCTTCTTCTACTGTTTATCTTCACACTGACCAAGTCTTAATGCGTCCTAAACCCCATAGCGTCTGTGCTCCCCTCTTGTTTTTACCTCACTTGTACACAGTGAGACTTCAATGTTGGCAAACGAAGCCTTTCTCTCTGAGAGGGCTAAGACGGGGCTTGTTGCCTGTAAGAGCTGTGCTTGTTAGAGTCGGCAGCAGGTCCAACCACCTGCCAAGCCGCTGACTTATCCTTCCAAAACACTCCACGACAGTCGCTGGAACTTTGGATGCAAACACTGGCGAGAGAAGCCGAGGCAAGCTTCCATACATGCAAATCTAGGCTCTAGTGTATGCTCCTTGCATTTGCACCACATGTGAAGGTACTGCCAAACAAAATACACACTGATTTAGAAATTCTCTCAAAGAGAGTTGTGAAATTTTTTTATTTGAGAGTTTTAAACCCAATCTCTCAGTAGGTCGGCCTATCTCGAGTGCTTAAGATTAAAAAGAACAGCTTTGGAATACCATTCGTCTCTCGCCTATTGTTGGATATATCTTATCTCACTCAGGTAAACAGCATATCTCATGCTTCTTTTATTAAAATCTCAATTTCAATATCGTCTTTTTCTATTACATTCATGCCCGGGGTGCAGGAAATGACACAACAGACGGATATCTTTGTCCTAAATGGAAGAATGATTTGCAAACAGCTTGCAAATAAAAGCGAGTCTTGCTCACATGGAAGAGGTGACACTGGGTTTAAGAGGAATCAAAATGATTGGATCTGGATTTGTCAATTTTGAAGCCCTTTTGAAAGGCGTTACATGTTGAGCCATCGAATAGTTTTAGAAAGATAAGCAAAAATGAAAATGAAATTTCCTAAGAAATCTTGCTTCTGTGGTCTTCAGTCGGTGTTATCTTTGAAGAGAAAATGTCCCATGAGTAGTTGTAACAAAATATGGAAGTGTTTTAGGTTTGTTGGTTTGTTTAAAGAATCACTAGGTGGAGTTTTACCATCACAACTTTTTGATTATGGCTAGATTTTGGTGTGAAATTCTTTGGAGAATGAATGGAACTCAAACAATTGTTTTAACCTGAAACGCCTTTGAATTTAAATACAATATCATTGCTGGATCAAAGAAAATACAGAAGTGGTTTTGTTAAATTTTGTTAAAAAAGACAGTTTGCCTGACAATCCAGATGGTTGTATTTGCATTAATTATAGTTGTACTTGATGTCAAAGTGATTTTTTTTGGAGAGGTAAGGTTTATCAAAATGTCAATAACTGTGTTTTCATCACATATATGCTCATAACTTGATCAAAATTTAAAAAACGTCCAAAATACACAATTTTGCAAATAAACACACAGCCTTTACCCATCAGTACCCGGGTTAGGCTCCGGCAGCCCTGTGATCCTGAAAGGGACAAAGCGGCCAAAAAGATGAATGACTGAACACACACAATTTAAAAACACAGCAGTGGTTGTTAACAATCTTTTGATTTACAGCAGATACATTCAAATTCTGCCACAGCACTAGCGCTCATCATCATCTATCAAAGGAGACGTCGGGAATATTTAGGCAGTGGAGTGACAAGCTACATGGCAGCGGCTACAGATGAGGCCATTTTGGGAGTTCATGGTTTTGCAGAGGAGCTCTGGATCCAACAATTACACATGACATGCCCAAACTTTGATGAACTGTTGGACCACTTCTAGTATCCAGTTGTTGGCTAAATTACTCATTTTATCTGAAAAAAATGTTTCCATTCATTGCACTTTTGTAAAATATGTCAACTTGATACGATTTTTCTCAATAAATTAGTTTTTTCAAAATTCATGTGTTTCCATTAGGCAAATTTATTATCGCAAATATAATTTACGCAATTTCCTAACCAATAGAAATGCATTTTGTCTTTTTTTTTTGGAATTATTATAAATATGCTAATTTGGCTAACACGATGTTGTATATCTTATTAATCTTATTAGATTAGGAGTTAGCATAGCCACAGTAACATGTGTTTTATGTATCAGTCTGTTTTTTTCAACACATTCTCATCCCCAAGATATTGATGTTTTGCTAAGGTCCCTTCCGCATTGCTTTTTGAAGTTTTGGGTGTCCCCAACTTGTGTTTTTTTTTTATGTATTCGTAAAATCAAGGGTCTGCAACCTTCGGGGTGCGGTACTGGATGTAATATTGGATGCAGAACCAGATCTGCACTGGTCCTCAGGACGTGTCCAGTACCACTTCTCCTAACCCAGAACTGGTACCCTAACCTTAACCCGGTACTGGTTCGCGTCTGGTTCTGTGCTCGGTATCACATCTGGTCTGGTCAGTTAGGGTAACAGTACTGGATTTGGGTACTGGTACACTACACGTTGTGGTACTGGACCGGTGCTGGTTCACGACCTAGAGATTGGGGACCCATGATTTGATGGGAACAGCCAGTACATCAAAAAACGACAAGTTGGCGACACCCAAAACGTCTAGGTTTGAATCGGAAGGCTCCTTAACCAAACGTCGATATGTGTCGACTTAGGAGTGAGAATGTGTTGGTGTTTTTATGTACATGTTGCAAACAAGGTTGCTCAAAACTTTCTAAACGTATGTTTTTTTTTGTTCTATTTTGATCTTTTACCACGCCACAAGGTCACAAATTTAAATAAAGTTACCTCAAAATAAGGGTTTTGACAGCAATAATTAGGTTAAAATTGATTTCTTAATGACAGATCACGATTAATAATCACACATAAAGAAAAGTATCGCATGACGGTTCTAGAACCATAACTTTTTAATGGCATTGTCTGCCCCTCATTCTTTAAAATGATCTGAATGTAGTGAGTTCCCTCATTACAAACTATTTAGTGCACTATATATTTGTAGAGCTACATGATTTTTCACGAGATAAAATGTATTTTAATATAAATTTTTCATCTTTCCTCATCCATATCCAGGGCACTAGATCATCTCGCACTATATTCTTAGAAACAGAGAATCAAAGTAATTCTTTAAAAACACATGGAGGAACATTACTTTGTTTGGACCAGGTTTACAGGAACTTTCACAGCTTTCCATGCTTCTACTCAACAGCAGTGATGAGATGCGTGCTTACAAAGGTCAACTACGACAAAAACCCTTTTATTTAGCCCAGTGTTAACCTTTAACCGGGAGCAGCTTTGAGGTCCCTGTGAAACACAAAGGCTAACAAGGTCACACAAGCCTGACATCCTGTTCACATGCCTGCAGGGTCCAGACTCCACTTTTCCACTGGAGATAACCTTCCCAAACAACAGAGGTCCTGGGACTGAGTCACTGATAATCAGTGTTTACAAAGCCCGACGTCATCACCACCCGACGCAAAAAAGCCCAATCTGCTACCCGCTCTCTGTTAACCGGCTTCTGTTTGAGGAATTTCACAGAAGCACACAAGCCAGAGACCCTCCAATTCCTGTTTGAGTCAAATCGCTAGAAAAAAAAAGTTTGTTATTGTCCGGGGAGAGCGAGTCCCTCTCATACCCCCAGGACTTAATTAGACCCTCCTATTGCACAAAGTGCAACACGGCGGTAAAGTTCCAACTGCAGGGCTCGGCGAAACCTTTTGATTAGCAGCGGTTTGTGGTTGACTGTTACCTCCATGTTTCCCATGTCGACATTGTATATAAAAAGGTTTTTTTTTTAGCCCGACTGTGCTCAGAATTTCTAGTTCCTTGTAAAACAAAAAAAAAAAGTGTATGAAACGTCAATTCTTGAAAACCCACAAAACAAAGTGATGATGCTAATTATGTGTTTGTTATCCTCTGAGTGCAGCACGAGTCTGTCTTTGGTGCCAACTCTTCAGGATATAAAAACACATTTGCAGCGTAATTATGCTCAACTGGCTGCTAAATTGCCACATAATGCGTGTTCAGAAACGGTATTGTCCCGGCTTCCACGCCGCAGTCTCTCTCACGCACAAACAAACAAACACACAAACAGGTGACACCCCCTTATCAATCAGGCACGGGAGAACAAAGATGCACCCGCGGAGCGACTGTAATCTTCCGAGTGGATCATTGTTCCGAAGGCTCTCCTCTGTCTTGAGTAGGAGGAAAAAGGAACGCTCACCTGTCTTGCGCGACCGGAGTGACAGTTTGTTTTTCTACATGTCAAGGAAAAACTTGCACACGTGTAGCTACATAATGCAAGGACTTCCTGTAAATGTGAGAGTTAAAGAAAACTTGCACACAATCGCACATCTGAGCTAAACAGCAGGTAGGATGAAGGAGAACTGAAAGCAGCAATCTTACGTGTCTGCTTTCAATTTGTGTGGCAGCTGGCGAGTGATGTGCGTCATGTTTCTTTGGTATTTGCTTGAATAAAAAAAAAAAATGTAAAAAAACTCAGGAGCTCTTTGAATAAAACTGCGTTTTCTTAAGTGTGGTGCAGGATCACTGCAAGGGATGCAAGTCTGGCTGCTCGGGCCATTTTAACAAATTATTCTTTTCTTTGAAGGCGGCGACAGTGTCAGGAAGCAACAGGATTAAACGACATGTTTACACGAAAAAGCCCCAGATTGATTTTTATACAAGCAAAAAGAAAGTGACGTTGAAGGCTGATAAATATGCGTCTGCATAGAGAGGTGTGACAGTGTAAATAAAAAACATATATATGTGCTGGAAAATATTGCAACTAGTTAAGAAAAAAAAAAAAAAGAGAGAAAAAAATGCTAATTTCTAAATTCCTTTTATGTGGAAGTATAAAACTAGAGGCTGTTTTAGAACGGACTCTTTGATCTGCTTTGGTGTTTGTTTCTATAGATAGACTGCTGCATTTGGCTTGTACAGTGTGAAGTTTGGAGCAAACCAAAAGGTAGCGTAGGGGCCTTGTGTTTAACGCCGGGTCCACGCTACACTCAGATGCGCTGCTGAACGGAGGCCGCTTCCATTCGTGGCCCTTATTCACCTTAGATATAGTGCCATAACTCTTCTGGTCAAATATGTGGAGACACTGGAGGGACTGTCTTTTTAACTGTTCTTTTAACTAATGTTTACAATGTATAATAAATATTTTTGTTAAATTTTGTAATTTTTTGTATACATTAACTTGTGTATTCCTGACATTGTGATTTTTTAATATACTTTTGTTGATTAACTAATGTCATTTCTAGTATATTCTTCTGAACTTGTGTATTTTTGATATTGTGCTTTCAAAAAAAAACCAAAAAGCTATAGTTTTAATGATTGGACTATGAGTCCGGATTAAATTTTGTCTATCTATAGTGTAGTTTACACTCGACGCAAACAGCTGCAGGCCTTCGCGGCTCTCTGAGCCCAGCCCACCCTGTGCAGCGATCGTCTTGGCATCTTGTCTATTCCGCGAACACTCCGCCTCAATTCTGGCAAGAAGTTACGCTAAGACACACGAGAAAATCCAGTCAATTTTTAAAATATAAAAAAATGTTCACAATAAAATACCACGTCTGACAAATGCGGTCATATTTTTGAAACTAAACAGACTGTAGAGAGGAAAATAAACACACAAACGACACACAAAAAAACATAGATACACGGAGACACACATACAGATCAATGCGTAGTGGGCCGACTACAGAGCGGGTGCGGTGGTTTTGGGTGTCTAAAAACCACAATCAACGAGAGAGAGAGAGAGAGAGGCAAAGAGCTGTTGCCGACAAATCGAGAAGGATGAATTCCAATTTTTTGTAGAAGCTGTAAATAACCTTAGCTGAGAGGAAGAGCCTATCCAGCTTCACAAAAAAAATATGCGTCTGGTGGGAACTGGAGGTGAAGCGGATTCCGCGCACATCGCTTTGCAACACTTCTGCGTCCGGCGTGAAAACGGCATAATGCTACACACAAAGTGTGTGTGGTTCATTTAAAAACGCACCAAGTGTGTGTTTTTGAATGTGCTTTTGGCACTTCTGTGGTTTGAAAAAGGTGATTGGTCAAAGTTCAAATGATTTAACCCTCAACATGCGTTCAATGGTCTCCTTGTTTTATATAAAGGGCCTGAAAACGGACTTAAAAATTTGCATGGCTCCCTGTAAATGTGAATTTTTAAAAAATATTATGAAAATTATGAATAACAAGAACATGTTAAAACAGGTAGCAGAGAAAGAATGGTTAAATACACATAATGACTGAGTAATATCTGTAATATCGTTTTTTTATTATGTGGATCTAGAACTTGATGCTTCTGAGAGGTAATTGAAAACCTTTGTAAACGTTTTCTGCATCGTGAGCTTCACAAAGTTAGACACTTTCTCAGGATCCTGTGGGTAACTTTTCCTTATCAGGTCATTGATGGTTTCATCTTTACGCTACTTATGATGGTGAGTTTGTTTGTTTTTCCTGTGTAGTCTTGTAAATCCTCCATGGCATGTTCGGTTTCCCAGTTAATGAATAGATTCAAGAAACCTGCTGCTACTCTGAACAGAATGAAACAAACACTGACATTTGAATATATTGTCACGTGTTTGTTGGAGCTATGAGGAAGTTCAGTGTCATTTAACAGCTATTTTCTGCTCTGCCGGTGCTGGAAAACCTTGCTAATGGAATATTACGAGAGAGGGAATGTTTTATTTGTGCATGTGTCTCTCTTTAATCATCTTGAGTTACAGATGAACTAGGTTTTCTTCCGTTCTCTGCATATTATTTGTTGTTTTTAAGCTCTAACTTCAGTCCGTTCGTTGTTCTGTTGCTTTTTCCAATTTAGACCTTCTATTCTATATAAAAATGTCACATTATGTAAAATACTTTATCTGTGCGTCTTTTTTAGAAGAAATAAAATTTACTTTGTGTTTTATTCTGACAACCATCAACTGATTTTAGTTGGAGAAAAGTGGCTTTGCAGCACTTTACGTTACGTTTTACGACAAAATTAGCAGATTTAAGGACATTTCATAAATACTTTACTACCGTAAACTTTATGTAACACTATATAAATATAAGACATAGTGATAAGCTACTTTTCTATTCTTTGAAATGTACTGAAATCCCTTCAATTACCTTATCAGTTCAGGAGTTACTGTCGACAATTGAATGTCAAATGGTTTATTGACGCCATATTATTTTCAGGAGCCCAAAACACAACAAATGCATCAGTTTTATGTTGGCTGGCTAAAAGAGTTATCTCTATCAACCCTGGAGCTATGACTTTACCTTTTGCCATGTCTTCAGAAATCAACCTTGACCGTGCCAATCTGTCTGCTCCTGAGAAATGATGCAAAAAGAGTTCAGGATTGGATGTTCCACCCACAGTTTCAGTGTCAACAGTCTTTGTTGGAGGAAGGGAACGTCGTCTTGGAGGTTTGGACTCTTGCAGAGACGTCTTTGAGGCTTCGACTGATGGATTTCAAACAGCCGACGGCTTCTGAACGATTTGTCTGCGTATTGCGCCGCGAGGGATCGGATCTGTCTGCGGCGGGGGCAACTGTGATGAGTTTATGCGCCACGTTCCCGCCAAACTCCCGCTGCTTCTGCCAAACATTCCCGCTCAGTGCTTCATTCCTCACTGCTTCGTGTTCTCTTTATTATGGTATCTCATGGAAATGATCCCCTCTTTATCATTCCCTCTACTCCGGTTGAGGGTATAATGTTCATGGGAGTTGAGGACATCCGCCCCTTCTTTCCCACTGGTGGTTTAATCCCGACTGTCTGCTTGAATCTCTCAGATGGAGGATGGCGGTGATGAAGATGCTCATCTCCGTCTCTCCTCTGGAGGGCTAAATTGCTGTGTTGTGTCATTAACTAGAAGTTGCTCTCGCTTTGGCAGCTCATTAGCATATTTTATCTGCAAGGGCTACTCTCTCTTCGCATGTCGGCCGGGGTTCTTATTTCCCTCGCAGTGATGTGTGCAAGTTATACATTACTATAACGTATGCGGGTTGTTTAAGCGATATAATCAGCGTTTCCTCATCAGGGGCGAGCATCTTTGCACACACACTCACCAGGAGTGGAGGCAAAACATTGCTGAATTTACTGAGCTGTCTGTGATGTTTTGGGGCCGGAGAACAGAAACTGTGACCGCACACATAAACAAATCCTTGGCCACACACTGACAGAGAATTACACGGCATCTGTCAAACAGGAAACGGCGGCGGACTCTGGAAATGGGGAGCGTGGCGGCACATCTATGTCTCAAAGTCATTACTGATACATTTCAGAGACTCTGCTTTGATAAACAGAAACGTTTGTGCCAACGTTTGAAGTCCTCTCTGACCCAGAAGAGAAGTTCCTAAATCACGCCGCAAATGTCCCAAACCTGAACTTTCTTAGTGGTTTCACGTATCTTTACAATAAATCCATCTCCAGGCCAGTTCATATGCTTTGGTTCCCATCTGGTCATACATCAACGCCATATTACAATGTTGGTCCAGTTCACGAGATTTGAGCCACATCCTCACCACGTAACGCGGGCTGGCGTTGTAAATAAATGCCTCGGCTATCAGAAAGCCCATAAAAATGCACCTGCATGCCCTGGCCTCCCTCAGTAAGTTCCTTTCATCTGCTCCCTTTGTTCAGCGGTAATGGTCCACGGCAGTCTTTGGTCATCCTGCCCGGCAGGAATGTTGCACCGAGCAGCAAAGAGGGAAGTTAACCCGCCGGCGTTACAACGGATTACGCTTTTGACCTTGAGGGCGAAGCTGTAAAAGCTCTAAAATCTCAGGTGAAGATTGAGAAGGTGTTTGTGCCTCTTTATTGACTCAGTGAAAAGGCTAACACTCGGCAGGGGAGGGCGAGCACCAACGCTCAGCTGGAGCCAGAGAGGATAACATCTTGTTAAACACGACCCTGCAGTCGTTTCCAGTCACCAGTTTTATAACATTAATGGCTTTGTGAGCCTGTTAAGGCGACAACATCCAGACGCCCAGATATAAGGCTCTTTTAGATAACCTGGATGTACCTGAACTATTAAGCCTTTGATATGTAGAAAAAATAATGCTTAAAGTCTTACCTAAATTGATGCTCTGTCAAAATGTCAGTTTATTTAGTTGCAAACAAGGGTTGAGCATGCCCGTAGATGTCTCAACAAACAATGATTATCTATTTTTTTTAGTTCTAACCATTGACATGAATCCTCATGCGTTCAAAATAAGAACTACTCGCTGGTTGCAGGAAGGCCATAGCCCAATAGACTTCCATTGAAAAATAGAAAGTTGTTTCTCCATCGTTTTATTTGTCAGAATAACCATTCTTACTCTGATTCTTCCTTCTTAGCATGTTCTTTCTAATCCTATTTTTTTTAAAGAAATTGTTTTTTTTTTCTCCAGTTATTCAAGTTATAAAATGACCAATCAGATGCCTCAGTAAAAGCATGTGGTGCTCCCTAGCCCCGCCTCGAACGTTTGATTGAGAGATTCTCTCAAGTTGCTTTCAGTGGGAGGGGGTGTGGCTTTCGAATACGCCGGAACAAGCTCACTCGTGATTTGTCGACAGCATTTACTTTAAAAACGTGACTCAGACCGACTCGGACTATTCGCTGTGGAGGAGTGGCAGTTGGTTGCAATGTGGCGGTAGATGTATCAGGAAGTGACGGTTAAGGCTCTGGCCTGATTTTGTGAGGGCTGGAGGTAAGGCATTTCCTATGGGGGACCTCAACATTTTTTTATGGCCAGTTCTTATAAATGTTACTAACAGTCAGGCTGCGTCCAAGGAGTGCACACCTGTCGCTATAATGACAATAACAGACGCAGTGCGCAGGGTTTTAATAAAAAATCATACGATGTGTGACTCACCTTCCTCACCCTTACTTACCCTCACTTGCTGATTATGTATCAACTATGATGTGTCACCATATAAAAAGCCTCTTGTGTTGGACTTACTTTATCGTTTAACAGAGGAAACTACGGTAAATGGCGTATACTTGTATGGCGCTTTACTACCTTTCTTAAAGGCCCAAAGTGCTTTATGGTCACTCTATGTTGCTGAAAACTAGTGCCAACCTTCCACCAGGAGAAACTTGGGGTTCAGTGTCTTGCCCGTGGACCCTTCGACATACTGTAAGGGCGGACATATGTCCAACACAAGAGGCCTTTAGCTCTTCTGACACAAGGTGTGTATTTGTATAAACCCCCATTGTAATTTAGGCAAAACTTTGTTTATAATGCTTATATTTGTATTAAAAGAATGAAATATAACTGGGGGTCCCTCAAGAGTGTTTTAAACCCAACCAGGCTCGCCCACTGTCGGACTTTTGGAGAAACCCAGTGCTCAAGAGCAAGGACCAGAACCCGCACCACAAGGTGAATATGATCCCCAACAATTCAGTTTCAATATTTTGTCAATTTACAGATGCTTCCAGAGATCCTGCGGTGCGTTTAGGGCATCGTGCTGCGATCTGGACACTGTGGGCCATTGACAGTTAAAAAATCTGAACTTTGGCAAAGAAGATGACTTTCAGGCACTCAGCTTTACCCTGTGTGGTATTGGTTAGATGATTGGTGAGTGGAATTCAAAACCAACGCGGGGAAGCTGATCGTAATCATTCGTTTTCTTCCTGAACTTTATCATTTTCTTATTTATAATAAAACAACCCTTTCATTTTTTTTCTCCTCCTAAAACTGATGTGGAACTGGGTCACAGAGAGACAGAAGTACTGCTATGAAGACATTTTTGGACAAGCGTCCAGCTGCAAATTGCATCTGCTAATGGCGTTCAGTGTGAACACAGCTTAAACTTTCTGTCAAACGGCGGCTGCTGTATGGTTGTGTCTGAAAATCCATCTGTCCTGGAATGTCGTCAAAATGGTGCAACACCTGGCTTGGAAGCAAACAAACCATACCGGTAACCACTGCTTTCATTATACCCCATTGATGTGTGAAAATATCCCAGATAATACAAGTATTAACTGCATTAATGGGCACGAGGTAGCTCCTCCTCATCAGTAACTCTCAACCACAGAGCTAATTACTCCTCATCACATCCAGCAGGTAGTAATTAGATCTTTGTTTTGTGCTATCGTGGTGTTGTTACAATACATAGCACTCAGGCTGCGGTTGTTCTCATAATTGAGATGATGTAAGGGATATAATGCCTTTTAGTAGGAATGAATAACGATAAACCAAAGAGAAGACCTGTTTGTATGCTAATGTTTATTCATAGTGAGCACGATATCATGATTCATTCCGCTCAATCAAGAGTTCTTGACTGCTGATGATGATCAATATGCAAAACAAAAAAACATGACTCCTGCCTCTGTTGATGTACAGCGGAGACACAACCACAAGCAAAGCGGCTATTTAAGCCATCAAGCTGTGTGAAGGGCTGATTGCCAAGTGTGTTTTCTGAAGATGAGGTTTGTGATACCAAGAGATGATGAGGATTCTGGGAGCCGGGTCTGATTTTAGGAGGAGAACACTCGAAGGACGCTTTGCAGATTGCTGCTACACTCACAATCACCACAATTTCTGTCACCTATGTATGTTTTCTTACTTGCTTCACAATTTCACTCTACAATCTATAAAACAGTGGCAGCGCAAGATTGTTTCCTCCAGAATTCAGCATCCCGATGAAAAGATCCGTTTGAAAATGTACAAATTTGACGTGATTTTTGTGTTATTTATGAAACTTTTCCACCGTTTCTTGTTATTCTGATTTTTCCCTTGTGTTTTCCAAGATGATGCACAAAGTGTGCAATCAGCTTAAAAAAAACTGATTATTTTTATTCTCCACTAAAGGATTGAGAAGTCAAGGATTTTTTTTTTTTTAACTCTGATCTTTCAGTCCGATCCTTTAGTTAGATAATCAGATATTAATCCACATTAAAACCTAGTTGGAGCTAAGAATTGAAGCTTTCAGTTGCTTCTAGTCTTTCATGCCTTAAGCGTTCTTAGTTTACCTGCTCTATAAAAAATATTTTATTGGAATATATAAATGAAACTTTAAATAATATATCCAGATAGACGTACGGTGGCCCTGAAGTATAAATGTACAAACATTTTAAAGATCACATGACAATTAAAAAGCAAAAACAAATATTCAAAAATACAGCATTACATTTTAAAAATAAAAACTAAATTCCAGAAATCAAAATGTAATGCAACAAAACAGAAAATAGAAGTGATGTTAGAAAAATTAAACTATAGGAAACTGGAAAGGTAGGTATCGCTTCATGTAAAAAGAAATCACACATATATATATAAATTTCTTTTTTAAGTTTCTCATCATGTTTAAATGTTTAGCTTTTCATTTTTATTTAAGTAAATTACTTTTACCCTCCATTTGCCTTTTTTTTAATTAGAAAAAAAATGTAACAAATTCCCGTTGGATTTTTTTATAAAGTGCATTACACTACCCAGAATGCCTAGAGGGGTGAAGAGGCAGGTGATTGGTCAGAGGAGTTGATGGGAAGTTTTTCTAGAGAATTGTCTCATTGTTTATGTGTACCTCCATGATCTGTAATAGGCAGCTGTTAGTGAAATCTGACACATCGGTCAAACTTTATTGACAATAACTCATTGATGTTGGACTAAAACTTTAGGACAGATTTTTGAGTGTTGTGTACCACACGATATTACAGATTGATAAGCACAACCAAAATTCACACAAAGAACTCATTGGAATAAAAGACGTCCTGTCAGTTTATAAGAAAAAAAAGGATCTCATACTTTAAAGGCTTATGCTATGTGACAGACTAATTATTATTCAAAACAAAGTTATTTTTACTGTCTTCATTTATTTAATGAGATCTTAGAAAGTAAAACATCTTACGTCTTCTAAGAGAAATATGAAGCCCATGTTAACACTCTGTTACCTCACTTTACTAAACACATCATGAATTATAACTTTGAACTGCCTTCATAAATGTGACACATATTTATGCAATCTCAGGAAAATGCAACCCGAGCATGCTCAGAAACCCCCCTCTGCCCACAGCTTTTGTTGGCGTCGTCTCAGCCAAACAGTAAAAGGATCTCTGTTATTTCTTTGTGGCATCTCAATGACAGATTCGCATTTCTCTGAAGGGATCTTTGTTTGATTGTTGTGATTTAACTCGATTCAAAAGTAACTGTTTTGCTTTCAAACCCCACATTCATCGACACTTTGCATAATTCCATGTCTTTGTGTTGGAGTTGTTACTTTTTGTGGTTACAAGTCTCCCAAATGTGAATGTTTTATGTAACTCCACAACCGTCTTTTTTGTTACATTGCTTAGTCTGTTTAGTTTAGCCCTTTTTACAGGTTTCTAGTTAGTGTTTCTGTTTTTTGCTCTTCTGTGATGTGTTTGCTTTTCCCTCTTGTCACACCTGCTCTTGGTTAATGATCTCAAAGGTTTCCCATTGGTTTTAACCTGTCTGTATTTACTCACATTGGTTTTCTTTGCCAATTCCCATCTGGAACCCTTTCCACTGAGAGTCTTGTAGTTTTTGGTTTTGTGTTTAGAACCCAAACAAATCTCCTCACCGGAATCAATTTTAATGTATCTAACAACTTAAACTTCACCAGAAAAGCAACATTTAATCCTCAGCAGCTGCCTAAATGTTTTCTCTTTGCTTTCTCACTGAGTTTATGGGTGAACTGATAAACTCATCAGCTAAATGTCAGTTAGCTTTAAAACAATTACTCTGGCTAAAGCCTCAAATAAAGTTTTGAAAAAGGTCAGATGTGGCTGTATCTGTTTACATCTGAAAATTGGTGCAAAAAGAAAACATTACAGAGCTCAATAAAAAGAAATACTCAGAAATGCAATTTCAAGCTGAATTTTCTTGATATTTGTTCTCCATCGTCAGAAAAATACCTCAAGATTACATTAAAAAAAATCACTTTATCACTTTAGAGGAAATTCATTGATGCACCAGGCTCATAAGGGGAAATGAGATAAAAACAGAGTTTTAAGTTGTATTAAATTTCTTCTTTGAATTTTTTATTAGATATATTTATATATTTAAAATGGTTCTTTGGAAAATATGCACAAACCACATCTGACAACAGCACGCCAGTGTTGCAGGAAGCTGCTCTTTAGTTACATCACTGTGTGTAATAGCTGTGGGTTCAATGAAATTCCTGTCATGCGGGTGGCAGGTGGGCGTGGGTTCGTTGTGAGTCATTAAAGGCAAAAAGTTAATTTTGTTTGTTATCACGTAGATTTTTTTTGATAATAGCTTTTATTAAAGTAAATTACCTAAATTACCTCCACCTTTGAATGCATTCCTACCGCAGGTGCAACAACAAGTCAAAGTTCTACAACTTTTCTCCAGTATTTTGTCTAAGTGATGCAAACACCCTTGAAATTGCAGGGAGATTACATTTTTCCCCCTCACAGTTTAAGGAGTTCAGACGCACGGACGCTGCTGCCGTGATGAATCAATTGTAGTGTTTGTGTCCCTTCTGAACCAATGAATTTCACTGCGAGTGCTCTTCTTGAGGCCTTCTTGTGCATCTGTATCACGCTATCAATGCCGATGCTATCAGACACGACAAATACGTTCGGCTGCTGAATTTTCTTTGGGGCTTTCATCTGTTCTTGCTTTATCCAAGAGGAAGAGGACGGCATAAGTGGGGTGACATTTATAGATGTGCTGGTGAGTGAAAACATATGTGTGCCTGCATGCAATTCTTATCTCTTTATCTTTGTAGAGTGGGGATGAAAAACACCGGCTTAAAGAAGCAGTAAGGGAAAGATAACAAAAAAAAAAGATCCAACGGTGATTTGTTACTGGGTTTCCTGTTGAGTGGGGCAGCAAATATAGACGTTTCTGTTAGTGCACACATGTTCACAATCCCGTTTATCATAGACCACCCAGTAACCACATCTGTTCATAGTAGTTATGTAGATGGCGATCCAATTCAATTCACAAATCAAGATAAGCAATTTACCGAGAAAAATCACGATTCTTACAATCGGTTTTGATTTTTGATATGTTTGTAAAAATATGTCCTTGATAACCATAATGTATGCTTTTACTGAAATGTAAATTAACAGAACATACTAGATATATAAACACCAAAATATTGAAAGAAATACGATATATTTTTTATTTTAAATAAAGTCACATTCAAAAGTTTCTCTGTCAACTTCCTGGTTAACTTCACCAGCAAACAAAACTGAGATCTCTGTTGCCTTTTTCATTTACAAATTTGCTTTGTTGCTACAGTAGTAACACAATGCAAAGGCAGTAAATGAAAACGCATCAACTCCAAATAGAAATGTAACAACTAGAAAACACTCAGTTGTTAAACACAAACTATGTTTCTAAGGACTGACTAACTTTTTTTTTAATCTTTAGAGGAAATACCAACCAATAAATATTTTCCAGATGTGATATCACATAGTTGATCACAAGAAGAGGATGAAGCCTCTCTCACTTCACCTTTACTAATCTTTGTAACTTCCTGCTTCACAACAGTCATCTCTTCTGTTCTTTGTTCTCTCTCATTCTTGGGCTTGGGACCAGCATAATGAGACCCTGGTTTGGACCCTCTAGTGGCTACATAGTTTACATAATAAACCTGTTGGTTTAAAATTTACAAAGCCACAAATTCACCTCAAATGTTTCCCTGACTAGGAAGTACCAAGGTTTTTGGAGTTTGATGCCTCAAAGGACCCAACAATGGTTGAATATTGTCTATTCTTTCTGAATTGGCAATGTATATATCATGTTTGAATATGTTTATAAATATGTATATATCTTATATATCTTAATTCTGGTGTGTTGTTTTGGTTATCATTTTTTTTTTTTTTTTTTTACTGAGGTAAATTTTTAAAGGAACTACTTTCTCAGGATTTTCTTGTTTTTTCAACATTCCTTTGGCAGACATGAAGACGGCTTTCAAGTAACCTCCAACTGTCTTCACACACTTAATATAGAGTAAGTGTGACATTTAGAAACCCAATTAGTAAATTTGCCTTTTTGAACTTCTGCTACTAAGCGCTAGCTTTCAATTAAACCTATAGCCTCTTACATTTTTTTTAATCGTGTTAACCTTCATGTTTTTCTTTGATCAGTCTTTAAGTCATAATATATGTAAATTGAATAAAGACTCGTGCTAATGCTAGCTAAAAGTCATTGTGTGCTGACAAAAATAGATGTCAACTTTAAACTATCGCTCAATATTAGTTATTGAGCGATAAGTGAGAACAGATCGCACAAGAGTGTAAATTTAAGTATATTATAAAAATGTTTTACTATTTAAAAAGAAAATACCAACTGAAAATCTTGGAAACCTGTAATTTGTATGGACCATCATGACTTACTTTGATACTTATCTTTGTTTTGTTTCTGTATGCATAAATAAAGCAAGATTGGGGGTGGGAATTAATTAGAATATCTTCTGCCCACTCCTTTTACGAGAACATTTTCTACTTCTGTTTTCTAAGGGCGGCTGTGGTGCAGCGGTAGGGCGGTTGACTCCTGATCAGAAGATTTTTGGGTTAGATTCCCACCTTGCCCACCCATGTGTCGAAGTGTCCTTGGGCAAGACACTGAACCCCACATCGGCTCTGGTGGACAGTTGTTCGGCAGCGGAGCCACCACCAGTGTGTGACTGGGTCTGTGAATGTTAAAGTGCCTTAGGCCTTCAGGAAAGGTAGAAAAGTGCAACATTTATGTTTTTTTTTATTTTTATTTATTTTATATTGTCTATGATTTGTTTTATGTCTATGATTTGTTTTCCGTCACTAAATCAATTAATCAATCATTATCTCATCATGTGATTTCAAGCACCTTGGTTTCAGCTAACCTAATCTTTAGGTATCATAAAGTTGGTTAATAGAGGACTAAAATGCAGACTTGAATCAGAATGGACCAAAAAAAAAAAAATCAATTGGGTTATAATTAGAACTAAAGCATATAAAGGTGTCAAATATGGAAAATGTTCTAAAAGCGGGAAAATGACTCACTCTAATATGAAGCGAAGGGAAGGCACAGAAAGACTTCTACACCGAGGTGCTAATTAGTTAAAACAGAATCACCTGTGAGTAATTAGTAATGTCTGTCAGGTCATGTCTTAACAAGGAGACAAGGCAAAACAGAACCTAAATAAAGTCTGAACAAACTAAACAGGATTAGGTTGACTAAAAACATAAAAAAATCATGCCGAACACAGTGAATATCATCTTTACTTAAGCAGTTTCTGACTTTCAGAACAGAAACATGGCTACAGGTGTCCAGTAATGAGTCTGTGACAATTCTGAAAGCGCTGCGAAAGTTTTAAACTCTAAGACACAACATCATTGTCATGTAATTTAAGCAAGAAATCCCCATAAAGGCTTTGGATTCTTTCAAAGTTACCTCACTAAGGACATTTGCCGTTTTTGGCCAACAGCCAGGACTCAGAGAGTCACTGGGTCTGAGGCAGCTGTTGCTCGGGGGGGTGACTGACTGGAGATTAAAACAGTATGAAGCATACGCAAAGCAATTTTTTTATAGAAGTACAACAGAGACTGTCTGGACACTGTCTATTCAGCAGAATTAGTGAGATCGAGAAAGCATCTTTAAGCATTGGTCCCTAATCTCCTGGTCCGCGGACCTGTACGGGTCTGTGGGACCAATGGTAAACACGATCTTCATTTTTGTCCTTTTATTTACAATTTAATTATGACTAAAGTTTTATTTCGGTAAATTACTGGATCCTCTCCACCACATCCGACACTTAAAGTGTTTGCACTGAAGGCTAAATTGAAAGCAAAAGCTAGCAAAATGAACAAAAACAAACACACTAAGAAAGTTTCTTTATGCAGAAAAGAGCCAGTGAGGAAACAGAAGAAGATCCTTTGACTCCAAAAATAAAAGAAACCTGCATGTAACAGACAAAAACCACAAGTATTTACTCCAAATAGGAATTTATTCTAACAGTTGCTTCAACAAACCATATTCATAATGTGTAAATTTGAGCAATCGGCTGTCTAATGTTAAGAGTATGATGCTAATAAAGTTTTCCAAAATTGGATTCCTGTTTATGATTATAATTACGCTTCCAATTTTAATACAAAATAATAATGAAAGAGGATGGACATATATTTGTGTTCAAATATATCAACGTCATATAAAAGTTTCAGTCCAACTGAAGTCTGAAGTTACACATTTTTATCAAATCTTTTGTTTTTCTGACCAATTTAACAAAAATAAGGAGCTAGATAGAATAAGATGCGTGGATTACAGTCATACAACCCTGATCAATTCAACGGAACCATTAAATCAAACCATACCTTTGCAAAAAGTTTTATACTGGAAGCTTAATTTCTATAGTATACTTTATTACGTATAGCTTGTATATTCTCTGCGCATTAGGCTGCAGTGGATTATTAGGGGAACCCTCAACAAATATTTTAATTTATGTAAAATATAAGACATACTAATCTATAAGGTGGGAAAGAAGAAATAGTAATTGGGTAATAATTGGACCATCTTACAAGGCTGCATTTCCATTAACTCTGAAATTACGCAAATTGGATATTTGAAAATAAATAGCCCTAATGGAAACACCACAATTCTGGGAAAACTGGCATTTGTTGAAAAAAATTTTTTGCACTTGGAAGGAGGAATTTTTGGACCACATCGAAATGGACCTTTTTCGCAAAACTACAATGAAAACACTTTTATTGAATTAAATGCGCTTCTTGGAAGGAAGTGGCTGCCTTGAGCGCTGCACAGCGGGCATCACGAGAGGTCCCATAGCTCACAGCTCATTATAAGTCGCGTGTTATACGGATTTGTGAGATCCACAATTCTTCTTTAAAATCACCATCCAAGATTTCCTCAAAATTGCTTCATCGCGCTTGCAGCCTGAATAAGGCGTAGACGTCTCCTTTGACAGATGAGGATGAGCACTATTGTCGTGACAGAAACTTTAATGGATCTTGTCGTGTTTTTAAGAAGAAAAAAAATCCAGCTGCTCACCTGTTAGAATATATTTTTTATTATTTTTTTTTAATATAGCTGAACAGACTTTTCATCTACAACTGTCAATGCACTAGCTGCGCTGCATGTGCGCCACACTGCTGTGACGTCACCCAATGCTCCCTTTTAGTGAATCAAATCAATACTTGTTCTCATCCATTGCATATTTTTTAATGACTTATGAGAGTTGATTTGTATTTATTCACATAAATTGGTTTATTGGAAACAGTGTCATTACGAAATTGTGTTTTTTCAGCATTTCTAAAGTTTCGGTAAAGTTTAATGCATATTTGTAATGGAGATGCAACCAAAGTCACATTCACACAAATCACACATTTACACAGAGTTAAAAAGAGTCAGATATAGAGGTCGGTCAGTCAAACTTTAGTAATTGCATTCACAGGAACACCAATTTTTGTCTGAGATTCTACACGCCAGTCACACTAGAAGTATTAGCCACATTAGAATGTTCACAATGTTTGTAACTCCCAATCTTGTTTGCAACTCAAAAAAAAAAAAAAACCTGATAATGCAAAAGCAAATGTTTCCGTGAGTCCGCACACGTTCAATCTTCTTAGTAACATGTAAAAAAAAAAAAAAAACAATCTGACACGGCTACACGTTAGCCGCATTGGCGTATTCACTGCCTTGTTTGGAACTGGTAAAAAAAAAAAAAAAAAAAAAACTGATAATGCTAAAACAAATAATACTGTGACTATGCTAACGCGCAACCTTGGTAGTAACACGTAAAGAAAAAAAAAAATGGTCCGACACTGATAAATGTTAGCCATGTTAACATGTTTATAACACCTGTAATTCAAAACCTTGTTTGCAACCTTAAAAGACAGATAACCCTTAAAAATGTTTCTGTGACTATGCTTACTCCCAACCTTGTTTGTAATATGCAAAAAAAAAACAGCCCGACATCTGTTAGCCCTGTTAGCATATTCACGATAGCACCCACACTTGTTTGCAAGTTGAACAGCGACAGACTGACACTTTGACACAGTGCAGTGTACCTCTCAAAATATCTTTGATGTAAAGCACAACCAAAACTAATCCATATATAAGGCGCTGTCATTTTTGAAAAAAAAGTAAGTGCACAGCATAGTACAAAACATATAGGGTAGGAAGTATACCAATTTGTCATTTTGAGTTCACAATAAATAGATATCACATAATAAAGAAAAACTTCAAGCAGACTGTCTCACCTTTAGTTTAGACTAAACTTGTAGAACACTTAAATAGACTACTTGCTGCTAAGAGATCACTTTTCAAGTGTAGCTACATTTTGACATGGGTTAAAATGAACTTTGTGTTTCTGGGTTGCTTTCTGTCTTATTTAACAGATACCAGATACAAACCCAATAAAGGTTGTTTTCCAAGTCCGGTTCTGGACAGTCACAGCCATCTTCAATGCAGCGGCACATGCTAGAGATAACAGGAAATAAAAGCATGGGCATATCACAAGACGCCTAGCAGTCGATTAAATTCTTGACTGCAAACAGCCAGAACTTCTGGAAGTGCTTAGGACCTACTAAATAGGAGCCTCTGTGGTTTGCAGAACGTGCTTCTGGGCACGATAAGTCCCTTTGAAGACTGGAAATCAGTGAGCCAACTTCTGTGTTAGGAATCTCGTGGCATCCTCACACACATTTATCATTCGGGCTTTCGACTCACCTCTTAAAAAGATCTACACAACCCGAAGAACATCTGTCTTTCTGTCAATCTCTTCCCTGCAACCTTACAAGACAACCCTAATTGTTCGACAAAGATTGGTCTTCCAAATTAGTTTGTTTAGATGCTAAATAGAACAGTAAATGGACAACTTTCAAATATATCTATAGTAAATAATATAAGCTGCTGCACTATTTTAGCTTTTCTTTAACCTGTGAGCAGCCTTAAGATTGATGGTGTGAGACATTTTCGTCCCTGGTCTATACCAGCGCCTCATTGCGATGCAAGTCATTCGAGTGGGCAGAGACTACGACCGCTCTGATTCATTGTCCATGTCAAAGAGGTGTCAGCGGGCAAATGAGCAAACTACAGCTGCTCATTACAGCCGACATCTGAATTAATGAAATGATGGACAGGAAAAAAAATAATAAGCTGGAGAAGCGACCCGTCTGCGAGAAAGGAGACGAGCATATTGATGGGCCAAAAAGCGGCCGAAGCGCCGATGACAACCGAAATGTCATTAGTCAAATCAGCTCCTTCATCTCTCAGTGGCTTCCATCAAATTTTCTTTTAGGCTAACATTGATTGACAGAAGAAAGACTGAATGTTTCCACGTGAACTGCCTGGCTGTATTGTAGCGTTGTTACATTGCCTCCAACTAGAAAAGTCAATCCCAATAAACTTAATCACCCATTTTTAAAATATGTAGGCTCCTCTCAGGTTAAACATGTGTATAAAAGCTCCTGAAGAAATTGACCAGGAGAAGCATGTCTGTTGTGGGCGGCTGTGAGGAGTGACTGGCACTTGCTCTAGAGCCACCAGATGGCGGGGCGAGGACCTAAGCCAACAGGGTGAAGGGACCCTGTGTCACTGTGCATCTGCAGCCCGTGTCAGGAATTTGGCAACGCCGCAACGTCTCCACTCGGAGACCGGCAGTCACGAGGATGAAAAGGCGAGCTGGGCAAGCGATGAGTCAAAACGCAGCCACACACCTGATGCTGCTGCTGACGTGCAGGGAATCAGTGGCAATCATCCAGATAAGATCTGAGAGTATCGATGGGAGTTAGAGGGAAATTGGCTTTGGCATCTGTACAGCCAACCTGAAGTTAGAGTTAGAGCTCATCAGAAAGTTCAGGTTAATTACAAACTTGGCAAGGTGAGTTTCAGCGCCAGAGAAAGTCTGTTTTGAATTTTAAGCAGTGTGGAGCTCAACTTTGATGTCTGACAGAGGCTTTTATCTTCCACTAGTCCTCAGTTATCCACAACATGTGGCATGTGCAGATTGACCTGTATTCATTGATTAGCCCCTTGACAGTTGATGTTCTGAGATACAGAAGTGTTGATTGGTAACAGCCATGGATGTCAGACTCCTCTGCCATCTTAATAGGTCTATGAGTTCTAAGGACAAATCAATGCAGCAGCTGGTTCATGAAACCTTCTTGTCCCTTTTTAAATAGGATTTTTTCAGAAAAAGTTCTCAAACTGTTAAAAACTGAGGCCCTCCAGTGGGTGGTCAAGTATAAATACCAGGATAAGATTCAGAGTTTATACTTTTTGTTTTCTATCTTGTGGTGCTGCTGCATGTTTACCAGTGCAGATCTATATTCACCATGGGATTGTTGGGCAAGTTATTTATATTCTGTCTAATGTGAAATAATCCAAAAATAGAACGCCTTGAATAAACTTTTCACCTCTGCGGGAACATATATTATCCTTCTTGGCTGAATTCAAACTTTTGACACAAAGGGGTGTGGTCTTTCTTTATTGACATGTCAGCTCTACAAGGCTTCCATGATTTAAATTGGATTTATATCTCTACAAACTTTTTGACCTGACATAACTTAATCCAAACCAACGCTTCAAGACCCACTCCAATGGAAATGATGTTTTTGGTCTTTTTAACTTGTTCTTAAAGCAAATTTTCATGCAATGGGGGACAGATATAAAGAATATCATGGGAAGAATTTTGTTTCTGAGTATTTCTTTATTTAAATCGTTGAGAACCAGCAGCTGATGAAAAAAGTTTGTCAAAGGTTGTATTTGTGATGTAGAAGATAGGCTGCCTGGGCCATTGGTCCCTGCTCTGCTTCATTCTGATGCATCCAGTTGCAAAATAGTAGATCCATGGATGTACTTCTATCAATTCCTCGTCTCAGCTAGCACATGGCTCTGAACTGTAATGCCGGTTAGCTCAAATATTGCTCACCATTTTTGTTGCACCAATAATGTTTGGGAGTTTGATGGTTGTAAGCTCGCGGGATTGCATGTAAAAACAGTGTATAGGCAGCAGTGATGCTCAAAAGCATCGGTTCTAAGAATTGCTCCCTGGTAGGAAGTTGAAACAGTCGACTCTCAAATGATGGGAGCCGATTCTTTAACTTGTATTTATTTTTTTGCTGCATGCTCTCTTCTTGCTTGGTCACACTATCTGCAATTTATATATCAGGGACGTCGAGTTTCAATGTTAAGTCGATGGTACAGATTCCACCTGAGGACCTGAGAAAGAATCAGAGCCCATCATTAGTAGACAGTTTAGGCAAATGCGAGGGGCGTTGTACATCAAGGGGGCTCCAGAAAGGGAGGTAGAAAAACAATGCAGTCTCCTTTAGTACTAAAACAAGTTGGTCATTATGACTTTATTAGAGAAGAATAAGCCCACTTCAATTTTTCTGCATAACAAAGGAATCTAAGTCATAGTTGCCATTTAGTTAAAATTTACTGACTCAAAATGCCAAACTGTCAAAACTTTCTGGTGCCCAGGGGAGGGAAAAAAAGAACTTAAGAGGAGGAAAGACATGACAAAGACAGATGTACGTTAAGTAAAGAGGATTTCAATCAGTCAATGATATTACATTTGCTGTTGCAGAACGACTGATAACATCCTTACCCGTTAGTATAACGACAATGAATAGATAGCGTGAGTGCAGTGTCTGTTAGTTCTAACGTCAGTTCATATTGCGGAAGGTCCTTTTGTTATGGAAATTATTAATCTTCCTCAAGCAAATGTTTAAATATTTGATCAGGTGTTCTGGTTTTTACTTCATTGATGTGTTTTTTTTCACGTTTTCCTTGTAGCAGTCAGTCAAAGCAGTCTATTCATTCTATCCGCATTCGTAATCTTATAGCTGTTTACTGTGTTGCAGTTGATATTGTCTGCAGTGCATTTATCATGTATCTATCATGAGTTAAAGTACACATCATTATGTATAGCATTCCCACATACCATATTTACTACAGTTTACTGAGTCTTTGCACTCTTAGCATTTCACTGTAATGACAATGATACTGACATTATTACTAATATATGAATGACTAATGTCATTTGACAATCAGATAAAGTACAATGGATATTATACAGTAAAGTCGACACTGTGCTTGTATCTCAAGGATTTTTTTTTTTCATTAATTTTTTTAAATTCTTGAAATCATGTGTTTCTTAGTGTCGCATACTCTTCTGTCTACAGATGTCGTGCTGAAGTTTCTCAGTCCATTTTCTGCAAATTCTCCTATTGCAGCACAATCCAGAAGTGATTCAGCACCATCTCGCCCTTTTTCTCCTCCAATAGACCCAGCTCACTGGCCATCTCCTCAAGCTGATAAGGTAACCGCTAACTGCTTTCAGCATTTCGGGCACTCTTCCTGTTACAGCTGAAAGAAGCATCTCAAAGCTCAAATTGATTAAAACTGACTTAAGATCTCCTACTATGCAAGAACTTCCGAATGGAAGAAAATAGATGGTGCTTATTTCCCACCACCTACCCCTACACCTGTATGTACTGTATAAGTTTGAAAGAATCTCCACCTTTAGTTCCAGTGTTGACAGTCTCTCTACAGCTATAACTCTTCAACTGTCTAAAAAACTAACATAAATACAGCAGATTCTTTTGTTAGAATTCATGTAAACAGTTGAAGATTTACAGTATGTCAAATAGCGTGTGTTATTTGGGTGTCGCCGACAACATCCTGGGTGTTAAAGGGTTAAGGAAAGTTACAGTCACTACAGGATATAGTGTCTACACACTTCTGTTTCGTTCAGGAGCACAAAAATCTCCGAAAATTATAGTTCAGCCACCCCGAGGCCCATCTTTAGGGATTTGTCAAACAGGGGCTGAACGGAACAGTAAATAGAAAATATGTAGCTTGTCACTATGCAGCTGATGCACCACCCTGTTCTCTCAGTGCTTCTGTTGCCATAAAAACAGCAGTGTCTGCCAGTGGATCCCGGGAAAGCCTGCAAGATTCTCTGTTTTTGCTGTGCAGTCGTCTCAATTCGACTTTGATTCCTGAGAGCAGCCGACAGGCCGAGACTAACCAGCTCACGGAGAGAGCCGCTGATCAATATTTGAGCAGCTCGGCGCAGCCTGAGCTCCCCGGCCATGTCATGCGGGTCCCCGTCGCTCTCTCAGGGACGAGAGCCAGGACATGCCGCGCTCTTTGAGGCCTGCTTACTGAGGTGATCCACTACCAGCGGCTCGAACATCCACTGATTCATTATAGATGAACTCAGGAATTTGCTAGCAAGGGTGAGTGAGCAGCTGAAATAAAGAAGGTGGTAACATTGCTTCTCAGAGGACAAACATGTAAGCACGCTGGGCATGTGCCAAAAACAAGAGCGTTTACATCGTGAGCCACGGAAACAGAAACACTTCGAGGATCCTCCTGGGGACTTGCAAGCTGGCAGCCCAGGACCACCTCGTGAAGAGGTGGGTGGATGACAAAAGAGCGACACTTCTGTCACCACTCACAATTAAAGGCTTAAAGGCGTCAGCAGTGGCAGCGGCGCTGGTAGCTTTGAAAATTATAGTGCGCCGTCGTGTTGGTGTGTTTCAGAGCGAGCTACCCACACAAACGCTCAAATTACAAATCCAGCAGAGCCACTTGAGCGAAGAAGTGGGAGTCTTTGATAGCATTTCTTCAAAGTATAAAGTTTCTGTCTATCCTCAAAAACTTTCCTGCAACACCAAGAGCACAAATTTTCAGATTCCTCGTATTGACAAACTGCAGAGCAGTCGCGCAATTATTTTTTTGCAAATCTTTTCCTCATCTTTTCGAATCAAGCAATACTTTGATCAGTGTCCAATTACGCAAGAGTGAGCACAAGATTGTGTTGCCTTGTGGACACTTTGGAATATGTTATCATCTGGATGCACGCAGGGTGCTCATTTATTTTGTTGTGCTTGTAATACAGTGTTAATTAGAAGAGGGGAGGGATGCTTAATTAATGCTTGTGGGGCGGATTAAGAGCACGAGATGCAATCGCTTTTAACGTGTCAATTAGTAGCACGAAGGTATAAAAATAAGAAATAGTCACATAACTGACAACATACCGAACTCAAACATGAAGCTAACAAGAAATAATTTGTCAAAGCTGCAGATAAAAAATTATGGTTCAAAACTGCTTTTAAAAATCAACTTTATTTTCCACTTTTGCCGGCAAAAAGCCCAAAAGCTTCACTAACAACCATCAATGTCTGGATGTGTCACAGGACATGGCTAATGTCAGATTTGACTTCAGGTTCTGTTCTCCTGTCTTGATCTTGTGAGCATCTCTCAACCTCCTGACATGAAACTGTAAATTTATTTCATTCACTGTTTCCTTGGCAACTCTCTCTGAGAGCTTGGAAAACTTTCAGATGGAGAATGAGTATAGTGGAGTCATTATTTACTGCAGGGCTCAAGCTCTGATGTTCACTGACACGCTTTACAAGTGTCGCCTCCTTCATTTCATGTCTATTTCCACCACTCTCATCCTGATGTTTGTAATTACAGTCTCCATGGCGATGTTACTGGTTTGGTCGCTATCCGAGCTAAGATTTTTCCATCCATCTATCTTCTCTCACTTATTCAGGGCCAGATCGCTGGGGCAGAAGTCTAAGGAAAGATGCCCAGACCTTCCCTTTTCACAGAAACCTCCTCCACTTTCTCCTGAAATACCTCAAAGACGCTTCCAGGCCAACTGGGAGACAGTTACTCCAGCATGTGCTACACCTTCCTTTTGGCCCGGTCCCGGTGGGATATGCTTGGAAAACCTCCCCAGGGAGGCATCCAGGAGACATGGGGAAGAACGACTGATCCACCTCAACTAGATTCTCTCAATGTGGCAGAGCAGTAGGTCTACTCAAACTTCTCCTTGGAGATTCAGCTCCTAACCCTATCATAGATTTGGTTGAAGTGTCCTCGGGCAAGACACTGAGCCCCACGTTGCTCCTAGTGGTATGAGTTGGTAGCAGTGTTCAGCATCAGATCCATCATCAGTGTCCTAATGCATGTTCCAGTGTACACTATCAATGAAAGGTCTATGTAAACACACATAAGTATATATTTTGGTATTTCACATTCAAAACTCTCACATTTAACTATGGAAGTTTTTATGACCGATTTGAGGGGTTCTAAGAACAGAACGCACGTTGAAAGTACAACCAAATCGAATTTTGACCAATCAGGGACTTCAATTTCATAGTGATATATGGATGGTCCATCCATCCATTTTCCTTTGCTCATCCAGGACCGGGTTGCAAGGGCAACAGTCTAAGCAAAGATGCCCAGACTTTCCTCTCCAGGCCACATCCTCCAGCTCCTCTGAGGGCACCCTGAGGCATTCCCAGGCCAGCCGAGAGACATAGTCTCTCTAGCGCAGGGGTGGGCAATTGTTTTGACTCGTGGGCCACAAAGGGTTCTAAAATTTGGCATAAGGGCCGGACAAGGAGCAGATTGAAGGAGAGATTTGGTAATCAACCTCATAAACTAAAAAAATAATATGGAATTTAGAGAAAAACATGCTTTAATTTGGATTCAAATTCACATACATTAATTTAAAAACAGAAAATTTTGGAGTTTTAAGTTCTAAATTTTGATTTTTGTTCTCTTTTGGGTGATCCAATGGGTTGATGTTCTTCAGAGGAAAATGTGAACTCAAAGAAATGCTGCATTTATGTGGTGTGGGAATAATCCGAAAGATCACCATCTGACTCAGAAAGGAACACACACGAACGTCAGAGAAACAACACCATTCATGGGAAGAAACCAGAAATGCAATGAAAATAAAACAATAATTAGGATTTTTGATTCAATGTATTTTAATTTGGAGGGCCACATTAAGTAGCTTAAGGGGCCGCATGTGGCCCCCGGGCCGTAGTTTGCCCACCCCTGCTCTAGCGTGTCCTGGGTTTCCCCCGGGCCTCCAGCCTGTTGGACATGCCTCATAGGCACCCCCCCAGAGAGCTCGAGCCACCTCAAATGGCTCCACTCGACATGCAAGAGAAGCGGGTGTACTCTGAGCTCTCTCCAGGTGACCAAGCTTCTCACCCTATCTTTAAGGGAGCGCCCAGCCCCCATTCAGAGGAAGCTCATTTAAGCCTTTTGTAGTCACAATCTTGTTTTTTGGTCATGACCTAAAGCTCATGACCATAGTGAGAATTGGAACGAAGATTGACCACTAAATTGAGAGCTTTGCTTTCTGGCTCAGCTCTCTCTTCATCAAAATGGACCGGTACAGCAATTGCAAAACAGCAGCTGCCGCTCCAATCCGCCTGTCGATCTCACGCTCCGATCTTCCCTCACTCGTGAACAAGACCCCAAGATATTTAAATTCCTCCACCCGAGGCAGGACGTATGGATGGTGTCCTTTTTAATTTACAGAAGGGTTATCCATTTGAAATTAATAACGGAGGAGAAATTAATAGAATTGTAAGATTTGCATCACTTTAACATATTCCACCAATCCTCTCCTAACTGTAGCTTACAGACATGTGTAACAGTAGCAAATCAACAAGGAAGCCCCTCCCTGCTTGTTCAGTGTGAACAGCGTGGACTAAATACACATTCAAGAATATGAGTTTGGTGCGTTTTAGAACATGCGTCACTTGTTTGCTGTGAACATAGCATAAGAAGGTAGTAAGCCGCAATATAGGTAAATGGCAATTTACCATTTACCAATTCTAAGGGAGTGTCCAGCCACCTTGGGATGACTGTATATTTTAGTTTCCAGAATCTTGTCCTTTCTGTCATGACCCAGAGCTAATGATACAAGGTGAAGGTAAAACAGTAGGTGATAGTAAATTGAGCAGTAAATTTAGAGCCTTTGCCTTTGGCTCAGATCTTTTGTTAACCACAACAGACCACCTGCCAATCCTATTCTCCATCCTTCCCTCTCTTGGGACCAACACCAAGGTACTTAACACTTCTTCGCTTGTGGCAGGAACTCTCCATCCACCTGGAGAAGGAAATGTGCTTTTCTTTCTGATTGAGAACCATTATATACAACCTGTAGTTGCCAAATCTTATTCCAGCCACTTCACATTTAAATGTATACCAAATTCAATAGAACAACAAAATCTGCTTCAATTAGAAATAAAATCCTGCCATCCCCAAATAAGACTCTTTGGACATTAGCTTTGCCTTTCTGTTAATAAAAAGCAAACATCTGATGACAAAAGGAATCCTTGCACTGGGAGAAGGTTCAACTTACTGCAGGCAATACAAACTGGTTGGTCTGGTGCCAAAGAACCCTTACAGCCCTTAGTAGGATGGAACACATAAGGGGCGAGATCAAATACTTTCTCCAAATCCACAAAGCACCTATGGATTGGAGAAATGGTCTCCCTTAAATTGTCCCAGCCAGATTTGATACTGCTTCTTAAGATTGACGGCATACCTTGCTCCCTCCAACCACCGCCACAGGATGCCACTCTGACTGCCCCAGAGACCTTACAGCCACAGCTTTGACCAGCTAATACTGCTGGAGATTAAAAACACAGTCCGCTTGGACTCAACGCCTCCAGCGTTCCTTGGTACCTGTTTAACCCTCGTGCTATCTTATGGGGTCCAGATGACAAAGGTGGACATGATTGTATGTTTGCCACGTACATCAGTAAAGATAAAAAAATCACTGAAAACAAAACTTCAGTGTGCTGTCTTGTGGGGTCCAGATGACCCAACTTTTAATGTAAACATGCCCAGGATAGGACAAGGCTTTGTGGAAATTGAATCCACTTCTGATAGTGGGCTCACGTCTCACAACCAGGTTAAAAGCTTAAACTGTTCACGTGAGAAACCAGGACTCGTAACTGAAGGTCAGATAGCATTACTATAATAGTCATTGACCACCGCGCTAGCGTGTTCTGGTCCCACGGCACTAATAAATATCCTTTAGTATGAACATGTTTGACAATGTAACAGATTAAAACAGATAACAAAACACCACTTGTGTTCAAACCCAATTCTGTCTGTCCAAGTAGAACAATGGAGCCCCCTGTCAGAGCACTTTCTCTTACCCTTCCTAGAGACTCCAAGAGTACGCACTCCATGCTCTTGTTTGGCTTGAAAGACAAGAAGACAATAATAAAACTGTCTCCGAGCTGGTGGTGCAGAGATGCTACCCTTTCATTCACTGTGGTTAACCTCAAAACATTATGACTGAGCTGGGGGGCTAACAGCAAACCCACAATAGGCCATCAATTCTCACCATGCCCATATGACATAGCCCAGGCCTCCTGTGGTCCCTCCTGTGGGTGCAGGGTACTGGGTACTATGGAAGGAAGCCTGCAAATACCAAATACGGCAAAGCTATGATTTTCATTTTTATGAAAGAGAAACAATGCATTTGATGTTTGCTCTTTGACAGACTAGCAGGTGGAAAATGCAAAGAACTCTAAACAAGTGTTTGCAGAAGCTCGCTTTTAAATGCGTGCTTGAGCGCTAATTAGAAGTTATTTTAGCAGCTAATCATTGTTTTTGGTTCAACAGCCTCACAATGAAGCAAAGTAGGCACCGAGGCCACATTCTACCCGGTGATAAATCTAAATTTGAAAAGTGTGAAATTCAATAAGCCAAGTCTTTAATTACAGCCCATGTTCACTTTCTCCATTCATCCATGACCAGAAGCTGAACGAGGCTGCTCGGAGCAGCTGCAGCATGCAAAGAGAGAGAAACATTTTCACCTTGAAGGGAATCTATAAATTATCAGCCGTCAAAGTCACAGGAGTCTTTGTTTACTTGCAGTTGTTAAACCATCATACTCGGCACTCATATGCTGCAGATGCTGTATTTAGCACTCATGGATTCAGCAAGTTGTCTGTTATGTTAATCATCTACTCTTCAGAGACGGAATGAAAAAAAAGAAACCAGAAAATAATTTTTTTTTTTTTAGTTTTAAGGAATTTGTATGCATAATGATAACAAATTAAGAATTTTAAAATTAAAATGTAAAATTAATGCTTTAAAATGCAATCCTCGGTGTCAGTGATGGAGTCCAAATGTTTCCTGTTGGTCCTCACCAAGTTTGCACCATTATTGCTATTCTGGTCCATTCTCCCATGCAGATCTTCTCAAGAGTTGTGCTGCTATGGGGTTGTTGCTGCAACATTTTCAACTTCTCCACGGATTCTCTTTTAGATTGAAGTCCAGAGGCTGGCAAGGCCACTCCAGAACCTTGAGTTGCTTTTTGCGAAGTCACTTTCTTTGACTGGACCACAACTCATTTTCACTGATGGAGGAAAGGAATTTTCTTATCAGTCCACGACGGCATGTTTTGTGCTTCTTTTCGGGGCAAAATAGTTATAGTCTTGCGAAATACTTTTCTTTTTTTTTTGCCCCCCTGTATGTTTTATTACACCACAGCAACTTTTACATAAATAATCTGTGATAAAGTTGAAGGTGAAGCAAATTTTTATTTTTAAATCCGTATGAGCATGTTCACACTGCACCTTTGAGGGTTGGTTATTCTAGTCTTTACATTTGTGGAACATTCCACCATTTAACCAGTAATACCATTTACTCATACACTGTTTAGTGTGTAAAGGTTAGGGATGCCCCCTTAAAACCAAACCGTATGTTAAACCATGAAATTAAATCATGGATAAAGTTAGTTGTTGTATCCCTATTGCATACCAGTGACTTTTACATTGAAAGTGTCAAACCCAAGTGTTGGAAAAACACATTATTTCTTGCATTATTATGTTACACCAGGCTTGGTATGAGCCAATTGATGGGCTTTTCTTTATTATTACCCGCTTATTAGCTAATTTAAAAAAAGAAAATTCCTGAATTTATAGTTTGTCGGTTTTTTTTGTATAAAACATAAATCATATATCAAAACAAAACCATGAGGTTTGAACCTAAGTGTAGAGAAAGGGAATCTTTTCATCACTAGTAAAGTTTTGGTTGTTTACAAGCCACACAAACACAACCAGTACAACAGTCTTTGCAATAGAAAGGATGAAGTGACGTCATAAAATTAAAATAGTCTTTGCATTTTGTATCAGACTTGACATATTTTTAGCTACTTTTTCAAATTTCAGATCTTTACTTTAGCAGCATTGCTGCACTGAGGCTGTAAAATCCATCCGTCTCTGCAGGCACCATCAATCATTGGCGATACCATGCAGAGCAGCTGGGCAACAGTGAGGCAACGGAGACAAACAGCCATTTCTGAGAAACAAAAATACAATTCTAATAACAGTGAAAGCATTATATTCCCTGAATGGTTTTGGATTTGCTTCTCTTCAGGTTTGTTTTGTAGCTTTCCACCAAAGGTTCCACATGCTTGATGTTGTTGTTATAGATTTCCTATTCGTGTCGTGCTTTCTTTTAGTGTTTTGATCATGGACTGTATATGGGAACTGGACGAGGTGACCCTCCCTCACCCTTGCATTCCAAACAGGAAGTACCTGCTGGTTCCAAAAGACCTAAATCCCATTTACTTCTATTACTTCTGTTACTGCTAATTAACGATTTCTAATTCCAACATGGCGATCTCGTAAAAAAAAGATAAGAACTGACCTTATTTTGTTGGAGACGAAAATACATAATTTTCTATGGGGAATGTTAAACTCACTCAATCCAGTTCTCATATACAGTCAATGGTTATGCTGTCTGTTGAAATTCCTTTAAAGACTTGTTCAATTTTTTACTTATTCTTAGAGCTTAAGATTGATTTTCCACATATACACAATTTACATGAGCACCATATTAAAAAAAAACAATATATATTTATAAAACTTATTTTTAAAAAGAAGACTGTATATCTTACAGAAATAACTATATTCTTGTACAAGTGTTGATGACAATAGTCTGTGTACAGCACCATCAACGGGCAATAACAGCACATCTTTTCTTGCAAAAAATATTGATAATTTTTTTTTGTGGAAACAAAAAGAGAAATAATTATTCATTCCTCAGGTGTAGCACATTTACTAATTAGCCCTTTATTTGTGTCCACATCAGCCAAATAGAACACACTGAACAACATTAGCATTCACACGTCTTATCATGAATATGACCTGACTCTCCGTCTGGTTAACTCAATCAAAAGGCTAAATTCATTTAATTTATTATCTCAAAAAACAATAGGATATTAATGTGTTTTGGATGATTACTATTTTATATCACAGTCTTAACACTTTGATGAGATGTCGCCATCGACACCTAAATAACACACGTTCTTTGACACACTGTAATTTTTGACTGTTCACGTGATTAAGGCGAATCAGCTGATTCTGATGCGAAGGAAAGCGAACCAACATATCTGCAATCATATCACCAATATTGTTTTTTGGGAAATTATCAGATATATGATTGTGTAAGCATTTCACCACTATGAAGTGTTGCGTTTCAGTGGAAGGCTAAAGAGAAAATCACAAACAAGTCCCTCAATGCAAAAGCATATTAAAGATCACAGTGGCAATTAAAAAAATTAAAATAAATATTATAAGAAATATAAGCTAAATTCCAGAAATCAGAACACAATTCCCTCAAAAAAATGAAACAAACAAAAAGGAAACTTTTTGGGAAGTAATTTCAGGAAATCAAAATGAATATTTGAAACATTATTAGATTCTGGAAAAAAGATGACTGGATGATGATGTTTGAGTTTTTCAAATACTTCTTTAAAGTTGCATATATATATAAAAGAGGATATATAATTTAATGCCAAATAACTTTCATTTGAAATCATGGACAAGCGTCATCATCCATTCAGTGATGTGCCATAGCACCTATCTTTTCCAGTTTCTATAAATGAAGAACATTTTTTAAAAAAAAAATAAATTTCCAGAAATCCAAATGAAATGTTAATAAAACTAAGTAAAATAAGAATTTTATTGCATAGAAAGCATGAATGACATCACGGTTTTTCACCTTAACGATGACCTGGAGAGTTAAACAGCAGATCCTTCCCTGCGGGAGGAAAGCGTTGTCTTCCACATAACCTGTTGTCCTCCTTCAATGACTTTACTGTTTTCTTCATCCATTAGATGACAATCTCTGGAATACCAGAGACCTGGTTGGCCCATTGTGAGGATGTGTCCTTTCCTCCAGAAATAGATCACCTTGAAACAAAGCGTCGCTCCCGTCAGAGGCTTCGAAAAACAGCCTCCTCGACAGACATGCAGGTGTTATCGGAGCCCCTCTCCTTGACTGACCTTCGGGATTACCTCGCACCGTACGTCGTCTTTGTCTCGGAAATGGCAACAATTAGAGTCTGGAGCCAAGCATTGGGGTTATTTTGAACGTGTGAGGGGGGCAAATAGGGCGAGAAAGAAGAGCGAGGGGAGGGAAGAGACCTGGGAGAGCCGGCGGGCCCGGAGTGGGAGGCAGGGAGCAGAGAGAGCCAGAAGGTCAGGGATAATTAGAAGCCTCTGTGGCCCTCTCAAGAGACTCAGGTGGAAGTCCACAGATGGGCCCTTGGCTCTCAGACCTCATGGTAAGGGGGGAATACACACACACACACACCTGAGGATGCTCTTGTTAAAGGAGACAAATAAATGAGAGCGGGCACAGATGATTTTCAGAGACAGAAGAAGCACAAAACAAGCTGATGTTCAAATCCATTATTGAGCGATAAAAAAGTGATATTATTTGTAGATTTTACTACCTATCCATCCATCCAGCCATTCATCCATCCATCCATCCATCCATCCTTTGTTTTCATGTGATTCAATACATGGTCCGAGAACTAATGTTAACCTTTGCAATACCGTACAGTCAAAATATTTTACCTAAATGGAAACAAATTAAAAATATTATGTATTTGTTTTCTAAAACTTGTAATGAGACTGGATGCTTTATAACAGAAAAACTTTTGTTTTTTTTTAAGTGGTGCTTTTTATTTTTAAGACCTGCTCCGATCGATCATCTTTTGATTTATCCTAAAAGCATGTGTCGTTTTCTAGGACATATAGTTTCAAACATAGTTAGTTTGAAATGCTCCTCTGAGAAGTGGGTGGGACTGGAGTAACACCCCCCCCCCCCCCCCCCCCCACACACACACACACACACGCACACTTCCCGTCATCCATCTGTTTGCGCGTTCTCCTGCTAGCTTACAGCACCTAACATTAGCTGTGCAAGTAGGAGTGTTGATTTATCCAGTCGTACAGTTTTGATCCAGATTCTTGCTCAGACGAGGGAAAAGAAAGACACACATGGATTGTTTCGTCTGCGAGTCGGAATGGGGATGGACATTTTGATACTTGAATGACAGAAATTGCACGAAGTATACAGGAGATATGGATGACAGAAAAACGTACGGAAGAAATTAATTATTATGAAGAAAAATAATCAAGCAGAATAATAATGACTACATACTGCACAGAAATTCCATTTTTAACATATTTCACTTTTTGTGTCTTTTATCGCAATAAAAATGCTACAAGAACACAATTTTTTATCATCTTTAAAGCAACAAAAATGTTTTCAAACATTCAAACTTGGAGTTTTAAGTCTTTTAGACAGCTTTGTTCTTTGTGGCAAAAAAAAAAGTGTCACATTAGTTTATTCAGATACTTTTTCAGTGCTTAGAAAATAAGGGTTATCATATAATCAGTGCACACAACCCAGATCCCTCACTGTGGTTCACCTTTAGCTCATTGTAATTAAAAGACATTGTAAAAGAAAACTTGTGATTGGAAGTTTTATTTTGCCTGTATAACAATACAAAAGGTAAAAATAGTAGAGACACAATGGAAAAACAAATCTGACAAAGTTTGCAAAAAAAAAAATGAAAAGGATTTATACCTTTTTTACCAACATAATCTTGTTTGTGTCTGTGGTTTTCAATCAATATGTTTTTACTCAAAACTTCTTGATATACATTTTTTGATCTGTCCTTTTTTGCAGTGGAGGTCACAATTTTGTCAATGCTGTGCTGCCGCCACTGCTCAACTTTAAACTCCCAAATGTCAGTTGTGTCGCCTTTTCTTTCTGCGACCACCAGAGAAACAAATTCATTACCGGAGCCGCGACCCGCTCGGCCCTCAGGTCAGGAAAACGGTTTCAAACGCCATGGCGCTGACATTTGAGTTCTGGCCACGTTTAAACCGCCATTTAGTTTGGAGTGGTTCACATCAGAGTCTGCTGGGGTGTGCACTGGGATAGGCAGCATCAGCAGTATTATGATCCTATGATGATGAGCATTTTCTCACTGCAGGAAGTACTTATGGCATCGACAGCTCCTGCAGACGACCTCAAAAGGCTGTCTGGGTTGGAACATGCTGATATAAGCGTTGCTGTCCCTCTGTCTCTGCTGAGCTGCAGACCTTTTCTTCGCTGCTACTGAATGTAAGAGAAATACAACCTTTATGCTAAGTTCACAACAGCCTCAGCAACACACGTTCCACTAACCACTTTCAATAAAAAGTCTGTGGACCAATCCAAATTCTTCTCCATGCCCCTACATTTAGCCCTCCAAATGAAGAGATGTGGAAAAATAGTGTCCTCATATCTGGATGGAACTATCCCTCAATATTCACGGTCATCTAGGTTAGTGTGTAGCTGCCAGTGGTCAGAAAATAAATAACATTGGTTTTATACCTTTAAAAAGTCATGCAAAGATTACAAAAGAAGTCATTACTTACATTTAAGTGTAAAGTTATGTGCATCAAAGCACACCCACATGAAGGAGTATGTTCCTCCGCCACAGCTCAGCACGACATGGAACACCCTACTGATGAAGGGATTCAGAACTTGAAGTGACTTTGCTCTAACCTTGAAAAAATGATTTCTAAAACCTCCATCACTTCAAATGCCTCTCATACCGGAGAAGCCGGTATGGGAAGAATTTGTATTTAACCTGTTCGTGAGCTGCTTTAGGCTTCTACATTCAAAAACACTCATGTACCCCTACGCTTGTTTCAAGTCCGCTTTTGGGCTCTACGTACAGAACACGTGGACATTGTACTCACTTCAAAAACTAGTTGAATTTTGACCAATCAGACTCAGGAGATGGTAGTTGGTAGTGATGCATGGATGGCATCCCTTTAATTCAAGGAAGTTCCAACTGTTGGTCTATGTTAACACGTCTATGCCAACACATTCTCAGTCCCAAGTCGTCACATATTAACTTTGATCAAGGACCCCTCTGCATCACCTTTTAATGTTTTTGGTGTCTCCAGGTCGTCATTTTGACGTTCTGGCTGTTCTCATTAAATCCCAGTTGTAGTACCGAGATGGGTAGCTCACCAGTACCCAAAACTGGTACCAGTACCCTCACCCTAACCTGACACCAGCAAAAGATGATGAGTAGGGGACACTCAAAATGTAAAAAAGTGATGCAGAAGGGGCCTTTAACCAAACATCAATATGTGATGACTTGCGGATGAGGATGTATTGTCTATGTACGTTTTGGGCCTCCACGTTCAAAAGTATCGTGTTCACGTAGCGTTACGCAAGTTTAAAAGTCTGTTTTCGAGCTCTACGTTAGTAGTGGCGTATGGATGGTGTCCCTCGTAATTCACAGAAGTGGCAACTGTTTCAATATTAGTCTATGCAAACGCGCGTACGTGCGTGTTTTGGGCTTCCACGTTCAAAACTCTCGCCTTCATGTGTCCCTGCACAATTTAAGTCCATTTTGGGGCTCTGGTACAAAATCTGGGACTGATCTGGTATGTACCAAGGAAAATGATTAATTCTGGTTTGTCCTGGACAGAATTGTGACTCCAAGTCTTTCATATCAAAATAGAGCTGAGAAAGAAAAAAGTCTGGAACAATATTCACAAGATTTGTACTGTGTTAATATTTAGCACAGAGTCTCTTCCAACTGGAGCTAGTATCGGGTAGTGACAGTCCAGTGTGAACACCATATGTTAAAAGTGCGTTCAAGAATCCCCCTTGTGATTCACATGCCTGGTGTGGACACAGTAATACTGTGCGCTCACACACACTCACTTTTAGATTAGTTTACTCCGGCTTGTTCTTCACCAGGTGATCCCATTTTTGAACAAGTCAGAGTGCAGAGAACTTCCTGCTTAATATTCAGTCACTGTTTTACTTCAACATCTTTCAGTGCTGCGGAGCTGGGAGATGCAAATGCTGCGCAAACGTCTGATGACAGAGGGTCAACATTGGACTGCGGCACTGACAGGCGAGACAGTAGGAAGAAATTACGCCTGATTGATAGTTTGCTTCTTGTCAGGAGAGCAATTTCGACCTGAGCAACCGACAGGATTGACAATTTCCCTCCCAGAGATCCTGGGCTTCGCTTCACTGCCATGTAAATAAGTAGTATGTGTAAAATTTTAATGAGGGAAGGGGGGAAGCAGGACTAAGTGGATGTCTTGGGTAAGCTGCGCAGGTCACTTGTAGTAAATCTTTGCATGATAGATGGGGTGTAATTGCTAAGCTTTGTTTAATCTGAAGCTTAGTGTTTGGCATGCTAATTTGGCATTGCGCGCGACATGTAAATATCAGCTAAATGTCACGTTCATTAAGGGCTGCGCAGCCATGTTGATGAGGCCCTGCGTGCCGGTTGCGGTGGATAGAGATGATGGGACAGCCAGGAGACGGGTGGAGCTGACGGGGATCCCCTACATGGGGCCGTCCTCTGAGGGTTGCGTGAACATGTCAGCGCTGTCTGCATACAGTCATTCACCAGCGTTTTACCCCTCCTGCTAATAAACATTGACATGAAATGCCAGTTTTTTTTAGTATGTGTCACTTTGACGCATAAAGCAGCTCACTGAGTAATTAGTCTCACCTCATACATAAGATTTGGTCAGTTTTTGTATTAAAAGTCCCACTCCGATCAGCTTTGCCATCCCGGTGGTTTTTTCAAATAATGAATATATTGTTTTTAGCCAAAATCAATAAACGTGTCATTTTCTAGAACATCATTTCTGTAGAGTGGCAGTAGTTCATTAGAAATTCACCTGATTGTGGGTGGGACCATTAGCATGAGTAACCCCGCCCCCTTCCTATCCTGGTTGCTGACAGCTCTCAGTTTACCAGAGTTGGGAGTACCGGTAACACCGTTTAAGTAAAACGCCAATACAGCTACGTATTATAAGTCATAGTGCGTTACTTCACAGTAAATGGTTTTTATATGTATATATATATATTTTCTTCCTCGAGCACTTCACATCCACAAGTGTCTTTGGTGTGTTGCTGGGGGTGCAATAGTCACAGTGGCCATCATGATTGCTTAAGGAGTTAAGTTGGCGGATGCATTCTCTCCATGCAGCCTGGATCAAAACAACAACAAGAGCAGAATCTGGTGACAAAAGCATTTTTTCTTAGGCTGGAAATCTGTCAATCCCTTTTCTTAACCTGCTTTATCCGTGTTGGGGTCATGGCGTTGCCAAAACCTGTTCCGGGTACTGTTGGGCGAAGGCGGGGCACACCTCAGTCAGGTTGCTTGTCAGTTGCAGGGCCATACATTAGCTCCTCTGAACACATGCACACCTATGGTTAATTCCAGCCTCGATTCTAATGAGCAGTCCCGTCTGGTCTGGTTTTTTGTGTGTTTCCATTGTACAATGGAGCCATTAACCCTTGTGGCCTTAAGGGGTCCAAGCCTTAATGATGTGTTACCCATTCCATGACAAATGTGGATAAAGGTGGACAGGATTTCATGTCTTCCACGGACACCAGTAAAAATCAAAACTCATTGAGAAAAAAAAAAAATTTAAAACAACCCCACTCCCAACATCAACATACCAAGAATAGCACAAGGGTTAAACAGAACCGACCTGCATCTCTTGAGGGCCCCATCTGTTGTAGGCCCATATAAAGATGGAAAGAGGACAATTGGGGCGGAGCCACTTTTGCCACACTTTGATTGGCAGAAAGTGATGACATTAGAAAGCACCAATACAGCTCTGAGCAAGTGTTTCTGTTTTTCTCTTTATATTCTTCTTTGGCCCCCTGTGCGACTCCGTTTGACACTCCTGCTTTAGTGTCAGAAATAACCCGTGAAGCATGTTTTTGGACTGTGAGAGGAACATGGAGTTCCTGGATAAACTCATGCGTGTCCACACAGAAAAGTCCCATCCTTGATTCGAACCAGAGCCGTTCACGTGAGTCGTAACCGCTAAGCTATCGTGCAACCTCAGGCTTGAAATATCAATTCTATTTTACTTTACTTGAACCAAAAGAAATAGTTAATGTCTTTGTACAAGGACACAATTATTTAACAACTTTGTAAAAGTAAGATGCTCAATACTGCTGCCCAACACTCTCACGCTAGCTTACATCCTACTTTTACAACCTAACATTAGCAGTGCAATTATTAAAGCTATCCAGCAGTTTTGATCCAGACATCAGCTCAGACAAAGAAAATAAAGATATACATGGATCTAGTCATCTACAAGAGGATTCATCAGAGTTGAATGGAGTAGGGAGCTTGTTGCTGTAACAAATGTTTTCCAACATCATTTTTTTTATCTATTCCTGATTTATCACGATTTAAATAAAAAAATACCAAGGGATGACATTTTATTGTTAATGTCCTCTATATTTGTCCTCCATTGTAAGAAAACCCCACAAGAACATGCTAAGAAAACATATTTTTCAATTCAGGTGTAAAAACGAATAATCTGAAACATACAGAGGACTGCAGAGGTTTGTCGCGTTAACCTCATGATAAGAATTCCCAAAGTCCCTTTGCTCTGCTAGACAACAAAATGCAGGTTCAGCTCAGTTCAATCCATGAGTATTGATGCACGCAAGGTCACCCAGATGGCCAATATATTCCTACTTCCTGTTCCCATTATCACCCATCCTGGGATTTTCTAATCTGTCTCCATTGAGGAGGGAGCTCCCTGTGGTTTCCTGCTGGTTCTGATTGGCAAAACGGCAGCTCTGGCCTTTCCCTCTCTGGAGATTTGCACAGAATAATCTGTTGTGTGTGTGTCTGAGTGTGTGTGCCCGTTTCCTGATAATTAGCCAAATAACATTGCAGTTGTATAGCAAGCCATCTGTCCATAGGGGCGGGGCTGAAAAGAAAAAGTCTCACCCTTTTAGATTAGGTTTAATATATACAAAATTACAGATTTTAAAGCTCATCAGGTTTTTAAATATGTTTAATTTAACCTTTTTTACACATATATTTTTTAAATAAATAAGTGATAAAACAGCACAAAATTAAAAAAAAAGACACTAACATTGGAAGATCATTAACAAATTTAATCTTTGTGGTTATTTAAAGTCAAAATTTTATCATAAAACAAAAGAAAATACTGTAAAAATCCTTTATTCTTTGATTCCAACATGCTTGCTGAGAACCAAAAATATCACAATACTTAACAAAATACCAAAAATTCAGGTCGTGCTGACTTTTTCTTCTCTTTTCAGTTCCACCTTTCAATTCATGTGTCAAAATATTGCAACTTTTGCCCCCTGCGGGGCTCCACACTATGACTGATCGCTGCGATCTGTTGGAATTTTGGGTGAATTAGGCACACAGCCTGAAGCGGAGAGAAATGTGCATCCGTCTGGAGAAGGAGAAAGCTGCATGAACAGAGGTTTCCACAAAAACCTGATTTTCCGCGGTGGGGGGGGGTTGTAGAGGGGACATAACGTTTCCTTGCAAAACCAGTTTCTAAAAATGAAAAACAAGTTATTTTCTTTTTGCCTCAAATGAGGGGAAATCTTCAGGTAAAAAATGAAGCCTAATGAGAGGACTCCAAGTCTGTGATCCACACTCGCAAATCTCGCTTTGTCTGCTCTGCACATTGAAAGCGGCTGCTCCCTCCACACTTGTCTCTTTAAGCACATGAGGCAGCTCATCGATCCGCGATATTGAGGTGGGTCACGGGCCGACCATTAGTTTACACGGACCCGAGCAGAACAGGAGGAAATGGGTGGGTGAATACTACCTACTGGCTTTTTAATAAAAGACCAGTGAGTTCTGTTTTTTTTTTTTTTTAACCACATCTGCAGGGTGTTGTCGATTGATTTCATTCTTCCACAAAAAATATTGATAGGCCTCATGCTCCATGTCGGGGAAAATCGATGACAAGATGCAAAAAAAAGGGATGGAAAACATAGTGATGGGTAAAAGATGGATTGATAGAGGAGGGAGGGGGTGTTGCTCTTAGCAGCTCCTGGTGTTATGCAGGGCGAGAAGTTCGAGGCAAAAAAGCTTGAACAGAGTATCATGTAGAGGGAAAGAAAGAGAAGAAAAGAAATAAGATGAAAATAAATCGTCAAAGAAAATCTTGACTTTGAATGTAGGCGACGCACAAAAGCTAAACTGACAGAAAAGAGACTGACGGCTAAGGTAGGGATTGTGAAAGAAAATCCAAAAGCAAGATTGATGGTGCAGACAGCTCCAATTGACCCATAAGGGTAGTTGTGACCAGGGCTTATACACAAATATTTAGCAAAAGTCATGCAGTTTCAGCATCAGTCCATGTGGTGGCAGTGATTCTCGAAACAATTGTACGGTGGCCGAGACGGCTCACATGATTGCAAAAGCCACAACACAACGGCAAAAGCCAAAACACAACGACAAAAGCCGAAACACGAAGACAAACGCCGAAACACGACGGCAAAAGCCGAAGCACGACAGCGAAAGCGAAACACGACGCAAAAGCCGAAGCACGACGGCAAAAGCCGAAGCACGACGGCAAAAGCCGAAACACGACGGCAAAGCCGAAGCACGACGGCAAAAGCCGAAGCACGACGGCAAAAGCCGAAGCACGACGGCAAAAGCCGAAGCACACGCGAAAAGCCAAAACAAACGGCAAAAAGCCAGAGCACTCCAGCAAAAGCCAACACAGAACGGAAACGAATCAGAACGGAAGTGAATAATGGACTTTTTTCTTAACCTTTCATTCAGTTTCAAGCTATTGGTGATTCTTGAGAGATACGTGATTTTGGTAAGGGATAGGTGAGGGTGGACGTTCGGTGTTGCCGCTTTTATTTCTTCTTTCAAAGCTTTCACGGAGAGCTTTCGGGGGAGAAAAAAAGGAGGGCGGAGGAGGGAAACGGGATCTGTTTTTTTGTCTGCCATTTTTTTTTTTACCTATTTTTTATTACTTTTAAATACCTTCACGTTATCGTCAGTGTAACCCTAATACTGGGGATCTATATATTGAGTTTAAACATCTGACTACGCAAGCTGTGTGGTGGCCTAATGGGTTGCACACTTGGTTAATGTCCCAAAGGGTTGGGGTTCGAGGCTTGCGGGAGTCATTTAGTATTATATGTTTTTTTTTCTGTAAAAAAAAAAAAGTATCATACTGATTCTTACGTACATTTTAAGAATCAAAATAAATAAATACTTCTAGCAACATAATTCCAGGTAGTTTAGTCATTTTTGTTGCATGGGGTGCATGGCGAAAATGGAATTTTGGCGCTGCGTGCCACAACCCCACCATCCTGAATTGAAACGACGTAACTGCCTGGAATTATGTTGCTAGAAGTATTTATTTATTTTGATTCTCAAAATGTACGTAAGAACCACGTATGATACTTTTTTTTTTTTTTTTTACAGAAAAAAAATGTATACATACTAAATGACTCCCGCAAGCCTCGAACCCCAACCCTTTGGGACATTATCCGAGTGTGCTACCCATTAGGCCACCACACAGCTTGTGTAGTCAGATGTTTAAACTCAATATATAGATCCCCAGTATTAGGGTTTACACTGACGATAACGTGGAAGGTATTTAAAAGTAATAAAAAATAGGTAAAAAAGAAAGAATGGCAGACAAAAAACCAGATCCCGTTTTCCCTCCTCCGCCCTCCTTTTTTTCTCCCCCGAAAGCTCTCCGTGAAGGCTTTGAAAGAAGAAATAAAAGCGGCAACACCGAACGTCCACCCTCACCTATCCCTTACCAAAATCACGTATCTCTCAAGAATCACCAATAGCTTGAAACTGAATGAAAGGTTAAGAAAAAAAGTCCATTATTCACTTCCGTTCTGATTCGTTTCCGTTCTGTGTTGGCTTTTGCTGGAGTGCTCTGGCTTTTGCCGTTGTGTTTTGGCTTTCGTCGGTGTGCTTCGGCTTTTGCCGTCGTGCTTCGGCTTTTGCCGTCGTGTTTCGGCTTTTGCCGTCGTGCTTCGGCTTTTGCCGTCGTGCTTCGGCTTTTGCCGTCGTGTTTCGGCTTTCGCCGTTGTGCTTCGGCTTTTGCCGTCGTGTTTCGGCTTTTGTCGTTGTGTTTTGGCTTTTGCAATCATGTGAGCCGTCTCGGCCACCGTACAATTGTGGACATGATCAAAAAAGGAAAAAACAAAGACACAAATTCACAATCAGTTTTGCTGTAGTGCGTTCTGTTCATCAAAACACCAGGTTTATTTTGGGTTATGAGATGCGACTACATACCAGCTATGTTTTCATATAAAATTGTTCAAATTGGAATTACAATGATAAAGTTTGCCAAATGAAAACATGTCATTAAAAAAAAAACAACTTACATTCATCAAAAAAAAAAAGAAAAAACAGTTTTCGCGCTTGGAGGATATGGTTTTTGACCTGCATTGACACTGACATTTCCCAAAAAAGGCAATGAAAACACTTGTTTTAAATTAAATGAGTCACATGACCAACAGCGACTGCATCAGCCCGTCAAAAGTTAAATGCGTCATGCGGAATTCTGGAATCCATGACTCCTCTGTAAAATCCTCAACCGCGGTTTCCCAAAATAATTTTTTCCGCAACCACTACCACAAAGCTTTTGCTGCTCCATGACCTGACAAGACACAAGTAAAGTGAATACAGTGTTGCCTCTCTTATCGCGGGGGTTAGGTTCTAATAATAAACCACAAAGTAGGATTATAGATGTATTAATGTACACCAAACACTTAATACACTTTTTCAGACATGGACATTTTTACACTTATATATATATGTGACTTATTTAAAAACAGGGGAAAGTGTAAAGTGTGGGGTACCGCAAAGCGAACATTGTAGTTTGTTTGTTACCCCTCCAGAGTTCAAATGAGCCTTTTACACCAAACAAAGTAGATTATCAATGGATGGACGCAAAATACATCAGCATATAAATGTACCATAATATAAATAGGACATGAATCCACAAAAAAGGCAAAACGAAAAGAAATGAAACAAAAAACAGTTTAAGAAAATGAAAACTTGTTGAGGTAATACAGAAAGTGCAGAGCAACACTAGGCAGTGCAAAGCTAATTACCCTCTGAAATATGCGCAGAATATGTCTGTTCAAACACACAGAGCAAAGGTGAATCCATTTGTCTCTACTCACAAAGATCCTTAAATGAATCAAAGAAGGATTTCAATCATTTCATCCATTTCCCTGGCCCTCCTTAATTAGATACAATTCTTCTAAATCTGTGCATAGATTGACCCAAGTCCCTCTAAAGTGTTGCTCAGATTCAAACATTTCCATGCGTGGGCACACTCGCCGCGGCGTCATCAGTCCACTTGCTGTGCCCATTTCGGGGCTAAATTCATTTGTACTTGAGAACCGATCAATTCAGCTCCAGGAAATAAACCAGAAAGGAATATTTTCTCATTTGTTTCTTGAACTGTTCTTTAGAATGTCAAAAGTTTCTGATATAGTTGCAACAAATATGGTAACATTTGCATCATCCAGATACTTTAGTCTCGTAAAAGGAGTTTTTGAGTTATTTATGGCAGTATCAATAACTTTATAGAAGCAGAGTCTAAAATAACAATAATAAGTTAATGAAGCAGAGTTTTTGAAACATTTGCTAATTCAATCTTTTTAAATTTGTTCATGTAGTTGAAGTTATTCAAGTGATAAACTGACCAACCAGATGTCTCAGTGAATGTGGTCCCACGTTGAATGTTCTAAACGTTTGATTGTCAGATTCTTCCAACAACCTCCCTTCTGACTGGCAGAGGAGGTTGCCAGAGAAACGATAACTCAGACTGACTCAGATCAATCGTTGCCTGCTGACATCATCTGGCTCCAACATGGTGACATCTATACCATGAATGATGGTGACTGACTATCTACTTTATTTTGATGGATTAGAGAGATAAAACATTCTTCTTGGGGACGTCACACTCAACAGGTTCAGCTCAGATACACAGTCAACGACATTTCCTGATATTACTGGATACATTTGTTAAGTAAGTATTTTACAAATTTAACTTTACCGTATTTTCCGCACTAAGGCAAACACTGTCAGCGATTGGTCTGTTTCCAAATTATGTCACATATAAAGTGTATTAGGTGAGACAAAAGAGTCAAAGACCTTAATGCCAATAAGAACCAGCAGGAAACCTTAACCTTTTTTTCCAATAACTCCCAACCTTGTTACTAACTCATAAAAAAATAGAGATAGAGAAAGTTCTCCTGTTGTTTTTTTTTCTTAATTTGTGGCTTAAATGTGCCTTATAGAGCTGAAAATAACGTAATTCTCCTTAAATTTATGTGATACTGTTCTTGAAAATTTAAAGGTGCTTCAATAAAGACGAACACCAGTATCTAACTCTGACAGAAAAATATAACTTCTCCACTCAGTTTTGATTTGTCTGCTCCAAAACAAAAAACTTTCTTTACGGTACATCTGCAGGCAACACCTGAAATAAGGTTCTGCAGCCAACGGTGTTTGTGTCAGTTCAGGTGTGAACAGCAACTACTCTGAACCTCGGTGGGGCATCCATCCCACGTGGCCACTCCACAGAAAATAATTTACCTTGGTCTTCCTCCTATCTGTCCTCCAGGACCACAGAGGTGTAAAGACCCTCCTGTCCTCATTTCATTTGGTAGAAGAGGTAGGATTCAGAGAAAAGAACAATAACAGAGGTGTCAGAAGGAGAGGAGCCCGTTTTCTTCTTGCACAAAATTGGGAAGAATTTAAAATTTCATCACGTTAAGAAAATATTTTATCATAAAATAATAGTTTTATCAAATAAATTTTAAAGCAACTTATCTTGTGTTTTTTTCATCTCTATTTTACCCAAAACTGATGATTTTTGAACGCTAATTAGATTTAAGCACATGTGTGGGTTTACTGGCAGATTCATGCCTTTTAGGAAGATTGCATTGTGGGTAATATGACATGGCTGTTTATATTTTGGGAAATGAAGCAGCAGAACAGATATCTGAGGTTGATAAATCAGGCTCTGAAGGGCACATTTACAAAGCTGGCCGAACGAGCCTGCGGCTTCAAATTATAAATGGCAGCGATGGGACGGTCCAGTTCTTCAGGCACCGGTCCAAGTATGTGCTGATCAACACAAAAGGGGGAGCAGCCACTTCTATTTAGTAATGGATGGTGAAGTCTGCCGTGAACTTGGCAAATTAGCATTCTGTTGGTAACGAAGGAACTTCAGTTTCTGATCAGTGTTGGGAAAGTTTCTTTTAAAACAAATTACTCAATTACCTTTTCAATTAAGCAGTGAGTGAAGTTATGCGTGCAACTGCCCTTACAGTTCTGTAGTTGATAAATGGACAAATCTGAGTGGGACATGCTGGTGGTCGACATGAAATACCAAGGTCCTACACATCTTCTGTCCCAAGCTATCCAGCTCTTTCCAGGTGTAGCTGGTCTTCTGGTGTTCATGTGATTAAGGCTTAAGGAATTGAGTTACCCCTCAACTAAAGTAACTAGATATCAGGTAAAGTAACTTTCCATTTTGATTAAAAAAAGTTATAGTGTTAAAGTATGGATTCCTATGGTTAGTTTATCCAATTTACTTGGCATAAATTCAATAGATGTTTGGGATATATGGTGACTTATATGTAACACAACGATGGCTCTGATTGGCTAACATGCCACATGACAATTTTCTCACCTTATCATAATTTTTTGACCTGTTCTTAACCCAATAAATTTCTCCTACCGACAGAAAGACACTATGGCGCCGCTTGTGTTGGGTAATGCTCGAAAACATCAATTCTAAGCATCGCTGCCTGGCAGGGAGTCGAAAGAGTCCACCCCCAAATGATGGGAGCCGGTTCTTTACTTTTTTTTTTTTTCTTTTTGGTAGCTTGTTCACACCTAAAGCGATTTGCAATCACCCATACGTCAATGCTATAGACACAATCTGAGGTCCTTCGGCACGATTTGAGGGTTGGGCGCAGCACGTTGGTCTGGCAGCAGCGTGATTTGAGCTCTGAATACAAAACATATTATAGCATTTTTCAACATGCCATCATTTTTTTCAAAGTTATGGTAGAACAAAGGTTTCACAAAAAACCCTTTGTAAAGAGTCGAGAATAGAGTCAAAGGAGCTGATTCCTTACCAGGAGTTGAATTGAAAGAATCAGCTCCCGAGTAAGAATTGAAGTGCCCATCACTAGACACCACAGCTGTCAATGGTGTGGTTGGTTTTCTCATTTTATTAAAGCAATTAAAAATGTAATATTCAGTGATGGTAATGCATTGTTACTGGTGTTATTACAAGTACTGGTCCTATTTAAAGTGTTTGGAGAAAGACTTCAAGACTGACACTTTCAAAAAGCTATTTTTTGCCTTTTGGGTGGCAGAGAAAAGGTTGACCACGCCCATTTTACAAAAGAGCTGAGAAGTGCCATTTTGGGCCACAATCAGATATCCAAGATGGTCCATCCATTAAAGCAGAAATCTATCCAAGAGTTTCTAGGGGAGGTCGTCTTCTTCCTGTACTTGTAACCAGCACTCAGTGTTTTTCCTCATATATTTCCCAGAGTCAAAAAACTAAAATTGAGAAATTTGATAAATGGAGCATCTTTGCCCTCACACACACACGCCTGCATTGTGCAAACATGAGGCATCTCTCTGTCAACCAAAACATTAAAAGATGTTTTTGCTGGCAGCAGACTGCGATTGCATTGTCCAAACATGAGCTCACACTGTTCCTCAGCTTCAGTGGTCGGACAGAATCACAGTTTGGCTTTCTTTCTTCATGGATTCACATTAGGGAGAAGAAGGACAATATGAAACTGGCCAAAAATAATTCAAAAATTTCCTTTGCTGTCCATAAAATAGATAGTGCGGCCATGAAAGTGCTCCGTGGCCTGCCAGTATAGTTATGGTGGCCAAGCTGGACTGAATGCAAACCAGCAGAAACATAGGAGCCAGTTAACAGATCATTTGAGGGACCTGGCGGCCTGATTAGTACTGGATTGTGGTGAGGAAGAAGTTTAGTACCTCTCGGGATAAAGATCCTTTATATTTTACTTTTAGCCCATGAGAGCAGATTCGGGTGGTTTTTTTAAGCTTCGATTAACTTTACTGATGGAAAGGCTAAGGTTATTGTTTTAAACAGTCGTGGTTTTGCTTTTTGTCACATCTACTAACAGAATAGATAGAAAAAGAGATCAGGGCCATGATGAGCACTTAAAAAAATCCCATTCTAAGACTTATTACAACATTTGAATAGGTTATATATTCTCACTCCTAACTCATTATAGATGGACTTGTGGTTCAGGTCCCCTTCGCGTCACTTTTTGATGGTTTGAGTGTCCCCAGCTCATCCTTTTTTGAATTACTGGCTGTCAGGTCCCCAATCCCTCGGGATGCTGTACTAGACTGGGTAACGAAACCCGTACCGGGTTTGGGTATCTATACCAGGTTAGGGTACCGGTATCAGTTTGCGTCCCCTGGGGTTGTTGACCCCTGATTTAATGGGAACAGCCAACACATCAAAATATGACAAGTTGGGGACACGCAAAACATCAGGAAGTGACACAGAGAGGTGCCAAACCATGCATCCATATATGACGAGTTAGGAGTGAGAACGCATCGCGATAACCTGTCAGACTACTCAAATCCTGTAAAAAAAAAAAAAAAGATTTAAATAAAATCATTCTTTGAATTCATGGTTGATGATTTGAGTTGTGAGGGTCATAGAAAGGTGGGGCTGCATTTTTAGTGGATTGGTGTGTCTTGCAGTTCCCTTGTGCCCTTGTGGTTTTACATCCATCTTAGGGACCTTATGAAAACAGAGCTTACAGTTATTGTACGTTAAGTGCATCTTGATAAACTTGAAATAGTTCACACGTTGCCAAGTACATTTTTAAAAGGTGTATCATGCTATTTTTTAAGCCTTTCAAAGGCTGTAACTATATCCACTTTCTATATGTGATAATACATTACCGATTGCACACTAAAAAAACATTTTTTTTTGTGAAATATTAGTCGTTTTCATGAGCGTTTTCCTACCCGGAAGCAACACGTCTCAATCTATGAGGCACTGCTTTTTGATCCTTGTGAGTTCTGCCCATTTCACGACGTCAACCTAGAGCCTGCCTCGGCGGCGTGTCTGCGTTAAGCACAGGAAGACAAACAACATCCGGCCTTTTGCACAGATGGATGTGCAGATTGGGCATGTAAAATGAAAGCGTTTTGTCTATCACTGCTAGCTCTTCAGAGAAAGTGTGTGTTAGCCAGGGGGCGGACTCTTCCTGGAAGGGGCTGTTCCCCACATTGTGATGTCACAATGTGAGAACCCACATTCGTGGATTGGAGGGGCTGGTGCTCAGAGTACAGGTCTTTAGAGGAATGCGCAGAGATGCCTGAATTGAGCAAAAATACAGCTTTGGGATTGTTTTCCATACATGAGGTATGTATAAAAGTTAAAGCTACTTACTTTAACCAATCAGAGACTCAGTTTTGGTAGTGACACTTGGGTAGCATTCTTTTTCCTTTATGGAAGTACCAAGCGTTTTAAAATTGAACATGGAGGAGTAATTAATAACTGTGGCTTTTGCCCCATTGGAATCCAATGACACCAAGTCTTTTAAATATCACAATAGAGCTGTACAAGACAAGTCTGAAGCAATGTTAGTGTTATTTGCACCACTTTGACATTTCTGCGAAGCCTCTTCTAACCTGTGCGAGTATCTGGCAGTAAAAACCAGTGTGAACACCGTATACCTAAAGCACGTCCAAGAACCCACGGTCAGCGTGTTCTTGAATCTGCATCATATGCCTGGTGTGTTCTTTGTAATATACTCCAGAGCAACTTATAGTCTAAGTATGATGTACCTGTGGTAATAGAATACAACTCCAGCAGTTTCTGAGGGTTCAAAAACATTTGGAAGTGTTTATCTAACAACTCTTGTTCTCTTTAGGCAGCAGTTGATGGTAAAACTAAATTAATTTGCATGTTTTTTTTTTTTTTCAAAAAAGCCAACATAAAGGTCTATATCTGTTTTAATATCCCTCAAATGAGGCCACCCCCCCACCTCTTAGCACCTTATGAAAGACAATTTTGCATTTGGCCTTTTCTAACAGCATACCTGAGAGTCCTCTAGCTTTCAGTGTTAATTGGAAAAACTAAAAATATGATGTACAGGCACATTCGGGGGCAGCCTAATCTCTGCTAATGAGACCCTTGTAAAGCGTTGAGAGGGAGGCAGAGAATTTCAGGTCAACTCTCGCCTCCTCCTCGTCTTCCTAACACCTGCGTGCGGCGCCTTCTTTTACAAATAGACGCCCTGCCCTGTTGCTTCTCTCCCAGTGCTTTTTATTGCATCTGCTGCCCAAACAAACAGCAATAAAGACGAGGTAACCATGGATACACAAGAGCCATGTCCCTTTTTGGTTTTATTTTTTTTTCTCTTCTTTTCTTGCCAATGCTTTTGAAACATCCTCCTTTTGAATTTAAGTGGCGGGGGCCTCTTAAGTTCTGTTCAGGGCGTACCCCGCCTCGTGCCCGATTACAGCTGGGATCATCCGCACACCCCCCGACCCCCCCTTACTCGGATGCAGCTCGTAATAAAAATGAATGGATGCTTGTATTTTTCAATCGTTCCTCAAGGTGATGAAGGATGTGTGGGAAGAAAACAATGGTCAACAAATTAAAAACAAAAAATAGAAAAGGAAGACCACCAAGGTGAAGTTAGAAAAGGAAAAAAAAAAAGGAGAGGGGAATAAAAACAGCTTTTGAAGCCTTGACTTTTTATTTCCTTGAATGGAACGATTAGCAGTGGAAGCAATGAAGCTGCAAAAAAAAAGAAAAAAAAAAAAATCACAGGAGCATCCCTGACTCCTTGCACAGCTAAAACAAACATCCCCACAATGGAAAACATTAACAGGCAGCCTGCCATCCTGACTCACTGAACGCCTAATCTCCTGATGGAGTTAATGAACACATCAGTTAATTAGAAGCACAGCTTTTATAGTCACACACAATCCCACCATGATAAAAGCACATGTGTTAACCTCCTCTCAACCTTTCAAAGAACAACTGCCTATCTTTGTTTTCCATCTATCTCCACTCCCCTATGTGCTGTAGATTCAGTCCACCAAAGTACAATCATGGCAGTCATGTATCTACTTCTCTTTGGTGTGGACAGAATGGGACATCCCACTGCTGCCACCAAATGG